>CM073463.1:37740000-40172500 GCA_037074535.1 Gleditsia sinensis
TACGACATAATCTTGATGTTATGCATATTGAGAGAAACGTGTCAGAAAATATTGTGTCCACAATGATGGATATGGTTGGAAAGACGAAGGACACAATGAAGAGCTGCTATGATTTGGTGGATATGGGAATTAGGTTAGGTTTGCACCCTATTGAGAACAAGAATAATATTTTGTTACCAGCAGCATGCTACGTGCTATCATCTCAAGAGAAGTTGAAGGTTTGCAACTTTTTGACTAAGTTAAAGGTTCCCGATGCATTCTCTTCCAATATTTCAAGGTGTGTCAATGTGGCAAAAAGAAAGATATATGGACTAAAGTGTCATGATCATAACATTTTATTGCAGGAGCTATTTCTAATTGTAATTCATGGGTTGTTGCCTAAGGAGGTCAGTCATCCTATATTGGAGTTGGCTCAATGTTTTAAGATTTTGTGCTCAAAATGCTTAACCATGGAAGGCCTAGATTCAATTGAAAAAAAAAATTTCCCTTACCTTATGTAAATTGGAAACTGTGTTTCCTTCGGCATTCTTTGATGTCATGGTCCACTTACCAATCCACTTAGCAAGAGAGGCAAAGATTGCATGGTCTGTCCAATACTGATGGACGAATGTATCCAATTGAGAGGTAACATTATCAAACCAATACAATTTCATTGTGTTTCATTTAGTATTAAAAACCCAATTAATTTGTCATTTGTATTTATAGGTATCTACGCACACTGAAGTCATATGTTCGCAATAAAGCTCGTCCAGAAGGCTCAATTGCCGAAGGCTATTTAGCTAATGAAAGCCTAATATTCTGCTCAAGATATTTGAGCAATATTCTAACAAAATTCAATAGAGCTCCAAGAAACGATGATGAAAATATGACAGCTTTTTAGAGGTCGATGTTTGGTCAAAGTGGACAGTTAAGAGGTGCTGGCAAATTGATTTTCCTCTCTAACAAATAATTTGATCAAGCTTTTCTATACGTGCTATAAAATAGTGAAAATTTTGGCCGTTCATAGAGTATGTACACTATAGCTTACTCACAATTAAATTATTGTTAAACCAAACTCTAATACATGGAATGACACAATTTGTAGGGAGCACAAAAGGGAGCTCCAAACACAGGCATCAACTGTTGATTCAAGGCACATTAAAGAGTTTCCTCAATGGTTTAATCGTCTAGTAAGTATTTTTTAAGTAGGTTAACTAATGCATTATATTATATGTTATGTCATAACCTTTTGATGTTACTTTTTAATAAGTTACGAAGCCTAGTTCACATTGGCGAGGAGATGATGAGCTACTTAGCTTAGCCATTGGTCCCCAAAGAGTAGTATATAGCTATACCATAATTTTGGTCAATGGGCTTAGGTTTCATACAAGAGATCGTGAATCTCAAAGAAAAACCCAAAATACTAGAGTTCTTGTGAGGGGGTGATTCTGATCCTGAGAAGGAATATTATGGAATCCTCGAGGATATTTATGAGCTTTCTTATGTGGGGGATAGGAAAGTACATCTCTTTAAATGCCATTGGTGGGATGTTGCTCATTTAGGAAGATGATATAAAGTTGAAAAATATGGATATACAAGCGTGAATTCTCATTTTTCATTGGATACAAACGAGCCATTTGTTATGGCATCTCAAGAAGAATAAGTTTTCTATCTGAATGATATTGTTGAGCGAGATTGACTTGTTGTTGTGAAAACAAACCCCCGTGACCTTTTCAATATGCCTTCTGAAGATGATGTAGGAGAATCATTGTCTGCAGAAGACGCTTACCAACAGGATGAGGTTGAACATAATAAGTTCATTTACAATGACAATCAGAATGACATTGCAGTGGTATTATTGAGGGATGATATTCAACTTCAAATTGTTAATCACCAGATTGAGGGAGGAAGTGTTAGGGAGGTTGACTTCATCAATGACAATGAAGAAGGAGAGACCATAGATGAAGAAAGTGATGATGAAAAAGACTTTTTATCTGAAGACTCTATATGAAATGCTGTGGAATGTAATGGGTATATATAATGTACAATATCGTTGTTAAAAATACTAGTTTAATTTAGTGTAAAACATTATATCTATAATATACATATTATTGGTAAATATACTTGATGTGAAATGCTATAGAATGTAATAGGTATATACTTTGTAATCCCATATTTTGTTTTATATTGGATTTTTTTATTTTTTGTCTGAAGTGTTGATCACTGACATTATCTGTCTATTTCTAGTAGGTTGATTTTCAAATATAACAGGAAGTGGAAGAGCTGGACGCGGTGGTCGCGGGAATAGAGGTGTCAGACATGGTGGTTCAAATGAAGGAACCCCACTGCCATGTATACAGCCCTGTCTGGGAGAGACTGAGGCATAACTCACCCTTCCAACCTCTCTGCGTCCAATTAGCAATTCGGCTATGTAAATAAAATAGTTTACAAAATTAGTTAAGATTTCTTATTTTGTGCCTAATACCCTAGTTCATTGTGCCTAATGAAGGAACCCCACTGCCATGTATACAGTCCCGTCTGGGAGAGATTGAGGCACAACTCACCCCACCAACCTCTCGGTGTCCAATTAGCAGTTCGGGTATATAAATAAAATAGTTTACAAAATTAGTTAAGATTTCTTATTTTGTGCCTAATACCCTAATTTATTGTGCCTAATGAAAGAACCCCACTACCGTGTATACAGTCCGGTCTGGGAGAGACTGAGGCACAACTCACCCCACCAACCTCTCAGCATCCAATTAGCAGTTCGAGTATGTAAATAAAATAGTTTACAAAATCAGTTAAGATTTCTTATTTTGTGCCTAATACCCCAGTTCATTGTGGTTCACAGCTTCTTACAGCATAAGCCAAAATGTCAGGAGATCATACAAATGTATCAGTGTAGATGAAGACAAAAAATGGACAAAAAATCCAAATTGTGATCCCTGATGATATCCTTTGAGCCGTGGGAGACAGATCAAGAGAACTTGTCAATTACATCGGACACATAGCACGATCCACTTGTCATTTGAAAGAGTAGGAATGGACCAAAATTTGGGAACAGTGTGGGGAACAGATCTTGTTGCAAGTAAAGGTAATAATTAGCATAATTGTTTGTCAAACTTATATCCAGTTCTTAAATTTAACAAAATTGATTTTATTGTCGTAGGAAAAATTTGAGGTTGGTGCAAGTATAGAATGGTGATTTGATGCATTCATCAATGCCACAACACAAAGATTGTACAAAAATTGGAGGAGTTGCTTGCACAAATTCTACTCCCAGTACAACACCAATGAGGAGAGACTAGCACATCCACCTCCCACGGTCGACGATGATGAATGAAGGCACTTGCTTAGTTTTTTTTTCTTAGATGATTTTAAGGTATTATGTAATACCATATTTAAATAGTGATCTATTATGAAATGTGCAACAAAATTTTTTGTCAAACTTATGAAGTTACATGAAGGGCAAAAGTTTAACAAATGCACAGAACAGGGCTAAATAGTTAACAAAACATACGTGCAGTTCTTGATCGTTTGCAGAAGTTGAAGAATTAACGGTCAGACTTTAGAATAACTTATTCTTATATATAAATTTATATGCATGTTTTATTTATTATTATATGACAATTATGTTTTATTGTAGAGAAATCCTGAAACTGGAGAGAAGGCTCCAATGGACCAGATATGAGAGATACAGCATACTCGTAAGTCGAAAGAAGGGGAAGTTATATGGTCATATGCAAAGTCCCATATAGTTCATGTATACTTAAATTTTATTAAGTTTTACCTAATGTAATTTATATTTCTTGTTCTTATTCTAACTCCGCTTTGTTTTAAGCGTAGGCCCAACTGAAAGAGATTATAACCAAGCAATCTTAGGAAGACACTCCTGGTATGACCAATGACGAAATATTGACTCAGGTTCTTGGTCAAAGGATGGGTACTTTCGCGGTAAAGGATACGGGGCTAGACCTCCCACTAAGAGAGCTGCTAATCAAATCACTCCCCTACACCTTGAAGAGCAAGAAAGGAAAATACGTGAAAAAGTTGCTACAGAATTACGTGAGGAGATGAGACTACAAGAAGAAAGGATGCAAGCACAATTTGAGGAAAAACTACAGTCACAGATAACCTCTTTAATCACATCCGTCCAACAAGTATTAATATGTATATACTTCTGTTAAATTTAATGGTTTAGTCATTTGCACACACTAGTTTTCAACAAGGGGATAATGTATATATTGCGCAATAATATTTGAAAAGTTAGAATATATACGCAATAATAATGTAAATTTAACGGTTTAATTGTCGTTTCGATGTCACAATATATGCTTTGTACTAATTTGCTCCCACACTAGAAAAATTCAAATATGCTCCATGGCTTGCCTTGTACTGATTTGGTCTTGTCACCTTTTGACGTGGTGTTAACAAGATATGACATTGTTTTGATTGCTATAAGTTTTTATGGATTGTCATTTATTCTGACTAATGAAGAAAATTAGTCATTCATGATATAGAGTCTATTCCCGTGTCCCTTGAATTTATGAAAACATATAATGAAACAAAGTATTATATTATATCTAGGCAAGTAGTTTCTCTTTGTTATGTGCTTTGTGTGACCCTGTACTAATTGCTACATACATATTTATAACGGTGGAACAATAATATCTACATCACTTATTTTGTAGAGTCATCTGAACATAGAAAAAGGACATTGAAATATGTTGAATGAGAGACAATAGATCGATGCTTCTAATTGTTTCATAATAATTATTGTATGCTTCTGAAGTCTAAACCTCTGTATCTGATCTCTGACGAGTTCAATTTCATTTCTTCATCCCTAATGTAACTGTGACTAAAAATAAATGTAGATTAGACACCTTCAGTATATTCAGGAATAGGATGGCATATTAACACACTTTTGTACGGACAACAAGCAGTTGTTCTTTCTTAAAGGTGTAATACTCCAACTTGTTTCAGGCTAAGAGTTCAATGCTCCTTACCTCATTTTATATTTGTTATCTCTAGAATTAACGCCCCAAAAATTGTATGGATAAGTAATAGAAAACAGCTATTAGCATGTCACCGATAGGCGTGTGAAATAATTTTTCTCATTTAATTTTCCAACTTTCTTTTTGCTTTTCTTGGTTTCTCACATTCCATTCTCTTTGTCATACCTTATCCTGCATTTTAATCCCTGATATTTGGCACCTGAGTTGTGATGTGGCCAATGAAAGCATAAATCATCTGATTATTTATGCTCACAGAGTCACAGAAAGTATAATTTTTTATGTTCTAATAATTTAGGACTGTATAGTTTATAGACTTGTGGTATATACTTGGTGAATGTTAAATTATATTGAATCCTGCACTTCCAAACTTACTTATAGGTTTGAGCTAAGATATTCCTTTAATTAGAACTGATTTTAACCTTGCTGAGCATGACAGTGATAACTGAGCATAGAGAAAGGTGTATTTACTATAATACATGGTAACATTTTAGGGATTTGGCACCTCACTTTAGAGGGCAAAGTGTGGCCTGCACTTTAGAGATCCTTAATAAGAAAACTAGTTAGCTTTACATATCTATAAGAGTGCCATTAAGGTGCTTGTACTTTGTAAAAATCTAAACAGTTGATTTTGTCATCAAGAGCGATCCGCTCTGCACATTTCTCTTTAGTGCATACTGCAATTGTGCTCTTTAGAGGATCTGTTCCACATTTTAGAACAGTTTTAATAGTTTCAAGTGATATAAGGGTGATGGAAGAGGTGAACATGTCATCTTTATTTCTACCTTGCCCTTATTGAAGCATTTCAAGTTTTTTTCTTTTTTCCAATATAGTATAATCTTAAAGCTCAAGTTCTCTGTTATCCAAGATAAATAGGATTGTTATTGTCACCTTTGACATGGTGTTAACAAGATAATGATGATTTCTGTGAATTGTCATATGTTATGACTTATGAAGAGAATTGATAATTGTTTTATAATGAGAAGTGGCGGTAATTTGATTGTATTTTGAAGTCACAATATATGCTTTGTACTTTTTCTTTTTCTTTAGGGAAATTTTTTTTCTTTTTTTGATTTTATTGTATTTTTGTAATGGTTTTATTTCCTCTAAAACATATGGTTAGGTTTTAGATAGTTAAAATTTGGTCTAACACTATAAGAATTCAAATATGTTGCATGGTTGTAGCACTGAGTGAATTTTCTCTCAAGGATTATGTGGTTGTTTAATTTTTGCTTTTGTTAGATGATTTTGTGCATAGGTGAATATTTTTTCAGAACAAGAAAAAAATAAGGTGTCTTCTGATTATTTGGTCAGAACTTATACTCTTTTATTTTTGGGACAAACTTGAACTATAGATAGAGAGGATTAGTATTTGCAATTTGAGCACAAACAAGCTTGGGTCATATATGCTTGACTATTATTTTTTTATTAATGTTTTTGTGATTCTATAATATTGTAGATAAAATAGAGCACACTACCAATATGTCATGTTTAATAGTTAGTGAGAGTGAAGTAATGACTAAATTAGTCATTAATATGTGCATAATGTTAGAATATTTTTGAAGTGTTATATATGTGATATTAACTTTGTTAAATTTGGTCATTTTTTTCATGCTATTGGTATATATTTAATTTTTAAAATTATACTTGTCAAGTTATATCTTAATTTATTATTGAAATATGAATAGGGACAAATTTCGCTGAGCATTATGGGTAGTGCTCCACCAAGTTTTACGACTAATGCAACACCATCTCCAAGAAAGCCACCAAGTTGATTTTTTTCAATTTGTTAACATTTTATTATGTAATTTTTTGTTAATTGACATTGTATATTTCACTCAACAATCATGTATTATGTATGAAATTTTGGTTATATATATATATATACTTTTTTAATTTCTTTGGTTATGCTTTTTCATTGTAAATAAAGATTTTATTTAAATGGAAAATAAAAATAAATAAATAAATTACTATAGGATTCAGTGGCGACCAAAACGCGTCACTCAATCCGACGATAGGAGATTCAGTGACAACTATAGTCGCCACTAAATGAAGAATCAAAGGATTCAGTGACGACTTCAGTCGTCAATGAATCCATTATCAATGGCTTTTCAAATTTTTTCTTCTAGACTTTCAGTGGCGTCTATCTTAAGTCGCCACTGAAAGTTTAGATTTATTGACGACTTAATCGTCAATCAATGAAGAATTAAAGGATTCAATGAAGACTTCAGTCGTCACTGAATCCATTATTAATGGCTTTTCTTCCAGAGTTTCAGCGGCGACTATCTTAAGTCGCCACTGAAAGTGACATTTAGTGATGACTGAGTCATCACTGAATCATAATATTCAGTGATGACTAAGTCGTCACTAAATGTCTATTTTCAGTGACGACCTTGAAGGGTCGTCATTGAAAACTTCTTGAAGCATTTATTTGTGACCACTTGGCGATGACCAAAAGTCGTCACTGAATACTTTTAGTGACGACTTTTTGACCTTCAGTGAAGACTAAAGTCGCCACTGAATGCCAGTTTTCTTGTAATGAATATTAATATTTAATTTCTTAAAAACATAAAGAAATTTTGAAAATTGCTTATTTAATTTTTGCTTCTGGAACCTTTAAGGGTATGGTAGTAAAGGGACATAAGGTGGATGGTTATTAGGAAATAGCCTAGTCTTAAGCTTCTCCACCACTTTGAGCTCTTAGGCATAATATCTACAACCTGTTTTTTGGATTCATTTGATTGAGCGGCATCAACTGTAGGTTGTTTAGGCTTTAGTAACTCTTTGCCACTACAAAGGGTATTATCTTTTACCTACTCTTTAAGATTTTTCTCTATATTACTGGGCAGGGAATCCTAAGGTCTTTGAGTGAGAATTTGTGAGAGCTAGACAATTTAAAGTCCAAAATTTCTAATTAAGGCTGCTTGGTTTTAAAAATTAGTCTATTTTTGCAATAATTTGGTTAAGATAATCTTCTAAAGAGATTTTAGGAGGCTAGGACTGGAACTAAGAAGCGTTGGGTGGCTTTATAACATTTTGTTTATTTCTCCATGAAAAATCAGTTTGATTGCGCCATCCTTGATTATAGGTATTGGAATAAAGATTAGTTGTCTATTAAATTTTCCAACAAATTGTGCCTGTTCTAGTTTAGAAAGAGCAAATGGATTGCCAACTTGGAATTTATAACTAGAGTAAGCTTCATTTTAAAAATCATAAATATCATGTAGAGTGTGCATTGTGTCATGCCCCTAATTTAAGGGCATGTGAAACACATGCTTTACAAACATATATTTGCCATAACATGTATAATACACTCTTTTATCATTGAAAATATTTACATATAGGTATTTCCATGTATACACAATATACAGATCAAGTCTACAAATATCAGAGTAACAGTAGAAACAGGGATCCTACCTGTGGTGTTCAAAGCATACTCTAGAGTATAAGTACATTATAAATCAAAATCTACGAGCCCTAAAAACAAAATAGGCTCACTAGAGAATATGTTTCCTAGTAGATCACCTATCTAAAGGAAAATGACCAAAATCTGTACTCTTATCTGGAAAAATATATAGATATCGTGTAGTGAGTTTGACAACTCAGTGAGCAAATAAAACCTTCTATGACCTCTTAGGTCAACAAATGAATGGACTCATATTTTAAAATTTATCGCGTAGAAAATTACAATTCGGAAGTGCATCCATATGGGACCTGCATTTCAAATATTCTCAAATAAAAGGATATTTAGATATCCAAAACCATATACTGTACTGTATGATCATTAAACAAATGTTGTTATGCATTAAAATATTTTACATGAAAATATAATGCCCCCAATTTACGGGCACGTAAAAAAAACATTTTTTTTCACAATCAGATTATTTACCATAACATGTATAGCATTATTGTTTGTCATGGAAATAACTACATATAGGTTCTCTCATGTATACATATTATACAGACCAAGTTATAAATGTCAAAGTAATAACAGAATCAAGGATCCTGCTTGTAGCGTTTAGAGCACACTCTAGAATACAAATAGAGTATAATTCAAAAATTGTGAGCCTTGGAAGCAATGTAGACTCACCTAGAGAATGTCACCTATTTGATCACCTATCTACAATATTAGATTATGTATTCTTATATGAAAAATGTAGAAATATTGTGTAGTGAGTTTGACAACTCAGTGAGCAGATAATAGCTACTATAACCTCTTAGGTCAACATATGGATGTACTCATATATTAAAATTTATCACATAGAAAATTAAAGTTCAGAAGTACATCCATATAGGACCCGCATTTCAAATATTCTTAGTTCAAATCATATTCTGATATCCAAAATCATATGCAATACAGTATGATCATTATTCAAATATTGTTATGCATCAAAATATTTCTCATGAAAACATTAGAAGGATCCCTTATTAGAACCATCAAATATTCCCAAGCACACAGCAAGGGATGATATTATATTCAGCTGTATAAGCTATAGTAAAATATTAAGCTTTTGAGATAAAGTTATAACTTTTGTTAATGAATAATTAACATATTATATATGCACTGAAAATTTACTCCTTTTACATAATACTTAAGCATGTTACAGCTCTCAATACACTCAATTCAATCATTTGCTATACGTATAGTGACTGATCAACTACAGTCACAATAAGTGATCAGAGAATGTGAGTTCATCACCCATCTGCCTTCCCACATTACCACTATCACCTAGTTGGAGCGGCCCTCCCTTGGCTCACTTAGGCTAATAGGGCGTCCCTTACTCGGTACCGTTTCAAGCCATACAATCCGTCGATATTCATCCATACAAGGATTATTTATGGACGGAAAAAACTATTCACATCGGCCGAAATCACTATTCATGCCAGCTAAAAGATGGTTCATTGTTACTGTTCATCGCACTGTTTGCGAAGGCAAAAATAGTATTCACAGTTACTATTCATCTTAGAAATTTTTTATGATTTAATGCTTCAAATCATGCCATCCTGCCAAAGAATTTTACATACAATGATTATTCTAGCTCTTAAACATGATTCTAAGGCCAAAATCACCAAAAAGCACCAAGAAATTTTGAAATCCTAAACTTTATCTTATGGTTACTATTCATCATTTTCGAAGAACTTCCTGCACGTTTTTAGTGATATTGATCGATGGATTTTGAAGCTCTCGTCGCTACAAGTCCAACGATACCTCTGGTATATCAATTGGATGCATATATTAGGAGAAATCTTAAAGAGAAGGTAAAGGTTAGAGAGAGATAGAGGAAGGAAATTTTTTGTGCGTGGTGCTTCCATTCGTGTGCTTGCCTCTAATTTCCTTCCTTCTTTCTTTATTTTTTTTCAAATAATAATGGAAGACCAATTAACAATTTGCTAATTGTTAGAGGAAGTCTTTACAAATTTCATTATTTACATTTTGATCCCTAAACTTTTAGAAAATTACAATTTGACCACAAAAATATTAACAAGTTTTCATTTTCATCCTTAAAACCTTTCAATTACATCCCTACTCCTTTATTTCTTTTATTAATCCATATATAAATAAGAATTGCTAATTTTTTTTAGGGATGTTACAGAACACATTAGGAGGATCCCATATCAGAACCACCATTTCAGAGTTCAAACCTTTTCGTACTTTGGTGGTGTAGGATTTGCCTAAACACAACATCTCAGCTAAGGTTTGCCTTACCACCATTCAAGAGGACACACAAAGGGACTCTAATATGGGCATTTCCTAAAAACAAAGCAAGGGAGGGTAAATCACATATTATATAGTCGACATCTCACTCATATAGGAGGCATCTCGCTTTCTTTCACATATTATATCCTGTGTGTTGGTTGTCACACGAGACTAGCACTACCCTTACTAGCTGAGGTGTCAAGGTGCACCAAGGCTAACATCACTTGTTATTAGCAAATAGTATTTTCAATAGGACTCCTCCACAGAAATCTTATTTGCACATATGTCATATCGTTCGAAACAAAGGTTTTAGTATAATACATAATTTTTATTTATAGTATAATTCCTCTGTCAGAAACTTTCCAATTAGGGTTATCACATATACATGCCATTTTCCAAGGCAATCTTATAACTTTACATATCAATGTCACATGCACAATATTTTTCCTTTACCATATGATGAGAAATACATTTAAAATCATATATTCAATGAGTTCCAAAATCTATTTTCAAAACCATACTCTTCTTGAACTATAAGCCAAATATTAAACAAATCAGGTAACTTAATCCAATTTAGAGACATACAAAAACATAAATAACTTGTAAACATAACCAATTATACATTTAAAGTTCAAGAAGAGCAAAGGGTAATTCATAGAAAGAATTATTTACTCACAAGGTAAGGCTCTAGATTGGACAGAACCAAAATGTACTTTTTCAATCTAAATTCGACCAAATCAACTTCAAAATCGAGTTTGGAAGGTCCAAAAACCTATGAAATGACTCTAGGATCACGAAATTTGCCCTCCAAAAACTTGGTCAACACTGGTCAACTGATGGGTCCTATTCAAGGTCAAAATTACTATTCACCTCTGAAATCAGTATTCATACCAATCGGATTTATTGTTCACAATGCATAAAAAGTTGTCAAATGGTTGAAAATTTTCATATATTAAGGTTTATCTATATCCTGAATTCATCTTTGGTGTCATATTTTCAATTTGAAGTCTCAAAGTAGGAGTGATAACTGCATTTTATTATAGTTTCTATGTGCTGTCCATGTTTATTTATTGAATTTTCCTGGTATTTTAAGCACTCTTACCCCCTGATTTCATTAAATTGGATGACTCTTCTGGATATAACCATAGCTACCTCATTGCTGCAGCATTGCAGTAAGCATATGTAGCAATGATAGCAAAACCCCAGGTGATAGTGGGTAAACTGCTCCCTCTTTCCTGCAATACGCTGATACTGTTTGATATGGTGCAGGTGGCAGAGCTACACAGCAGGTGCAGCCACCATTGAGCAGGGGACAGCAGCAGGGACACTGCAGGCTGCTGGTACAGGTCTGTCTCCACTATTGAAAGTGGAGAGGAAAAAGCTACACAGCCAGGGCGCCGGCTGCAAAGCAGAAGGAATGTCAGCAATCCAGGGCGCTTTACTGGGACCACAAAGGCTGCCTATAAAAGGGCCATAAAGCAGCTATTGCGGAGAAAGCCCGCCGAGGAAGAAGAGGAGAGAATTAGTGAGAAAATAACACCATAGCCTAGAGTGCTGCTAACACCGGGAGGTGCAGCATGAAGGGATAGTGCGCTAGTTTAGAAGGGAATTTTGATCGCTGTTGTTGTTTTACTGTTTTATCAAAAAGAAAGAACTGCATTTTGTAATTTAGTTTTTATCTCTTAGAATGCACACCAGTGTTTCTGGGATTTTTGTAACCAGTGTACCCATGAGGCTTGGCTAGTTTCCAGCTGGGGTTGCACAAGGGTTGTAATGAACCGAGCACATTTTTATTGTTAATCCATTTTGATATAGTTATTGTTCGCCATTCAATTGTGTTTCCTGTTAGTTTTTCTTTCCTTAATAACGGAAGTTTGGAGGAAGAAAACCAAGGCCACCATTCACCTAGAAGGGTAATGGAGGCTGGGAAAAGTTGAATGAAAAGGGGTTACCTCAAGTAGGGATATACAGGTACCCCATTAGTCCCATAATGAACTTCATGCATAATTTGGAGGTGAGGAATGATGCAGGAATGCATGTCTAAACCTTGGAATTGTAAGGGATGGCAGTCTGGGAAGACTCCATTCAGGACTGAATTTGGCACTCAGAACAATTGTTGCAGCAAGCCTAGAGCATATATAAGTGCTACAGTCCATGACAACCCTGAGCAACCCCAATTCTCCCAATATAGTTTCCTCTTCAATTTCCTATTACTCTTTATTTTAGTTATAGTTACAACTCAGTCAACCCACTTCTATTTCAATTTTGTGAAACATCTTAACTTTGCTACAGCATTCATACAGCAAAAGTCTCTATAACAGTTTTAGTTCACTCCTCGTGGGACGATACTCACTCATCACTCTATTACTTGGTCATGACACGTACACTTGCATTCTGATATTGTATTCATCTTGTATGAATCACATACCAACAAGGAGTTTCAAAATTTACCTTATAAGTTTTTTTACTTTCGAATTGCGGCGATTCTACTGTTGATTTGAAAAATCATTCAGCTAATATCATAGTACTCTTCATCCTGAATCCAATGGTACTCTTAGTTTTGAGATCAGAGACTCGAAGGTACTCCAGATTTAGAGAGAGAAGTTACTATTTACTATTCATTCATTCCAAAAATCTTTCCGTCTCTTTTTTTTAAATAAATTATGGAGGACCAATTTACAACTTGCTAATTGTTAGAGGAACTCCTTGAAAATTTCATTATTTACATTTTGACCCCTAAACTTTTAGGAAATTAAAGTTTAACCCCAAATATTTTAATAAGATTTCATTTTTATCCTTAAAGCATTTAAATTACATCCCTACTCCTTTATTTCTTTTAATAATCCATATATAAATGAAAATTATGAAATCTTAGGGTTGTTACATTCTTCCCCCTTAAGAAATTTGGTAATTGAATTTCAAACCATCTTATCACAAGTAGGGAATGAAACCAAAGCATAAATTATAGTTATTAACCTTACTACTTAAGCTATTGGGGATATCTCTTATGTATATCATCTTCACTAATATTTGAACTATCCTCAACTTCACATATTTATATCCATAAGTCGATATAATTAGGAACCATACACATAAAAGAACATATACACATCCATATTGGGTAACCAACATTTTTTATTCCAAATTTCTATCAATTCACCTTTTATTCTCACGTGTCAATATCCTTCTCTGAATCTCAAGCCTTTTTTACTTTCATTTCTAAGAGCATATCATTCTAGTTCCTATCAATTCCATTTAACTAGTTCGTTCGCTCTAAAAAGACTTTTCTCAACAATTATTCACACATGAATTTTCAATCTCAACATAATTTACATTTTAGATACTAGACTTAACTTAGCATGGTATAAACCCTTAACACAAATACCTTGATTGCTTTACTTTTTTTTTCGGACATGGTTCTCAAAATGTTCTCCATATGTCCAAATTAAGAGTTCAAAGATTAATTTGAATCTTATTTCCCATATTTTATTCCTCAAGAACTTCACTACCACTAATTCACTCGATTACATTTCTTAAAGCACCATAAAGCCATCATCCGTCTATGTCTGTCACCTAAAAATCTGTATACAGTTTGGTGTCCAAATTCACTATTTAAGATTATGACTACTTTAATGCCCAACTTCCTCTAAGATTTCCTCCATTAATCACTTCTAACAAATTGAAATCGCAAATTTCCTAATTTTGTCTCACCTATCCTCAAGTAAACACAATATGCTCAAATCTTCTTCTTATGACACTTTCCCATCACTAGCCAATCCTTAAGTAATCCTAATATATCTTACTTTCACCATTCCTAACATGTCTACTATCTAATCATCTCAATTCACTTCTCACACATTCATACATTTTAATGACATAATATCCAAATCTCAAACATCACCCAAGTCACAATCTTGACATATGAAAATAGTCATAAATTTACATTACATAACTATATTATACAATTTATAAATTTAGAGAAAAATTATAATTATTTTCTCCATGCCATAGTTTATGCCATTTACTCACTCACCTATTAGGAAACCTACATTATTTCATGTAAAACCTCAAATGATGCCATTTGTATACTGGCTTGGTAGTTATTGTTATAAGTAAATTCAGCTGGGGGCAAGAATCTTTCCCAGCTACCTTGAAAATGAAGCACACATGCCTGAAGCATGTTTTCCAATATTTGGTTAGTTCACTCAGACTATCCATCTATTTGAGGATTGAAAACAATACTGAGATTTAGCTTCGTGCCCAAAGCTTCTTGGAAGACTCTCCAAAAACGAACTATAAACTGTGGTCCTCGATTAAAAATAATCGATATCAGTACCCCATGAAATCTTACTATCTCATTTAAATTCAAATTTGCATATTGAGCTACGTTATATGTGGTTTTCATTGGTAGAAAATGTGTTCATTTAGTCAACCTATCAATAATAACCCATATTGAGTCAAACTCTTTTTGGTGTCTGTGATAGCCCTGTAAGAAAATCCATAGTTATTCTCTCCCATTTCTATTTAGGTATTCTTATTTGTTGATGTAACCCCGCGCCTTTACTTGTTGACATGTTAAACAATGAGAAACATAATCAGCTATATTTTTTCTTCACACCATCCCACCAATACATTTCTTTTAAATCTTGATACATTTTAGTTGATCCAAGATGAATGGTATACATAGATTGATAGGCTTCTTGTAACATCCCTAATTTCTTTCCTTTTATTAATATAGGTACATAAATATTTTCTAATTTTTTTTCTTTTATTAATAAAGGTACATAAATATTTAATTAAGGAAATAAAATCTATTAAACAATTTTTTTAGATATCTAAGGAAATATAAGCCTTAGAAATTCTCGGAAGAATCGGTTAGGAATTAATAGAAATGATTCACATAAAAAATGTAGATATATGTCTCACAGAGTTTTAGCCACTGAAATCACCCAATGTGAAGTTCAAATGACGAAGATATGGTCAGATTAGTAAGCAGTGGTTAGAAAATGGTTAACCAGGGAAGAATATGTTAGGTAAGCTTATGTGTTTGAATTTCTGGGAAATATCTATAAGGAACTAAAATAAATAGTTAACATGAAATATATATATATATATATATATATTTCTGTGTGTGTGTGTATAACACGGATTTATGAGTAGAGGTCAGAATTAGTTTAGAATCCAGGGTGGTAAATGTAAGCATTTTTGTTTTAAATTTTTTGGGAATAATTAGTAAGGAATCTGAAGAAATGATAAACATGAAAGTTTTATACAAAAAACATTAGGAAGATCCCATATCCAATGTAACATCCCATAATTTTTATTTTTAAATAATAATATTTTGCTATAAACAAATATATTTTTATTTGTTTAAAAATGATTATGCTATGCTAAAAGCAAGTATATTTTTAATTAAAGTAATTATTGTTTTGCTTGAAATAATTATATTGGTCTTTAATAATTTTTTTTTTGTATTTTTAGAAATAATCTTTCTTTTATTATGTATAAAGATATTTATTTTGTGTTTTTTTATTAAGATTTTTATAAAGAAAAGTCATGATTTAAGAGTTTAACTAAAGGTTTATGAGAATGTAATTTTTTAGAAAATTTTGGGATGTTTTAAGATGAAAAATGGTATTTATATGAATATATATGAAATAAAATAAAAATAAAAATAAATCTGAATATTTAATTAATAAATAATAACTATTATTATTATAAATGAAAAAGAGAAAAGGGAGAGGGGGAGACGGAATGCAGCGTGAAATAAAGGAAGAAGATGAATAGTGTGAATAGTGAATAATACCTCCATATTTTCTGTCTAGATCTGGAGTGTCTACAGGCCTCCGATCTCAAAACTAATGGTACCAATAGATTCAGGACGGAGAGTACTACGATTTTAATTGAACAATTTCTTAAATCAGCCATTAAATCGCCATAGATCGGAAGTAGAAAATCTCAAAAAAAGGTAAACTCTAAAACTCTTACTTAGAGACCTTAAATTGGAAATCTGACACCATAGATGTATTCAAGAGCTAGATAAACCTTAGGATATAAAATTTTTCAGCTATCTGACAACTTTTTGTTCTTGGTGTAACATCCTTAATTTCATTTCTTCTATTGATACAAGTACATAAATATTTAATTAAGGAAATAAAATTTATTAGACAATATTTTAGATATCTAAGGAAATATAATCCTTAGAAATTCTTCACCTTATGTATATGCATATAAAATGTTTCTAACATTAAGAGAACAAATAAAGAGGAAAAACCTAATAGGAAAAGAAATTAGAAATAACATACTAAAGAGATGCAAAATTCTCGGATAAGGAAGATAAATTTTTAAAAACAAGTAAAGGTCTTAAAATTTCAAGAACATTGGATTAGGGTAATTTTTCCTAATTCAAGAACTAGAGTTACTAAGTTTAAAATCTTTACCCATACATTGGGCTTTTACCTATGGACACTTCATATAGAGTTTTTCCACTTCACATACGTTTCTAGCAAGCCCATTGGATAACCTGAGCAAGAAATAAAACATAGACATGGACTAGGATATAGTAATTGGACCGATAGCCCAAAAATTATGAAAATGTGACCAAGCCCTCCAAGAAAGGTAGAACTTTATCAAAAGCAAAGAAAATGGGTAGGAATAAGCCCAAATCCAAGAGGAAAAATAAAATAAAATAAATTAGGTGATGATATAATAATGTAATAATAATAAAGATTAGGTTACATGGCATTAAGACAAAAATTTAGCAAGTGGTGTGATTCTACATTCATAATTTTGGCAAGTGGCATGATAATACAAGGCTTTAGGACAAAAACATCTATATCCTACACTCATAAATTTTAGCAAGTGGTATGATAATACATGACATTAGGACAAAATATTCCTATCCCACACAAATAATATCAACCAAATAATGGAGATTCAAGGGCTAGAAATTTGCCACCTAAAAAGGCAAACCTATCATACTTGTTTAAGATAAAAGAAAATGGAAATGAATCCCTAAATCAAAGGGACCTTGTCCCTTATCTTAAGAACATATCATCATAATTTTCAAAATACAAATCTCCTTTTCCTATGCATATCTTGACTAAGGAAGAGGAAGACAAGAACATAAGTTATTTATTTTCCAAAAATTCAACAAAGTGTATCCTAATTGTGATAAGGTAGACCCATGATCATAAAATGTGTATTATTTGGTGGTCTATTTAAGCACAACCCACCCTTACAACATTTTAATTTTGTCCAAGTGAGGAAGAGAGAGAAATAGAAGCAAGGTAGAGTGGGGAAATGAAAGAAAGAGTGGAGAAGAAAGGAAGGAAGAAGAAGGAGAAGTTTAGAAGGCTAAGTACTCTAGGTAAGTTACCTTAATCTCCACTTGAACCCATTTTTCTTCTTCATCCTTGAGGTTCAAAAACTCACCCTCCTTCTCTTACCTAAGCTGCTAGAAAAGCTAAGGGAAGGGAGGAATCTTGCTACTTCTTTTAAGAGGAAACAAGAAAACCAATTCACTAAGTGAGCTAGGGAGATTCTTAGGCAAGTTTAACAATATTTCTTTTCAAAGAAAAGCTTTGAAATTTGTAACATCTATATGGGATTTGATCTTAGAACTTTGATGATTGGTCATGGATGTTCCTTTATCATGTTACATATTGATCTTGCATGTGATGTATGTTTGAATACATAGGCTGGTTTAGATAGTTCTGCATAGGTATGGCTATGGGTGGTAAAACTTTAAGCTTCGATTTTTAAAATTATGGGAAGAATTTGTAAAAACTTAAAATAAATGGTTAACATAAAAAATGTAGATATATGTCTCTGTAGGGAATTCTTCAATTTTTGAATTTTTGGGGATACTTTGTAGGGAATTAAAATAACTTGTCAACATAACAATTATAGATATATGTCGCATGGATATTTTGTAACTGAAATCACTCAATTTGGATTTCAAATGTGGGATATATAGTCAGATTAGTAAGTAAAGGTTAGAACCTACCCGAGAAGAAATAATATTGAATTTAAGGGAGTAATAACAACAAGATTTATTACTATTTGGCTGATATGATTAACATAATAGTTTTAGATAATTGTCTTATCTTTTCATAGACACCAAGATCACCTTAATCGGAGTTAAAATGAGGGAGTTATTCTTTGATTAGGGAGCAAAGGTCACAGAACACGGCCAAGCCGTGTTCAGGGTGCTTCAAGCACGGGTTAGCCGTGTTCGGGGCTGTTTTTGAGTATATTTGAAGTATTTTTAAAGCATATCCGTGCCCTAGAACATGGCCAGACCGTGTTGGAAGCTGGTGAAGCCTATTTTCAACATTTTTGTACCCTAGATGAACCTCTTCAATTATAGGGTAATAGTAGAAATCAAATTGGAGAACAATGCTCTATAAATTTGTAAGAACATGTGTTGGAAATTATATAAATAAGAAGAAAATGACTAAAGGCCAAGCATAAAGAGAAGGTTATATATGATGAAAACCTGCATCAAGAAAATAAAGAAATAAAATTAATATTTAAAAAAGAAGACGAATCTTATAAATAAAAATAATAAATGACTAGTATATGCCATAGCCATTGCCATTGTATGAACTTCTTACCATCTTAAGTGTGAAATGTTGACATGGAAATAATTTATAAAGTAATATTTGAAATGGTTATGTTTATGGCATGATTACCAATGATTTTTGGTAATAGTTATATTTTGTTAAACATACTTGTTATTGAAAGCATATTTTTGGCTATCATTGTGAAAAGAAAAGAAATGAGCACGGTCACATGGCAATCCGTGTGGTGCACTAGTTGGGGACGCCCTACTAACGATTGTGATTATGAATATGTTAATGAGAAAAGAAAGAGAAAGTGTGCCATGTCGGACAAAGCGAGATAAGCCCATACTGGAGAGTAAAAAATACTCACCCTGACTGGGGTAGCTTGATATGAGAATAAATTGATAGTCATTATATGATATTCTAAAAATAATCAATTCTGTCATACATGTCATTACTATACGATTCTCATGTGCATAGATATAGTGCATTCATGTGACCAAAGTTATTTACTGTAGTTTATATAGTTGAACATGACGTGGTGACTATATTAATAATGATTTATTGTTGAACATACTAGGATTTAATTCTCACTATATTTCCATATCATGTTCAGAAGAATAATTATGCAGATTTTCTCAATGACACTTATTATTTCCGTACGTTGGATCGAGTTGCCCTACCTTAGGCAACTACCAGTTATATCAGATGTATCTGTAGTAGATGTGACTGAGATTCCGGTGGAGGTGTCACCCGCACCAGTGTCCCCGGAAGTAGTCGACATAGTACAAATGTTTGTAAAATAATGGTGTGTAGTTTGTAAAATAATGGTGTGTATGGAAACTCAGTATTGTATCACTGTTAATAACAATTATGCTTGGTTAAAGTGATTATTATTACGAGTTAAGTGGTTAGAATTAAAGTAGTAATAACTTCATGTAATTTTACAAATATATAAAAAAAGTTTGTTACATTTACATAAATGGAGTTGTTACACTTGGTGAATAGTATTTTTCAGTGGTGAATAATATTTTTCGACCATGAATAATGACCAAGTTCCCAAAGTCATTTTCTTGATTTTTGGTATTGATTTACTTCCTAAAACCCAACCAATGTCTATACCCTATATAGAATGGTAACGATTGAACTCAAAGAATTGAAGAATTAGTTGTAGGACTTGTTGTACAAGAGATTTTTATACCCTAGTACTCCTTCTTAGAGAGCTCCAATACTATTTGTGAAAAAGAAAATATGGATCGTTGCGATTATGCATAGATTATAGACAGTTGAATAAGGTGATAGTGTGGAATAAATACTCGTGACCTCATATAGATGATATGTTTGACCATTTACAAGGTGCTTAATATTTTTTCCGAAAATTGATTTGAGATATGAGTATCATTAATTGAGGATAAGGGAAGAGAATATTCAAAAAAAATCTTTTAAGACTCATTATGGGCATTATGAGTTCTTGGTTATGTCATTTAATTTGACAAATGCCCTAGCTGCAATCATAGATTTAATGAATAGTAATTAAGTCATCCTTGGATCAATTTGTTATTATATTTATTGATGATATACTATAATATTTCAAGAGTTTAGAGGATCATAAGCAACATCTAAAGATAGTTTTATCAACTCTAAGGGAGTATAGTTGGTAAAGATGGTATCCAAGTATATTGTAAGAAAGTAAAAGTGGTACAAGAATGGCTACGTTTTACTACATCTAAAGATGAAGATCTAAATCCAATTTGCGCTTCCTGCGGTTGTCTGCTGTCCATTCTATTTGAGCCATAGTTGGATCAGGTACATAAACAAATGCCTATAAAGCATCAATCAACTCCTCAGCATTTAAAGCTGAGATGAGAATTCGTCGTGCTGAGTGTGGGATGAACCTCTGTTCTACAGCTTGATCAAGAAAAGACAACAGATCATCAAAGAAATGGTTAACATTTAACAAACCTATCAGTTTGTGATGCATATTCAGTTGTGCCCAAGAAACTATTTGGAAAATCTCTTCTAAAGTACCAAAACCACCTGATAAGGCAATGAAGGCATCAGCATTGCTCTTCATTCTAGCCATGTGCTCATACATAGAAGCTACCCTAAACTCTTCCCCAAATGTCTTTCCTATGATGTTGGATGTAGCTAGAGCTGTAGGAATAATACCTAGAATTTGACATCCTCCTATATGGGCAGCTGTAGACACACACCCCATTAATCCACAGTTACCTCCACCATAGACTGAATGAATCTTTCTCCTAGCCAGCACGATACCTAGGTTTTGTACAACTTTCACATACTCTCCATCTTTTCCAAGACTGGAACCAAAAAAGACACAAATATTTCGAAACTAACGGAATGTGATTCCCTCCATAGTTGCACACACTTTAACTTTGAGTATGAAAGTAAAGATATTAATGTGTGCATTTATAGAACTCAGAGAAGGGCATACTTATGATAGCTATGTGAATAGGCCAAGAATAATTAGAATAGCTGTGAGTAATTAGTGGATATAAGCTAAATTGAAGGTGAAATTTGTAAAAATGACGGCAAACATGTATATGTACAGTAGTTGTGTTAGTTGCTCATATTAGGCATATAAAGAGAATAAGGTTAAGATATCACCAGAAATTTGTCTTTTCCTTGTTGTCCTTGATGAAGCACTGATGTCTTGATTCTTGTAAGGAAGTTGTAGGTGATATGCGTAATTGTAAAAAAAAAGTGTGAAAATGTGAACAAGTTAGTTGTTGAAGAACGACAATCAAATGATTTATTTTGTTTTTCCAATGTTTTTACCAGTTCAATATCGGTATTATTAAGTCGACTAACTATTTTGAGAAATTTTAATTTGGACTGATTATTTTACATTTAATTGATTATATCTATTTTAAAGCAATCAACTGTATCCTTGTTGTGTTTATTTTATAATTAACCGCAAGCGCACGACGTAGTTGTAACTAGTTTGACGAGTACAGGTCGTATCGTACAGAGAACAATGTCAATTACTAGAATAATGTGAAATATGCTATTGAAATCGATGTAATTCAATGGAGAGTTTGTCACAATTAAGTAAATTAAGGATTCAATTAACACTTATGATATTCAACATTCAACTTGTACCTCTAATTGCAGTTATATAGGTAATTGGGGATGGTTTAGCCTGAATTAATTAGCAACCTCTTTCAAGCATTACAAATCGTACCTAGGTTGGTCCAATTGCCTACTTTTGTGGTTCTTAGTTCAACCTAGGTCCATTAAGCTCTATGCCAACCATGGAAGTCAATTAATCGGTTTTCTCTTGCCCACTTATTGATTCATTCCTAGAGAATCTTAAACTACTTTCATGATTAAGATATCCCTAATTAACTAATAGGTTCGTGTTTTAATTTTTAACTTTCGGTTCATCAATTAAATACCTAAGATGTGAGAAATTGGTAATCAGGCATTTTACTAATTCTTATTCATGCATATAATAGTTAATCCTAATTAATCTAGAAGTGATCACAATTTGAGTTCCAACATTCAATTCAACATCATAGTATCATCATATCACAAGTGGGTTTACCGAAACCCTAGATCAAATCTACTCACACATTATAGAAATAGAAATCAAATTCATATCTATTAAGTAAACTATTCAAGTTCAGTACAATCTAAAGAGAAGGATTAGAAATAGAAGTAGAGAATTAAAGTAGAAAGATGTAACTTGGTTTACAGAAAATTAAAGATGAAATACAACCTTCAAATGCTGTAAATCCTACTCTACAACATAAAATCAACAATGATTCAAGTAAAAACCTAATCTAAGAGTGTTTTCTAAGTCTAAAAACTGAGTCTAAGATGTCTCTTTGGGTCAGAATGTGTCCCTCTGCGTTTTCCTATACATATGTATCCATTTGGCTGCTCAAAACCTTAAGAAAATACGTGTTGTATGGACAAGAAGCACGGCCGTGCTTCATGACATGACCTAGCCAAGCTTCGGGCTGGATTTTAGGAATTTTCTACATCTTTAGCACAGAGCACGGCCTGACTGTGCTTCATGCACACCAAACACGGCTTAGCCGTGTTGGGGACTGCCATGCTCCTTTCTTGCCAAATTTTGGTGTGTTGCCTCCTTGCTTTCTCCTTAGCTTATTCCAAGTCCATATAGCTCCTCTCATGATTGTTTTCCCTTGCTTCTTGGCCTCTTTTTCTCTCCTACAATCATAAAACAAACCAAAGCAGTATACAAAGCAAAATATAACCAAAAGTAGAGAAATAACCACAAGTTTACTATGAATTAGGGGATAAAATATAACCACTAAACACTCAAATTTCCTCTTTATCAACTCCCCCATGCTTAAACCTTTGCATGTCCTCAAGCAAATAACATATTATATCAAAAGGAAGGGGGAATATGCAATCAAATCCCAAAAGATAGAAAAATGCAATATAGGTAATTTTTCACTCAATCAGTGTGCACACAATAGATATATGAATAGACATTTATCATATAGTCTCTATTCTTCTAAAACTAAATCAAAATTCTACTATTATATATCTGCTTCTATTGGTACCATTGAATGTATGCATCTAAATGATTTTCTAACACTCAAGTAAGCCACCTCATCCTTTAGATCTCCCTATGTTGCCTTACCCTTATTTCTATTTTTCTCACTCAATTTCTTTTATTTCTCATCATTTTTTTATTTCATTTGTCTATTTCATTCATCATCATTTTTTTATAGAAATATGCCGTGAGTGCATTTTATGCTCCATCTCACTTGGGTAAAGGTAGCTAGGTACTCATACTAGGGCCTTTTTGGTGCCTTGAAGGGGTACTCAAAGTGAAAATTTTTTGGGTGTTATATTCTCTCATTTTTCACCTCTCTCAACTTTCACACTCTCATAGTGTTAAAAATCAATAAAGACAGACAATTCAAAGCACAATAGAAGAGATATTTTTCAAAAAAATTAGAGGTTTATTGCGAGAAGAGAGAGACTAAAATTTAAACTACATATTTCATATCCTATTGTTCATCACATGTTCGTGAACTAAAATCAACCTATATTACATCAATCTATCTCTGAAATAGTAAACTATGTGATTTTGCAGTGCAACATGAGATATTCAGCCAATAATAACTAATCAGAGAAAACCATAAGACTAAATCTACTCCCTCATGCTTAAACTTGACATTTTCCTCAATGTCAGTAAGAACTGAAAATACAAGCAAAGGGAGAAGTAACTTACATGCTTACTAGTCGTCTGGAGAAGGTGGAGGTGGGTTTTGACCCAATGCCAGGTGTACTATGCTTGCATCATTCCTTGCATGCTTTGGATGGAATCTTGCATGGCATGTAGGGTAGCCCTATGTGATAGTTACTCTGCCTCAATGCGGCTGAGCTGCAAAGAGATAGAGTCCTGATCCTTCGGGGGAGCATATGAGGTACCTGCACGGTCACTAAAATGGGAATGGGGTGGGGGTGGGAGAGCCAAAAGTGGCTCAAGGGGAAAATCATCCCCCTTTGGTGGAATCACATCACCCTCTCTACCCTCCTTTAATGGTTATATCTAGTTCTCCCTACTAGTAACTGTAGTCCTAGTAAGGTTAGGGAGGCGAAAGATTCTATGTCCTCTAAGATACAACCAGTAGTTAGCATTTTTCTTGACAACGAGTTTCATATGCAGGCAGGATTCCAAATCAATCCTGTTGCTATCAACTACTAGTTTCATTCCCTAGAGATTGGCCTCAAATCCTAGCCCTCTAGCTATTGCAGTAACTAGGCCCCCTATTGTAACATCCCGTAATTTTTAGATATTTTCCTTAGAAATTCTTCATCTTACATATATGCATAGAAATGTTCTAATATTAATGGAATAGGTAAAGAAAGAAAACCTAAGAGGAAATATTAGAAATAAACATGTTAAAGAAAGGTGAAATTCTTAGGTAAAGAAGATAAATTTTTGTGAAGTAAGTAAAGGTCTTAAAATTTCAAGAAGATCGGATTATGGTAATTTTTCTTAATTTAAGAGCAAAAGTTACTAAGTTTAGTATTTCCACCCGTAATTGGGCTTTAACCTATAGATACTTCATATAGAGTTTTTCTACTTCACATGAATTTTTAGCAAGCCAATAGGATAGCCCAAGGAAGAAATAAAACATAGACTTGGACTAGGATATAGAAATTGGACCGGTAACCCAAAAATCATGAAAATGTGACCAAGCCCATTATGAAAGGAAGAATTTTAACCAAAGTAAGGAAAATGGGCAAGAATGAGCCCAAACCCAAGAGGAAAAATAAAAATAAAAATAAAATTAAAGTGATGAAATATTGGTGTAATCAAGATTAAGTGACATGGCATTAAGACAAAAAATTGGCAAGTGGTGTGATTCTACATTCATCATTTTGGCAAGTGGCATAATAATACAAGGCTTTAGGACAAAAACATCTATATCCTACATTCATAACTTTAGCAAGTGGGTAATAATACATAGCATTATGACAAAACATCATTATCCTACACAAATAATTTTAGTTAAGTAAGGAAAATTCAAGGGCTAGAAATTTGCCACTTAAAAAGGCAAATCTATCATACTTGATTAAGACAAAAGAAAAAGGAAATGAATCCCTAAATCAAAGGGATCTTGCCCCATATCTTAAGAACATATTATCATAATTTTCAAAATACAAATCTCCTTTTTCTATGCATATCTTGACTAAGGAAGAGGAAGACAAGAACATAAGTTGTTTGTTTTCCAAAAATTCAACAAAGTGTATCCTAATTGTGATAAGGTAGACTCATGATCATGAAAGGTGAATTATTTGGTGGTCTATATAAGAAAACCCACCCTTACAACATTAGAATTTCGTCCAAGTGAGGGAGAGCAAAAATAGAAGCAAGGTAGTGTAAGGAAAGAAGAGGAAGAAAGGAAGAAAGAGGAAGGAGAAGTCTAGGGGACTAAGTGCTCCAGGTAAGTTTAACAATATTTCTTTTCGAAGAAAACCTTTGAAACTCATAATATTTATATGAGATTTTGATCTTAGAACTTTGATGATTGGTCATGGATGTTGCTATATCATGTTACATATTGATCTTGCATGTGATGTATGTTTGAATACTTAGGTTGGTGTAGATAGTTCTGCATGGGTATGGCTATGGTTGACAGAATTTTAAGCTTCGGTATTTTAATTTCTGGAAACAATCTATAAGGAATTAAAATAAATGGTTAACATTAGAATTAAAGATATATGTGTCACGAATTTTCACCCACTGGAATTTTTCCATTTGGAGTCCATATGAGGTAGCTATGGTCTGATTAGTAGTCAAAGGTCAGAAAATGAATCATCAGGGAAGAATATCTTAGGATAGCTTCGGTAATTTAATTTTTGGAAATTATTGGTAGGGAATTAAAATAAATGGTTAACCTAAGAATTAAAGATATGTGTGTCATGGATTTTTAGCCACTGGAATCATTCAATTTGGAGTCCACATGTGGTAGATATGGTTCGATTAGTAAGCCAAGGTCAGAAAATGGTTCATCAGGGAAGATTATGTTAGGACAGCTTTTGTATTTTAATTTCTGAGAATTATCTGTATGGAATTAAAATAAATGATTAACATGAACATTATATATCTATGTCTCATGGAAATATACCCACTGGAATTATGCATTTTTGGAGTTCATATGAGGTAGATATGATCCGATTAGTAAACAGAGGTCAGAAAATGTTTATTCAGGGAAGAGTATGTTATTAATGTTCATGTAATTAGTCAGTAAAGGTCAGAACCTATCCGAGAGGAACTATTCTGTAATTTGAGGGAGTAATATCACCTTTGTTTCTTAATTTTTCGCTACAATGTTCAACATAATAGTTTTAGATAATTATTTTATCTTGAAATGGACACCAAGATCACCTACATCAGAGTTAAATTGAGGGAGTTATGCTCTGATTAGTAAGAGAAGGTTAGATAGGATGAAAACCTGCATCAAGAAAATAAAGAAAATAAAATTAGTATTTAAAAAAGAAGATGAATCTTAATAAATGACTAGTATAGCCATAGCCATTGCCATTGTATGAACTTCTTACCATCTTAAGTGTGAAATTTTGACATGAAAATATTTTATAAAGTGATATTTGAAATGGTTATGTTCATGGCATGATTACCAATGATTTATAGTAGTATTTATATTTTGATGAACATACTTGTTATTGAAAACATATTTTTGGCTATCATTGTGAAAAGAAAATAAATGAGCACGGTCACATGGAAATCCGTGTGGTGCACCAGTAGGGGACGCCCTACCAATGGTTATGATCATGATAATGAAAAAAGAAAGAGAAAGTGGGCCATGTCGGACGAAGCGAGAAAAGCCCGTACCAGAGAGTAGAGGATACTCACCCTGACTGGGGTGGCTTGAAATGATAATAAGTTGATGGCCATCATATGATATTTTGAAAATAGTTAATCATGTCATACATATCATTACAATATGATTCTTATGTGCACAGATATAATGCATTCATGTGACCAAAGATATTTTCTGTAGTTTATACAGCTGAACATGACGTGATGAGCTTTACTGATGATAATTTATTGTTAAACTTACTGGGATTTAGTTATCACTATATTTCCATATCATGTTCAGAAAATTATTTATGTAGCTTTTGTTTCTAAGGCTCTGGCTTTTAGTGCACATTGGATCGAGTTACTTTATGTTGGAAAGATTTCAGAATCAAATAAGATGTTTGTGGTCGAGTTGGCTTAGATCTCGATGAAGGTGCAACCACCCGCACCTGTATCACCAGAATTGGTCAACCAAAATAAACAAGATGTAAATATCTATGTGTTTGATATGTTATACGTATGTTTTGATTAATGACATGTATGTGAACTCAATATTGTATAATAATAAAAAAAAAGGTTGTTACACCTATGACCACCTTTCCACTCATTGCACTACGTAGTCGGGCCATCTGCTAAACCATGAAGGCTCTAGTATCCACCTTAGTACCTTGTACCATAGCATAAATAAAGTAAAGCTCCCTTTGATTTGCAACCCCATCACTCTCAACCTTACCAAAAACAGTATGGGCCATCAGACGTTGTAAATATCAAAAAGTAGGGTTGCAAATGAAAGAGACTTTTGAACTTGATGCATTATATTGCCCCTCAATAGAAATTGAGTTCCAAAAAGGTTGGACAAGAAAACTGGAGGGTACTGATCTAGTTCCCCCTGGAGGCAGTCTAAATAGTGCATTCAATTCAACCAAGGTTAACCTAAAAGTACAGTTAAACATTCTAAAATTAACGCGGCCCTGATTAACGTTGGAACCCCGAAACAGGACTACATTAACTGAGCTGAAAAACTCTAAGGTGGTCCTAATATAGGCCAGGTATCGTAGTGTGATGAATGTATTCCACCCAATCCTATCAACTAAGTAGTGGATGTCATTTGAAAGACCTAACCGGTCCAAACATTCCTCATCCATGTACTGGGTACTCAGCATTCCCTATTTAACTAGAGTATCGTATCGTGTCTGTTGACTATCATCAACAAACACAATACCATACTCATTTATTTGGTGAGGAAATTAGGGCAGTTGTTGAGTTTGTCCTCTATGTTGTTGCTGGGATTGGGAGGAGGATTGGCTAGTTCTGGCTCTTTTAGGACCTATGGAAAATGATATGCAATCAATTAAATTAAAATGGGCGCAGGATGTGCAGATTCAAAAGATAACTAACAGACAAATGAGATCAGGATAATGGAATGTGAGACTGTTAATTATCAAATGCAATGCAAGGTTAGTCAAATGTGCCAATAATAATGAATAACTATCAGAGTAAGAATTAGGGGAAAACAAGTCCAGAAATACAAAGCAGAATCAAATTTAATTTAGTCAAATTCTATTCAAACCAATCTATGTAATTTTTGGAGGATTATGCAGAGAAAACTTGGAGTATTCAAATAATTAATTCCAACTCAAGTTTAGCAAATTGAATACAGGATCAGACCAACATATTCAAATCAAATACACATGTTTAAACTTAGTCAGAATGTCCCAAGAAAACTAGTTTAGAACTAACTAGAAATACTTGGCTTAACACAATTTAACCAACTTCAAGATAAGTAATAGCTACCAGTAAATCCAAAGTCAACCAATCTTAGAAAAACAACAACCAGAGAATGCAGTAAATATGCAATCTAAATTCTGCAAAAATTTCTCAAAACCAGTCTAATTAAGCCACAAGTGCAGAAAATTCAGATAAATAAACCAATCTAATCCAATCCACCGGTTAACTATCAAAGAAGTCCAAGTTAGAAACTTGTATATGTGCAGATATTCAGAAGTTACCTGGATGAAGTGCGATGGAGGTGCAGTAATGAACTAGTAGCCAGCAGTGTGAAGTAGGACGAGGTAATGCAGGGGAATGGGTGAATGGGTTTCGGGTTTGGGTGCAGAGATGGGGGGCACAGGAGTGTGGGTGTATGAGAGTTTAGGTTTCCCGAAGAAGAAGATGGGTGGAGGGAAATCGCAGGGGGAAGGTATTTCAAGAATGGGGAAACCGAGAGGGAGAATGAATTCAAATGGTGTGGGGGAATGGTTGAAAAACGCAGAACAAGGGAGGGGGTATTTCTTGTTGGCTGGGAATGGAAAGTGGGAACAGGTACAAGAAAGTTTGGGTAAGAGAGACCGAGAGGGAGAAGGAAGATTGAGGAAAAGGATGGAGGGATTCAGGTTTTTTTTTGCTAGGGCACGGTTTGGGAATAGGGAAGATGAAGATATAAAGAGGAGATTGGCAAGGAATTTAGAGAGAGGAAAGAGAGAAGAGAGCACGGGTTAGGGAACGGGAAAAAGGATGCAGAACACGGGGGAAAACAGAAGGCAATAAGGGGAAAAACACACCTGTTGCCCGAAGCACAGCCATACTTCTTAGCAGCCAACTCGTGCTTTGGGCTGGAATCTCCATTCTCTGAAATTGGTCTGTGTTAGCCAACACGGGCCAGGTGTGTTGGGATGGGCATGCCTATGTTAGGGGCTGGTCCTTCTCTGTTCTTTTTCTTACTTACCTAGAGCACGGGCTATGTCAAGCCGTGTTTCACAGCACGGCCCACCCGTGCTGGGCGCTAGAAATCCAAAAATGTTTAGATTTTGCCCATGTTAGCCAACACGGGGAGGGGGTGTTGGGCTTGACTTGGGGCACGATTGTGTCCTGTGACACGGCCAGCCCGTGTTTCCTGTGGGTTTCACTAATTTATAGAATTTGGCCCATTCTTGAAGCACGGGCATGGTGGAGGACATGGCTGACCAGTGTTGCTGGCTGGAACCTTTAATTCTTCGAATTTTGCCTCAATTTTTTATTCTCTTTGATTTCCTTTCATTTTAATCCTTTTATATTACCTTGGGCACATGAGAATGGACCTGAAAAATCAAATGAAAAACACTCATTAAACTTCTAACCAAAGAAATTAACTAAATTAAAGATGAAAAATAAATCTTAAAGCAAGAAATCAAACAAAAAGAAACTTAAAAATTAAAATGTGGGTTACCTCCTACAAAACGCTTGTTTAAAGTCATTAGCTCGACTCCCTTGCACTTTATTGGATTGATGGTGGCTCTAAGAGAGCTTGGATGACTCTCTTTTCAACCAGTTGTCCCGTGACAAAGTGCTTGAGTTGTTGTCTGTTAACTTTGAAGGATCCGTTAGCTTCACTCTATACTTCCACTGCTCCATATGGAAAAACTTGACTCACTTGGAATGGACCGAACCAACGAGAATAAAGCTTTCCGGGAAAAACTTCAGCCTTGAATTAAATAGTAGGACCTATTCTCCTAATTGAAATTGATGCCTCGGGATGTGCTTATCATGCCATCTTTTTGTTCTTTCTTTATATAACTTAGCACTATCATAAACATCAAGTCTCAGCTCATCTAGCTCATTCAATTGCAGGTATCTCCTTTTTCAAACAGTTGTCAAGTCAAAATTAATTTTCTTGATTGCCCAATATGCCTTATGTTCAAACTTTACTGGCAAGTGACAAGGTTTTCTATATATTAACCAAAAGGGTGTGGTGCCTATCGGTGTCTTATATGCTGTTCTGTATGCCTATAGTGCATCATTAAGCTTGAGAGACCAATCTTTTCTTTCTTTTGATACATTCTTCTTCAAGATTGCTTTGATTTCCTTATTTGATATTTCCACTTGTCTACTTGTTTGAGGATGATGAAATAGAGCCATTTTATGAGTGACTCCATATTTCTTCAAGAGATTCTGAAATTGTTGCTCAGTGAATTGGGAACCTCCATCACTTATCACAGCTCGGGGTACTCCAAATCTTGGAAAAATCACTCTCTTGAAGCGCTTGGCAACCACTCTAGCATCATTAGTGGGAGAGGCCACTGCTTCTACCCACTTAGACACATAATCCACAGCTACTAGAATATACTTATTCCCACATGAGGATGGAAAGGCGCCCATAAAGTCAATAACCCAAACATCAAATATTTCTACTTCTAAAATACTGTTTAGGGTCATCTCATTCCTCCTTTATATATTGCCAATTCTTTGACACCGATCACAAGCTTTTACAAAGGTATGCACATCTTTGAAAAGCGAAGGTTAATAAAAACCAACTTGAAGAATTTTAGCTGCAGTTTTTGAGGTTCTAGTATGGCATCCACAAGGTGAATTATGGCAATGAAATATGACACTATATACCTCTTCCTCTGGAATACACCTTCAGAAGATGCCATCTGCACACCATTTGTATAAACATGGATCATCCTAATAGTAAGACTTGATATCAGAGAAAAATTTCTTTCTCTGATGGTAGCTCAACCCTTCAGGTAAAATTCTGCATGCAAGATAGTTCATAAAATCTGCATACCAAGGAGCATCGGTATGAGTGACTGCAAGGAGTTGGTCATCAGGAAAAGAGTCATCTATACACAACTCATCTTTATCATCTCTCATTGAATCTTGCCTAAGCCTTGAAAGATGGTCTGCAACCACATTCTCTGTTCCTTTCTTATCCCGGATCACGAGGTCAAACTTCTGCAATAGAAGGATCCATCTAATCAATCTTGGTTTGGCATCCTTCTTACTTAGCAAATATTTGATCGCAGCATGATCTGTGTATATAATGACTTCGGATCCCAAAAAATATTGACAAAATTTGTCAATTGCAAATACTACCGCCAGGAGCTTTTTTTCTGTGGTGGAGTAATTGACTTGGGCTTCATCCATGGTCTTGTTGGCATAGTAAATGACATAGGGCTTTTTATCTCTTCTTTGCCCAAGTACAGCTCCCACAGCATAGTTACTTGCATCACACATAATCTCGAAGGGAAGACTCCAATCAAGAGGTTGAATGATTAGTGCAAATATTAGTGCCTCCTTCAACTTGCAAAAAGCATTTAAGCAATCATTATCAAATAAGAATGGAATGTCCTTAATAAGCAGATTAGTTAAGGGTTTAGAAATTTTGGAGAAGTCTTAGATAAATCTTCTATAGAGGCCCGCATGCCTAAGAAAACTCCTCATTCCTTAACATTTGATGGTGGTGGCATTGTCTGAATTGCCTCAATTTTTGCTTTGTCCACCTCTATTCCTCTTTTAGACACCAAGTGTCCAAGTATTATTCCTTCCCTTACCATAAAATGGCATTTTTCCTAGTTTAGAATTAGGTTGACTTCCTCACATCTTTTAAATACATGTGTCAAATTATTTAGACAATTATCAAATGAGGTACCATAGACAGAAAAATCATCCATAAATACTTCCATTATATCCTCAATAAAGTCTGAGAAAATAGCCATCATACATCTTTGGAAAGTGGCTGGTTCGTTGCACAATCCGAATGGCATCCTTCTATATGAAAAGTTTCCATAGGGACATGTGGACGTTGTCTTTTCTTGGTCGTCTGGATGGATAAGGATCTGAAAGAATCCTGAGTATCCATCCAGATAATAAAAAAGTGAATGTTTAGCCAGTCTTTCCAACAATTGATCAATAAAGGGCAAAGGGAAGTGATCCTTACAGGTGGCCTTATTCAATTTTTTATAATCAATGCACATATGCCAACTCGTAACAGCTCTAGTAGGAATTAATTCATCATTATCTTTCTGAATAACAGGCATACCTCCCTTCTTAGGAACCACATGAATAGGGCTTACCCATTCACTATCTGAAATAGGATAGATAATACCTGCATCAAGCAATTTGAGCACTTCCTTCTTGACTACCTCTTTCATGTTTGGATTTAGTCTCCTTTGGTGCTCCCTAGAAGGTTTTTTTATCATTATCAAGTATAATGTGATGCATGCTAACAGATGGACTAATCCCTTTTATGTCATCAATGCTATACCCAAGCACTTTTTTAAACTTTTTAAGAACATCCAATAACTTACCAATTTCTTCAGCATTCAAATCAGCATTCACAATTACTGGATATGAAGAGTTATGGTCCAAAAATTCATACCTTAGATTGGATGGAAGAGGTTTGAGTTCTACCTTAGGTGCCTTGATTTCCTCAATAGTTGCTAATTTTTTATTATGGTCCAATTCCAGCTTTTCAGCTTTTACTTTTGAGGTGAGCATGGGACATTCATCAAGAATTTGGGCATATGCATCAACTTCTACCTGTTCAGCACAAGAAACAAAACTATCGACAAGGCAAAGCTCAAGTGGGTCAGTAGAACAAAAGCTTACTGCATTATCAACAATATTATGCTCAATTACATCAACCATGCAACAAGTATCACCTAAAGATGGGTACTTCATTGCATCATTTAGATTGAACTCAATCTTTTCATCCCCTACATTCAAGGAAAGCTTTCAATCTTTCACATTGATAATGGCACCTACAGTGGCTAGGAAAGGCCTTCCAAGAATGATGGGGATTTGGCTATCTTCCTCCATCTCTAAGACAACAAAATCAATAGGTATGAAAAATTTACCTACCTTTAGAGGAACATCCTCTAATATACTTACCAAATGAGTAATGGATCGGTCCACTAACTGGAAGGAGATAGTAGTAGGCTTCAAATCACCCATGTGGAGATTCTTGCATATGGATAATGGCATAAGACTCACACTTGCTCCAAGATCACATAAGGCTCTAGTGATTTGCACATCTCCAATGGAACAAGGTATAGAGAAGCTTCTAGGGTCCTTGAGTTTAAGAGGCAATTTATTCTGGATCAATGCACTACACTCTTTAGTTAATGCCATTGTGGCATACTCCTCAATCTTCCTCTTGTTAGAGAGGATTTCCTTCAGAAATTTAGCATAAGAAGTCATCTAAGAGACAGCTTCCAAGAATAAAATATTAATGTGTAGCTTTTTCAGCACATCAAGAAATTTTCCATGTTGCTTTTCTAATTTGGCTTTAGCTAGTCTCTAAGGGAAAGAAACTGGTGGCTTGTATGGTTCAGGAGCCACATATTTAGGCTCTTCTTCTTCTTTCCTTTCACTAACTTGCTCTTCTTCTTCAGTTGCTTTTTCTGGTATATCTTTAAATTCTTCCTCCTTATCTTCCTCTTTTTCCACTGACTCACCTAATTGCTTACCACTTCTCAAAGTGATAGCCTTGCAATGTTCTCTTGGATTCTCAGGCTGGCCAGGGAGTTTTCCAAAGTTTCTATTTGAAGAACTCGCTTGCTGTGCTATTTCAGTTTCTAGCATTATATTATGTGTAGCAAGTGAGTCAACTTTAGAAGCTAAATCTTTTATAGCCTCGTTCATTGAATGATTATGGGCTATAAATTCTTCATTATGTTTACTCTGTGTGGAGATGAAATTCTCCATTAGAGCTTCCAAATTTGACTTTGGTTGAGGAGGAAGATTGAATTGCCTCTGATTCTAAAAGCCAGGAGGTTTTCTGAAGTTGTTCTGAGGCTGTTGATTTGCATTCGGCTTGTATGAGAGATTTGGGTGATTTCTCCAACCTGGATTGTAGGTATTACTGTAGGGATTGTTTCTTTGGTTGTTCACAAAATTTACCTGTTCATAATCCCGAAGTGCAGAGTTTCCAAGCTAGCATTCATTGGTCACATGACCAACACCTCCACAAATCTCACATGCAGAAGATGATGAAGAGGAACCAACAGCATTGATGCTTAACTTATCTAATTTATGAAACAAGGCATCAACTTTAGAAGTTAGATAATTAAATGCATCAACTTCATACATACCTAATGGTTTCCTTAGCTTCCTTTCACTAGACCAAGAGTAGTGGTTTTGAGTCATATCTTTAATCAGCTCATAGGCCTTATCTACCATTTTATTCATCAAAGCTCCTCCAGCTGCAGCATCCACAGACACACGGGTGCTGTAGATTAGTCCATTGTAGAATGTATGGACTATGAGCCACTTCTCCAACCCATGGTGTGGGCATATTATGAGGATCTCTTTAAATCTCTCCCAAGCCTCATATAAAGACTCACCATCTTTTTGAGCAAAGGTAGTGATCTAATTCCTAAGATTGGCCATTTTACTCAGTGGGAAGTATTTGGCTAGGAAAGCTTGAGAAAGCTGCGGGCATGTGGTGATGGACCCTAATGGAAGAGAATGCAACCATGCACGGAACTTGTCCCTTAGAGAGAAAGGGAACAACCTCAGTCTAATGGCATCAAAAGACAGCTTTAGGGTGTCCAAGTATTCTAGAAATACTGATAAGTGGAGATTAGGGTCTTCAGTAGGTGACCCTCCAAATTGATTCTGATGAACCATCTACAAAAGAGAAGGCTTCAGCTCAAAGTTTTTTGCCTCAACAACTGGTCTTATGTAACATCCCTAATTTCGTTTAATGTATTAATGAAAGTAAAAAAGTATACAAAGTAACATCCATAATTTCATTTCTTTTATTGATAAAGGTACATAAATATTTAATTAAGGAAATAAAATTTATTAGACAATTTTTAGATATCTAAGGAAATATAATCCTTAGAAATTCTTCACCTTATGTGTATGTATAGAAATGTTCTAATATTAATGGAATAGGTAGAGAAAGAAAACCTAAGAGGAAATATTAGAAATAAACATGCTAAAGAAAGGTAAAATTCTTAAGTAAGGAAGCTAAATTTTTGTGAAGTAAGTAAAGGTCTTAAAATTTCAAGAAGATCGGATTAGGGTAATTTTTCTTAATTTAAGAGCAAAAGTTACTAAGTTTAGTATCTCCACCCATAAATTAGGCTTTCAACTATGGACACTTCATATAGAATTTTTCTACTTCACATAAATTTTTAGCAAGCCAATAGGATAGCCCAATGAAGAAATAAAACATAGACTTGGACTAGGATATAGAAATTGGACCGGTAGCCCAAAAATCATGAAAATGTGACCAAGCCTATTATGAAAGGTAGAATTTTAACCAAAGTAAAGAAAATGGGCAAGAATGAGCCCAAACCCAAGAGGAAAAATAAAAATAAAAATAAAAGTAAAGTGATGAAATAATGGTGTAATCAAGATTAGGTGACATGGCATTAAGACAAAAATTTAGCAAGTGGTGTGATATCCTACATTCATAATTTTAGCAAATAGTACGATAATACAGGGCTTTAGGACAAAACATCTATATTCTACACTCATAATTTTAGCAAGTGGTATGATAATACATGGCATTAAGACAAAACATTCCTATCCCACACAAATAATTTCAACCAAATAATGGAGATTCAAAGGCTAGAAATTTGCCACCTAAAAAGGCAAACCTATCATACTTGATTAAGACAAAAGAAAAAGGAAATGAATCCCTAAATCAAAGGGACCTTGTACCTTATCTTAAGAACATATTTTCATAATTTTCAAACTATAAATCTCCTTTTGCTATGCATATCTTGACTAAAGAAGAGGAAGACAAGAACATAAGTTGTTTGTTTTCCGAAAATTCAACCAAGTGCATCCTAACTGTGATAAGGTAGACCCATGATTATGAAAGGTGAATTATTTGATAGTCTATATAAACAAAACCCACCCTTATAACATTAGAATTTTCGTCCAAGTGAGGGAGAGGAAAAATAGAAGCAAGGTAGAGTGAGGAAAGGAGAGGAAGAAAGGAAGAAAGAGGAAGGAGAAGTCTAGAGAACTAAGTGCTCCAGGTAAATTTTACAATATTTTTTTAAAGAAAACTTTTGAAACTTATAATATTTATATGAGATTTTGATCTTAGAACTTTGATGATTGGTTATGGATGTTGCTATATCATGTCACATATTATGTATGTTTGAATACTTAGGCTGGTGTAGATAGTTCTGCATAGGTATGGCTATGGATGGCAAACTTTTAAGCTTCGGTTTTTAAAATTCTAGGAAGAATCGGTTAAGAATTAAAACAAATAGTTAACATACAAAATATAGATATATGTCTCATTGATTTTTAACCACTAGAATCACTCCATTTAGAGTCCATATGAGGTAGATTTGGTCCGATTCATAAGCAGTGGTTAGAAAATGGTTAATCAGGGAAAAATATGTTAGGATAGCTTCTGTGTTTTAATTTCTAGGAATTTTTTGTAGGGATTTAAAATAAATGGTTAACATAAGAATTATAGATATATGTGTCACATATTTTTATCCACTGGAATCACTCAATTTATAGTCTGTATGAAGTAGATATGGTCCGATTACTAAGAAGTGGTCAGAAATTGGTTAATCAAGAAAGAATATTTTTGGATAGCTTCTGTGTTTTAATTTCTGGGAACATTCTGTAGGGAATTAAAATAAATGATTAACATAAAAGTTATTTCTATATGTGTCCCGGATTGTTAGCCACTAGAATAACTTAATTTGAAATTCTTATGAGGGAGATATGGACAGATTAGTAGGTAAAGGTCAGAACATATCCAAGAAGAAATAACTTGTACTTTGAGGGACTAATATCACCTTGATTTCTTAATATTTTGCTAAACTATTCAACATAATAGTTTTAGATAATTGTTTTTTCTTTAAATTGACACCAAGATCACCTAGATTGGAATTAAATTGTGGGAGTTATACTCCGAAGGTTAGATAGGATGAAAAACTGCATCAAGAAAATGAAGAAATAAAATTAATATTTAAAAACGAAGAAGAATCTTATAAATGAAAATAATAAATGACTAGTATATGCCATAGCCATTGCCATTGTATGAACTTCTTACCATATTAAGTGTGAAATTTTGACATGGAAATATTTTATAAAGTGATATTTGAAATGGTTATGTTTATGGCATGATTACCAATGATTTTTGGTAATAGTTATATTTTGTTGAACATACTTGTTATTGAAAGCATATTTTTGGCTATCATTGTGAAAAGAAAAGAAATGAGCACGGTCACATGGCAATCCGTGTGGTGCACCAGTAGGGGACGTCTTACCAATGGTTATGATCATGTTAATGAGAAAAGAAAGAGAAAGTGGGCCATGTCGGACGGAGCGAGAAAACCTGTACCAGAGAGTAGAAAATATTCACCCTGACTGAGGTAGCTTGATATGAGAATAAATTGATAGTTATCATATGATATTCTGAAAATAGTTAATCCTGCCATACATGTTATTATTGTACGATTCTCATGTGCATAGATATAGTGCATTCATGTGACCAAAGATATTTACTGTAGTTTATATAGCTGAACATGACGTGATGAGCTATATTGATGATGATTTATTGTTGAACTTACTGGGATTTAATTCTCACTATATTTCCATATCATGTTCAGAAAATTAGTTATGCAGATTTTTCTATGACTCTGGCTTTTAGTGCACGTTGTATCGAGTACTTTATGTTGGGCAGATCCCAGAAGCAAATAAAATGTTTGTGGTTGAGTTGGCTTAGATCCCGGTGACGGTGCTACCACCCGCACCTGTATCTCTAGAATTGGTCAACCAGAATAAATAAGATGTAGATTTTTATGTGTTTGATATGTTGTATGTATGTTTTGATTAATGACATGTATATAAACTCTGTATTGTATAAATTAAATAAATGTTAGTTTGAGTTAAGTTGTAACGAGGTAATAACTTCATGGTATTTTTTTTTAAAAAATTTTGATACTTAAATGGAGTTGTTACATCTTACGATAGTCGAATTCAGGCCATGAGTATTCGGAGCGGTAAAATCCTTAAGAGATCGGTTATCTCTCTCCGCCATGGTAGGTGCAGAATTTTCTTGTTGTTGTCTTCTTATCATTTGTAGTGTACGTTCAATTTCTGGATCAAACTAAGCAACGAACTCACGTTCTCTTCGCATAAAAGAGAAACACACTATAAAGGAAGAAAAGAGGCAAAAATCAGCAAGATAAAATTATGCAAAAAAAAATTAAAAGAAAGTGATCTAGTCTAGCTATTTCACAAATATCTAATATTGACTATTGCTCCCCGACAACGGCGCCAAAAACTTGTTGTATCTGTTTTATAATTAATTGCAAGTGCACGACGTAGCTGTAGTTAGTCCAGCGAGTACAGGTCGTATCCCACAGAGAACAATGTCAATTACTAGAATGCTATGAAATATGCTATCTAAATGGATGTAATTCAATGGAGAGTTTGTCACAATTAAGTAAATTAAGGATTCAATTAACAAAAGCCTAGGGTTAGGGTTCACCACACTTATGATATTCAACATTCAACTTGTACCTCTAATTATAATTATCTAGGTAATTGGGGATGGTTTAGCCTTAATTAATTAGCAACCTCTTTCAAGCATTACTAATCATACCTAGGTTGATCCAATTGCCTACTTTCGTAGTTCTTAGTTCAACCTAGGTCCATTGAGCTCTATGTCAACCATGGAAGTCAATTAATAGGTTTTCTCTGGCCCACTAATTGATTCATTCCTAGAGAATCTTAAACTACCTTCATGATTAAGATATCCCTAATTAACTATTAGGTTTAGGTTTTAATTTTCACCTTTCGGTTCATCAATTAAATACCTAAGACGTGATAGATTGGTGATAAGGCATTCTACCAACTCTTATTCATGCATATAATAGTTAATCTAATTAATCTAGAAGTGATCACAATTAAAGTTCCAACATTCAATTCAACATTATAGTATCATCATATCAAAAGTGGGTTTACCGAAACCCTAGATCAAATCTACTCACACATTATAGAAACAAAAATCAAATTCATATATATTATGTAAACCATTCAAGTTCAGTACAATCTAAAGAGTATTAGTAGAAATAGAAGTAGGGAATTAAAGTAGAAAGATGTAACTTGATTTGTAGAAAAGTAAAGATGAAATACAACCTTTAAATGTTGTAAATCCTACTCTACAACATAAAATCAACAATGATTCAAGTAAAAACCTAATCTAAGAGTGTTTTCTAAGCTTAAGAACTAAGTCTAAGATATCTCTCTAAGTCAGAATGTGTCCCTCTGCGTTTTCCTATGCATATGTATCCACTTGGCTACTCAAAACCCTTAGAAAACACGTGTTGTATGGACACGAAGCACGACCATGCTTCATGACACAGCTTAGCCGTGCTTCAGGCTAGATTTTGGGAATTTTTTGCATCTTTCGCATAGAGCAAGGCCTGCCGTGATTCATGCACACCAAACACGGCCTGCCCATGTTAGGGACTGCCATTCTCCTTTCTTGCCAATTTTTGGTGTGTTGCCTCCTTGCTTCCTCCTTAATATATTCCAAGTCCATATGGCTCCTCTCATGATTTTTTTCCTTGCTTATTGGCCTATTTTGCTCTCCTACAATCATAAAACAAACCAAACCAGTATCCAGAGCAATGTATAACCAAAAGCAGAGAAATAACCACAAGTTTATTATGAATTAGGGGATAAAATATAACCACTAAACACTCAAATTTCCCTTTTATCAATCCTACCAGTTAACTACGTATTCTTTGATTTTCACAGACTTTTATAAGCTCATAAATGTTTCTTTTCCATCGAATATTAACAGCTTTAAAGTAGATTTTGGCACATATATTCAAAATTTGATACCATTGATTTTTGCTAAAATTATAGCTAGATTTTGTTTACTGATTTTCAAGAATTACGGCTACCAATATTAATTTTTTTTCAAAGTTCTGTTCCAATTTTTGACTTTCTATTTGGCACCGTTTTCTATTATGCTTTTTGTAGGTTCTACTGCATTCTCCCTTATTAATGTTTAGCATTAAATGCAAAGTTCTTTTCCCTCATTACAAGAAAAGTTAATTTATTTTCTTTGAAACTCAATTATTATGATGTCTAAAGGAACTCAAGAAACAGTTGGAGGAACTGTTAGACAAGCAATTCATTAGACCGAGTGTATCACCTTGAGGAGCTCCTGTATTGTTTGTTAAAAAGAAAAATGGGAGCTTGAAACTATACGTAGATTACAGACAGCTGAATAAGGTGACTATAAAAAACAAGTAACCTCTCCCTAGGATAAATGACTTATTGGACCAACTGAAGGGAGTCTCCATCTTTTCTAAAATTGACTTGAGGTAGGGATACCATCAGATTAGTATCAAGGAGGAGGACGTGCCAAAAACTGCCTTTAGGACTAGGTATAGACACTATGAGTTTCTCGTAATGCCCATCGGGTTGACGAATGCACTTGTAATTTTTATGGATTACATGAATCGCATTTTTCAACCCTACCTAGATCAATTTGTTGTAGTGTTCATTGATGACATCTTGATAAATTCTAAGAGTGAAAAAGAACATGAACAGCATCTCAGAATCGTGCTGCAAGTGCTAAAAGAGAAAAAGTTATATGCCAAATTGGAGAAGTGTGAATTTTGGCTGTCAGAGGTGAAGTTTCTTGGACATGTCATCTCTAATAGAGGGGTAGCTATAGACCCTAGCAAGACGGAAGCAGTGATTCAGTGGGAGAGACCAAAGATGGTCACAGAAGTCAGAAGTTTCCTAGGTTTAGCAGGATACTATAGAAGGTTTATACAAAACTTTTCCCGTATAGCCTTGCCATTGACTAAATTAACTAGGAAGGGAAGTCTTTTCAAATGGCCTGATCAATGTGAAACTAGTTTCCAGGAGCTCAAGACTAGATTAACCACTCCTCCTATTTTAGTTATTCCAGATCCCACAAGACATTTTGAAGTGTATAGTGATGCTTCAAAGAAAGGGCTAGGGTGTGTGTTGATGCAAGACAAGAGAGTAGTTGCTTACGCTTCTAGGCAACTTAGACCCCACGAAGAAAAATACCCAACACATGATCTTGAATTGGCAGCGGTGGTGTTTGCCTTAAAGATTTGGTGACACTATTTGTACGGGGCAACCTTTGATGTATATTGTGATTATAAGAGTCTTAAATACCTCTTTGATCAAAAAGAGTTAAACATGAGGCAACGAAGATGGGTAGAATTTCTCAATGACTACAAGTTTGAGATAAAGTATCATCTAGGAAAGGCGAATGTTGTAGCTGATGCCTTGAGTCGAAAATCTCTACACATGGGTCAGATGATGGTGTATGAGTTGTAAATGCTAGAGGAGTTTCAAAATTTGAAGCTAGCCACTACTCTTATACCAAATAAGCTAATCATCAATGGGTTAAGTATAGAGTGTGACCTTAGAGCCCAGATTAAAAAGGCTCAAGGCCACGACCAATACTTACGGGATCATAATGATCAGGATGATTTTTCTGTTTAAGAAGATGGAGTAATCATGTACTAAGGAAGGGTCTATGTTCCTCAAGACCGAGAGTTGTGGACTAAGATCCTACAAGAAGTGCATCAGAGTAAATACTCAGTCCATCTTGGATCCACTAAAATGTACCAGGACTTCAAGAGGATGTATTGGTGGCCAAGGATGAAAAAGGACATTGCTGAGTTCGTGGAAAAATGTTTAATTTTTCAAAAGGTGAAAGTGGAACATCAAAAGCCAGTAGGATTTCTTCAACCTCTAAAGATTACTGAATGGAAATAGGACAGTATTTCGATAGACTTTGTTGTGGGTTTACCTAAAACTTCAGTTGGATATGACTCTATCTGGGTAATAGTTGACAGATTAACTAAATCTGCTCACTTTCTGCCCATAAAAATTAACTATTCATTGGACAAATTGGAATTTTCGTCCAAGTGAGGGAGAGGAAAAATAGAAGCAAGGTAGAGTGAGGGAAGGAGAGGAAGAAAGAAAGAAAGAGGAAGGAGAAGTCTAGAGAACTAAGTGCTCCGGGTAAATTTAACAATATTTTTTTTAAGAAAACTTTTGAAACTTATAATATTTATATGAGATTTTGATCTTAGAACTTTGATGATTGGTCATGGATGTTGCTATATCATGTCACATATTATGTATGTTTGAATACTTAGGCTGTTGTAGATAGTTCTGCATAGGTATGGCTATGGATGGCAAACTTTTAAGCTTCGGTTTTTAAAATTTTGGGAAGAATTAGTTAAGAATTAAAACAAATGGTTAACATAAAAAATATAGATATATGCCTCACAGATTTTTAGCCACTGGAATCACTCCATTTAGAGTCCATATGAGGTAGATTTGGTCCGATTAGTAAGAAGTGGTCAAAAAATAGTTAATCAGGGAAAAATATGTTAGGATAGCTTCTGTGTTTTAATTTCTGGGAATTTTTTGTAGGGATTTAAAATAAATGGTTAACATAAAAATTATAGATATATGTGTCACGGATTTTTATCCACTGGAATCACTCAATTTAAAGTCCGTATGAGGTAGATATGGTCTGATTAGTAAGCAGTGGTCAGAAATTGGTTAATCAGGAAAGAATATTTTCGGATAGCTTTTGTGTTTTAATTTCTGGGAACATTATGTAGGGAATTAAAATAAATGTCTAACATGTGAATTATAGAGATATGTGTCATGGAATGTTAGCCACTGGAATCACTTAATTTAGAATTTTTATGAGAGATATATGGACAGATTAGTTGGTAGAGGTCAGAAACTACCGAAGAAGAAATATCCTGTAATTTGAGGGACTAATATCACCTTGATTTCTTAATATTTCGCTAAATTGTTCAACATAATAATTTTAGATAATTTTTTTATCGTTTAATTGACACCAAGAGCACCTACATTGGAGTTAAATTGGGGGAGTTATGCTCTGATTAGTAAGAGAAGGTTAGATAGGATGAAAACCTGGATAAAGAAAATAAAGAAATAAAATTAATATTTAAAAAAGAAGAAGAATCTTATAAATAAAAATAATAAATGACTAATATATGCCATAGCCGTTGCCATTGTATGAACTTCTTACCATCTTAAGTGTGAAATTTTCACATGGAAAATTTTATAAAGTGATATTTGAAATGGTTATGTTCATCGCATGATTATCGATGATTTTTTTTTTGTAATAGTTATATACTTGTTATTGAAAAAATATTTTTGGCTATCAATGTGAAAAGAAAAGAAATGAGCACGGTCACATGGCAATCCGTGTGGTGCACTAGTAGGGGACACCCTACCAACGGTTATGATCATGTTAATAAGAAAAGCAAGAGAAAGTAAGCTATGTTGGAGGGAGCGAGAAAAACGTGTACCAGAGAGTAGAAAATACTCTCCCTAACCGGGGTAGCTTGATATGAGAATAAATTGATAGTCATCATATGATATCCTAGAAAATAGTATTTATTCCATACATGTCATAATTGTATAATTTTCATGTGCATGGATAAAGTGCTTTCATGTGACCTAAAGATATTTTCTATAGTTTATACAGATGGACATGACATGATGAATTATATTGATGGTAAATTATAATTTATTGTTGAACCTACTGGGATTTAATTCTCACTATATTTCCATATCATGTTCAGAAGAATAATTATGCATATTTTTCTCTATGACACTTATTATTTCCGTACGTTGGATCGAGGTGCCCTACCTCGGGCAACTACCAATTATATCAGATATATCTGTAGTAGATGTGACTGAGATTCCGGTGGAGGTGCCGCCACCTACACCAGTGTCCCCGGAAGTAGTTGACGTAGATGATTAGGGCTAATATGTATCTTTGTATAAATGTTTGTAAAATAATGGTGTGTGGTTTGTAAAATAATGGTGTGTATGGAAACTCAGTATTGTATTACTGTTAATAACAATTATGCTTGGTTAAAGTAATTATTATTACTAGTTAAGTGGTTAGAATTAAAGCAGTAATAACTTCATGGAATTTTACAAATATAAAAAAAAAATTTGTTACATTTACATAAATGGAGTTGTTACACACATCCTAGCCCTTTCTTTAAAGCGTCACTATACACTTCAAAATGTTCTGTAGGGTCTGGAATAATTAAAACAAGAGTAGTGGTCAGTCTTATCTTAAGCTCCTGGAAACTAGCTTGACATTGATCAGTCCATTTGAAAGGACTTCCCTTCCTGGTCAATTTGGTCAATGGCAAGGCTATACAAGAGAAGTTTTGTATAAACTTCCTGTAGTATCCTGCCAAACACAGGAAACTTCTGACTTTCGTAACCATCCTTGGTCTCTCCCACTAAATCACTGCTTCCATCTTGCTAGGATCTATAGCTACTCCTCTATTAGAGATAACATGTCCGAGAAACTTCACCTCTAACAACCAAAATTCACACTTCTCCAATTTTGCATATAACTTTTTCTCTTTCAGTACTTGCATCACGATTCGAAGATAAGAGGAGAACTTAGAAAATTCCTCGAACCTCACGATGTATTGGTCTATAGTCATGCTACCCTGCCTGAGTTGGAGAAATTCAATCTCTTTCTCTGCCCGCACATTCCTTGGAAAGTACTTTTCCAAAAAGGTTTCCTTGAACACCTGCCAAGTGATCTGCCTTCCCTGGTGAGCTAAAAGTTCTCTAGCTCCACGTCACCAGTATTCTGCTTCATCTTTTAGTATATATGCAACGAAGATTACTTGCTGCTCCTCAGTACAGCCCATCACTTCAAAGATTTTCTCTAACTCCCTTATCCATCTTTCAGCTACAATCGGGTCAAAGCTGCCTTGAAAACAAGATGGCCTAGTCCTCAGGAACTCGGATATGTCGTTATCATTTCCAGCCATCCGATTGTTAACACCATTCGAGTTATTAGCATTCTGGAGGTATTGTAAAATTTGATTAGTGGTCATGACTTGGTCTCGAATTGCCGTGGCCAGGTTGTGCAGGGTTTCCTCCACATTGTTTTCCAGATTTCTTCTTGGTGGTGCCATTTCCTACTGTGGCAAAAATAAAATTATGCTGTTATTGAGGTGATCAAGCCCAATAGTTAATTTCAAAAATATTTAATAGCAGTCATAACACCACCTCGGCATATAGATAGGAAACACTAGTAATTTCTTACCTATATGAATTCACTGATCCCCTACACAGCACAACCACAAACATACTCAAGACACTATAAGATCGATTCAGATAACCATCCACCCACTGGCCATCTATGATCGACCTGCTCTGATACCAATTATGTAACAACTTTTTTTTTATTATACAATATAGAGTTTACATACATGTCATTAATCAAAACATACGTACAACATATCAAACACATAAAACTCTACATCTTATTTATTATGGTTAACCAATTCTGGAGATACAGGTGCAGGTGGTTGCACCTTCACCGGGATCTAAGCCAACTCGACCACAAACATTTTATTTGCTTCTGGGATCTGCCCAACATAAAGTACTCGATCCAACGTGCACTAAAAGCTAGAGCCATAGAAAAATCTACATAATTAATTTTCTGAACATGATATGGAAATATAGTGAGAATTAAATCCCAGTAAGTTCAACAATAAATCATCATCAATATAGCTCATTACGTCATGTTCAGCTGTATAAACTACAGCAAATATCTTTGGTCACATGAATGCATTATATCTATGCACTTGAGAATCGTACAGTAATGACATGTATGACAGGATTAATTATTTTCAGAATATCATATGATGACAATCAATTTATTCTCATATCAAGCTACCCCCGTCAGGGTGAGTATTATCTACTCTCCAGTACGGGATTTTCTCGCTCCGTCCGACATGGCCCACTTTCTATTTCTTTTCTCATTAACATGATCATAACCGTTGGTAGGGTGTCCCCTACTGGTGCACCACACAGATTGCCATGTGACCGTGCTCATTTCTTTTCTTTTCACAATGCTAGCCAAAAATATTCTTTCAATAACAAGTATGTTCAACAAAATAAAACTATTATAAAAAATCATTGGTAATCATGCCATGAACATAAGCATTTCAAATATCACTTTATAAAATATTTCCATGTCAAAATTTCACACTTAAGATGGTAAGAAATTCATACAATGGCAATGGCCATGTCATATACTAGTGATTTATTATTTTCAATATTAATTTTATTTCTTTATTTTCTTAATGCAGGTTTTCATCCTATCTAACCTTCTCTTACTAATCAGAGCATAACTCCCTCAATTTAACTCCGATTTAGGTGATCTTGATATCGTGGTGATATTAAGAAATCATGGTGATATTACTCCCTCAAAGAACATGTTATTTCTTTTTGGGTAGGTTCCGACCTCTACCTACTAATCTGTCCATATCTCCCTCATAGTTATTCCAAATTAAGTGATTCCAGTGGCCAATAATCCATGACACATATAAATATAATTCTTATGTTAACCATTTATTTTAATTCCCAACAGAATGTTCCCAGAAATTAAAACATATAAGCTATCCTAACATATTCTTCCTTGATTAACCATTTTCTGACCATTGCTTACTAATCGGAACATATCTACCTCATATGGACTCCAAATTGAGTGATTCCAGTGGCTACAAATTCGCGACACATATATCTATAATTCTTATGTTAATAATTTATTTTAATTCCCTACAGAATGTTCCCATAAATTAAAACACAGAAGCTATCCTAACATATTCTTCCTTGATTAACCATTTTCTGACCTTTGCTTACTAATCGGATCATATCTACCTCATATGAACTCCAAATTGAGTGATTCCAGTGAGTAAAAATCCGTGAGACATACATCTATATTTTCCATGTTAACCTTTTATTTTAATTCCTTACCAATTCTTCCCAAAATTTTAAAAACTGAAGCATAAAAGTTTGCCAACCATAGCCATACCTATTCTGAACTATCTACACCAACCTAAGTATTCAAACATACATAATATGTAACATGATATAGCAACATCCATGACCAATCATTAAAGTTCTAAGATCAAAATCTAATATAAATATTACAAGTTTCAAAACTTTTTTTCAAAAATGAATATTGTTAAACTTACCTGGAGCACTTAGTCCTCTAGACTTCTCCTTCCTCTCCTTTCCTCACTCTACCTTGCTTCTATTTTTCCTCTCCCTCACTTGGACGAAAATTCTAATGTTGTAAGGGTGGGTTTTACTTAAATAGACCATCAAATAATTCACCTTTCATGATCATGGGTCTACCTTATCACAATTAGGATACACTTGGTTGAATTTTTGGAAAACAAACAACTTATGTTCTTGTCTTCCTCTTCCTTAGTCAAGATATGCATAGCAAAAGGAGATTTGTATTTTAAAAATTATGATAATATGTTTCTAAGATAAGGGACAAGGTCCCTTTGATTTAAGGATTCATTTCCTTTTTCTTTTGTCTTAATCAAGTATGATAGGTTTGCCTTTTTAGGTGGCAAATTTCTAGCCCTTGAATCTCCATTATTTGGTTGAAATTATTTGTGTGGGATAGGAATGTTTTGTCCTAATGCCATGTATTATCATACCACTTGCTAAAATTATGACTGTAAGATATAGATGTTTTGTCCTAAAGCCTTGTATTACCATACCACTTGCTAAAATTATGAATGTAGGATGTCACACCACTTCTTAAACTTTTGTCTTAATGCCATGTCACCTAATCTTGATTACACCATTATTTCATCACTTTACTTTTATTTTTATTTTTATTTTTCCTCTTGGGTTTGGGCTCATTCTTGCCCATTTTCTTTACTTTGATTAAAATTCTACCTTTCATAATGGGCTTGGTCACATTTTCATGATTTTTGGGCTACCGGTCCAATTCCTATATTCTAGTCCAAGTTTATGTTTTATTTCTTCATTGGGCTATCCTATTGGCATGCTAAAAATTCATGTGAAGTAGAAAAACTCTATATGAAGTGTTCATAGGTGAAAGCTCAATTTATGGGTGGAGATACTAAACTTAGTAACTTTTGCTCTTAAATTAAGAAAAATTACCCTAATCCAATCTTCTTGAAATTTTAAGACATTTACTTACTTCACAAAAATTTATCTTCCTTGCCTAAGAATTTCAACTTTCTTTAGCAGCTTCTTTCTAATATTTCCTCTTAGGTTTTCTTTCTTTACCTATTCCATTAATATTAGAACATTTCTATGCATACTGGTACGTACTATCGCAGGTACACCCAAATTAATACCTTACCTCAAAATGAACCTGTAGTAGTGGGAGTAAGGGTCGATCCCACAGAGACTAGAATTACCTTATGTGATTGAGAAAGGGGGGATTGATAATTGCAAATAAAACTAAGTGAACAATAACTAAAGTAATTAAGAGAGAGTGATTAATGATAAAAACGTTGGTTTCAGTTGATATCCACCGTCAAGTGATTTCATTGGTCATTGACAACATAATTAATTTATAATTGAATATCTATCATTGGGTTTCTAACCATGTTCCTCCTTAAGCCTAGCAAATTAATGACAGTCGCACTAATTAAACCCTCATTAACAAGCAATCCTTTAGCACATCGCTAAAGCATAACTTATTAACTACATGAAGAACTAGAGAAACTGACAAAGCTAAACAAATATAAACACATCAGTTATATCTACCATATTTCTTATTTTGCAGAAGGCACATAAGAACAAAATAAAAATTTGAATTAAAACAAAGAAACTAGCTTATGATATTAATTGAAAAATTAATTAGATTTTCCAATAACTGATGTAATCTTAATTAAGCATGATATTAATACCTTTAAACTTACTTTTTGTTGGATTTCAGTAAAATATGATTAGGAATTAGCTTAATTTTTTGTTTTGTGTTGTAGGAACAAAGGAAGAAGAAAAAGATAAGAAATTAATGGAAAAATGCTAAATTGCAGCGATTCCAAACCTTTCAGCACGGTTTAGAAAATATCTCCCTCCTATGAACTCCAATCAAAGTGATTCAAGTAGTTGGGAAAAGATAAACCAATTATCTACAACTTTTATATTGAACACTTGGTCAAATTCGGGAGATTTCATAGCGTTACAGAGCTCGCAAATCAAAATCACAGTGCAGCAGGATGAATCCAAACCTTTGGTCACTAATTTTGTCATATCTCCTTCAATTTAGATCGGAATAAGGTTATTCCAGTGGCTTTGGAAAGAAAAGACATAGAGCTACAACCTTTTTGTTTAGCACTTTGGAAAATTTTGGAATTTCCTAGGTGCCGTAACGCTGTGTCATCACAGATTTGGAGGGCCGCGGCACTCCCTAGCGCGCCCTAACATTGGCTGCCCAGAAGCACCGAGCATCGCGATGCCCGAGCATCAGAATCAGAGCACTCTGGCGCTGGATAAGGTGAGTGCACCGCGGCACTCGCCATTGTACCAGAATGCTAAGTTCGCAATTCTTAGGATTTTTTAACTCCAAATGAAACTTGATGGGCCAAGATTTGACTTAGAAACAACCCTACTTCATTGAAAAGCATCCAATCTATAAAAGGGGAAGAGAGGAAGCATCAAGGGCATTCATTCAATCATTCAAACTCTTAATTACTTTATTTAATTCTTCTTTAGATTTTGTTATGGCCCTGCGCGGCTGATTTATTTTAGTTGGTAGAGGAAGATTGAAACCTCAAGGGATCATTATGCATTGTGAGATTTGGATTGATTTTATTATTTCAATCTTAATTGAGTATTGATTATTCATCTACTCTTCTTTTCTTAATGATTATTCATATGATTGCTAGGAGGTCTACTGGTATATTGTATGTCTTAATCTACTGCTGAATTAGGTTTGAACAATATTTTCATTACTGTATTGATGATGCAAATAGGTTTAATGATTTTGGATTATAAATCATTAACCCTATGATGAATAATTAACTAAATTAGATATAGCCGATGCGTTTATAGTTGTTTAGCTCTATCGGTTTCTCTAGTTCTTCGTGCGATTAATAAGTTATGCTTTACCGATGTGCTAAAGGATCGCCTGTTAATTAGGGTTTAATTGGTGCGATTGTCATCAATTTACTAGACTTAAGGAGGAACAGAGTTAAAAGCCCAATGATAGATATTCAATTATAGATTGATTATATTGTCAATGATCAATGCAATTCCTTGATGGTGGATATCAACAGAAACTAACGCCTTTATTATTCATTACTCTCCTCATTACTTTTATTATTGTTTACTTTTATTTATTAGAAATTATCAAACCCCCTTCTCCCAATCACATAAGGTAAGTCTAGTCTCTGTGGGATCGACCCTTACTCTCAATACTGCAAGTTAGTTTTGAGGTAAGGTATCAATTTAAGTGTACCTGTGACAGTACGCACCAAATTTTGGAGCCGTTACCGGGGACTATGTCTATTACCTTTTGTAATTTTTATTTTGATTTATGCCTTTGACTCATTCTTCTAATTCTCAAGATTTACAGTTCAATCCAGATATTGGAAAATCTATTCACAGGCATAGAAGAGAACTTCAAGAGGACATTTATCAGGAGAAGGAGGAAGTAATCATGGCCAAACACCACACTCTGAAGGAGCTTGCAGCTCTAGATCTACACCATCAGCCTTTATGCATTAATTTTCTTAACCTTGATGAAAACATTAATTTTAAATTAAATTCAAGATTGATTAATCTCTTACCAATTTTCATGGTCTTGCAGGTGAAGACCCACATAAACACTTGAAGGAATTGCATGTGGTGTGTACTAGTATGAAGCCTCCTAGAGTAACAGAAGAACAAATTAAACTCATGGCTTTCCCTTTTTCATTAAGAGACTCGGCTAACTATTGGCTATATTATTTATCATTTGGCACTATTACTACTTGGAATGAGATGAATAAATTGTTTTGAGAGAGATATTTTCCTGCATCTAGAGCCGCAAATATAAGAAAAGAAATTTGTGGCATTAAGTAATTATATGGAGAGACCCTTTATGAGTATTGGGAGAGGTTTAAAAAGCTTTATGCAAGCTACCCACATCATCAAATCAGTGAGCAGCTACTGATTAAATACTTTTATGAAGGTCTTTTGTAGGGATATAGGAGCATAATAGATGAATCTAGTGTAGGAGCACTAGTAGATAAGACTCCTGAAGTAGCTAGAATCCTAATATCCAACATGGCTACCAATTCCCAATAATTTGGCATTATGCATGATTCTCCAGTGCAACATGCCCATGAGGTGAGTAATTCTTTCCTTCAGCAACATATATATGAACTGACCTCTTTTGTACGCCAAATTGCTACAGGTACACCACAGCAAATTAGAGTATGTGGAATATGTTCTGTAAAAGGGCAACCAACTAATATGTGCCCTACACTTTAAGAGGAATCCACAGAACAAACTAATGATGTTGGAGGTTTCCCTGGATAACCAAAGAGGAATGATCCTTATGCTAATTCATATAATCCTGGATGGAAGGATCATCCTAATTTCAGGTATGAGAATGCACAAAATAGACCCGCATAACAAAACTTTCAGCATAATCAATAGGCCTATTATCCTAGAAAAAATACATATCAGGATTCCCAGGTAAGTACTTCTTTAGAAGATATTGTTAAATCTCTTGCACATAGCACTCAACAATTTCAGCAAGAGGCAAGAGCTAGTATTCAAAGCCTAGCAAATCAGATGGGTCAATTAGTAACCACAGTTAGCATATTAGAGGCTTAAAATTTAGGTAAGTTACCCTCTCAAACTATGGTAAACCCAAGGGAAAATGTGAGTGCAATTATGCTACAGGGTGATAAAGAAGTTAAGATCCCAATGCAAAAGGTACATGCACCAAATGAGCAAGAGGAAGAAAAGAATAATGCAATCATGGCAGGTAAGCATCCAAAAGGTAAGTCAGCACCTTTATTTCAATATCAATCTACATCTCCCTTTCCTAATGGTAAGCACCTTTATTGCATGTAGCAAGTTGAGTGATTGTGTGAGTGTTTCAATTTATGATTTGGGATGTTAGGCACAACCAATAGCTAATGATATGACTATCCAAATTTTTCTTTAGCTCTTGAAAAATGTAGAAAATTCAAGGTTGTGTGCAATTGTATCCCTTTTGCAATTTATTACTTTTCACTTTAGAATCCTGAAATATTTTTGCACAATAACTTTGGGCATTCAATTTATCTTTTACTTAGAGAAGGTTTATATAATTCAAATATATTTCATGATCTCCACAGGATTCTAGAACTTATTTGAATGCTGCTTGAGGCAAAATCCTAGGCTAATACTATTATTTAGGAGATGATTTAGGAATTATTTGAGAGATTGATCCTTTTAATCCTAACCTAAGCAATGAAATATCCTTAGTTCCTCTATTTTGAGCTTAATGAACTTTTCCTTCTAAAAAGCAAAAAATGAGTCAAAAGCCAAATTTTGTATGAATATCCTTATTTTTTTATCCTATTCACTCACTTCACAATTATTTTTCTGAATACTTGTTGAGTTTTATTTACAAAAGGGTGGAGCAAGGAAAAGAAAAGAGTTATAAAAAAAAAGAATTATGCAAAGGAAATAGAAGAAAAATCCAAATACTGTGAAAAAAAATTGGAGAACTGAGGAAAATGATGGATTAAATTCAATCGAAGCAAGAAAATGAGTGTGGGGGAAAAATCTCTCCAAATTTTAAAAAAAGCTCAAGAGATCATATTTAACCATGTGGTGCTAGGTGATTAAGCCAAAATTTGTATCCTTTATCCTACCTTATACCCTGGCCACATTACAAGCTAAATAAAGTCCTATTGATCCTACAGGTAGTTTTGGCCTACATTAGTTGAGAGTGGCACGAAGAATAAGCATATAGAAATCCTAAACTAATTAGACATCTACAACCAAAATTTTGGGATACATAAACTCATCCGGGTAAAAAGGAATTTTTTGAACCAAGAACACACACATACTAGGGATTTAGAAGGATAAAATAATGGATTGCATTTGTGTTAATCTTGTGCATGATTATGACCTTCCAAAAATTTTCTCGAGTATATTTTCATGTTATGAGGCAAACGTTTGGTAAGCCTAACACCCACTACATATATTGATTGTTGTTTTTCAACTTTAGGGATTATTTTACTTGAGGGTAAGCAAAAGGTTGAGTGTGGGGGCATTTGTTGTGAATTAATTAAGCATGATATTAATACCTTTAAACTTACTTTTTGTTTGATTTAAGTAAAATATGATTAGGAATTAGCTTAATTTTTGTTTTGTGTTGTAGGAACAAAGGAAGAAGAAAAAGATAAGAAATTCATGGAAAAATGCTAAATTGCAGCAATTCTAGACCTTTTAGCACTATTTAGAACATATCTCACTCCTATGAACTCCAATCAAAGTGATTCAAGTAACTGTGAAACTCTAAAACAATTATCTACAAGTTGTATGTTGAACACTTGGTCAAATTTGGGACATTTCATATTGTTACAGAGCTCATAATTCAGAATTACAGTGCAGCAGGATGAATCCTAACCTTTGGTCATTAAGTTTGGCATATCTCCTTAAATTTAGATTGGAATAAGGTGATTCCAGTTGCTATGGAAAGCCAAGACATAGAGATATGATGTGATCTTAATTAAGAATGATATTAATACCTTTAAACTTACTTTTTGTTTGATTTAAGTAAAATATAATTAGGAATTAGCTTAGTTTTTTGTTTTGTGTTGTAGGAACAAAGGAAGAAGAAAAGAGAAGAAAAAGATAAGAAATTCATGGAAAAATGCTACATTGAAGTGATTCTAGACCTTTCAGCATTGTCTTAAGGATATCTCCCACTTATGAACTTCGATCAAAGTGATTCAAGTGGCTGTGAAACGATAACGCAATCATCTACAACTGTTATGTTGAACACTTGATCAAATTTGGGAGATTTGATAGCTTTATAGAGCTCGCAAATCAGAAGTGCACCAAGATGAATTCTGACCTTTGGTCACTAAGTTTAGCATATCTCCTTCAATTTAGATTGGTTTAAGGTGATTCCAGTGGCTATGAAAAGAAGAGACATAGCGCTACAACTTTAGTGTTCAGCACTTTGGCACATTTTGGAGTTTTCTGAGCGCCGCGGTGCTGCGTCATTACAGGTTTGGAGGGCAGCGGCGCTCCCTAGCGCGCCGTAACATTTGTTGCCCAGAAGCACCGGGCACCGCGGTGCCCGAGTGTCAGAATCCAGATTGTGCTAGAACTAGCCTAGGCATCGCGGCGCCCCATCAGAAGCTTTTCATAGCACAGCGACGCCCGTGTAGCGCACTGTGGCGCTCGCCGCCGCACCAGATTGCTGAATTTGCGATTTTTAGGTCTTTTTGACTCCAATTGAAGCCTAATGGGCTGGGATTTGACCTAGAAACACTCCTACTTCGATTAGGAGAAGGCAATCTATAAAAAGGGAGGAAAGCAAGCAGAGAATTCATCCAATCTTTCATCTAAGTTCTGAGTTACATTATTCAATTCTTTTGATTTTCTTATGTTCCTGCGTGGCTAGTTCTTTTTAGTTGGTTGAGGTAGATTGAAACCTCAAGGGATCTTCATGCATTGTGAGATGTGGATTTGATTTTATTCTTTCAATTTGAATTGAGTATTGATTATTCATCTGCTCTTCTTCTCAATGATTATTCATATGATTGCTAGGAGGCCTACTAGTATATTATCTATCTTAATCTACCGCTGAATTATGTTTTGAACAAATTCTTCAATTCTGTGATTCGTGATGCAAATAGGTTTGAGGATTTTGGATTATAAATCATTGAACCTATGATGAATAATTAACTAAATTAGATATAGCCGATGTGTTTATATTTGTTTAGCTTTGTCAGTTTCTTTAGTTCTTCATGTGGTTAATAAGTTATGCTTTATGGATGTGCTAAAGGATTGCTTGTTAATTAGGGTTTAATTGGTGCGATTGTCATTAATTTACTAGACTTAAGGAGGAACAGGGTTAAAAATCCAATGATAGATATTCAATTACAGATTGATTATGTTTTCAATGATCAATGTAATCCCTTGACAGTGGATATCAATCGAAACCAACGCCTTTCTCATTAATTACTCTCTTAATGAGAAAGGCGTTTGTTTCAGTTGATATCATCATCTTTTTTGGAAAGAAGAAAAAGTAAGATAAACATCATCTTTTATAAATTTTGGTTGGATGACTTAATGGATGATTTGTATGTGTGCATTTAAGTATGTTGGAAGGTAGCTAGAGCTTTTGTTGAAGCATTTATGGCATTCATAGTTGTTGTTCATTTATATGCATAAGACAGTGATTTGGGAAAAATTGGTGTAGTAATTTTTGAAGTTAAATATATGTTTTGGGTGGTCATATGCTCTGAAAAAATTGTATTTTTCATGCTTAAAACATTGATATAATTATTGTTGGATTTTCTTGGCTGGTTTGGGAGAAAAAGAGAAAGTTTGGTCAGTTTCGTGCCCAGAGCACGGCTGTGCTTGAAGACACGGTCAGGCCATGCTTTGGGCTAGAAGTGCAAAAATGAAGAACACGGCCTGGAACACGGTCGTGTTTCGTGGCACAACCAGGCTGTGCTTGGTGCAGGTCTGTGTGTAACACGGCCACGTTGTGAGGAAGCACTGGGGGGAAACATGGGCATGAAGCATGAGCTGCTTGATGACACGGCCAGTCTGTGGTTCATGCTGTCTCACCCTTTTTCAGCGTTTTCTATTTCCTTTTTAATTCCAAATTAATCATCAATGTTTATAGGATGATAATGAGAGTTTTATGAGTCATGTATGTTAAAAGAAATATGTAATATCCAATTGATTATGTATGCTCATTGAATTAAATTGTGTAAAGTATGAAAGAATGATGCCTGAACATTATTAAATGATATAGATCATTTATATGAGCATTCCTAGGCAAATAAATGATGCATGAATAATAGGAAAGAATGTAAGAGCATTGTATGTTTGATGAAATTGTTATGGCTTACATTTGAATGAATGTGGCTTATGTTCATGAGGAATATTAATATGTATGCTTTTATTGAATTAATTGGCTGGAAAGACATGTAAAAGACATAAGTTTAGTCAGGAGGACCCTCTTTGAAGCACAATGGCCAGGCAACAGGTGTCTCCCTTGCTGTATTGAGGAGGTAAGGTGACTCGGCGGCATACGGTACCTTATGAGGTAAGGCGACTGAAGGGTCGTGGGTTGGATATAGTATCGGGATAGGGGATGATGCCTTATAGCCTAGAGAGGCCAATGTGGGAAGGACTGCTTTGACCATAGGCCCTCAATAGTGAGTGAGTAGCTATAGGGGTAACGCTCATGCCACATTGACATTTGCAATTAAGAGAGACTATCAGATGATGAGCCTATGAGCGATGTATGAACCATGAACAATTGTACATGTATCATATTAACACACATTTTGTAATGGCACCAAATTGCGAGCATGTGAAACAAACATTTTTTTTTTCGCAATTAGATATTTTTCATAACATGCATATCACTATTCTTTGTTATGGAAATAGATACATATAGGTTCTCTCATGTATATACATTATACAAACCAAGTTATAAATGTCAAAGTAACAACAGAAGCAAGGATCCTATGTAACATCCCTAATTTCGTTTCTTTTATTGATAAAAGCACATAAAAATTTAATTAAGGAAATAAAATTTATTAGACAATATTTTAGATATCTAAGGAAATATAATCCTTAGAAATTCTTCACCTTATGTATATGCATAGAAAATGTTTCTAACATTAAGAGAACAAATAAAGAGGGAAAACCTAATAGGAAAGAAATTAGAAATAACATACTAAATATCTGCAAAATTCATGGATAAGGAAGATAAATTTTTAGAAGAAAGTAAAGGTCTTAAAATTTCAAGAACATTGAATTAGGGTAATTTTTCCTAATTCAAGAACTAGAGTTACTAAGTTTAAAATCTTTACCCATACATTGGGCTTTTACCTATGAACACTTCAAATAGAGTTTTTCCACTTCACATAAGTTTCTAGCAAGCCCATTGGATAACCTAAACAAGAAATAAAACATAGACTTGGACTAGGATATAGTAATTGGACCAATAGCCCAAAAATTATGAAAATGTGACCAAGCCCTCCAAGAAAGGTAGAATTTTATCCAAAGCAAAGAAAATGGGTAGTAATAAGCCCAAATCCAAGAGTAAAAATAAAATAAAATAAATTAGGTGATGATATAATAATGTAATAATAAAGCTTAGGTTACATGGCATTAAGACAAAAATTTAGCAAGTGGTGTGATTCTACATTCATCATTTTGGCAAATGGCATGATAATACAAGGCTTTAGGACAAAAATATCTATATCCTACACTCACAATTTTAAAAAGTGGTATGAAAATACATGGCATTAGGACAAAACTTTCCTATCCCACACAAATAATATCAACCAAATAATGGAGATTCAAGGGCTAGAAATTTGCCACCTAAAAAGGCAAACCTATCATACTTGTTGAAGACAAAGGAAAATGGAAATGAATCCCTAAATCAAAGGGACCTTGTCCCTTATCTTAAGAACATATCATCATAATTTTCAAAATACAAATCTCCTTTTCCTATGCATATCTTGACTAAGGAAGAGGAAGACAAGAACATAAGTTGTTTGTTTTCCAAAAATTCCACAAAGTGTATCTTAATTGTGATAAGGTAGACCCATGATCATGAAAGGTGAATTATTTGGTGGTCTATATAAGAAAACCCACCCTTACAACATTATAATTTCGTCCAAATGAGGGAGAGGAAAAATAGAAGCAAGGAAGAGTGAGGAAAGGAGAGGAAGAAAGGAAGAAAGAAAAAGGAGAAGTCTAGGGGACTAAGTGCTCCAAGTAAGTTTAACAATATTTCTTTTTGAAGAAAACTTTTGAAACATATAATATTTATATGAGATTTTGATCTTAGAACTTTAATGATTGGTCGTGATGTTGCTATATCATGTTACATATTGATCTTGCATGTGATGTATGTTTGAATACTTAGGTTGGTGTAGATAGTTCTGCATGGTTATGGCTATGGGTGGCAGAATTTTTAGTTTCGGTGTTTTAATTTCTGGGAACCACCTATAAGGAATTAAAATAAATGGTTAACATAAGAATTATAGCTATGTGTGTCATGGAGTTTTAGCCACTGGAATAATTTAATTTGGAGTCCATATGAGGAAGATATGAGCTGATTAGTAGTCAAAGGTCAGAAAATGGTTCATCAGGGAAGATTATGTTAGGACAGCTTCTGTATTTTAATTTCTGGGAATTATCTGTATGGAATTAAAATAAATGGTTAACATAAGAATTATAGCTATGTGTGTCATGGATTTTTAGTCACTGGAATCATTCAATTTGGAGTCCATATGAGGTAGATATGGTCCGGTTAGTAGTCAAACGTCAGAAAATGGTTCATCAGGGAAGAATATGTTAGGACAACTTCTGTATTTTAATTTCTAGAAATTATCTGTATGGAATTAAAATAAATGGTTAACATAAGAATTATAGCTATGTGTGTCATGGATTTTTAACCACTGGAAGCATTCAATTTGGAGTCCATATGAGGAAGTTATGAGCTGATTAGTAGTCAAAGTTCAGAAAATGGTTCATCAGGGAAGAATATATTTGGATAGCTTCTGTATTTTAATTTCCAGAAATTATCTATAGGAAATTGAAATAAATGGTTAACATAAGAATTATAGCTATGTGTGTCACGGATTTTTAGCCACTGGAATCATTCAATTTGGAGTCCATAGGAGGAAGATATGAGCTGATTAGTAGTCAAAGGTCAGAAAATGGTTCATCAGGGAAGAATATGTTAGAATAGCTTCTATATTTTAATTTCTGGGAATTATCTGTATGGAATTAAAATAAATGGTTAACATAAGAATTATAGCTATGTGTGTCATGGATTTTTAACCACTGGAAGCATTCAATTTGGAGTTCATATGAGGAAGTTATGAGCTGATTAGTAGTCAAAGTTCAGAAAATGGTTCATCAGGGAAGAATATATTTGGATAGCTACTGTATTTTAATTTTCGGAAATTATCTGTATGAAATTAAAATAAATGGTTAACATAAGAATTATAGCTATGTGTGTCACGGATTTTTAGCCACTGGAATCATTCAAGTTGGAGTCCATAGGAGGAAGATATGAGCTGATTAGTAGTCAAAGGTCAGAAAATGGTTCATCAGGGAAGAATATGTTAGAATAGCTTCTATATTTTAATTTCTGGGAATTATCTGTATGGAATTAAAATAAATGGTTAACATAATAATTATAGATATGTGTGTCATGGATTTTTAGCCACTAGAATCACTCAAGTTGGACTCCATATGAGGTAGATATGGTCCGATTAATAGGTAGAGGTCAGAACCTATCCGAGAAGAAATAACCTACACATTTAGGGAGTAATATCACCTTGATTTCTTAATATTTCACTATAATATTCATCAAAATAGTTTTAGATAATTGTTTTATCTTTAAATTGACACCAAGATCACCTACATCATAGTTAAATTGAGGGAGTTATGCTCTGATTCATAAGAGAAGGTTAGATAGGATGAAAACCTACATCAAGAAAATAAAAAAATAAAATTAGTATTTAAAAAGAAGATGAATCTTAATAAATGACTAGTATAGCCATAGCCATTGCCATTGTATGAACTTCTTACCATCTTAAGTGTGAAATTCTGACATGGAAATATTATATAAAGTGATATTTGAAATGGTTATGTTCATGGCATGATTACCAATGATTTATGGTAATAGTTATATTTTGATGAACATACTTGTTATTGAAAACATATTTTTGGCTATCATTGTGGAAAGAAAAGAAATGAGCACGGTCACATGGAAATCCGTGTGGTGCACCAGTAGGGGACGCCCTACCAACGGTTATGATCATGATAATGAGAAAAGAAAGAGAAAGTGGGCCATGTCGGACGGGGTGAGAAAAGTCCATACCGGAGAGTAAAGGATACTCACCCTGACCGGGGTAGCTTGAAATGAGAATAAGTTGATGGCCATCATATGATATTTTGAAAATAGTTAATCTTGTCATACATATGATTACAGTATGATTCTTATGGGCATAGATATAATGCATTATGTGACCAAAGATATTTTCTGTAGTTTATACAGCTGAACATGATGTGATGAGCTAAATTGATGATAATTTATTGTTGAACTTACTGGGATTTAATTCTCACTATATTTCTATATCATGTTCAGAAAATTAGTTATGCAGATTTTTCTATAGCTCTGGCTTTTAGTGCACGTTGGATCGAGTACTTTATGTTGGGCAGATCCCAGAAGCAAATAAAATGTTTGTGGTCAAGTTGGCTAAGATCCCGGTGAAGGTGCAACCACCTGCACCTGTATCTCCGGAATTGGTCGACCAGAATAAATAAGATGTAGATTTTATGTGTTTGATATGTTGTACGTATGTTTTGATTAATGACATGTATGTGGACTCTGTATTGTATAAATTAAATAAATGTTATATTGAGTTAAGTTGTAACGAGGTAATAACTTCATGGTATTTTTTTTAAAAAAAGAAATTGATACTTAAATGGAGTTGTTTTATAATTGGTATCAAAGGAGGTCGATCCTAGATGGCCAGTGGGTGGATGGTTATCTAAATCGAACTTATAGTGTCTTGAGTATGTTGTGGTTGTGCTGTGTAGGGGATAAGTGATTCTTATAGGTAAGAAATTACTAGTGTTTCCTATCTATATGCCGAGGTGGTGTTATGACTGCTATTAAATATTTTTGAACTAACTATTGGGCTTGATCACCTCAATAGCAGCATAACTTTGTTTTTGCCATAGTAGAAAATGGCACCACCAAGGAGGAATCCAGCAACCAATGTAGAGGAAACCCTGCATAACCTGGCCACGGCAATTCGAGACCAAGTCATGACCACCAACCAAATTTTACAACATCTCCAGAATGCTAATAACACAAATGTTGAGAATGGTGCTAACAACCGGATGGCTGGAAAAGATAATGGCATATCCGAGTTCCTGAGGACTAGACCACCTTGTTTCCAAGGTGGCTATGACCCAACGGTAACCGAAAGGTGGATTAGGGAATTAGAGAAAATCTTTGAAGTGATGGGCTGTACTGAAGAGCAGCAAATTATTTTTGCTGCATATATGTTAAAGGATGAAGCAGAATACTGGTGGCGTGGAGCTAGAGAACTTTTAGCTCATCAGGGAAGACAGATCACCTGGCAAGTGTTCAAGGACATTTTTTTTGAAAATTACTTTCCAAGTACTGTACGGGCAGAGAAACATATCGAATTTCTCTAACTCAAGCAAGGTAGCATGACCGTGGACCAGTATATCGCAAGGTTCGAGGAGCTATCTAAGTTCTCTTCTTATTTGAGATATAATCCAGATGAAGCATGGGCGGTTAAGTTTGAAGCGGGACTAAACCCAGAGATAAAGAATGCTGTTATAGCTATGGAGATCAAGGAGTTTGTACCTCTGATAAATAAATGCAGACTCCTGGAAAAGAGTTTAAAGGCAGTGGAGGACAAAAAGAAAAGGCAAAACCTATGGAAAAGGAAGAAAAATTTTCCCAACCCTGGAAAGAACGTGAGAAGAAGTGGATATGGAGCTGGTAAGAGGCCATTGATTGCGAGTCCTAGGCATTTTCAACAAGACCTTGCCTCAGTCAAGATCGCTAAGTGCGGACGCATGCATGGTAACCAGCCATGCTACATGGGACAAGATGTCTGCTTCCATTGCGGACAAAAGGGACATTTTACGAAAAACTGCCCACAGAATGTGGGGAAGCAGCCAGAACAGAGGCCTCAGGTGAAAGGAAGGGTTTTCACCCTGAGCGGCCAAAAGGCACCCCAATCTTCTGAAATGATTCAAGGTACATGCTATATCTATGGATTTGCTCTTATGGTGTTATTTGACTCTAGTGCTAGTCATTCATTTATATCGAAAGAATGTATTAGGAAGTTTTAGTTCCCTATTTCTAAAACTCCCTATGAGCTATCCGTAGTAACCCCTACAGGGGAACGGGTATTAACTTCCTCTGTATGTAAGGACTGTCAAGTCACCATCCAAGAGAGAACTTTTTCTATAGACCTCGTCTGTTTACCTTTAAGAGGTATTGAGGTCATTTTAGGGTTAGACTGGATGTCTAGAAATCGAGTCTTGTTGAATTGTTGTAACAAGACCGTTGAATTTCTACCTTCTACTCCGAAAGAGGAGGTCCAGTTATTGATGCTAAATGCCAATCAAGTTAATAGGGAGTTGAAGAATGGAGTACTTGGATACATTCTCTTTATTTATCAAACCTAGAAGTCGAATCGAAGCTTGATGAAATCCCAATAGCCAATGATTTTCCTGAAGTATTTCCATCAGATATTCCAGGCTTACCTCCTAAGAGAGAGATAGAGTTCTCTATTGATCTCCTACTTGGGACAGGGCCTATCTCTATTGCACCATATCGAATGGCCTCGAAGGAACTACAATAACTAAAGAAGCAGTTGGAGGAACTATTAGACAAGCAATTCATTAGACTGAGTGTATCACCTTGGGGAGCTCCTGTATTGTTTGTTAAGAAAAAAGACGGGAGCTTGAGACTATGCATAGATTATAGACAGATGAATAAGGTGACTATCAAAAACAAGTACCCTCTCCCTAGGATAGATGACTTATTGGATCAATTGAAGGGTGCCTCTATCTTTTCTAAAATTGACTTGAGGTCAGGATATCATCAGATTAGGATTAAGGAGGAGGACGTACCAAAAACTGTCTTCAGGACTAGGTATGGCCACTATGAGTTTCTCGTAATGCCCTTCGGGTTGACGAATGCACCTGCAATTTTCATGGATTACATGAATCACATTTTTCGACCCTACCTAGATAAATTTTTTGTAGTGTTTATTAATGACATCTTGATATATTCTAAGAGTGAGAAAGAACATGAACAACATCTCCGAATCGTGCTGCAAGTGCTGAAAGAGAAAACGTTATATGCCAAATTGGAGAAATGTGAATTTTGGCTGTCAGAGGTGAAGTTTCTCGGACATGTCATCTCTAATAGAAGGGTAGCCGTAGATCCTAGCAAGATAGAAGTAGTGATTCAATGGGAGAGACCAAAGACGGTTACGGAAGTTAGAAGTTTCCTGGGTTTGGCAGGATACTACAGGAGGTTTATACAAAACTTCTCTCGTATAGCCTTTCCATTGACTAAATTGACTAGGAAGGAAAGTCCTTTCAAATGGCTTGATCAATGTGAAGCTAGTTTTCAGGAGCTTAAGACAAGACTGACCACTCCTCTAGTTTTAATTATTCTAGACCCCACAGGACATTTTGAAGTGTATAGTGATGCTTCAAAGAAAGGACTAGGGTGTGTGCTAATGCAAGACAAGAGAGTAGTTACTTACGCCTATAGACAACTAAGACCCCACGAAGGAAACTATCCAACCCATGATCTTGAATTGGCGGCGGTGGTGTTTGCTTTAAAGATTTTGCGACATTTCTTATACGGAGCAACCTTTGAAGTATATTGCGATCACAAGAGTCTTAAGTATCTCTTTGATCAAAAGGAGTTAAATATGAGGCAACGAAGATGGGTGGAATTTCTCAATGATTACAAGTTTGAGATAAAGTATCATCCAGGAAAGGCGAATGTTGTAGCTGATGCCTTAAGTCGAAAATCTCTACACATGGGCCAGATGATGTTGTATGAGATGTAAATGCTAGAGAAGTTTCAGAATTTGAAGCTAGACACTACTTTTTCCTCAAAGAAGCTAACCATTAATAGTTTAAGTATAGGGTGTGACCTTAGAGCCCAGATCAAAGAGGCTCAAGTTCACAACCAATACTTACAGGATCATAAAGATCAAGGAAATTTTTCCATCATGGAAGATAGAGCAATCATGTATCAAGGAAGGATTTGTGTCCCTCAAGAATGAGAGTTGAGGACTAAAATCCTACAGGAAGCACATCATAGTAAATATACTGTCCATCCTTGATGCACTAAAATGTACCAGGACTTAAAGATGATGTATTGGTGGCCAGGGATGAAAAAGGATATTGCGGAGTTCGTGGCGAAATGTCTAATTTGTCAAAAGGTGAAGGTGGAGCATCAAAAGCCAGCGGGATTTCTACAACCTCTTGAGATCCCTAAATGGAAATGGGACAGTATCTCGATGGACTTTGTTGTGGGTTTACCTAAGACTTTAGTGGGACATGACTCTATCTGGGTAATAGTTGACAGATTAACCAAATTTGCTCACTTTCTGCCCATAAAAATTAACTTTTCACTGGATAAATTGGCCCAACTGTACATCCAGGAAATAGTTAGACTGCATGGGATTCCCTTAACTATTGTTTCTGATAGAGATCCGAGGTTCACGTCGAGGTTTTGGAAAGCGTTGCAGGAAGCTTTTGGTACTCAATTACGGTTCAGTACTGCCTACCATCCTCAGATTGATGGGCAGACATAACAGACCATTCAAACTCTAGAAGACATGTTAAGGCCCTGTGTGATAGAGCAAGGTAAAGGATGGGATAAGTACCTACCTTTAGTAGAGTTTGCTTATAATAATAGTTATCACTCCAGTATTAAGATGGCCCCCTACGAAGCTTTATATGGTAGGAAGTGCCGATCTCCACTATGTTGGTTTGAGGTAGGAGAAAAGAACTTGTTGGGTCCTGATCTAGTTCAACAAACCACTGAACAAATCAGGATGATACGAGACAAAATACTTATAGCTCAGAGTCGGCAAAAGAGTTACTACGATAAGAGACATAGACCTCTAGAGTTTGAGGAAGGAGACCATGTATTTCTGAAACTTTCCCCGACTACTGGAGTTGATAGGTCTCTCAAAACAAGAAAGTTAAGTCCGCGATTTTTGGGACCCTACCAAATTTTGAAGAAAGTAGGGACATCAGCATATCAAGTTGCTTTCGCACCTAATTTGTCCAACCTGCATAATGTTTTTCACGTATCACAGCTGCGGAAGCATCTTCCAGATTCATCACATGTAATACAGGATGAACCAATCCAAATAAAGGAGAACATGACATACCAGCTAGTACCTGCATCCATATTGGACACTGACGTGAAGTAACTGAGAAATAAAACCATTCCCCTTGTTAAGGTATTATGGGAAGGTTTGACTCCGGAAGAAGCAACTTGGGAGCTGGAAGAAGTCACGAGGAAGAAATATCCGCAATTGTTCTTATTAGGTAATTTCTGAAATTTTGAGGACAAAATTTCTTTTAGGTGGAGAGAAATGTAACATCCCTAATTTCGTTTCTTTTATTAAAAGTACATAAATCTTTAATTAAGGAAATAAATTTTATTAGACAATATTTTAGATATCTAAGGAAATATAATCCTTAGAAATTCTTCACCTTATGTATATGCATAGAAAATGTTTCTAACATTAAGAGAACAAATAAAGAGATAAAACCTAATAGGAAAAACAATTAGAAATAGCATACTAAAGATATGCAAAATTCTTGGATAAGGAAGATAAGTTTTTAGAAACAAGTAAATGTCTTAAAATTTCAAGAATTGGATTAGGGTAATTTTTCCTAATTCAAGAATTAGAGTTACTAAGTTTAAAATCTTTACCCATACATTGGGCTTTTACCTATGGACACTTCATATAGAGTTTTTCCACTTCACATAAGTTTCTAGCTAACCCATTGGATAACCTAAGCAAGAAATAAAACATAGACTTGGACTAGGATATAGTAATTGGACCGATAGCCCAAAAATTATGAAAATGTGACCAAGCCCTCCAAGAAAGGTAGAATTTTATCCAAAGCAAAGAAAATGGGTAGGAATAAGCCCAAATCCAAGAGAAAAAATAAAATAAAATAAATTAGGTGATGATATAATAATGTAATAATAATAATAAAGATTAGGTTACATGGTATTAAGACAAAAATTTAGCAAGTGGTGTGATTCTACATTCATAATTTTGGCAAGTGGCATGATAATACAAGACTTTAGGACAAAAACATCTATATCCTACACTCATAATTTTAGCAAGTGGTATGATAATACATGGCATTAGGACAAAACATTCCTATCCCACACAAATAATATGAACCAAATAATGGAGATTCAAGGGCTAGAAATTTGCCACCTAAAAAGGCAAACCTATCATACTTGTTTAAGACAACAGAAAATGGAAATGAATCCCTAAATCAAAGGCACCTTGTCCCTTATCTTAAGAACATATCATCATAATTTTCAAAATACAAATCTCCTTTTCCTATGCATATCTTGACTAGGGAAGAGGAAGACAAGAACATAAGTTGTTTGTTTTCCAAAAAATCAACAAAGTGTATCCTAATTGTGATAAGGTAGACCCATGATCATGAAAGGTGAATTATTTGGTGGTCTATATAAGAAAACCCACCCTTACAAAATTATAATTTCATCGAAGTGAGGGAGAGAAAAAATAGAAGCAACGTAGAGTGAGGAAAGGAGAGGAAGAAAGGAAGAAAGAGGAAGGAGAAGTCTAGGGGACTAAGTGCTCCAAGTAAGTTTAATAATATTTCTTTTTGAAGAAAACTTTTGAAACTTATAATATTTATATGAGATTTTCATCTTATCACATTGATGATTGGTCATGATGTTGCTATATCATGTTACATATTGATCTTGCATCTGATGTATGTTTGAATACTTAGACTAGTATAGAAAGTTCTGCATAGCTATGGCTATGGTTGACAAAAATTTTAGCTTTCGTATTTTCATTTCTGGGAATTATTGATAGGGAATTAAAATAAATGCTTAACATAAGAATTAAAGATATATGTGTCACAGATTTTTAGCCACTGGAATTATTTAATTTGGATTCCATATCAGGTAGTTACGGTATGATTATTAAGGAAAGGTCAGAAAATGGTTCATCAGGGAAGAATATGTTAGGATAGCTTCTGTGTTTTAATTTCTGGGAATTATATGTAGGGAATTAAAATCAATGGTTAACATAATAATTAAAGATATATGTGTCACGGAGTTTTAGCCATTGGAATTATTCAATTTGGAGTCCACATGAGGTAGATATGGTCCGATTAGTTAGCAAAGGTCAGAAAATGGTTCATCAGGGAAAAATATGTTAGGATAGCTTCTGTGTTTTAATTTTTGGAAATTATCTGTACGGAATTAAAATAAGTCAATAACATAAGAATTGAAGATATATGTGTCATGGATTTGTAGCCATTGGAATCATTCAATTTGGAGTCTATATGAGGTAAATATGGTCTGATTAGTAGTCAAAGGTCAGAAAATGGTTCATCAGGGAAGAATATGTTACGATAGCTTCTGTATTTTAATTTCTGGGAATTATCTGTATGGAATTTAAATAAATGGTTAACATAATAATTATAGCTATGTGTGTCATGGTTTTGTAGCCACTGTAAACATTCAATTTGGAGTCCATATGAGGAATATATGAGCTGATTAGTACTCAAAGGTTAGAAAATGGTTCATCAAGGAAGAATATGTTAGGATAGCTTCTGTATGTTAATTTCTGGGAATTATCTGTATGGAATTAAAGTAAATAGTTAACATAAGAATTATAACTATGTGTGTGGCGGATTTTTAGCCACTGGAATCATTCAATTTGGAGTCCATAGGAGGAAGATATAAGCTGATTAGTAGTCAAAGGTCAGAAAATGGTTCATCAGGGAAGAATATGTTAGAATAGCTTCTATATTTTAATTTATGGGAATTATCTATATGGAATTAAAATAAATGGTTAACATAATAATTATAGCTATGTGTGTCACGGAGTTTTAGCCACTGTAAACATTCAATTTGGAGTCCATATGAGGAAGATATGAGCTGATTAGTAGTCAAAGGTTAGAAAATGGTTCATCAGGGAAGAATATGTTAGGATAGCTTCTGTATGTTAATTTCTGGGAATTATCTGTATAGAATTAAAATAAATGGTTAACATAATAATTATAGCTATGTGTGTCGCGGATTTTTAGCCACAGGAATGACTCAATTTGGAGTCCATATGAGGTATTTATGGTCCGATTAGTAGGTAGAGGTCAGAACCTATCCGAGAAGAAATAACCTGTACATTTTGGGAGTAATATCACCTAGATTTCTTAATATTTTGCTACAATGTTCAACATAATAGTTTTAGATAATTGTTTCATCTTGAAATTAACACTAAGATCACCTACATCGGAGTTCAATTGAGGGAGTTATACTCTGATTAGTAAGAGAAGGTTAGATATGATGAAAACCTGCATCAAGAAAATAAAAAAATAAAATTAATTTTTAAAAAAAAAAGATGAATCTTATAAATGACTAGTATATGCCTTAGCCATTTCCATTGTATGAACTTCTTACCATCTTAAGTGTAAAATTCTGACATGAAAATATTTTATAAAGTGATATTTGAAATGGTTATGTTCATGGCATGATTACCAATGATTTATGGTAATATTTATATTTTGAAGAACATACTTGTTATTGAAAGCATATTTTTGGCTATCATTGTGAAAAGAAAATAAATGAGCACGGTCACATGGCAATCAGTGTGGTGCACTAGTAGGGGACATGCTACCAATGGTTATAATTATGATTATGAGAAAAGAAATAGAAAGTGTGCCATGTCGGACGGAGTAAGAAAAGCCCGTATTGGAGAGTAGAGGATACTCACCCTAACCGGGGTAGCTTAAAATGAGAATAAGCTGATGGCCATCATATGATATTCTAAAAATAGTTAATCCTGTCATACATATCATTACTGTATGATTCTTATGTGCATAGATATAATGCATTCATGTGACCAATGATATTTTCTGTAGTTTATACAACTGAACATGACGTGATGAGCTATATTGATGATGATTTATTGTTGAAATTACTGGGATTTAATTCTCACTATATTTCCATGTCATGTTCAGAAAATTAGTTATGCAGACTTTTCTATAGCTCTGGCTTTTATTGCACGTTGGATCGAGTACTTTATATTGGGCAGATCCCAGAAGCAAATAAAATATTTGTGGTCGAGTTGGCTTAGATCTCAGTGAAGTTGCAACCACCCGCATCTGTATCTCCGGAATTGGTCAATCAGAATAAATAAGATGTAGATTTTTTATGTGTTTGATATGTTGTACGTATGTTTTGATTAGTGACATGTATGTGAACTCTGTATTGTATAAATTAAATAAATGTTATATTGAGTTAAGTTGTAACAAGGTAATAACTTCATGGTATTTTTTTTTAAAAAAATTGATACTAAAATGGAGTTGTTACTGGTTATGCATCAACATCACGCATGATATTTGAAATGTGTAATATATTGTAATTTTTAAATAATAATGTTTTACGATAAAAAAAATATATTTTTACTTTAAATGATCATGTTTTGCTAAACGTAAATATATTTTAAATTAAAATTATTTTTGTTTTACTGAAAATAATTATATTGACCTCTAATAAATTTTTATTTAGTTTTTAAAAATATTCTTTCTTTTATTATGTATAAAGATATTTATTTTGTGATTTGTTTTATTAAAATTTTTATCAAGAAAATTCATGATTTAAGAGTTCAACTAAAGTTTTATAAGAATGTATATAATAAAAAATAATAATAAATTTTAAATATTTAATTATTAAATAAAAAAAGAAAGAAAAAGGGGGAGGGGGAGACGGATGCATGAAGAGGAATGCGAGAATTTTCGTAACCTATAAATAGTATGAATAGTAACATTCATTTTTCTCTCTAGATCTAGGGTGTCTATTTTCTTCTGATCTCAAAACTAAGAGTACCACTGGATTTAGGACGAAGAATACTACGATTTTGACCGAACAATTTTTCAAATAAGCTGTAAAATTGTCGCAGATCAAAAGTAAAAAGTATTAAAAAAAGGTAAGTTCTGAAACTTCTACTTAGAGACCTCCAATTAGAAATCTGACACCATAGATGGATTCAGGAGATAGAAAAACCATAGGATATGAATTTTTTCGGCTATCTGACAACGTTTTAGGTGTCATGAATAGTAAATTCGACGAGTGTGAATAGTATTTTCGATGGTAAATAATGATTTCCGACAGTGAATAGTTTTTTCAGCCGTGAACAGTAACTAGCATTGACCAAGCTCTCGGGGTCATTTTCTAGGTTTTTGGACCATCTTGACTTGTTTTTAATATACATTTGATCAGATTTGGCTTGAAAAATTACATTTAGAGTTGTCCAACTTTGAGCCCTGACCTGTGATTAGATAATTCTTTGTATGACTTACCCCATGCTCTTTTTGAACCTAAAATGTATAATTGGTTATGTTTACAAATTATTTATGCTATCATAAGTTTCTGAAATGTGTTAAAATATCTATTTCGCTTACGAATTGGTACATAGTTCAAGAAGAGTATGGTTTTGCAAATAGGTTTTGAAACTCATTGAATATGTGGTTCTAAAGGTATTTATCATTATTTGGTAAAGTAAATATTATGTGCATGAGGCATTGATTTGAAAAATTATAAAGTTACTGATTATGATTGAATGGTAAGCGTAAAGCTCATGGCGAGTTGCTTGATAATTATACATTGAATTTAATGAATATGCATATATATATATATATATATATATATATATATATATGTATGTATGTATTTATATGTATGGATGAATATTGACAGGTTGTATGGCTTGTGACAGTACCGAGTAGAGGACACCTTATTAGCCTGAGTGAGCCAAGGGAGGGCCGCTCCAACTGGGTGACAATGGTAATGTGAGGAGGCAGATAGGTGATGAACTCACATTCTCTTATCCTATTGGGACTATAGTCGATCAGTTACTATGCGTATAGCAAATGAGTGAATTGAGTGTGTGGGTTAACCAGATCTTCGAGTGAGGCAGGTCACTTTAAATTGAGTATGCTAGTTCGCCGAATGAGGCAAGTGTATTAAAAGTTATAACTTTATCTCAAAAGTTTAATATTTTACTGTAGTTTATACAACTGAGCATACAAAAATTTGTTTAATGATCATACTGTGTTAAATATGGTTTTGGATATCTAAAAATCCTTTTATTTAATAATATTTGAAATACGGGTCCTATATGGATGTACTTCTGAAATGTATTTTCTATTGACAAATTTTAAAACATGAGTACATCTATATGCTGACCTAAGAGATCATAGGAGGTATTATCTGTTGGTGCGTACTGTCGCAGGTACACCCAAATTGATAGCTTACCTCAAAACTAACCTATAGTAGTGGGAGTAAGGATTGATCCCACAGAGACTGGTATTACCTTATGTGATTAGAAAAAGAGGGGTTGATAATCGCAAATTAAGTAAAGTAACCCATAATGAAAACAAATAAGAGAGAGTGATTAATGATAAAAATGTTGGTTTCGGTTGATATCCACCGTCAAGGGATTGCATTGACCATTGACAACATAATCAATCTATAATTGAATATCTATCATTGGGTTTCTAACCCTGTTCCTCCTTAAGTCTAGTAAATTAATGACAATCGCACCAATTAAACCCTAATTAATAAGCATTCCTTTAGCACATTGGTAAAGCATAACTTATTAACAGCATAAAGAACTAGAGAAACTGACAGAGCTAAAAAAATATAAACACATCGGTTATATCTAATTTAGTTAATTATTCATCATAGGTTCAATGATTTATAATCCAAAATTCAGCGAACTTGTGCGGCAGTAGGCGCCGCGGCGCTCTGGAAAGCTTCTAACGGGGGGCCGCGGCGCTTAGGCTAGCTCTAGTGAACTCTGGATTCTGACGCTCGGGCACCGTGGTGCTGGGCATCAGGAGCCACGGCGCCTGGTGCTTCTAGGCAACAAATGTCGCGGCGCGCTTGGGAGCGCTGTGGCCCTTCGATCCTGCAATGACGTAGCGCCGCGGAGCTCTATTGTGAGCGCCGCTGCACCTAGAAAACTCCAGAAGTTACCAAAGTGCCGAACATAAAAGTTGTAGCTCTATGTCTCTTCTTTCCATACCGCTAGAATCACCTTAATCCAATCTAAATTGAAGGAGATATTCTAAAATTAGTGACCAAAGGTCAGAATTCATCCTGTTGCACTGTGATTCTGATTTACGAGCTTTATAAAGCTATGAAATCTCCTGAATTGGACCAAGTGTTCAACATAAAAGTTGTAGAGGACTGTGTTATCGTTTCACAGCCACTTGAATCACTTTGATTAGAGTTCATAAGAGGTAGATAAGCTCAAAACAGTTCTGAAAGGTTTGAAATCCCTACAATGTAGCATTTTTCCATGAATTTCTTATCTTTTTCTTCTCTTTTCTTCTTCCTTTGTTCCTACAACACAAAACACAAAACTAAGCTAATTCCTAATTATATTTTACTTAAATCAAACAAAAAAGTAAGTTTAAAGTTATTAATATCATGCTTAATTAAGATCACATCAAATACCCCCACACTCAATCTTTTGCTTTTCCTCAAGCAAAATAATCCCTAAAGACAAAAAAAAAACAATCAATAATGTCGCGAGTGTTAGGCTTACCAAATGTTTGCCTCATAACATAAAAATATACTCTAGAAAAATTTTGGAAGGTCATAATCATGCACAAGATTAACACAAATGCAATCTATTTTTTTATCCTTCTGAATCCCTAGTGTGTGTGTGTTTTTGGGTCAATAAATTTTCTTTTACCCGGATGAGTTTATATATCCCAAAATTTTGATTGTAGATCTCTAATTAGTTTAGGATTTCCATATGCTTATCCTTCATGCCACTCTCCACTAATGTAGGCCAAAACTACCTCTAGGATCAATAGAACTTTATTTAGCTTGTAACATGGCCATGGTATAAGGTAAGATAAAAGATACAAATTTAGGTTCAATCACCTAGCACCACATGATTAAATCTGATCTCTTGAGCTTTTCTAAATTTGGGGTGATTTCTCTCCCCACACTCATTTTCTTGTTTCAATTGAATTTAATCTATCCTTTTTCCTTAATTCTCTAATTTTTTTTTCACAACATTCGGATTTTTCTTCTATTTCCTTTGCATAATTCTTTTTTTTTCATAATTCTTTTCTTTTCCTTGCTCCACCCTTCCACCCTTTTTTTAAATAAAGCTATACAAAACAAGTATTCAAAAAAATAATCATGGAGTGAGTGAATATGATCAAAGATAAAGATATTCATACAAAATTTGGATTTCAGCTCATTTGTGGATTTTAGAAGGAAAAGTTCATTAATCTCAAAATAGAAGAATTAAGGATATTTCATTATTTAGGTTAGGCTAGAAAGGCTCAATCTATCCAATAATGCCTAAATCATCTCCTAAATAATAGTATTAACCTAGGATTTCGCCTCAAGTAGCATTGAAATAAAATCTAGAATCTTGTTGAGATCATGCAATATTTTTGAATTATATAAACCTTCTCTAAGTAAAAGATAAAATTGAATGCCCAAATTTATTGTGCAAAAATATTTTAGGATTTTAAAATCAAAAGTAATAAATTGCAAAAGGGATAAAATTGCATATAACCATGAATTTTCTATATTTTTCAAGAGCTAAAAAAAATTTGAATAGACATATCATTGGCTGTTCGTTGTGCCTAACATCCCAAAACATAGATTGAAACACTCACACAATCACTCAATTTGCTAAACGCAATAAAAGTGCATTAATAGTGAAAATCAAAAAATTGATGCTCATAATAGGGTCACAATGATTCAGACAAATAAACTTCCACCCCCACACTCAAACTTTACATTGTCCTCAATGTAAAAGAAAGATAAGAATTAGGGAAAGATATAGAAAAACATATGAGTTAAGTGAACTTCCCTGAATTTGTTTGGAGTGGAATGAGCATGTTACTGTACCATGAATATTTCTGATTCCCACTTTTTATTTTTCTTTTTTTGATTATGTTGGGTTCCCTCCCAATAAGCGCCTTTGTTTAATGTCGTTGGCTCGACGCAGCTCCCTATCTTTGTTCATGAAGGCTCTTTGATGTTCAATTTAAATTTTTAGGATTGATTCAATCCTTGAAATTCAACTGCATAACTAGAAGCCACGTTAGTAATAACAAATGGTCCTAACCAAGGGAGAGATTTCTTACCTTTAAGGGGTCTAATTCCTTTTATTTCTAGAACTTGATGCAACTTTGTAGTCAGGTCTATGCCTTTAAGGTTTGCAATTGTTTTTGTAATGGCGTTTCTTTTTTCTTGAAGAATATGCATCAGTTCCTCTTCTTTTTTAACACCTAAACTTTTTGCAACTATAATAGGTGATGCATCTCCTACTTCCAAGTATTTCAGGTGATTAGTAAGAGGTGACAAAATTGATACACGGTCCTGCAAAACAGAAGGTGCAAGAGTAGTATCAGAATTTGATAATTTCATATAAGCAATCTTACCTTTTGGTAGCTCTTTTGAAAAATCATTGAGTGCAGCCAGTTTCTCCTTTGTTTCTTCATCTAAGTCTATCTCACCATCATCTTCTGCTATAGATTTGTTCACACTTTCCTCTATTTTATCCTTTTTATCTAATTCAAACACATCGTATGCCAACGAATAAAGTACATCAATGGAATAAACAGGAGTATCATCACCTGGGTGTTTTATGGCTTCATACATATTGAATTTTATTACTTCACCATCAAATTCCATAGTGAGTGTACCATTGTGAACATCTATCTTGGTTTTGGAGGTTTTCAAGAATGGTCTCCCTAATAATATTGGAGAAGTAAAATCCCCATTGTCCATGTCAAGCACATAAAAATCTGCAGGGAACACCAAATCATCTACCTGCACCAAGACATCCTCAATTATTCCCTTAGGATATGCAGTGGACCTGTTTTCTAGTTGAATGATCAAATTTACAGATTTCAATGGTCCTAAATTCAAAGATGCATATACAGAATATGGCATAACATTGATGGAAGCTCCTAAATCTAACATAGCCTTTTCAATGCGAGTTTCCCCAATTTTGCATGGAATAGTAAACATACCTGGATCCTTACATTTAGTAGGGAGTTTTGTCTGTATCATAGCAGATACATTTTGACTCATATGAATCTTTTCAAAATCTTTTAGTTTTTGCCCTTCTTTTTTAGTACATAGTTCTTTCAAGAACTTTGCATATCTTGCCACCGGTTTAATGGTATCTAGAAGGGGGAGATTAACTTCACATTTTCTAAAGATGTCATACAATTCAGAAGTTTTCTCATTTAGCCTATTCTCTTTAAGAGCTTCTAGAAAAGAAGGCATTACTTCATAATTTGGAGTAAATAGAGACTTACCTGTAGATGCTTCTTTCTCCTTATTTAATTTCTCTTGCTTTTTAGGGAAAGAAACGGATGGTGGACCTTTAATTTCCTTACCATTCATTGAAATAATTGCACTGACATTTTCTCTAGGATTTACCACAGTTTGAGAAGGTAGCTTACCTGATTCTTGAGCATTTAACCGATTGACTGTAGTTGCTATTTGGCCTATCTGAGTTGTCAAGTTATGAATGCTAACTCTTGTCTCTTGTTGAAATTGTTGAAAGTTATGTGCAAGAGACTTGACAACATCTTCCAAGGAATTACTTACCTGGTGATCCTGAGATGCATTTTGTCTAGGATAATAGGCTTGCTGATTTTGCTAAAATTTTTGACCTGCAGACCTATTTTGTGCATTCCCATATCTGAAATTGGGATGATCCTTCCATCCAGGATTGTATGTATTAGCATAAGGATCATACCTCTTTGGTTGGTTAGGAAAACCTCCTACAACATTGGCTTGTTCTATGGATTCCTCTTGAAGTGTAGGACACATGTTAGTGGAGTGCCCTGTTGCTGAACATATTCCACAGACTCTAACTTGCTGTAGTTTACCTGTAGCCATTTGGCACACAAGAGAGGTGAGTTCAGATATTTGATTCTGAAGAGAAGTAGTACTTACCTCATGGGCATGTCTAATAGGAGGATCATGCCTAATGCCAAATTGTTGACAATTGGCAGCCATATTTGATATCAGAATTCTAGATGCTTCAGGAGTCTTATCTACTAGTGCTCCTCCACTAACTGCATCTATCATGCTCCTATCTCCCTGTAAAAGGCCTTCATAGAAATATTGGATTAGTAGCTGCTCACTAATCTGATGATGTGGGCAACTTGCACAAAGTTTTTTAAACCTCTCCCAATATTTATAAAGTGTCTCTCCATGAAATTGCCTAATGCTGCATATTTCTTTCCTGATAGTAACGGCTCTAGATGCAGGAAAATAACGTTCTAAAACATTCTCTTCATCTCATTCTAAGTAGTGATAGTACCAGAGGGCAAATAATACAATCAATCTTTGGCTGAATCTCTTAATGAAAAAGGAAAAGCCCTAAATTTTATTTGTTCTTCAGTTACCCCAGAGGGCTTCATGTTAGTACATACCACATGGAATTCCTTCAAGTGTTTATGCGGGTCTTCACCTACAAGTCCATGAAAATTAGGTAAGAGATGAATTAATCCAAATTTCAACTCAAAATTAACATTGTCATCAAGATTCGAAAAAGTAATGCATAAGAGTTGCTGATGCAAATCTGGAGCTGCAAACTCCTTCAGAGTGGGGTGCCTCGCCATGTTTACTTCCTCCTTTTCTTGATCAATGTCCTTTTGAAGTTCTCTTCTATGCTTGTATACAGATTTTCCAATATCTAGATGGAACTCTAAATTTTAAGAATTAGAAGAACGAGTCACAGGCATAAATTAAAATAAAATCACAAAAAGTAATAGACGCAGTCCCCGACAACGTTGCCAAAATTTGGTGCGTACTGTCGCAGGTACACCCAAATTGATACCTTACCTCAAAACTAACTTGTAGTAGTGGTAGTAAGGGTCGATCCCACAGAGACTGGTATTACCTTATGCGATTAGAAAAAGGGGGGTTGATAATCGTAAATTAAGTAAAGTAACCAATAATGAAAACAAATAAGAGAGAGTGATTAATGATAAAAACATTGGTTTCGGTTGATATCCACCGTCAAGGGATTGCATTGATCATTGACAACATAATCAATTTGTAATTGAATATCTATCATTGGGTTTTTAACCCTATTCCTCCTTAAGCCTATTAAATTAATGACAATTGCACCAATTAAACCCTAATTAACAAGCAATCCTTTAGCACATCGATAAAGCATAACTTATTAACCCCATAAAGAACTAGAAAAACTGACAGAGCTAAACAAATATAAACACATTGGTTATATCTAATTTAGTTAATTATTCATCATAGGTTCAATGATTTATAGTTCAAAATCCTCAAACATATTTGCCTCATGAATCACAGAATTGAAGACTTTGTTCAAAACATAATTCAACGGTAGATTAAGACATACAATATACTAGTAGTCCTCCCTAGCAATCATATGGATAATCATTGAGAAGAAGAACAGATGAATAATCAATACTCAATTCAAATTGAAATAATAAAATCAAATCCACATCTCACAATGCATGAAAATCCCTTGAGGTTTCAATCTACCTCAACCAACTAAAAAGAACTAGCCACGCAGGGCCATAAGAAAATCTAAAGAAGAATTGAAGAATGTAACTAAGAATTTGGATGAAGAATTGAATGACTTCTCCACTTGCTTTTGTCCATTTTTATAGATTAACTCCTCCTAATCGAAGTAGGAGTGTTTCTAGGTCAAATCCCGGCCCATCGGGCTTCAATTGAAGTCAAGAAACCGTAAAAATCACAAACTCAGCGAACTGGTGCTGCGGCGGGCGCCGCGGCCCTCCGAAAAGCTTATGACGGGGTGCCGTGGTGCCTAGGCTAGCTCTGGTGAACTTTAGATTCTGACGCTGGGGCGCCGCGGTGCCTGGTGCTTCTAGGCAACAAATGCCACAACGCGTTAGGGAGCGCCGTGGCCCTCTGAACCTGCAATGACGCAGCGTCGCGGCGCTCTATTTCGAGCGCTGCAGCACCTAAAAAACTCCAGAATTTGTCAAAATACCAAACATGAAAGTTGTAGCTATGTCTCTTCTTTCCATAGCCGCTAGAATCACCTTGTTCCAATCTAAATTGAAGGAGATATGCTAAAATTAGTGGCCAAAGATCAGAATTCATCCTGCTGCACTATGATTCTGATTTTCAAGCTTTATAAAGCTATGAAATCTCCCAAATTGGACCAAGTGTTCAACATAAACATTGTAGAGGATTATGTTGTCGTTTCACATCCACTTGAATCACTTTGATTGGAGTTCATAAGAGGGAGATATGCTCAAAACAGTGCTGAAAGGTCTGGAATCCCTACAATGTAGCATATTTCCATGAATTTCTTATCTTTTCTTCTTCCTTTGTTCGTACAACACAAAACACAAAACTAAGCTAGTTCCTAATTATATTTTACTTAAATCAAACAAAAAGTAAGCTTAAAGGTATTAATATCATGCTTAATTAAGATCACATCATCTGCTCACTGAGTTGTCAAACTCGCTACATGATATTTTCACATTTTTCAGATAAGAATATAGAGTCTGATCCTTCAGATAGTTTATCAGTTAGGTGAGATATTCTCTGGGTGAGTTTACATTGCTTTGAAGACTCACAATTTTGAATTATATTGTATTTGTATTCTAGACTGTGCTCTGAACGCCACAAGTAGGATCCCTACTTCTTTTGTTACTTTGACATTTATAACTTGGTCTGTATAATGTATATACATGAGAGAACCTATTTGTATCTATTTCCATAACAAATAATAGTGATATGCACGTTATGGAAAATATCTAATTACGAGAAAAAAAATGTTTGTTTCACGTGCTCGTAAATTGGGGGCGTTACAAGTTGGTATCAGAGAATTAAGTTTCCCTGTGGCTATCAGAAGAAAGGATTCATTAGTAGAACCTTTAGTATGGATATGAGCTGGACATATTTATACTTCAGGTGCTACTGAGGGATTCTATAGGATTTTAATTTCCTTTCTATTCCTAGTTTGCTAAATTTTCTAGTATAAGATTAATCGAATATTGTGACATTTTAAAAAGTATCTATAGGTCAATTTTTACTTGAAAGTGAAAGGGATAGGCGTGTCAGAGAATTTAAAGAATTGAGAGAAATTCCAAATATGATCATTTCTGAATATAATATCTGTTTTACCTTAATGTCTAGATATGGTAGACTTTGATGTGATATTAGAAATGGATTGGTTGACAATATGTCAAGCCATTTTAGAATGTCATCCGTAGATGATTAAATACAATATTTCTAGATAATTTTCTTTCTTTATACAAGGAGATCGTAGTGAAGTACCCAAAATTTTAATCTCTGCTTTAGCAGCCTATAAGTTGTTACAAAAAGGTTTCAAGGATGTTTGGCAGTGGTGGGAGATGTAACAACTCCATTTTTTTTACATATATACTTATATGTATATTTCTAAAATTTCATGAAGTCATTACCTTCTTACTTCTAATTATTTCACTCATAATAACATTCAATTAAATTAACTAAACATAAATAAGGTTTAAGAAATACCATTAACACTTACACAATTCTCGGTTCACGTACACATTTTTAATCAAAACATATCTACAAAAATCAAACACATATAAGTCTACATTTTATTCATCCATATTGACCAATTCTGGAGATATGGGTGCGGGTGGTTGCACCTTCACTGTGATCTTAGCCAACTTGACCCAACGTACGCTAAAAGCCGGTCACAAAGAATATCTGAATAACTTAGTTTTTTGAACATGATATGGAAATATAGTGAGAAATAAATCATAGTAGTTCAACAATAAATCATTATCAATAATACTTGTCACGTCATGTTGATCTGTATAAGCTACAGCAATTATCTTTAGGTCACATGAATGCACTTTATCTATGCACATAAAAATCGTACAGTGATGACATGTATGGCATGAATAACTATTTTAAGAATATCATATGATGGCTATCAACTTATTTTCATATTAAGCTACCTCGGTCAAGGTGAGTACTTTCTACTCTCCGAAATGGACTTTTCTCGTTCCATTCGACATGGCACAATTTCTCTTTCTTTTCTCATTAACATAATCATAACCATTGGTAAGGTATCCCCTACTGGTGTACCACCCGAACTGCCATGTGACCGTGCTCATTTCTTTTCTTTTCTTTTCTTTTCACATTAATAGCCATAAATATGATTTCAATAACAAGTATATTCATTATACTCACATGCCTTTCATCAAAATATAATAATTACCAAAAATCATTAGTAATCATGCCATAAACAGAATCGTTTCAAATGTCACTATATAAAATATTTTTAAGTCAAAATTACGCACTTAAGATGGTAAAGAGTTCATGCAATGGCAATGGCTATGGCATACACTAGTAATTTATTATTTTCATTTATAAGATTATTCTTCTTTTTTAAATATTATTATCCTCTCTTTACTAAATAGAGCATAACACCCTCATTTTAAATCCGATTGGGGTGATCTTGATGTCAATTCAAAGATACGGCAATCCTCCAAAACCGTTATGTTGAATATTTTAGTGAAATCTTAAGTAATAGTGGTGTTACTACTCCCTCAAATTCAATATTATTTCTTCTCGGGTATGTTCAGACCTCTATTTACTAATCGAAACATATCTCCCTCATACAGACTCTAGTTGAGGTGATTCAAAAGCCTATAAAACTCTAAGATATTTATATACAACTTTCATGTTTATCATTCCTTCAGATTTCTTACTAATTATTCCCAGAAAATCGAAAATAAAAACACTTACATTTACCACCCTGGATTCTAGACTGATTCTAACCTTTACACATTAATCAGCCATATTGCTCTCATATATACTCCAAATTAAGTGATTTCAAAGCCTATAGATCCGTGATACACACACACACACACAGATATATATATATATATATATATATATATATATATATATATATATATATATATATATATATATATATATTTATTATGTTAACAATTGCCTTTAATTCTGAGCATATAGTGCCCAAAAATTCAAACACATATGCATACTTAACATATTCTTCCCTGGTTAGATTGTTTCTGACCTTTGCTTACTAATTTGACCATATCTCCCTCATATTGATTCCAATTTGAATGATTCCAGTGGCTAAAAATCATTTAAACATAGATATACATTTTTTATGTTAAGAATTGCTTTTAATTCCCTACAACTGTATCCTAGAAATTTAAACACAAAAGCATACCTAACAGATTCTTCCCTGATTAACCATTTTCTGACCACAGCTTACATATTGGACAATATCTCCCTCATCTTGACTCCAAATTAAGTGATTCCAATGGATACAAATCCTTGAGACATAGATATACTTTTTTCATGCTAACCATTTCTTTTAATTCCTAACCGATTCTTCCCAAAATTTCAAAAAAACATAAGCTTCCCTGGTTACCCCAAAATCTAGTTTCTTAACCAATCATTTCCTAAGGTTTTAGTTCATCATTATATTACATCCTCTTCCATTTTCTTTACTTATAATCATATTCCTTCAATTTTTCACCACATTCAAATATACAAAATAGTAGCATAAAAATCATAAAATGTTTTATCACTCATAGCCATATATATATACAGAACTTTCCACACAAACCATAATGTCAAAAACATCCATCATATACAAAAGAACATGTAACATGATATAGCAACATCCATTAACAATGATCAAGGTAGCAAATATTGTAAATTTCATCAAAGTTCTAAGATCAAAATCCCACATAAATGTTACAAATTTCAAAGCTTTTCTTCAAAAATAGATATTGTTAAACCTACCTAAAGATCTCCCTAGCTCACTTAGTGAATTCTTTTTCTTGTTTCCTCTTGAAGGAAGTAGCAAGATTCCTACCTTCCCTTAGCTTTTCTAGCTGCTTAAATAAGAGGAGGGTGAGTTTTTGAACCCCAAGGATGAAAAAGAAAGATGGATTCAAGTGGATATTAAGCTAACTTACCTTGAGTACTCAGTCCTCTAGACTTCTGCTTCTTCTTCGTTTCTTTCTTCTCCTCTCTTTCTTTCCTTTCCTCACTCTGCCTTGCTTTTATTTTTTCCTCTCCCTCACGTGGACGAAATTATAATGTTATAGGGGTGGGTTTTACTTAAATAAACTATCAAATGGTTCACCTTTCATGATCATGGGTCTACCTTATTACAATTAGGATGCACTTGGTTGTTTTTTGGGGAAAAAACAACTCATGTTCTTGTTTTCCTTTTCCTTAGTCAAGATATACATAGCAAAAGGAGATTTGTATTTTAAAAATTATGATAATATGTTCTTAAGACAAGGGACAAGGTCCCTTTGATTTAGCGATTCATTTCATTTTTCTTTTTCCTTAATCAAGTATGATAAGTTTGCCTTTATAAGAGGCAAATTTTTAGCCAATAGATCTCCCTTGCTTGGCTAAAATTATTTGTGTACGATAAAGATGTTTTGTCATAATGCTATGTATTATTATCCACTTTTTGAAATTATGAATGTAGGAAATAGATGTTTTGTCCTAATTCCATGTATTATTACCTACTTATTGAAATTATGAATGTAGGATATAGATGTTTTGTCTTAATACCATGTGACCTAATCTTGATTATTATTGCACTACTATTTCCTCACATGATTCTTATTTTTTCCCTCTTGGATTTGGGGGCTCATTCTTACTCATTTCCTTTGCTTTTGCTAAACTTCTATCTTTCATGGAGGGCTTGGTCACATTTTTCAGAATTTTTGGGCTATCGGTCCAACTTCTATATCCTAGTCCAAGTCTATGTTTTATTTCTTGCTTGGGCTATCTAATGGGCTTGCTAGAAACTTATGTGAAGTGGAAAAACGCTATATAAAGTGTCCAAAGGTGAAAATCCAATTTATGGGTGGAGATGTTAAACATTGAAATTTCTAACTCTTGAATTAGGAAAAATTACCCTAATCAATCTTCTTAAAATTTTAAGACTTTTAATTACTTCACAAGAAAATTTATCTTCCTTACCAAAGAATTTTTGCCTCTCTTTAGTATGTTATTTCTAATTTTTCCGATTCGGTTTTTCTCTCTTTACTTGTTCCTTTAATGTTAGAAACATTTTCTATGCATACACATAAGGTGAAGAATTTCTAAGGATTATATTTCCTTAGATATCTAAAAATTTTCTAATGAATTTTATTTCCTTAATTAAATATTTATGTACCTTTATTAATAAAAGAAACAAAATTAGGGATGTTATAAGAGATGTTGATATAAAATATACTAATGTAAATCAAGTTCTAATGGTTAGAGAATTTTCTGATGTAATTCCTGAGGAATTGCCAGGATTACCTCGAAACATAAAATATAATTTGGTATTGATTTACTTCCTGTAACCCAACCAGTGTCTATACCCCCATATAGAATGGCAATGACTGAACTCAAGGAATTAAAGAATTAGTTGTAAGACTTATTAGACAAGGTATTATATGCCCCAGTACTCTCCTTGAGGTGCTCTAGACTTATTTGTGAAAAAGAAGGATGGATCATTATGACTATGCATAGATTATAAACAATTAAATAAGGTGACAGTGTGGAATAAAAACCCATTACCTCGTATAGAAGATCTGTTTGACCAGTTACAAGGTGCTCAATATTTTTTAAAAAATTGATTTGAGATAACATTAATTGAGGATAAGAGAAGAAAATATTCGAAAAATTTCTTTTAGAACTCATTATGGGTATTATGAGTTTTAGTGATGTCATTTAGTTTGACAAATGCCACAGTTGCATTCATGGACTTAACGAATAGAGTATTTAAACTATTCTTGGATAAATTTATTATTATCTTTATTAATGAAATACTAATATGTTTTGAGAGTACAGAGGAAAATAAGCAACATTTTAAGATAGTTTTACCAACTCTAAGGAAGTATGGTTGGTAAGGATGGTATCTAAGTTGACCCTAAGAAAGTAGAAGCGGTACAACAATGGCATGTTCTACTACAGTTACAGATCAAGATCCAAATATAACTTGCGCTTTCCACGATTGTCTGTCTTCCAATATATTTGAGCCATAGTTGGATCAGGTACATGAATATATGCTTGTAAAGTATTAATCAACTCCTCAGTATTTGAAGTTGAGATGAGAATTTGTCGTGCTGAATGTGAAATGAACCTCTGTTCCATAGCTTGGTCAAGAAAAGACAACAGACCATTAAAGAAATGGTTAACATTTAACAAACCTATTGGTTTGTGATGGATATTCAGCTGTGCCCAGGAGACTACCTAGAAAATATGTTCTAAAGTACTAAAATCCCCTGGTAAGGCAATGAAGGCATCAGCATTGCTCATCATTCTAGCCATGCACTCATACATGGAAGCTACCCTAAATTCTTTCCCAATTGTCTTCTCTATAATGTTGGATGCAACTAGAGTTGTAGGAATAATACCTAGAACTTGACATCCTCCTACATGTGCAGTTGTAGACACACACCTCATTAACCCATGGTTACCTCCACCATACACTAAATAAATTTTTCTTCTGGCCAGCACCATACCTAAGTTTTGTGCAGCTTTCACCTACTCTCCATCTTTTCCAAGACTGGAACCATAGAAGACACAAATATTTTGAAACTGATGGAATGCGATTCTTTCCATAGTTATACACACTTTAACTTTGAGTATGAAGGTAAAGATACTAACGTGAGCATTTATAAAACTAAGAGAAGGGCATACTTGCAATAGCTATGCAAATAATCTAGACATAATTAGAACAGCTATGTGAGTGATTGGTGGATATTAGCTAAATTGAAAGTGAAAAATTTTAAAAATGACGGCAAGCATGTATATGTACATTAGTTGTGATCGTGGTTAATATTAAGCACATAAGGAGAATGAGGTTAAGATATCACTAGAAATTTGTCTTTTCCTTGTTGTCCTTGATGAAGCATTGATGTCTTGATTCTTGTAGGAAAGTTGTAGGTGATAGGCGTAATTGAAAAAAAAAGAGTGAAAATGCAAACAAGTTAATTGTGGAGGAGGGACAATCAAATGGTTTATTTTGTTTTCCTAATATTCTTTCCAGTCGACTATTAGTATTATTAAGTCAACTAGCTATTTTGAAAATTTTTAATTTGGACTGGTTTATTTTACAGTTGATTGATTACATCTATTTTGAAGCAATCAACTGCATTCTACCAGTTAACTATGTATTCTTTGTTTTTCACATACTTTTATAAGCTCAGAAATGTTTCTTTTCCACCGAATATCAACAGCTTTAAAGTAGATTTTGGCACATATATTCAAAACTTGTAGCCACCGATTTTTGCCGAAATAACAGTTAGATTTTGTTTATAAATTTTCAAGAATTATGGCCACCGATTTTAATTTTCTTTCAATGATTAGTCCAAATTTTTTACTTTTATTTTTGGCACTGTTCTTTATTATGATTTTTCGTGTTCTACTAAATTCTTCCTTATTAATGTTAGGCATTAAATACAAAGTTCTTTTCCTTCATTACAAGAAAAGTTAATTTCTTTTTTTTTTTAAATTCAGCTATTAAGGTGTCCAAGTGGTTAGTAGGTTAAAGAATGGAGATTTTGAAAGAATTTATCTAAAAAAGAATGCATTTAAAAAAAATCTTTATATCAAGTATGTATAACTGTGTAAGTTGGTAGATTATGTGAAAATTTGAAAGAATAATGAGTTTATAGTATATACTGATTGAGTATTAAGGTATGAAGAACACCTAAGTTTACCTAATGTGGTTGAGAAGGGAAAGGAGAATAATTTGAGAACCATGTTCGAAAATAATGTAAAGTGATCAAGTTATTTGTGTTAAGGGTTTAAACGATGCTAAGTTGAGTCTAGTATCTAAGATGTATCAAGGATGTGAATTATGTTGAGGTTAGAAATTCACGTGTGAATAATTGTTGAGAAATGATATTTTAGAAAAGTCATAGATTTTGAATATTGATAGCGCCAAAGCAATAAGAATATACTAACATATGAAAGGATTGTACTAGTATAATGGTAAAAAGAATATACAAGTGATATTTCTTTTGTTGATTCAGTGTGTCACCAAGTAAAAATTGAATATATTGTTTCAAGATAGAAAATCAAGAAGTTTAGGATTTTAGCTAAATTATAGTATAGCTAATAGTAAATCTAAATGATGTGTTTATACATTAGAAGTTATGCTTTAGGTATCTTTATATAATTTTGGTGAAATTTTGGAGAAAATCATTTATCCTTAGTTGAACTTGCCCTTATCAGTAATTATTAGGCTAACATACAAAAGGAACCATTTGAGGTTTACATAAAAAAAATTATAGGTCTTCTAATAGGTGATTGAGTTAAGTAAAGTTAAGCTTTTGGGATCTAATTTGGAATGACATGCAATAGAAATAGTATAAGCAATAAAAGAAAAGTTATTGGCAGCTAAAGCAAGCATAAATATTGTGTTGATGGTAGAAGTCAAGACTTAAATTTGTAGTGGGATAACTTATATTCTCAAGAATTTCTCCTATGAAAGGAGTTATGAGATTTGGAAAGAAAGGGAAGTTGAATCCTCGATATATAGAACCTTTTTGAATCTTCGATAGGGTAGGTGTTGTTGTATATTGCATAGCCTTGCCATTAGAATTGAGTGATATTCATATAGTTTTTCATGTATCAATATTAAGAAAATGCCTACCATATTCTTCTCACATTATTCAACCCTAGGAGATTCAATTGGGTAAGAATTTAGCTTATGAGGAAAGACCAATGTTCATTGTTGATCGGCAAGTGAAAAAAAAAAGGTTGTGGTCAAAGGAAATCCCTATGGTTAAGTGTATATGGCAAAACCACTCAAGTGAGGAAGCCACCTGAGAAGTATAAGATGACATATAGATGATATATCCCAAATTATTTGAGTAATAAGGTTGGTAACTTCGAATTATGTCTTGACTTCATTCCCTACATGTGAAAGGATGGTTTGAAATTTGGGAACCAAATTTCTTAATAGGGAAAGAATGTAATATCCCGTAATTTTTAAATAATAATTTTTTACGATAAAAATATATATTTTTATTTTAAATGATTATGTTTTACTAAAAGAAAATATATTTTTAATTAAAATGATTTTTTTACTTAAAATAATTATATTGTCCTCTAATAAATTTTTATTTAATTTTTAGAAATATTCTTTCTTTTATTATGTATAAAGATATTTATTTTTTGATTTGTTTTATTAAAATTTTTATCAAGAAAATTCATGATTTAAGAGTTTAACTAAATTTTTATAAGAATGTAAATTTTTAGAAATTTTTAGGATATTTTAGGATGAAAAATAGTATTTATATATATATAATAAAAATAAAAATAATAAATTTTAATTATTTAATTATTAAATAAAAAAAAGAAAGAAAAAGGGGGAAAGGGAAACGGATGCGTGAAAAGGAATGCAAGAATTTCCGTAACTGATGAATAGTATGAATAGTAACCTTCATTTTTCTCTCTAAATTTGGAGTGCCTATTGGCATCCGATCTCAAAACTAAGGGTACTACTTGATTCAGGACGGAGAATACTATGATTTTGACCAAACAATTTTTCAAATCAACCGCAGAATCGTCATAGATCGGAAGTAGAAAATCTTAGAAGAAGGTAAGTTATGAAACTTCAACTTAGAGACCTCAAATTAGAAATCTGACACCGTAGATGGATTCAAAAGTTAGATAAACCTTTGGATATGAATTTTTTTGGCCAACTGACAACTTTTTGTGCATCGTGAATAGTAAATCAACGCAAGTATGAATAGGATTTTTGACTGTGAATAGTATTTTCGGCCGTGAACAGTTACTAGCGTTGACCAAGCTCTCTAGGTCATTTTCTAGGTTTTTGGACCCTCCGGATTCGTTTTTTAGATCCATTTGATCAGATTTGACTTGGAAAATTATATTTGGGGCAATCCAACCTGGAGCCCTGACTTGTGAGTAGATAATTCTTTCTATGACTTACCCTATGCTCTTCTTAAACTTAAAATGTATAATTGGTTATGTTTATAAATTATTTATGCTATCATAAGTTTTTGAAATGTGTTCAACTATCTGTTTTGCTTATGAACTAGTACATAGTTTAAGAAGAGTATGGTTTTTCAAATAGGTTTTGAAACTCATTGAATATGTGGTTCTAAATGTATTTATCATTATTTGGTAAAGTGAATATTATGTGCATAAGGCATTGATTTGAAAAACTAAAAAGTTACTAATTATGATTGAATGGCAAACGTAAAGCTCATGGCGAGTTGCTTGATAATTATACATTGCATTTTATGAATATGCATTTATATATATGTATTTATATGTATGGATGAATATCGATGGGTTGTATGGGTTTTGACGGTACCGAGTAGGGGACGCCCTATTAGCTTGAGTGAGTCAAGGGAGAGCGGCTCCAACCTGGTGATAGTGGTAATGTGAGGTGGCAGATGGGTGATGAACTCATATTCCCTTATCACTATTGTGACTGTAGTCAAGCGAACACTATGTGTATAGCAAATGAGTGAATTGAGTGTGTGGGTTAACCAGATTGTCAATTGAGGTAGGTTATTTTAAATTGAGTATGCTAGATCGTCGAGTGAGGCAGGTGTATTAAAAGTTATAACTTTATCTCAAAAGCTTAATATTTTACTATAGTTTATACAGCTGAGCATGACAACATTTATTTAATGATCATACCGTGCTAAATATGGTTTTGGATATCTGAAAATCCTTTTATTTGAGAATATTTGAAATACAGGTCCTATATGGACGTACTTCTAAACTGTATTTTCTATGAGAGAAACTTTAAAACATGAGTACATCTATATGCTGACCTAAGAGGTCATATGAGGAATTATCTGCTCACTGAATTTTCAAACTCACTACACGATACTTCCACACTTTTCAGATAAGACTACAGAGTCTAATCCTGTAGATAGGTAATTAGTTAGGTGACATATTCTCTAGTTGAGTCTACGTTGCTTTCAAGGCTTACAATTTTGAATTATACTGTATTTGTATTCTAGAGTGTGCTCTGAACGCCACAGGTAAGATGAAACAACTCCATTTAAGTATCAATTTTTTTTTTAAATTAACATGAAGTTATTACCTCGTTACAACTTAACTCAATATAACATTTATTTAATTTATACAATACAGAGTTCACATACATGCCATTAATCAAAACATACGTACAACATATCAAACACATAAAATTTACATCTTATTTATTCTGGTTGACCAATTCCGGAGATACAAGTGCGGGTGGTTGCACCGTCACCGGGATCTAAGCCAACTTGACCACAAACATTTTATTTGCTTCTGGGATCTGCCCAACATAAAGTACTCGATCCAACGTGCATTAAAAGCCAGAGCTATAGAAAAATCTGCATAACTAATTTTTTGAACATGATATAGAAATATAGTGAGAATTAAATCCCAGTAAGTTCAACAATAAATTATCATCAATATAGCTCATCACATCATGTTCAGCTGTATAAACTACAAAAAATATCTTTGGTCACATAATGCATTATATCTATGCACATAAGAATCATACTATAATGATATGTATGACAGGATTAACTATTTTCAAAATATCATATGATGGCCATCAACTTATTCTCATTTCAAGCTACCCCGGTCAGGGTGAGTATCCTCTACTCTCTGGTACGGGATTTTCTCGCTCCGTCCGACATGGCCCACTTTCTCTTTCTTTTCTCATTATCATGATCATAACCGTTGGTAAGGCGTCCCCTACTGGTGCACCACACGGATTGCCATGTGACCGTGCTCATTTCTTTTCTTTTCACAATGATAGCCAAAAATATGTTTTCAATAACACGTATGTTCATCAAAATATAATTATTACCATAAATCATTGGTAATCATGCCATGAACATAACCATTTCAAATATCACTTTATAAAATATTTCCATGTCAGAATTTCACACTTAAGATGGTAAGAAGTTCATACAACGGCAATGGCTATGGCTATACTAATCATTTATTAAGATTCATCTTCTTTTTAAATACTAATTTTATTTCTCTATTTTCTTAATGCAGGTTTTCATCCTATCTAACCTTCTCTTATGAATTAGAGCATAACTCCCTCAATTTAACTATGATGTAGGTGATCTTGGTGTCAATTTCAAGATAAAACAATTATCTAAAACTATTCTGTTGAACATTGTAGGGAAATATTAAAAAATCAAGGTGATATTACTCCCTAAATGTATAGGTTATTTCTTCTCGGATAGGTTCTGACCTCGGCCAACTAATCGGACCATATCTACCTCATATGGACTCCAACTTGAGTGATTCCAGTGGCTAAAAATCCATGACACACATATCTATAATTATTATGTTAACCATTTATTTTAATTCCATACAGATAATTCCCACAAATTAAAATATAGAAGCTATTCTAACATATTCTTCCCTGATGAACCATTTTCTAACCTTTGACTACTAATCAGCTTATATCTTCCTCCTATGGACTCCAAATTGAATGATTCCAGTGGCTAAAAATCCATGACGCACATAGATATAACTCTTATGATAACCATTTATTTTAATTCCATACAGATAATTTCCAAAAATTAAAATACTGAAGCTATCCTAACATATTCTTCCCCGATGAACCATTTTCTGAACTTTAACTACTAATCAGCTCATATCTTCCTCATATGGACTCCAAATTGAATGTTTCCAGTGGCTAAAAATCCATGACACACATAGCTATAATTCTTATGTTAACTATTTATTTTAATTCCCTACAGATAATTCCCAGAAATTAAAATACAAAAGCTGTCCTAACATATTTTTCCCTGATGAACCATTTTCTGACCTTTAACTACTAACCGGAACATATCTACCTCATATGGACTCCAAATTGAATGATTCCAGTGACTAAAAGTCCATGACACACATAGCTATAATTCTTATGTTAACCATTTATTTTAATTCCATACAGATAATTTTCAGAAATTAAAATACAGATGCTGTCCTAACATAATCTTCCCTGATGAACCATTTTCTGACCTTTGACTACTAATCAGCTCATATCTTCCTCATATGGACTCCAAATTGAATTATTCCAGTGGCTTAAAATCCATGACACACATATATATAATTCTTATGTTAACCATTTATTTGAATTCCATACAGATAATTTCCAGAAATTAAAATACAGAAGCTATCCTAACAGATTCTTCCCGGATGAACAATTTTCTGACCTTTGACTACTAATTAGCTCATATCTTCCTCATATGGACTCCAAATTAACTTATTCCAGTGGAAAAAAATCCATGACACACATAGCTATAATTCTTATGTTAACTATGTATTTTAATTTCTTATAGGTGGTTCCCAGAAATTAAAACACGGAAGCTAAAAATTCTGCCACCCATAGCCATAACCATGCAGAACTATCTACACCAACCTAAGTATTCAAACATACATCACATGCAAGATCAATATGTAACATGATATAGCAACATCATGACCAATCATCAAAGTTCTAAGATCAAAATCTCATATAAATATTATTAGTTTCAAAAGTTTTCTTCAATAAGAAATATTGTTAAACTTACCTGGAGCACTTAGTCCCCTAGACTTCTCCTTCCTCTTTCTTCCTTTCTTCCTCTCCTTTCCTCACTCTACCTTGCTTCTATTTTTCCTCTCCCTCACTTGGACGAAATTATAATGTTGTAAGGGTGGGTTTTCTTATATAGACCACCAAATAATTCACCTTTCATGATCATGGGTCTACCTTATCACAATTAAGATACACTTTGTGGAATTTTTGGAAAACAAACAACTTATGTTCTTGTCTTCCTCTTCCTTAGTCAAGATATGCATAGGAAAAGGAGATTTGTATTTTGAAAATTATGATGATATGTTCTTAAGATAAGGGACAAGGTCCCTTTGATTTAGGGATTCATTTCCATTTTCTTTTGTCTTCAACAAGTATTATAGGTTTTCCTTTTTAGGTGGCAAATTTCTAGCCCTTGAATCTCCATTATTTGGTTGATATTTTTTGTGTGGGATATGACAGTTTTGTCCTAATGCCATGTATTTTCATACCACTTGCTAAAATTGTGAGTGTAGGATATATATATTTTTGTCCTAAAGCCTTGTATTATCATGCCACTTGCCAAAATGATGAATGTAGAATCACACCACTTGCTAAATTTTTGTCTTAATGCCATGTAACCTAAGCTTTATTATTACATTATTATATCATCACCTAATTTATTTTATTTTATTTTTCCTCTTGGATTTGGGCCTATTGCTACCCATTTTCTTTGCTTTGGATAAAATTCTACCTTTCTTGGAGGGCTTGGTCACATTTTCATAATTTTTGGGCTATTGGTCCAATTACTATATCCTAGTCCAAGTCAATGTTTTATTTCTTGTTTAGGTTATCCAATGGGCTTGCTAGAAACTTATGTGAAGTGGAAAAACTCTATTTGAAGTGTTCATAGGTAAAAGCCCAATGTATGGGTAAAGATTTTAAACTTAGTAACTCTAGTTCTTGAATTAGGAAAAATTACCCTAATTCAATGTTCTTGAAATTTTAAGACCTTTACTTGCTTCTAAAAATTTATCTTCCTTATCCAAGAATTTTGCAGATATTTAGTATGTTATTTCTAATTTCTTTCCTATTAGGTTTTCCCTCTTTATTTGTTCTCATAATGTTAGAAACATTTTCTATGAATATACATAAGGTGAAAAATTTTTAAGGATTATATTTCCTTAGATATCTAAAATATTGTCTAATAAATTTTATTTCCTTAATTAAATTTTTATGTACTTTTATCAATAAGAGAAATAAAATTAGGTATGTTACATTTCTCTCCCCCTAAAAGAAATTTTGTCCTCAAAATTTCAGAAATTACCTTATGAGAACAATTGCGGATATTTCTTCCTCATGACTTCTTCCAGCTCCCAAGTTGCTTCTTCCGGAGTCAAACCTTCCCATAACAACTTAACTAGGGGAATGGTTTTATTTCTCAGTTGCTTCACGTCAGTGTCCAATATGGTTGCAGGTACTAGCTGGTATGTCATATTCTCCTTTATTTGGATTGGTTCATCCTGTATTACATGTGATGAATCTTGCAGATACTTCCGTAGTTGTGATATGTGGAAAACATTATGCAGGTTGGACAAATTAGGTGGGAGAGCAACTTGATATGCTGATGTCCCTACTTTCTTTAGAATTTGATAGGGTCCCAAAAATCGCAGACTTAGCTTTCTTGTTTTGAGAGACCTACCAACTCCAGTAGTCGGGGAAAGTTTAAGAAATACATGGTCTCCTTCCTCAAACTCTAGAGGTCTATGTCTCTTATTGTAGTAACTCTTTTGCCGACTCTGAGCTGTAAGTATTTTTTTTCGTATCATCCTGATTTGTTCAGTGGTTTGTTGAACTAGATCAGGACCCAACAAGTTCTTTTCTCCTACCTCAAACCAACATAGTGGAGATCAGCACTTCCTACCGTATAAAGCTTTGTAGGGGGCCATCTTAATACTGGAGTGATAACTATTATTATAAGCAAACTCTACTAAAGGTAGGTACTTATCCCATCCTTTACCTTGCTCTATCGCACAGGCCCTCAACATATCTTCTAGGGTTTAAATGGTTTGTTCTGTCTGCCCGTCAGTCTGAGGATGGTAGGCAGTACTGAACCGCAACTGAGTACCAAAAGCTTCTTGCAACGCCTTCCACAACCTCGACGTGAACCTCAGATCTCTATCAGAAACAATATTTAAGGGAATCCCATGGAGTCTAACTATTTCCTAAATGTACAATTGGGCCAATTTATCTAGTGAAAAGTTAATTTTTATAGGCAAAAAGTGAGCATATTTGGTTAATCTGTCAACTATTACCCAGATAGAGTCATGTCCCACTGAAGTCTTAAGTAAACCTACAACAAAGTCCATCGAGATACTATCCCATTTCCATTTAGGGATCTCAAGAGGTTGTAGAAATCCTGCTGGCTTTTGATGCTCCACCTTCACTTTTTGACAAATGAGACATTTTGCCACAAACTCAGCAATGTCCTTTTTCAACCCTGGCCACCAATACATCCTTTTTAAATCCTAGTACATTTTAGTGCATCCAAGATGGACTGTGTATTTACTCTGATGCGCTTCCTGTAGGATTTTAGTCCTCAACTCTCGTTCTTGAGGGACACAAATCCTTCCCTGATACATGATTGCTCCATCTTCCATGACAGAAAAATTACCTTGGTCTTTATGATCCTGTAAGTATTGGTCGTGAGCTTGAGCCTCTTTGATCAGGGCTCTAAGTTTAAAGGTATTAATATCATGCTTAATTAATTCACAACAAATGCCCCCACACTCAACCTTTTGCTTACCCTCAAGTAAAATAATCCCTAAAGTTGAAAAACAACAATCAATATATGTAGTGGGTGTTAGGCTTACCAAACGTTTGCCTCATAACATGAAAATATACTCGAGAAAATTTTTGGAAGGTCATAATCATGCACAAGATTAACACAAATGCAATCCATTATTTTATCCTTCTAAATCCCTAGTATGTGTGTGTTCTTGGTTCAAAAAATTCCTTTTTACCCGGATGAGTTTATGTATCCCAAAATTTTGGTTGTAGATGTCTAATTAGTTTAGGATTTCTATATGCTTATTCTTCGTGCCACTCTCAACTAATGTAGGCCAAAACTACCTGTAGGATTAATAGGACTTTATTTAGCTTGTAATGTGGCCAGGGTATAAGGTAGGATAAAGGATACAAATTTTGGCTTAATCACCTAGCACCACATGGTTAAATATGATCTCTTGAGCTTTTTTTAAAATTTGGAGAGATTTTTCCCCCACACTCATTTTCTTGCTTCGATTGAATTTAATCCATCATTTTCCTCAGTTCTCCAATTTTTTTTCACAGTATTTGGATTTTTCTTCTATTTCCTTTGCATAATTCTTTTTTTTATAACTCTTTTCTTTTCCTTGCTCCACCCTTTTGTAAATAAAACTCAACAAGTATTCAGAAAAATAATTGTGAAGTGAGTGAATAGGATAAAAAATAAGGATATTCATACAAAATTTGGCTTTTGACTCATTTTTTGCTTTTTAGAAGGAAAAGTTCATTAAGCTCAAAATAGAGGAACTAAGGATATTTCATTGCTTAGGTTAGGATTAAAAGGATCAATCTCTCAAATAATTCCTAAATCATCTCCTAAATAATAGTATTAGCCTAGGATTTTGCCTCAAGCAGCATTCAAATAAGTTCTAGAATCCTGTGGAGATCATGAAATATATTTGAATTATATAAACCTTCTCTAAGTAAAAGATAAATTGAATGCCCAAAGTTATTGTGCAAAAATATTTCAGGATTCTAAAGTGAAAAGTAATAAATTTCAAAAGGGATACAATTGCACACAACCTTGAATTTTCTACATTTTTCAAGAGCTAAAGAAAAATTTGGATAGTCATATCATTAGCTATTGGTTGTGCCTAACATCCCAAATCATAAATTGAAACACTCACACAATCACTCAACTTGCTACATGCAATAAAGGTGCTTACCATTAGGAAAGGGAGATGTAGATTGATATTGAAATAAAGGTGCTGACTTACCTTTTGGATGCTTACCTGCCATGATTGCATTATTCTTTTCTTCCTCTTGCTCATTTGGTGCATGTACCTTTTGCATTGGGATCTTAACTTCTTTATCACCCTGTAGCATGATTGCACTCACATTTTCCCTTGGGTTTACCATAGTTTGTGAGGGTAACTTACCTAAATTTTAAGCCTCTAATATGCTAACTGTGGTTACTAATTGACCCATCTGATTTGCTAGGCTTTGAATACTAGCTCTTGCCTCTTGCTGAAATTGTTGAGTGTTATGTGCAAGAGATTTAACAATATCTTCTAAAGAAGTACTTACCTGGGAGTCCTGATATGTATTTTTTCTAGGATAATAGGCCTATTGATTATGCTGAAAGTTTTGTTATGCGGGTCTATTTTGTGCATTCTCATACCTGAAATTAGGATGATCCTTCCATCCAGGATTATATGAATTACCATAAGGATCATTCCTCTTTGGTTATCCAGGGAAACCTCCAACATCATTAGTTTGTTCTGTGGATTCCTCTTAAAGTTTAGGGCACATATTAGTTGGTTGCCCTTTTACAGAACATATTCCACATACTCTAATTTGCTGTGGTGTACCTGTAGCAATTTGGCGTACAAAAGAGGTCAGTTCATATATATGTTGCTGAAGGAAAGAATTACTCACCTCATGGGCATGTTGCACTGGAGAATCATGCATAATGCCAAATTATTGGGAATTGGTAGCCATGTTGGATATTAGGATTCTAGCTACTTCAGGAGTCTTATCTACTAGTGCTCCTACACTAGATTCATCTATTATGCTCCTATATCCCTACAAAAGACCTTCATAAAAGTATTTAATCAGTAGCTGCTCACTGATTTGATGATGTGGGTAGCTTGCATAAAGCTTTTTAAACCTCTCCCAATACTCATAAAGGGTCTCTCCATATAATTACTTAATGCCACAAATTTCTTTTCTTATATTTGTGGCTCTAGATGCAGGAAAATATCTCTCTCAAAACAATTTATTCATCTCATTCCAAGTAGTAATAGTGCCAAATGATAAATAATATAGCCAATAGTTAGCCGAGTCTCTTAATGAAAAAGGAAAAGCCATGAGTTTAATTTGTTCTTCTGTTACTCTAGGAGGCTTCATACTAGTACACACCACATGCAATTCCTTCAAGTGTTTATGTGGGTCTTCACCTGCAAGACCATGAAAATTGGTAAGAGATTAATCAATCTTGAATTTAATTTAAAATTAATGTTTTCATCAAGGTTAAGAAAATTAATGCATAAAGGCTGATGGTGTAGATCTAGAGCTGCAAGCTCCTTCAGAGTGTGGTGTTTGGCCATGATTACTTCCTCCTTCTCCTGATAAATGTCCTCTTGAAGTTCTCTTCTATGCCTGTGAATAGATTTTCCAATATCTGGATTGAACTGTAAATCTTGAGAATTAGAAGAATGAGTCAAAGGCATAAATCAAAATAAAAATTACAAAAGGTAATAGACATAGTCCCCGATAACGGCTCCCAAATTTGGTGCGTACTGTCACAGGTACACTTAAATTGATACCTTACCTCGAAACTAACTTGCAGTATTGAGAGTAAGGGTCGATCCCACAGAGACTAGACTTACCTTATGTGATTGGGAGAAGGGGGTTTGATAATTTCAAATAAATAAAAGTAAACAATAATAAAAGTAATGAGGAGAGTAATGAATAATAAAGGCGTTAGTTTCTGTTGATATCCACCATCAAGGAATTGCATTGATCATTGACAATATAATCAATCTATAATTGAATATCTATCATTGGGCTTTTAACTCTGTTCCTCCTTAAGTCTAGTAAATTGATGACAATCGCACCAATTAAACCCTAATTAACAGGCGATCCTTTAGCACATCGGTAAAGCATAACTTATTAATCGCACGAAGAACTAGAGAAACCGATAGAGCTAAACAACTATAAACGCATCGGCTATATCTAATTTAGTTAATTATTCATCATAGGGTTAATGATTTATAATCCAAAATCATTAAACCTATTTGCATCATCAATACAGTAATGAAAATATTGTTCAAACCTAATTCAGCAGTAGATTAAGACATACAATATACCAGTAGACCTCCTAGCAATCATATGAATAATCATTAAGAAAAGAAGAGTAGATGAATAATCAATACTCAATTAAGATTGAAATAATAAAATCAATCCAAATCTCACAATGCATAATGATCCCTTGAGGTTTCAATCTTCCTCTACCAACTAAAATAAATCAGCCGCGCAGGGCCATAACAAAATCTAAAGAAGAATTAAATAAAGTAATTAAGAGTTTGAATGATTGAATGAATGCCCTTGATGCTTCCTCTCTTCCCCTTTTATAGATTGGATGCTTTTCAATGAAGTAGGGTTGTTTCTAAGTCAAATCTTGGCCCATCAAGTTTCATTTGGAGTTAAAAAATCCTAAGAATTGCGAACTTAGCATTCTGGTACAATGGCGAGTGCCGCGATGCACTCACCTTATCCAGCGCCAGAGTGCTCTGATTCTGATGCTCGGGCGTCGCGATGCTCGGTGCTTCTGGGCAGCCAACGTTAGGGCGCGCTAGGGAGTGCCGCGGCCCTCCAAATCTGTGATGACACAGCGTTACGGCACCTAGAAAATTCCAAAATTTTCCAAAGTGCTAAACAAAAAGGTTGTAGCTCTATGTCTTTTCTTTCCAAAGCCACTGGAATAACCTTATTCCGATCTAAATTGAAGGATATATGACAAAATTAGTGACCAAAGGTTTGGATTCATCCTGCTGCACTGTGATTTTGATTTGCGAGCTCTGTAACGCTATGAAATCTCCTGAATTTGACCAAGTGTTCAATATAAAAGTTGTAGATAATTGGTTTATCTTTTCCCAACTACTTGAATCACTTTGATTGGAGTTCAGAGGAGGGAGATATTTTCTAAACCGTGCTGAAAGGTTTGGAATCGCTGCAATTTAGCATTTTTCCATTAATTTCTTATCTTTTTCTTCTTCCTTTGTTCCTACAACACAAAACAAAAAATTAAGCTAATTCCTAATCATATTTTACTTAAATCCAACAAAAAGTAAGTTTAAAGGTATTAATATCATGCTTAATTAAGATTACATCAGTTATTGGAAAATCTAATTAATTTTTCAATTAATATCATAAGCTAGTTTCTTTGTTTTAATTCAAATTTTTATTTTGTTCTTAGGTGCCTTCTGCAAAATAAGAAATATGGTAGATAAGGGTACCAATAAACCTATAAGGGATTATGCTATTCTCTTACTTGATGGGGTATACTCAACCGTAAGAAGGCCAGTAATCCAGGCTAACAACTTTGAAATTGATACATTCACCATCTTAATGATTCAAGGCATTGTCTAATTTGTAAGTTCACCAATTATAGATCCTAATACATTTGACAAAGGTTTTTGAGGTTTTTGATTTGGTTAAGTATATGGTGCTTCTAAAGATATGGTAAGATTGAGACTTTTTCCTTTTTCATTAAGATATGCGTCAAAGAATTTTCTTTATTTTCTTCCTTCTAGTTCTATAACAACCTAGAGGGAATGTGCTCAAAATGTTTTAGCTAAATTATTTTCCTTACAAAAACAACTAAGATGATGAATGAGGTTACTTTGTTTGCCCAATAGAAATATGAATCTTTATATGATATTTGGAAAAGATACAAGGAACTTCTTAGGAAGTCTTCGCACCATAATAAACCTGACTATTTACAAATTCAAAATTTTTATAATGGATTGATGGGTTCTATGAGAACCACCATTTATGCAGTTATAGCTAGTGCACTTATGGGGAAACTACCTAATGAAGCTTATACTTTATTAGATGAGATGTCATCTAACAACTAATTAACAATGACCAACAGAAATAGTACAAATAAAGAGATTGTTGGGATATTAGATATTGATATTGGGACAACTTTAATGGCTTAAATAACATTACTTTAAGAGCAAATTGTTGAAAGAGGGTTCCAACTAAAAAATCCATATTATGAGTTGTGATTTTTATGGTGATGAACATGTTAAGGAGTAGTGCCTCATGGTAGTTGAATCTTTTAATGTAATTAGGAATTGCAAAAATTCAAAAATCCCTATTCTAACACATATAATCCTAGCTGGAGTATCATCCCAATTTTGCATGAAGTAATATACAAAGGCTAAAGCAACTAAGTCCATTTAGTTTTGCTTCACACCAAATACCTAATAGAGTTAACTAGATATCCTATTTAAGAAGGAATGGTGTAGAGTTACATGGATTGTATTGACAAACACTTGTTTAACATGGAAACATCAATGAAAAACATCCTAACTCAATTATATCAAATAATTAGTAGTGTTTTGAGTCAATTACAAGAAGTGGCACAAGAAGGGCCCATGATGAATATTAGCATGATCATGAGAAATGTAAAGCAATCACATTAAGGAGTGGCTAAGAGATTAAAGGAAATACCAAAAGCAATAAGATGCTTAACAAAATAAAAAATAAAAAGGAGATGCTTGACAAAGCAAGAAATAAAAAGAAGGAGAAGCTCAAATCAAGCAAGAAAGACAAAGTACTAAGCAATCATATCTCTCCACCTTTCCTTAAAGACTTAAAAAACAAAGACTTGACAAACAATTCCAAGGATTTCTATAACAACTCCATTCTTTTACACACACATACATACACACACACACACACACAAACACACACACACACACACACACACACACACAGATATATATATATATATATATATATATATATATATATATATATATTTAAAATTTCACAAAGTCATTACCTCTTTACTTCTAACTGTTTAACTCATAATAACATTCAATTAAATTAACCAAGCATAACTAAAGTTTATGGTATACCATTAACAATGATACAATTCTGTGTTCACATGCATATCATTAATTAAAAACAATCGTAAAAAATCAAACACATATATGTCTACATCTTATTCATCTATATTTACCAGTTCCGGGGATACGGGTGTGGGTGATTGCAACTTCACCAGGATCTTAGTCAACTCGACCCAACGTACACTAAAAGCCGGTCATATAGAATGTCTACATATTTAGTCTTCTGAACATGATATGAAAATATAGTGAGAATTAAATCCTAGTAGGTTCAACAATAAATCATAATTACCATCAATATAGCTCATCATGTTATGTTTATCTGTATAAGCTACAACAAATATCTTAGGTCATATGAATGCACATGAAAATCATAGAGTAAGGACATGTATGGCATGAATAACTATTTTCAAAATATCATATGATGGTTAACTTATTTTCATATCAAGCTACCCCAGTGAGGGTAAGTACTTTCTACTCTCCAATATGGACTTTTCTCGCTCTGTCCAACATGGCACACTTTTTCTTTCTTTTCCCATTTACATAATCATAGCCATTAGTAGGGCGTCCCCTACTGGTGCACCACATGAATCGCCATATGGCCGTGCTCATCTTTTTCTTTTCTTTTCTTTTCTTTTCACGTTAATAGCTAAAAATATGATTTCAATAACAAGTATGTTCATTATACTCACATGCCATAATTTATCATCAATGCATAATCACTACCAAAAATCATTGGTAAAATGCAATCATGTCATGATCATAACTATTTTCGAATATCACTTTATAAAATATTTTCATGTCAAAATTACACACTTAAGATGGTAAGGAGTTCATGCAATGGCAATAGTTAAGGCATACACTAGTTATTTTTTATTTCCATCTATAAGATTCTTCTTTTTTCAATATTATTTTCATCTTTTCATTTTCTTTATGCTTGGCCTTTAATTACTTTCCTCCTACTTATATCATTTCCAACACATGTTCTCATAAATTTTATAGGGCATTCTTCTCCAATTAAATTTCTATTATTACCCTATAGTTAATGAGTTTCATTTAGGGAAGAAAAATGTTAAAAATAAGCTTTACCAGCTCCCAACACAGCCTGGCCATGTTCTAAGACACAGTTATGCTTGAAAAATACTTTAAATATCCTTAAAAATAGCTCTGAACAAGGCCTACCCATGCTGAAGCAACCTAAAAGAAGGCCTAGTTGTGTTCTGTGACCTTTCCTCACTTATTCAACCATATCTCCCTCATATGAACTTCAATTGAGGTGATTCTAAAGCCTATAAAAAGATAAGACAATTATATACAACTTTTATGTTTATTATTTCTTCTGATTCCTTACGATTTATTCCTAGAAAATGGAAAACCAAAATACTTACATTTACCACCCTGGATTCTAGACTGATTCTAACCTCTACTCATTAATCAACTATATTACCTCATATGGACTCCAAATTAAGTGATTTTAGAGACTATAGATCCGTGAGACATATATCTATAATTATTATGTTAAGAATTTCCTTTAATTTCCTATAGATTTTGCCCATAAATTCAAATACATAAGCATACTTAACAGATTCTTACTTGATTAGCTAGTTTCTAACAATTGCTTACTAATCTTACCATATCTTCCTAATATAGATTCCAAATTGAATGATTCTAGTGGCTAAAAATTCTTGAGACACACAAACACACACACACACACACACACACACACACACACACACACACATATATATATATATATATATATATATATATATATTCCCTATAGATTTTTCCTATAAATTCAAACACAAAAACTTACCTAACAAATTCTTCCCTGGTTAACCATTTTATGACTTCTACTTAGTAATCAGACCATATCTCCCTCATTTGAAATTCTAATTGGGTGATTCTAGTGGCTAAAAAAATGTGAGACATATATCTACATTTTTCATGTTAACCATTTCTTTTAATTCCTAACCGATTCTTCCTAGAATTTCAAAAATAGAAGGTTTCTTTGTTACTTTGAAATCTAGTTTTCTTAGCCTAGCCATTCCTAAAGTTCTTGTTCATCCTTTTATTTATTCATCTTCCATTTTTCTTCCAAATTTCCACTTAACCATAGAATTACTCATCTCAACATTTGATTATATTTCTTACTTAATTTAACATATTCCATCATCCATTTCAAAAGAAAAATAGAATCAAATCATGCATCATTAAGGGTGTTTCTCAACATAAATTTCTCTTGGCTTTCCCCTAGGTGTTTAAGGCCATATGTAATTTATCATACTAACCATCTTTCGTCCATTTTTACCATGTTCAAATATACATAACAGCAACATTAAACCCCAAAATGTTTGCCACCCATAGCCATATTTATGCAGAACTTTCCATAGCAATCGAAGTATTCAAAACATCCATCACATGCAAGATCAACATGTAACATGATATAGCAACATCCATGGCCAATCATTAAAGTAGCAAATATTGTAAATTTCATCAACGTTCTAAGATCAAAATCCCATATAAATATTACAAATTTCAAAGCTTTTCTTTAAAAAATGATATTGTTAAAGCTACCTAAAGATCTCTCTAGCTTACTTAGTGAATTCTTTTTCTTGTTCCCTTCCCTTAGCTTTTCTAGTACCTTAAATAAGAGAAGGAAGGTGAGTTTTGAACCCCAAGGATGAAGAGAAAAGATGGATTTAAGTGGAGATTAAGCTAACTTACCTTGAGTACTTAATCCTTTAGACTTCTCCTTCTTCTCCTCTCTTTCTCTCTTTTTCTCACTTTACCTTGCTTTTATTTTTCCTTTCCCTCACTTGAACAAAATTATAATGTTATAAGGGTGGGTTTTTCTTAAATAAACTATCAAGTTGTTCAACTTTCATAATCATGGGTCTACCTTATCACAATTAGGATGCACTTGGTTATTTTTTGGGTAAAGGCAACTCATATTCTTGTCTTCCTCTCCCTTAGTCAAGATATGCATAGCAAAAGGAGATTTGGATTTTGAAAATCATGATAAAATGTTCTAAAGACAAGGGACAAGGTCTGATAACTACATTTCACTCTAGTTTATGTGTGCTGCCCATGATTGTTTACTGAATTTTTTTAGTATTTTAAGCACTCTTACCCTCCTGATTTAATTAAATTGGATGACCTATCTGGATATAACGTTAGCCACCTCATTGCTGCAGCATTTCAGTAAGCATGTATAGCAATGATAGTAGAACCCCGGGTTATAGTGGGTAAGTTGCTTCCTCTCTCTCCTGCAATACGACGATACTGTTTGATTTGGTGCAGATGGCAGAGCTGCACAGCAGAAGCAGCCACCAGTGAGTAGGAGACAGCAGCAGGAGTAGCCACCAGTGAGTAGGAGACAGCAGCAGGAACACTACAAGCTACTGGTACAGGACTGCCCTCCACTACTGAAAGTGGAGAGGGAAAAGCTGCACAGCAAGGGCGCTGGCTGCAGAGCAGAAGGAATGTCAGCAATCCTAGGCGCTTTATTGGGACCACAAAGGACTGTCTATAAAAGGCCATAAAGTAGCTGTTGCAGAGAGAGCCCACCGGGGAAGGAAGAGGAGAGAGTTGGGAGGAAAATAACACCACAGCCTAGAGTGCTGCTAACACCGGGAGGTGCAGCATGAGGGGATAGTGCGCTAGTGTAGAAGGGAACCTTGTTTTCTGTTATTGCTTTACTGCTTTGTTAAAAAGAAAGAACTGCATTTTGTAATTTAGTTCTTACCTCTTAGAATGCATACCAGTTTTTCTGGGATTTTTATAACCGGTGCACCCATAAGGCTTGGCTAGTTTCCAGCTGGGGTTGCACAAGGGTTTTTTAATGGACTGAAGCACCTTTTTATTATCAATACATTTCGCAGCAGTTTTGTTTACCATTCAACTGTATTTCCTGTAGCTTTTCTTTCCTTAATAACGGAAGTTTGGAGGAAGAAAACCAAGGCCACCATTCAACTGGAAGGGTAATGGAGATTGGGAAAAAGCTGAGTGTAAAGGGGTTACCTCATGTAGGGATATACGGGTACCCCATTAGTCCTATAATGTATTTCATGCGCAATTCAAAGGTGAGGACTTGTGCAGGAATGCGTGTTCAAACCTTGGAGTTGTGAGGAATGGTAGTCTGGGAAGACTCCATTCAAAACTGATTTTGACACCAGGGACCTTTGCTGCAGCAATGCCTAGGGCATATCTGAGTGCTGAAGACCATGGCAACCCTGAGCACCCCAGTTCTCCCCATATAGTTTCCTTTCTATTCCCTAATACTTTTCATTTTAGTTACAGTAAAAGTCAGTCAACCCATGTCTATTCCAATTTTGTGAACAACTTAGCGTTGCTACAACATTTATACAGCAAAAGTCTCTAACAGTTTTAGTTCACTCCTCGTGGGACGATACTCACTCATCACTTTATTACTTGGTCACGACACGTGCACTTGCGTTTTGACATTGTATTCATCTTTGTATGAACTACAATTTACCCAACAAGTTTTTGGCGCCGTTGCCGGGGAATGTCAACTTAAAAATTCTTTTTAGATACCCCACTGTGTGAAGGATTGTTTTGTTTTTACTTTGGTGTCTTGTTAAGCAGGTAACACAGTGCATGAGTAAGGCTGACAGAGAGCTTCTGCCCCTTGATCCATAGATAGAAAGAACACTTTTGAGAAGAAGAAGAGGATAGTTAACACACCAGCAGCAGGCAGAGATGGCTAATCAGAATGGAGCAGACAACATGGACGACAGAGATAGGGTCTTAAATGCTTATGTTCAACCAAACCTGAATGGGTTGAACCAGAGTATTGTGAGACCAGAGATTGAGGCTCTACATTTTGAGCTTAAACCTGTAATGTTCCAGATGCTGCAAACTGTTGGGCAATTCAGTGGCATGCCCACTGAGGACCCTCACCTTCATTTAAGAGTGTTCATGGAAGTCACGGATGCTTTCAAAATGAATGGGGTAACAGAAGAAGTGCTCAGGCTAAAGCTGTTTCCTTATTCATTGAGAGACCGAGCAAGAGCCTGGTTGAACTCTCTGCCACCTAACTCTATCGCTAACTAGAGTGATTTGGTAGAACATTTTTTGCTGAAATACTTCCCGCCCACCAAGAATGCCAGATTGAGAAATGACATCACCTCTTTCCAGCAATTAGAAGGTGAATCTTTGTATAAGACCTGGGAGAGGTATAAAGAGCTATTACGGAGATGCCCCCATCATGGAATTCCCTACTGCATTCAGATGGAGACATTTTATAATGGCCTCAATGCCCAAACTCGGACCATAGTGGATGCAGCAGCTAATGGGGCACTCTTGTCCAAGACATATAATGAAGCACATGAGTTGCTTGAAAGAATGGCCAGTAACAACTATCAATGGCCAATGGACAGAGTTTCAACTGGAAAGAAAGCAGCAGGCATGCACGAAGTGAGTGAAGTGACGTCCCTCACAGCCCAGCTAGCCTCATTTAACAATGTCATGAAGAGCCAGCAAGTTACCCGCCCTCAAGCAGCCAATGCAGTCCAGGAAACTGGACCATCTTGTGTACTATGCAATGGACCTCATCTATTCGAAGCTTGTCCCTCAAACCCAGAATCAATGTGTTTTGTGGGTAATATGAATTGCAACAACAACCCTTACTCCAACACATATAACCCAGGATGGAGGCAACACTCCAATTTCTCCTGGAGTAACTATGGTGTAGGACAAGGGAGCAACTCTGCCCCACAAAGACCACAGGGTCCACCAAGGTTTCAGCAGCAAAGACAATAGCCTCAGGAAGCCCACACTTCACTGGAATCCCTGTTGAAGGAATATATGGCAAGGAATGATACTCTAATCCAGAGTCAAGCAGCCTCATTGAGGAATCTGGAAACTCAAGTGGGGCAGCTTGCTAATGAATTGAAAAGAAGACCCCTAGGGACACTTCCTAGTAATACTGAAGTCCCTAGGAGAGAAGGGAACGAGCATTGCAAGGCTATAGCCTTGAGAAGTGGAAAGATGGTGGAAACACCAAAAGCAAGAGGGCAAGACCAGACAGACTCCACTGTACCCCTGGAGAACAAAAATGACAAGAAGAAGCAAAAGGAGGAGATAAGCAAGGAGAAAACCATCTCTGGAGAAAATGCTGTAGCTATGCCACAGCAAAAGTTGGCAACTTTTCCGCAGCAGGGCATGCAGCAACCCAAGCCACCTTCCCCTTTCCCTCAGAGATTTCAGAAGTAGCAGAGTGACCAGTAATTTAGAAGGTTCTTTGATGTCTTGAAACAGCTACACATCAACATTCCCTTGGTGGAAGCACTGGAGCAGATGCCCAACTATGTGAAATTCATAAAGGACATCCTGACCAAGAAGAGGAGATTTGGTGAATTTGAGACTGTTGCTCTCACAAGAGAATGCAGTGCTGTGCTGCAAAATAAGTTGCCACCCAAACTTAAGGATCCAGGCAGTTTCACCATACCTTGTTCAATTGGGAACCAGTATTTTGGCAAGGCACTTTGTGACTTGGGAGCAAGCATTAACCTTATGCCAATGGCCATATTTAAAAAGCTAGGAATTGGAGAAGCTCGGCCTACCACAGTCACACTGCAATTAGCAGACAGATCCATTACCCATCCAGAGGGAAAAATAGAGGATGTCCTGGTTAAGGTGGATAAGTTTATCTTCCCAGTAGACTTCATAATTCTGGATTATGAAGCTGATGTAGAAGTACCCATTATATTGGGCAGACCGTTCCTAGCAACTGGCTGGACACTGATTGATGTTCAGAAGGGTGAATTAACTGTGCGAGTCTAGGATGAGCAAGTTACATTCAATGTATTCCAGACCATGAGGTTTGCCAGTGAAGAAGAGGAATGTACAGTAGTGTCTATGATAGACATATTAGCATCAGAACAATTGGAAAAATGCTGTAAGGAGCCACCACCAGCAGTATGGACAGACCACTCAGATTCCGAAGGAGAAGATGAAAAGGAATGGGCCTAGATTGATGTCAGACAAGGCTTCAGGAAGAAGGAGCCAATAAATGAGCCATTGTATGAGACCACGCCAGATTCAAGGCTGCTGAAAGCATCAGTGGAAGAACCAACAGCTCCAGAGATGAAGCCTCTGCCAGCACACCTTAAGTATGCATATCTAGGAGAAACAACCACTCTTCCTGTGGTTATCTCAGCACTTCTAATAAAGGAACAAGAGGAGAAATTGGTCCTAACACTAAAGAAATTCAAAAGGGCCATTGGCTAGACAATTGCTGACATTAAGGGAATTAGCCCCTCATTCTGCATGCATAGGATTCTCTTGGAAAGCAACAAAAAAGGGTCCATAGAACCCCAGTGAAGGCTTAACCCAATAATGAAGGAAGTGGTGAAGAAGGAGATCATCAAATGGCTGGATGCTGGAATCATTTACCCCATATCAGATAGCTCTTGGGTGAGTCTGGTCCAGTGTGTTCCCAAGAAAGGAGGCATGAATGTGGTGGAAACCGATAGCAATGAGCTCATCCCCATTAAGGTTGTAACCGATTGGAGGATTTACATGGACTATAGGAAGCTGAACAAGAGCACTAGGAAGGACCACTTCCCTCTGCCATTCGTTGATCAAATGTTAGACAGACTTGTTGGAAGGAAATACTATTACTTCTTGGATGGGTACTCAGGGTATAACCAGATTGCTATAGCACCAGAAGATCAGCATAAGACCACATTCACATGCCCTTATGGTACCTTTGCATTTCGAAGGATGTCATTTGGGCTGTGGAATGCTCCAGCAACGTTCCAGCGATGTATGATGGCAATATTCATATAAATGGCTGAGCAGTTTGTGGAAATCTTCATGGATGATTTCTCTGTCTTTGGGGACTTCTTTGACCTATGCTTGGGAAACCTTGCTAAAGTCTTGCAAAGGTGTGAGGAAACAAACTTGGTGCTGAATTAGGAAAAGTGCTAGTTTATGGTAAAGGAAGGAATTGTGCTGGGGCATAAGGTATCTCAGAAAGGACTTGAGGTTGACAAGGCCAAGGTGGAAATTATTGAGAAACTGCCTCCCCCCAACTCGGTCAAGGGCATTCAAAGTTTCTTGGGACATGCAGGATTTTATAGGAGGTTCATTAAGGACTTCTCCAAGGTTGCCAAACCTTTATGCAGTTTGTTGGAGAAGGACAAAACCTTTTGTTTTGATGAGAGCTGCATGACAGCATTCTGTGATCTCAAAAAGAAATTGAGTACAGCCCCGGTCATCATGGCACCAGACTGGACCTCCCCATTCGAGCTAATGTGTGATGCCAGTGAAACAGCATTGGGAGCTGTCCTCGGGCAGCGTAGAAACAAGATGTTTCACTCTATTTACTATGCTAGCAAAATGATGCAAGGTGCCCAGCTGAACTACACCGTGACAGAGAAGGAGTTGCTTGCTGTAGTGTTTGCTTTTGAGAAATTCAGAGCATATTTGGTAGGAGCAAAGGTGATAGTGCACACAGACCACTCTGCCATCAAACACTTGGTTAGAAAAAAAGATTCCAAACCCAGGCTCATTCGGTAGGTACTTTTGCTTCAAGAATTTGATCTAGAGATCAGAGACAAGAAGGGGACTGAAAACCAAGTGGTAGACCATCTCTCCAGGTTGGAAGGACACAGCTCTGGAGCAGAGGACAGTAATGAAAGATTCCCAGATGAGCAACTCTACCTCTTGTCCCTAGATAATGTGCCATGGTATGCTGATTATGTGAATTACCTTGTGAGTGGAATGCTCCCACTAGACTTGACGTGGTAGCAGAAGAAAAAATTTCTGCATGAAGTCAACTCATACTACTGGGATGAACCATATCTTTACAAACAATGTGCTGATCAAATGATAAGGAGGTGCATACCCAGCGAAGAGATGCAGCAAATCTTGCAGCAATGCCATGCTTCCCCTTATGGAGGTCATTTTGGAGGAGTTAGAACTGCAAACAAAGTGCTGCAGGCAGGGTTCTACTGGCCCTCTCTATTCAAAGACTCCCACTCCTATGCAAGGCAATGTGACTGGTGTCAGAGGACAGGGAATATATCTTACAGGCATGAAATTCCACTGAACAACATCTTAGAGGTGGAATTATTTGATGTCTGGGGCATAGATTTCATGGGACCATTTCCCTCGAGTTTTGGCAACCAATACATCCTTGTAGCTGTAGACTATGTCTCAAAGTGGGTGGAAGCCAGTGCATCCCAGACCAATGAAGCCAGAGTCGTTACCAGATTCCTGAAGAGGAATATCTTTACAAGGTTTGGAACCCCCAAAGCCATCATCAGCGATGGGGGGACCCATTTCTGCAATCGACAGTTCAAGGCATTGCTTGCCAAATATGGAGTCAGACACAAGGCAGCAACGCCTTATCACCCACAAACAAGTGGCCAGGCTGAAGTCTCCAATCGAGAGATCAAGAGAATTTTGGAAAAAACAGTAGGCCCCACGAGGAAGGATTGGTCCTCAAGGTTGGATGATGCACTTTGGGCATATAGAACAGCTTATAAGACACCTCTAGGCATGTCACCTTATAGGTTGGTATTTGGGAAGGCGTGTCATCCACCAGTAGAGTTAGAGCACCGGGCATACTGGGCAGTGAAGAAGCTAAACTAGAACCTGGAGGCTGCAGGAGAGAAGAGAATGCTGCAGCTAAATGAGTTGGACGAATTTCGTGGTCAGGCCTATGAGAATGCCAAACTATACAAGGAGAAAGCAAAGCAATGGCATGACAAGAAAATACAACCCAAGAGCTTCGAATAGGGACAGAAAGTACTACTGTACAACTCCAGACAGACCTTATTTCCTGGGAATCTGAAATCACGATGGTCTGGTCCCTTTCGCATAAGCAAGGTCCTCCCATTTGGGACTATTGAATTGGAAGAAGAGAAGGAAGGAAGAACATTCAGGGTTAATGGACAAAGAGTCAAGCACTATCTGGGGGGTGAGGTGGATAGACAGCACACCTCCATTCAGCTGCAAGAGGAATGAGCAAGAGGAAAGTCAGGCTGAAGACTCTAAAACAAGCGCTCATGGGAGGCAACACATGTTTAAATTTGTGTTGTTTAAGTTTTAAAATAGTTTAAATTATCAGACTGATAGCTTTGTGTTTGTTACAGGTTAGGAAACAGAGAAGTGGCAGAACCAGTTTTTGTTTTGCTGCAGCAACGCTACACTAAAGATAATCCCTGCTTTGCTATAGCAGGATTGATAACAAGCACTCTCTACTGCAGCAAATATCCTTGGCACCCAGTTTTGCTGCAGCAACACAATTAGCTTAAAACCAAGGGTTCCCCTCTGCTATGCTTCATTTATTGTCAAAAAAAAGGGGAAAGATTAAAAAGTGGGCGGGAAAAATTGGCATTAGGCCATAAGAAACCCACGGTCTGTAAACCTCTGCAACTCCCACCCCACCTCTTCCCCGAGTTAAGACCCCACATTTTCACCTCTGCAGTTTCCCTTCTCATTTCACCTCTCCCGAGTTCTCTAGCCCTACGACCTTCTCACCTCCTTCATTCCAGAAAACTTCTACCTCCAACCCTGCGAACCATTCATGCCAAGAATCAAGATAGTGGCAAGGAAGGCGAGCAAGGTAAAGAAATTCACCTCTGAAGAAAACCGGAAGAAGCACGATGACGAAATCATGCCCAGAAACTTCTGTGCTGAGAAAGGGTTCACCTTCACCTCTGCTGGCGATTTGGGGATGCCAATGTATGTTGGCACGGTGGTAAAGCAGAGGGCTTGGGAAAATTTTGCAAGCCATCCGCAAACGGCCCTTATTCCACTATTTCGGGAGTTCTATGCAAACTTCTCATCAGAAACTGACAAGTGGGTGAGAGTCCGGGAAACGAAGGTACGTTTTGACCAAGTTGCAATCAACAAGGCCTATAATTTTCCCGACGAGGAGGACAACTATGAGGACTATCTGCATAGTCTGCGGGATGAAGACTGGGAAGCAATGCTCACCCGGGTGTGCCTTCCTAGGACCACCCGGGATAAATCTCCTCAGGGCTCTACCACTGTCAATCGAATCTCCCTAGTGCTGACAGCGAAAGTCTGGTATCATTTTCTTAAGACCCGACTGCTACCTTCCACCCATGGTCAGACTGTGAGCCGAGACAGGGTACCAATGGTGGACGCACTCATCCTCGGTAAGCCCCTCAACGTTGGCCACATTATCAGTGGCCAAATCCAAGCATGTGCCAGCCAAAAAAAGGGAAGCCTACTCTTCCCTTCCCTCATCACCACCCTGTGCAAGAATCATGGAGTACCAGTCTCCATTGACGAAGAGGTCTTGAAGGACACCAATCCCATCACGCTTACCACCATTGCTCGCATTGTTCTGGAGAAAGCAGCCCCGCACCCACCAACTGTCTCTCGAGACCCTTCACCAGCTGCTGGCCCATCTGCTTCTTCCTCTACCACTCAGCCTGCTGACAGGACCCTCCAGCACATTCTACAGCAACAAGCCATACTCCTCAGACAGCAAGCACAGTTACTGCAGCACCAGCAGACCTACTGGTGATATGCACAGAAGAGGGACTTCGTCCTCCACACACCTTGGAGCAAAACTTTAAGCAATTCTTCATATTCCCAGAGTTCCCAACTGACCTGCTCCATGTCTCTTTCGAGGAGTCAGCCCCAGCACCTGAACAACAAACAGAGCAACCCAAGGCCTCTAAAGGATCCTCCTCCAGCAAGGAGCCACATTCGAAACCCCACCAGACACCAGAAGAAACTGAGTCCTCTGATGACGATGAGCCCATTGCAACAAGGGCAGCAGTATTGTGCAAGGGAAAGGCCCCACAGCAATCAACACAGAGGAGGAGTGGGCTCAGAAGTTCATCAAGATCTTCTAGGGGTCAATGACCTTAGGGTGCTGCAGCATACCTGCTAGCACCCTCAGGAAGTTCCCTCAACCCTTATTCCTTCTCTGCTGCATTTGGAATTCCTTTGTTTCTGTTTCTGTTTGTGGGTGTTTTTTTTTGTTTTCTAGCCATTGCATCAATAGTGAGGGCACTGCTCATTTTAAGTTTGGGGGGGTGTGATATTATGTCTGCTGGGAATAATATTGCTATGGCACTTTTGTGTTTTGATTCATTGTTGTAGTATTGCTGGAGCATATTGCATAGTTAGTTGTGCTGCTTATCTAGGTGATTGTCTATATTGCTGTCCACTTGTGTTTTTGTCTACCTGTGTTGAATAAGTCTGTCTTAGTAATCACTGATTCTGATTGAGTTGAATACAGTTATAATTGTTTGATAAAAAGTTTCAAAAAGTTTTGTTTAAAAGAGAGAGAGAGAGAGAGAGAGAGAGAAAAGAGGGGGAAATAGGTACATATTGCATAGCCTGCTGAATGATTCTGGGATACCCCATGAGGAGGATCGGGTATTTTGCTAGAAATCAGAATAGGAAACCTACAACCTTACCCAATCACACAACAGAACCCTCTTCTTATAAACACTGAATCATGGGCAGTTTGCCCAAAAGAGAATTTGGTGATCTTTCAAAAAAAGGACTTTAGTTTTAGAGCTAGTATTGAGAGCTTCCTGTAGAATTATAAAAGAAGCAGACACATAGGGGCAAAAAGACTTAAATTTGGGGGGGGGGGAAGGTAGGAAATAAAAAGAAAAATATGGACACTCTAATACGCTGTAGTTCCTTAGTAACCAGAGGTATGCATGAGCCCCATGTGTGCCTTTGCGTAAAACAGGGACATAGTGTGAACACTCCAATGCTCTGTAGTTCCTTAGTAACCAGAGGTATGCATGAGCCCTATGTGTGCCTCTGCATAAAACAGGGATATAGAGTATGAGTGGGAAGCAGTTTAAGGGTGATAAGGCTAAGTAACCGGGTGCCTACACTGAGCATGTTGGCATTCGCATCAAAAAGCTGTAATGACCTCTGCTAGAGCAAGATCTGACAAAAAAAAAAGACAAAGAAAATCAGTGAGCTGCCACCCCCTACATTTGTTGCCCCGTCTGCACTTATGATGCATGTCAGCATTAACCTAGGAAGCTCAATATACTAGCATGAAAATCTTAAGAACTCTGGTTGTTTTTGACACAAGTAGCTCTTCAGGGAAACTGTCCATATCACACACACACAACTTCAAGAAAGGTTTTTACTGTGATTGGGAAAAGGGTTTGTGGTGTCCTGTATATGGAGGAAATCCTGAGGGTTGAGAGGTATCAGCAGAGCTATGGATTCTTGCATGAGAAAGATCTGGAATTTCTGGGTGGTAGGTTTGTAGTGAACAGAGTAGGATGCTTGGGGACAAGAAATCCTTTATGTTTTGGGGGATTTGATAAATGCATTTCACTCTAGTTTCAGTGTGCTGCCCATGATTGTTTACTGAATTTTTCTGGTGTTTTAAGAACTCTTACCCTCCTGATTTAATTAAATTGGATGACCTATCTGGATATAACATTATCCAACTCATTGCTGCAGCATTTCAGTAAGCATGTATAGCAATGATAGCAGAACCCCGGGTGATAGTGGGTAAGTTGCTTCCTCTCTCTCCTACAATACGATGATACTATTTGATTTGGTGTAGATGGCAGAGCTGCGCAGCAGAAGCAACCACCAGTGAGCAGGGGACAGCAGTAGGAGCTGCCACCAGTGAGCAGGAGACAGCAGCAGGAACACTACAGGCTATTGGTACAGGACTGCCCTCCACTACTGAAAGTGGAGAGGGAAAAGCTGCACAGCAAGGGCGCTGGCTATAGAGTAGAAGGAATGTCAGCAATCCTGGGCGCTTTATTGGGACCACAAAGGATTGTCTATAAAAGGCCATAAAGCAGTCGTTGCAGAGAGAGCCCACCGGGGAAGGAAGAGGAGAGAGTTGGGAGGAAAATAACACCACAGCCTAGAGTGCTGCTAACACCGGGAGGTGCAACATGAGGGGATAGTGCGCTAGTGTAAAAGGGAACCTTGTTTTCTGTTATTGCTTTACTGCTTTGTTAAAAAGAAAGAACTGCATTTTGTAATTTAGTTCTTACCTCTTAGAATGCATACCAGTATTTCTGGGATTTTTGTAACCGGTGCACCCATGAGGCTTGGCTAGTTTCCAGCTGGGGTTGCACAAGGGTTGTAATGGACTGAAGCACCTTTTTATTATCAATACATTTCGCAGCAGTTTTGTTTACCATTCAACTGTATTTCCTGTAGCTTTTCTTTCCTTAATAACGGAAGTTTGGAGGAAGAAAACCAAGGCCACCATTCACCTGGAAGGGTAATGGAGGCTGGGAAAAAGCTGAGTGTAAAGGGGTTACCTCATGTAGGGATATACGGGTACCCCATTAGTCCCATAATGTATTTCATGTGCAATTCAGAGGTGAGGACTTATGCAGGAATGCGTGTTCGAACCTTGGAGTTGTGAGGAATGGTAGTCTGGGAAGACTCCATTCATAACTGATTTTGACACCAGGGAACTTTGCTGCAGCAAAGCCTAGGGCATATCTGAGTGCTGAAGTCCATGGCAACCCTGAGCACCCCAGTTCTCCCCATATAGTTTCCTTTCTATTCCCTAATACTTTTCATTTTAGTTACAGTAAAAGTCAGTCAACCCATGTCTATTCCAATTTTGTGAACAACTTAGCGTTGCTACAACATTCATACAGCAAAAGTCTCTAACAGTTTTAGTTCACTCCTCATGGGACGATACTCACTCATCACTTTATTACTTGGTCACAACACGTGCACTTGCGTTCTGACATTGTATTCATCTTTGTATGAACTATAATTTACCCAACAAGGTCCCTTTGATTTAGAGATTTATTTCCTTTTTCTTTTGTCTCACTCAAGTATGATAGGTTTGCTTTTTTAGGTGAAAAATTTCTTGTCCCTTGAGTCTCCCATGTTTTGTTGAAATTATTTATGTAGGATATAGATGTTTTGTCTTAATGTCATGTATTATGACCAACTAGGTGAAATTATGAATGTAGGATATAGATGTTTTGTCGTAATACCATATGACCTAATCTTGATTATTATTACACTACTATTTCCTCACATGATTATTATTTTTCCCTCTTGGATTTAGGCTTATTCTTACCCATTTCCTTTACTTTGGCTGAAATTCTAACTTTCATGGAGGGCTTGTCACATTTTTATGGTTTGTGAACTATCGGTCAAACTTCTATATCCTAGTCCAAGTCTATGTTTTACTTCGTGCTTGGGCTATCCTATTGGCATGCTAGAAACTCATGTGAAGTGGAAAAGCTCTATATGAAGTGTCTATAGGTCAAAGCCCAATGTATGGGTGGAGATGCTAAACTTAAGAACTCTAGCTCTTGAATTTGGAAAAATTACCCTAACTCAATCTTTTTGAAATTCTAAGACCTTTACTTACTTCCTAAAAATTTATCTTTCTTACCCAAGAATTTCTCCTCTCTTTAGTATGTTATTTCTAATTTTTCCTATTAGGTTTTCTCTCTTTACTTGTTCCCTTAATGTTAGAAACATTTTCTATGCATACACATAAGGTGATGAATTTCTAAGGATTATATTTCCTTATATATCTAAAAAGTGTCTAATAAATTTTATTTTCTTAATTAAATATTTATGTATCTTCATTAATAAAATAAATGAAATTAGGGATGTTACATTAAATATTTATGTACCTTTATTAATAAAAGAAATGAAATTAAGGATGTTACAATTTATAGAAGTTTTTGATTAACTGCAAATTGATATTCCTTTTCAAAAGCTTTGAAATAAATACCTAGCTATGTCAAGATCGTGAAAGAAATTTTGACTAAAAAGAGGACAGTGGAGGAGATCAAAATTATTGCACTTACTAAGGAGTGCAATGCTGTCCTCTCATTGCAACTTCCCCTAAAGATGAAAGATCCAGGGAGTTTTACTTTATCATATACCTTAGAAGACATATTTGTGGGCAAAGCCCTATGTGATTTAGGTGCAAGTATTTATTTATTGTCCTTATTTATGTATGAAATGATAGGTTTAGGTGGAAGTAAACTTGTTTTTTTTTTACTTTACAATTGATTTATAGATTTCTTGCTTATCCAAAGGCCATTGTAGAAAATGTCCTTACGAATGTAGATAAATTGCTATTACCAGTTGATTTTATTGTACTTGAGATGCAAGAAGATAATTATATACCCTTAATTTTAGTAAGGCCATTTTTAGCCACTGGCAAATCATTAATTGATGTGCAAAAAGGAGAGCTAACTATAAGGATTTAGGACCAAGAGAAAACATTTAATGTTTCAATTGACATAGTGGTGCACATCACTTTAGTATGATTACAAGAAAGTAAACCAATTGAATCTTTGGAAATTGCATTAAGTACTATTGATGCAACTAAAGATGAAAAAGTTTTGGAATGTGTGCATCATCTACAAGCCATACATGACATGTTGAGAGTTAAGTAATTTGACCCTTTAGGTGGTCAAGATGGCAAAATGATGGCATCTAAACTTTTCATTAAGGAGTTACCCACTCTTAAACTTAAACCATTACCTTCTCATTTGCATTAAGCATACTTGGGTAAGTCTAATACTTTTCCTGTGATAATTATAGATGCATTAGGTAGTCAACAAAAGAAAAAAATTTGCAAGTTTTAAGAGTGCTTTAGTCCCTCATTGGATAAAATTTTGTAAGAGGATAACCACAAACCTATTGTAGAACATTAAAGGAAGCTTAACCTTATAATGGAAGGGGTTGTTAAGAAGGAGATCATTAAGTGGCTAGATGCTAGAATGATATACCCCATCTTTAATAGCCTATTGGTAAGCCTAATTCAATGTGTACCAAAGAAAGGTTGAATGACAATTGTGGAAAATTATAAAAATGAACTCATTTCCACTAGAATATAACTAGCTGACATGTACGTATGGACTACCAGAAGCCAAAAAACCAACTTAAGAAGACTATATTAGGTGGTAAGGAATATTTCTACTATCTTATTGGTTATTTTGGATATAATCTTATGGCTATAGCACAAGAGAATTATGAGAAAACTACATTCATATGCCCTTATGGTACTTTTTCATTTTTAAGAATGTCATTTGAGCTATGTAATGCACTTGCTACTTTTCAAAGGAGTATAAAAGCTATATTCACTGATATGGTTGATCAATGCCATAAAGTTTTCATGGATGATTTTTCTTTGTTTAATGTAATAGAGAAATATTTTTTTTGGTACTCCTAGATTTTGTATTCAAATATACTATCAATAAGATTCCATTAACACACATAGATAAGTAAAACATATTTTATATCATTAAGTCAAAAGAGATAACATCATTGTTTAAGGGTTATACAGAAGTAACACTAAGTAGTCCTCATGGCATCAAAAAAATGAAGTACCAGGGGTTACTCTCTCAAAAAAGGTACATTGAGTTCACACAACATAATTTACATTCTGTTGATTAAGCCTTGGCCTAGCATTTCACCCCTATGGTGCATAGGGTGGTGCTGGCATAGGAATCTCTACTACGTTCGCCACCAGCATATCCTACAAAATGGTGAATTGACCCAGGAAGGGTATCTCCACCACTTGGATCTCTAAGACCAAAGTCAAGAGAACTGTCTGCATCTTAGTTACTATTATCTGAACATATCACCAAAATTAATGAGAAAGAAGTCTCAATAGGTTCAACATTAACACAGTATATACTAAACAAAACATGATAATATGTTCAGCTATATAAGCTGCAGGAAAACATTCTTTAATATCCAATCATAATAGTCACACGTAGTGTAATTAACTAAAATGCACAAGTCATCAAAGAACATATCCATAGTATATACTTAATGTCATGCATAATAGTTAATTATCCATTATCCGTTTGTATTTTAGTACCCGAGTAGTATGAGCCATTCACCTTTCTGCTACTCATATATCACTATCACTTGGTTAGAATAGCCATACTCCCCCTCAGCTCACTCAAGGCTAGTAGGGCGTCCCCTATTCGATACCATCTCAAAGCCATATGACCCCGTTAGGTCACCTTATAGCCACAAGTTGCCGTATGTCGCCAGGCTTCCTTATCACTATAAGGGTCATCCCAAAGATTCTGTCTAATTTTTTCGCACAAACTCATCACACATGAACTTCATCAACATATGTTTCATCCATGCTTTAAGCATACATCTTATATGCATCTCATCAACATGTATTTCATGCAAACATTAAACATATATCTCATATGCATCTCATCTACATGTATTCATCCATGCATTAAACATACATCTCATATGCATCTCATCTTATATGTATTTCATCCATTTAGTGAACATATTTCTCATATGCATCTTATCTACATGTATTTCATCCATGCATTAAACATACACCTTATATGCATCTCATCTACATGTATTTTGTGATTTAGTTTCTCATAATAAAATGATAGATTTAACATCACAAGACATCATTAAGAAGGCATTTATCTATATTTTGGTTCCTCTCAACATCATCCATTCATTAGAGTTCGTTTAGAGCCTTTAAAAAGCAAAAAATAGAGCAACATCAGCCTCAAGCATGGCTTGACTATGTCACAGGGCACAATCGTTCGCTTGCTGTAGAAAACCACTACCCGCATACTGTAATATCCCTAATTTCGTTTCTTTTATTGATAAAAGTACATAAATGTTTAATTAAAGAAATAAAATTTATTAGACAATATTTTAGATATCTAAGGAAATATAATCCTTAGAAATTCTTCATCTTATGTATATGCATAGAAAATGTTTCTAACATTAAGAGAACAAATAAAGAGGGAAAACCTAATAGGAAAAACAATTAGAAATAACATAATAAAGAGATGCAAAATTCTTGGATAAGGAAGATAAATTTCTAGAAACAAGTAAAGGTCTTAAAATTTCAAGAACATTGGATTAGGGTCATTTTTCCTAATTCAAGAACTAGAGTTACTAAGTTTAAAATCTTTACCCATACATTGGGCTTTTACCTATGGACACTTCATATAGAGTTTTTTCACTAAACATAAGTTTCTAGTAAGCCCATTGGATAACCTAAGCAAGAAATAAAACATAGACTTGGACTAGGATATAGTAATTGGACCGATAGCCCAAAAATTATGAAAATGTGACCAAGCCCTCCAAGAAAGGTAGAATTTTATCCAAAGCAAAGAAAATGGGCAGGAATAAGCCCATAATGGGTAGGAATGAGCCCAAATCCGAGAGGAAAAATAAAATAAAATAAATTAGGTGATGATATAATAATGTAATAATAATAAAGATTAGGTTACATGGCATTAAGACCAAAATTTAGCAAGTGGTGTGATTCTACATTCATAATTTTGGCAAGTGGCATGATAATACAAGGCTTTAGGACAAAAACATCTATATCCTACACTCATAATTTTAGCAAGTGGTATGATAATACATGGTATTAGGACAAAACATTCCTATCACACACAAATAATATCAACCAAATAATGGAGATTCAAGGGCTAGAAATTTGCCACCTAAAAAGGCAAACCTATTATACTTGTTTAAGACAAAAGAAAATGGAAATGAATCCCTAAATCAAAAGGACCTTGTCCCATATCTTAAGAACATATTATCATAATTTTCAAAATACAAATTTCCTTTTCCTATGCATATCTTGACTAAGGAAGAGGAAGAAAAGAACATAAGTTGTTTGTTTCCCAAAAATTCAACCAAGTGTAATCTAATTGTGATAAGGTAGACCCATGATCATGAAAGGTGAATTATTTGGGGGTCTATATAAGAAAACCCACCCTTACAACATTATAATTTCGTCTAAGTGAGGGAGAGGAAAAATGGAAGCAAGGTAGAGTGAGGAAAGGAGAGGAAGAAAGGAAGAAAGAGGAAGGAGAAGTCTAGGGGACTAAGTGCTCCAGGTAAGTTTAACAATATTTCTTTTTGAAGAAAACTTTTGAAACTTATAATATTTATATGAGATTTTGATCTTAGAACTTTGATGATTGGTCATGGATATTGCTATATCATGTTACATATTGATCTTGCAAGTGATGTATGTTTGAATACTTAGACTGGTATAGAAAGTTCTGCATAGGTATGGCTATGGGTGGCAAAATTTTTAGCTTCTGTGTTTTAATTTCTAGGAATTATCTGTATGGAATTTGTAACAACTCCATTTAGGTATCAATTTTTTTAAAATACCATGAAGTTATTACCTCGTTACAACTTAACTCAATATAACATTTATTTAATTTATAAAATACAAAGTTCACATACATGTCGTACAACATATCAAACACATAAAAATCTACATCTTATTTATTCTAGTTGACCAATTCCGAAGATACAGGTGCAATTGGTTGCACCTTCACCGAGATCTAAGCCAACTCGACCACAAACATTTTATTTGCTTCTGGAATCTGCCCAACATAAAGTACTCGATCCAACGTGCACTAAAAGCTAGAGCTATAGAAAAATCTGCATAACTAATTTTCTGAACATGATATGGAAATATAGTGAGAATTAAATCCCAGTAAGTTCAACAATAAATCATCATCAATATAGCTCATCACATCATGTTTAGCTGTATAAACTACAGAAAATATCTTTGGTCACACGAATGCATTATATCTATGCACATAAGAATCATACAGTAATAATATGTATGATAGGAGTAACTATTTTTAGAATATCATATGATGGCCAACAACTTATTCTCATTTCAAGCTACCTCGATCAGGGTGAGTATCCTTTACTCTCTGGTACGGGCTTTTCTCGCTCCATCCGACATGGCACACTTTCTCTTTCTTTTCTCATAATCATAATCTTAACCGTTGGTAGGGCATCCCCTACTGGTGCACCACACAGATTGCCATGTGACCGTGCTCATTTCTTTTCTTTTCACAATGATAGCCAAAAATATGCTTTCAATAACAAGTATGTTCATCAAAATATAATTATTACCAAAAATCATTGGTAATCATGCCATGAACATAACCATTTCAAATATCACTTTATAAAATATTTCCATGTCAAAATTTCACACTTAAGATAGTAAGAAGTTCATACAATGGCAATGGCTATGGCTATACTAGTCATTTATTAAGATTCATCTTCTTTTTTAAATACTAATATTATTTCTTTATTTTCTTGATGCAGGTTTTCATCCTATCTAACCTTCTCTTACTAATCAGAGCATAACTCTTTCAATTTAACTCAGATGTAGGTGATCTTGGTGTCAATTTCAAGATAAAACAATTATGTAAAACTATTATGTTGAACATTGTAGCGAAATATTAAGAAATCAAGGTGATATTACTCCCTAAATGTATAGGTTATTTCTTCTCGGATAGGTTCTGACCTCTACCTACTAATCGGACCATATCTACCTCATATGGACTCCAATTTGAGTGATTCCAGTGGCTAAAAATCCGTGACACACATATCTATAATTCTTATGTTAACCATGTATTTTAAGTCCATACAGATAAATCCCAAAAATTAAAATACAGAAGCATGTCCTAACATATTCTTTCCTGATGAACCATTTTCTGACCTTTGACTACTAATAAGCTCATATCTTCCTCATATGGACTCCAAATAGAATGATTACAGTGGATAAAAATCCATGACACACATAGCTATAATTCTTATGTTAACCATTTATTTTAATTCCATACAGATAATTCCCAGCAATTAAAATACAGAAGCTGTCCTAATATATTCTTCCCTGATGAACCATTTTCTGACCTTTGACTACTAATCGGAACATATCTACCTCATATGGACTCCAAATTGAATTATTCCAGTGGATACAAATCCGTGACACATATATATTTAATTCTTATGTTAACCATTTATTTTAATTTCCTACAGATAATTCCCAGAAATTAAAACACAGAAGCTATCCTAACATATTCTTCCCTGATGAACCATTTTCTGACCTTTGCTTACTAATCGGACCATATCAACCACATATGGACTCCAAATTGAATGATTCCAGTGGCTACAAATCCATGACACACATAGCAATAATTCTTATGTTAACCATTTATTTTAATTCCATACAAATAATTCCTAGAAATTAAAATACAAAAGCTGTCCTAACATATTCTTCCTTGATGAACCATTTTCTGACCTTTGCTTACTAATCGGACCATATATACCACATATGGACTCCAAATTGACTGATTCAAGTGGATAAAAATCCGTGACACATATATCTATAATGCTTATGTTAACCATTTATTTTAATTCCTTATAGATTGTTCCTAGAAATTAAATCACCGAAGCTTAAAATTCTGCCACCCATAGCCATACCCATGCAGAACTATCTACACTAACCTAAGTATTCAAACATACATCACATGCAAGATCAATATGTAACATGATATAGCAACATCATGACCAATCATAAAAGTTCTAAGATCAAAATCTCATATAAATATTATAAGTTTCAAAATTTTTTTTCAAAAAGAAATATTGTTAAACTTACCTGGAGCACTTAGTCCCCTAGACTTCTCCTTCCTCTTTCTTCCTTTCTTCCTCTCCTTTCCTCACTCTACCTTGCTTCTATTTTTCCTCTCCCTCACTTGGATGAAATTATAATGTTGTAAGGGTGGGTTTTCTTATATAGACCACCAAATAATTCACCTTTCATTATCATGGGTCTACCATATCACAATTAGGATACACTTTGTTGAATTTTTTGAAAACAAACAACTTATGTTCTTTTCTTCCTCTTCCTTAGTCAAGATATGCATATGAAAAGGAGATTTGTGTTTTGAAAATTATGATGATATGTTCTTAAGATAAGGGACAAGGTCCCTTTGATTTAGGGATTCTTTTCCATTTTCTTTTGTCTTAAACAAGTATGATAGGTTTGCCTTTTTAGGTGGCAAATTTCTAGCCCTTGAATCTCCATTATTTGGTTGATATTATTTGTGTGGGATAGGAATGTTTTGTCCTAATGCCATGTATTATCATACCACTTGCTAGAATTATGAGTGTAGGATATAGATGTTTTTGTCCTAAAGCCTTGTATTATCATGCCACTTGCCAAAATGATGAATGTAGAATCACACCACTTGCTAAATTTTTGTCTTAATGCCATGTAACCTAATCTTTATTATTACATTATTATATCATCACCTAATTTATTTTATTTTATTTTTTCTCTTGGATTTGGGCTTATTTCTACCCATTATGGGCTTATTCCTACCCATTTTCTTTGCTTTGGATAAAATTCTACCTTTCTTGGAGGGCTTGGTCACATTTTCATAATATTTGGGCTATTGGTCCAATTACTATATCCTAGTCCAAGTCTATGTTTTATTTCTTGCTTAGGTTATCCAATGGCTTGCTAGAAACTTATGTGAAGTGGAAAAACTCTATATGAAGTGTCCATAGGTAAAAGCCCAATGTATGGGTAAAGATTTTAAACTTAGTAACTCTAGTTCTTGAATTAGAAAAAATTACCCTAATTCAATGTTCTTGAAATTTTAAGACCTTTACTTGTTTTTAAAAATTTATCTTCCTTATCTAAGAATTTTGCATCTCTTTAGTATGTTATTTCTAATTTCTTTCCTATTAGGTTTTCCCTCTTTATTTGTTCTCTTAATGTTAGAAACATTTTCTATGCATATACATAAGGTGAAGAATTTCTAAGGATCATATTTCTTTAGATATCTAAAATATTGTCTAATAAATTTTATTTCCTTAATTAAATTTTTATGTACTTTTATCAATAAAAGAAACGAAATTAGGGATGTTGCAGAATTAAAATAAATGGTTAACATAAGAATTATATCTATGTGTGTCACAGTTTTTTAGCCACTGGAATCATTCAATTTGGAGTCCATATGAAGTAGATATGGTCCGATTAGTTTGCAATGGTCAGAAAATGGTCCATCGGCGAAGAATATGTTAGGATAGCTTCTGTTTTTTAATTTCTGGGAATTATCTGTAGGGACTTAAAATAAATTATTAACATAAGAATTAAAGATATATGTGTCACAGACTTTTAGCCACTAGAATAATTCAATTTGGAGTCCATATGAGGTAGATATGGTCCGAGTAGTAGTCAAAGGTCAGAAAATGGTTCATCAGGGAAGAATATGTTAGGATAGCTTTTGTATTTTAATTTCTGGGAATTATCTATATGGAATTAGAATAAATGGTTAACATAAGAATTAAAGATATATATGTCACGGATTTTTAGCCACTGGAATCATTCAATTTGGAGTCCATATGAGGTATATATGGTCTGATTAGTAAGGGAAGATCAGAAAATGGTTCATCAGGGAAGAATATGTTAGGATAGCTTCTGTGTTTTAATTTCTGGGAATTATCTGTAGGGAATTAAAAAAAATAGTTAACATAATAATTAAATATATATGTGTCACGGATTTTTGGACACTAGAATAATTCAATTTGGAGTCCATATGAGGAAGATATGGTCCGATTAGTAGTCAAAGGTCAGAAAATGGTTCATCATGGAAGAATATGTTAGGATAACTTCTGTATTTTAATTTCTGGGAATTATCTATATGGAATTAGAATAAATGGTTAACATACGAATTATAGATATATGTGTCATGGATTTTAAGCCACTAGAATCACTCAAGTTGGAGACAATATATGGTAGATATGGTCCGATTAGTAGGTAGAGGTCAGAACCTATCCAAGAAGAAATAACCTGTACCTTTCGAGAGTAATATCACCTTGATTTCTTAATATTTCGCTACAATGTTCAACATAATAGTTTTAGATAATTGTTTTATCTTGAAATTGACACCAAGATCACCTACATTGGAGTTCAATTGAGGAAGGTATTCTCTGCTTAGTAAGAGAAGGTTAGATATGATGAAAACCTGCATCAAGAAAATAAAGAAATAAAATTAATATTTAAAAAAAGAAGACAAATCTTATAAATGACTAGTATATCCCATTGCCATTGCCATTGTATGAACTTCTTACCATCTTAAGTGTAAAAATCTGACATGAAAATATTTTATAAAGTGATATTTGAAATGGTTATTTTCATGGCATGATTACCAATGATTTATGGTAATAGTTATATTTTGATGAACATACTTGTTATTGAAAGAATATTTTTGGCTATCATTGTGAAAGGAAAAGAAATGAGCACGGTCACATGGTAATCCGTGTGGTGCACCAGTAGGGGACGCCCTACTAACAGTTATGATTATGATTATGAGAAAAGAAAGAGAAAGTGTGCCATGTCGGACGGAGCGAGAAAAGCCCGTACCGGAGAGTAGAGGATACTCACCCTGACTGGAGTAGCTTGAAATGAGAATAAGTTGATGGCCATCATATGATATTCTAAAAATAGTTAATCCTGTCATACATATCATTACTGTATGATTCTTATGTGCATAGATATAATGCATTCATGTGACCAAAGATATTTTCTATAGTTTATACAGCTGAACATGACGTGATGAGCTATATTGATGATGTTTTATTGTTGCACTTACTGGGATTTAATTCTCACTATATTTCCATATCATGTTCAGAAAATTAGTTATGCAAATTTTTCTATAGCTCTGGCTTTTAGTGCACGTTGGATCGAGTACTTTATGTTGGGCAGATCCCATAAGCAAATAAAATGTTTGTGGTCGAGTTGGCTTAGATCCTGGTGAAGGTGCAACCACCCGCACCTGTATCTCTGGAATTGGTCAACCAGAATAAATAAGATGTAGATTTTTATGTGTTTGATATGTTGTACGTATGTTTTGATTAATGACATGTATGTGAACTCTGTATTGTATAAATTAAATAAATGTTATATTGAGTTAAGTTGTAACGAGGTAATAACTTCATGGTATTTTTTTTAAAAAAAAATTGATACTTAAATGGAGTTGTTACACATACAACATGACCTAGCCATGTTCCACAACACGATCGTGTTGGGGTTCCCACCCAACACATGCCTTCACCGTGTTCTGAAGCATGACAAAAAACAAGCCACCAGCGGCCGTGTTGCTTTGCTTTCTCACTTCCATACTTTACCACAACCCCCAAACAAACATCCACAACATATATCCATGATTATCCAAGCAATAGATCAGATATAATGTAACAACCCAAATTTTGTTTCTTTTATTAATAAAGGCACATAAATTTTTATTTAAGGAAATAAAATTTATTAAACAATTTTTAGATATCTAAGAGAATATAAACCTTAGAAATTCTTCACCTTATGAGTATGTATAGAAAATGTTTCTAACATTAAGGGAATAGATAAAGAGAGAAAATCTAATAGGAAAAAAAATTAGAAATAGCATCCTAATGAGGGGTGAAATTCTTGGGTAAGAAAGATCAATTTTTGGAACAAATTAAAGGTCTTGAAAATTTAAGATGATTGGATTAGGATAATTTTTCCTAATTCAAGAGCTAGAGTTCATAAGTTTAATATATCCATTCATACATTTAGGCCTTCACCTATGGACATTTCATATGGAGTTTTTCCACTTCACATGAGTTTTTAGTAAGCCAATTTTATAGCCCAAGCAAGAGATATAACATAGACTTGGAATAAGATATAGAGGTTAAACTGATAGCCCAAAAATTATGAAAGTGTGGCCAAGCCCTCCATGAGAGGTAGGAATTTCAACCAAAGCGAGGAAATGGGCAAGAATGACCCCAAATCCAAGAGGGAAAAATAAGAACCATATGATGAAATAGTAGTGTAATAATAATTAAGATTAGGTCACATGGCATTAAGACAAAACATCTATATCCTACACTTATAATTTTAGCAAGCCATGTGATGATATAGTAGGTAATAATACATGGTATTAGGACAAAACATCCTTATCCAAAACAAATAATTTTAGCCAAGCAAGCAAGACTTAGGGCTATAAATTTTCCAATTAGAAAAGCAAATCTATCATACTTGAGTGAGACAAAAGAAAAATGAAATGAATCCCTAAATTAAGGGGACCTTGCCCCTTGTCTTGAGAACGTTTTATCATAATTTTCAAATAAAAAATCCTTTTTTTGCTATGCATATCTTGACTAAGGGAGAGAAAGATAAGAACGTGATTTGTCTTCCCCCAAAAGTAACCTAGTGCATCCTAATTGTGATAAGGTAGACCCATAATTATGAGAGGAGGACCACTTAATAATTTATTTAAGAAAAAACTAGTCTTATAATATCAAAATTTAATCCCAGTGAGGGAAAGGAAAAAATAGAAGCAAGGTAGAGTGACGAAAGGAGAGAAAGAGAGGAGAAGAAAGGAAGGAAGAATAAGGAGAAGTATAGAGGACTAGTACTCAAGGTAAGTTAGCTTAATCTCCACTTAAATCCATCTTTTCTCTTCATCTTTAAGGTTCAAAACTCACCCTCCCTCTCTTATTCGAGCTCCTGGAAAAGCTAAGAGAAAGGAGGAATCTTGCCACTTCCTTTAAGAGGAAACAAGAAAAAGAATTCACTAATTAAGCTAGGGAGATTTTAGGTAGGTTTAATAATATATCTTTTTGAAGAAAAGCTTTGAACTTTGTAACATTTATATGGGATTTTGATCTTAGAACTTTGATAAAATTTACAATATTTGCTACTTTGATGATTGGCTATGGATGTTGCTATATCATGTTACATGTTAATCTTGCATGTGATGGATGTTGTGAATACTTCGGTTGGTGTGAAAATTTTTGTATAGGTATGGCTATGGGTGGAAACATTTTAGGGTTTTTATGCTACTGTTATGTATATTTTAATGTGGTGAAAAATTGATGGAATATGATTAGATTGATAAAATGAGTATAGCCTTAAACATTTAGAAGAAGACCATGAGAAATGTTTGTTGGGAAACAAACTTAATAATTCATGATTTGATTTCTGTTTTCTTGAGAAGTAGATTATGTAATATGTTAAATTAAGTGTAAGGAATCTAATTAAATTTTGAAATGAGTAATCTTATGGTTATATGTAAATTTGGAAGAAAATAAAAGAGGATGTAATAAAAGGATGAACTAAAACCTTAGGAATGGTTTGGTTAGAAAACTAGATTTTGGAGTAATTGAGGAAGCTTTTTTTTTTGAATTTATGGGAATAATCTATACGAAATTAAAATATATATGTCTCATCGATTTTTAGCCACTGGAATAACTCAATTTGGATTCCATATGAGGGAGAAATGGTCAAATTAGTAAGCATTGGTCATAAACTAGTTAACGAGGGAAGAATCTATTATGTAAGCTTTTGTGTTTGAATTTTTGGATAAAATTTGTAAGAAATTAAAAGAAATAGTTAAACATAAAAAATATAGATATGTGTATTACGAATTTTTAGACACTGGAATCACTCAATTTACAGTCCATAAGAGGGAGATATTATCAAATTAGTAAGTAATGGTCAGAACCTACCTGAGAAGAAATAAGATTGACATTGAGGGAGTAATAACACCATGATTGATTATGATTTCACTAAAATGTTCAACATAAGAGTTTTAGAGGATTTTCATAGATTTAAATAAACACTAAGATCTCCTCAATCGGAGTTAAAATGAAGGAGTTATGCTCTTATTAGTAAGAGAAGGTCAAGCTGGATGAAAACATGTATCAGGGGACAACACACAACAAAGAGCATGGCTGTCTTCCAAGACATGGCCAGGTCGTGATCAGTTCAGGTAAAGGCTTTTTGGAGCTTAGAGCATGCCTATGTTACAAGACAGGGCTAGGTCGTGTTACAGGAGATGGCCAGTCCGTGTTGGGAGTTGTTAAACTTATTTTCAACATTTTTCTACCATAAATGAACCTCATTAACTATAGGGTAATAATAAAAACCAAATTGAAGAAGAATGCCCTACAAATTTTGTGAGAACATTTGTTGGAAATGATATAAGTAAGAGGAAAGTGACTAGAGGCCATGCATAAAGATAATAAAGAGATGAAAATAATATTTAAGAAAGAAGAAAAATTTTATAAATAAAAATAATAAATGATTAGTGTATACCCTAGCCATTGCCATTGCATGAACTCTTTACCATCTTAAGTATGTAATTTTGACATGGAAATATTTTATAAAGTGATATTTGAAAATGATTATGTTAATGGAATGATTGCATTTTACCAATGATTTTTGGTAATGATAAATTATGGCATGTGAGTATAAAAAACATACTTGTTATTGAAATCATATTTTTGGCTATTAATGTGAAAAGAAAAGAAAAGAGACGAGCACATTCACATAGCAGTCCGTGTGGTGCACTAGTAGAAGACGCCCTACTATGCCATGTGAGATGGAGTGAGAAAAACCCGTACCGAAGAGTAAAAAATACTCAACCTGATCGGGGTAGCTTGATATAAGAATAAGTTAATAGCCATTGTATGATATTCTGAGAATAGTTATTCATGCCACACATATCATTACTACACGATTTTCATGTTCATAGATAAAGTGCATTTATGTGACCAAAGACATTTGTTGTAGCTTATATAGATGAACATGATACGATTAACTATATTAATGATGATTATGATTTATTGTTGAACCTACTGGGATTTAATTTTTACTATATTTCCAGATCATGTTCAGAAAACTAGATATGCAGATTTTAGTTATGGCTCTGGCTTTTAGTGCATGTTGGATTAAGTTACTCTATTTTAGGCAGATCCCAGTAATTTATAACGTGTTTGTGGTCGAGTTGGCTAAGATCCTGGTAAAGGTACAACCACCTGCACCAATATCTCTAAAATTGGTCAACATGGATGAATAAGATGTAGATATATATGTGTTTGACTTTTGTATAAATGTTTTGATTAATGATGTGTATGTAAACTCAGAATTGTATCAGTATTAATGGTAGACCTTAAACCTTAATTATGATTGGTTAAATTAATTGAATGTTATTATGAGTTAAGTAGTTAGAAGTAAAGAGGTAATGACTTCTGGGACTTTACAAATATATATTAAAAAAATGGAGTTGTTACATAAAACATGTAACATCCCTAATTTCGTTTCATTTATTAATAAAGGTAAATAAATATTTAATTAAGGAAATAAAATTTATTAGAAAATTTTTAGATATCTAAGAAATATAATCCTTAGAAATTCTTCACCTTATGTGTATGCATAGAAAATGTTTCTAACATTAAGGAAATAGGTAAAGAGAGAAAAACTAATAGGAAAAATTAGAAATAACATACTAAAGAGAGGCAAAATTCTTGGGTAAGAAAGATAAATTTTTGTGAAGTAAGTAAAGGTCTTAAAATTTCAAGAAGATTGGATTAAGGTAATTTTTCGTAATTCAAGAGCTAGAGTTACTAAGTTTAACATCTCCACCCATAAATTAGTCTTTCACCTATGGACACTTTATATAGATTTTTTCCACTTCACATGAATTTCTAGCTAATAGGATAGCTCAAGCAAGAAATAAAACATAGACATTGACTAGGATATAGAAGTTGGACCGATAGCACAAAAATCATGAAAATGTGACCAAGCACTTCATGAGAGGTAGAATTTTAGCCAAAGCAAAGGAAATGGGTAAGAATGAGCCCAAATCCAAGAAGGAAAAATAAGAATCATGTGAGGAAATTGTAGTGTAATAATAATCAAGATTAGATCACATGGCATTAGGACAAAACATCTATATCATACATTCATAATTTCAACAAGTAGGCAATAATACATGGCTTTAGGACAAAACATCTATATGCTATATTCATAATTTCAACAAGTGGGTAATCATATATAGCATTATGACAAAACATCCTTATCCTACACAAATAATTTCAGCCAAGTAAGTGAGATTCAGGGGCTAGAAATTTTCCACCTGAAAAGGCAAACCTATCATACTTGATTAAGACAAAAGAAAAAGGAAATGAATCCCTAAACCAAAGGGACCTTGTCCCTTTTCTTAAGAACATTTTAACATTATTTTTAAAATACAAATCTCCTTTTTCTATACATATGTTGACTAAGGGAGAGGAAGAAAAGAACATGAGTTGTTTTTTCCCAAAAAATAACCAAGTGCATCCTAATTGTGAAAAGGTAGACCCATGGTTATGAAAGTTGAACCACATGATAGTTTATTTAAGCAAAACCCGCCTATATAACATTATAATTTCATCCAAATGAGGGAAATGAAAAAAAATATAAGCAAGGTAGAGTGAAGAAAGGAGAGATAGAGAGGAAGAAAAAGGAAAGAGAAGTCTAGAGGACTAACAACTCAAGGTAAGTTAGCTTAATCTTCACTTGAATCTATCTTTCTTCTTCATTCTTGGGGTTCAAAAAGCTCACCCTCCTGCATAGGTATGGCTATGGGTGACAAATTTTTTAGATTTTTATGTAGCTATTTTGTATATTTAAATGTGATGAAAAATTTATAAAATATGATTATATGTAAATTAAGAAGAAAATGGAAGATGACATAATAAAATGATGAACTAAAACCTTAGAAAAGGTTTAGTTAGGAAACTAGATTTCAGAGTAACTAGGGAAGCTTCTATTTTTCAAATTCTGAGAAGAATTAGTTAGTAATTAAAAGAAATGCTTAATATGAAAAGTATAGATATATGTCTCATGGCTTTTTAGCCACTAGAATCACTCAGCTTGGAGTCTATATGAGGTAGATATGGTCAAATTAGCAAGCAATGGTCAAAAAATGGTTAACCAGGGAAGAACCTGTTAGGAAAGCTTCTGTGTTTGAATTTTTGAAAATATTATGTAGGGAAATAAATTAACTAGTTAATAGATATATGTCTCACGGAAATTTATCCACTGGAATCACTCAATTTGGAGTTTATATGAGGGAGATATAGTTCGATTAGTAAGTAAAGGTCAGAACCTACCCGAGAAGAAATAACATTTAATTTTAGGGAGTAATATCACCACAATTTCTTAAGATTTAACTAAAATGTGCAACATAATAGTTTTAGATAATTATTTAATCTTTAATTGGACACTAAGATCACCTAATTCAGAGTTAAAATGAGGTTGTTATGCTTTGATTAGTGAGAGAAAGTCAGGAACGACGAAAACCTGCATCAAGAAATAACACAACATAGAGCATGGCGGTGTTCCAAGGCACGGGCAAGTCGTGTTCTATGCTGGAAAGGGAATTTTGAAGCCTAAAGCATGGTTGTTTTATAGAAAATGGCCAAGCCGTGTTATAGGATACGTTTATGCCATTTTGGAAGCTGGTAAAACTTATTTTTAACATTTTTCTACCGTAAATGAACCTCATTAACTATAGGATATTAATAGAAACCAAATTGAAGAAAAATACCATATTAAATTTGTGAGAACATGTGTTTCAAATAATATTAGCAAGAAGAAAGTGACCAAAGGCCAAGCATAAATAAAATGAAGGGATAAAAATAATATTTAAAAAAGAAGAAGAATCTTATAAATGAAAATAATAAATGACTAGTGTATGCCATAGCCATTGCCATTGCATGAACTCCTTACCATCTTAAGTCTGTAATTTTGACATGGAAATATTTTATAAAGTGATATTTGAAAAGATTATATTCATGTCATGATTACCAATGATTTTTGGTAATGATTATATTTTGATAAAAAATTATGGCATGTGAGTAAAATTACATACTTGTTATTGAAATCATATTTTTGGCTATTAATGAGAAAAGAAAAGAAATAAGTACAGTCACATGGTAGTCCATATGGTGCACCAGTAGGGGACTCCCTACAAACGGCTATGGTTATGTTAATGAGAAAGAAAGAGAAAGTGTACAATATCGAACGGACTGAGAAAAGCCTGTACTGGAGAGTAGAAAGTACTCACCCTGACTAGGGTAGCTTGATATGAAAATAAGTTGATAGCCATCATATGATAATATGAAAATAGTTATTCATGCCATACATGTCATTACTCTATGATTTTCATGTGCATAGATAAAGTGCATTCAAGTGACCTAAGATATTTGTTGTAGCTTATACAGATGAACATGACATGATGATCTATATTGATGGTAATTGTGATTTATTGTGATTTAGTGTACATTGGATTGAGTTACTCCATGTTGGGCAGATCCCAGAAATTAATAAAGTGTTTATAGTCGAGTTGGCTAAGATCCTGATGAAAGTGCAACCATCCGCACCCGTATCCCCAGAACTGGTCAATATGGATGAATAAGATGTAGACATATATATGTTTGATTTATGTACGGATGTTGTTAATTAATGATGTGTAAACCTTAATTATGCTTGGTTAAAATATTTAAATGTTATTATGAGTTAAATAAAGTTAATGACTTCATGGGACTTAAAAAATTTATATATATGTATATATGTAAAAAAATGTAGTTGTTACATAATTGGTATTAAAGCAGGTCGATCCTAGATGGCCAGTGGTTGTCACTCCATGTTGGTTGTGCTATGTAGGGGATCAGTGATTTTATATAGGTAAGAAATTACTAGTTTTTCCTATCTTTATGCTGAGTTGGTGTTATGACTGCTGTTAAATATTTTTGAATTAACTATTGGGCTTGGTCACCTGAATAGCAACATAAATTTGTTTTTGCCACAATAGGAAATGGCACCACCGAGAATAAATCTGACAAACAATGCAGAGGAAACCCTGCACAACCTGGCCACGGAAATTCAAGACCAAGTCACGACCACCAACCAAATTCTACAATACCTTCAAAATGCTAATAACTCGAATGGTGAGAATGGTGCTAATAACCAAATAGCAGGAAATGGTAACGACATATCTGAGTTCCTAAGAACTAGACCATCTTGTTTTCAAGGTGGCTTTGACTCGACTATAGTTAAAAGGTGGATAAGAGAATTGGAGAAAATCTTTGAACTGATGGGTTGTACTGAAGAGTAGCAAGTCATCTTTGTTGCATATATGTTGAAAGATGAAACAAAATACTAGTCGTGTGGAACTAGAGAACTTTTAACTCACCAGAGAAGGCAGATCACTTGGCAGGTTTTCAAAGACACCTTTTTGGAAAAGTACTTCCTAAGTATTATGCAAGCGGAGAAGGAGATTGTGTAATATCTCGAATTTCGTTTCTTTTATTAATAAAGGTACATAAATATTTAATTAAGGAAATAAATTTTATTAGATATTTTTTAGATATCTAAGGAAATATAATCCTTAGAAATTCTTCACCTTATGTGTATGCATAGAAAATGTTTCTAACATTAAGGGAACAAGTAAAGAGAGAAAACCTAATAGGAAAAATTAGAAATAACATACTAAAGAGAGGCAAAATTCTTTGGGAAGGAAGATAAGTTTTTTTGTGAAGTAAGTAAAAGTCTTAAAATTTTAAGATTGGATCAGGGTAATTTTTACAAATTCAAGAGATAGAAATTTCTAAGTTTAATATCTCCACCCATAAATTAGGCTTTCACCTATGGACACTTCATATAGAGTTTTTCCACTTCACATAAGTTTCTAGCAAGCCCATTGGATTGCCCAAGCAAGAAATAAAATATAGACTTGCACTAGGATATAAAAGTTGGACCGATAGCCCAAAAATTATAAAAATGTGACCAAGCCCTCCATGAAAGGTAGAATTTTTGCCAAACCAAAGGAAATGGGTAAGAATGACCCAAATCCAAGAGGGAAAAAAAATAAGAATCATGTGAGGAAATAGTAGTTCAATAATAATCAAGATTACGTCACATGGCATTAAGACAAAACATCTATATCCTACATTCATAATTTCAACAAGTAGGTAATAATACATGGCATTACAACAAAACATATATATCCTACATTCATAATTTCGACAAGTGGATAATAATACATAGCATTATTACAAAACATCCTTATCCTACACAAATAATTTCAGCCAAGCAAGAGATATCCAATGGCTAAAACTTTACCACTTAGAAAGGCAAACCTATCATACTTGATTAAGACAAAAGAAAAAGAACATGAATCCCTAAGTCAAAGGGACCTTTTCCATTGTCTAAAGAACATATTATCATAATTTTCAACATAAAAATCTCCTTTTTCTATGCATATCTTGACTAAGTAAGAGGAAGACAAGAACATGAGTTGTTTTTCCCCGAAAAACAACCAAGTGCATCTTAATTGTGATAAGGTAGACCCATGATCATGAAAGGTGAATCATTTGATAGTTTATTTAAGCAAAACCCACCCCTATAACATTATAATTTCATCCAAATGAGGGAAAGAAAAAAAATAGAAGCAAGGTTGAGTAAGGAAAGGAAAGAAACAGAAGAGAAGAAAGGAAGGAAGAAGAAGGAGAAGTCTAGAGAACTAAGTACTTAAGGTAAGATAGCTTAATCTCCACTTGAATCCATCTTTCTTCTTCATCCTTGTAGTTCAAAAACTCCCCCTCCTTCTGTTATTTAAATAGCTAGAAAAGCTAAGGGAAGGGAGGAATCTTGCTACTTCCTTCAAGAGAAAACAAGAAAAAGAATTCACTAAGTGAACTAGGGAGATCTTTAGGTAGGTTTAACAACAGATCTTTTTGAAGAAAAGCTTTAAAATTTGTAACATTTAGGTGGGATTTTGATCTTAGAACTTTGATAAAATTTACAATATTTTCTACTTTGACGATTGGTCATGGATGTTGCTATATCGTGTTACATGTTATTTTGCATATGATGGATGTTTTGGACATTACAGTTGGTGTGGAAAGTTCTGCATATGAATGGCTATGTGTGGTAAAATTTTAATGATTTTTATGCCACTATCTTGTATATTTGAAATTTGTGAAAAATTGATGGAATATGATTAGATGTAAAGAAAATGTAAGTGGATGTTATATAATGATTAACTAAAACCTTAAGAAAGGATTGGTTAAGAAACTAGATTTCTGGATAACCAAGGAAGCTTATGTTTTCTGAAATTTTGGGAAGAATCGGTTAGGAATTAAAAGAAATGGTTAACATGAAAAATGTAGATCTATGTCTTAAGGATTTTTAGCCACTAGAATCACTTAATTTGTAGTTCATATGAGGGAGATATTACCCGATATGTATAGAGTGGTGAGAAAATGATTAACCAGGGAAGAATCTATTACGTATGCTTCTGTTTTTGAATTTATGGGATAAATCTATAGGGAATTAAAAGAAATTCTTAGCATGACAAATGTAGATCTATGTTTCTCGGATTTTGAGCCACTGGAATCATTCAAATTGGAATCAATATGAGGGAGATATGGTCAGATTAGTAAGCAAATGTCAAAAACTAGCTAACCAGTGAAGAATCTGTCAAGTAAGCTTCTGTGTTTGAATTTATGGGCGAAATATGTAGGGAATTAAAGGAAATTTTTAACATAATAAATATAGATATATGTATCCTGATCTATAGGCTCTGAAATTGTAACAACCTTTCTTTTTATTATTATACAATATAGAGTTCACATACACGATATTAATCAAAACGTACGTACAACAAAATCAAACACATAAATAACTACATCTTATTTATTCTGGTTGACCAATTCCGGAGATATAGGTGCAGGTGGTTGCACCTTCACCGGGATCTGAACTAACTCGACCACAAACATATTATTTGATTCTGAGATCTGCCCAACATAAAGTAACTCGATCCAATGTACACTAAAAGCCAGAGCCATAGAAAATTCTGCATAACTAATTTTCTGAACATGATATGCAAATATAGTGAGAATTAAATCCCAGTAAGTTCAACAATAAATCATCATCAATATAGCTCATCACATCATGTTCAGCTGTATAAACTACAGTAAATATCTTTGGTCACATGAATGCACTATATCTATGCACATGAGAATCGTACAGTAATGACATGTATGACAGGATTAATTATTTTCAAAATATCATATGATGACTATCAATTTATTCTTATATCAAGCTATCCCGGTCAGGGTGAGTATTTTCTACTCTTCGGTACGGGCTTTTCTCGCTCCGTCCGACATGGCACACTTTCTCTTTCTTTTCTCATTAACATATTCATAATCGTTAGTAGGGCGTCCCCTACTGGTGCACCATATAGATTGCCATGTGACTATGCTCATTTCTTTTCTTTTCACAATGATACCCAAAAATATGCTTTCAATAACAAGTATGTTCATCAAAATATAACTATTACCAAAAATCATTGGTAATCATGCCATGAACATAACCATTTCAAATATCACTTTATAAAATATTTTCATGTCAAAATTTTACACTTAAGATGGTAAGAAGTTCATACAATGGCAATGATTATGGCATATACTAGTCATTTATTATTTTCATTTATAAGATTCTTCTTCTTTTTCAAATATTAATTTTATTTCTTTATTTTCTTGATGCAGGTTTTCATCCCATCTAACCTTCTCTTATTAATCAAAGCATAACTCCCTCAATTTAACTCTGATGTAGGTGATCCTGATGTCAATTTCAAGATAAAACAATTATCCAAAACTATTATGTTGAATTGTTTAGCAAAATATTACGAAATAAAGGTGATATTACTCCCTCAATGTACAGGTTATTTCTTCTCGGATAGGTTCTGACCTCTGCCTACTAATCGGTCCATATCTCCCTTATAAAACTTCCAAATTAAGTGATTCTAGTGGCTACAAATCCTAGACATATATATCTATAATTCATATGTTAACTATGTATTTTAATTCCGTACAGAATGTTCCAAGAAATTAAAACACAAAAGCTATTTTCTGACCACTGATTAGTAATCAGACCATATCTACCTCATATGGACTTCCAATTGTGTAATTCTAGTGGCTTAAATTCCGTGACACATATATCTATAATTCTTATGTTAACCATTTATTTGAAATCCCTACAGAATGTTCCCAAAAATTAAAACACATAAGCTATCCTATCCTAACATGTTCTTCCCAGATTAACCATTTTCTGAACATTGCTTACTAATCAAACCATATCTACCTCATCTGGACTCCAAATTGAGTGATTCCAGTGGCTAAAAATCCGTGACACATATATCTATAATTTTATGTTAACCAAGAGCTTCAGTATCTTATTTATGAAACCCCCTATGATCTATCTTTACTAATTTCCACGGGGAAAGTGTCTTAACTTCCTCTATATGTAAAGACTGTCAGGTCACTATTCAAGAGAAAACTTTTTTTATAGACCTCGTCTGTCTGCCTTTAAAAGGTATTGATGTCATTCTAGGGTTAGACTAGATGTCTAAAAATCGGGTCTTGCTAAATTGTTGCAACAAAACTGTTGAATTTCTACCTCCTACTTCAGAAGAAGAGATGAAGTTATTGATGCTTAATACCAATCAAGTCAATAGGGAGTTAAGGAATAGAGTACTTGGATACATTCTCTTGTATTTATCAAACCTAGAAGTCGAACTGAAGCTTGATGAAATCCCAATAGTCAATGAGTTTCCTAAAGTATTTCTATAGATATTCCAAGCTTACCTCCCAAGAGAGAGATAGAGTTCTCTATTGATCTCTTACCTGGGACAAGTCCTATCTCTATTGCACCTTATAAAATGGCCTTGAAGTAACTATGGGAACTCAAGAAACAGTTGGAAGAACTGTTACACAACCTAAGATATTTTCTATAGCTTATACAGATGAACCTGACATGATGATCTATATTAATGATAATTGTGATTTATTGTTGAACCTACTAGGATTTAATTCTCACTATATTTCCATATCATGTTTAGTAAACTAGTTTTTCATATTTTTCTTTGACTTTGGCTCTTAGTGTACATTGGATCGAGTTACAATATGTTGGGAAGATCCCAAAAATTAATAAGGTGTTTGTAGTCGAGTTGGCTAAGATCTCGGTCAAGGTGCAACCACCCACACCCATATCCCCGGAACTGGTCAATATGGATTTTAAGATGTAGACATATATGTGTTTGATTTATGTACGGATGTTGTTAATTAATTATATGTAAAACTTAATTATGCTTGGTTAAAATATTTAAATGTTATTATGAGTTAAATAAAGTTAATGACTTCATGGGACTTAAAAAAATTTATATATATGTATATATGTAAAAAAAATGGAGTTGTTACAAAACACTTTAAAGATTGATTTATTTTCAAAGGTTTTTTCTAAGCCTAGTCCTTCACACTTAACCCTAGATCCAAATCAAGATTTCATAAAACAAAAATTTCAATAAGCACTCCCATACATCAAGACACATGATATACCATAAACCAACCATTAAAACTTAGTTTTCACAAGGGTTAATGTTAAGCTTACTTACCAAACCACTCCATTGATCTATTTATAAGAAAATTTCTTTAGAGCTCCTTGATTTAGTCTACTTCTGTCTCTTGTTTTCTTCCAAATTTATGCTTCAAGCACAATGGATAAAAGCTCAAGAAACTTAAATAAAGGAGAAGAATGATTTAGAAACCCATAAGCTAAAGATATCACCTTATTTTTTCCCCTAGGTTCTTTTTCTTCCTTCTCTCTCTCTCTCCTCTCATTCTTTCCCTCTCTCTTCTTTTTCTGGGCTATGGTTTCTAATCTCCTTACGTTGTCTGAGCTCCTATGAATGATCCTCATAATATTATTAAAATATTTCATCTTCTTGAAGGCCATAATCCTCTTCTAACTAAAACCCCAAACTGGATTTTATTTTCAAAAATGCCATTCTATTACATCCCAACTCTTCCTTAACTAGGGCCATGTTTGGCTTTGCAAAACTCATTAATCTTCCCCTTAAGAAAACCTTGGTGGGTCTTAGAAACACCTTCTCCACATGTCTATATCCCCTTCCTTGCTACCCAATTTTATTCTAAGAGGTTAGAAATTAAAGTTTTACCCTTTCTAGATTTTCCTAGAAAAAGGAGAATTATACTCTTTCCTATCCCTTCAAACATAGAATTCCATGCCATTACATAGAAGTAAATAGGGGATGTTACATTTCTCCCCTCTAAAAGGGAATTTTTTCCTCAAAATTTAGGATTTACCTATTTTCATAGAGCTATGGATACTTCTCTTTCATATCTTCTTCCCTCTCCCATATAGCCTCTCCTTTATTAAACTGACTCCAAGCTATCTTCACCAAAGGGATGGTCTTGTTGCATAGTTATTTTACATCTATATCTAGTACTGTGATTGGTTATGCTTGGTAAGTTAGCTTCTCATCCATAGTTATTGAGTTTTCTTGTATCGAGTGTGCCAGATTCCAAACGTACTGATGTGATCATAATTAAGCATGATTTTAATACCTTTATGCTTACCTTTTGTTTGATTTAAGTAAAATATTATTAGGAATTAGCTTAGTTTTGTGCTTTGTGTTGTAGGAACAAATGAAGAAGAAAATGGAAGAAAAAGATAAGAAATTCATGGAAAAATGCTACATTGCAGCGATTGCAGACCATTCAGTACTGTTTTGAGCATATCAGCCTCTTATGAAATCCAATCAAAGTGATTCAAGTGGCTGTGAAACGATAACACAATAAACTACAACTTTTATGTTGAACACTTGGTCAATTTCTGGAGATTTCATAGCCTTACAGAGCTCGCCAATCAGAATCACAGTGCAGCAAGATGAATTCTGACCTCTGGTCACTAATTGTATGATATTTCCTTCAATTTAGATCCGATTGAGGTGATTCTAGCTGCTATGGAAAGAAGAGACATAGAGCTACAACTTTTGTGTTCGGAACTTTGGCAAATTCTGGAAATATCTGGGCGCCGCGGTGCTTGTAATTGAGCACCACGGCGCTGAACAACCCAGCCAAGTTTCGCAGCATGTGAGCGCCGCGGCGCTCTACTTGGGCGCCACGTTGCCCCGTCTCTGATTCCCCACAGCGTCGCTACACCAGGTCACTGAACTTGTGATTTTAAGGGTTTTTTGACTCCAATTGAAGCTTGATAGGTCCAAATTTGACCTAGAAACTCTCCTACATCAATTAGGAGGAGTTAATCTATAAAAAGGAGGCAAAACAAGCAGAGAGGAGATCGAATTCTGTATCCGATCTTTCACTGAATTCTTCATCTACATTCTTCAATTCTTCTTTTGTTTATCTTATGGCCCTGCGTGGCTAATTCTCTTTAGTTGGTTGAGGTGAGTTGAAACCTCAAGGGATTTTTATACATTGTGAGATGTGGATCTGATGTTATTATTTCAATTTGTTTTTAATATTGATTGTTCATCTGTTCTTGTTCTTAATGATTATGCATATGTTTGCTAGGAGGCCTACTAGTATTTCGTCTATTTTAATCTACCGCTGAATTGTATTTTGAACAAAGTCTTTAATTCTGCGATTCGTGAGGCAAATAGGTTTGAGGGTTTTGGATTATAAATCATTGAACCAATGATGAATGATTGACTAAATTAGATATAGCTGATGTGTTTATATTTGTTTAGCTCTGTCAGTTTCTCTAGTTCTTCATGCGGTTAACAAGTTATATTTTACCGATGTGCTAAAAGATGGCTTGTTAATTAGGGTTTAATTAGTGCGATTGTCATTAATTTGCTAGGAATAAGGAGAAACGGGGTTAAAACCCCAATGATAGATATTCATTTACAGATTGACTATGTTGTCGATGATCAATGTAATCCCTTGGCGGTGGATACCAACTGAAACCAACGTCTTTATCATTAATCACTTTCGCTTATTTATTTTCATTATTGTTTACTTTACTTAACTTGCGATTATCAATTCCTCCCTTTTAATGACATAAGGTAATTCCAGTCTCTGTGGGATCGACCTTTACTCCCACTACTACAGGTTAGTTTTGACGTAAGGTATTAATTTGGGTGCACCTGCGACAGTGCGCACCAAATTTTGGCGCCGTTGGCGGGGACTGTGTTTATTTACCTTTTGTGATTTTTTTTTCTTTTCTTTTTGTTCATAACTTTGAATATGGCAGCCAATTTTCAACAATTTGGCACTAGGCTGGGCTCTCCATTAAGATATGCTGGTGAGGTATGTAGTTCTTCCCTTGAAGAGCAACTTGCAAATTTAACTTCTCTTGTTCGTCAACGTGTAGAAAATATGTAAAGAGAGAAGTGCTATGGAAATTATTCAGCCATAGGGCATCCTTCTTTTGGGTACCCAACTTTCTATGATGAGTCATTTGAGCAGGTAAATATGGTTAATGGTTTCCATGAACCACAACAAGTGAGGTATGATTCCTATTCAAACATGTACAATACTGGATGGAGGGATCATCTCAACTTCAGGTATGAGAATGCACAAAATAGTCTTGCAGAACAAAATTTTGTAAATTTTCAGCATACTCAACAGGCCTATTATCCTAGACAGAATACATCTTAGGTTTTTCAGGTAAGTACTCCTTTAGAAGATATTGTTAAATCTCTTACACAAAGTACTCATCAATTTCAACAAGAGGTAAGGGCCAGCATTCAAAGCTTAACAAATCAAATTGGGCAATTAGCAACAACAGTTAGCAGGCTAGAGTCTCAAAATTCAAAAATTGAAAGTCTAGCCCAAGCATCGTTAATACAAAAGGTAGAAAATTCTGCACTAAATGAAAAGGATGACTTGGAAGTTGACACTAGTAAGCCTACTAAGAAAGAGGTTATGGAATGTACCCTAAACGTCAAATTTGAAGAGAATATTATAGTATGAGAGGAAGCACCAGAACTGCAGCAAACAGGTAAGGATTTTTCTATGTTGTTATCAATTTCTAATAAGATGCCTGTACCTTCTATTTTGTAGTATTCTGACCTAGGCTTAAAGAGCCTCCCTAGCCAATTAAAGGGCCTATACAATGGAGAACCACCTGCAGTTATAACCTCAAATAAATATGCCCTATTCAAAGATAGAGGAAAGTTACCGCATGCTTTGGTAGAATCTCAAAAGGATGAAATTAAATTGGATGCCAAAAGCTACTCAAGACATCGGTTATTTCCAGGTAAGTTGAGTTCTCATTTAATTAAATCTTTGACTAATGCTAACTTCCCTCTTCATAATGCAGCTGAACCTCAGAATTCTGCACATTCAAAGGCAAGCCAATTCAAAGTTGACATCAAGGATCCTCCTTGAATGACATAAGGAGCCTTGAGTCGAGCCAACAACATTAAACAAAGGCGCTTATTGGGAGGCAACCCAACATAATCAAAAAAAAAAGTGGGAGTCAGAAATATTCATGGTCCAGTAATGCAACATGCTCATTCCACTCCAAACAAATTCAGGGAAGTTCACTTAACTCATATGTTTTTCTATATCTTTCTTTTACATTGAGGACAATGTAAAGTTTGAGTGTGGGGGTGGAATTATATTTTTTTGAATTATTGTGACCTTATTATGAGCATTAATTTTCTGATTTTCACTATCAATGCACTTTTATTGCGTTTAGCAAGTTGAGTGATTGTGTGAGTATGCAATTTATGTTTTGGGAAGTTAGGCACAACCAACAGCCAACGATATGACTATCCAATTTTTTTTTTAGCTCTTGAAAAATGTAGAAACTTCATGGTTGTATGCAATTTTATCTCTTTTGCAATTTATTACTTTTGACTTTAGAATCCTGAAATATTTTGCACAATAAATTTGGGCATTCGATTTATCTTTTACGTAGAGAAGGTTTATATAATTCAAATATATTTCATGATCTCCACAGGATTCTAGAACTTATTTGAATGCTACTTGAGGCAAAATCCTAGGTTAATACTATTATTTAGGATATGATTTAGGCATTATTTGATAGATTGAGCCTTTCTAGCCTAACCTAAACAATGAAATATCCTTAGTTACTCTATCTTGAGCTTAATGAACTTTTCTTTCTAAAAACTACAAATGAGCCGAAAGCCAAATTTTGTATGAATATCCTTATCTTTGATCCTATTCACCACTCCATGATTATTTTTCTGAATACTTGTTTTGTAGAGCTTAAATTGACAAAAGGTTGGAAGGGTGGAGCAAGGAAAAGAAAAGAATTATGCAAAGAAAAAGAAAGAGAGAATTATGAAAAAGGAAGAAAAGAAAATTCCAAAGAGAATAAAAGCATATGTTGTGGGAAAAAAATACCTTTTGAGAATCAAGGAAAAAGATGGATCAAACTCAATTGAAGTAAGAAAATGAATGTGGGGGAAAGTCCTCCAAACTTGAAAAAGCTCAATAGATCATATTTAGTCATGTGGTGTTGGGTGATTGAGCCTGCATTTGTATCCTTTATCCCACCTTATACCCTGGCCACATTATAAGCCTAATAAAGTCCTATTGATCCTAGAGGTAGTTTTGGCCTACATTAGTGGAGAGTGGCATGAAAAATAAGCATATGGAAATCCTAAACTATTTAGAGATCTACAACCAAAATTTTGAGATATATAAACTCATCTGGGTAAAAGAAAATTTAGTGACCCAAAACACACACACACATTCGGGATTCAAGAGAATAAAATAATGAATTGCATTTGAGTTAATCTTGTGTATGATTATGATCTTTCAAAATTTTACTTGAGAATATTTTTAAGATATGAGGCAAAAATTTTGGGAAGCCTAACACTCACCACAGATATTGATTTTTGATTTTGTCTTTAGGGATTATTTTGCTTGAGGACAAGCAAAAGGTTGAGTGTGGGGGTATTTGATATGATCATAATTAAGCATGATTTTAATACCTTTATGCTTACCTTTTGTTTGATTTAAGTAAAATATTATTAGGAATTAGCTTAGTTTTGTGCTTTGTGTTGTAGGAACAAATGAAGAAGAAAATGGAAGAAAAAGATAAGAAATTCATGGAAAAATGCTACATTGCAGCGATTGCAGACCATTCAGTACTGTTTTGAGCATATCAGCCTCTTATGAAATCCAATCAAAGTGATTCAAGTGGCTGTGAAACGATAACACAATAAACTACAACTTTTATGTTGAACACTTGGTCAATTTCTAGAGATTTCATAGCCTTACAGAGCTCGCCAATCAGAATCACAGTGCAGCAAGATGAATTCTGACCTCTGGTCACTAATTGTATGATATTTCCTTCAATTTAGATCCAATTGAGGTGATTCTAGCTGCTATGGAAAGAAGAGACATAGAGCTACAACTTTTGTGTTCGGAACTTTGGCAAATTCTGGAAATATCTGGGCGCCGCGGTGCTTGTAATTGAGCACCACGGCGCTGAACAACCCAGCCAAGTTTCGTAGCATGTGAGCGCCGCGGCGCTCTACTTGGGCGCCACGGTGCCCCGTCTCTGATTCCCCACAGCGTCGCTGCACCAGGTCACTGAACTTGTGATTTTAAGGGTTTTTTGACTCCAATTGAAGCTTGATAGGTCCAAATTTGACCTAGAAACTCTCCTACATCAATTAGGAGGAGTTAATCTATAAAAAGGGAGCAAAACAAGCAGAGAGGAGATCGAATTCTGTATCCGATCTTTCACTGAATTCTTCATCTACATTCTTCAATTCTTCTTTTGTTTATCTTATGGCCCTGCGTGGCTAATTCTCTTTAGTTGGTTGAGGTGAGTTGAAACCTCAAGGGATTTTTATACATTGTGAGATGTGGATCTGATGTTATTATTTCAATTTGTTTTTAATATTGATTGTTCATCTGTTCTTGTTCTTAATGATTATGCATATGTTTGCTAGGAGGCCTACTAGTATTTCGTCTATTTTAATCTACCGCTGAATTGTATTTTGAACAAAGTCTTTAATTCTGCGATTCGTGAGGCAAATAGGTTTGAGGGTTTTGGATTATAAATCATTGAACCAATGATGAATGATTGACTAAATTAGATATAGCTGATGTGTTTATATTTGTTTAGCTCTGTCAGTTTCTCTAGTTCTTCATGCGGTTAACAAGTTATATTTTACCGATGTGCTAAAAGATGGCTTGTTAATTAGGGTTTAATTAGTGCGATTGTCATTAATTTGCTAGGAATAAGGAGAAACGGGGTTAAAACCCCAATGATAGATATTCATTTACAGATTGACTATGTTGTCGATGATCAATGTAATCCCTTGGCGGTGGATACCAACTGAAACCAACGTCTTTATCATTAATCACTTTCGCTTATTTATTTTCATTATTGTTTACTTTACTTAACTTGCGATTATCAATTCCTCCCTTTTAATGACATAAGGTAATTCCAGTCTCTGTGGGATCGACCTTTACTCCTACTACTACAGGTTAGTTTTGACGTAAGGTATTAATTTGGGTGCACCTGCGACAGTGCGCACCAAATTTTGGCGCCGTTGGCGAGGACTGTGTTTATTTACCTTTTGTGATTTTTTTTTCTTTTCTTTTTGTTCATAACTTTGAATATGGCAGCCAATTTTCAACAATTTGGCACTAGGCTGGGCTCTCCATTAAGATATGCTGGTGAGGTATGTAGTTCTTCCCTTGAAGAGCAACTTGCAAATTTAACTTCTCTTGTTCGTCAACGTGTAGAAAATATGTAAAGAGAGAAGTGCTATGGAAATTATTCAGCCATAGGGCATCCTTCTTTTGGGTACCCAACTTTCTATGATGAGTCATTTGAGCAGGTAAATATGGTTAATGGTTTCCATGAACCACAACAAGTGAGGTATGATTCCTATTCAAACATGTACAATACTGGATGGAGGGATCATCTCAACTTCAGGTATGAGAATGCACAAAATAGTCTTGCAGAACAAAATTTTGTAAATTTTCAGCATACTCAACAGGCCTATTATCCTAGACAGAATACATCTTAGGTTTTTCAGGTAAGTACTCCTTTAGAAGATATTGTTAAATCTCTTACACAAAGTACTCATCAATTTCAACAAGAGGTAAGGGCCAGCATTCAAAGCTTAACAAATCAAATTGGGCAATTAGCAACAACAGTTAGCAGGCTAGAGTCTCAAAATTCAAAAATTGAAAGTCTAGCCCAAGCATCGTTAATACAAAAGGTAGAAAATTCTGCACTAAATGAAAAGGATGACTTGGAAGTTGACACTAGTAAGCCTACTAAGAAAGAGGTTATGGAATGTACCCTAAACGTCAAATTTGAAGAGAATATTATAGTATGAGAGGAAGCACCAGAACTGCAGCAAACAGGTAAGGATTTTTCTATGTTGTTATCAATTTCTAATAAGATGCCTGTACCTTCTATTTTGTAGTATTCTGACCTAGGCTTAAAGAGCCTCCCTAGCCAATTAAAGGGCCTATACAATGGAGAACCACCTGCAGTTATAACCTCAAATAAATATGCCCTATTCAAAGATAGAGGAAAGTTACCGCATGCTTTGGTAGAATCTCAAAAGGATGAAATTAAATTGGATGCCAAAAGCTACTCAAGACATCGGTTATTTCCAGGTAAGTTGAGTTCTCATTTAATTAAATCTTTGACTAATGCTAACTTCCCTCTTCATAATGCAGCTGAACCTCAGAATTCTGCACATTCAAAGGCAAGCCAATTCAAAGTTGACATCAAGGATCCTCCTTGAATGACAAAAGGAGCCTTGAGTCGAGCCAACGACATTAAACAAAGGCGCTTATTGGGAGGCAACCCAACATAATCAAAAAAAAAAGTGGGAGTCAGAAATATTCATGGTCCAGTAATGTAACATGCTCATTCCACTCCAAACAAATTCAGGGAAGTTCACTTAACTCATATGTTTTTCTATATCTTTCTTTTACATTGAGGACAATGTAAAGTTTGAGTGTGGGGGTGGAATTATATTTTTTTGAATTATTGTGACCTTATTATGAGCATTAATTTTCTGATTTTCACTATCAATGCACTTTTATTGCGTTTAGCAAGTTGAGTGATTGTGTGAGTATGCAATTTATGTTTTGGGAAGTTAGGCACAACCAACAGCCAACGATATGACTATCCAATTTTTTTTTAACTCTTGAAAAATGTAGAAACTTCATGGTTGTATGCAATTTTATCTCTTTTGCAATTTATTACTTTTGACTTTAGAATCCTGAAATATTTTGCACAATAAATTTGGGCATTCGATTTATCTTTTACGTAGAGAAGGTTTATATAATTCAAATATATTTCATGATCTCCACAGGATTCTAGAACTTATTTGAATGCTACTTGAGGCAAAATCCTAGGTTAATACTATTATTTAGGATATGATTTAGGCATTATTTGATAGATTGAGCCTTTCTAGCCTAACCTAAACAATGAAATATCCTTAGTTACTCTATCTTGAGCTTAATGAACTTTTCTTTCTAAAAACTACAAATGAGCCGAAAGCCAAATTTTGTATGAATATCCTTATCTTTGATCCTATTCACCACTCCATGATTATTTTTCTGAATACTTGTTTTGTAGAGCTTAAATTGACAAAAGGTTGGAAGGGTGGAGCAAGGAAAAGAAAAGAATTATGCAAAGAAAAAGAAAGAGAGAATTATGAAAAAGGAAGAAAAGAAAATTCCAAAGAGAATAAAAGCATATGTTGTGGGAAAAAAATACCTTTTGAGAATCAAGGAAAAAGATGGATCAAACTCAATTGAAGTAAGAAAATGAATGTGGGGGAAAGTCCTCCAAACTTGAAAAAGCTCAATAGATCATATTTAGTCATGTGGTGTTGGGTGATTGAGCCTGCATTTGTATCCTTTATCCCACCTTATACCCTGGCCACATTATAAGCCTAATAAAGTCCTATTGATCCTAGAGGTAGTTTTGGCCTACATTAGTGGAGAGTGGCATGAAAAATAAGCATATGGAAATCCTAAACTATTTAGAGATCTACAACCAAAATTTTGAGATATATAAACTCATCTGGGTAAAAGAAAATTTAGTGACCCAAAACACACACACACATTCGGGATTCAAGAGAATAAAATAATGAATTGCATTTGAGTTAATCTTGTGTATGATTATGATCTTTCAAAATTTTTCTTGAGAATATTTTTAAGATATGAGGCAAAAATTTTGGGAAGCCTAACACTCACCACAGATATTGATTTTTGATTTTGTCTTTAGGGATTATTTTGCTTGAGGACAAGCAAAAGGTTGAGTGTGGGGGTATTTGATATGATCATAATTAAGCATGATTTTAATACCTTTATGCTTACCTTTTGTTTGATTTAAGTAAAATATTATTAGGAATTAGCTTAGTTTTGTGCTTTGTGTTGTAGGAACAAATGAAGAAGAAAATGGAAGAAAAAGATAAGAAATTCATGGAAAAATGCTACATTGCAGCGATTGCAGACCATTCAGTACTGTTTTGAGCATATCAGCCTCTTATGAAATCCAATCAAAGTGATTCAAGTGGCTGTGAAACGATAACACAATAAACTACAACTTTTATGTTGAACACTTGGTCAATTTCTAGAGATTTCATAGCCTTACAGAGCTCGCCAATCAGAATCACAGTGCAGCAAGATGAATTCTGACCTTTGGTCACTAATTGTATTCTATCTCCTTTAATTTAGATCCGATTGAGGTAATTCCAGCGGCTATGGAAAGAAGAGACATAGAGCTACAACTTTCCTGTTCAGCACTTTGGCAAATTCTAGAAATATCTTGGCACTGCGGTGCTTGTAATGGAGCACAGCGGCGCTGAACAACCCAACCAAGTTTCGCAGCATGTGAGCGCCGCGGTGCTCTACTTGGGCGCCGCGGCGCCCCGTCCCTTATTCCCCGCAGCGCCGCGGCGCCCGCCGCTGCACCAGGTCACTGAATTCGCAATTTTAAGGGTTTTTGGACTCCAATTGAAGCCCGATAGGTCAAAATTTGACCTAGAAACACTCCTACATCATTTAGGAGGAGTTAATCTATAAAAAGGGAGCAAAACAAGCAGAGAGGAGATCGAATTCTGGATCCGATCTTTCACCGAATTCTTCATCTACATTCTTCAATTCTTTTTTTGTTTATCTTATGGCCCTGCGTGACTAATTATCTTTAGTTGGTTGAGGTGAGTTGAAACCTCAAGGGATTTTTATACATTGTGAGATGTGGATCTGATGTTAGTATTTCAATTTGTTTTGAATATTGATTGTTCATCTGTTCTTGTTCTTAATGATTATGCATATGTTTGCTAGGAGGCCTACTAGTATTTCGTCTGTTTTAATCTATCGCTGAATTGTATTTTGAACAAAGTCTTTAATTCTGCGATTCATGAGGCAAATAGGTTTAAGGGTTTTGGATTATAAATCATTGAACCTATGATGAATGATTGACTAAATTAGATATAGCCGATGTGTTTATATTTGTTTAGCTCTGTCAGTTTCTCTAGTTCTTCATGCGGTTAACAAGTTATATTTTACCGATGTGCTAAAAGATGGCTTGTTAATTAGGGTTTAATTAGTGCGATTGTCATTAATTTGCTAGGCATAAGGAGAAACGGGGTTAAAACCCTAATGATAGATATTCATTTGCAGATTGACTATGTTGTCAATGATCAATGTAATCCCTTGGCGGTGGATACCAACTGAAACCAACGTCCTTATCATTAATCACTTTCGCTTATTTATTTTCATTATTGTTTACTTTACTTAACTTGCGATTATCAATTCCCCCCTTTTAATAACATAAGGTAATTCCAGTCTCTGTGGGATCGACCCTTACTCTCACTACTACAGGTTAGTTTTGAGGTAAGGTATTAATTTGGGTGCACCTGCGACAGTGCGCACCACGTACTTACAGAGTGGTGAGACATGGAACATATCATGAAGGTTTGATAGATGTGGAGAAAGTACAATCTCATAAGCAGATGGTCCCACTTTTTTGAGAATTTGATAGGGACCCTAATACCATAGACTTAACTTTTTAACCTTCATTGCTCGTTCAATGCTTGTAGTGGGAGATATCTTTAAAAGCACTTACTCCCCTTGTTAGAACTACAACAATTTATTTCTTTTGTCATAATAGCTTTTTTGCCAACTTTGGGCTATTTGCATATTTTCTCAGAGCATTTGTATTTGCTCGATGGTGAGTTGAACCAATTTTGGACCCAATAGATTTCTTTTCCCTACTTCATAGCAACACAGAAGGGATCGGTATTTCCGGCCATACAAAGTTTCATAAGGTGCCATCCTGATGCTGGAGTGGTAATTATTATTATATGCAAATTTTGCTAGTGGTAAATATTCATTCTAGCCTTTTCCTTGTTCTAGAGTACAAGCTCTGAGCATATCTGCTAGGGTTTATATGGTTCTTTTGCCATCAGTCTAAGGGTGGTATGCTGTGCTAAAATGTAGCATTTTCCAAAAGCTTCTTTTAAAGCTCTATAAAACCTAGAAGTAAATCAGGAATCTCTATCATAAATAATACTATTAAGGATTCCATGCAATCGTAACAAATCTCTTACATACAACTAGGCTAACTTCTCAAGTGACAAATTGATCTCGATGGGTAAAAAATGTGCAAATTTCGTCAAGCTGTCTACTATAGCCCATATTGCATCATGTCCAGTTTACATCTTAGGTAACTCTACAATAAAATCCATGCAAATACTATCACACTTCCAATCCGGTATTTCTAAGGGTTGTAATAGTCCTGAGGGTTTCTAATGCTCTATTTTCACCTTTTGATAGATCAGGCATCTGGTAACGAACTCTGCAATGTCTTTCTTCATTGCCAGCCACCAGTACATCTTCTTTAAGTCTTGATACATCTTAGTCGATCTCAAATGAATAGTATACTTATTTTGATGAGCTTCTTCTAGATCTTATTCCTCAAGGCCCCTTTTGCCAGTATACACATTTGTCCCTTATACTTAAAAGTTCTATCCTTAATTATCGCAAAGCCTAGCTGCTCTTTTCGGTTTTGTAAAAATTCATCCTACTACTATGCTTCCTTGATCTATGTTTTCAAGTCACATTCAACTCGCAGCTTAATTATACTTAAGCCTTCAGGAATGACTGTAATTGATAAGCTCAAATTTTTGAATTCTTTCATTAACTCCATCTCCTTTATCAATATTTGGCTCACATGTAATGACTTCTGACTTAGTGCATCAGCTACTACATTTGCTTTCCACGGGTGATACTTTACCTTAAATTTATAATCATTAATGAATTACATCCATCTTCTTTGTTTCATATTCAACTCCTTTTAATCAAAGAGATATTTTAAACTCTTATGGTCACTGTAACAACCGGTTTATATATATATATATATATATATATATATATATATATATCGACCGATAATGCATTCCAAGCAGTAAGCCATACACATTTATATAAGTAACTAATATTCCATTATCATGATATCCAAAACTACATCATAGATTAATATTTATACATAAGCGACACTGAGACACATAACTACATCCACTTAACATTGAACCCTATACCGCACATCTTCCCTGAGTGTAAAGGGTGGAGGAGGTGGTGTTGGCATCGGGATCTTTATGATCAAGTGCACGGAAATAGCTAGCATAACGTTTACTTTTATCTGAACATAACACCAACAATAATGAGAACGAAGGTTCCCAAAAGGTCTAACATTAAAAGCATCATACAGTAAATAAGGAAAACACAGTTGATAACTCTAATTCGTTAGAGTTTCTCTATGCTTTTCTGAGGGCAGTTACTCTACATTTTGATTTATTAGCATTCATGCCCCCTGTTTTAGTAGTGTATTTTGCCTCCCATGAATATAAGACCACCCACTACATTTGTTGTGAAATTCAGTATACAAGATAGAAAAACAGGCAGTAAAGCAAGTGATATTGGGTGATCTTGATCCTTTTAATAGGATGCATATGACGGGAAGATTACCTTTTGTGATATGGTGTAGGTGGCAGCGAGTCAGGGCTGCTGCAGCAGGTGCGGCCACTACCCAGCTGACACAGTAAACTATTGGGAGTTGCAGGGACTATCTCCATTACTGGGATTGGATAGAAAGCTGCTGGTAAAGGTGCTGGCTGAAAAGCAAGGAGAATTTTAGCAGGCCAGGCCAGTTTCCTAGGACAACGGGGCTTGCCTTTAAAAAGTAGAAAACATAAAGCAAAAATCAAGGGGAGAGACGCAGGGGACAGAAGGAAAATAGAAAGGGAAGCCCAAAAATCCCTGATAGGAGTGGGCTGTGAGGATACACTCTAGCCTAGGACGAGCTAACCCTGCATGGTTAAGCACTGGACGTGAGGAAGAGGACTCCTGCTTAGGGTTCCCTTCATTTATTTTTGTGTTTCATTGTTTAGCACTGAGTTGTATTCTTTTTCCTTTAGTTGTATTACTCTTCACTACATACTGGTTATTCTGATGCTTGTAATCAGTTTGGATATGAGGTTGGGCTAAGTTTCCAGCTAGGGTTGTAGATGGATTGCGGTGAACACATGCACATTTTAATTTATAAATGATTTTGCTATAACATTGCTTTCATCATTCAATTGCTTTTGCATATCTTAAACTTCTCCTGTTAACTGAAATTTAATAGAGGAAGGCTGAGGGTAACATTGACCTGGAAGGGTGGTGGAGGCTGAAAAAAGGGTTGGATGTATGGGCACAACTAATATAGGAATATATAGTTGTCCCATTTTACCCAATAGTTGGGACTTCAAGTACAACTATGGGGTTAGGATTGATGCAGGAATGTGTGTCCAAACCCCAGGAGTGCATGGAATGGTAGTCTAGAAAGACCCCATTCAAGAGAAGATTGGGCACTTGAGCAATTGCTATAGCAATTTCTAGAGTAAAATGAGTGCAGAAGTTCATGGCAACCCTGAAGTAACCCTAGTTCACCTAATATCGTTTTCTTTCGTAACCTAGTGTACCTCAACTTAATTAAAGTCTTGTTTAGTTTGTTTAACCTTAATTGCTCTTGGACCTTAAATCTTGTGAACCAACAGAATTTTGCTACAACATTTCACAAGTCAAAGCATTCTATAGTAATTTCTAGTACACTCTTTATGGGGCGATACTCACTCATCATTATATTACTTGGTCATGACACGTGCACTTGCGTACTGACATTGCATATAAACTTTTGCAACCAACAAGTTTTTGCCACCGTTGCCGGGGAGTGTCAACTTGGAAATTATTATTATATATTTGACTGTGTGAAGGACTTTTATCTTTTAGTCACTCTGCTGTCATTTTGGGCAGGTGAACTCAATGCATGAGCAGGTATGAAAGAGAGCTACTACCTCTAGAACTGGAGATAGAAAGAACTCTTCTGAGAAGAAGGAGAGGACTGTTGGGACCTTAGCAACAAGCAGAAATGGCTAACCAGAATGGAGCAAACAACATGGATGACAGAGATAGAGTCTTGAATGCTTATGTTCAACCAAACCTGAATGGGTTGAACCCAAGCATCGTAAGACCAGAAATTGAAGCTCTTCATTTTGAGTTCTAGTCGATAATGTTTCAGATGCTGTAGACTATAGGGCAATCCAGTGGAATGCCTATAGAGGACCCTCACCTTCACCTGAGAGTATTCATTGAAGTCATAAATGCTTTCAAAATGAATGGGTGACAAATGAAGTTCTTAGGCTGAAACTGTTCCCCTATTCATTAAGAGATTGAGCTAGAGTGTGGTTAAACTCTCTACCACCCGATTCTATTGCAAACTGGAGTGATTTGGCAGAGAAGTTTCTACTAAAATACTTCCCACATACCAAGAATGCAAGATTGAGGAATGATATCACGTCTTTCTAGTAATTAGACGGAGAATCGCTATAGGACACCTGGGAAAGGTACAAAGAACTGTTACAGAGATGTCCCCATCATGGAATCTTGTACTGCATTCAAATGGAGACGTTTTATAATGGCCTTAATGCTTAAACACAAACCATAGTGGATGCAGTAGCTAATGGGGCACTTCTGTCCAACACATACAATGTGGCACATGAGCTGCTTAAAAGGATGGCTAGCAATAATTATCAATGGCCTATGGATAGAGTCTCAACTGGAAAGAAAACAACGGGTATGCATGAAGTGAGTGAAGTCACTTCTCTCATAGCCCAGCTAGCTTCATTAGTGAATGTCTTGAAAAACCAGCAACTGATTCACCCTCGAGCAACTAATGTAGTCCAGGAGAATAAAGTATCTTGTGTTTTGTGCACCGGGCCTCATTTATTTGAAAGTTTTCCTTCAAATCTGGAGTCACTATGCTATGTGGGAAACATGAATCGCAACAACAATCCCTATTTAAACACGTATAACTCGAGTTGGAGGCAGCATCCCAATTTTTCTTGGAGTAACTATGGTACTGGACAGGGAAGCAACTCTGCCCCACAGAGACCACAGGCCCCCCTAAGATTTCAGCAGCAAAGGAATTAGCCTAATGAAACTCCCACTTCATTGGAGTCCTTGCTAAAGGAATACATGGCAAGAAATGATGCTGTGATCCAGAGTCAAGCTGCGTCATTAAGGAATCTGGACACCCAAATTGGGAAACTTGCCAATGAATTAAAAAGCAAACCTCAAGGGACACTTCCAAGAAATATTGAAGTCCCTAGGAGAGAAGGGAAAGAGTACTGTAAGGCTATAGCTCTTAGGAGTGGAAAAGTAGTGGAAGCACCCCAAGCAAAGAGACAGGACCAAAAAGACCCTATTGTACCCCTGGAAAAGAAGAAGGACAAGCAGAGGCAGGTGGAGGAGGCAAGTGAGGAAGTAGGAATCCTTGGAGAAAAGTCTACAGCTCTACCATAGCAAAATACTGTAGCTTTTCCATAGCAAAACGTGTAGCAGACCAAGCTACCTCCACCGTTCCTTTAAAGATTCTAGAAACAATAGAATGATCATCAATTCAGAAGATTCCTGGATGTCCTCAAGCAACTGCACATTAACATCCCCTTGGTGGAAGCATTAGAGCAAATGCCAAACTATGTAAAGTTTATGAAGGACATCTTGACTAAGAAGAGAAGATTTTGGGAATTTGAGACTGTTGCTCTCACACGGGAATATAGTGTTGTGCTGCAGAATAAGCTGCCTCCCAAACTCAAGGATCCAAGTAGCTTCACCATTCCTTGCTTCATTGAGAACCAGTATTTTGGCAAAGCCTTCTGTGACTTGGGACCAAGCATCAACCTCATGCCAATGGCCATATTCAAGAAGTTAGGGATTAGAAAAGAAAGGACTACCTCGGTCTTACTACAATTGGCAGACAGATCCATTGCACATCCAGAAGGGAAAATCGAGGATGTCGTAGTTAAGGTGGACAAATTCATTTTCCCAGTGGATTTTATAATAATGAACTATGAAGCTGATGCAGATGTGCCAATCATTTTGGGTAGGCGATTCCTAGCAACTGGCCGAACCTTAATTGATGTTCAAAAAAAGGAATTAACCATGAGAGTTCAAGATGAACAGGTTACATTCAATGTATTCCAGTCCATGAAATTTCCCAGTGAAGTAGAGGAATGTTCAGTTGTTTTTGTTATAGACACATTAGCATCAAAGCAGTTTGAAAAATGCTACAAGGGCCCATCACCAGTTGTATGGCCGGATAACTCAGATTCAGAGGGGGAAAATGAGAAAGAATGGGCTTGGATTGAAGCCAGACATGGCACTAGGAGGTAAGGGCAGATGATTGAGCCATTAGACATGTCCTCAATGGAAACAAAGTTGCCGAAAGCATCAGTAGAGGAACCACCAATCTTAGAGTTAAAGCCATTACTAGCGCATCTCAAATATGCTTATCTAGGCGAAACAACCACTCTTCTTGTAATCATTTTAGCATTCTTGACAGAAGAACAAGAGGAGAAGCTATTCTTGACGTTGAAAAGATTCAGAAAAGCTATTGGTTGGACCCTTGCTGATATTAAGGGTATTAGTCCCTCATTTTGTATGCATAAGATCCTATTAGAGAACAATGAAAAAGGGTCTATTGAACCCCAATAGAGGCTCAATCCAATAATGAAGGAGGTGGTGAAGAAAAAAATCATCAAGTGGTTAGATGCTGAGATTATTTACCCCAACTCAGACAGTTCCTGAGTTAGTCTAGTCCAATGTGTTCCTAGGAAAGGGGGCATGACTGTGGTGGAAAATGAAAAGAATGAACTCATCCCAACCAAGGTTGTGACTGGCTAGAGGATTTGCATGGACTACCGGAGATTGAACAAAAGCACCAGGAAAGACCACTTCCCCCTGCCATTCATTGACCAAATGCTAGAAAAACTTGCGGGAAGGGAGTACTATTGTTTCCTAGACAGGTATTCAAGCTACAATCAGATTGGTATAGCACTCAAAGACTAGCACAAGACCACATTCACATGCCCTTATGACACCTTTGCATTTCGGAGGATGTCGTTTGGATTATGCAATTCTCCAGCAACTTTCCAACGATGCATGATGGCAATTTTCACAGAAATGTCTGAGCAATTGGTGGAAATTTTCATGGATAACTTTTCAGTTTTTGGGGATTCCTTTGACTTATGTTTGGGAAACCTTGCTAAGGTTCTTCAAAGGTGAGAGGAAACAAACTTGGTGTTGAACTGGGAGAAGTGTCAATTTATGGTGAAGGAGGGGATTGTGCTGGGACATAGAGTCTCTCAAGATGGAGTAGAGGTTGACAAGGCGAAAGTAGAAATAATAAAAAAGTTGCTTCCTCCCACCTCAGTCAAAGGCATCAGAAGCTTCCTTGGCCATGCAGGATTCTACAAGAGGTTCACCAAGGACTTCTCCAAGGTTGCTAAACCTCTATGCAGTTTGCTAGAGAAAGACAGAATCTTTTTCTTCGATAAGACCTGCATGACAGCATTATGTGACCTTAAGAAGAAATTGAGTACAACACCGGTTATTGTGGCACCAGACTGGACTTCTCCATTTGAGCTAATGTGTGATGCAAGTGAAGTAGCATTGGGAGCCGTCCTTAGGCATCACAGGAATAATGTTTTTCATTCTATATATTATGTAAGAAAGACGCTGTAAGGGGCCCAGCTCAACTACACAGTAACAGAGAAGGAGCTACTTGTAGTGGTATTTGCTTTTAAGAAATTCATATCTTACTTGGTAGGAGCAAAAGTAATTGTGCACACAGACCATTCTTCGATCAAACACCTAGTCAGGAAGAAGGATTCCAAGCCTAGACTCATTCAATGAGTGCTCTTGCGCCAAGAATTTGATCTGGAGATTAGGGATAGAAAGGGAACTGAAAATCAGGTGGTAGACCATCTCTCCATACTGGAACAGGACAGAGCAGATGCAGAAGAAATTAATGAGAAGTTCCTGGATGAGGAACTCTTCCTCATGTCCCAAGCTGGTATGCCATGGTATGTTGACTATGTGAAGTACCTGGTGAGTGGACTACTCCCACCAGATTTGACATCACAACAAAAGAAGAAGTTTCTACACAATGTGAATTCATATTACTGGGATGAACCGTACCTCTTCAAGCAGTGTACAGATCATCAGATGATAAGAAGATGCATTCCCAGTGAAGAGATGGAGCAAATCCTTAGCAATGTCATGCTTCACCCTATGGAGGCCACTTTGGAGAAGTGAAGACTACAAACAAAGTACTACAGGCAGGGTTCTACTAGCCTTCTCTGTTCAAGGACTCCCACTCCTTTGTGTTGTAATGCGACAGGTGCCAAAGAGTAGGAAACATATCCAGAAGACATAAAATGCTGTTGAACAACATTCTAGAAGTAGAATTGTTCGAAGTATGGGGAATAGATTTCATGGGCCCATTCCCTTCGAGTTTTGGGAACCAATACATCCTAGTAGATGTCGACTATGTCTCAAAATGGGTAGAAGCAAGTGCATCTCCAGCTAACTAGATTTCTGAAGAAGAACCTTTTTACAAGGTTTAGAACTCCCAGAGCCATCATCAGTGGTAGAGGATCCCACTTCTACAACAGGCAATTCAGAGCATTGTTGGCCAAATATGAAGTAAGGCACAAGGTGGCAATACCATATCATCCACAAACTAGTGGGCAGGCTGATATCTTCAATAGAGAAATCAAGAGGATACTGGAGAAAACGATTGGCCCAACTAGGAATGATTGGTCCTCAAGGCTGGATGATGCATTGTGGGCCTATAGAACATCTTATAAAACACCGTTGAGGAAGTCAGCATACAATTTGGTGTTTGGTAAGGCTCGTCATCTTCCAGTAGAGCTAGAGCATCGGGCATATTTGGCAGTAAAGGAGTTAAATCTAAATTTGGGAGCTGCTGTTGAGAAAATAATGCTACAGCTAAATGAGCTAGATGAATTCTATGGTCAGGCTTATGAGAATGCCAAGCTATATAAGGAGAAAGCAAAGCAATGGCATGATAAGAAGATACAATCGAGGGACTTTAAAGTGGGATAGAGAGTGTTGCTATATAACTCTAGGCTAACCTCGTTCCCTGGGAAATTAAAATCTTGCTGGTCTGGTCCCTTCCGCATCAGCAAAGTCTTCCCTTTTGGAAATGTTGAATTGGAAGAAGAAAAGGCAGGGAGGATATTCAAGGTTAACGGACAACGGATCAAGCACTACCTGGGAGGTGATGTGGATTGCTAGCACACCTCAATCCAATTGTAAGAGGGATGAACAGGGAAGAAGTCCGGCTGTTGACTCTAAAATAAGCGCTTATGGGAGGCAACCCATGTTTAATTTGTTTTTGTTTTATTTTACAATTGTTAGGCAGCTCAAATTGTGACTCTAATATCTTTTGTGTTCATTTAACAGGACAGGGAAAACATCAGTCTAAAGGCCAGTTGTTGCCTTGCTATAGCAAAAGCGTGTGAAAGCCAGTTTTTTCTTTGCTACAGCAAAATCGTGAGAAAGCCAGCTTTTGTCATAAGACTTGCTACAACAAAATCTTAGGGAAGCCAATTTTTGCCACAGGAATTGCTGTAGCAAAAGTGCACAGCCCTGAAGCAAGGAGTCTTCCCTTGATAAAGAAATGGTGCTAGATGAAGAAAGGAGAATGCAAATTGAGGAAACGCACGAAGGGTCACCCAAAGGCTTGAGCCAAAAAGAGAAAACCCAAAAAAAGGGCGAGAACATATAAGGAAACCAGAAGCCACGACCCTCCACATTCTCACTCAAACCATTCCTGCACACCCTCTGCCTTCTGTCAGTTCTTTAAGCCCTACCTGTTACATTCCCATACCATTCACACCTCAAAAACCTCAATGCCTGAAAGCACAACATCTTCTTCAAGACCTTCAACTTGCAAAATGCCAAGAATCAAGATGGTAGCATGGAAGGCTAGCAAGATGAAGCAGTTTACCTCGAATGAAAACCAAAGAAGGCACAATGAAGAAACCGTTTAGTGGAATTTCTGTGTAGAGAAAGGGTTTGCCTTTATAACGCCCGAGGATCTGGGTCTTCTAATGTATGTGGCAATAGCAGTGAAGCAACAGGGATGGGAAAATTTTGCCAAACACCCCCAGCCTGCTCTCATTCCCCTGGTAAGAGAGTTCTACGCCAACTTCCGAAGGATGCCAAGGACTGGATTAGGGTTAGGGAGACCCGCGTCCTATTCGACCCAGCCACTATAAATGAAGCCTGCAAATTGAATGATGAGGATGACGACTATGCAGCTCATTTGGAGTCTCTACAAGAACAAGATTAGGAGAAAATGTTGGCACGGGTGTACGTCCCAGGCACCACCTGGGACAAATCTTCTTAGGGTGCTGCAATCGTAAATTGTATTTCTTTGGTGCCTGCGGCTAAAGTGTGGTACCAATTCCTAAAGACTTGCCTTTTGCCCTCCACTCACGGGAAAAGTGTAAGCCGAGATAGGGTGGCCATGGTTGATGCCATCATTTCGGGGAGGCCCATTAATGTAGGAAGTGTCATCAATGATCAAATAAGAGTATGCGTTAACCGAAAAAAGGCAGTTTTCTCTTCCCTTCCCTTATCACCTTGCTATGCTACGACAGCAAGGTACCCATCTCAATGGATGAGGAAACACTCAAGATGGGAGCCACCATCAGCACTATCACTATAGCTCCCATTGTGCAAGACAAGGGAGAGCAAGAGCCACCAACCACCACACAAGCCCCTCCATACTTCGAAGGCCAAGCAACAGCAACCTCAGCCTCCTAGCCGTCAAATAAGACCTTCTAGCTACTCCTACAACAACAAGCCACTGCCTTGCAGTAGCAAGCACTGCTCTTGAAACACCAGTAACAATTCTGGAAATACCACCAAAAGAAGGATATGGCCCTCTAGAAAAAGCTTGACCAGAATTTCAAGCAATTCTTTTCCTTTCCTGAATTCCCCAAGGACCTATTCCACACTACATTTGGGGAAGAACAGAGAGCACCTGAACCCCGGCCTGAAGAGGGTGAGGAATCCCATGACTTCTCCCACAACAACGAGCAGAGGACAAGTCCACGGAGGACTCAAGAGGAAGATGCGTCCTCAGAGGATGAAGAGTGTAACAACTTTTTTATTATTATTCTTATACAATATAGAGTTTACATACATGTCATCAATCAAAACATATGTACAACATATCAAACACATAAAAATCTACATCTTATTTATGCTGGTTGACCAATTCTGGAGATACAGGTGTAGGTGGTTGCACCTTCACCGGGATCTAAGTCAACTCGACAACAAAAATTTTATTTGCTTCTGGGATCTACCCAACATAAAGTACTCGATCCAACGTGCACTAAAAGCCAGAGCCATAGAAAAATCTGCAAAACTAATTTTTTGAACATGATATGGAAATATAGTGAGAATTAAATCCCAGTAAGTTCAACAATAAATTATCATTAATATAGCTCATCACGTCATGTTCAGCTTTATAAACTACAGCAAATATCTTTGGTCACATGAATGCACTATATCTATGTACATGAGAATCGTACAATAATGACATGTATGATAGGATTTCAGAATATATTATGATGACTATCAATTTATTCTCATATAAAGCTACCCTGGTCAGGGTGACTATTATCTACTCTCTGGTATGAGATTTTCTCGCTCTGTCTGACATGGTCCACTTTCTCTTTCATGTCTCATTAACATGATCATAACCGTTGGTAGGGCGTCCCCTACTAGTGCACCACACGGATTGCCATGCGACCGTGCTCATTTCTTTTCTTTTCACAATGATAGCCAAAAATATACTTTCAATAACAAGTATGTTCAACAAAATATAACTATTACCAAAAATCATTGGTAATCATGCCATGAACATAACTATTTCAAATATCACTTTATAAAATATTTCTATGTCAAAATTTCACACTTAAGATGGTAAGAAGTTCATACAATGGCAATGGCTATGTCATATAATAGTCATTTATTATTTTCATTTATAAGATTCTTCTTCTTTTTTAAATATTAATTTTCTTTATTTATTTTCTTGATGCAGGTTTTCATCCTATCTAACCTTCTCTTACTAATCAAAGCATAACTCCCTCAATTTAACTCCGATGTAAGTGATCTTGGTGTCAATTTCAAGATACAACAACTATCTAAAACTATTATGTTGAACAGTTTAGCGAAATATTAAGAAATGAAGGAGATATTACACCATCAATGTACCGATTATTGTTTCTCGGATAGGTTCTGACCTTTGCCTACTAATCGATCCATATCTCCCTCATAAAAATTTCAAATTATGTTATTCCAGTGGCTAAAACTCCACGACACATATATCTATAATTCGTGTGTTAACGATGTATTTTAATTCCCTATAGAATGTTCTAAAAAATTAAAACACAGAAGCTATCCTAACATATTCTTCCCTAATTAACCATTTTTTGACCACTGCTTACTAATTAGAGGATATCTACCACATACGGACTCCAAATTGTGTGCTTCCAGTGGTTAAAAATCCGTGACACATATATCTATAATTCGTATGTTAACTATTTATTTTAATTCCCTACAGAAAGTTATCAGAAAGTAAAACACAGAAGCGATCCTAAAATATTCTTTCCTGATTAACCAATTTCTGACCACTGCATACTAATCAGACCATATCTACGTCATACGGACTCCAAAGTGAGTGATTTCAGTGGTTAAAAATCTGAGAGACATAGATCTACATTTTTTATGTTAACCATTTCTTTAAATTCCTTACTAATTCTTCACAGAAGTTTAAAAACAGAAGCTAAAACTTTTGCCACTCAGCCATACCTATGCAGAACTATCTACACCAGCCTAAGTATTCAAACATACATAATATTTAACATGATATAGCAACCTCCATGACCAATCATCAAAGTTCTAAGATCAAAATCTCATATAAATATTATAAGTTTCAAAAGTTTTCTTCAAAAGAAAATATTGTTAAACTTACTTGGAGCACTTAGTCCTCTAGATTTCTCCTTCCTCTTCCTTCCTTTCTTCTTCTCCTTTCCTCACTCTACCTTGCTTCTATTTTTCCTCTCCCTCACTTGGACGAAAATTCTAATGTTGTAAGGGTGGGTGTTGCTTAAATAGACCATCAAATAATTCAACTTTCATGATCATGGGTCTACCTTATCAAAATTAGCATATACTTGGTTGAATTTTTGGAAAACAAACAACTTATGTTCTTGTCTTCCTCTTCCTTAGTCAAGACATGCATAGCAAAAGGAGATTTGTATTTTGAAAATTATGATAATGTTTTTCTAAGATAAGGGACAAGGTCCCTTTGATTTAGGGATTCATTTCCTTTTTCTTTTGTCCTAATCAAGTGTGATAGGTTTGCCTTTTTAGGTGGCAAATTTCTAGCCCTTGAATCTCCATTATTTGATTGAAATTATTTGGGTGGGATAGGAATGTTTTGTCCTAATGCCATGTATTATCATACCACTTGCTAAAATTATGAGTGTAGGATATAGATGTTTTGTCCTAAAGCCTTGTATTATCATACCACTTGCTAAAATTATGAATGTAGGATATCACACCACTTGCTAAATTTTTGTCTTAATGCCATGTCACCTAATATTGATTACACCATTATTTCATCGCTTTACTTTTATTTTTATTTTTATTTTTCCTCTTGTGTTTGGGCTCATTCTTGCCCATTTTCTTTACTTTGGTTAAAATTCTACCTTTCATAATGGGCTTGGTCACATTTTCATGAATTTTGGGCTACTGGTCCAATTTCTATATCCTAATCCAAGTCTATATTTTATTTCTTCATTGGGCTATCCTATTGGCTGGCTAAAAATTTATGTGAAGTTGAAAAATTCTATATGAAGTGTCCATAGGTGAAAGCCCAATTTATGGATGGAGATACTAAACTTAGTAACTTTTACTCTTAAATTAGGAAAACTTACCCTAATCCAATCTTCTTGAAATTTTAAGACCTTTATTTACTTCACAAAAATTTATCTTCCTTACCTAAGAATTTCACCTTTCTTTAGCATGTTTATTTCTAATATTTCCTCTTAGGTTTTCTTTCTTTACCTATTCCATTAATATTAGAACATTTCTATACATACACGTAAGATGAAGAATTTCTTAGGATTATATTTCCTTAGATATCTAAAAATTGTCTAATAAATTTTATTTCCTTAATTAAATATTTATGTACCTTTATCAATAAAATAAATGAAATTATGGATGCTACTTTGAATACTTTTGTACTTTAATTAATACATGAAACAAAATTAGGGATGTTACATTTCTCTCCCCCTAAATGAAATTTTGTCCTCAAAATTTCAGAAATTACCTAATAAGAACAATTTCAAATATTTCTTCCTCATGACTTCTTCTTGCTCCCAAGTTTCTTCTTCCGGAGTCAAACCTTCCCATAACACCTTAACTAGAGGAATAGTTTTTGTTCCGCAATTGTTTCACGTCAGTGTCCAATATAGATGCTGGTACTAGCTGGTATGTCATGTTCTCCTTTATTTGGATTGGTTCATCTCGTATCACATTTGAGGAGTCTAGAAGATACTTTCGGAGCTGTGATACATGAAAAACATTATGCAAGTTGGAAAAATTAGGTGGGAGAGCAACTTGATATGCTGATGTCCCTACTTTCTTCAGAATTTGGTAGGGTCCTAAAAATCGCGGACTTAGCTTTCTTGTTTTGAGAGAGCTACCAACTCCAGTAGTCGGGGAAAGTTTCAGAAATACATGGTCTCCTTCCTCAAACTCTATAGGTCTATGTCTCTTATCGTAGTAACTCTTTTGCTGACTCTGAGCTGTAAGTATTTTGTCTCGTATCATCCTAATTTGTTCGGTGGTTTGTTGAACTAGATCAGGACCCAACTAGATCGACACTTTCTACCGTATAAAGCTTCATAGGGGGCCATCTTATTACTAGAGTGATAGCTATTATTATAATCGAACTCTACTAAAGGTCGGTACTTATCCCACCCTTTACGTTGTTTTATCACACAGGCCCTCAACATATCTTCTAGGGTTTGAATGGTTCGTTCTGTATGCCCGTCAGTCTAAGGATGGTAGGCAGTACTGAATCGCAACTGAGTACCAAAAGCTTCTTGCAACGCCTTCCAAAACCTTGATGTGAACCTCGAATCTCTATCAAAAATGATATTTAAGGGAATTCCATACAGTCTAACTATTTCCTGGACGTATAAATGGGCTAATTTATCCAGTGAATAGTTATTTTTTATGGGCAAAAAGTGACCAAATTTGGTTAATCTGTCAACTATTACCCAGATAGAGTCATGTCAAACAGAAGTCTTGGGTAAACCCATGACAAAGTCCATCAAAATACTGTCCCATTTCCATTTATGGATCTCAAAAGGTTGTATAAATCCTGCTCGCTTTTGATGCTCTACCTTCACCTTCTGACAAATGAGACATTTCGTCACAAACTTGACAATTTCCTTTTTCATCCCTGGCCACCAATACATCCTCTTTAAATCCTGGTACATTTTAGTACATCCAGGATGGACTGTGTATTTACTCTGATGCGCTTCTTGTAGGATCTTAGTCCTCAACTCTCGTTCTTGAGGGACACAAATCCTTCCCTGATACATGATTGCTCCATCTTCCATGATAGAAAAATTACCTTGGTCTTTATGATCCTGTAAGTATTGGTCGTGGTCACACCATATACTTAAACCATTAATGACTAGCTTCTTTGGAGTAAGAGTAGTGGCTAGATTCAAATTTTGAAACTCCTCTAGCATCTGCATCTCATACACCATCATCTGACCCATATTCAGAGATTTTCGACTCAAGGCATCTGCTACAACATTTGCCTTTCTTGGATGATACTTTATCTCAAACTTGTAGTCATTGAGGAATTCTACCCATCTTTGTTGCCTCATATTTAACGCCTTCTGATCAAAGAGATATTTAAGACTCTTATGATCACAATATACTTCAAAGGTTGCCCCGTACAAATAGTGTCACCAAATCTGCAACTACTCTCTTATCTTGCATCAGCACACATCCTAGCCCTTTCTTTGAAGTGTCACTATACACTTCAAAATGTCCTGTAGGGTCTGGAATAATTAAAACAAGAGGAGTGGTTAGTGTTGTCTTAAGCTCCTGGAAACTAGCTTTACATTGATCAGTCCATTTGCAAGGACTTCCCTTCCTGGTCAATTTATTCAATGGCAAGGCTATACGAGAGAAGTTTTGTATAAACCTCTTGTAGTATCCTGCCAAACCCAGAAAACTTTTGACTTCCGTAACCGTCTTTGGTCTCTCCCATTGAATCACTACTTCCATCTTGCTAGGATCTAGAGCTACACCTATATTAGAGATGACATGTCTGAGAAACTTTACCTCTAACAACCAAAATTCACACTTCTCCAATTTGGCATATAACGTTTTCTCTTTCAGCACTTGTAGCACGATTCATAGATGTTGTTCATGTTCTTTCTCACTCTTAGAATATATCAAGATGTCATCAATGAACACTACCACAAATTGATCTAGGTAGGGTCGAAAAATGTGATTCATGTAATCCATGAAAATTGCAGGTGCATTTGTCAACCCAAAAGGCATTACGAGAAACTCATAGTGCCCATACCTAGTCCTGAAGGTAGTTTTTGGTACATCCTCCTCCTTGGTCTTAATATGTTGATATCCCAACCTCAAGTTAATCTTAGAAAAGATAGAGGCTTCCTTCAGTTTATCCAATAAGTCATCTATCCTAGGGAGAGGATACTTGTTTTTGATAGTCACCTTATTTAGCTGTCTATAGTCTATGCATAGTCTAAGGCTTCCATCTTTCTTCTTAACAAACAATACAGGAGCTCCCCAAGGTGATACACTTGGTCTAATGAATTTCTTGTCTAACAGTTCCTCCAACTGTTTCTTAAGTTCTTGTAATTCCTTCGAGGCCATTCTATAAGGTGCAATAGAGATAGGCTCTGTCCTAGGTAAGAGATCAATAGAAAATTCTATCTCTCTTGGGAGGTAAGCCTGGAATATCTTATAGAAATACTTCAGGAAACTCGTTGGCTATTGGGATTTCATTGAGCTTTGATTCGACTTCTAAGTTTGATAAATACAAGAAAATGTATCCAAGTACTCCATTCTTCAACTCCCTATTAACTTGATTGGCATTAAGTATCAATAATTGCACCTCCTTTTTTCAGAGTAGGAGGTAGAAATTCAACGGTCTTGTTACAACAATTCAGCAAGACTCGATTTCTAGACATCCAGTCTAACCCTAGAATGACCTCAATACCTCTTAAATGTAAACAGAGGAGGTATACAGAAAAAGTTTTCTCCTGGATGGTAACTTGACAGTCCTTACATACAGAGGAAGTTAATACCCTTTCCTCTGTGGGGGTTACTACAGATAACTCATAGGGAGTTTCAGAAATAGGAAACTGAAACTTCCTAATACATTCTTCCGATATAAATGAATGACTAGCACCAGAGTCAAACAACACCTTAAGAGCAAATCCATAGATATAGCATGTACCTTGAATCATTTCAGAAGATTGAGCTGTCTCTTGGCCGCTCAGGGTGAAAACCCTTCCTTTCACCTGAGGCCTCTGTTCTGGCTGCTTGGTGCGCACTGTCGCAGGCACGCCCAAATTAAAACCTTACCTCAACACTAACCTGTAGTAGTGGGAGTAAGGGTCGATCCCACAGAGACTGGAATTACCTTATGTGATTCAGAAAGGGGGGATTGAGAGTCGCAATTAAAATTAAGTAAACAATAGCAAAAATAATTGAGAGAAAGTGATTAATGAGAAAAGCGTTGGTTTCGGTCAATATTCACCATCAAGGGATTGCATTGATCATTGACAAAATTATCAATCTTAAACCAAATATCTATCATTGGGATTCTATCCCAGTTCCTCCTTAAGCCTAGTAAATTAATGACAATCGCACTAATTATACTCTAATTAACGAGCAATCCTTTAGCACATCGGTAAAGCATAACTTATTAACCGCATGAAGAACAAGAGAAACTAATAGAGCTAAACGAATACAAGCACATCGGTTATATTCAATTTAGTTGATATTCATCATAGGGTTAACGATTTATAATCCAAAATCCTTAATCCTATTTGCTTCACGAATCAAGTAATAAAAGCTTTGTTCAAAACCTAATTCAGCAGCTACACATACAATATACTAGTAGGCCTCCTAGCAATCACATGCATAATATTAAGAAAACAAGAACAGATGAATAAACAATACCCGGTTAAGATTGAATGCAATGAAATCAAATTCGTATCTCACAATGACATCAAATCCCTTGAGGTTTCAATCTCCCTCAACCAACTAAAGAAAATTAGCCGCGCAGGGCCATAGAAAACTAAACAAGAAGTAAAGAAAAGAGTTGAGAACTTGAATGAATTCTTTGCTGAATGAATAGATACCTTCTCTGCTTACTTTCCTTCCCCTTTATCGATTAAACCCTCCTAGTCGAAGTAGGAAAGTTTTTAGGTCAAATCTCCATCAATTAGGCTTCAAATCAGGCGAAAAAACTCTAAAATCGCGACTTCCGGAGCGGCGGCGCCGCGGCGCATAAGTTCAGCGCCGCGGCACTCCATTCTTCGTACAGGGGCGCCGCGGCACACCCATGCAGCGCCGCGGCGCTCGTGGTTCTGGGGCAAGGACGCCGCGGCGCTACGAGACATCCATGATGGGCCGCCGCGACGCTGTATTGTGGGCGCCGCGGCGCCTAGAAAACGCCAGATTTTGCCAAAGTGCCGAACACGAAAGTTGTAGCTCTATGTTTCTTCTTTCCATAGCCGCTGGAAACAGCTCAATCGGAGCTCAAATGAGTGAGATATGCTTCCATTAGTGACGAAAGGTCAGAAATCAGCATTTTTCATGATTTTCTTCTATTTTTCTCTTCTTTTCTTCTTTATTATTCCTAAAAACATAAAACACACAATTTAATTAAAACCTATCTATTTATCATTTAAATAAAATAAAAAGAAACATAAAATATGCTAAATACATGCTTAATTTAAAGCATGTCAAATACCCCCACACTTGCTCTTTTGCTTGTTCTCAAGCAAATTAAACCATGTGAACAATATTCAATAAATAAGGTAAGTGAAAGTCTTACCAATATATTGCCTCATAGTGAAAATTGAATGCTCTTAAAGAAATTTTAGAAAATTTAATGACTATGTGCAATATTCAATTTAAATGTAATTCAGAATTCATTTTTCTAGAGCCCTGAGTGTGTGTGTGTTTTGAGCAGTTCAATCATCTTTCATTCAAATGAGTTTATATATCTCAAGAAATCAAGTGTGGATCTCTTCGTAGGATTTCCATAAGCTTATTTTTCCTGCTGCTCTCCACTAATGTAGGTCAAAACTACTTTTAGGATCAAAAGGACTTTATTTAGCTTGTAATGTGGCCAAGGTGAAGGGTGGGACAAAGGATATTAATGTAGGATCAGTCACCCAGCACCACATGATTAAAATTGATCTCTTGAGCTCTTTGCTTTCCTCCAATAATTTTGGGAAGATTTTCTCCCCACACTACTTTTCCTGCTTCAATCCATCATTGTCCTCTTTTTCTTTCACCCACAACATTTGTTCTTATATATATATATAATGTTTTTTCTTTTTCTTTTTCTTTTGAAAATTTCTTTTCTTTTCCTTGCTCCACCCTTCCACCCTTTTTGTAAATAAAGCAATACAATACAAATATTCATCAAAATAATCATGGAGTGAGTGAATAGGGTAAAGAAAAAAAATAAGGATATACAAACTTTGGCTTATGGCTCAGTTATGGTTTTCAGAAGGAAAAGTTCATTAAGCTCAAAATAAAGGAACTAGTGTTATTTTATTACTTAGGTTAGGCTTGAAAGGCTCAATCTATCAAATAATGCCTAAATCATCTCCTAATTAATAGTATCAACCTAGGATTTTGCCTCAAGCATCATTCAAATAAGTTCTAGAATCCTTTCTGAGATCATAAAAAATTTCTTTGAGTTGTATAAACTTTCTTTAAATAAAAGATAAATTAAATACTCAAAGTTGTTATGCAAAATAGATTCAGGATTCTAGAAAATGGATAATAAATTGCAAAAAAAATTAAAATTACACATAATTATGATTTTCCTACGTTTCTTAGGAGCTATTAGCAATTTAAACATTTATATCATTGGTTATTGGTTTCACTAACACAAACCCATAAATTGAAATTTTGTTCACATGCTCACCTCATGATAGGAATAAAAGTGCACACATCATAGAATTATAGTAATGCATCAAAGTAGAAAAGTGCACAAGTGTATGAGTTATTAAACAGTCATCCAGCTGAATCATAAAGTGACCCCCCCCACACTTAAAAACATACATTGTCCCCAATGTAAGAATATCAAAGAAAAAACACAATAGAGACAAGTAATAAAATAAGGAGGGGTCCAGGGAAACTTCCCTGATCAAGTGTCTTTGAATTCGACTCAATTGCTGATATGAGGTGTATAATCCTGCAAAAGTAGATGAAAAATCAAGTTATGCAAGCAATATACTCGAATCGGAGGTGAGTATGGGTGATTGGAGGCAAGAAAAGGGATTTGGGGGTGAGAGAGAGCAAAAACCGCGGGTAGGAGAAGAGGTTTTGGCGAACCTCTTATAGAGAGCGCCGCGGCGCTCGCCCAGCCTGGGCGATGGGCGCCGCGGCACTCTTGTGAAGCGCCGCGGCGCTTGTGTGCGCCACAGGTTTTTTTTTTTTTTTTTTTTACAAAATTAAAATTATGAAAAAGAAAAATAAGAAGAAGAAGAATAGATGTTGGGTTGCCTCCCAACCAGCGCCTTTGTTTAACGTCGTTGGCTCGACTCAGCTCCCTATCTTTGTTCATGGAGGCTCTTTGAGGTTCACTTTAAATTTCTGGGACTGATTCAATCTTTGAAATTCAACTGCATAACCAGAAGGCACATCAGTAATAACAAGTGGTCCTAACCAAGGGAGCGATTTCTTACCTTTAAAGGGTTCAACCCCTTTCATTTCTAGAACTTGATGCAATTTTATAGTCGGGTCTATGCCTTTAAGGTTTGCAATTGTTCTTATAATGGCATTTCTTTTTTCTTGAAAAATATGCATCAATTCCTCTTCTTTTTTAACACCTAAACTTTTTGCAACTATAATAGGTGATGCATCTCCTATTTCCAAGTATTTCAGGTGATTAGGTAGAGATGACAAAATTGATCCACGGTCCTACAAAACAGAAGGTGCAAGAATGGTATCAAAATTTGATAATTCCATATAAGAAATCTTACCCTTTGGTGGCTCTTTTGAAGAATCATTGAGTGCAGCCAGTTTTTCCTTTGTTTTTTCATCTAAGTTTATCTCACCATCATCTGCTGCTATAGATTTGTTCACACTTTCCTCCATTTTATCCTTTTCATCTAATTCAAACACATCGTATGCTAATGAATCAAGCACATCAATGGAATAGACAGGAGTATCATCACCTGGGTATTTTATGGCTTCATACATATTGAATTTTATTACTTCACCATTAAATTCCATAGTGAGTGTGCCATTGTGAACATCTATCTTGGTTTTGGAGGTTTTCAAGAATGGTCTCCCTAATAATATTGGAGAAGTAAAATCCCCATTGTCCATGTCAAGCACATAAAAATCTGCAGGGAACACAAAATCATCTACCTGTACCAAGACATCCTCAATTACTCCCTTAGGGTATGCATTGGACCTATCAGCTAACTGAATTACCACATTAGTAGAGTTCAATGGTCCTAATTTCAAGGAAGTATATATAGAATATGGCATGACATTTATGGAAGCTCCCAAATCTAACATGGCTTTTTCAACATGAGTATCCCCAATTTTACAAGGAATAGTAAACATACCTAGATCCTTGCATTTAGTGGGGAGTTTAGTTTGAATCATAGCTGAAACATTCTGACTCATTTGAACCTTCTCACATCCCTTCAATTTTTTCTTTCTTTTCTGGGTACATAGTTCTTTCAAAAACTTTGCATATCTTGGTACCTGTTTAATAGCATCTAAAAGGGGAATATTAATTTCACACTTTCTGAAGGTTTCATATAATTCAGAAGTTTTTTCATGCAACCTGTCTTCTTTAAGAGCTTCTGGAAAAGGAGGCACAACTTCATAATTTAAATTAGAAGGAGACTTACCTGTAGGTGCTTCATTCTCCTTAATTGATTTTTCAATTTTCTTAGGAGAAGAGGGTGCTGGTGGGCTTTCAATCTCCTTACCATTCCTTAACATAATTGCACTAGCATTCTCTCTGGGATTCACCACAGTTTGTGAAGGTAACTTACCTGAGTTTTGAGCATCCAGTCGACTCACTGTGGTTGCTAACTGACCCATTTGAGTTGTCAGGTTCTGAATGCTAGCTCTTGTCTCTTGCTGAAATTGATGAGAGCTATGCACAAGAGTCTTCACAATATCTTCCAATGGATTACTTACCTGTTGATCCTGGGGTGCATTCTGTCTAGGATAATAGGCTTGCTGATTTTGTTGAAAATTTTGTCCCGCAGGCCTATTTTGTGCACTCCCATATCTGAAATTGGGATGATCCTTCCATCCAGGATTGTATGTATTGGCATATGGATCATACCTCTTTGGTTGGCCAGGAAAACCTCCTACAGCATTCGCTTGTTCTGTGGACTCCTCTTGAAGTGTAGGACACATGTCAGTTGGGTGCCCTGTGGCTGAGCATATTCCACATACTTTAACTTGCTGCAGTGTACCTGTAGCCATTTGGCGCACAAGAGAAGTAAGTTCAGATATTTGATTCTGAAGAGAAGTAGTACTTACCTCATGGGCATGTCTAATAGGAGGATCATGCCTAACGCCAAATTGTTGTGAATTAGCAGCCATATTTGAGATCAGAATTCTGGCTGCTTCAGGAGTTTTATCTACTAGTGCTCCTCCACTAGCTGCATCTATCATGCTCCTATCTCCCTGCAAAAGACCTTCATAGAAATATTGGATTAGTAGCTGCTCACTAATCTGATGGTGTGGGCAGCTTGCACAAAGTTTCTTAAACCTCTCCCAATATTCATAAAGCGTTTCACCATGTAATTGCCTAATGCCGCATATTTCTTTCCTAATAGTGGCGGCTCTAGATGCAGGAAAATAACGTTCTAAAAATATTCTTTTCATCTCATTCCAAGTAGTAATAGTACCAGAGGGTAAATAATACAACCAATCCTTGGCTGAATCTTTTAAAGAAAAAGGAAAAGCCCTGAGTTTAATTTGTTCCTCAGTTACTCCAGGGGGCTTCATACTGGTACAAACCACATGGAACTCCTTTAGATGTTTATGCGGGTCCTCACCTGCAAGACCATGAAAACTAGGTAAGAGATGAATTAATCCAGATTTTAATTCAAAATTCACATTATCATCAAGATTAGGGAAAGTAATGCATAAGGGTTGTTGATGCAAATCTGGAGCTGCAAGCTCCTTCAAAGTGGGGTGTCTGGCCATGATCACTTCCTCCTTATCCTGATCAACGTCTTCTTGAATTCCTCTTCGGTGCCTGTATACAGATTTTCCAATATTTGGATTGTACTGTAAATCTCGACAATTAGCAGAACGAGTCACATGCATAAATAAAAAAAATCACAAAAGTAATGACGCAGTCCCTGGCAATGGCGCCAAAATTTGGTGCGCACTGTCGCAGGCACGCCCAAATTAAAACCTTACCTCAACACTAACCTGTAGTAGTGGGAGTAAGGGTCGATCCCACAGAGACTGGAATTACCTTATGTGATTCAGAAAGGGGGGATTGAGAGTCGCAATTAAAATTAAGTAAACAATAGCAAAAATAATTGAGAGAAAGTGATTAATGAGAAAAGCGTTGGTTTCGGTCAATATTCACCATCAAGGGATTGCATTGATCATTGACAAAATTATCAATCTTAAACCAAATATCTATCATTGGGATTCTATCCCAGTTCCTCCTTAAGCCTAGTAAATTAATGACAATCGCACTAATTATACTCTAATTAACGAGCAATCCTTTAGCACATCGGTAAAGCATAACTTATTAACCGCATGAAGAACAAGAGAAACTAATAGAGCTAAACGAATACAAGCACATCGGTTATATTCAATTTAGTTGATATTCATCATAGGGTTAACGATTTATAATCCAAAATCCTTAATCCTATTTGCTTCACGAATCAAGTAATAAAAGCTTTGTTCAAAACCTAATTCAGCAGCTACACATACAATATACTAGTAGGCCTCCTAGCAATCACATGCATAATATTAAGAAAACAAGAACAGATGAATAAACAATACCCGGTTAAGATTGAATGCAATGAAATCAAATTCGTATCTCACAATGACATCAAATCCCTTGAGGTTTCAATCTCCCTCAACCAACTAAAGAAAATTAGCCGCGCAGGGCCATAGAAAACTAAACAAGAAGTAAAGAAAAGAGTTGAGAACTTGAATGAATTCTTTGCTGAATGAATAGATACCTTCTCTGCTTACTTTCCTTCCCCTTTATCGATTAAACCCTCCTAGTCGAAGTAGGAAAGTTTTTAGGTCAAATCTCCATCAATTAGGCTTCAAATCAGGCGAAAAAACTCTAAAATCGCGACTTCCGGAGCGGCGGCGCCGCGGCGCATAAGTTCAGCGCCGCGGCGCTGCGAAGCTTCATCCACGGGGTGCCGCGGCGCACCCATGCAGCACCGCGGCGCTCGTGGTTCTGGGGCAAGGACGCCGCGGCGCTACAAGACATCCATGACGGGCCGCCGCGGCGCTGTATTGTGGGCGCCGCGGCGCCTAGAAAACGCAGGATTTTGCCAAAGTGCCGAACACGAAAGTTGTAGCTCTATGTTTCTTCTTTCCATAGCCGCTGGAAACAGCTCAATCGGAGCTCAAAATGAGTGAGATATGCTTCCATTAGTGACGAAAGGTCAGAAATCAGCATTTTTCATGATTTTCTTCTATTTTTCTCTTCTTTTCTTCTTTATTATTCCTAAAAACATAAAACACACAATTTAATTAAAACCTATCTATTTATCATTTAAATAAAATAAAAAGAAACATAAAATATGCTAAATACATGCTTAATTTAAAGCATGTCACTGCTTCCCCACATTCTGTGGGCAGTTTCTCGCAAAATGACCCTTCTGTCCGTAGTTGAAACAGACATCTTGTCCCATGTTGCATGGCCGATTACCATGCATGCGTTCGCACTTAGCGCACTTGATTGAGGCGAGGTCTTATTGGAAAGGTCTGGGACTCACGGTCAATGGCCTTTTACCAGCTTCATATCCACTTCTTCTCATGTTCTTGCTAGGGTTGGGAAAATTTTCTTCCTTTTCTGTAACAACCTTTTTTTTCTCTTTATTATTATACAATATTGAGTTCACATACATGTCATTAATCAAAACGTACATGCAACATATCAAACACATAGATATTTACATCTTGTTTATTTTGGTTGACCAATTCCGGAGATACAGGTGCGGGTGGTTGCACCTTCACCGGGATCTGAGCCAACTCGACCACAAACATCTTATTTGATTCTGAGATCTGCCCAACATAAAGTAACTCGATCCAATGTGCACTAAAAGCCAGAGCCATAGAAAAAGCTGCATAACTAATTTTCTGAACATGATATGGAAATATAGTGAGAATTAAATCCCAGTAAGTTCAACAATAAATCATCATCAATATAGCTCATCACGTCATGTTCAGCTGTATAAACTACAGAAAATATCTTTGGTCATATGAATGCATTATATCTATGCACATAAGAATCATACAATAATGATATGTATGACAGGATTAACTATTTTCAGAATATCATATGATGGCTATCAACTTATTCTCATTTCAAGCTACCCCGGTCAGGGTGAGTATCCTCTACTCTCCGGTATGGGCTTTTCTCGCTTCTCCTACATGGCACACTTTATCTTTCTTTTCTCATAATCATAATCATAACCGTTGGTAGGGCGTCCCCTACTGGTGCACCACACGGATTGCCATGTGACCGTGCTCATTTCTTTTCTTTTCACAATGATAGCCAAAAATATGCTTTCAATAACAAGTATGTTCATCAAAATATAACTATTACCATAAATCATTGGTCATCATGCCATGAACATAACCATTTCAAATATCACTTTATAAAATATTTCCATGTCATAATTTCACACCTAAGATGGTAAGAAGTTCATATAATGGCAATGGCTATGGCATATACTAGTCATTTATTATTTTCATTTATAAGATTCATCTTCTTTTTTAAATATTAATTTCATCTCTTCATTTTCTTTATGCTTGGCCTTTAGTCAATTTCTTCTTATTTATATCATTTTTAACATATGGTCTTACAAATTTATAGAGCATTTTCCTCCATTTTGATTTCTACAATTACCCAACAGTTAAAGAGGTTCATCTAGGGTGGAAAAATGTTGGAAATAGGCTTCACCAGCTTCCAACACGGTCTGGCCATGTTTTGGAACATGGCCATGCTTTAAAAATACTTCAAATGTACTCAAAAACAGCCCCGAACACGGCTAACCCGTGCTTGAAGCACCTAGAACATGGCCAGACTGTGTTCTGTGACGTTAGCTCACTAATCAGAGCATAACTCCCTCATTTTAACTCCGATTGAGATGATCTTGGTGTCTATGGATAGCTAAGACAATTATCTAAAACTATTATGTTAATCATATCAGCCAAAAAGTAATAAATCTTGCTCGGGTAGGTTCTAACCTTTACTTACTAATCTGACTATATCTCCCACATAAGAATTTCAAATTAAGTGATTCCAGTGGCTAAACATCCGTGACACATAATTATAATTCATAAGTTAACGATTTATTTTAGTTCCTTATATACTGTTCCCAGAAATTAAAACACCAAAGCTATCCTAACATATTCTTCCCTGATTAACCATTTTCTGACCTTTTTTTACTAATCGGAACATATCTACCTCATATGAACTCTAAATTGAATGATTCCAGTGGCTCAAAATCCGTGACACATATATCTATAATTCATATGTTAACCATTTATTTTAATTCCTTATAGATTGTTCCCAGAAATTAAAACACCGAAGTTTAAAATTCTGCCACCCATAGCCATACCCATGCAGAACTATCTACACCAACCTAAGTATTCAAACATACATCACATGCAAGATCAATAAGTAACATGATATAGCAACATCCATGACCAATCATCAAAGTTCTAAGATCAAAATCTCATATAAATATTATAAGTTTCAAAAGTTTTCTTCAAAAAGAAATATTGTTAAACATACCTGGAGCACTTAGTCCCTCAGACTTCTCCTTCCTCTTTCTTCCTTTCTTCCTCTCCTTTCCTCACTCTATCTTGCTTCTATTTTTCCTCTCCCTCACTTGGATGAAATTCTAATGTTGTAAGGGTGGGTTTTCTTATATAGACCACCAAATAATTCACCTTTCATTATCATGGGTCTACCTTATCACAATTAGGATACACTTTGTTGAATTTTTGGAAAACAAACAACTTATGTTCTTGTCTTCCTCTTCCTTAGTCAAGATATGCATAGGAAAAGGAGATTTGTATTTTGAAAATTATGATGATATGTTCTTAAGATAAGGGACAAGGTCCCTTTGATTTAGGGATTCATTTTCATTTTCTTTTGTCTTAAACAAGTATGATAGGTTTACCTTTTTAGGTGTCAAATTTCTAGCCCTTGAATCTCCATTATTTGGTTGATATTATTTGTGTGGGATAGGAATGTTTTGTCATAATGCCATGTATTATCATACCATTTGCTAGAATTATGAGTGTAGGATATAGATGTTTTTGTCCTAAAGCCTTGTATTATCATGCCACTTTCCAAATTATTAATGTAGAATCACACCACTTGCTAAATTTTTGTCTTAATGCCATGTAACCTAATCTTTATTATTATTACATTATTATATCATTACCTAATTTATTTTATTTTATTTTTCCTCTTGGATTTGGGCTTATTCCTACCCATTTTCTTTGCTTTGGTTTTCTTGGAGGGCTTAGTCACATTTTCATAATTTTTGGACTATTGGTCCAATTACTATATCCTAGTCCAAGTCTATGTTTTATTTCTTGCTTAAGTTATCCAATGGGCTTACTAGAAACTTATTTGAAGTGGAAAAAACTCTATATGAAGTGTCCATAGGTAAAAGCCCAATTTATGGGTGGAGATACTAAACTTAGTCACTTTTACTCTTAAATTAGGAAAAATTACCCTAATCCAATCTTCTTGAAATTTTAAGACCTTTAATTCACAAAAATTTATCTTCCTTACCTAAGAATTTCACCTTTCTTTAGCATGTTTATTTCTAATATTTCCTCTTAGGTTTTCTTTCTTTACCAATTCCATTAATATTAGAACATTTCTATGCATATATGTAAGGTGAAGAATTTATAAGGAAAATATTTAAAAATTACCGGATGTTACATTCTTTCCCCCTTAAGAAATTCGGTCCCCAAATTTCAGTCCATCCTACCACATGTAGGCATTAAAATTAAGGCATTATTCAGAGTTACCAACCTTATTACCTAAATAATTAGGGATATCTTTTCTGTTGAACATCTTTACTTTTTAATATGTCTATTCACTTGAGTGATTTTGCCATATAACTTAACCATAATGATTTCTTTCACTCATAAGTTCTTCAATTTATATCCTCTAGCTCGCATGGATATATCTATGGGTCAATATTAGAAAACACACATATAAAGGAACATATTCTCCTTCATATTGGGTAACTATCTTTTCTTATTCCAAACTTCTATCAAGTCATTTTTTTCATATATCAACATCATCCCCTGTATATCATCATCTTAATCTATCATCTATTTTTTTAATCCTCAAATCCTTTAATCAATATGTTAAACATACATAGCAATAAATCCTTCAAACCTTTAATAACGTTTATGTACCATTGACACATGTCTAATAATTCCAACTTACCTCATCACAGTAATTCTATACAAGCTTATTAACACCATTAAACTCATTGTCAAAAAATTTCAATTATGTCTTCTATCATATCCAAAAGCACATCATTCTAGCTTATGTCAATCCCATTTAATTCACCCAATCATTTCGAGAAGAATTTTCCTAACAATTACTCATACATGAATTCTCAATTCCAACATAATTCACATCCTAGATACTAGACTCAATTTAGCATGATATAATCCTTTAACACAAATATCTTGATCAATTATTTTATTTTTGAACAAGTTTCTCTGAATATTCTCTATATTTCCAAATTAAGAGTTTAAAGACTAACTTAAATCCTACTTCCTATATTTTATTCCTCAAGAACTTCAACACCACTAATTCTCTTGATTACATTCGTCAAAACACCATAAGACCATCATCCATCCATTCCTTACAAACTTTTTATTTTTTTAACCTACTAACCTCTTGGACACCAAAATAACTGAGTTTCAGAGAAAATAAATTAACTTTTCTTGTAATGAGGGAAAAGAAATTTGCATTTAATGCCAAACATTTATATAGGATAATGCAGTAGAAAATGCGGAATTCATAATAGAGCATGGTGCCAAAATAGGAAGTCAAAAATTTGGACGAAGCATTGAAATAAAATTAAAATCGGTGGCCGTAATTCTTAAAAATATGTCAACAAAATCTAGCCGTTATTTCAGCAAAAATCGGTGGCTGCAAATTTTGAATATATGTGTAAAAATCTACTTTAAATATGCTGGTATTCGGTGGAAAGATAGCACATGGAAAAAGAAATATTTCTATGCTTATAAAAGTCTGTGAAAATCAAAAAATATGTAGTTAATTGGTAGGATGAAGTTGATTGCTTCAAAATAGATGTCATTAATCAACTGTAAGATAACCAGTCCAAATTAAAATTTCTCAGAATAGCTAGTCAATTTCATAATACCGATAGTCTACTAGCAAAAACATTGAGAAAACAAGAAAAATGTCCCTCTTCACTAATTATTTGATTTGCATCTTCATTTTTTCTTTACAATGACACCTATCATCTACAACTTCCCTACATGCCTCAAGACATCACTCCTTCATCAAGGACAACAAGAAAAAGAAAATTTCCTGGTGATATCTTAACCTTATTCTCTTTATGTGCTTAATATGGGTCACAGTCATAACTACTGTACATATACATGCTTGCCGTCATTTTTTTTACCTTTAATTTAGCTGATATCCACCAATCACTTACATAGTTGTTCTAATAATACCCGGCCTATCGCATAGCTATTATAAATATGCCCTTCTCTGAGTTCTATAAATACTTACATTAGTATCTTTGTTTATACTCAAAGTTAAGGTGATAGAAATTATGGAGGGAACCGCATTCCGTCAGTTTCGAAATATTTGTGTCTTTTGTGGTTCTAGTCCTGGAAAAGATGGGGAGTATGTTAAAGCAGCACAAAATCTGGGTATGGTGCTGGCTAGGAGAAGAATTCATTTAGTGTATGGTGGAGGTAACCATAGGTTAATGGGGTGTGTGGCTACAGCTGCACATGTAGGAGGATGCCAAGTTCTAGGTATTATTCCTACAGCTCTAGCTACATCCAGCATCATAGGGAAAACAATTGGGGAAGAATATAGAGTAGCTTCCATGCATGAACGCATGGCTAGAATGATGCGCAATGATGACGCCTTCATTGTCTTACCAAGTGGTTTTGGTACTTTAGAGGAGATTTTTCAAATAGTCTCTTGGGCATAACTGAATATGCATCACAAATCGATAGGTTTGTTAAATGTTAATCAGTTCTTTGATGGTCTATTATCTTTTCTAGATCAAGCTGTGGAACAGAGGTTTATCCCACACTCAGCATGACGAATTCTCATCTCGGCTTCAAGTGCTGAAGAGTTAATTGATGCTTTATAAGCCTATGTTCATGTACCTGATCCAACTATGACTTAAATAGAATGAACGGCAGATAACCGCAGGAAGCGTAAATTGTATTTGGATCTTCATCTTTAAATGTAGTAAAACGTAGCTATTATTGTACTACTTTTACTTTCTTAGAGTATACTTGGATACCATATTTACCAACCATACTCCTTTAGAGTTGGTAAAACTATCTTTGAATGTTGCTTATGATCCTCTGAACTTTTCAAATATTCTAGTATATCATCAATATATATAATAACAAATTGATCCAGGGATGACCTAATTACTATTCATTAAATTTATGAATGCAGCTAAAATATTTTTCAATTTAAATGCATCACCAAGAACTGATAATGCCCATAATAAGTCCTACATCCTCTTCTCTTATCCTTAATTAATGTTACTCATATCCCAAATCTATTTGTGGAAAAATATTGAACACCTTATAACTGGTCAAACAGGTAATCTATACGAGCTAATGGGTTTCTATTATACATTGTCACCTTATTCAACTGTCTATAATCTATGCATAGTCATAGTGATCCATCTTTCTTTTTCACTGATAGAACTGGAGCACTCCGAATAAAAAGTACTGGGGTATTTAAATACCTTGTCTGACAAGTCTTGTAACTAATATTTTTTTTAAATTCGATCGATATCATTCTATATAGGGATATAGATACTAGTTGGGTTCTAAGGAGTAAATCAATACCAAATTCTCGAATTGCTGTGGCAAGGTTGTGCAAGATTTCCTCCGCATTGTTTGCCGGATTCCGCCTTGGTGGTGCCATTTCCTACTGTGGAAAAAATAAATTTATGATGCTATTGAGGTGATCAAGCCCAATAGTTAGTTTCAAAAAAATATTTAACAGCAGTCATAACACCACCTCGGCATATAGATAAGAAACACTAGTAATTTCTTACCTATATGAATCACTGATCCCCTACACAGCACAACCACAATATACTCAAGACAATATAAGATCGATTCAGATAACCATCCACCCACTGGCCAGTGATTATTATACAATATAGAGTTTACATACATGTCATCAATCAAAACATACGTACAACAAATCAAACACATAAAAATCCACATCTTATTTATTCTGGTTGACCAATTCTAGAGATACAGGTGCGGGTGGTTGCACCTTCACCGGGATCTAAGCCAACTCGACCACAAACATTTTATTTGCTTTTGGGATCTGCCCAGCATAAAGTACTTGATCCAACGTGCACTAAAAGCCAGAGCCATAGAAAAATATGCATAACTAATTTTTTGAACATAATATAAAAATATAGTGAGAATTAAATCCCAGTAAGTTCAATAATAAATTATCATCAATATAGCTAATCACATCATGTTCATCTGTATAAACTGCAACAAATATCTTTGGTCACATGAATGCGCTATATCTATGTACATGAGAATCGTACAATAATGATAGGATTAACTATTTTCAGAATATCATATGATGACTATCAATTTATTATCGTATCAAGCTACCTCAAATACGGTGAGTATTATCTACTCTCTGGTACGGGATTTTTTCACTCCGTCCGACATGGCCCACTTTCTCTTTCCTTTCTCATTAACATGATCATAACCGTTGGTAAGGCATCCCCTATAGGTGCACCACATGGATTGCCATGTGACCGTGCTCATTTCTTTTCTTTTCACAATGATAGCCAAAAATATGCTTTCAATACCAAGTATGTTCAACAAAATATAACTTTTACCAAAAATCCTTGGTAATCATGCCATGAACATAACCATTTCAAATATAACTTTATAACATATTTCCATGTCAAAATTTCACTATTAAGATGTTAAGAAGTTCATAAAATGGCAATGGCTATGTCATATATTAGTCATTTATTATTTTCATTTATAAGATTCTTCTTCTTTTTTAAATATTAATTTTATTTCTTTATTTTCTTGATGCAGGTTTTCATCCTATTTAACCTTCTCTTAGTAATTGGAGCATACCTCCCCCAATTTAACTCAGATGTAGGTGATCTTGGTGTCAATTTCAAGATAAAACAATTATCTAAAACTATTGTGTTGAACAATTTAGCGAAATATTAAGACATCAAGGTGATATTACTCCCTCAATGTATAGGTTATTTCTTCTCGGATAGGTTCTGAGCTTTGCCTACTAATCAGTCCATATCTCCCTCATAAAAATTCCAAATTAAGTGATTCCAGTGGCTAAAATCCGTGAAACATATATATATATATATATATATATATATATATATGTTTCACGGATTTTAGCCACTGGAATCACTTAATTTGGAACTTTTATGAGGGAAATATATATATATATATATATATATATATATATATATATATATAATTCATATGTTAACTATGTATTTTAATTCCCTACAGAATGGTCCCAAAAATTAAAACACAAAAGCTATCCTAACATATTCTTCCCTGATTAACCATTTTCTGACCACTACTTACTAATCAGACCATATCTACCTCATATGGACTCCAAATTAAGTGATTCCAGTGGCTAAAAATCTGTGACACATATATATATAATTCTTATGTTAACCATTTATTTTATTTCCCTACAAAAAGTTACCAGAAATTAAAACACTTAAGCTATTCTAAAATATTCTTCCCTGATTAACCAATTTCTGACCACTGCATAATAATCGGACTATATCTATGTCATACGGACTCCAAATTGAGTGATTCCAGTGATTAAAAATCCGTGAGACATATATCTACATTTTTCTTGTTAATCATATCTTTAAATTCCTTACTGATTCTTCCCAGAAATTTAAAAATAAAAGCTAAAACTTTTGCCACCCATAGCCATACCTATGCAAAACTATCTACACCAACCTAAGTATTCAAACATACATAATATGTAACATGATATAGCAACCTCCATGACCAATCATCAAAGTTCTAAGATCAAAATCTCATATAAATATTATAAGTTTCAAAAGTTTCCTTCAAAAAGAAACATTGTTAAACTTACTTGGAACATTTAGTCCTCTAGACTTCTCCTTCCTCTTTCTTCCTTTCTTCCTCTCCTTTCCTCACTCTACCTTGCTTCTATTTTTCCTCTCCCTCACTTGGACGAAAATTATAATGTTGTAAGGGTGGGTTTTGCTTAAATAGACCATCAAATAATTTACCTTTCATGATTATGGGTCTACCTTATCACAATTAGGATAGACTTGATTGAATTTTTGGAAAACAAACAACTTATGTTCTTGTCTTCCTCTTCCTTAGTCAAGATATGCATAGCAAAAGGAGATTTTTATTTTGAAAATTATGATATTATGTTTCTAAGATAAGGGATATGGTCCCTTTGATTTAGGGATTCATTTCCTTTTTCTTTTGTCCTAATCAAGTATGATAGGTTTGCCTTTTTAGGTGGCAAATTTCTAGCCCTTGAATCTCCATTATTTGATTGAAATTATTTGGGTGGGATAGGAATGTTTTGTCCTAATACCATGTATTATCATACCACTTGCTAAAATTATGAGTGTAGGATATAAATGTTTTGTCCTAAAGCCTTGTATTATCATACCACTTGCTAAAATTATGAATGTAAGATATCACACCACTTGCTAAATTTTTGTCTTAATGCCATGTCACCTAATCTTGATTACACCATTATTTCATCACTTTACTTTTATTTTAATTTTAATTTTTCCTCTTGGGTTTGTGCTCATTCTTGCCCATTTTCTTTACTTTGGTTAAAATTCTACCTTTCATAATGGGCTTGGTCACATTTTCTTGATTTTTGGGCTACCGGTCCAATTTCTATATCCTAATCCAAGTCTATGTTTTATTTCTTCATTGGGCTATCCTATTGGCTTGCTAAAAATTTATGTGAAGTAGAAAAACTCTATATGAAGTGTCCATAGTTGAAAGCCCAATTTATGAGTGGAGATACTAAACTTAGTAACTTTTACTCTTAAATTAGGAAAAATTATCCTAATCCAATCTTCTTGAAATTTTAAGACCTTTACTTACTTCACAAAAATTTATCTTCCTTACCTAAGAATTTCACCTTTCTTTAGCATGTTTATTTCTAATATTTCCTCTTAGGTTTTCTTTCTTTACCTATTCCATTAATATTAGAACATTTCTATACATACACATAAGGTGAAGAATTTCTAAGGATTATATTTCCTTAGATATCTAAAAAATTTCTAATAAATTTTATTTCCTTAATTAAATATTTATATACCTTTATCAATAAAAGAAATGAAATTATGGATGTTACTTTGAATACTTTTGTACTTTAATTAATACATGAAACGAAATTAGGGATGTTACAAAGAGCCACTTGCCAAAAGGGTAGTAGCCATGTAGAAGAGAAAGGCCAAACTCCAGAGCCCACAAAGATCAACTCAGCGAAGGAGTGGGCTTTGTAACTCCTCAAAATCTAAAGGGAGTCCATGCCACTAGGGTGTTGCAGCAATCCTGCAAGCATCCTAGGGAAGTCCCCTTCCCCTCTATTTCCTTTCTGTCAATTTCTTTTATATCCAACAAGCTCTGCATGCCTGTTGTTCCTGTCTTAGCATACATTTTTCTTTTGCCTCTTTTGTTGGGTGTGCAATCTACTAAGCAGTGGAGACACTGCTCATCTTTAAGTTATAGAATTAGTGTTGCTCTAGTGTTTGCTGTGAAATTATTGTTACTCTAGTGTTTGCTGTGAAATTAGTGTTGCTCTAGTGTTTGTTGTGAAATTAGTTTTGCTGTAGTGTTTGTTATGGGGTTTACTGTGCTTGATTAAATTAGTTTGTTTCAATCTATGTTAGGTCTTTTGTTTGTTTTCTATTTGTTTGTGTAAGAATATGGGTTTATGTCTGTTGAGTAATTAGTTTTTAGTAATTAGGAATCTCTTGTAATCGCTCTTTTATATATATATATATATATATATATATATATATAAAAGAGATGAGTCTGCATGTGTATTTCATGGCCTGCTATTAGTACTAGGAATCTCCATAAGGAGGGCTGGACTTGACTAATAACAAAAATAGGAATTCTACATGTCAACCCTACACAACCAGAACCTTCCTTTATGAACACTGGACTATGGTCAGTCTTAGCAAGAGAAACTTGGTGATTTTTCAGGAATTAGACCTAGGATTTTAGAGTTAATGTTTTGAGCCCCCTACTGAAAGACAGAAAGAGGCATGAGCTATTGTTAGAAAAGCTTAAGTTTACGGGAAAAGAAAGAAACAAAAAAAAGGGGGAGAAAAGTGAAGTAGTTGCCACTCCAATGCCTCTGTTGTTCCTTAGTAACCAGGGGTACGCATGAGCCCCATGTGTGCTTTTGCGTAAAACAGTGACATTAGGGTATTAGTAGAATAACGCTTAAAGGTGATAGTGCTGAGTAATCGAGTGCCTTCATCTCAAATGTTGGCATTCATTTCAAAAGGCACCAATGACCTGTGCTGCAGCAAATAAAAAAAAAATAAAAAAAAAAAGAAGAAAAGAAAGAAAGGCGATCCACCTCATTCATTGCAATTATAGTTTTGCCTCTAATGTGTGCATCTTGCTCTAATCAAAAGGGGTCTTGATATATTAGAATGTAAAATCATAGGACCTTGACTAACCCTGATCCAAATAGTTCTTGAAGGACTAACCATATCACACACCCAATCACAAAAGAGGTTTCAGGCGAGGTTAAGAAAAGGAAAAGACAGGCAGTATTTCCTAAACAACTCTGAGAGAGTGGAGGCTAGCAGTAGTGCCACATGGAACTAGACAAAGGAGTGGGGCTGGAGATTAATAGAAGTGGTTTAGTGGATAGAGTAATTGCTTGAGGACAAGCAAGACTTTAAGTTTGGGGGGAATTGATAACTTTAATTCATTAGAGTTTCTCTATGCTTTTCTGAGGGCATTTACTCTACATTTTGATTTATTAGCATTCATGCCACCTGTTTTAGTAGTGTATTTTGCCTCCCATGAATATAAGACCACCCACTATGTTTGCTGCGAAATTCAGTATGTAGGATAGCAAAACAGGCAGCAAACCGAGTGATATTAGGTGATCTTGATCCTTTTAATAGGATGCATATGACGGGAAGCTTACCTTTTGTGATATGGTGCAGGTGGCAATGAGTTAGGGCTGCTGCAGCAGGTGCGGCCACTACCCAGCTGACACAACAGACTGTTGGGAGGTGCACGGACTGTCTCCACTACTAGGAATGGAGAGAATGTTGCTGGCAGAGGTGCTAGCCGAAAATCTAGGAGAATTTCAGCAGACCAGGCCACTTTACTGGGACCATGGGGCTTGCCTTTAAAAACTAGAAAACAAAAAGTAAAAAGCAAGGGGAGAGACTCAGGGGACAGAAGGAAAATAGAAAGGGAAGACCAAAAATTCCTGACAAGAGTGGGCTGTGAGAATACACTCTAGTCGAGGATGAGCTAACCCTGCATGGTTGAGCACTGGACATGAGGAAGAGAACTCCTGCTTAGGGATCTCTTCATCTATTTTTGTGTTTCTTTGTTTAGCACTGAACTCTATTATTTTTCCTTTAGTTATATTACTCTTCACTGCATACTGGTTATTCTGATGCTTATAATCAGTTTGGATATGAGGCTGGGCTAAGTTTCCAGCTAGGGTTGTAGACTGGTTGCAGTGAACACATGCACATTTTAATTTATAAATGATTTTGCTGCAGCATTGCTTTCGTCATTCAATTGCTTTTCCATATCTTAAACTTCTCCTGTTAACTAAAATTTAATAGAGAAAGGCTGAGGCTAACATTGACCTGGAGGGTGGTGGAGGCAGGAAAAAGGGTTAGATGTATGGGCACAACTAATATGGGAATATATAGTTGTCCCATTTGACCCAATAGTTGGGACTTCAAGTACAACTCTGGGGTTAGGATTGATGCAAGAATGTGTGTCCAAGCCCTAAGAGGGCATGAAATGGTAGTCTAGAAAGACCCCATTCAAGAGAATACTTGGCACTTGAGCAATTGTTATAGCAATTTCTAGAGCAAAATGAGTGTAGAAGTTCATGGCAACCCTGAAGCAACCCTAGTTCACCTAATATCTTTTTCTTTCGTAACCTAGTATACCTCAACTTAATTAAAGTCTTGTTTAGTTTGTTTAACCATAATTGCTCCTGAACCATAAATCTTGTGAACCAATAGAATTTTACTACAACATTTCATGAGTCAAAGCATTCTATAGTAATTTTTAGTACACTCTTCGTGGGACGATACTCACTTATCATTATATTACTTGGTTACGACACGTGCACTTGAGTACTGACATTGCATATAAACTTTTGCAACCAACAACAGTGTTATGTCTAGCTATATAAACTATAGAAAATATTTTCTCTTTGTATATTATAAAATAACAAGAATGTATAGCATGCTTTCATATTCGATAGACTAGTTATGAATCAATATCAGGCATAATAACTAGGTTATACTTCAATAACATGCTTGTATATCTATCCTTGTAGTGCTTTCATGCAGGGTGACTGATCGTCTATAGCCACATCTCAACAATCAGTGACTAATTGTCTGTAACCACGAGTTTAACCATGTACATTAACATGATATAACCATGTATACATCAAACAACTCACCTTTATCATCATACTTGCCATCCACAATCAACTTTGTCTCTTCATACAATCACTATATAATAACCCCTTTATTGTCATATAGTAATGTACACATCATATTCTTTAATCATCATGACCATCACAATAGGACTATGCATTAACCAAGCACATCACTAATATTATGCATAATATCATCACTACATCATTTAACAAATATGTATTAATACACTTACCAACAATGCATACCTTATATCATGTAATCCTCATGCATTGATATACTAGCATAGGCATCAAATCAACATGCATTTCATCCATACATTGCACATCTAGCTCATATGCAATTCACTTACATATATCTCATCAATATATAACAAATTCACATGCATAGGTCTCATTGATATGTATTTTTATCCATAAATTAAACATACATCTCATCAATATACAATATGTGATTTAGTTTCTCATAATAAAAGGATAGAATTCACACTACAATGCATCATTAAAAATGTATTTATTTGTATTTTAGTTCCCCTTAACATCATCCATTCATTAGAGTTCATTTAAAGCGTTCAAAATGTAAAACAGAGCAAATCCAGCCTCACGCACGGCTTGGCCGTGTCACCAAACATGGCCTTGCTTCAAGTTGTGCAAACCATGCTGAAAAATCACAAAATAGCTTGAAGCATGGCTGGGCCATATCACCAAGTACGGCCATGCTTCAGGTTCTCCTATACTCCAGATTTTTGTCTAGTCAGACTTTCCTTTACTAAAAAGACTATAACTCCCTCATTTTAACTCCAATTAAGTTGATGTTGGTCTCTATGGAAAGCTAAGACAATTTTCTACAACTATTTTGTTTACCACATTAATAAATTAGAAATTGAAATAGGAAAAAAAGGTGTTTGAAAACAGCATCGCGATTCTGTGCGTTAAATATGACCTTTCTTCACTCATTAGGCGGTATCTCTTTCATTTTAAATCCGTTCAAGGTGATTCTAGAGGCATTAGAAAGCTAAGAAATATGGATACAACTCATCTTTTGAATAGATTTCCAAATTCAATATAAAACATAACCAACAAACCAACCATTCAGACCATTGATTTTCACCATTTTGAAGCCAATTTCAGCAAATACATGTATGATCTATGCATCCAACACTCACTTTTCATGGCTAAACATAAATATACAACATGCATCATCAAGAGAGGATATATGAAATACTTATGAATCATTCAAAATACATGAAATTCCATGGAAATATGAATAATGTTAAACCTATCGAAATAAGATATTCTAACCCTCCTTGGATTTCCTCCTCTTTGATAACTCCTTCTTCTTCCTTTCTCTACAATATCCTTAGACCTTCACCTTTGTGCCTTTCTCTCTCCTCTCTCTTTCTCTTCTTTTCCTTCCTCTCCTTCTCTTGGTCTCTCTCCCTTCTCCTCTTTTCCTTGGCCGTTACCTCCCTCTCCTTTCACCTTTTGGCCTACTTCTTCTCTAAGCCAAGACTTTGTCAAGTTAAGGCTTTCTCTCTAAGCCATCACTCTCCCCTTCTCTCCCTTGGTTGGTTAACTCCCTCCTTGAGTCAAGCAAGGATAAGAGATTTTATTTAATCTTCCACAACAAGCCATCATCTTCATATCTCAAGACCCTACTTTATCTAACTATTACACTCTTGTTATCCCATCACAATCGAACTATGCCATTAAGTAAGGCTTTGTTGGTTGTAGGAAAATTCTACCAAATGCTTTAATTCCACTTTATCCTTTTTCTAAGATTTCATCGATGTTCCATTTCATTCTCTTTCATTCCCTTCACCATTGAGACTTATTTTCCACTTATTAAAATTTGGGATGTTATGGTCAATATATACCTCGAACACGGCTCCATACAAATAATGCCTCCATATTTTTAGAGCAAAGACTATTACTGCTAACTCCAAGTCATGCGTAGGATAATTCTCCTCATGTGGTCTTAATTGCCGCGCAGCATAAGTAACCACCCTACATTCTTGCATCAAGACACAACCTAATCCCTTCTTAGAAGCGTTAGTATAAACTTTAAAATGTACAGAAGGGTCAGCAATGACTAAAATAAGAGTGGTAGTTAATCGAATCTTAAGATCCTGGAAACTATTTTCACATTCTTGAGTCCACTTAAAAAGATTTCCTTCCTGGTTAACTTGGTCAGGAGCAATGCTATTTAGGAGAATCCTTGTATGAATCTTTTGTAGTATCCGGTTAGCACCAAGAAACTTCTGATTTCAATCATGGTCTTAGGCCTCTCCCACTTTAACATTTCTTCAGTATTGCTAAGGTCTACTGCTATACTCTCTTGGGAAATGACATGACCCACAAATTTTACCTCTTCCAACCAAAAATCACATTTCTCTAGTTTGGTAAAGAATTTCTTCTCCTTTAGAATTTGAAGTACTAGCCAGAGATGCTTATTTTAGTCACAGTCTTAGGTCTCTCCCAGTTTAACATTGATTTAGTCTTGCTAGGGTCTACTACTACACCGTCTTGGGAAATGACATGACCCAAAAATTTTACCTCTTTAAACCAAAATTCACATTTCTCTAGTTGGGCAAAGAGTTTCTTCTCCTTTAGAATTTAAAGTACTAGCCAGAGATGCTGACTTGCTCCTTTTCACTTTTAGAATATATCAAAATATCATCTATAAAGACCACTACGAACTGATCCAAATAGGGTCTGAAGATGCGTTTCATATAATCCATGAAAACTGCAAGTGTATTCGTAACTCCAAAAGGCATTACTAAAAACTCATAGTGTCCATATCTTGTTCTAAAAGTTGTCTTTAGAATATCTTCTTCTTTAACTCTAATTTGGTGATACCTAGACCTTAGATTTATTTTCGAGAAAACCGTGGCCCCTTTCAACTAATCCAACAAATTATCTATTCTAGGTAATGGTCGCCTTATTAAATTGTCTGTAGTCAATACACAATATCAAACTTCCATCTTTCTTTTTGATAAACAACATAGGCGCTCTCTAGGGTGACACACTAAGTTGGATAAAATTCTTCCCTAATAATTCTTTAATTTCCTTCTTAAGTTCCTTTAACTCCACTAAAGACATTTAATATGGTGTAATAGAAATATGCTTCACTTTTGGTGCCAGATCGATGGAAAATTATATCTTTCTCTTTGATGATAGTTCTTAAAATTTCAGAGGAAAAGAGCTCTAGAAATTCATAGACTATTAGAATTTCATCCAACTCTCGACTCATTTATGGGTTGATAGCATACAAGAGAATGCAATGAAACTTAAATTCATACCCCCTTGACCCCTGCATAATTTTATGTGTACTAACAATGTTGCATTTTTGTTCCTCTGGAGAATCAGGAAGGAACTCAAGAGTTTTATCATACCAATTTAAAAGCACTCGGTTCTGGCTTAACTAGTCTATTCCTAAGATAACATCTATGTTGTCTAGGGGTAAAAAAATCAAGTTCACTACAAATGGTCTTTCACTTACCACAATGCAGCAATTTTAACATATCGAGGAGGTAATTATCTTCTCCCTCACAGGTGGCATCACAGCTAGTTCATATAGTAGATCAAAAATAGGGTATTGTAACTTTACCACACAGTCCATTACTATTAAAGAAAGGGTAGTGCCCGAATGAAAAAGTACAATCAATGGTAAATTATTAACATAGCACATACTTTGAATTAAGTCAAGGTTTTGTTTAGCCTTGGTTCCACCTAAAGTAAAGACCCCCTACTGCCTATAGAATCTGTTCAAGCCCTTTTCCATTTCCCATTGGGCAACGTCGTGCTAGGTGCCCCTTCTAGCTGCAATGGAAATAAGTAGCTTGAGTAGAATAAAATAGCTTATCCTTGTGAGGTCATCCACAGCATACACACTTATTAGTTGTAGGTTTATGTGAAAAGGGTCTAGACCATATAGTCAAAGTATAAAATAATTGTTAATGGCGAAGGGAAGAAAAGAGAATGACAGGGAACATTGAAGAAACCCTAGAAAATTATAAAGTGGTTATATGGCAAAAAGGAAAAACTAGAAGGGGAGAAAGTGTAATACTCTAATTCTTTGGGGTTAGAACTGAACATCAAAAAATGAGTTAAAGATATGTTTTGGGTGTAACTCCAAAACCCATTGGAATTTTCCTAAAAGAGGAATTAAAGCATTTTGGGAATTTGAGGAAGACAAAAAAGGCCTTGGTCAAGGATCTAGTCACAATGTAATGGAGTGGCAATCTTGTAATAGTTGAGCTTTTGGGGTGCAATAGTTAGGGAAGAGATGGCTTGTTGGAAAAGCTTGGGTTAAAATAAGATTTTTTTCCGGGACTTGGAGGAGAAGTCGACCAAGCCAAGGGGAAATATCCAATCCAAGGGGAGGCTGCAGCCAAGGGAGAAGGGAAAGAGAGAGACCGATAGATGAAAAGGAAGGAAAAGAAGAGAGAGAGAGGTAGCAAAGTGCAAATCTAAGGTGAGTCTTGCATGCCTAAGGCTAAATCCAATCTTCTCTTCATCTTGGGATGGATCATGAGACATTTTTCTATGGTGAAAGTTAAGGGATTTGTAGAGAAAGGAAGAAGGGTAAGTGATCCAAGAAAAGGAAACTCAAGGAGGGATTGAGAATAAGAAGAATCTCTAGTTTTTGGTAGTTTTTGGGAACATTTTGTAGGGAGTTAAAATAAATGGTAAACATATGAATTATTTCTATATGTGTCACAGATATTTAGCCACTGGAATAAATCAATTTGGAGTACATATGTGGTAAATATGGTCTAATTAGTAAGTAGTGGTCAGAAAATGATTAATCAGGCAAGAATATGTTAAGATAACATCTGTCTTTTAATTTCTGGAAACATTCTGCAGGGAATTAAAATAAATTATTAACATAACAATTATTTCTATATGTGTCACGGAGTTTTAGCCATTGGAATCACTTAAATTAGAATTCTTATGAGGGAGATAGGTGTAACATCCTTAATTTCGTTTCTTTTATTGATAAAGGTACATAAAAAATTTAATTAAGGAAATAAAATTTATTAGACAATATTTTAGATATCTAAGGAAATATAGTCCTTATAAATTCTTCACCTTATGTATATGCATAGAAAATGTTTCTAACATTAAGAGAACAAATAAAGAAGGAAAATCTAATAGGAAAGAAATTAGAAATAACATACTAAAGAGATGCAAAATTCTTGGATAAGGAAGATAAATTTTTAGAAACAAGTAATGGTCTTAAAATTTCAAGAACATTGAATTAGGGTAATTTTTCCTAATTCAAGAACTATAGTTACTAAGTTTAAAATCTTTACCCATACATTGGGCTTTTACCTATGGACACTTCATATAGAGTTTTTCCACTTCACATAAGTTTCTAACAAGCCCATTGGATAACCTAAACAAGAAATAAAACATAGACTTGGACTAGGATATAGTAATTGCACCAATAGCCCAAAAATTATGAAAATGTGACCAAGCCCACCAAGAAAGGAAGAATTTTATCCAAAGCAAAGAAAATGGGTAGGACAAGCCCATAATGGGTAGAAATAAGCCAAAATCCAAGAGAAAAAATAAAATAAAATAAATTAGATGATGATATAATAATAAGAATAAAGACTAGGTTACATGGCATTAAGACAAAAATTTAGCAAGTGGTGTGATTCTACATTCATCATTTAGGCAAGTGGCATGATAATACAAGGCTTTAGGACAAAAAAATCTATATCCTACACTCATAATTTTAGCAAGTGGTATGATAATACATGGTATTAGGACAAAACATTCATAGCCCACACAAATAATATCAACCAAATAATGGAAATTCAAGGGCTAGAAATTTGCCACCTAAAAAGGCAAACCTATCATACTTGTTTAAGACAAAAGAAAATGGAAATGAATCCCTAAATCAAAGGGACCTTGTCCCTTATCTTAAGAACATATCATCATAATTTTCAAAATACAAATCTCCTTTTCCTATGCATATCTTGACTAAGGAAGAGGAAGACAAGAACATAAGTTGTTTGTTTTCCAAAAATTCAACAAAGTGTATCTTAATTGTGATAAGGTAGACCCATGATCATGAAAGGTGAATTATTTGATGGTCTATATAAGAAAACCCACCCTTACAACATTAGAATTTCGTCTAAGTGAGGGAGAAGAAAAATAGAAGCAAGGTAGAGTGAGGAAAGGAGAGGAAGAAAGGAAGAAAGAGGAAGGAGAAGTCTAGGGGACTAAGTGCTCCAAGTAAGTTTAACAATATTTCTTTTTGAAGAAAACTTTTCAAACTTATAATATTTATATGAGATTTTGATCTTAGAACTTTTATGATTGGTCATGATGTTGCTATATCATGTTACATATTGATCTTGTATGTGATGTATGTTTGAATACTTAGGTTGGTGTAGATAGTTCTGCATGGTTATGGCTATGGGTGGCAGAATTTTAAGCTTCGGTATTTTAATTTCTGGAAACAATATATAAGGAATTAAAATAAATGGTTAACATAAGAATTAAATATATATGTGTCATGGATATTTAGGCACTGGAAGCATTCAATTTGGAGTCCATATAAGGGAGATATGAGCCGATTAGTAGACAAAGGTCAGAAAATGGGTCATCAGGGAAAAATATGTTAGGATAGCTTCGGTATTTTAATTTCTGGGAACAATCTATAAGGAATTAAAATAAATGGTTAACATAATAATTAAAGAAATGTGTATCATGGATATTTAGGCACTGGAATCATTCAATTTGGAGTCCATATAAGGGAAATATGACCCGATTAGTAGACAAAGGTGAGAAAATGGGTCATCAGGGAAAATTATGTTAGGATAGCTTCGGTATTTTAATTTCTGGGAAGTATCTGTAAGGAAGTAAAATAGCGCACCAACATAACAATTATAGATATATGACTCATGGAATTTTACCAATTGGAATAACTCAATTTGGAGTTCATATGAGGTAGATATGATCCGATTAGTAAGCAGAGGTCAAAAAATGTTTATTCAGGGAAGAGTATGTTATTAAAGCTTTAGTTTTTGAATTTTTTAGAATATTCTGTAGGGAATTAAAATAGCGTGCCAACATAACAATTATAGATATATGGCTCATAGAATTTTACCAACTGGAATAACTCAATTTGGAGTTCAAATTTGAGAGATATGGTCTAATTAGTCAGTAAAGGTCAGAACCTACACGAGAAGAAATAATACTAAATTTAAAGGAGTAATAACACCACAATATCATACTATTTTGTTGATATGATTAACATAATAGTTTTAGATAATTGTCTTAAATTTTCATAGACACTAAGATCATCTTAATTGGAGTTAAAATGAGAGAGTTATGCTCTGATTTGTAAGCAAAGGCTGTGTTAAAAGTTAGTAAAACCTATTTTCAATTTTTTTTTCTACCCTAGATGAATTTTTAAGGTAATAGTAGAAATAAATTTGAGCAAAAATGCTCTATAAAATTTGTAAGAACATGTGTTGGAAATGATATAAGTAGAAATAAAATGACTAAATGCCTAGACATAAAGAAAATGAAAAGATGAAAATAATATTCAAGAAAGAAGAGGAATTTTATAAATGAAAATAATAAATGCCTAGTGTATGCCCTAGCTATTGCCATTGCATGAACTTACTACCATTTTAAGTGTGTAATTTTTAACATAGAATTTACCCTAGTACTCATATAAATTTCCAAGAAGTTTTGAATGTGCCGGTTTTATTTGAAAAAAATCTTAGTATGCTCCGTGGTTGCAGTATTTCCACATCAGAGAAGAATTATTCTAGTTACTAGAAAAAAAAATTGTGATTTGGGAAAAGTGCATGTCTAAGGAAAGCTCTGGCAAGGAAAGACTTGGTACTTAAGCGTGTCCATTAGTGACCCACCTCTCTTTTCTGGGAACTTTCCTGGTGCGCTGTTTACATACTACAATTACTATCCAGTTATCGAGATATTAGTGTGAAATTTTGACATAGAAATATTTTATAAAGTGAAAATTAGAAAATGATTATATTCATGGTATAATTTTAGTTTACCAATGAATTTTGAGAATGATTATGTTTTGATACATTATGGCATGAGAATATAATGAACATACTTGTTATTGGAATCATATTTTTGGCTATTAATATGAAAAGAAAAGAAATGAGCACGGTCATATGGCAATCCGTGTGGTGCACCAGTAGGGGACGCCCTACCAACGGTTATGATTATATTCATGAGAAAAGAAAGAGAAAGTGTGCCATGTCGGATGGAGCGAGATAAGCCCGTACCGAAAAGTAGAGAATACTCACCCTGACCGGGGTAGCTTGAAGTAAGAATAAGTTGATAGCCATCATATGAAATTCGAAAAAATAGTTATTCATGCCATACATGTCATAACTGTATAATTTTCATGTGCATGATAAAGTGCATTCATGTGACCTAAAGATATTTTCTGTAGTTTATACAGCTGAACATGACGTGATGAACTATATTGATAATGAATTATTGTTGAACATACTGGGATTTAATTCTCACTATATTTCCATATCATGTTCAGAAAATTAGCTATGCAGTTGTTTTCAATGAGACTTATTATTGCCGTACGTATGATCGAGGTGCCCTATCTTGGGCAAATACCTATTATTGCTGATATATCAGTTGTTGAAGTGACTGAGATTCCGGCGGAGGTGCCACCACCCGAACCAGTGGCCCCAAAAATAGTCTATGTGGAAGATTAGGGCTTATATGTACATGTATTTCTTGTACAAATGTTTGTATTAATGATGTGAGTGTAAACTTAGTATTGTATAATTAAATAAATGTTATTGTGAGTTAAGTTGAGGTAATAACTTCATGATGTTAAATAATAAAAAAATTGTTACATAAATGGAGCTGTTACAATAGGGATAGATTTGTAGGTAGAGGTAAGAACTTACTCGAGAAGAAATAACCTGTACTTTGAGTGAGTAATATCACCATGATTTCTTAATCTTTTGCTACACTGTTCAGCATAATAGTTTTAGATAATTTTTGTATCTTTAAATTCATACCACGATCACCTAAAATGGAGTTAAATTGAGGGAGTTATGATCTGATTAGTAAGAGAAGGTCAGATAGGATGAAAACCTGCATCAAGAAAATAAATAAATAAAATTAATATTTAAAAAAGAAGAAGAATCTTATAAATGAAAATAACAAATGATTAGTATATGCTATCGCCATTACCATTGCATGAACTTCTTACCATCTTAAGTGTGAAATTTTGACATGGAAATATTTTATAAAGTGATATTTGAAATGGTTATGTTCATGGTATGATTACCAATTATTTTTGGTAATGATTATATTTTGATGAACATACTTATTATTGAAAGCATATTTTTGACTATTATTGTGAAAAGAAAAGAAAAGAGCACAGTCACATGGTAATTCGTATGGTGCACCAGTAGGGGACACCCTACCAACGGTTATGATCATGTTAATGAGAAAAGAAAGAGAAAATGGGCCATGTCGGATGGAGCGAGAAAAGCCCATACCAGAGAGTAGAAAATACTCACCTTGACCGGGGTAGCTTGATATGAAAATAAATTGATAGTCATCATATGATAATTAATTCTGTTATACATGTTATTACTGTACAATTTTTATATGCATAGATAAAGTGCATTCATGTGGCCAAAGATATTTGTTGTAGTTTATATAGATGAACATGACTTGATGAGCTATATTGATGATGATTTATTGTTGAACTTACTGGGATTTAATTCTCACTATATTTCTATGTCATGTTCAGGAAATGAGTTATGCAAATTTTTCTATGGCTATGGCTTTTAGTGCACGTTGGATCGAGTTACTTTAGGATGGGCAGATCCCATAAAAAAATAAAATGTTTATGGTCGAGTTGGCTCAAATCCCAGTGAAGGTGCAACCACCTACACCTGTATCTCCGGAATTGGTGAACCAGATTAAATAAGATGCAGATATTTATGTGTTTGATATGTTGTACTTACGTTTTGATTAATGACATGTATGTGAACTCTATATTGTATAATAATAATAATAATAAAAATTTGTTACAAAATGCATGTTGATTTGATGCTTATGCTAGTATATCAATGCATGAGGATTACATGATATAAGGTATGCATTATTGGTCAGTGTATTAATACATATTTGTTAAATGGTATGGTGATGATATTATGCATGATGATTACATGATATAATGTATGCATTATCACATGATGATAAGTGTATTAATACATATTTGTTAAATGATATTAGTGATATACTTGGTTAACATATAACCCATGGTGATGGTGATAATGATTAAAGAGTATGATGTACATATTATTATATGGTGGTAGAGGTATTAATATATATTTGTTATATGGAGTGACGAACTTGATTAAGGATGGAAAGCATGATACTAAGGCTAAGTTGTTTGATGCATACATGGTTATATCATCTTAATGTATATGTTGGCCTCATGGCTATAGACGATTAGTCACTGAGGGTTATGATATGGCTACAGACGATTAGTCATTATTTGTTAGACTCGTGGCTACAGACGATTAGTCAATGTTGTTGAACCTCATGGCTACAAACAATTAGTAATTGATTGTTGAGATGTGGCTACAGAATATTAGTCACCATTGTTGGACATCATGGACCTCATGGCTACAAACAATTAGTTATTAAGGGTTGAGATATGGCTACAGACGATTAGTCACTATTGTTGGACCTCATGGCTACAGACAATTAGTAATTGAGGGTTGAGATGTGGCTACAGAATATTAGTCACTATTGTTGGACATCATGGCTACAGACAATTAGTCATTGAAGGCTCAGATATGGCTACAGACGATTAGTCACTGTTGTTGGACACCTCATGGCTATAGACAATTAGTAATTGAGGGTTGAGATGTGGCTACAAACGATTAGTCACTATTGTTGGACATCATGGCTACAGACAATTAGTCATTGAAGGTTAAGATGTGACTACAAACGATTAGTCACTGTTGTTGGACCTCATGGCTACAAATGATTAGTCATTGAGGGTTGAGATGTGGCTACAGACGATTAGTCACTATTATTAGACCTCATGACTACAGACAATTAGTAATTGAGTGTTGAGATGTGGCTACAGATGATTAGTCATTATTGTTGGACATCATGGCTACAGACAATTAGTCATTGAGGGTTGAGATGTGGCTACAGACGATTAGTCACTATTGTTGGACCTCATGGCTATAGATGATTACTCATTGACGGTTGAGATGTGGCTATAGACGATTAGTCACTATTTTCTGGACCTGATGGCTACAGAAAATTAGTCATTGAGGGTTAAGATAGGGCTACAAATGATTAGTCACTGTTTGCTGGACCTTATGGCTATAGATAATTAGTCATTGAGGGTTGAGATGTGGCTACAGATGATTAGTCACTGTTTATTGACCCCGTGGCTACAGACGATTAGTCACTGAGGGTTGAAATATAGCTGCGGACGATCATTCTTCTTGCATAAAGCACTGCATATGATATTTTAATTGTTGAGCATATGACTATACTATGTTAATCATGCATTTACAATTGTTATGACTTTTATTATAAAAAGAAAAGGTTTTATGTAGTTTATATAGTTGGACATAACACTGTGATTTTTCTTATAATATGATGTTGTTAATGTTGAACTTATTGAGACTCTATTCTCATTAATATTTGGTGTTATGTTCAAATAAAGGTAATTGAGATGCCGGAAGACTTCCTATCTTTGCTTGGGAGTTCTAAATGGTGGAAATACCTTGGTTGGGTCAGTTGACCGTTATGCAGTTAATGTTGTGGAGATCCTAATGCCAGCACCACCTCCTCCACCCTTTATACTAGGGGTGATTTGCGGTATAGGGTCAAATGTTAAGTTAATATAATAATGTGACTCATGTATAAATCATAACCTCTGATGCAGCCCTTTTAATATGATGATAATACAATATGAACTGGGTTTATATGATGTGTATTATTTCATGTTGGAATGTGGTAATTGTATTAAAAAAAGGTCATTACACAACGGCTGTTTACCTCCCACATTATTCTTACCTCTAAGATCCTTGCCATATGTGGAAAACTCCTTCTTCCTCTTTCATGAAGCTTGATGCTTCCTCTCTTCCCCTATTGCTCTCAGACTCCAGCAGTTTACATTTGTTGACCAAAGAAGTGAACTCTCAAATTTTTAGAGCAACTACAACACTTCTGATTTATAGGTTTCAATCCAATCTCAAATTTCACCACTTTCTATGCTTCATCTGGATTATACAGTAGATAAGTGGAAAACGTAGAAAGTTCTTCAAATTTGGCAACATATTAATCAATGGTCTGGTTGCCCTATCTAAGCTGAAGAAATTCAACTTCCTTCTTAGCTCTCACACTGCTAGGAAAATACTTCTCTAAGAATGTATCTCGAAACACTAGCCAAGTAATTGGTCTCCCCTAGTGGACTAGAAGGTCTTTGGCTCCCCTTCACTAATATTCTACTTTCTCCTTGAGCATATACACTACAAAAGTGACTTTTTGTAATATCTCGTAATTTTTAAATAATAATGTTTTGCAATAAAAAATAATTTTTTACTTTAAATGATTATGTTTTGCTAAAAGTAAGTATACTTTTAATTAAAATAATTATATTGCCCTATAATCAATTTTTGTTATATTTTTAGAGATATTCTTTCTTTTATTATGCATAAAGATATTTATTTTGTGATTTGTTTTATTAAAATTTTTATCATGAAAAGTCATGATTTAGGAGTTCAACTAAAGTTTTATAAGAATGTAAATTTTTAGAAATTTTTGAGATATTTTAGGATGAAAAATAGTATTTATATGTAAATAATAAAACTAATAATACCAAATTTTAAATATTTAATTATTAAGTAAATATAATAAATAAAAAAAGAAAAGGAAAGAAAAGGGGGAGGGGGAGTGAGAAGCGTGAAGGAGGGATGCAAACTGATTTTTGTAATCGATGAATAGTATGAATAGTGTGAATAGTAATATTCATTTTTTTCTCTAGATTTGGAGTATCTATTGGCTTCTGATCTCAAAACTAAGAATACCATTGGATTCAGGATGGAGTATACTATGATTTTGACTGAACAATTTTTCAAATCAGCCACAAAATTGCCGCAAATCAGAAGTAGAAAATATTAAAAAAAGGTAAGTTCTAAAACTTTTACTTAGAGACCCCAAATTAAAAATCTGACATTGTATATAGATTCAAGAAATAGATAAACCTTAAGATATGAAATTGTTTAGTCATCTGACAACTTTTTGTTCTTTGTAAATAGGGATTTCCAATGGTGAATAGTGGTTTTAGCCGTCGTGAATAGTATTTTTTGGCTGTGAATAGTGACCAAGCTCCCGGAGTCATTTCTTAGATTTTTAGACCCTTTAGACTTGTTTTTGAGATCCATTTTATCATATTTGACTTGGAAAATTACCTTTGGGGATATCCAACCTGGAGCCCTGACCTGTGAGTAGATAATTCTTTATATGACTTAGTCCATGCTCTTCTTGAACTTAAAATGTATAATTGGTTATGTTTACAAATTATTTATGCTATCATAAGTTTATGAAATGTGTTAAAATATCTGTTTTACTTACAAACTGAAACATAATTAGAGAAGAGTAAGGTTTTTCAAATAGATTTTGAATCTCATTGAATATATGGTTCTAAATGTATTTATCATTATTTGGTAAAGTGAATATTATGTGCATGAGGCATTGATTTGTAAAACTATAAAGTGGTTGATTATGATTGAATGGAAAGCATAAAGCTCATGGCGAGTTGCTTGATAATTATACATTGTATTTGATGAATATGCATTTATATATTTATGTCTTTATATGTATGGATGAATATCGACCGGTTATATGGCTTGTGACGGTACCGAATAGGAGACACCCTATTAGCTTGAGTGAGCTGAGGGAGGGCCGCTCTAACTGGGTGACAGTGGTAATGTGAGGAGGTAGATGGGTGATGAACTCACATTCCCTGATCACTTATTTTAACTATAGTCGATCAGTCACTATGTGTATAACAAATGAGTGTGTGGATTGATCAGATCGCTGAATGAGGCAGGCCATTTTAAAAGTTATAACTTTATCTCAAGAGCTTATTATTTTAGTATTGTTTATACAGCTGAGCATAACAACATTTGTTTAATAATCATACTGTGCTGAATATGGTTTAGATATCTAAATATCCTTTTATTTGAAAATATTTGAAATAGGGGTCGCATATGGATGTACTTCTGAACTGTATTTTCTATGTGACAAATTTAAAAATATGAGTACATCCATATGCTGACCTAAGAGGTCATAGGAGGTATTAACTACTCACTAAGTTGTCAAACTCACTACACGATATTTCCATATTTTTTAGATAAAAATACAGAGTCTGATCCTGCAGATAGGTGATCAGTTAAGTGACATATTCTCAGGGTTAGTCTACATTACTTTCAAGGCTCACAGTTTTGGAATTATACTGTGTTTATATTCCAGAGTGTGCTCTGAACGCCACAGGTAGGATCCCTACTTCTGTTGTTACTATGACATTTATAACTTGGTCTGTAGAATATATATACATGAGAGAACCTATATGTATCTATTTCTATGACAAAGAATAGTGTTATGCATGTTATGAAAAATATCTTATTGCAGAAAATAAATAATAAATATTTGTTTCACCTACTCGTAAATTAGGGGCGTTACAAGTTGGTATCAGAGCATTAGGTTTCCCTATGGCTATCGGAGCAAATGATTCTTTAGTAGGACCTTTAGTATGGGTATGAGCCGGACATATTTATACTTCAGGTGTTGTTCAGGGATTCTATAGGGTTTCAATTTCCTTTCTATTCCAAGTTATTAAATTTCCTAGTATAAAGTTGATTAAATAGTGTGACATCTTCAGAGGTATCTATAGGTCAATTACTATCTGAAAGTGAAAGGGATAGGTGTCCTAGAGAATTTAAAGAATTGAGACAAATGTCAAATATGATCATTTCTGAATATAATATCTGTTTTACCTAAATGTCTAGATAGAGTAAACTTTGGTGTAATATTAGAAATGGATTGGTTGATACAAGAAGACCATAGTGAGGTACCTAAAAATATAATCTCTGCTTTAGCAGCCCATAAGTGATTACAAAAATGTGCCAAGGATATTTGTCAGTGGTGGGAGATGTTGATATAAAGTATACCAGTGTAAATCAAGTTCTAATGGTTAGAGAATTTTCTAATGTAATTCCTGAGGAATTGTCAGGATTATCTCGAAACATAAAATAGAATTTGGGATTGATTTACTTCCAGGAACTTAACCAATGTCTATACCCCCATATAGAATGGTAACGATTGAACTCAAGGAATTGAAGAATTAGTTGTAAGACTTGTTGGACAAGGGATTTATATACCCTAGTACTCCTTCTTGGAGAGCTCCAATAATATTTGTGAAAAACAAAAGATTGATCATTGCGATTGTGCGTAGATTATAGACAGTTGAATAAGTTAACCGTGTGGAATAAATACCCATTAACTCGTATAGACGATCTGTTAGACTAGTTACATGGTGCTCAAAATTTTTTCAAAAATTGATTTGAGATATGAGTATCATTAATTAAGGATAAGTGAAGAGGATAATTGGAAATTTTCTTTTAGGACACATTATGGGCATTATGAGTTCTTGGTGATGTCATTTATTTTGAAAAATGCCCCAGCTGCATTCATGGACTTAATGAATAGAGTATTTAAACTATTCTTAGATAAATTTATTATTGTCTTTATTAATGAAATACTAATATGTTTGGACAATTCAAAGGATCATAAGCAACATTTAAAGATAGTTTTACCAACTCTAAGGGAGTATGGTTGGTAAGGATGGTATCCAAGTTGACCATAAGAAAGTAGAAGTAGTATAACAATAGCATGTCCTACTACAGTTACAAATGAAGATCCAAGTCCAATTTACGCTTTTTGCAGTTGTCTGTTGTTTATTCTATTTGAGCTGTAATTGGATCAGGTACATGAACATATGCTTGTAAAGCATCAATCAACTCCTCAGCATTTGAAGCTAAGAAGAGAATTCGTCGTGCTGAATGTGGGATAAATCTCTGTTCCACAATTTGATCAAGAAAAGACAACAGATCATAAAAAAAATGGTTAACATTTAACAAACCTATTGGTTTGTGATAGATATTCAGTTGTGCCTAGGAGACTATCTAGAAAATTTGTTCTAAAGTACCTAAACCACCCGGTAAGGTAATGAAGGCATTAACATTACTCATTATTTTAGCCATGCACTCATGCATGGAAGCTACCCTAAATTCTTTCCCAATTGTCTTCCCTATAATGTTGGATGCAGCTAGAGCTGTAGGAATAATACTTAGAACATGACATCCTCCTACATGTGCAGCTGTAGACACACACCCTATTAACTCACAGTTACCTCCACCATGCACTAAATGAATTTTTCTTCTGGCCAGCACCATACCTAAGTTTTGTGCAGCTTTCAAATACTCTCCATCTTTTCCAAAATTGGAATAACAAAAGACACAAATATTTCAAAACTGACAAAATGTGGTTCCCTCCATAGCTGCACACACCCTAACTTTGAGTATGAAAGTAGAGATACTAATGTGAGAATTTATAGAAATCAGAGAAGGACATACTTATAATAGCTATGTGAATAGGCCGGACATAATTAGGACAACTATATGAGTGATTGGTGGATATTAGCTAAATTGAAGGTGAACATTTTCAAAAATGACGGCAAGCATGTATATATACAGTTGTTATGATCATGGTTCTTTTTAAGCACATAAAAAGAATAAGGTTAAGATATCATCAGAAATTTGTCTCTTCCTTATTGTCCTTGATGAAGCATTGATCTCTTGATTCTTGTAGGAAAGTTGTAAGTGATAGATGTAATTGTAAAAAAAAGAGTGAAAATGCAAACAAGTTAATTGTTGAAGATGGACAATCAAATGGTTTATTTTATTTTTCCAATGTTCTTGCCAATCGATTATTGGTATTACTAAGTCAACTAGCTATTTTGAGAATTTTTAATTTGGACTGATTTATTTTCTAGTTGATTGATTACATCTATTTCGAAGCAATCAACTGCATCTTACGAGTTAACTAAATATTATTTGTTTTTCACATACTTTTATAAATTCAGAAATGTTTCTTTTCCACATAATACCAACAGCTTGTAAGTAGATTTTGGCACATATATTCAAAACTTGCGGCCATCGATTTTTGCCGAAATAACAGCTAGATTTTGTTTATCTAGATTTTGTTTATAGATTTTCAAGAATTACAACCAGCAAATTTAATTTTCTTTCAATGCTTTGTCTAAATTTTTGACTTTCTATTTTGGCACCATTCTTTATTATGCTTATCATCTATTCTATTGCATTCTCCCTTATTAATGTTTAGCATTAAATGTAAAGTTCTTTTCCCTCATTACAAGAAAAGTTAATTTCTTTCCTTTGAAACTCAATTATTATAGTGTCTAAGTGGTTAGTAGGTTAAAGTACAGAGATTTTGAAAGAATTTATCTAACAAAGAACATATTTTTTTAAAAATTATATCAAGTATGTATAACTGTGTAAGTTGGCAAAATATGTGCAAATTATAAAGAATAATAAGTTTATAGTATATACTGATTGAGTATTAAGGTATGAAGAACATTTAAGTTTACCTAATGTGGTTGAGAAGGGAAAGGAGAATAATTTGAGAACCATGTTCAAAAATAATGTAAAGGGATCAAGGTATTTGTGTTAAGGGTTTATACTATGCTAAGTTAAGTCTAGTACCTAGGATGTGAACTATATTGAGATTGGAAATTCATGTGTAAACAATTGTTGAGAAAGGAGATTTCAAAGGAAGCCATAGATTGTGAATATGGATAACCCGAGGCAATAAGGATATACTAAGATATGAAAAAATTGTACTAGTATAATGGTAAAAAAAGATACAAGTGGAATATTTTTTGTTGTTTGGTATGTTAGTAAGTAAGAATTGAATATATTGTTTTAAGAGAGCTGATCAGGAAGCTTAGGATCTTAACAAGATTATAGTATAGCTGATAGTAAATTTAAATGATGTGTTTATACATTAGAAATTATGCTTTAGGTATCTTTATATAATTTTGGAGAAAATCATTTATCCTTAGTTGAACTTGCCCCTATTAGTAATTATTAGGCCAACATATAAATGGCACCATTTAAGGTTTTATATGAAATATCGTAGGTCTCCTAATAGGTGAGTGAGTTAAGTAAAGTTAAGTTTTTGGAATCTAGTTTAGAATATCATGCAATAGATAGAATATGACTAACTTGAATTGATGATGTTAATTTAGAGAGTATGCTTCAAATGTATGTCTTCGAATTTGGAGGGAGATCCATTAGCAGAATTTGCCTATAATAAAGTGTTATTGGATGATTTAAAGCCTTATGTAAGAGGTGTTACAAACTTTCTGTTAGATGACTCAGTGGAGTCAAATTTATGGTAAGATGTCATTAATAAAGTGCAATTGGTTAAATAAAAAAATACAAGAAACTCAATACAGGCCAAAAGTCTATAAGGACCATGAATGTTGAGCATTAAAAATTATCAGTTGGTGATCAAATTTTCTTAAAGGACTCACCCACAAAAGAGGTAATGATGTTTGGAAAGAAGGAAAAAGTTAAGATTTAGTATATAGTCTCTTTTGAAATTTTGGATAAAGTATGCATAGTATATATTGCCTAACTTTGCTATCAGGATTAAGTAATGTTAGTATAGTCTTTCTTACATGAATGCTAAGGAAGTACCTATCAGATTCTTCCCATGTTATCTAATTCTAAGAAATTCAATTGGACAAGAATTTTACTTAATCATGAAGAAAAATCGATGTTTATTATTGATCGACAAGTGAAGAACTTATGGTTGAAGGAAATCCTAATAATTAAGATTATACGGAAAAACCACTGAAGTGAGGAAGCCACCAAGAAAGTAGAAGATGACATGTAGATGAGATATCCGTAATTATTTAAGAAATAAGATTGGTAAATCTTAATTATGTCTTGATTTCATTCCCTGCATAAGATAGGATGGTTTAAAATTTCCGGACCGAATTTCTTAAGGGAAAAAAATATAATATGCCGTAATTTTTAAATAATAATGTTTTACGATAAAAAATATATTTTTGCTTTAAATGATTATGTTTTGCTAAAAGTAAGTATACTTTTAATTAAAATAATTATATTGGCCTCTAATAATTTTTTGTTATATTTTAGAGATATTCTTTCTTTTATTATGCATAAAGATATTTATTTTGTGATTTGTTTTATTAAAATTTTTATCATGAAAAGTCATGATTTAGGAGTTCAACTAAAGTTTTATAAGAATGTAAATTTTTAGAAATTTTTGGCATATTTTAGGATGAAAAATAGTATTTATATGTAAATAATAAAAATAATAATACCAAAATTTAAATATGTAATTATTAAGTAAATATAATATAAAAAAAAGAAAAGGAAAGAAAAGGGGGAAGGGGAGTTAAAAGCATGAAGGAGGGATGCGAATTGATTTTCGTAACCGATGAATAGTGTGAATAGTAACCTTCATTTTTCTCTCTAGATCTGGGTTGCCTATTGGCTTCCGATCTCAAAACTAAGGATACCATTAGATTCAGGATAGATTATACTACGATTTTGGCGAATAATTTTTCAAATCAGCCGTAGAATCGCCATAGATCGGAAGTAGAAAATCTTATAAAAGGTAAGTTCAGAAACTTCTACTTTGAGACCTCAAATTGAAAATCTGGCACCGTAGATAGATTCAGGAGCTAGATAAACCTTACGATATAAATTTTTTTAGCCATCTGACAACTTTTTATTCTTCGTAAATAGTGATTTCTTGAAGCGAATAGTAATTTTGACCTGCGTGAACAGTGTTTCTAGCCGTGAATACTAACCAAGTTCTCGGAGTGATTTCTTAGATTTTTTGACCCTTCAGACTTGTTTTTGAGATCCATTTGATTAGATTTGACTTGGAAAATTATATTTGGGGCAATACAAACTAGAGCCCTGACCTGTCAGTAGATAATTCTTTCTATGACTTACTCTATACTCTTCTTGAGCTTAAAATGTATAATTGGTTTTGTTTACCAATTATTTATGCTATCATAAGTTTTTGAAATGTGTTAAAATATATGTTTTGCTTACGAACTGGAACATAGTTCAAGAAGAGTATGGTTTTACAAATAGATTTTAAAACTCATTGAATATGTGATTCTAAATGTATTTATCATTACTTGGTAAAGTGAATATTATGTGCATAAGGTATTGATTTGTAAAACTATAAAGTGGTTGATTATGATTGAATGTCAGGTATAAAGCCTATGGTGAGTTGCTTGATAATTATACATTTCATTTGATGAATATGCATTTATATATATATATGGATGAATATCGACGAGTTGTATGGCTTGTGACGATACCGAATAGGGGATGTCCTATTAGCTTGAGTGAGGCGAAGGATGGTTGCTCCAACCGGGTGACAGTGGTAATATGAAGAGGCAAATGGGTGATGAACTCAAATTCTCTGATCTTTATTGTGACTGTAGTTGATTGGTCACTATGCGTATAGCAAATGAGTGTGTGGGTTGATCAGATCACTCAATGAGGTAGGTCATTTTAAAAGTTATAACTTTATCTCAAAAGCTTATTATTTTACTGTAGTTTATACAGCTGAGCATAACAACATTTGTTTAATGATCATACTGTTCTGAATATGGTTTGGATATATGAATATCCTTTTATTTGAGAATATTTGAAATATAGGTCCCATATGGATGTACTTCTGAACTGCATTTTTTATGTGACAAATTTTAAAACATGAGTACATCTATATGCTGACCTAAGAAGTCTTAAGAGGTATTAACTACTCACTGAGTTGTCAAACTCACTACACGATATTTCTAGATTTTTCATATAAGAATATAGAGTCTGATGCTATAGATAGGTGATCAGTTAGGTAACATATTCTCTGGGTGAGTCTACATTGCTTTCAAGGCTCATAGTTTTGGAATTATACTGTGTTTGTATTCTAGAGTGTGCTATGAACGCCACATGCAGGATCCTTTCTTCTGTTATTACTTTGACATTTATAACTTGTTATGTATAATTTATATACATGAGAGAACCTATTTGTATTTATTTATATGACAAAGAATAGTGTTATGCATGTTATGAAAAATATCTGATTGCGGAAAATAAAAAAAAATGTTTGTTTCACCTGCTCGTAAATTGGGGGCATTACAATTTTGCTGTTCATCATGGAAATTTAAGACCTCGATGATCTTCTTTAACTCTACTAGCCACCTTTCAACTACATTAGGATCATATCCACCCATGAAAGAAGGAGGACAATTCTTCATGAACTCTACACATGCATTCTCACCTATCATCCCATAGGTTATCTTGCACTTCACCATGATTGTTGTTATTTTGTATATGTTGCAAACTTTGGTTTGTGGCAACCACTTGGTCTCAAATGGCCGCTAGATCATGTAGGGTTGCTTTTTCACTATTCATCAGATTTTGTTTTGGTTGTGCCATCGTCTACTGCATCGTTAAAGAAAAATAATGAATCACTATGGAGGTGTTCAAGCTCAACAACGAATTAAAACTTTACAATAGTCATCACACCACCAAAACAATAGATACGAAACACTAGTAAATTCCTAATCATTATTACATACGACCCCACATAATAAGACCGTAAGCTTATCCGAGTCCAATATAGGTCAACAAAGGTGACTGACCACCCCATGGTCACCTAAGACCGACCTGCTCTGATACTAACTATGTAATAGCCAAACTTTTTTTTGTACTCCTGGATTCTGTATTAAAATATACTATCAATAAGATTCCATTAACACACATAAATAAGTAACACATATTTCATATCATTAAGTCAAAAGAGGTTAGGGGTTATGCAAGAGTAACACTAGGTACTACTCATGACATCAAAACAAAGAAGTACCAGGGGTTAGTCTTTCAAAAAGGTACACTAAGTTCACGCTACATAATTTACATTCTGTTGATAAAGCCTTAGCCTAGCACCTCACCCCTATGGTTCATAAGGAGGAAGATGGGATGGTTCTGGTATAAGAATCTCAACTATGTTCGCCACTAGCATATCCTATAAAATGTTGAATTGACCTAGGAAGGGTATCTTCACCACTTGGATCTCTAAGATCAAAGTCAAGAAAACTGTCGGCATCTTAGTTACTATTCTCTAAATACATCACCAAAATTAATTAGAATAAAATCTCAATAGGTTCAACATTATCACGGTATATATTAAACAAAATAGGATGATATGTTCAGCTGTATAAGCTATAGGAAAACATTCTTTAATATCCAATCATAATACTGATATGTAGTATAATTAATTGAAATGCACAAGTTATCAACAAACATATCCACAGTATATACTTAATGTCGAACATAACAGCTAATTATCTGTTATCCGTTTGTATTTTAGTACCAGGGTAGTATGAGCCATTCACCCTTCTGCTACTCTTACACCATTGCCACTTGGCCGGAGTGGCTATACTCCCCTTTGACTTACTCAAGGATAATAGGTTGTTACCTGCAACAACTTCATTTTTTTAAAATATATACATATACATATATATATACATATACATATATATATATATATATATATGTATATATATATATATATACATATATATATATATACATATATATACATATACATATATATACATATATATATATATATACATATATATATATATATATATATATATATATATATATAAAATTCTAAAATTCTAGGAAGTCATTACCTCTTTACTTCTAACTATTTAACTCATAATAACATTCAATTAAATTAACCAAACATAATTAAGGTTTATGAAATACCATTAACACTTATACAATTATGGGTTTACATACACATTATTAATCAAAACATCTATACAAGAATCAAACACATATAAGTCTACATTTTATTCGTCCATATTGACCAGTTCCGGAGATATGGGTGCAGGTTGTTGCCCCTTCACTAGGATCTTAGCCAACTCGACCTAACATATGCTAAAAGTCGGTCATAGAGAATATTTGTATAACTTAGTTTTCTAAACATGATATGGAAATATAGTGAGAATTAAATCCCAGTAGGTTTAACAATAAATCATAATTATCATCAATATAGTTCTTCATGTCATGTTCATCTGTATAAACTGCAGCAAATATCTTTAGGTCATATGAATGCACTTTATCTATACACATGAAAATCATACAGTTATGACATGTATGGCATGAAAAACTTTTTCAGAATATCATATGATGGCTATCAACTTATTTTCATATCAAGCTATCTCGGTCAGGATAAGTACTTTCTACTCTTCGGTACGGGCTTTTCTCGCTCCGTCCGACATGGCACACTTTATTTTCTCATTAACATAATCATAGTCGTTGGTACGACGTCCCTTATTGGTGCACGACACGGACCGCAATGTGACCGTGTTCATTTCTTTTCTTTTCTTTTCTTTTCACATTAATAACCAAAAATATGATTTCAATAACAAGTATGTTCATTATACTCACATGCCAAAAATTTTCATCAAAATATAATCATTACCAAAAATCATTGGTAATCATGCCATAAATATAATCATTTCAAATATCACTTTATAAAATATTTCCATGTCAAAATTACACACTTAAGATGGTAAGGAGTTCTTGCGATGGTAATGGCTATGACATACACTTGTCATTTATTATTTTCATTTATAAGATTCTTCTTCTTTTTTAAATTTTATTATTCTCTCTCACTAAACAGAGCATAACAACCTTATTTTAAATCCGATTGAGGTGATCTTGGTGTCAATTGAAAGATAAGACAATCCTATAAAACCTTAGGTTGAACATTTTAGTGAAATCTTAAGTGATTGTGGTATTACTACTCTCTCAAATTCAATGTTATTTCTTCTCGGGTAGGTTCAGACCTCTACTTACTAATCAGACCATATCTCCCTCATACAAACTCCAATTGAGGTGATGCCAAAGCCTATAAAACGTTAAGAAACTTATATACAAGTTTCATTTTTATTTTTATTTTCAGATTCCTTACTAATGACTCCTAGAAAATCGAAAACAAAAATGCTTACATTTACCACCCTGGATTCTAGACTAATTATGACCTTTACTCATTAATCAACCCTATCTCTCATATGGACTATAAATTAATTGATTGTAGAGCCTATAGATCCATGTATCTATATTTATTATGTTAAAATTTTTCTTTAATTACCTATAGATTTTGCCCAGAAATTCAAAGACAGAAGCATACTTAACAAATTCTTCCCTGGTTAACTAGTTTCTGACCTCTACTTACTAATATGACCATATATCCCTCATATTGATTCCACTTTGAATGATTACAGTTGATACAAATTCGTGAAACATATATCTACATTTATCATGTTAAGAATTGCTTTTAATTCCCTACTGATTTGTACTAAAAATTCAAACACAAAAGCTTACCTAACAGATTCTTTCCTAATTAACCATTTTCTAACCACTACATACATATCAGGAAATATCTCCCTCATCTATACTCCAAATTAAGTGATTCCAGTGGCTAAAAATCCTTGAGACATAGATCTACATTTTTCATGTTAACCATTGCTTTTAATTCCTAATCAATTCTTCCTAGAAATTCAAAAATAGAAGCTTCCTTGATTACTCCGAAATCCAGTTTCCTAACCAAAGGTTTCCTAAGGTTTAAGTTCATCATTATATTACATCCTCTTCCATTTTCTTTACATCTAATCATATTCCATCAATTTTTCACCACATTCAAATAAACAAACTAGCAACATAAAAATCATAAAAGTTTACCACCCATAGCCATACCTATGTAGAACTTTCAACACAAACCGAAAAGTTCAAAACATCCATCATATGCAAAATAACATGTAACATGATATAGAAACATCCATGACCAATCATCAAAGTAGCAAATATTATAAATTTCATCAAAGTTCTAAGATCAAAATCCCATATAAATGTTACAAATTTCAAAGCTTTTCTTCAAAAAGAGATATTGTTAAATCTACCTAAAGATCTCCCTAGCTCACTTAGTGAATTGTTTTTCTTGTTTCCTCTCGAAGGAAGTAGCAAGATTTCTCCCTTCCCTTAGCTTTTCTAGCAGATTAAATAAGAGAAGGAGGGTGAGTTTTTGAACCCTAAGGATGAAGAGTAAAGATGGATTCAAGTAGAGATTAAGCTAACTTACCTTGAGTACTTAGTGCTCTAGACTTCTCTTTCTTATTCCTTCCTTTCTTCTCCTCTCTTTCTCTCCTTTCCTCACTCTACCTTACTTCTATTTTTTCTCTCCCTCACTTGGATGAAATTATAATGTTATAAGGATGGGTTTTGCTTAAATAAACTATCAAGTGGTTCACCTTTCATGATTATGGGTCTACCTTATCATAATTAGGATGCACTTGGTTGTTTTTTGGGGAAAGACAACTCATGTTCTTGTCTTCCTCTCCCTTAGTCAAGATATGCATAACAAAACGAGATTTGTATTTTGAAAATCATGATAAAATGTTCTTAAGACAAGGGACGAGGTCCCTTTGGTTTAGGGATTCATTTCCTTTTTCTTTTGTCTCACTCAAGTATGATAGGTTTGTCTTTCTAGGTGGCAAATTTGCAGCCTTTCAGTCTCCCTTGTTTGGCTGAAATTATTTATGTAGGATAAGGATGTTTTGTCATAATGCTATGTATTATTACGCACTTGTTGAAATTATGAATATAGGATATAGATGTTTTGTCCTAATGCCATGTATTATTACCTACTTGTTGAAATTATGTTTTGTCCTAATGCTATGTATTATTACCTACTTGTTGAAATTATGTTTTGTCCTAATGCCATGTGACCTAATCTTCATTATTATTCCACTACTATTTTCTCACATTATTCTTATTTTTCCTTCTTGGATTTGGGCTCATTCTTACCCATTTCCTTTGTTTTGGCTAAAATTCTACCTTTCATTAAGGGCATGGTCACATTTTCATGATTTTTGGGCTATCGGTCCAACTTCTATATCCTAGTCCAAGTCTTTGTTTTATTTCTTTCTTGGGCTATCCTATTGGCTTGCTAGAAATTCATGTGAAGTGAAAAAACTCTATATGAAGTGTCCATAGGTGAAAGTCCAATTTATGGGTGGAGATGTTAAACTTAGTAACTCTAGCTCTTGAATTAGGAAAAATTACCCAAATCCAATCTTCTTTAGATTTTAAGACCTTTACTTACTTCACAAAAATTTATCTTCCTTACCTAAGAATTTTGCCTTTCTTTAGTATGCTATTTCTAATTTTTTTTCTATTAAGTTTTCTCTCTTTACCTATTCCCCTAATGTTAGAAATATTTTGTATGCATACATATAAGGTGAAGAATTTCTAAGGATTATATTTCCTTAGATATCTAAAAAATTTCTAATAAATTTTATTTCCTTAATTAAATATTTATATACATTTATTAATAAAGAAACGAAATTAGGGATGTTACATCACTAATTTGGTACCGTCTCAAAGCCATACTACCTCGTCAGGTCACCTTATAACAACAAGTTGCCGTATGTCGCCGAGTACCTTGTCCTATAAGGATCATCCCAAAGATTCTGTCTAATTCCATCTCATAAACTCATCACACATGCACTTCATCAACATAAGTTTCATCCATGCTTTAAGCATACATCTTATATGCATCTCATCCACAATTGGAACATACATCTCATCAACATGTATTTCGTCTATACATTAAACATATATGTCATATGCATCTCATCTGCATGTATTTCATCCATGTATTGAACATACATCTCCTATGCATCTAATCTACATGTATGTCATCCATGCATTAAACATACATCTCATATGCATCTCATCTACATGTATTTTGTGATTTAGTTTCTCATAATAAAATGATGGATTAAACATCACAAGACATTATTAAGAAGGCATTTATTTGTATTTTGGTTCCTCTCATCATCATCCATTCATTGGAGTTCGTTTAGAGCCTTTAAAAAGTAAAATAGAGCAACATTAGCCTTAAGTACGGCCTAACTGTGTCATAGAGCACGGCCTTGCTCTGGTTACAAAAAACCCTACCCACGCACAACATAGCCCAGCCGTGTTCCATAACATGGTCATGTGGGGGTTCCCAACCAACACACGCCTTGATCGTGTTCTGAAACACAGTATAAAATAAGTCACCAGTGCCAAGCACGGCTTGGCCGTGTCACAGAGCACAGTCGTGCTCAGTGCTGCCCTACTTTTTCCTTTGTTTCTCACTTCCATATCATACCACAGCCACCAAACAATCACCCACAACATATACTCACAATTATTCAAGCACTAGATCAGATAAAATGTAACAACCTCTTTTTTTTTCCTTTATTATTATATAATATTTAGTTCACATACATGTCATTAATCAAAACAGACGTATAACATATCAAACACATAGATATTTACATCTTGTTTATTTTGGTTGACCAATTCTGGAGATACAGGTGCGGGTGGTTGCACGTTCACTGGGATCTGAGCCAACTCAACCACAAACATCTTATTTGATTCTAAAATCTGCCCAACATAAAGTAACTCGATCCAATGTGCACTAAAAGCCAGAGCCTTAGAAACAAAAGCTGCATAAATAATTTTCTGAACATGATATGGAAATATAGTGAGAATTAAATCCCAGTAAGTTCAACAATAAATTATCATTAGTAAATCTCATCACGTCATGTTCAGCTGTATAAACTACAGAAAATATCTTTGGTCACATGAATGCATTATATCTATGCACATAAGAATCATACTGTAATGATATGTATGATATGATTAACTATTTTCAAAATATCATATGATGGCCATCAACTTATTCTCATTTCAAGCTACCCCGGTCAGGGTGAGTATCCTCTACTCTCCGGTACGGGTTTTTCTCGCTCCGTCCGACATGGCCCACTTTCTCTTTCTTTTCTCATTATCATGATCATAACCGTTGGTAGGGCGTCCCCTACTGGTGCACCACACGGATTGCCATGTGACCGTGCTTATTTCTTTTCTTTTCACAATGATAGCCAAAAATATGCTTTCAATAACAAGTATGTTCATCAAAATATAACTATTACCATAAATCATTGGTAATCATGCCATGAACATAACCATTTCAAATATCACTTTATAAAATATTTCCATGTCAAAATTTCATACTTAAGATGGTAAGAAGTTCATACAATGGCAATGGCTATGGCTATACTAGTCATTTATTAAGATTCATCTTCTTTTTTAAATACTAATTTTATTTCTTTATTTTCTTGATGCAGGTTTTCATCCTATCTAACCTTCTCTTACTAATCAGAGCATAACTCCCTCAATTTAACTCTGATGTAGGTTATCTTGGTGTCCATTTCAAGATAAAACAATTATCTAAAACTATTATGTTGAACATTGTAGCGAAAAATTAAGAAACGAAGGTGATATTACTCCCTCAAAGTACAGGATAGTTCCTCTCGGATAGGTTCATACCTTTACTGACTAATTAGACCATATCTCCCAAATTGGAACTCCAAATTGCATTATTCCAGTTGGTAAAAATCCATGAGCCATATATCTATAATTGTTATGTTGGCGCGCTATTTTAATTCCCTACAGAATATTCCTAGAAATTCAAAAACTAAAGCATTAATAACATACTCTTCCCTGAATAAACATTTTCTGACCTCTGCTTACTAATCGGATTATATCTACCTCATATGAACTCCAAATTGCATAATTCCAGTGGGTATATTTCCATGAGACATAGATATATAACTTTCATGTTAACCATTTATTTTAATTCCATACAGATAATTCCCAGAAATTAAAATACAAAAGCTGTCCTAACATAATCTTCCCTGATGAACCATTTTCTGACCTTGGCTTACTAATCGGACCATATCTACCACATGTGGACTCCAAATTGAATGATTCCAGTGTCTAAAAATCCATGACACACATATATTTAATTCTTATGTTAACCATTTATTTTAATTCCCTACCAATAATTCCCAGAAATTAAATTACCGAAGCTATCCTAACATATTCTTCCCTGATGATTCATTTTCTGACCTTTGACTACTAATCAGACCATAGCTACCTCATATGGACTCCAAATGGAATGATTCCAGTGGGAAAAATCCGTGACACATATATCTTTAATTCTTATGTTAACCATTTATTTTAATTCCTTATAGATTGTTCCCATAAATTAAAATACTGAAGCTTAAAATTCTGTCAACTATAGCCATACCCATGCAGAACTATCTACACCAACCTAAGTATTCAAACATACATCACATGCAAGATCAATATGTAACATGATATAGCAACATCCATGACGAATCATCAAAGTTCTAAAATCAAAATATCATATAAATATTATGAGTTTCAAAGGTTTTCTTCAAAAGTAAATATTGTTAAACTTACCTGGAGCACTTAGTCCCCTAGACTTCTCCTTCCTCTTTCTTCCTTTCTTCCTCTCCTTTCCTCACACTACCTTGCTTCTATTTTTGCTCTCCCTGACTTGGACGAAATTCTAATGTTGTAAGGGTGGGTTTTCTTATATAGACCACCAAATAATTCACCTTTCATGATTATGGGTCTACCTTATCACAATTAGGATACACTTTGTTGAATTTTTGGAAAACAAACAACTTATGTTCTTGTCTTCCTCTTCCTTAGTCAAGATATGCATAGAAAAAGGAGATTTGTATTTTGAAAATTATGATGATATGTTCTTAAGATATGGGGCAAGATCCCTTTGATTTAGGGATTCATTTCCTTTTTCTTTTGTCTTAATCAAGTATGATAGATTTGCCTTTTTAAGTGGCAAATTTCTAGCCCTTGAATTTTCCTTACTTAACTAAAATTATTTGTGTAGGATAATGATGTTTTGTCATAATGCTATGTATTATTACCCACTTGCTAAAGTTATGAATGTAGGATATAGATGTTTTTGTCCTAAAGCCTTGTATTATTATGCCACTTGCCAAAATGATGAATGTAGAATCACACCACTTGCTAAATTTTTGTCTTAATGCCAAGTCACTTAATCTTGATTACACCAATATTTCATCACTTTAATTTTATTTTTATTTTTATTTTTTCCTCTTGGGTTTGGGCTCATTCTTGCCCATTTTCCTTACTTTGGTTAAAATTCTACCTTTCATAATGGGCTTGGTCACATTTTCATGATTTTTGGGCTACCGGTCCAATTTCTATATCTTAGTCCAAGTCTATGTTTTATTTCTTCCTTGGGCTATCCTATTGGCTTGCTAAAAATTCATGTGAAGTAGAAAAACTCTATATGAAGTGTCTATAGGTTAAAGCCCAATTACGGGTGGAGATACTAAACTTAGTAAATTTTGCTCTTAAATTAAGAAAAATTACTCTAATCCGATCTTCTTGAAATTTTAAGACCTTTACTTACTTCACAAAAATTTATCTTTCTTTACCTAAGAATTTCACCTTTCTTTAACATGTTTATTTCTAATTTTTCCTCTTAGGTTTTCTTTCTTTACCTATTCCATTAATATTAGAACATTTCTATGCATATATGTAAGGTGAAGAATTTCTAAGGAAAATGTCTAAAAATTACGGGATGTTACATAAAAGACCTCAAAGATTGATTTATTTTCAAAGCTTTTTCCTAAGCCTAACCCTAGATCCAAATTAAGAATTTCAAGAAGAACTCACATACATCAATACCCATCATATACTATAAACCAACCATTAAAACTCATATTACACAAGGTTTAATGTTAAACCTACCTAGGAAACGACTCCTTTGATTTATTTCTAAAAAAATTTCTTGAGAGACTTCCTTGATTCACTCTACTTCCTTCTCTATTTTTCTTCCAAATTTCTGCATCAAACACCATTGATAAAAGCTTAAGAAACTTAAATAAAGGAGAAGAATAATTTAGAAACCCATAAGCTCAAGAAAATTACCTTAATTTTTTCCTAGGTTCTTCTTCTTCCTTGTTTCTCTCTTTCTTCTCTTTCTTGGCTGCGGTTTCTGCTCCCCCTACCCTTGGTCGACCTCCTATGAATTATCCTTAAAATATTATTAAAATATTGCATCTTCTAGAAAGCCATAATCCTCTTCCAACTGTATCACCAAACTAGATTTTATTTATAAAAATGCCATTCTATTACATCCTAACTCTTCCTTAACAAGGTTCATGTTTAACTTTCTAAATTATTCCAAAACTCATTAATCTTTCCATAAAGAAAATCTTAGTGGGTCTTAGAAACACCTTCTCCACATGTTTTTAGCCTTTTCCTTACTACTTAATTTTAATCTAAAATGTTAGAAATTAGAGTTTTACCCTTGATAGATTTTCCTCCAAAAAGGAGAATTATACTTTCTTCCATCCCTTTAAACTTAGAATTCCATCTCACTATCTATATTATAATATATATTTATGCATGCAATCAAATCCTGGAACAACATAATCATGCCACCCCTTTGTTCAACCACCTTATCATCTGTTACATTATATTATCATCAGCCTTCTTAATCTTCTCTCATTGTAGATAAATAGAAGAGGAGAGTAGAAAGAAAACTTGAAGTGGTGAGATGGAGAAAGGCTGAAAAGGTGAAAAGCGTTTTCTTCCCTTCTTCTATCCACTTGGTAGCTATCAAAATAGGTATTTTACTACTGGAAATCAAGGTTTAATCTCCCAATTTCGTGCAAGAATAGAGTTAGTGTGCAAAGGAGGACAAGGAAAAAGCAATCTCGAAATTGACAGCAATAGGAGTGCGTCTGCAAAAGGTAAGTTTCTCCCCTCTTTTAAAAATCTGGTATGTAGGTGTCGTGCTTAATTTGGGTTCTACATTGGTGATTCTTGAGCATAAGATGTTAGGGTGAAGGTTGAAAACATGCAACTCTAGTTGCTGGTGACAATTTCTATCATCTAAGTAACAAACCTGCTGAAGCACCCCAAATTTTGCACTAGGAAGCTGTTGTTTCTGCACCTAAAAATCTTAGCTCTGTAAATTGAGTAATTCAACTCTATTTTCCACCCAAAAATATTATATTTATGCTTTCATATGGATTAAGGTGTTGGAAACTCAAAGAATTACAAGAAAACGCAGCCTAGAAACACAATAGATAAAAGCTAGACAACATTGTTCTGACTGGTATAATGTGTCCAGTAGGCTCTCTATTCTTGGATAGTTTGATTGAGTAAATGGCCTTTAAATCCTATAAATTTCGGTGATCAAAGTCTTGAAGTGTTGTTAATAAAGTCTTGAACTTGTTAACATTTCTTATAAAAATTTTATGATACATTACAGGAATTCTTAGTAAGATACCTACGAAATTTGAGTTGATTATGGGTAGTTTAGGTCATATAATAAAATGTATCAAATCTATAGAACATGATTTTAATCAGAACAAACCAGAACTGGGGCAGCCATTAAATTTTGGATTATTTGAGGAGCCAAATGAATTATTTTTTACTTGAAATTTTTGTGGTGATTATATGACATGTCTAGGACACTTCATATCAAATATCATGTATTTTTTAAGATGTATTACCCATCCAAACTATTGGAAAACTGAATGTAAATGCAGTAGGAACCCAACTACACTGTTATGGCTTATAAAGGTACTTCTATGGGTAAAGCTATGATTTGAGTTTAGAGATTGTCACAACTGAAAATAAGCATGTAGACGCACCTCCATGTAAAATATTCTAATTTTTGGAGAGCTTTTGTTATATTTAATAATAACCCAAAAAATGAACAGAATTATAGGTCTTTTAAGGGAGTATAAACTCTTAAACTAGAGACTTAAAGTTTATAGGTTCTTATATGCATGCATTAACCAAAAGCTTTTGTATGTTTTATTTTGAGTAGCTGGTTCTAACCTTTCCACCTTTGGAAAGGAAGTGATTGTGCTGAAATTGACGTAGCTAGCTTTCCTGAAAACACTCTTTATGTTTATAAACTTGAATATATCAATTTCACTATTTGCCTAAATATTATAATATGATGAATGATGGTCTAAAGCTATGTCACGTATGCATTCTTAAGAAACTTAAGGGGTGCCCAAAGTGTGCCAAGTAAGCCCCATTTTCCACACGTATTGGCTAATAATAGGAGATGCATAAACCTTTGTAGGTATGAGACTCCATTGGGCAAGTAGACCAAATATTATAGGTCTCTAGTGTGACCAAGATTATATATGTATGTATGGTTAGTTCTTTTGATTCAGTGGAAATAATTGAGTTGTTTTAAGGATTGGAATGTATGTTGTTTTTATAAAAGTTTTGCTAGCTATTGAGATTGACATATCATCTTTTAATGTCCACATAATCACATTCCATATACTCTAGCAAGAAGCGAGCAACAGGGTCCCCACAATTGATTTTACCATCTATATTTACTTATGAATGAATATTTTTGTGAAGGTGTATGATTTATTCAAAATTAAGCATGATTTTTATACCTTTAAACTTAATTTTTGTTTGTTTTAAGTAAAATATGATTAATAATTATTTTAGTTTTGTGTTTTGTGTTGTAGGAGCAAAGGAAGAAGAAAAGAAGAGAAAAGATAAGAAATTCATGGAAAATGCTAAATGGTAGCGATTCCAAACCTTGCTACCATAATTAGATTATATCTCCCTCATATTCCCCCCAATCGAAGTGATTCAAGTGGCATTGCAACTATAAGAAAATTATCTACAACTTTGATGTTGAGCACTTTGTCAAATTTGGGAGATTTAAGAGTGTTACAGAACTTGAAATTCAGATTCACCGTGCATCAGGATGAATCCTAACCTCTGGCCACTAATTTGTGTATTTCTCCCCTATTTTAGCTTTGATTAATGTGATTCCAGTGGCTGTGGAAAGATAAGATATAGGGCTACAATTTTCATGTTGATAACTATTGTAAATTCTTGAGAAATCATAGTGCTATGACATTACAAATTTGGCTATTGGGTTCTGCCCGTACCGCTGTAGCGCTCCAAGAGAGGGCTATGGCACTTGCAGTCGCAACACCATTTTTAATGCAATTTTAGGATATATTTTTTTCACCCCAATTAAAGCCCAAAAGCATAGGAACAACTCTAGAAGCAATCTTACTTCATTAAGGACTCTCCCAACCTATAAATAAGAGGGAAATGAAACATGAGAGTCATTGAATCCAATCCATCAAAGGGATTCAAGGAGCAATTTCTCAAGTTCCTTCTTCTTCTCTAAGTTTTCTTATGGCCCTGCGTGGCTAGTTTTATTTTTATTGGTTGAGGAAGATTTAAACCTCAAGGATTTTTTATGCATTGTGAGATGTGGAATTGAGTTTTCAATATCAATTTTAATTAAGTATTGATTATTCATCCATTCTTATTCCCATGATTGTTTCAATTGATATCTAGGGTGTACACTAGTGATTTCATTGTTTCAATCTATTGCTGAATTATGTTTTGAATAAAGTTTTCATTATTATGATTCAAGAGGCAAATAGGATTAATAATTTCGGATTATAAATTATTAAACCTATGGTGAATGATTGACTAAATAAAATATAGCCGATGTGTCTTTATTTGTTTAGCTCTATCAGTTTCTTTAATTCTTCAAGCGGTTAATAGGTTATGCTTTACTGATGTGCTAAAAGATTACTTGTTAATTAGGGTTAATTAAGGCGATCGTCATTAATTATTAAATTTAAGGAGGAACATGGATAAAATCTCAATGATAGATATTCAATTAAAGATTGATTATGTTGTCAATCATCAAATGGGATTCCTTGATAGTGGATATCAACCGAAACCGATGCTTTCATTCTTAATCACTCTCTTTTATTATTTGCAATAATTCTCTTTTTACTTTATTAATTTACATTTAGAATTTAATCCCCCCTTTCTTATACACAAAAGGTAATACCAGTCTCTATGGGATCGACCCTTACTCCCACTACTACAGGTTAGTTTTGAGGTAAAGTATTTATTATATTTAGTGTACCTACGACAGTACCCACCAAATTTGAGCGTCGTTACCAAGGACTGTATCTATTTACCTTTTGTGAATTCTTTTTTTTTCTTTTCTTTTTGTTTAGAACTATGAATATGGTAGCAAATTTTTAACAATTTGGCACTAGGCTAGGCTCTCCATTAAGATATGCTAGTGACGTATGTAGTTATTCCCTTGAACAGAAACTTGCAAATTTAACTTCTCTTGTTCGTCAACGTGTAGAAAATATGCAAAGAGAGAAGTGCTATGGAAATCATTGAGTTACGGGGAATTCTTCTAATGGGTTCCTCACTTTCTATGAAGAATCATTTGAGTAGGTAAATATGGTTAGTGGTTTCCCTAGACCAACACAAGGGAGGTATGATTTTATTCAAACATATATAATCTTGGATGGAATGATAATCCAAACTTTAGGTATAGGAATGCACAAAATAGGCCTACAGAACAAAATTTTACAATTTTTTAGCATAACCAACATGCTTATTATCTTAGAAAAATTACATCTAAGGATTCTTAGGCAAGTAGTTCTTTAGAAGAAATCATTAAATCTCTTGCATATAACACTTAGCAATTTCAATAAGAGGTAAGGGCTAGAATTCAAAGATTAACAAATCAAATAGGCTAACTAGCAACAATAGTCAGTCGATTAGAGGATCAAAATTTAGAAATTGAAAGTCCAGCCCTAGCATCATCAATGCATAAAGAGGAAAATTCTACACGTAGTGAAAAAGATGACTTGGAAGTTGACACTAGTAAGCCTACTAAGAAAGAGACTGTGGAATCTATCCTGAATTCCAAATTTCAAGAGAAAATTATAGTAGGAGAGGAAGCACCAAAAGTGCAGCAAACAGGTAAGGATCTTTATATGTTTTTACCAATTTCTAATAAGATGCCTATACCTTTTATTTTGCAGTATCTTGACTTAGGCTTAAAGAGTTTCCCTAGCCATTTAAAAGGAATATACAATGTAAAACGACCCCTAGTGATAACCTCAAATAAATATTCCTTACTCAAAGATAGAGGAAAGTTGCCCCTTGCTTTGGAAAAAACTCAAAAAGATAAAATTAAATTGGATGCCAAAAGCTACTCAAGACATCAGTTATTTCTAGGTAAGTTGAGTTCTCATTTAATTAAACATTTGACTAATGCTGACTTCCCTCCTCATAATGTAATTGAACCTCAAAATTATGCACATTCAAAGGCAAGCCAATTCAAAGTTGACATCAAGGATTGTCCAAGAATGACGTAGGGAGTTTTGAGTCGAGCCAACAACATTAAACAAAGGCGCATATTAGAAGGCAACCCAACATAGTCATTGCAAAGAAAAAAAAAGAAAGGTGGAAATCAGAAAAAAAATTCAAGGTCTAGTAATGCAACACTCTCATCCCACCCCAAACAAATTTAGGGCAGTTCACTTAACTTTAATCTCTTTATATTTCCCTCTTTATTTTCATCTTTATTTTACATTGAGGACAATGTAAAGTTTGAGTGTAAGGTTGGAAGTATATTTTTTAGAAATAATTGTGACCCTTTTTTGAGCATCAATTTTTTCATTTTCACTATCAAATCACTTTTATTTAGCAAGTCGAGTGATTGTGTGAGTGTTTTAATTTATGTTTTGTGTTGTTAGACACAACCAATAGCCAATGATATGACTATCCAAATTTTTTTCAACTCTTGAAAAATGTAGAAAACTCATGGTTGTGTACAATTTTAACCCTTTTGTATTTTTTTTGACTTTAGAATCCTGAAATAGTTTTGCACAATAACTTTAGGCATTTAATTTGTCTTTTACTTAGAGAAGATTTATATAACTCAAAAATATTTTATGATCTCAATATGATTCTAGAACTTATTTGAATGCTACTTGAGGCAAAATCCTAAGCTAATACTATTAATTAGGAGATGATTTAGGCATTATTTGATATATTGAGCCTTTCTAGCCTAACCCAAGCAATGAAATATCCTTAGTTCCTTTATTTTGAGCTTAATGAACTTTTTCTTCTATATCCACAAATGAACCAAAAACCAAATTTTGTATAAATATCTTTTTTTTTACCCTATTCACTCACTCCATGATTATATTTTTCTAAATATTTGTTTTGTAGAGCTTTGTTGACCAAAGGGTGGAAGGGTGGAGCAAAGGAAGGAAAGCAAATTATGCAAAAGAAAGAGAAGAAAAATACAAGGAGGATAAAAGCAAATGTTGTAGGTGAAATATAAGAAATAGAAAACCAAGGAAAATGATAAATTACATTTAATTGAAGCAAGAAAATGAGTGTGGGGCAAAAACCCCCCGCAAACTTGAAAAAACTCAAGAGATCAATCATGTGGTGTTAGGTGATTGAGCCTAAATTTGTATCCTTTATCATACCTTATACTCTGGCCACATTACAAGCTAAATAAAACCCTATTGATCATAGAGGTAGTTTTGGCCTACATTATTGGAGAGTGGCATGAAGAATAAGCCTATGAAAATTCTAAACTAATTAGAGATCCGCACCCAAAATTTTGGGTTTATAAACTCATATGGGTAAAAGGAAATTTATTGATCCAAAAAACACACATTCAGGATTTAGGATAACTAAATAATGGATTGCATTTGAGTTAATCTTGTGCATGGTTATGAGCTTTCAAAAAAAATTTTGGGCATATTCTCATGTTATAAGTCAAACGATTGGTAAGCATAACATGCACTGTAACATCCCTAATTTCATTTTTTTATTAATAAAGGTACATAAATATTTAATTAAAGAAATACAATTTATCGAAAAAAATTTAGATATCTAAGGAAAATATAAGCCTTAGAAATTATTCACCTTATGTGTATGCATAGAAAAATTTTCTAACATTAAGGGAATAAGTAAAGAGAGAAAAACTATTAGGAAAAATTAGAAAAAACATACTAAAGAGAGGCGAAATTCTTGGGTAAGGAAGATAAATTTTTGAGAAATAAGTAAAGGTCTTAAAATTTCAAGAAGATTGGATTACGGTAATTTTTCCAAATTCAAGAGTTAGAGTTACTAAGTTTAACATCTTCACCCATACATTGGGCCTTCACCTATGGACACTTCATAGAGTTTGTTTTTTCACTTCACATAAGTTTCTAGCAAGCCAATTTGATAGCCCAAAGAAGAGATATAACATAGACTTAGACTATGATATAGAAGTTGGACCGATAGCCCAAAAATCATGAAAATGTGACCAAGCCCTCCATGAAAGGTAGAATTTTAGCCAAAGTAAAGGAAATGGGCAAGAATTAGCCTAAATCTAAGAGGAAAAAATAAGAACCATGTAAGGAAATAGTAGTGTAATAATAATTAAGATTAGGTCACAAGGCATTAAGACAAAGCATCTATATCCTACATTCATAATTTCAATAAGTAGGTAATAATACATGGAATTCGGACAAAATATCTATATCCTACATTCATAATTTCAACAAGAAAGTAATAATACATGGCATTATACTACACAAAGGCTGAAAATTTGCCACATAAAAAAGAAAATCTATCATACTTAATTGAGACAAAAGTAAAAGGAAATGAATCCCTAAATCAAAGGGATCTTGTCCCTTGTCTTAAGAATATTTTATCATGATTTTCAAATACAAATCTCCTTTTGATATGCATATCTTGAATAAGGGAAAGGAAGATAAGAACATGAGTTGTCATCCCCCAAGAAACAACCAAGTGCATCCTAATTATGATAAGGTAGACCCATGATTATGCGAGTTGAACCACTTGATAGTTTATTTAAGCATAATTCACCCTTATAACATTAGAATTTCGTCTAAGTGAGGGAGAGAAAGAACAGAAGCATGGTAGAGTGAGGAAAGGAGAGAAAGAGACGAGAAGAGAGGAAGGAAGAAGAAGGACAAGTCTAGAGGACAAAGTACTCAAGGTAAGGAAGCTTAATCTCCACTTGAATCCATTTTTTCTCTTCTTCCTTGGGGTTTAAAACTCACCCTCATTCTCTTACTTAAACTATTGGAAAAGCTAAGGGAAGGGAGGAATCTTACTACTCCCTTCAAGAGGAAGCAAGAAAAAGAATTCACTAAGTGAGCTAGGGAGATCTTTGTCATATTCAGGGCTACTTTTGAGTACGTTTAAAATATTATTCAAGCATGGCCATATCCTGGAACATGGCCATGATGTGTTGGAAGGTAGTAAGGCTTATTTTTAAGAATTTTCTACCCTAAATGAACCTCATTAACTATAGGGTAATAATAGAAACCAAATTGGAAAAGAATGCCCTATAAAATTTGTGAGAACATGTGTTATAAATGATATAAGTAGGAGGAAAGTAACTAGAGGCCAAGCATAAAGAAAATGAAAAGATGAAAATAATATTTAAAAAAAGAAGAAGAATCTTATAAATGGAAATAATAAATAACTAGTGTATGCCCTAGCCATTGTCATTGCATGAACTGCTTACCATCTTAAGTGTGTAATTTTGACATAAAAATATTTTATAAAGTGATATTCAAAAATGGTTATGATTATGACATGATTGCATTTTACCAATGATTTTGGTAGTGATTATGCTTTGATGATCAATTATTGCATGTGAGTATAATGAACATATTTGTTATTGAAATCATATTTTTGGCTATTAACGTGAAAAGAAAAGAGACGAGCATGATCACATGGCGGTCCTTGTGGTGCACCAGTAAGGGACGTCCTACTCACGATTATGATTATGTTAATAACAAAAGAAGGAGAAAGTGTACTGATAACTGCATTGTGTTAACTGCATTTCACTATAGTTTCCATGCATTTCCCATAATTATTTACTAAATTTTCTGGTGTTTTAAGCACTTTTGCCCCCTGATTTAATAAAAAAGGATGACTCGTCTAGATATGACATCAGCTACCCATTGCTGCAGCATTTCACTGAGCATCTGTGGCAATGATAGCAGAACCATAAGTGATAGAGGGTGAGCTGCCCCTTCCTCCTGAAATACCCTGATTCCGTTTGATTTGGTGCAGCAGCAGACAGCAGCAGACAGCAGTAGACAGCAGCAGTGCAGGCAGAAAGCAGCAGGGTCACTACAAGTCGTTGGTACAGGACTGCCTCCACTACTGAAAGTGGAGAGTATAAAAGCTGCAAGGGCGCCTGCTGCAGAGCAGAAGGAATGGCAGCATCCAGGGAGCTTTTTTGGGACCACAGAGGCTGCTGATAAAAGACCGAAAAATAGAGAATGAAAAGGGGCGTGAGAGAAAGGAAGAAACGAGAATTAGGTAGAAAAAATCATTCCACAACAGAGAGTGCTGATAACACCGGAAGGTGCAGCATAAGGGAGGAGAGGAGTAGTGTAGAAAGGAACTCAGTTTCCTGCGGAGGTTTCGTTGTTTATCAAAGGAAAAGAAAGAACCGCATTTTGCAAACAAGTTTTTATCTTTTAGAATGCATACTAGAGTTTCTAAACCTTTTGTAACTAGTGCACCCATGAGGCTCGGCTAGTTTCCAGCTGGGGTGGCACAAGGGGTTGTAATGGACTGAGGCACATTTTTAACGTGAGTACATTTGCTGCAGTTTTGTTTACATTCAGCTGTTGTTCCAGTAACTTTTCTTTCCTTAATAACGAAAGTTTGAAGGAAGAAATCCAAGGCCACCATTCACCTGGGAGGGTAATGGAGGCTGGAAAAAGAGGCTGATTGTAGGGGGTTACCTCATGTAGGGATATACGGGTACCCCATTAGTCCGTAACGAAATGCATGCACAACTAAGAGGTGAGGACTAAGGCAGGAATACGTGTCTGAACCTTGGAGTTGTAAGGAATGGCAGTCTGGGAAGACTCCATTCAGGTCTAAGTTTAGCACCAGGGACCTTGCTGCAGCAAGTCTACAGCATCTCTGAATGCTGAAGTCCATGGCAACCCCGAGCACCCTAGATCCCCTTACATATTTCCTTTTCTATTCCCTAATACTCTTCACTTTAGTCACAGTAAAAATCAGATAAACCAAGCGTATTCCAATTTTGTGAAACAACTTGACATTGCTACAGCATTCATACAGCAAAGGTATCTAGACAGTTTCAATTCACTCCTCGTGGGACGATACTCACTCATCACTTTATTACTTGGTCACGATACGTGCACTTGCGTACCGATATTGTATTCATCTTTGTATGAATAACACACAAACGTATCCCAACAAGTTTTTGGCGCCGTTGCTGGGGAGTGTTAAACTTTGAAAATTGTTTTTAGATACCCTACTGTGTGAAGAATTGTGGTGCTTTTATTCTAGTGTCCTGATTGAGCAGGTAACACGGTGTATGAGCAGGGCTGACAGAGAACTTCTGCCCCTTAACCCAGAAATAGAAAGAACACTTCTGAGAAGAAGAAGAGGACATCTAACACACCAGCAGTAGGCGTAGATGGCAAATCAAAATGGAACAGACAACATGGACGATAGAGATAGGGTCTTGAATGCTTACGTTCAACCAAATCTGAATGGATTGAACCCAAGCATTGTGAGACCAGAGATTGAGGCTCTACATTTTGAACTTAAACCAGTAATGTTCCAGATGCTGCAAACTGCTGGGCAATTCAGTGGCATGCCTACTGAGGACCCCCACCTTCATTTAAGAGTATTCATGGAAGTCACGGATGCTTTTAAAATGAATGGTGTAACAGAAGAAGTGCTGAGGCTTAAGCTGTTTCCTTATTCATTAAGAGACCGAGCAAGAGCCTGGTTAAACTCTCTGCCACCTGACTCTATCACTAACTGGAGTGATTTGGCAGAAAAATTTCTGCTGAAATAATTCCCGCCTACCAAAAATGCCAGATTGAGAAACGACATCACCTCTTTCCAGCAATTAGAAGGTGAATCTTTGTATGAGACGTGGGAGAGGTATAAAGAGCTATTACGGAGATGCCCACATCATGGAATCCCTTACTGCATTCAGATGGAGACCTTTTATAATGGTCTCAATGCCCAAACCCGGACCATAGTAGATGCAGCGGCCAATGGGGCATTCTTGTCCAAAACATACAATGAAGCATATGAGTTGCTCGAAAGAATGGCCAGTAACAACTACCAATGGCCAATGGACAGGGTTTCAAACGGAAAGAAAGCAGCAGGCATGCATGAAGTAAGTGAAGTGACTTCTCTCACAGCCCAGCTAGCCTCGCTAGTCAACGTTTTGAAAAGCCAGTAGTCTCACCGCCCTCAAGGAACCAATGCAGTCCAGGAAACTGGACCATCTTGCGTACTATGCAATGGATCTCATTTATTTGAAGCTTGTCCCTCAAACCCTGAATTAGTGTGTTTTGTGGGCAATATGAATCGCAATAACAACCCTTACTCCAACACATATAACCCAGGATGGAGGCAACACCCCAATTTCTCCTGGAGCAATTATGGTGCAGGACAAGGGAGCAACTCTGCCCCACAAAGACCACAGGGTCCACCAGGCTTTCAACAACAGAGACAACAGCCTCAGGAAGCCCACACTTCACTGGAATCCCTGTTGAAGGAGTATATGGCAAGGAATGACGCTTTAATCCAGAGTCAAGTAGCCTCACTGAGGAATCTGGAGACTCAAGTGGGACAGCTTGCCAATGAACTGAAAAGCAGACCCCCAGGGACACTTCCTAGCAATACTGAAGTCCCTAGGAGAGAGGGGAAAGGACACTGTAAAGCCATAGCCCTGAGGAGTGGAAATATGGTGGAAACACCAAAAGCAAGAGAGCAAGATCAGACAGACTCCACTGCACCCCTGGAGAACGAAAACGCCAAGAAAAAGCAAAAGGAGGAGATAAGCAAGGACGAAAACATCTCTGGAGAGAATGCTGCAGCTATGCCACAGCAAAAGTCGTCAACTTTGCTGCAGCAGGATATGCAGCAATCCAAGCTACCTCCCCCTTTCCCTCAAAGATTTCAGAAGCAGCAGAATGACTAGCAATTTAGAAGGTTCTTGGATGTCCTGAAACAGCTACACATCAACATTCCGCTAGTGGAAGCACTGGAGCAGATGCCCAATTATGTGAAGTTCATGAAGGACATTCTGACAAAGAAAAGGAGGTTTGGCGAGTTTGAAACCGTTGCCCTCACAAGAGAATGCAGTGCTGTACTGCAAAATAAGTTGCCACCCAAACTTAAAGATCCAGGCAGTTTCACCATACCTTGTTCGATTGGAAACCAGTATTTCGGCAAGGCACTTTGTGATTTGGGAGCAAGTATCAACCTTATGCCAATGGCCATCTTTAAAAAGCTAGGAATTGGAGAAGCTCAGCCTACCACAGTTACACTGCAATTGGCAGATAGATCCATTGCACACCCAGAGGGAAAAATAGAGGATGTCTTAGTTAAGGTGGACAAGTTCATCTTCCCAGTAGATTTCATAATTCTGGATTATGAAGCTGACGCAGAAGTACCTATTATATTAGGCAGACCATTCCTAGCAACTGGCCGGACACTCATTGATGTTCAGAAGGGTGAATTAACTATGAGAGTACAGGATGAGCAGGTTACATTCAATGTGCTCCAGACCATGAGGTTTGCCAGTAAAGAAGAGGAATGTGCTGTAGTGTCAATGATAGATACATTAGCATCAGAACAACTGGAAAGATGCTGCAAGGAGCCATCACCAGCAGAGTGGACAGATCATTCAGAGTCCGAAGGAGAAGATGAGAAGGAATGGGCTTGGATTGATTTCAGACAAGGCTTCAGTAAGAAGGAGCCATTGTTCGAAACCACGACAGATTCAAGACTGCTAAAAGCACCAATGGAAGAACCACCAGCTCTGGAGATGAAGCCTCTGCCAGCTCACCGTAAGTATGCATATCTAGGAGAAACAGCCACTCTTCCTGTCGTTATCTCAGCATTTCTAACAGAGGAGCAAGAGGAGAAATTGGTCCTGACACTGAAGAAATTCAGGAAGGCAATTGGCTGGACACTTGCTGACATTAAGGGAATTAGTCCCTCATTTTGCATGCATAAGATCCTTCTGGAAACCAATGAAAAAGGGTCCATTGAACCTCAGCGTAGGCTTAACCCAATAATGAAGGAAGTAGTGAAGAAGGAGATCATCAAATGGCTGGATGCTGGAATCATTTACCCTATATCAGATAGCTCTTGGGTGAGTCCAGTCCAGTGTGTGCCCAAGAAAGGAGGCATGACTGTGGTGGAAACTGATAGAAACGAGCTCATTCCCACTAAGGTGGTAACCGGTTGGAGGATTTGCATGGACTACCGAAAGCTGAACAAAAGCACTAGGAAGGATCACTTCCCTCTGCCATTCATCGATCAAATGCTAGATAGACTTGCTGGGAGGGAATATTATTGCTTCCTGGATGGGTACTCAGGGTATAACCAGATCGCCATAGCACCAGAAGATCAGCATAAGACCACATTCACATGTCCTTATGGTACCTTTGCATTTCGAAGGATGCCATTCGGGCTGTGCAATGCTCCAGCAACGTTCCAGCGATGCATGATGGCAATATTCACAGAAATGGCTGAACAGTTTGTGGAAATCTTTATGGATGATTTCTCAGTTTTTGGAGACTCCTTTGACCAATGCTTGGGAAACCTTGCTAAAGTATTGCAGAGGTGTGAGGAGACAAACTTGGTGCTAAACTGGGAAAAGTGCCAGTTTATGGTAAAGGAGGGAATTGTGCTGGGGCATAAGGTATCGCAGAGAGGACTAGAGGTGGACAAGGCCAAAGTAGAAGTTATTGAAAAATTGCCTCCTCCCACCTCGGTAAAGGGCATTCAGAGTTTTTTGGGACATGCAGGATTTTATAGAAGGTTCATCAAGGACTTTTCTAAGGTGGCCAAACCACTATGCAGTTTGCTGGAGAAGGATAGAACCTTTTGTTTTGATAAAGGCTGCATGACAGCATTCTACGATCTCAAGCATAAATTGAGCACAGCCCCGATCATCGTAGCACCAGAATGGACCTCCCCATTTGAGCTAATGTGTGATGCTAGCGAAACAGCATTAGGAGCTGTCCTGGGACAGCGTAAAAAATAAGCTGTTTCACTCTATTTACTATGCTAGCAAAATGCTGCAAGGTGCCCAGCTGAACTACACTGTGACAGAGAAGGAATTGCTTGCTGTAGTGTTTGCCTTTGAGAAATTCAGAGCATATCTGGTAGGAGCAAAGGTGATAGTGCACACAGACCACTCTGCCATCAAACACTTAGTCAGAAAGAAGGATTCCAAACCGAGGCTCATTCGGTGGGTGCTTTTGCTTCAAGAGTTTGATCTAGAGATCAGAGATAGAAAGGGGACTGAGAACCAAGTGGCATACCATCTTTCCAGGTTAGAGGAGCACAGCTCTGGAGCAGAGGCTATCAATGAAAGATTCCCAGATGAGCTACTCTATCTCATGTCTCAAATGGATGTGCCATGGTATGCGGACTATGTGAATTACCTCGTGAGTGGAATGCTCCCACTAGACCTGACATAGCAGCAGAAGAAAAAATTCCTGCATGAAGTCAACTCCTACTACTGGGATGAGCCCTATCTTTACAAACAATGTGCTGACCAGATGATAAGGAGGTGTATACCCAGTGAAGAAACGGAGCAAATCTTGCAGCAATGCCACGCTTCTCCTTATGGAGGTCATTTTGGAGGAATTAGGACAGCAAACAAAGTGTTGCAGGCGGGTTTCTATTGGCCCTCATTATTCAAGGACTCCCACGTGTATGCAAGGAAATGTGACCGGTGCTAGAGAACAGGAAATATATCTCGCAGGCATGAAATGCCACTGAACAACATCCTGGAGGTGGAATTATTTGATGTCTGGGGCATAGATTTCATGGGACCATTCCCCTCAAGCTTTGGCAACCAATACATCCTTGTAGCTGTAGATTATGTCTCAAAGTGGGTGGAAGCCAGTGCATCTCAGACTAATGAAGCCAGGGTTGTGACCAAATTCTTGAAGAGGAATATCTTTACAAGGTTTGGAACCCCTAGAGCTATCATCAGCGATGGAGGAACCCATTTCTGCAATAGGCAGTTCAAGGCACTACTGGCCAAATACGGAGTAAGACACAAGGTAGCAACCCCCTATCATCCACAAACAAGTGGGCAGGCTGAGGTCTCTAACAGAGAGATCAAAAGAATTTTGGAAAAAATAGTAAGTCCAACAAGGAAGGATTGGTCCTCAAGGTTGGATGATGCACTTTGGGCATATAGAACAGCCTATAAGACACCTCTGGGCATGTCACCTTACAGGTTGGTATTCAGGAAGGCTTGTCATCTCCCAGTAGAGCTGGAACATCGAGCATATTGGGCAGTGAAGAAACTGAACTGGAGCCTGGATGCTGTAGGGGAGAGAAGGATGCTGCAGCTAAATGAGTTGGACGAATTTCGGGGGCAGGCCTATGAGAATGCCAAGCTATACAAGGAGAAAGCCAAGCAATGGCATGACAAGAAGATACAGCCCAGAAACTTCGAAGTAGGACAGAAAGTACTACTGTACAACTCCAGGCTAACCTTGTTTCCTGGAAAGTTGAAATCACGATGGTCTGGACCTTTTCGTATAAGCCAGGTCTTTCCATTTGGGACAATTGAATTGGAAGAAGAGAAGGAAGGAAGGACATTCAAGGTTAATGGGCAAAGAGTCAAGCATTATCTGGGGGGTGACGTGGAGAGACAGCATACTTCCATTCAGCTGCAAGAGGATTGAACAGAAGGGAAGTCAGGCTGAAGACTCTAAACCAAGCGCTCATAGGAGGCAACCCATATTTAAATTTGTTATTATTTAGGATAATAGTTTTAAGACCAGCTTAGATCAAGAACCTAATAGCTTTTGTGGTTAATATGCAGGTTAGGAAGCAAGGAGTTGCTGATCCAGCCTTTGTTTTGCTGCAGCAGCATAGCACTAAAGGCAGTCCCTGGTTGCTATAGCAGAACTGGTAGCAAGCACTCTATGCTGCAGCAGGAAATTTTTGGGCTCCTAGCTTGCTGAAGCATTGCTCCAGTATTGCTGCAGCAACACAGTCAGCTTCAAGCCAAGGGTTCCCCTCTGCCATCCTCCAAAAAAAAAAAAATGGTGGGCGGGAAACTGGCAGAAGGCCATAAGACACCTACGGTCTTTAAACCTCTGCAGCTTCTAACCCATTTCTTTCGAGAGTTAACGCACCCACACTGCCACCTCTTCAACCTCCCCTCACCTCACCTCTCCTGAGTTCCAAACACTGCAACCCTCTCATCACCTTCGTCCCAGAAAACCCCAACCTTCAACTCTTCGAAGCAAGCATGCCGAGAATCAAGACTGTGGCGAGGAAGGCCAGCAAGATGAGGAAATTCATTTCCGAAGAAAACAGAAAGAGGCATGACGACGAAATCATGCACAGGAACTTCTGTGCCGAGAAGGGGTTCACATTCACTCCCACTGGCGATTTGGGAGTGCCGATGTACGTTGGAACGGTGGTAAAACAGAGGAATTGGGAAAATTTTGCAAGCCATCCACCAACGGCCCTCATCCCATTGGTTAGGGAGTTCTATGCGAACTTCGCCCCAGAAACGGACAAATGGGTGAAAGTTCGGGAAACAAAGGTCCATTTTGACCAAGCTGCTATCAACAAGGCCTACAACTTGCCCGACGAGGAGGACAACTACGAAGGCTATCTGCAGAGTCTGCGGGATGAAGATTAGGAAGTAATACTCACCAGGATGTGCCTTCCTGGCACCACCTGGGACAAATCTCCCCAGGGCTCCACCACTGTAAATCGCATCTCCTTGGTGCCGGCAGCAAAGGTCTGGTACCATTTTCTCAAGACCTGTCTCCTGCCTTCCACCCACGGGCAGACTGTGAGCAGAGAAAGAGTAGCAATGGTGGATGCGCTCATACTCGGCCGGCCACTCAACGTTGGCCGCATTATAAGTGATCAAATCCGAGCCTGTGCGAGCCGAAAGAAGGGAAGCCTCCTCTTTCCTTCCCTCATCACCACCCTGTGCAACAATCATGGAGTGCCAGTCTCCATCGATGAAGAGGTCTTAAAGGACACTCCCCCCATCACCCCTACCACCATTTCTCGCATTGTTCTCGAGAAAGCCGCCCAGCATCCACCAACTGCCTCTCGTAATCCCCTACCAACTGCTGGACCATCTGCGTCCTCCTCTACCGCTCCGCCAGCTGACAAGGTCATTCAGCACCTGCTGCAGCAACAATCCACACTCCTCAAACAGCAAGCACAGTTGCTGCAGCACCAGCAAACATTCTGGCAATATGCGCAGAAAATGGACCTTGCCCTCCACACCACTCTGGAACAAAATTTCAAGCAATTTTTCCCATTCCCAGAGTTCCCAACTGCCCTGCTCCACGCCACCTTCGAGGAGTCAGCTGCAGTACCAGAAACTCAAGCAGAGCACCCTAAGGCCTCTGAAGGATCCTCCTCCAGCAAGGAGCCCTGCCCTGAGCCCCACCAGACATCGGAGGAACGTGTGTCCTCTGATGATGATGAGCCCATTACAAAAAGGGCAGCAGTACTGCGCAAAGGAAAGGCACCACATCAATCAACCCAGAGGAGGAGTGGACTCAGAAGCTCCTCGAAATCTTCTGGGGGTCAATGACCCTAGGGTGCTGCAGCATACCTGCCAGCACCCTCAGGAAAGTTCCCTCAACCCTTTGTCCTTCTCTGCAGTATTTGGCATTTCTTCGTTTCTGTTTCTATTTGTGAGCATATTTTATTTTCTGACTATTGCATCAGCAGTGAGGACACTGCTCACCTTAAGTTTGAGGGGGGTGTGATATAATTGTCTGTTGGGAATGAAGTTGCTAGAGCATATCACTTTTGTGTATAGATTCATTGATGTAGCATCACTTGTGTCTTTTGATTCATTGCTGGAGCATATTTTATTTTGATTCATTGCTGAAGCATTCTGCATGATTAGTTCTGCTAGGTGTTTGTTTATAGTACTGTCTGCCTGTGTCTTCATCCACCCGTGTTGAATGAATCTTTCCCAGTAATCACTAAGTTTGTTTAATGTTTAAAGATGCTTATCCTGCTGAAAGTTTTGGGATACTCTATGAGGAGGATTGGGTATTCTGTTAAAAATCAGAATAGGGAACCTTTAGTCTCACCCCATCACACAGCACCTTCCTCTTATAAGCACTGGATCATGGGCAGCTTGCCCATAAGAGAATTTGGTGAACTTCCAGAAAGAGGCCCTTAGTCTTAGAGCTAGTATTGAGAGCTTCCAGTAAAATTTAAAAAAAAAAAAAAGAGGCAGAATCATAGGGGCATAACAGCTTAAGTTTGGGGGAGGGGAGTAGAAAATAAAGAAAAATATGGATGCTCAAATACTCTGTAATTCCTTAGTAACCAGGGGCATGCATGAGTCCCATGTGTGCCTTTGCGTAAAACGGGGATGAAGAGTGGACACTCCAATGCTCTGTAATCCCTTAGTAACCAGGGGTATGCATGAGCCCCATGTGTGTCTTTGCGTAAAACAGGGATGTAGAGTATGAGTGGGGAGTAGTTGAAAGGTGATAAGGTTGAGTAACCGGGTGCCGGCATTGAACATGTTAGCACTCGCGTCAAAAGGCCGTAATGACCTCTGCTGTAATAAGATCCATATAAAAAACAACAGTAAAAGGAGAAAAGTCAGTAAGCTGCCCCTTTTTCCCCCATATCTGCTGCCCTTATTATGATGAATGCTAGCTTGACCTAGGAAAGGAAGCTCAAAATATTAGCATAAAAGTCTTAAGAACTCTGGCTGTTTGTGACCCAAGTAACTCCTAGACAAATTGTCCATACCACACACACACAAATTCAAAGAAGGTATTACTGTGATTGGGAGAAAGAGTTGTGGTATCCTTTGTATGAAGGCAATCCTGAGAGTTGAGAGCTTTCAGCAGAACCAAAGCCTAAAACTGCCAGGTATTTAGTTTGTAGTGGGCAATGTAGGATGCTTGGGGACAAGCAATCCTTTAAGTTTGGGGGGATTTGATAACTGCATTGTGTTAACTGCATTTCACTATAGTTTCCATGCATTTCCCATAATTATTTACTGAATTTTCTGGTGTTTTAAGCACTTTTGCCCTCTGATTTAATAAAAAAGGATGACTCGTCTAGATATGACATCAGCTACCCATTGCTGCAGCATTTCACTGAGCATCTGTGGCAATGATAGCAGAACCACAAGTGATAGAGGGTGAGCTGCCCCTTCCTCCTGAAATACCCTGATTCCGTTTGATTTGGTGCAGCAGCAGATAGCAGCAGACAGCAGCAGTGCAGGCAGAAAGCAGCAGGGTCACTACAAGCCATTGGTACAGGACTGCCTCCACTACTGAAAGTGGAGAGTATAAAAGCTGCAAGGGCGCCTGCTGCAGAGCAGAAGGAATGGAAGCATCCAGGGAGCTTTTCTGGGACCACAGAGGCTGCTGATAAAAGACCGAAAAATAGAGAATGAAAGGGGGCGTTAGAGAAAGGAAGAAACGAGAATTAGGTAGAAAAAATCATTCCACAACAGAGAGTGCTGATAACACCGGAAGTTGCAGCATAAGGGAGGAGAGGAGTAGTGTAGAAAGGAACTCAGTTTCCTACGGAGGTTTCGTTGTTTATCAAAGGAAAAGAAAGAACCGCATTTTGCAAACAAGTTTTTATCTTTTAGAATGCATACTACAGTTTCTAAACCTTTTGTAACTAGTGCACCCATGAGGCTCGGCTAGTTTCCAGCTGGGGTTGCACAAGGGGTTGTAATGGACTGAGGCACATTTTTAACGTGAGTACATTTGCTGCAGTTTTGTTTACATTCAGCTGTTGTTCCAGTAACTTTTCTTTCCTTAATAACGGAAGTTTGAAGGAAGAAATCCAAGGCCACCATTCACCTGGGAGGGTAATGGAGGCTGGAAAAAGAGGCTGATTGTAGGGGGTTACCTCATGTAGGGATATACGGGTACCCCATTAGTCCATAACGAAATGCATGCACAACTAAGAGGTGAGGACTAAGGCAGGAATGCGTGTCTGAACCTTGGAGTTGTAAGGAATGGCAGTCTGGGAAGACTCCATTCAGGTCTAAGTTTAGCACCAGGGACCTTGCTGCAGCAAGTCTACAGCATCTCTGAATGCTGAAGTCCATGGCAACCCCGAGCACCCCAGATCCCCTTACATATTTCCTTTTCTATTCCCTAATACTCTTCACTTTAGTCACAGTAAAAATCGGATAAACCAAGCGTATTCCAATTTTGTGAAACAACTTGACATTGCTACAGCATTCATACAGCAAAGGTATCTAGACAGTTTCAATTCACTCCTCCTGGGACGATACTCACTCATCACTTTATTACTTGGTCATGATACGTGCACTTGCGTACCGATATTGTATTCATCTTTGTATGAATAACACACAAACGTATCCCAACATGTACCATGTCGAACGAAGTGAGAAAAGACTGTACCAAAGAGTAGAAAGTACTCACCTTGACTGGGGTAGCTTTATATGAAAATAAGTTGATAGCCATCATATGATATTCTTAAGAAGTCTTTGCTTCAAAATTTTTCTTCCTTTTTTTGTAGTGAGTGCATTTTATATTCCATCTCACTAGGGTATAGGCAATTATGTACTTATACTAAGCCTTTTTGGTGCCTTGAAGGCTAGGTACCCAAAGTAAAGAATTTTTGGGTTTTATATTCCTTCATTCTTCACCTTTCCTTACCAAAAACTTTCATCGTGCCAAAAATAAAAAAGGGACATACAACTCATACTACAATAGGTAGGGTGTTTTAAAAGAATTTGCGATTCAATGCTAGAAAGGAGAGACTAGATAACAAATACTTATTTCCCATTCCATCATACACCGCATTTTCATGAGATATGAATCAATCAATATTACATCAACCTATTAACATAATTGCTAACTTTATGACTAAACAAGATAAGAAACAAAAACCAATAAAGATAAGGAAAAAGATAAAAGAGAAAAAAGAAAGAAATTAAAGATAAAATGCAAAAAGAAAATGTAAACATGACTAATAAAGACTAATAGATAAAATATATACAAGCAAGAAAATACCCAAAAGTAACTACCTCCAATGCTTAAACTTGACATTGTCACTAGTGTCACTAGCAATGAAGGCATAGGCTATGAAGGGATAAAAACTTACTTGTTCATTGGTATTCTAGTGGTGGTGGTGGTGGGTGCTATGGCAGGTGCCAATTGTACCAAGTTTACATACCAAAATTAAATTCATGAGCTATAGGTTGTCTTAGAGGATAATGCTGTTGATTTTGTGCTTTGACTTACCTAAAACTAGGGCGATCTCTCCATCTAGGATTCTAGGCATTAAAATAGGGATTATACCTTTTACATTAGCTTGTTCTATGGGTTCTTATTGAAGGCACATATCATTTAGATGAACTACCATTAAGAATATGTCATATGCTTTAACTAGTTGGATTGCACCTATAATAAATTGATGCATAAGAGAGGTAAGTTCAATCATCTGTTGATAATTGGGTGGTCATACCTAATGCCAAACTGTTGGGAGTTAGCGGGCATATTGGATATTAAGATTCTAGCTGGTTTAGGAGTTTTGTCTACCAATGCACCTCAACTAGCTCTATCTATCCTAATCCTCTCACGTTGTAAAATGCCTTCATAGAAATATTGAATTAATAGCTACTCACTAATTTGATGATAAGGGCAACTTGCACAAATCTTTTTAAATCTTTTTCGGTATTCATAAACGGTCTCTCCATATTGTTGCCTAATGTTGTATATTTCTTTTCTTATATTTACAGCTCGACATACAAGGAAATATCTTTTTAAAAATAACTTTTTCATCTCATTCGAAGTAGTGATAGTCCTAGATGGTAAATAATATAGCCAATCATTGGCTAAATCTCTCAGAAAGAAAGGAAAAGCCCTAAATTTAATTTTTTTCTCTAGTTACTCTAAGGGGCTTCATGTTGGTACACACCACATGGAAGTCCTTTAAATTCTAATATGGATCCTCACATGCAAGACCATGAAAATTTGGTAAAAGATGTATCAATCTAGATTTCAATTGAAAGTGAACATTCTCATCAAGATTCGGGAAATTAATATATAAGGGTTGTTGATGCAAATCTAGAGCTACAAGCTTCTTTAGAGTAAAGTTTCTAACCATGACTACTTCCTTATTCTCCTTATCAATATCTTCTTGAACTTATCTTTTGTTCTTAAGACTTAGTATGTAACAACTCCATTTAAGTATCAATTTTTTTTTAAAAAAAATACCATGAAGTTATTACCTTGTTACAACTTAACTCAATATAACATTTATTTAATTTATACAATACAGAGTTCACATACATGTCATTAATCAAAACATACGTACAACATATCAAACACATAAAATCTACATCTTATTTATTCAGGTTGACCAATTCCGGAGATACAGGTGCGGGTGGTTGCACCTTCACCGGGATCTAAGCCAACTTGACCACAAACATTTTATTTGCTTCTGGGATCTGCCTAACATAAAGTATTCGATCCAACGTGCACTAAAAGCCAGAGCTATAGAAAAATCTGCATAACTAATTTTCTGAACATGATATGGAAATATAATGAGAATTAAATCCCAGTAAGTTCAAAAATAAATCATCGTCAATTTAGTTCATCACATCATGTTCAGCTGTATAAACTACAGAAAATATCTTTGGTCACATGAATGCATTATATCTATGCACATAAGAATCATACAGTAATAATATGTATGACAGGAATAACTAATTTTAGAAAATCATATGATGGCCAACAACTTATTCTTATTTCAAGCTACCCCGGTCAGGGTGAATATCCTTTACTCTCTGGTACGGGCTTTTCTTGCTCCGTCCGACATGGCATACTTTCTCTTTCTTTTCTCATAATCATAATCATAACCATTGGTAAGGCGTCCCCTACTGGTGCACCACATGGATTGCCATGTGACCGTGCTCATTTCTTTTCTTTTCACAACGATAGCCAAAAATATGCCTTCAATAACAAGTATGTTCATCAAAATATAATTATTACCAAAAATCATTGGTAATCATGCCATGAACATAACCATTTCAAATATCAATTTATAAAATATTTCCATGTCAAAATTTTACACTTAAGATGGTAAGAAGTTCATACAATAGCAATGGCTATGGCTATACTAGTCATTTATTAGGATTCATCTTCTTTTTTTAAATACTAATTTTATTTCTTTATTTTCTTGATGCAGGTTTTCATCCTATCTAACCTTCTCTTACTAATCAGAGTATAACTCCCTCAATTTAACTCTGATGTATGTGATCTTGGTGTCAATTTCAAGATTAAACAATTATCTAAAACTATTATGTTGAACATTCTAGCGAAATATTAAGAAATCAAGGTGATATTACTCCCTAAATGTATAGGTTATTTCTTCTCGGATAGGTTCTGACCTCTACCAACTAATCAGACCATATCTACCTCATATGGACTCCAACTTGAGTGATTCTAGTGGCTAAAAATCCGTGACATACATATATATAATTCTTATGTTAACTATTTATTTTAATTCCATACAGATAATTCCCAGAAATTAAAATACAAAAGCTATCCTAACATATTCTTCCCTGATGAACCATTTTCTGACCTTTGACTACTAATCTGCTCATATCTTCCTCATATGGACTCCAAACTGAATGATTTCAGTGGCTAAAAATCCATGACACAGATCACTATAATTATTTTGTTAACCATTTATTTTAATTCCATACAAATAATTCCCAGAAATTGAAATACAGAAGCTGTCCTAACATAATCTTCCCTCATGAACCATTTTCTGACCTTTAACTACTAATCTGCTCATATCTTCCTCATATGGACTCCAAATTGAATGATTTCAGTGGCTAAAAATCCACGACACACATAGTTATAATTATTATGTTAACAATTTCTTTTAATTCCATACAGATAATTCCCAGAAATTAAAATATAGAAGCTGTCCTAACATAATCTTCCCTCATGAACCATTTTCTAACCTTTGACTACTAATCTGCTCATATCTTCCTCATATGGACTCCAACTTGAATAATTCCAGTGGCTAAAATCCATGACACACATAGCTATAATTCATATGTTAACCATTTATTTTAATTCCATACAGATAATTCACAACAATTAAAATACAAAAGCTGTCCTAACATAATCTTCCCTGATGAACCATTTTCTGACATTTGACTACTAATTAGCTCATATCTTCATCATATGGACTCCAAATTGAATTATTGCAGTGGCTTAAAATCCATGACACACATAGCTATAATTTTTATGTTAACCATTTATTTTAATTCCATACAGATAATTCCCAGAAATTAAAATACAGAAGCTGTCCTAACATATTCTTCCGCAGCTGTGATACGTGGAAAACATTATGCAGGTTGGACAAATTAGGTGGGAGAGCAACTTGATATGCTGATGTCCCTACTTTCTTCAGAATTTGGTAGGGTCCCAAAAATCGCGGACTTAGCTTTCTTGTTTTGAGAGACCTACTAACTCCAGTAGTCGAGAAAAGTTTTAGAAATACATGGTCTCCTTCCTCAAACTCTAGAGGTCTATGTCTCTTATCGTAGTAACTCTTTTGCCGACTCTGAGCTGTAAGTATTTTGTTTCGTATCATCCTGATTTGTTCAGTGGTTTTTTGAACTAGATCAGGACCCAACAAGTTCTTTTCTCCAACCTCGAACCAACATAGTGGACATCGGCACTTTCTACCGTATAAAGCTTCATAGGGGGCCATCTTAATACTAGAATGATAGCTATTATTATAAGCAAACTCTACTAAAGGTAGGTACTTATCCCATCCTTTACCTTGCTCTATCGCATAGGCCCTCAACATATCTTCTAGAGTTTGAATGTTCGTTTTGTCTGCCGTCAATCTGAGGATGGTAGGCAGTACTGAACCGCAACTGAGTACCAAAAGCTTCTTGCAATGCCTTCCACAACCTCGACGTGAACCTCAGATCTCTATCAGAAACAATATTTAAGGGAATCCCATGGAGTCTAACTATTTCCTAAACGTACAATTGGGCCAATTTATCTAGTGAAAAGTTAATTTTTATGGGCAAAAAGTGAGCAGATTTGGTTAATCTATCAACTATTACCCAGATAGAGTCATGTCCCACTGAAGTCTTAGGTAAACCTACAACAAAGTCGATCGAGATACTATCCCATTTCCATTTAGGGATCTCAAGAGGTTGTAGAAATCCCGCTGGCTTTTGATGCTCCACCTTCACTTTTTGACAAATGAGACATTTCGCCACAAACTCAGCAATGTCCTTTTTCATCCCTGGCCACCAATACATCCTTTTTAAATCCTGGTACATTTTAGTGCATCTAGGATGGATTGTGTATTTACTCTGATGCGCTTCTTGCAGGATCTTTGTCCTCAACTCTCGTTCTTGAGGGACACAAATCCTTCCCTGATACATGATTGCTCCATCTTCCATGACAGAAAAATTACCTTAGTTTTATGATCCTGTAAGTATTGGTCGTGAGATTGAGCCTCTTTGATCAGGGCTCTAAGGTCACACCCTATACTTAAACCATTAATGGTTAGCTTCTTTGAGGAATAAGTAGTGTCCAGCTTCAAATTCCCAAACTCCTCTAGCATTTGCATCTCATACAACATCATCTGGCCCATGTGTAAAGATTTTCGACTTAAGGCATCAGCTACAACATTCGCCTTTCCTGGATGATACTTTATCTCAAACTTGTAGTCATTGAGAAATTCCACCCATCTTCGTTGCCTCATATTTAACTCCTTTTGATCAAAGAGATATTTAAGACTCTTGTGATCGCAATATACTTCAAAGGTTGCTCCGTATAAGTAATGTCACCAAATCTTTAAAGCAAACACCATCGCCGCCAATTCAAGATCATGGGTTGGATAGTTTCCTTCGTGGGGTCTTAGTTGTCTAGAGGCGTAAGAAACTACTCTCTTGTCTTGCATTTGCACACACCCTAGCCCTTTCTTTGAAGCATCACTATACACTTAAAAATGTCCTGTGAGGTCTGGAATAATTAAAACTGGAGGAGTGGTTAGTCTTGTCTTAAGTTCCTGAAAACTATATTCACATTGATCAGTCCATTTGAAAGGACTTCCCTTCCTGGTCAATTTAGTCAATGGCAAGGCTATTCGAGAGAAGTTTTGTATAAATCTCCTGTGGTATCCTGCCAAACCCAGGAAACTTCTGACTTCCATAACCGTCTTTGGTCTCTCCCACTGAATCACTGCTTCCGTCTTGCTAGGATTTACGGCTACCCCACTATTAGAGATGACATGTCCGAGAAACTTCACCTCTGACAGCCGAAATTCACACTTCTCTAATTTGGTATATAACTTTTTCTCTTTCAGCACTTGCAGCACGATTCGGAGATGTTGTTCATGTTCTTTCTCACTCTTAGAATATATCAAGATGTCATCAATGAACACTACAACAAATTGATCTAGGTAGGGTCGAAAAATGCGATTCATGTAATCCATGAAAATTGCAGGTGCATTCGTCAACCCGAAGGGCATTACAAGAAACTCATAGTGCCCATACCTAGTCCTGAAGGCATTTTTGGTACGTCCTCCTCCTTTATCCTAATCTGATGATATCCTGACCTCAAGTCAATTTTAGAAAAGATGGAGGCACCCTTCAATTGATCCAATAAGTCATCTATCCTAGGGAGAGGGTACTTGTTTTTTATAGTCACCTTATTCAGCTGTCTGTAATCTATGCATAGTCTCAAGGTCCCTTCTTTCTTCTTAAAAAATAATACAGGAGCTCCCCAAGGTGATACACTCGGTCTAATGAATTGCTTATCTAATAGTTCCTCCAACTGTTTCTTTAGTTCTTGTAGTTCCTTCGAGGCCATTCGATATGGTGCAATAGAGATAGGCCCTGTCCCAGGTAGGAGATCAATAGAGAACTCTATCTCTCTCTTGGGAGGTAAGCCTAGAATATCTGATGGAAATACTTCAGGAAACTCATTGGCTATTGGGATTTCATCAAGCTTCGATTCGACTTTTAGGTTTGATAAATACAAGAGAATGTATCCAAGTACTCCATTCTTCAACTCCTTATTAACTTGATTGGCATTTAGCATCAATAACTGGACCTCCTCTTTCGAAGTAGAAGGTAGAAATTCAACGGTCTTGTTACAACAATTCAACAAGACTCGATTTCTAGACATCCAGTCTAACCCAAGAATGACCTCAATACCTCTTAAAGGTAAACAGACGAGGTCTACAGAAAAAGTTCTCTCCTGGATGGTGACTTGACAGTCCTTACATACAGAGGAAGTTAATACCCGTTCCCCTGTAGGGGTTACTACGGATAGCTCATAGGGAGTTTCAGAAATAGGGAACTGAAACTTCCTAATACATTCTTCCGATATAAATGAATGACTAGCACCAGAGTCAAATAACACCATAAGAGCAAATCCATAGATATAGCATGTACCTTGAATCATTTTAGAAGATTGGGCTGCCTCTTGGCCGCTCATGGTGAAAACCCTTCCTTTCACCTGAGGCCTCTGTTCTGGCTGCTTCCCCACATTCTGTGGGCAGTTTTTCGCAAAATGTCCCTTTTGTCCGCAATTGAAGCAGACATCTTGTCCCATGTAGCATGGCTGGTTACCATGCATGCGTCCGCACTTAGCGCATTTGACTTAGGCAAGGTCTTGTTGAAAAGGCCTAGGACCCGCAATCAATGGCCTCTTACCAGCTCCATATCCACTTCTTCTCACGTTCTTTCTAGGGTTGGGAAATTTTTTCTTCCTTTTCCATATCCAAGAATTTTGCATCTCTTTAGTATGCTATTTCTAATTTCTTTCCTATTAGGTTTTCCTTCTTTATTTGTTCTCTTAATGTTAGAAACATTTTCTATGCATATACATAAGGTGAAGAATTTCTAAAGACTATATTTCCTTAGATATCTAAAATATTGTCTAATAAATTTTATTTCCTTAATTAAATTTTTTATGTACCTTTATCAATAAAAGAAACAAAATTAGGGATGTTACATAGTAGATTAAGTAACATGGATAAATAAAAGTAAAAGTCACAAAAGATAACTAGACTTACTCCCTGGCAATGGTGCCAAAATTTGGTGGGTACTATTGTAGGTGCACCAAATATAATTAATACATTAACTCAATATTATCTGTAGCAGTGGGAGTAAGGGTCAATCCCACAAGAACTGGTATTACCTTTTGAGAAAATAAGAAGGGGTTTTGAAAGTTGTAAATAAACTATTGAATATAGAATGGAACAATCATAATAAAGGAATATGAGATAAATCAATGATGATTGTGTTAGTCTTGCTTGATATCCACTTTCAAGGACTGCATTAATCATCAAAAATATAATCAATTCTATATTACGTATCTACCATTGGGATGTTATCCCTATTTCTCCTTACGTTTAGTTAATTGATAATAACCCTAATTAATAAACAACCTTAACCAATTAGTAAAATTTAACTTATTAATCGCATGAAGAGCTAGAGAAACTGATAGAGTTAAATAAAATTGACACATTGATTGCATTTTATCTGGTTAGTAGTTCATATTCATACAATTTTGAATCATATTTGCTTCTTAAATCAAAGGAATCAAAACTTTGTTCATATATCATCTAACAATAGATTAAAATAATTAAACCACTAGTGTGTACCCTAGTTATAAATTGAAACAATCATAGGAAGAAAAATAGATGAATAATCAATATTAAAATAAAATCAAATAATAAAATCTTAATCAAATCTCACAATACGTAGAATCCTTGAAATTTCAATTTTCCTTTACCAAAAAAAGGAGAAGTAACCATGCAGGGTGTAATGTCCTTTTTATTTATTTATTTATTTTTTACATTTCACATGTTAAAAATGTCATATGTATAAACACTTATATATGTATATATATTGCAAAACTCACTCATGTAATAATTATACAATACAATATTTCAGTACACAAATAAGATTCCCTATACAGCACTCCACCCTTGAAATACAAAGGGAGAGGAGGTGGTGCTGACATTAAGATCTCCATCGGTAACGTCATTCCGTGTTGCATCTTATTTCTTTTTATGTGAGCATAACACCATAATAATAGTGAGAACTATAACATCCCGTAAGAAAATAAAATTTATTAGACAATTTTTAGATATCTAAGAAAATATAATCCTTAAAAATTCTTCACCTTACGTGTATGCATAGAAATGTTCTAACATTAATGAAATAGGTAAAGAGAGAAAACCTAAGAGGAAAAATTAGAAATAAATATACTAAAGAAAGGTGAAATTATTGGGAAAGGAAGATAACCTTTTGTGAAGTAAATAGAGGTATTAAAATTTCAAGAAGATTGGATTAGGGTAATTTTTCCTAATTTAAGAGTTAATGTTACTAAGTTTAGTATCTTCACCCATAAATTGGGTTTTCACCTATAGACACTTCATATAGAGTTTTTCTACTTCGCATGAATTTTTAGGAAGCCAATAGGATAGCCCAAGGAAGAAATAAAACATAGGACTAGGATATAGAAATTGGATCGGTACCCCAAAAATCATGAAAATGTGACTAAGTACATTATGAAAGGTAGAATTTTATCCAAAGTAAAAAAAATGGCCACGAATGAGCCCAAACCCAAGAGAAAAAATAAAAACAAAAAAATAAAATAAAGTGATGAAATAATGGTGTAATCAAGATTAAGTGACATGGCATTAAGATAAAAATTTAGCAAGTGGTGTGATATCCTACATTCATAATTTTAGCAAGTGGTATGATAATACATGGCATTAGGACAAAACATCTATATCCTACACTCATAATTTTAGCAAGTGGGTAATAATACATAGTATTATGACAAAACATCATTATCCTACACAAATAATTTTAGTTAAGCAAGAAAGATTCAAGGGTTGGAAATTTGCCACCTAAAAAGGCAAACCTATCGTAATTGATTAAGATAAAAGAAAAAGAAATGAATCCATAAATCAAAGGAACCTTGTCCCTTATCTTAGAAACATATTATCATAATTTTCAAAATACAAATCTCCTTTTACTATGCATATCTTGACTAAGGAAGTGGAAGACAAGAACATAAGTTGTTTGTTTTCCAAAAATTCAACCAAGTGTATCCTAATTGTGATAAGGTAAACCCATGATCATGAAAGATGAATTATTTGTTGGCCTATTTAAGCAAAACCCACCCTTATAACATTAGAATTTTCGTCCAAGTGAGGGAAAGGAAAAATAGAAGTAAGGTAGAGTGAGGAAGAAAGAGGAAGGAGAAGTCTAAAGGACTAAGTACTTAAGGTAAGTTTAACAATATTTCTTTTTGAATAAAACTTTTGAAACTTATAATATTTATATGAGATTTTGATCTTATAACTTTGACGATTGGTCATGGATGTTGCTATATCATGTTACATATTATGTATGTTGGAATACTTTGGCTGGTGTAGATAGTTTTGCATAGGTATGGCTATGGATGACAAACTTTTAAGCTTATATTTTTAATATTCTGGGAAGCATCGGTTAAGAATTAAAACAAATGGTTAACAGGAAAAATATAGAGCTATGTCTCACGGATTTTTAGCCACTTGAATCACTCAATTGGGAGTGCATATGAGGTAGATATGGTCCAATTAGTAAGCAGTGGTCAGAAAATGGGTAATCAGGGAAGAATATGTTAGAATAGCTTCTGTGTTTTAATTTATAGGAATTTTATGTAGGGAATTAAAATAAATAGTTAACATAAGAATTATAGCTATATGTGTCACAGATGTTTAGCCACTGGAATCACTCAATTTAGAGTCCATATGAGGTAGATATGGTCCGATTAGTATACAATGGTCAGAAATTAGTTAATCAGGGAAGAATATTTTAGGATAGCTTCTGTGTTTTAACTTTTGGGAACATTCTGTAAGGAATTAAAACAAATGATTAACATAAAAATTATTTCTATATGTGTCATAGATTTTTAGCCACTGGAATAACTTAATTTAGAATTCTTATGAGGGAGATATGGATAGATTAGTAGGTAGAGGTCAGAACTTATCCGAGAAGAAACAACATGTACTTTGAGGGAGAAATATCACCTCGATTTCTTAATATTTTTCTAACTTGTTCAACATAATAGTTTTAGATAATTGTTTTATCTTAAAATTGACACTAAGATCACCTATATTAGGGTTAAATTGAGGGAGTTATACTCTGATTAGTAAGAGAAGGTTAGATAGGATGAAAATCCGCATCAAGAAAATAAAAAAAATAAAATTAATATTTAAAAAAGAAGAAGAATCTTATAAATGAAAATAATAAATGACGAGTATATGCTATAGCCATTGCCATTGTATGAACTTCTTACCATCTTAAGTATAAAATTTTGACCTGAAAATATTTTATAAAGTGATATTTGAAATGGTTATGTTCATGGCATGATTACCAATGATTTTTGGTAATAGTTATATTTTGATGAACATACTTGTTATTGAAAGCATATTTTTGGCTATCATTGTGAAAAGAAAAGAAATGAGCACAGTCACATGGCAATCCGTGTGGTGCACCAGTAGTTATGATCATGTTAATGAGAAAAGAAAGAGAAAGTGGGCCATGTCGGACGAAGCGAGAAAAGCCCATACTGGAGAGTAGAAAATACTCACCCTGACTGGGGTAGCTTGATATGAGAATAAATTGATAGTCATCATATGATATTCTGAAACTAATTATTCCTATCATACATGTCATTACTGTACGATTCTCATGTGCGTAGATATAGTGCATTCATGTGACCAAAGATATTTACTGTAGTTTATACAGCTGAACATGACGTGATGAGCTATATTGATGATGATTTTTTGTTGAACTTACTAGGATTTAATTCTCACTATATTTTCATATCATGTTCAGAAAATTAGTTATGCAGATTTTTCTATGGCTCTGGCTTTTAGTGTACGTTGTATCGAGTTACTTTATGTTGGGCAGATCCTATAATCAAATAATATGTTTGTGGTCGAGTTGGTTCAGATCCCGTTGAAGGTGCAACCACCCGCACCTATATCTCCAGAATTGGTCAACCAGAATAAATAAGATGTAGTTATTTATGTGTTTGATTTTGTTGTACGTACGTTTTGATTAATGACGTGTATGTGAACTCTATATTGTATAATAAAAAAATAAAAAAAGAGGTTGTTATAAGAACAAAGGTTCCTAGTAGACTTAACATAAATAAAATATAATGAGAAAAAAAGGAGTTATGTTCAGCTATATAAGCTACAAAAAAAATATCAAGATTTTGAGATAAAATCATAACTTTTGTTGATGCATAATTAACATACTATATATGCACTAACAATTCACCCTTTTTTCATAAAGCTCAGACATATCATAGCGCTTAATATACTAAATTCTCTCATTTGTTATATACAGTGACCGATCGACTACAGTTACAATAAGTGAACAGAAAATGTGAGTTCATCACCTATTTGCTATCTCACATTACAACTGTCATTCAGTTGGAGTGGCCCTCCCCTTGGCTCGCACAGACTAATAAAGCATCTCCTACTAGATACGGTCTCAAGCCATACAACCCGTCGATATTCATCCATACATATAAATGTATATATATAAATACATATTCATAAAATGAAATGTATAATTATCAAGAAACTCGCCATGAGCTTTACGCTTACCATTCAATCACATTCATAAAATGGCATGCATCATTCTCTTGGTTATTTGTTTCCTAAAAATCTTTCAACAAACAAGACTATTTTCAAGTAGAAAACAGTGAAGAATATGATAATCTAGTACCTAACACGGCCTGGCCATGTTCCAAGACACAGACATGCTTGAAAAATAATTCAAATGTGCTAAAAAATAACCCCAAACATGGCCTACCCATGATGAAGCAACCCAAAACACGGCCTGGTCATGTTCTGTGAAGTTTGCTCACTTATTCAACCATATCGCCCTTATACGAACTCTAATTGAGATGATTTAAAAGCCTATAAAAAGTTAAGACAATTATCTAAAATTTTCATGTTTATCATGTCTTCAGATTTCTTACAAATTATTTCCAGAAAATCAAAAACAAAAAAATACTTATATTTACCATCCTAGATTCTAGACTTATTCTAATGTCTGCTCATTAATCTGCCATATCTCCCTCATATGGACTCTAAATTAAATAATTTTAGAGTCTATAGATACGTGATACATATATCTACAATTCATATGTTTACCATTTCTTTCAAATCCTTGCCGAATTTGCTCATAATTCCAAAAAATCTGAAGCTTCCCAAGTTACTCTAAAATTCAACTTAGTCTAACTTCTCCTTTGTTTTTCTTTTATATAATCCCATGCACCGATATGCATGTCCAAACATCCAAAATAGAATTCCATATAATTATACAGACCACATGTTATCCAAAATCACATTTAAACACATCTAAAAGTATATATATAATTTTGTACAAAATTCATGAGTATATGTTAAGCCTACCTCAATCATATCGTTAAACTTACGTGCTTGATTCCCACCACACAAAAATACTACATCCATACCATGAATTAGGATATTCCTTAAGAAAACATCATGAAATTAGAGAACTGACCAAGAAATTTACCTTGATTTCCCTTTCCTCTTCTTTCTCTCTTCTTCTTTCGTCTTACTTCTCCTTCTTCTTCTTCCACTTTCTTTTCCTCCTCTTTCTTTTCTTCCTCTTTCTTTTCTTTCTCTTTCTTGCCGACACTTCCTCTCCCTCATAATTATCAAGATTCCTTCTTAACTACCTCCTCATATTTACAACTTTACCTTCCTCCATTATTTACAAAAATTCCATCCAAGAGTATTTACAAAACTACCATCTCAAAGAATTTACATAAATTCCATCTCAATGAATTTACATAAATCCCATCTCAAGGAATTTACAATAATGTCATTTCAATGAAATTACATAAATGCCATTTTAACCATCCTAAGATCTTGTTTGACTTGAGTAAAATTGTAAAATAATTTAATCCTCCCTTGAGATCCAAAATGCTTTCTCCTCCTTGGAGAAAATTCCAATTAGTAATATAAAGAAAAATTGGGGATGTTACATAGGGCCATAAGAAAACTTAAGAGAAGATTAGAGAAGAAGAGAGAATAAAGAGAACTCTTGGTGATAGGATATGTCTTTAATGCTTTCTTGACCATCTAGGACTATCACTACTTGGTTGAAGTGCCTATGTTTTAGCCTAGCCATAATGTTTGCCAAGAAATAAATTCAGCTTATAAGAATGAAAGCTACCCAACTTAATGTTCTTAGTTGTATATTTAAAAGTCCAAAAGCAAAAATAAGAAAAGAAAAAGTTGCAAAAGAAAAATGACTCAAAAAAGGGTTAGAAAAATAGAATATGTAAAGAAGAAAAAGAAAAATTGGCCCTTAAGAATAAAAATGTATACTTGTATAAAAAAAAGCTTCTAAGATGAAATTAGCCAAAATATATCCTTGTCCTACCCTATATTTTCCATTCATTACAAGCTAATAATGACCCATTGATACTTGATTGTGTGCTATCTACTTTAGTGGATAGAGTGAAGAAGAGAAATAACTTATAGGATTATGTGTTGGTGCATGAGTGTAATTGTTTTCTAAACTATGTAGAATGTTTTGAAAGAAAATATTTGAAGATATTGTTCTAAGATAATGTTTTCATTTAAGTTGACTAATTGATTAGCTACTTCTATGTTTTATGATGATTAACTATGTGGAATACAACTATTATGAAGTTATTATTAGCTAAATCTATGCATAATTTTGTTTATTTTGAAATCTAGTTTCACCATTTCCTTGAACTTGATTTGATCAAATATCTTTTATTGGATTTAGTTAAGCATTATCAGGTCTCATTCTTATTTGTTTAAGGACAAACAAACACTTAAGTTTGGAGGTATGATAACTTTCCATAAAATAGTCATTTTATCTTGTTTTCTATCCTCTTTCTATGTTTTTTCTTGTGTAAAGTGAGAAATTACAAGTGCTTTTGATTGATTTTTAAAGGAATTTTGACCTAAGGTTGCTTTCTTTTATAGTTTAGTGCTTGAATTTTAAGGTGAAAAGTAAGTTTTCGAGCATGAAGATGATCTCGAATTTGGGTGTTCTTGGTATGAGGTTAAAGGGTATGAAATGAAATTTCCAAAGGTATATTATAAACTTTGTAACACATGTTATATTTAAGGTTATAAAGGCTCAAAGTTAGAGCTAGTGTCCAGCACTACGACCCATTGATACATACATTTTCACCACTCTCAGGCCCTTGTCGATGCATTTTGTGCCAACATCGTGAGGGCCAAGTTTTACTCAATTTTTACCTATTTTGTGATGTATTATATATAAGGTCTTTAGGGCTTTTGTTCAAAACCTTTGACATGTTATTTTGAGAGTTTTCTATAAAAGAAACGACCACTAAGCTAGAGGATTGCTTATGTAAAGGAAGAGGAGTTCTTAAAATCTTTTATTTTATCTTTTACACCTATCTTTATTTTGTTTATATATTTTTCTTGTGTTGTTAAGAAGGAAACTAGTGTGCTTAAGTTAGTCACTAACACAACTATTTTTGCCCAATTAAGTGCCATTACAAAGAGCTTAGATGGAATAAAAGCAAAGTCTGTACAAAGCCCATCCATTAGCTATAAGATTTATGGTAAAGGTCATAAGAGTGGCTAGTGTTAGCTAACAATTGAGTTAGCTAGTTTTGTAAGGAACTCCAACTATCAAAATAACCCCTATTCATGACACATATAACCCCAATCATAGAAATTACCCAAATATAGCTAAGGGAAGCAACCAAAGAACTTAAGTTCCCCTTTATCATCCTTTATAGGAAAAAGAAAAATCACATATCATATTTGTTCTTACTATCTTAGCCATAATTTGGAAAAGAAATAGTATAGCTCAGATCACAGGAGTAGGAACCTCATTAAAGCAAATCATTCTAGTCAACAAGGTGGTGAAGAATGCAAATTTATTACATTGAGGAATTGGAAAGAAATAGAAGGAAATTCTAGAACAAAGAAGGTGTCTAATGAATTGGGAGACAAAGAGAAAGATAGTGCCAAAAACAGCATTAAAGATAAAGCTCTAATTAGTAGTCCTCCACCATTCCCTTAAAGGCTCAAGCAACAAAAACTTAATAAACAATTTCAAAGGCTTCTTGATTTTTTTAAAAATAATTACATATAAACATTCCTTTTACGAACGGTTTATAACAAATGCTAGCTATGTGAAGTTCATGAAGAAGATACTATCCAAGAAGAGGAAGTTGGAAGAATTTGAAATAATTGCACTTACTAAAGAGTGCAATGCCATAATCCAAAGGAAATTACCCCCTAAATTGAAATACCTAGGGAATTTTACTTTTTTTGTGTACATTAGGCAATGTTTTAGTGGGCAAAGGCCTATGTGATTTAGGTGATACTATAAACTTGATTCTTTTATTTATTTTTGAAAGGCCTATGTGATTTAGGGAAATTAAACCAACATTAGTGACGTTACATTTAGATGATAGATCTCTTCCCTTCCCTAAGGACATTATAGAAGATGTTCTCGTCAAGCTAGATAAATTGACATTTCTAGTTGATTTCACTGTCCTTGATATGCACAATGATTATGAAATTCTCAAAAATTTGGGAAGGATTTTCTTAGCCACTGGGAAAACTCTCATTGATGTGCAAAAGGGAGAATAACTATGAGAATGCAAAACCAAGAGGTGAGTTTTAATTTTTCTAAAGCTTTGAAGTATCTTGATGAATATGAGGAATGTTTTGCAATTGATGTCATTGACTAAGCAACCAATGAAGCTTATATTAACAACTATCACCATACCCATATAGAAGCTTAATTAGTGTCAAACATTGCTAGAGAAGATAAAGAGATCAATGAACTTATGCAATCATTACAAGCAATACCACTCATAATGAAAGGAAAAATTTATCCTTTCTATTACAAAGATGGTAAAAGGGTAACCACAAAGCATTCTTTGAAGAGCCCACCCCCTCTTAAACTTAAACCATTAACATATGATTTACATTATGCTTATATGTATAAATCTAACACTATGGTAATTTGTGTATAATTAATCATAAATTAAGTACCTTGAAGCTTTATTTTTTTTACTTTCAAGTGAAACAAGTTAGGAATTAGTTGAATTTTATGTTTTTCTTACAAGGTCAAAAAAGAGAAAAAGGGAAGAAATCCAAGGAACATACAAAAATTTAGGAAATCCTTGACTTTGCTTCACTAATCGAAGAATAAATTTCTCATTTGAGATCTAAATAAGGCTATTCAAGCTGCTATGCAAAGTTAAGACAAAGAACTATAACTTTTACGTCAAACATTTTAGTAAATTTTGTAAAGTGCTAACTATAGCAGCACTATGACAATAGTAGTGAAAAGTAAAATATGCGAAAATTAAGTCAAAACAACCTTAGAAGGCTAATGGTCTACCTCAACTGTAATTAAATGGCCAATGAAGCATTAAAGGAAATCATCAAATTTTGTTTTCTTCTCTATTCCACTTCAATTTTTCTCTTTTACGACCTTACATGGCTAAGTTTACTTAGTTAGTTCAAGGAGACAGAAACCTTAGATTATACAACCCTATAAGATTAGGTTTTATGTTCTTAATGTTTAATTATGATTTAAGTATCAATTTTTTTCTAATATTCATCTCATGCTTTATTCAAGTGATCCATAGGTTGCCAACTAGTTTATTAATTGAATTAATCTATCACTAAATTATGAAACAAATCGAGACATTTTTTGTCACTCTAATTTATAAGGTAACTAGAATTAATAATTTTGTTGTCATAAAAAAATACTAACTCTTAGGAAGAATAATTGACCAGGTTAAATTCAACTGCTCATGTTTAGGTTATTTAGCTTTACCAATCTTTTTAATTTATAATCCATTTATTGGGTTTAATATTGGACTCTTGGATAAGATTATTTGATAATTATGGTTAATTGGATTACTTGTTGAAAATTAGCTAAACTTAAGGAAAAATTGGATTGACTTCTAATAGTAAATATTTGAATATAAATTGAATCATAAAGATTGATGATCAAAGATATAATTTTAAAGGTAGAAGTTGACTTTGACCAATGCATATCTTATTTTGTAAGTGTATTAGTGTCTTGAATTTATTTTTATTGTTTACTTTGTTTTATCTCTCAATCCACCTTTTTAATTCAAAAAAGTATAAAATATCAAATACCACTTTCTATAGGTTTGACTTTACCTCTTGTTGCTACATTAATTTGTTTTAAGAAGGGTAAGGTAATTATTTATTTTGGTGTGTTTGTGAGGACATGAACCAAATTTTGGCGCTATTGCTGGGGAGTGCATCATGTTGAATTTTCTAATTTTGTGAATTTTATCTTGTTTTCCTATTTGAAGAAAAACTATTACCTCAATATGGAACAAAAATAGCCACCCCATTAGGGTTTTCAGCAAGGCTCTCATCCATTGAGCAACATTGGTTTGAACAAACTACTTTTATTCATTTAATGGTAAGAATTACACAAGCACCAAAGATCGAAGGAAAATTTTCAACCATGGCGAATCTTACTAATAGGTGGCCAAATTTTCAAGAAGGACTATATAAACAAGTGAGTATAGATAGTAGTTTTCTTGGACCATCATAAGAAAAATATGATCTATATCCTAACTCATATAATCCTAGACTAAAGGACCACACATACATTAGCTATGGGAATCCACAAATATATCATGCTTAACAAAACGTGTATTACGAGTAATATTAATAGCAAATTTAGTAGCCAGATTCAAGTAAGTCTTTAGAAGAAATGGTCAATGATATGGTTGCTAATACTAAGAGTGTAACAACTCCATATTTGTTTTACATATATATATATATATATATATATATATATATATATATATATATATATATGTATATGTATATGTATATGTATATGTATATATATATATATATTTGTAAAATCCCACTAAGTCATTACCTCTTTACTTCCAACTATTTAACTCATAATAACATTCAATTAAATTAACAAAGCATAATTAAGGTTTAGGGTATATCATTAACACTTATACAATTCTGGGTTCACATACACAGCATTTATTAAAAATGCTCGTACAAAAATCAAATACATATATGTCTACATCTTATTCATCCATATTGACCAGTTCTTGGATATAGGTGTGAGTGGTTGCACCTTTACCAAAATTTTAGCCATCTCGACCCAACGCACACTAAAAGCCGATCATAGAGAATATATGCATATTTAGTCTTCTAAACATGATATGAAAATATAGTGAGAATTAAATCACAGTAGGTTCAATAATAAATCATAATTATCATCAATATAGTTCATCATGTCATGTCTATCTATATAAGCTACAGTAAATATCTTAGGTCACATGAATGCACTTTATTTATGCACATGAAAATCATATAGTAATGACATGTATGGCATGAATAACTATTTTTTTAATATCATATGATGGTTATCAACTTATTTTCATATCAAGCTACCACGATCAGGGTGAGTACTTTCTACTCTCTGGTACGAGCTTTTCTCACTCCCTTCGACATGGCACACTTGTTCTTTCTTTTCTTATTAGTATAGTCATAGCCGTGAGTAGGGCGTTCTTTACAGGTGCACCACACAGACTGTCATATGACCATGCCCGTCTCTCTTTTTTCACATTAATAACCAAAAATATGATTTTAATAACAAGTATGTTCATTATACTCACATGCCATAATTTATAATCAAAGCATAATCATTACCAAAAATCATTGGTAAAATGCAATCATGCCATGAACATAATCATTTTCAAATATCACTTTATAATATATTTCCATGTCAAAATTAAACACTTAAGAGGGTAAGGAGTTCATGCAATGCCAATGGTTAGAGCATACACTAGTAAGTTATTATTTTCATTTATAAGATTATTCTTCTTTCTTAAATATTATTTTCACCTCTTACTAATCAGAGCATAACTCCCACATTTTAACTCTAACTGAGCTAATCTTGGTATCCATTTAAAGCTAAGACAATCCTTTATAAATCTTATGTCTAACATGGTGTTACTTTTTCCCAGGTAAGTTCTGACCTCTACTTACTAATCTGACCATATCTCCCTCCTATGGTCTCTAAATTTAGTGATTCCAATGGCTACAAATTCTTGAGTCATATATATATACTTTTCATGTTAACCATTTCTTTTAATTCCCTATAAATTGTTCCCATAAATTCAAACACATATGCTTACCTTACAAATTCTTCCTTGGTTAACTAGTTTCTGACCACTACTTACTAATCTGACCATATCTCCCTCATATGGATTCTAAATTGAATGATTCCAGTGGATAAAACTCTGCGAGACATATATCTACATTTTTCATGTTAACCATTTCTTTTAATTCCTAACTGATTCTTCCCAAAATTTTAAAAATAGAAGCTTCCCTAATTACTCTGAAATCCAGTTTTAGAGCCAAACCCTTCCTAAGGTTTTAGTTCATCCTTTTAATTATTTCATCTTCCATTTTCTTCTTAATTTACATCTAATCATAAGATTACTCATTCCAACATTTTAATTAGATTCCTTACACTTAATTTAATATATTCCATCATCTTTTTCTAAAGAAAATAGAAATCAAATCATGTATTATTAAGGGTGTTTACCAACAGAAATATCTCATGGTCTTCTTGTAAGTATTTAAGGTCATACTCATTTTATATATCTAATTATATTCCATTGATTTTTTTTACCACATTTAAATATACATAATAGCAGCAAAAAAACCCTAAAATTTTTCCACCCATAGCCATCCTTATGTAGAACTTTCCAAACCAACTGAAGTATTCAAAACATCCATCATATGCAAGATCAACATGTAACATGATATAGCAACATCCATGGCTAATCATCAAAGTAGAAAATACTGTAAATTTCATTAAAGTTCTAAGATCAAAATCCCATATAAATGTTACAAATTTCAAAGCTTTTCTTCGAAAAGAGATATTGTTAAACCTACAGAAAGATCTCCCTAGCTCATGTAGTGAATTCTTTTTCTCATTTCCTCTTGAAAGAAGTGGCACGATTCTTCCATTTCCTTAATTTTTTCGGCAGCTTGAATAAGAGAAGGAGGGTGAGTTTTGAACCCTAAGGATGAAGAGAAAATATGGATTCAAGTGGAGATTAAGCTAACTTACATCGAGTACTTAGTCCTCTAGACTTCTCCTTCTTCTTCCTTCCTTTCATCTATATACATGTTCGAATCACTATTTATAATAGTCAGAAACATTATTCACAATGTTAACTTTCCTTGTAGAGATGTCAAAGCATGATTATTTAAAGATCACCTTTTTAGAGCTTTCTTCTTGATTTTTTTGAAGACTCTCCAATGAATTTTCAACAAAACTAATCATTCCAAAATATATCTCTCGTTGTCACAATTCCAATTATGCACACAGTGTCTCAAACGGAAGTCTAGATAGGTGAAAATCTTATAGACATGGAAGAATGGGTTTCTAAAGATAGAAAGCTAACAAAAATGGGGAAGAAAGCTATAGGTGAAGATAAAATATAAGGAATGAAATTTTCATCTTTTTGCCTAGCATCATGGTGTTGGTAAGTTGTCATTGCGATGCTAGTAGTTTGGAAACTAGGTCCTATATGCCTTGATTCTAGCATTGTGGTGATGTCATGTTAGCATCATGGCTGTAATGCTTATAGAATTTGGGCTAGGGTTTTAGGCAACTGGCATCACTATGGTATATTCATGGCATTGCAATGTTGACCCGTTGAAAAGGAAAAACTTTACTACAATCTCCAAAATATATGGTATCTTCCACATAGCCTTCACATAGCATATAACTTACATTAAATCTTTTGTGAAAACCTTAGTTACAATTTAAAGCCATAATTCTTTACAAAACTATCAATAAAATAAACCGCACAAAACATATGTATGTGTGCATGTTAAAACAAAAGTTACTTTAGGCAAAAAAAAATTAGATAAAGCAAAACAAAATTATTTAAGGCAAAACATAATTACTTTAAGTGAACATACAACTGTTTAAAATAAAAAAACAATTCATTATAACAAAACATAGCAATTAAAAACCATGAGTTCTTACATATCCATATAATCTATGATGTGAATACCTGATATGAACCTCACCAAGAGTAGTGAGACTCGGAATCAATATGGGATCCAATTGGAAGGATCGTATTCTAATCAGATTTATAACAAAAATAAATTAAAATAAAATGACCTTGACCCGTTATCTATAAAGAGATAAGAACCAAAGGCATAAGAAATATTGCAGACGCCACACTCAAGAAAGAGGAAGAAGATGGTGAGTGATAAGTCTTGCTTGAACGCCAAAAGATAAATCTTGATAAATTCAGAAAATTTCTTTAAAGAACTAAAGAGAAAACACTCTCAATATTATAAATGATAATCTGAATTGTTAATGAGCATACATGCCTATTTATAGGCCAATAACCTAAATAAACAAGGAAAAGTAATAAAGAAACCTAGAAATAGGAAACTCCTAGAGAGCTTAGGAAAAACTCTTCTAGTCAAACAAGGAAACCATCAAATACTAAACTTTTCCTAGTCAAATAAAGTAAATAAATCATAAAAAAATCGTAGCCTAAATTGGGCCATTAAATAAATCCATTATTTTGGGCCTATATTCAGTTTTTAGCCTTCAATCTTCTTGCACTTTACGCCCATATTCAGATTGGCTTGTCTTAACCCATATTTAAGTGGGCTTTAATGATATGGACCAGTTTTGCGCTCTTCTTTTGAATTGATGCAGGTGTCTCCTTGTTGGGCTTCTAAAATTAGACCATTAAATTCTTGTTTGAATCTTTTAGCCCGAGCTCTTATGACAAGTCCACTTGGGACTTCCAGCAGGTCTGCATTCCATTTCCATTGGCTAGTTGTGCTCACATCATTCCCCTCCTCTTGAAAATGATTTGTCCTCAAATCAGCACCTACTTAAAAAAGAGTTAAATCAATAACTTTGAAACATACACTAACATTATCATTACTTGGAAGATCTAGCTTGTAGGCATTGATATTGATTCTTTCAATCACTTGAAATAAACCATATCCTCTTTGAAGTAGTTTCAAATGCCTTTGAGGTACAATCATTTCCTTTCTCATATGCAACCAAACCAAATCTCTAGGATCAAATATAATTCTTTTGTGTCCCTTTTTAGGTTTATTGACATATTGTTCAATTTTTTCTCTCAATGTCTTGCCTTGCCTTCTTATAGATGCACAATTTCGAAATGTGAAAACTTTGTTGCAAAATGCACACTCTTATTATATACAAACTTGACATGTTTCAAAAACAAATTAGACTCAATACTGGGCATGCCATGCAATCTCATAATTTTCTTGAAAAAAAAATTACCAATATGTGATACATCATCGGTTTTATGACATGGTATGATATGTGTCATTTTAGAAAATTTGTCAACAACCGCATATATAGAATCTCTACCCCATTTTGACCTAGGTAAACTCAACACAAAATATGTAGATAAGTCAATCCAAAGTTCACTAGGTAGATGCAAAGAAGTATATAATCCATTAGGCTTCATTTTAAACTTAGCTTGTCTACAAGTTAAAAACTGTTCACATATTCGTTTTGCATCATATTTCATTTGCAGAACATCTAAAGTCTTAGATATGCCAAAATGCCACATTAAACCACTCCATGAGCTTCCCTAACAAGCAAATCTTGCAATGAATATTTAGGCATACACAATTTATTTTCTTTAAACAGAAATTTATTATGCCCAAAAAACTTATCAAATGCCACTTTCTCACATCCATTGAGAACATTACCCTGCAAAATTGAAACTTCAATATTGGGTAAGTAAGAGTTAAGCTCATTAATAAAATCATTGGCAAAATTGAAAACAAAATATTTTTTTGTCACACTTTTTCTTGTATAAAAATTCATTTGTTTTCTCTTGTTTCTTCTTTCGATGACCCAATTGGTTCTTATAATTTCTCCATCAATTTTCTCAGCCTTTCTTTCATTTTCTCTCTTAACTTTCTCGGCCTCTATCTCTTTTTCTTTCATAATTTTCTCAACCTCTCTCTCTTTTTCTCTCTTAATTTTCTCTGCCTCTCTCTTTTTTTCTATCATACTTTTTTTGTCCTCTATCTCTTTTTCTCTCATAATTTTCTCAACATCTCTCTCTTTTTCTTTCTTAATTCTTTCATTCATTTTCTTTTCTTCACTCTCTTTCTTTTGTAACCCCACATGATCAACATAGTAGTCTTTAACACTTTTGGACCTTTGAGTGGAGCATTGCAACTTCTTAATTAAGTCTCTATGGTAGTGACTTGGAATGAATCGCTTTCTCATAACTGCTTTCATCTCCTCCCACGTCTCAATGGGCCTTTCTCCATTTCATCTCCTGCTTAAAATCAATTGATCCCACCAAATAATAGCATAGTCAGTAAATCCCATGATAGCCAACTTTACCATTTTCAACTCAGAATAGTTGTGACAACTAAACAACAACTCCATCCTTCTCTCCCAATTTAGATAAGCTTCGGGGTCATTTTTACCTTGAAACGATGGAACCTTTGTCTTAAAACTACTCAAGTTAGTATTTTCTCAATTCCTAACTTCTCTAAACCTCCCATCATATTGTCTACTCAAATTGCTGTCAACTTCATCAAAATCATTTCTATATTCTCTACCTTCAAAACTCACTTTTCTCGGTTTAACTATCTCTCTCCTATGCATATTGGGAGTATTTTGTGAATTCTCTACCCGATCTGAATGTTCATGAATTTGCTCTATCTCCTCTTTCAAAACTCGCCTCATCTCACTCACTAAAGTTTCCATCATCAACTTTGGATCCACCATTCTTGACACGCCTTCGAAAATATTTTTGTCCTTGTGTTACATGATTTTTCTGCAAAACAATGTTAGAGTAAAATAAATTCTCACAACACTGGCTTACGTGTTTCTCTCAAGATTAATGGCACTCACATTCGTGTTTGCTCAAATTTTGGCTTTTACCCTCTTATAAGCTCACACCCTCTTGCCTTTTTCCTCTCTTAGTCCACTCTTTCAGTTCTTTATTGAACTCAAACAAACTCACACAAAAATTTTCTTGCAACAATCCAAACTCAACTAATAAAGTACAAAGAGTTAAGGAAGAAGAAAAAGAACAGAATTTTAAGAAACAAAGGGAACAAAGTAATAAAACTTTAGAAGAAAAAAAAACGAAATTAAAGACAAGATAAGAAGTTGAATAAGAAAAATCACACCATGAAACAACTAGAATAGAATGAAATCAATGACTAGAGAAAAGGAAACAATTGAGATAGCAAAACTAACCAAAATAAGAAAACCAAATATCAAAGCAAGAAAAAAAATTGATGTAAATAGAATTACTAGATCACTTTGTTTTTTCTTTAATATGAGAATGCAAATTCTAGGTGGAACTTGAATTTCAACAACAATTGGTTCTATTTTTTTTTTCGAATTTCCTTTTTTTTTTTCAGAATTCTGCACTGTTTTTTTTCTTTTTTTTAATTATGATTTTTTTCAAATTTTTTTTGAATTTTTTTTTCAGAATATGCACTTGAACTAAGAACACTAGAAATAAAACGAAAATTAGAAGATAAGAAGAACGAAGAACACAGAAAAAAAAAGATACGAGATAGTAAGATGGAATAAGAATAAGAAAACAAATAGGATAGATCAAACCTGATTTAGAACTTAGGCTCTTATGCCAAATGATGTGAATCCCTGATATGAACCTCACCAAGAGTAGTGAGACCCGGAATCAATATGGGATCCAATTGGAAGGATCGTATTCTAATCAGATTTATAACAAAAATAAATTAAAATAAAGTGACCTTGACCCGTTATCTATAAAGAGATAAGAACCAAAGGTATAAGAAATATTGCAGACGCCACACTCAAGAAAGAGGAAGAAGATGGTGAGTGATAAGTCTTGCTTGAACTCCACAAGATAAATCTTGATAAGTTCAGAAAAGTTCTTTAAAGAACTAAAGAGAAAACACTCTCAATATTATAAATGATAATCTGAATTGTTAATGAGCATACATGCCTATTTATAGGCCAATAACCTAAATAAACAAGGAAAAGTAATAGAAAACTCCTATAGAATAAAGAAACCCAAAAATAGGAAACTCCTAGAGAGCTTAGGAAAAACTCTTCTAGTCAAACAAGGAAACCATCAAATACTAAACTTTTCCTAGTCAAATAAAGTAAATAAATCATAAAAAAAATGTAGCCCAAATTGGGCCATTAAATAAATCTGTTATTTTGGGCCTATATTCAGTTTTTAGCCTTCAATCTTCTTGTACTTTACACCCATATTCAGATTCGCTTGTCTTGACCCATATTTAAGTGGGCTTTAATGATATGGACCAGTTTTGCGCTCTTCTTTTGAATTGATGCTGGTATCTCCTTGTTGGGCTTCTAAAATTAGACCATTAAATTCTTCTTTGAATCTTTTAGCCCGAGATCTTATGACAGGTCCACTTGGGACTTCCAGCAGGTCTGCATTCCATTTCCATTCACTAGCCGTGCTCACATTAATCTATATCCTTATATAGAGTATATGGATATAGAGTTCTTACATATCCTTATATGTATGTGTGTGTATGTATATTTGTATATATATATATATATATAAGTTTATAAGCATATAATTATGTATTATTTGGACACTTTAATCTAACATTTTATATGATTTTCAGAGGAAATAAGAGAGGAATATGATTAATTTGTGGAATTTCCTGATAAGAACTAAGAAAAAAGGATTTGATGTGAAAAAAAAGGAAAAAAAGGATGAAGAGCTAAAGTGAGATAGAAGATGTCCCATCACAATGGTGATTGTTTTCGTCGTAACTACAAATTTTCCAAGGAGAAATCCTAGAGTTTCAAAATTGGTTCCATTGCGTCACTGAAGACTACAGGGCAAATTCTTGAAATCCGAAAACTCTCTCTTTATGACGCAAGTGAAAAACTCTGAAGCAAAGGAATTACAAAAGCAACATCGTCACGATGGTGTATATTTCATGTCATGGTAGTAGCCTATTCTCCTATTTTCGTATGTTGGCAAAAATGACAGTGCTGCAATAAAAAACCATATTGTCACAATAAGAACACAGCAACTCATTTGTTTCCTTCTAAAAATAGTTGTTTTCAAGAATTCTGTACATTGTGAGATTTAATTAAACTTTTATTGCTCAATGCTAATTAAGTATTAATTGTTTTTCTATACATTATCGTATGATTGCTTCAATTAATTCCAAGGACAAATACTAGTATATTAATTGTGTTTATCTACTGTTGAATCATATATCAAACAATGGTGATTGTTTTTACTGCAACAACAAATTTGCTAAGGAGAAATTCTAGAGTTCCAAAATTGGTTCCAATGCGACACTGAAGACTACAGGGCAAATTCTAGAAATCTAGAAACTCTCTTTTTGCGACACAAGTCAAAAACCCTAAAGCAAAGGAATTACAAAAATAGCATCATCACGATGGTGTATATTTCATGTCATGGTAATAGCCTATTATCCTATTTTAGTATGTTCACAAAATGACAGTGCTGTAATCGAGAAACCCTACTGTCACAATAGGAGTACAACAACTCATTTGTTTCTTTTTAAAAATAGTTCTTTTCAAGAATTCTATACATTGTGAGATTTAATTAAACTTTGATTTCTGAATGCTAATTAAGTATTAATTGTTTTTCTATTCTTCATCTTATGATTTCTTCATTTAATTCCTAGGAAAAATACTAGTATATTAATTGTGTTTATCTACTGTTGCATCATATATCAAATAATGGTGATTGTTTTTGCCACAACTACAAATCTTCCAAGGAGAAAACCTGGAGTTCCAAAATTGGTTCCATTGCGACACTGAAGACTACAGGGCAAATTCTAGAAATCTTGGAACTCCCTCTTTGCGATGCAAGTAACATCCCTAATTCTGTTTCATGTATTAATTAAAGTACAAATGTATTCAAAGTAACATCCATAATCTCATTTCTTTTATTGATAAAGGTACATAAATATTTAATTAAGGAAATAAAATTTATTAGATAATTTTTAGATATCTAAGGAAATATAATCCTTAGAAATTCTTCACCTTACGTGTATGTATAGAAATGTTCTAATATTAATGGAATTGGTAAAGAAAGAAAACTTAAGAGGAAATATTAGAAATAAACATGCTAAAGAAAGTTGAAATTCTTAGGTAAGGAAGATAAATTTTTGTGAAGTAAATAAATATCTGAAAATTTCAAGAAGATTGGATTAGGGTAATTTTTCTTAATTTAAGAGCAAAAGTTACTAAGTTTAGTATCTCCACCCATAAATTGGGCTTTCACCTATGGATACTTCATATAGAGTTTTTCTACTTCACCTAAATTTTTAGCAAGCCAATAGGATAGCCCAATGAAGAAATAAAACATAGACTTGGACTATGATATAAAAATTGAACCAGTAGCCCAAAAATCATGAAAATGTGACCAAGCCCATTATGAAAGGGTAGAATTTTAACCAAAGTAAAGAAAATGGGCAAGAATGAGCCCAAACCCAAGAGGAAAAATAAAAATAAAAATAAAAGTAAAGTGATGAAATAATAGTGTAATCAAGATTAGGTGACATGGTGTTAAGACAAAAATTTAGCAAGCAGTGTGATATCCTACATTCATAATTTTAGCAAGTGGTATGATAATACATGGCATTAGGACAAAACATTCCTATCCCACACAAATAATTTCAACCAAATAATGGAGATTCAAGGGCTAGAAATTTGCCACCTAAAAAGGCAAACCTATCATACTTGATTAAGACAAAAGAAAAAAGAAATGAATCCCTAAATCAAAGGGACCTTGTCCCATATCTTAAGAACATATTATCATAATTTTCAAAATACAAATCTCTTTTTCCTATGCATATCTTGACTAAGGAAGAGGAAGACAAGAACATAAGTTGTTTGTTTTCCAAAAATTCAACCAAGTGTAACCTAATTGTGATATGGTAGACCCATGATCATGAAAGGTGAATTATTTGATAGTCTATATAAGAAAAACCCACCCTTATAGCATGGAAATTTCATCCAAGTGAGGGAGAGAATAAAAAAATAGAAGCAAGGTAGAGTGAGGAAAGGAGAGGAGGAGAGGAAGAAAGGAAGAAATAGGAAGGAGAAGTCTAAAGGACTAAGTGCTCCAAGTAAGTTTAACAATTTTTCTTTTTGAAGAAAAGTTTTGAAACTTGTAATATTTATACTAGATTTTGATCTTAGAACTTTAATGATTGGTCATGGATGTTGCTATATCATGTTACATATTATGTATTTTGAATACTTAGGTTGGTGTAGATAGTTCTACATAGGTATGGCTATGGGTGGCAAACTTTTATGCTTCTATTTTTAAAATTCTAGGAAGAATTGGTAAGGAATTAAAACAAATGGTTAACATGAAAAATGTAGATGTATGTCTCACGGATTTTTATCCACTGGAATCACTCAAATTTGAGTCCATATGAGGTAGATATGGTCCGATTAGTAAGCAAAGGTCAGAAAATGGTTAATCAGGGAAGAATATGTTAAGATAGCTTCTACGTTTTAATCTCTGAGAACATTATGTAGGGAATTAAAATAAATTGTTAACATAAGTATTATAGATATATGTGTCACAGATTTTTAGCCACTGGAATCACTTAATTTGGAGTCCATATGAGGTAGATATGGTTCGATTAGTAAGCAATGATTAGAAAATGGTTAATCAGGGAAGAATATGTTAGGATAGCTTCTGTGTTTTAATTTCTGGGAACATTATGTAGGGAATTAAAATAAATGGTTAACATAAGTATTATAGCTATATGTGTCACGGATTTTTAAGCACTGGAATTACTCAATTTAGAGTCCATATGACGTAGATATGGTCTGATTAATAAGCAATTGTCAGAAAATGGTTAATCAGGGAAGAATATGTTAGGATAGCTTTTATTTTTGAATTTTTGGGAACATTCTGTAGGGAATTAAAATAAAAGGTTAACATAGGAATTATCGCTATATGTGTCATGGAGTTGTAGCCAATGGAATCACTTAATTTGGAATTATTATGAGGGAGATATGGACAGTTTAGTAGGTAGAGGTCAAACCTACCCGAGAAGAAATAACATGTTTTTTAAGGGAGTAATATCACCATGATTTCTTAATATTTCGTTAAATTGTTCAACCTAAGAGTTTTAGATAATTGTTTTGTCTTTACATTGATAACCAAATCACCTAAATCAGAGTTAAATTGTGGGGGTTATGCTTTGATTTGTAAGAGAAGGTTAGATAGGATGAAAACCTGCATCAAGAAAATAAAGAAATAAAATTAATATTTAAAAAAGAAGAAGAATCTTATAAATGAAAATAATAAATGACTAGTATATGACATAGCCATTACCATTGTATGAACTTCTTACCATCTTAAGTATGAAATTTTGACATGGAAATATTTTATAAATTGATATTTGTAATCGTTATTCATGGCATGATTACCAATGATTTTCGGTAATAGTTATATTTTGTTGAACATACTTGTTATTGAAAGCTTATTTTTGGCTATCATTGTGAAAAGAAAAGAAATGAGCACGGTCACATGGTAATTCGTGTGGTGCACCAGTAGGGGACGCCCTACCAACGGTTATGAGCATGTTAATGAGAAAAGAAAGAGAAAGTGGGTCATGTCGGACGGAGCGAGTAAAGCCCGTAATAGAGAGTAGAAAATACTCACCCTGACCGGGGTAGCTTCATATGAGAATAAATTGATAGTCATCATATGATATTCTGAAAATAGTTAATCCTATCATACATGTTATTCTTGTACAATTCTCTTATGCATAGATATAGTGCATTCATGTGATCAAAGATATTTGTTGTAGTTTAACAGTTGAACATGACGTGATGAGCTATATTGATGATGATTTATTGTTGAACTTACTGGGATTTAATTCTCACTATACTTTCATATCATGTTCAAAAAATTAGTTATGCAGATTTTTCTATGGCTCTTGCTTTTAGTGCACGTTGGATTGAGTACTTTATGTTGGGCAGATCCTAGAAGCAAATGAAATGTTTGTATTCGAGTTGGCTTAGATCCCGGTGAAGGTGCAACCACCCGCACCTATATTGACATGCTATAAATTAAGCATGTATTTAGCATATTTTATGTTACTTTTTATTTTCTTTAAATAGTGAATAAATAGGATTTAATTAATTTTTGTGTTTTATGTTTTAGGAATAATAAAGAACAAAAGAAGAGAAAAATAGAGAGAAAATCATGAAAAAGGCTGATTTATGACCTTTCATCACTAATGGAGAAATATCTCACTCATTTTAGCTCCGATCAAGGTGATTCTAGCGGCTATAGAAAGAAGAAATATAGAGCTACAACTTTCATGTTCGGCACTTCGGCAAAATCTAGAGGTTTCTAGGCGCCGCGGTAGCCCGTCATGGCTAGTCCGTAGCGTCGCGACGCTGGTCATAGGCGCAGCGGCGCCACTCCCCAGGAACCATAGAGCGCTGCGGCGCTGACTGAGGGCGCCGCGGTGCCCCGTGACATATTTTCTGTAGCACTACGGCGCTGCCATACTAACTTGCTGATTTCGCAATTTTAGGTCTTTTTCACTCAAATTGAAGACCGATGGACAGGGATTTGACCTAAAGACATTCCTACTTCGATTAAGAGGGGAGAATCTATAAAAAGAGAGAAAAGCAAGCAAAGAAGGCATCCAATTCTTCATCTAAGTTCTTCAATTCTTCTTTAGATTTTCTTATGGCCCTGCGTGGCTAGTTCTTTTTAGTTGGTTGAGGTAGATTGAAACCTTAAGGGACCCTTATGCATTGTGAGATTTGGAATTGTTTTCAATAGTTCAATCTTAACTAGGTATTGTTTATTCATATGATTTTCTTTTCTAAATGATTTTTCATGTGATTGCTAGGAGGCCTACTAGTATATTGTATGTCTAAGTCTACTGCTGAATTAGGTTTTGAACAAAGTTTTCATTACTTGATCCATGAAGCAAATAGGATTAAGGATTTTGGATTATAAATCATTAACCCTATGATGAATGATCAACTAAATTAAATTTAATCGATTTGCTTATATTCATTTAGCTCTATCAGTTTCTCTCGTTCTTAATGCAGTTGATAAGTTAGACTTTACCGATGTGTTAAAGGATTTTTTTTATCAATTAGAGTTTAATTGGTACGATTGTTATCAATTCACTAGGCTTAAGGAGGAACTAGGATAGAGTCCCAATGGTAGATATTTGGTTTAAGATTGATGATTTTGTCAATGATCGATGCAATCCATTCATGGTGAATATCAACCGAAACCAACGCTTTTCTCATTAATTACTCTTTTCACTATTTTCATTATTGTTTATTTTATTTTATTCACAATTATCAAACCCCCATTTTTCAATCACATAAGGTAATACCAGTCTCTGTGGGATCGACCCTTACTCTCACTACTACAAGTTAGTTTTGAGGTAAGGTATCAATTTGGGTGTACTTGCAACAGTGCGCACCAAATTTTGGCGCCGTTGTCGGGGACTGCGTCATTATTTTTTTTGATTTTTTTATTTATGCCTGTAACTCATTCTTCTAATTCTCAAGATTTACAGTTCAATCCAGATATTGGAAAATCAGTATACAGGCACAGAAGAGAAATTCAAGAAGACGTTGATCAGGATAGGGAGGAAGTGATCATGGCCAGACACCCCACTCTAAAGGAGCTTGTAGCTCCTGATTTGCATTAGCAACCCTTATGCTTTACTTTTCCTAATCTTGATGACAATGTTAATTTTGAGTTGAAATCTGGATTAATTCATCTCTTACCAAGTTTTCATGGTCATGCAGGTGATGACCTGCATAAACATCTGAAGGAGTTCCATGTGGTATGTACCAGTATGAAGCCCCCTGGAGTAACTGAGGAACAAATAAAACTCAGGGCTTTTCCTTTTTCCTTAAAAGATTCAGCCAAAGATTGGTTGTATTATTTTCCCTCTGGTACTATCACTACCTGGAATGAGATGAATAGAATGTTTTTAGAACATTATTTTCCTGCATCTAGAGCTGCTACTATTAGGAAAGAAATATGCGGCATTAGGCAATTGCATGGTGAAACGCTTTATGAATATTGGGAGAGGTTTAAGAAACTTTGTGCAAGCTGCCCACATCATCAGATTTGTGAGCAGCTACTAATCCAATATTTTTATGAAGGTTTTTTGCAGGGAGATAGGAGCATGATAGATGCAGCTAGTGGAGGAGCACTAGTAGATAAGACTCTTGAAGTAGCCAGAATCCTGATATCAAATATGGCTGCCAAATCCCAACAGTTTGGCGTTAGGCATGATCCTCCTATTAGGCATGCCCATGAGGAAAGTACTACTTCTCTTTAGAATCAAATATCTGAACTTACTTCTCTTGTGTGCCAAATGGCTACAGGTACACTACAGCAAGTTAAAGTATGTGGAATATGCTCAGCCACAGGGCACCCAACTGACATGTGTCCTACACTTCAAGAGGAATCTACAGAACAAGCGAATGCTGTAGGAGGTTTTCCAGGACAACCAAAAAGGTATGATCCATATGCTAATACATACAATCCTGGATGGAAGGATCATCCCAATTTCAGATATGGGAATGCACAAAATAGGCATGCAGGACAAAATTTTTAACAAAATCAGCAAGCCTATTATCTTAGACAGAATGCATCCCAGGATCAACAGGTAAGTAATCTGTTGGAAGATATTGTGAAAACTCTTGTACATAATTCTCATCAATTTCAGCAAGAGACAAGAGCTAGCATTCAGAATCTGACAACTCAAATAGGTCAGTTAGCAACTACAGTGAGTCGATTGGATGCTCAAAACTCAAGTAAGCTACCTTCTCAAACTGTGGTAAATCTTAGAGAAAATGTCAGTGCAATTATTTCAATGAATGGTAAGGAAATTGAAGGTCCACCATCCGTTTCTTTTCCTAAAAAGTAAGAGAAATTAAATAAGGAGAAAGAGGCATCTACAGGTAAGTCTCTATTTACTCCAAATTATAAAGTAATGCCTCATTTTCTAGAAGTTCTTAAAGAGAATAGGCTAAATGAGAAAACTTTTGAATTTTATGACATCTTTAGAAAATGTGAAGTTAATCCCCCCTTCTAGATACCATTAAACAGGTGCCAAGATATGCAAAGTTCTTGAAAGAACTATGTACTCAAAAAGAAGGGCAAAAATTAAAGGATTTTGAAAAGATTCATATGAGTCAGAATGTATCTGCTATGATACAGACAAAACTCCCTACTAAATGCAAGGATCCAGGTATGTTTACTATTCCATGCACAATTGGGGGAACTCGCATTGAAAAGGCTATGTTAGATTTAGGAGCTTCCATCAATGTTATGCCATATTCTGTATATACATCTTTGAATTTAGGACCATTGAAATCTATAAATTTGATAATTCAACTAGCAGACAGGTCCACTGTATATCCTAAGGGAATAATTGAGGATGTCTTGGTGCAGGTAGATGATTTGGTGTTCCCTGTAGATTTTTATGTGCTTGACATGGACAATGGGGATTTTACTTCTCCAATAATATTAGGGAGACCATTCTTGAAAACCTCCAAAACCAAGATAGATGTTCACAATGGCACACTCACTATGGAATTTGATGGTGAAGTAATAAAATTCAATATGTATGAAGCCATGAAACACCCAGGTGATGATACTCCTGTTTATTCCATTGATATATTTGATTCGTTGGCGTACGATGTGTTTGAATTAGATGAAAAGGATAAAATGGAGGAAAGTTTGAACAAATCTATAGCAGCAGATGATGGTGAGATAGACTTAGATGAAGGAACAAAGGAGAAACTGGCTGCACTCAATAATTTTTCAGAAGGGCCACAAAAAGGTGAGGTTGCTTATAAGGAATTATCAAATTCTGATACTACTCTTGCACCTTCTGTTTTGCAGGACCGTGGATCAATTTTGTCACCTCTTCCTAATCACCTGAAATACTTAGTAGGAGATGCATCACCTATTATAGTTGCAAAAAATTTAGGTGTTACAAAAGAAGAGGAATTGATGCAAATTCTTCAAGAAAAAAGAAATGTCATTACAAAAATAATTGCAAACCTTAAAGGCATAGACCCGACTATAGAGTTGCATCAAGTTCTATAAATGAAAGGGGTTAAACCCTTTAAAGGTAAGAAATCTCTCCCTTAGTTAGGACCACTTGTTATTACTAATGTGGCTTCTGGTTATGCAGTTGAATTTCAAGGATTGAATCAGTCCCAGAAATTTAAAGTAAACATCAAAGAGCCTCCATGAACAAAGATAGGGAGCTGAGTCGAGCCAACGACGTAAAACAAAGGTGCTGGTTGGGATGCAAACCAACAACCATTCTTCTTCTTGTTAATTTTTCTATTCAAAGTTTAATTTTTCTTTATATATAAAAACAAATTTGCAGAACTGCAGACGCACATGCGCCGCGGCGCTGTTAACCCAGAATGGGTGAGCGCCGCGCTCTCTATAAGAGGGTCGCGCGCCCTCTTCATTTTTCCCCTCCGATTTTGCATCCTCTTCACCTCTAAATCCGCCTTCTTGCCTTAAATCAACCATACCCACCTCCCATTATGTTATCTTGCTTACATTACATGATTTTTCATCTTCTTTTGTAGGATTATACACCCCGTTCAGCATTTGAGTTGGATTCCAAGACAATTTTTTAGGGTTCTAAGGCATATTTGATCTTGCAATCTCCAGCCACCATTCAAGCTAAATTGGGTACGGTTCTCTTCATTTTTACTACTGCAATTGATTCCCATACTTAATTGCTACTAGTCTGCACTGAATTGGGACTTCTACTTGAGAATCAACCATTCATTCTTCCAAGTTTTTAAGAGCGCCCACAAGGTGTTCGATAAAACGCCTTAGTGAACTTTCCAAGCAAATGGCTCCAAAAACTTCTAAGTTGAGTATCTCAAAAAGGAAGACTAGAGCTGAGGACCATCCAGCATTTGACACCGTAGCATTTGTGACTGAAGAGGTTTATCAACACCACATCAAAGTGGTGGTGCATAAGCCTATCGTTCCAGAACGTGGATTTATGATCACCGAGGGGCTACCTCATAGAGACAATATCCTCCATAAGCATTGGGAGATTTTCTGTAGGAACCCAGAAACAGGAGTTATTCCCGTGGTACAGGAGTTCTACTCTAATGCTACAGCTCACGAATTTCATAAAGCACGGGTTAGAGGCAAGATAGTGCCATTCACTCTGCATGCCATTAATGAATTCTATTCACTGCCTGATATTGAGGATGATGAATATACTTCGCTTCTTTAATCATACATTGATTTTGAAGACATTATATGCACTCTTTTCTACAGAGGGGCCTCCTGGAAATTGGATAGCAATGGCCAACCGGTATACTTTGCTAGGGCTGATATGAATAAAGTGGCTAAAGCATGGTACTATTTTGTGTCAGCAAGATTCATGCCCAGCTTCAACATGAGTCAAGTCAGGAGGGACTGGGCCATTTTGCTTTATGCAATACTAAAGGCCCTTTCTATTGATGTAGGCAAGATTATTCATATGCAGATGCTCAGCTGTATTAGTGCTAGAGGCGGATCCCTCTTTGCCCCTAGTTTAATTACTGGTCTATGTCAGAAGGTGGGAGTAAGCTGGGATTCCACTGAGGCTCTCATTCACCAAATGAGACCTATTTCCTATGTAGAAATACAAAAATACAAAGGTCATGAAGAAGCAGCAGAGGAGGAGCTAGGGATTCAGCCAGTACCTACAGAGGAACCGGGCAGCAGCTCAGCTCCACCACCATCCCAGCATACCATTGAAGATTTATGGGAGCGCACAGAGTGTCTGAACCATCAAATGAACGATCTGGCCCTCTACCAGTACTCTATTGCACAGCATCATCATGCATGTTTTAGCCAGTTATCTCATGCCCTGAACCTCCCAATTGCTTTCCCGGCACCTCTTGAGCCACCCTTTAGGCCTACACCTGAGCATGATGAGATGGATGGTGATCACTAATTAGGGAAGTTTCACTGAACCCCTCCTTATGTTATTACTTGTCCCTATTATATTCTCTTTTATATTCTTACATTGGGGACAATGTATGTTTTTAAGTGTGGGGGGGTCACTTTATGATTCAGCTGGATGACTGTATAATAAATCATACACTTGTGCACTTTCCTACTTTGATGCATAACTATAATTTTATGATATGTGCACTTTTAATCCTGTCATGAGGTGAGCATGTGAACAAAATTTCAATTTATGAGTGTGTTAGTGAAACCAATAGCCAATGATATAAATGTTTAAATTGCTAATAGCTCCTGAGAAAAGTGGGAAAATCATAATTATGTGTAATTTTAATTTATTTGCAATTTATTACCCATTTTTTAGAATCTTGAAACTATTTTGCACAATAACTTTGGGCATTCAATTTTATCTTTTACTTAGAGAAGGTTTATATAATTCAAAAATATTTCATGATCTTAACAGGATTCTAGAACTTATTTGAATGCTGCTTGAGGCGAAATCCTAGGTTAATACTATTTTTTTAGGAGATGATTTAGGCATTATTGGATAGATTGAGCCTTTCTAGCCTAACCTAAACAATAAAATATCCTTAGTTCCTTTATTTTGAGCATAATGAACTCTTCCTTCTAAAAACCACAAATGAGCCTAAAGCAAAAATTTGTATGAATATCCTTATTTTTCTTTACCCTATTCACTCACTCTATGATTATTTTGCTAATTATTTGTATTGTAGAGCTTTATTTTCAAAAAGGGTGGAAGGGTGGAAATCCAAAAAGTATAAGAACAAATGTTGTGGGTGAAAGAAAAAGAGGAAAATGATGGATTAAATTGAAGTAAGAAAAGGAGTGTGGGGAGAAAATTTCCCCAAAATTATTATTGAAAAAAAAAGAGAAAGAAAAAAAAAGCAAAGAGCTCAAGAGATCATATTTAATCATGAGGTGCTGGGTGATTGATCCTGCATTTATATCCTTTATCCCGCCTTATACCTTGGCCACATTACAAGCTAAATAAAGTCCTTTTGATCCTAAAAAGTAGTTTTGACCTACATTAGTGGAGAGTAGCATGAAAAATAAGCATATGGAAATCCTACAAAGAGATCCATACCTGATTTCTTGAGATATATAAACTCATTTGAATGAAAGATGGTTGAACTGCTCAAAGACACACACACACTCTGAGGGCTCTAGAAAATAAATTCTGAATTGCATTTGAATTGAATATTGCACATAGTCATTAAATTTTCTGAAATTTCTTTAAGAGCATACAATTTTCACTATAAGGCTACATATTGGTAAGTCTTTCACTCATCTTATTTATTGAATATTGTTCACATAAATTAATTTGCTTGAGGACAAGCAAAAGAGTAAGTGTGGGAGTATTTGACATGCTATAAATTAAGCATGTATTTAGCATATTTCATGTTACTTTTTATTTTATTTAAATAGTGAATAAATAGGATTTAATTAATTTTTGTGTTTTATGTTTTAGGAATAATAAAGAAGAAAAGAAGAGAAAAATAGAGAGAAAAACATGAAAAATGCTGATTTCTGACCTTTCATCACTAATGGAGGCATATCTCGCTCATTTGAGCTCCGATCAAGGTGATTCCAGTGGCTATGGAAAGAAGAAACATAGAGCTACAACTTTCAATTTTGGCCCTTTGGCAAAATCTAGAGTTTTCTAGGCGCGAAGGCCCGTCATGTCTAGTCCATAGCGCTACGGCGCTGGTCATAGGCGCTGCGGCGCCTCACCCTAGGAACCATAAAACGCTGCGACGCTGACTGAGGGCGTCGCGGCACCCCGTGACATATTTCAAGTAGCGCCACGGCGCCGCCGTACAGACTTGCTGATTTCACGATTTTAGGTCTTTTTCACTCAAATTGAAGACCAATGGACGGGGATTTGACCTAAAGATATTCCTACTTCGATTAAGAGGGGGGAATGTAACATCCCTAATTTCGTTTCTTTTATTGATAAAGGTACATAAAAAATTTAATTAAGGAAATAAAATTTATTAGACAATATTTTAGATATCTAAGGAAATATAGTCCTTAGAAAATTTTCACCTTATGTATATGCATAGAAAATGTTTCTAACATTAAGAGAACAAATAAAGAAGGAAAACCTAATAGGAAAGAAATTAGAAATAACATACTAAAGAGATGCAAAATTCTTGGATAAGGAAGATAAATTTTTAGAAACAAGTAAAGGTCTTAAAATTTCAAGAACATTGAATTAGGGTAATTTTTCCTAATTCAAGAACTAGAGTTACTAAGTTTAAAATCTTTACCCATACATTGGGCTTTTACCTATGGACACTTCATATAGAGTTTTTCCACTTCACATAAGTTTCTAGCAAGCCATTGGATAACCTAAGCAAGAAATAAAACATAGACTTGGACTAGGATATAGTAATTGGACCAATAGCCCAAAAATTATGAAAATGTAACCAAGCCCTCCAAGAAAGGTAGAATTTTATCCAAAGCAAAGAAAATGGGTAGGAATAAGCCCATAATGGGTAGGAATAAGCCCAAATCCAAGAGGAAAAATAAAATAAAATAAATTAGGTGATGATATAATAATGTAATAATAAAGATTAGGATACATGGCATTAAGACAAAAATTTAGCAAGTGGTGTGCTTCTACGCTCATCATTTTGGCAAGTGGCATGATAATACAAGGCTTTAAGACAAAACCATCTATATCCTACACTCATAATTTTAGCAAGTGGTACGATAATACATGGCATTAGGACAAAACATTCCTATCCCACAAAAATAATATCAACCAAATAATGGAGATTCAAGGGCTAGAAATTTGCCACCTAAAAAGGCAAACATATCATACTTGTTTAAGACAAAAGAAAATGCAAAAGAATCCCTAAATCAAAGGGACCTTGTCCCTTATCTTAAGAACATATCATCATAATTTTCAAAATACAAATCTCCTTTTCCTATGCATATCTTGACTAAGGAAGAGGAAGACAAGAACATAAGTTGTTTGTTTTCCAAAAAATCAACAAAGTGTATCTTAATTGTGATAAGGTAGACCCATGATCATGAAAGTTGAATTATTTGGTGGTCTATATAAGAAAACCCACCCTTACAACATTATAATTTCGTCCAAGTGAGGGAGAGGAAAAATAGAAGCAAGGTAGAGTGAGGAAAGGAGAGGAAGAAAGGAAGAAAGAGGAAGGAGAAGTCTTGGGGACTAAGTGCTCTAGGTAAGTTTAACAATATTTCTTTTTGAAGAAAACTTTTGAAACTTATAATATTTATATGAGATTTTAATCTTAGAACTTTTATGATTGGTCATGATGTTGCAATATCATGTTACATATTGATCTTGCATGTGAAGTATGTTTGAATACTTAGGTTGGAGTAGATAGTTCTGCATGGTTATGGCTATGGGTGGCAGAATTTTTAGCTTCGGTGTTTTAATTTCTGGGAACAACCTATAAGGAATTAAAATAAATAGTTGACATATGAATTATAGATATATGTCTCATGGATATTTAGCCACTGGAATCATTCAATTTGGAGTCCATATGTTGTAGATATGGTCCGATTAGTAAGGAAAGGTCAGAAAATGGTTCATCAGGGAAGAATATGTTAGGATAGCTTCTGTGTTTTAATTTTTGGGAATTATCTGTAGGGAATTAAAATAAATGGTTAACATAAGAATTAAATATATATATATGTGTCATGGATTTGTATCCACTGGAATCATTCAATTTGGAGTCCATATGAGGAAGATATGACCTGATTAGTAGTCAACGGTTAGAAAATGGTTCATCAGGGAAGAATATGTTAGGACAGCTTCTGTATTTTAATTTCTGGGAATTATCTGTTTGGAATTAAAATAAATGGTTAACATAATAATTATAGCTATGTGTGTCATGGATTTTAAACCACTGGAATCATTTAATTTGGAGTCCATATGAGGAAGATATGAGTAGATTAGTAGTCAAAGGTCAGAAAATGGTTCATCAGGGAAGATTATGTTAGGACAGCTTCTGTATTTTAATTTCTGGGACTTTTTTGTATGGAATTACAATATATGGTTAACATAAGAATTATATCTATGTGTGTCATGGATTTTTAGCCACTGGAATCATTCAATTTGGAGTCCATATGAAGAAGATATGAGCTTATTAGTAGTCAAAGGTCAGAAAATGGTTCATCAGGGAAGAATATGTTAGGACAGCTTCTGTATTTTAATTTTTGGAAATTATCTGTATAGAATTAAAATAAATAGTTAACATAAGAATTATAGATATGTGTGTCACAGATTTTTATCCACTGGAATCACTCAAGTTGGAGTCCATATGAGGTAGATATGGTCCGATTAGTAGGTAGAGGTCAGAACCTATCCAAGAAGAAATTACCTATACATTTAAGGAGTAATATCACCTTAATTTCTTAACATTTCGCTACAACGTTCAACATAATAGTTTTAGATAATTGTTTTATCTTGAAATTGACATCAAGATCACCTACATCAGAGTTAAATTGAGGGAGTTATGCTCTGATTAGTAAGAGAAGGTTAGATAGGATGAAAACTTGCATCAAGAAAATAAAGAAATAGAATTAATATTTAAAAAAGAAGATGAATCTTATAAATGAAAATAATAAATGACTATTATAGCCACTGCCATTGCCATTGTATGAACTTCTTACCATCTTAAGTGTGAAATTCTGACATGGAAATATTTTATAAAGTGATATTTGGAATAGTTATGTTCATGGTATGATTACCAATATGGTATTAGTTATATTTTGATGAACATACTTGTTATTAAAAGCATATTTTTGGCTATCATTGTGAAAAAAAAAGAAATGAGCACGGTCCTATGGCAATCCGTGTGGTGCACCAGTAGGGGACGCCCTACCAACGGTTATGATCTTGTTAATGAGAAAAGAAAGAGAAAGTGGGCCATGTCGGACGGAGCGAGAAAAGCTCGTACCGGAGAGTAGAGAATACTCACCCTGACCGGGGTAGCTTGAAATGAGAATAAGTTGATGGCCATCATATGATATTTTGAAAATAGTTAATCCTGTCATACATATCATTACATTATGATTTTATGTGAATAGATATAATGCATTATGTGACCAAAGATATTTTCTGTAGTTTATACAGCTGAACATGATGTGATGAGCTATATTGATGATAATTTATTGTTGAACTTATTGGGATTTAATTCTCACTATATTTCCATATTATGTTCCAAAAATTAGTTATGCAGATTTTTCTATAGCTCTAGCTTTTAGTGCACGTTGAATCGAGTACTTTATGTTGGGCAGATCCCAGAAGCAAATAAAATGTTTGTGGTCAAGTTGGCTTAGATCCCGGTGAAGGTGCAACCATCCGCACCTGTATCTTAGGAATTGGTCAACCAGAATAAATAAGATGTAGATTTTATGTGTTTGATATGTTGTACGTATGTTTTGATTAATGACATGTATGTGAACTCTGTATTGTATAAATTAAATAAATGTTATATTGAGTTAAGTTGTAACGAGGTAATAACTTCATGGTATTTTTAAAAAAAAATTGATACTTAAATGGAGTTGTTGCAGGGAATCTATAAAAAGAGAGAAAAGCAAGTAGATAAGGCATCAAATTCTTCATCTAAGTTCTTCAATTCTTCTTTAGATTTTCTTATGGCCCTGCGTAGCTAGTTCTTTTTAGTTGGTTGAGGTAGATTGAAACCTCAAGGGACCCTTATGCATTGTGAGATTTGGAATTGTTTTCAATAGGTAAATCTTAACTAGGTATTGTTTATTCATCTGCTTTTCTTTTCTAAATGATTTTTCATGTGATTGCTAAGAGGCCTACTAGTATATTGTATGTCTAAGTCTACTGCTGAATTAGGTTTTGAACAAAGTTTTCATTACTTGATTCATGAAGCAAATAGGATTAAGGATTTTGGATTATAAACCATTAACCCTATGATGAATGATCAACTAAATTAAATATAATCGATTTGCTTATATTCATTTAGCTCTATCAGTTTATCTCGTTCTTAATGCAGTTGATAAGTTAGACGTTGCCGATGTGTTAAAGGATTTTTTTTATCAATTAGAGTTTAATTGGTACGATTGTTATCAATTCACTAGGCTTAAGGAGGAACTGGGATAGAGTCCCAATGGTAGATATTTGGTTTAAGATTGATGATTTTGTCAATGATCGATGCAATCTCTTGATGGTGAATATCAACCGAAACTAACGCTTTTCTCATTAATTACTCTTTTCACTATTTTCATTATTGTTTAATTTACTTTATTCACAATTATCAAACCCCCCTTTTTCAATCACATAAGGTAATACCAGTCTCTATGGGATCGACCCTTACTCCCACTACTACAGGTTAGTTTTGAGGTAAGGTATCAATTTGGGTGTACATGCGACAGTGCGCACCATGTATCTCTAGAATTGGTCAACCAGAATAAATAAGATGTAGATTTTTATATCTTTGATATGTTGTATGTATATTTTGATTAATGACATGTATGTAAACTCTGTATTGTATAAATTAAATATATGTTATTTTGAGTTAAGTTGTAATGAGGTAATAACTTTATCGTATTTAAAAAAAATTGATACTTAAATGGCGTTGTTATATAATTGGTATCAGAGCAGGTTGATCCTAGATGGCCAGTGGGTGGATGGTTATCTGAATCGATCTTATAGTGTCTTGAGTATGTTTGTGGTTGTGCTGTGTAGGGATCAGTGAATTCATATAGGTAAGAAATTACTAGTGTTTCCTACCTACATGCCGAGGTGGTGTTATGACTGCTGTTAAATATTTTTGTACTAACTATTGGGCTTGATCACCTCAATAATAGCATAACTTTGTTTTGCCACAGTAGGAAATGGCACCACCAAGGAGGAATTCGGCAAATAATGCGGAGGAAACCCTGCACAACCTGGCCACGGCAATTTGAGACCATGTCATGACCACTAATCAAATTCTACAATACCTCCAGAATGCTAATAACTCGAATGGTGTGAATGGTGTTAACAACCGGGTGGCTAAAAATGATAACGGCATATCCGAGTTCCTAAGGACTAGGCCACCTTGTTTTCAAGGTAGCTTTGACCCGATTGTAGCTGAAAGATGGATAAGGGAGTTAGAGAAAATCTTTGAAGTGATGGCCTGTACTGAGGAGCAGCAAGTAATCTTTGCTGCATATATGCTAAAAGATGAAGTAGAATACTGGTGGCGTGGAGCTATAGAACTTTTAGCTTACCAGGGAAGGCAGATCACTTAGCAGGTGTTTAAAGACACCTTTTTGGAAAAGTACTTTCCAAGTACTGTGAGGGCAGAAAAGAGATCAAATTTCTCTAACTCCGGTAGGGTAGCATGACTATAGACCAATACATCGCGAGGTTCGAGGAATTGTCTAAGTTCTCCTCTTATTTGTGATTTAACCCTGTTGAAGCATGGAAGGCTGTTAAGTTCGAAGCGGGACTGAACCCAGACATAAAGATTGCTGTTGTAGCTATGGAGATTAGGGAGTTTGTGTCTCTGATCAATAAATGCAGACTCTTGGAGAAAAGTTTAAAGGCAGTGGAGGACGAAAAGCAAAGGCGAAACCTATGAAAAAGGAAGAAAAATTTTCCTAACCCTAGCAAGAACGTGAGAAGAATTGGATATGGAGCTGGTAAGAGGCCATTGACTGCGGATCCCAGACCTTTCCAACAAGACCTCACCCTAGTCAAGTGTGCTAAGTGCGAACGCATGCATGGTAATCGACCATGCTACATGGGACAAGATGTTTGCTTCAACTGCGGACAGAAGGGTCATTTTGCAAGAAACTGCCCACAGAATGTGGGGAAGTAGCTAGAACAGAGGCCTCAAGTAAAAGGAAGGGTTTTCACCCTGAGCAGCCAAGAGGCAATTCAATCTTCTGAAATGATTCAAGGTACATGCTATATCTATGGATTTGCTCTTATGGTGCTATTTGACTCTGGTGCTAGTCATTCATTTATATCGAAAGAATGTATTAGGAAGTTTCAGTTTTCTATTTCTAAAACTCCCTATGAGCTATCTGTAGTAACCCCTACAGGGGAAAGGGTATTAACTTCCTCTGTATGTAAGGACTGTCAAGTCACAATCCAGGAGAAAACTTTTTCTGTAGACCTCGTCTGTTTACCATTAAGAGGTATTGAGGTCATTCTAGGGTTAGACTGGATGTCTAGAAATCGTGTCTTGCTGAATTGTTGTAACAAGACCGTTGAATTTCTACCTCCTACTCCGAAAGAGGAGGTCCAGTTATTGATGCTTAATGTCAATCAAGTTAATAAGGAGTTGAAGAATGGAGTACTTAGATACATTCTCTTGTATTTATCAAACCTAAAAGTCAAATTGAAGCTTGATGAAATCCCAATAGCCAACGAGTTTCCTGAAGTATTTCCATCAGATATTCCAGGCTTACCACCCAAGAGAGAGATAGAGTTCTCTATTGATCTCCTACCTGGAACAGGGCCTATCTCTATTGCACCATATAGAATGGCCTCGAAGGAACAATAGGAACTCAAGAAACAGTTAGAGGAGCTATTAGATAAGAAATTCATTAGACCGAGTGTATCACCTTGGGGAGCTCCTGTATTATTTGTTAAGAAGAAAGACGGGAGCTTAAGACTATGCATAGATTACAGACAGCTGAATAAGGTGACTATAAAAAATAAGTACCCTCTCCCTAGGATAGATGACTTATTAGATCAATTGAAGGGAGCCTCCATCTTTTCTAAAATTGACTTGAGGTCAGGATATCATCAGATTAGGATCAAGGAGGAGGACGTACCAAAAACTGCCTTCAGGACTAGGTATAGGCACTATGAGTTTCTCGTAATGCCCTTTAGGTTGACGAATGCACCTGCAATTTTCATGGATTACATGAATCATATTTTTTGACTCTACCTAGATCAATTTGTTGTAGTGTTCATTGATGACATCTTGATATATTCTAAGAGTCAGAAAGAACATGAACAACATCTCCGAATCATGTTGCAAGTGCTGAAAGAGAAAAAGTTATATGCCAAATTGGAGAAGTGTGAATTTTGGCTATCAGAGGTGAAGTTTCTCGGACATGTCATCTCTAATAGAGGGGTAGCCGTAGATCCTAGCAAGACGGAAGCCGTGATTCAATGGGATAGACCAAAGACGGTTACGGAAGTTAGAAGTTTCCTAGGTTTGGCAGGATACTACAGGAGGTTTATACAAAACTTCTCTCGTATAGCCTTGCCATTGACTAAATTGACCAGGAAGGGAAGTCCTTTCAAATGGACTGATCAATGTGAAGCTAGTTTCTAGGAGCTTAAGACAAGACTGACCACTCCTCCTGTTTTAATTATTCCATACCCCACAAGACATTTTGAAGTGTATAATGATGCTTCAAAGAAAGGGCTAGGATATGTTCTGATGCAAGATAAGAGAGTAGTTGCTTACGCCTCTAGGCAGCTGAGACCCCACGAAGGAAACTATCCAACCCATGATCTTGAATTGGCAGCTGTGGTGTTTGCCTTAAATATTTGGTGACACTATTTGTACGGGGCAACCTTTGAAGTATATTGTGATCATAAGAGTCTTAAATACCTCTTTGATTAGAAGGAGTTAAATATAAGGCAACGAAGATGGGTAGAATTCCTCAATGACTACAAGTTTAAGATAAAGTATCATCCCAGAAAGGCGAATGTTGTAGCATATGCCTTGAGTCGAAAATCTTTGCACATGGGTCAGATGATGGTGTATGAGATGCAGATGCTAGAGGAGTTTCGAAATTTGAAGCTAGCCACAACTTTTTCTCCAAAGAAGCTAGTCATTAATGGTGTAAGTATAGGGTGTGACCTTAAAGCTCAGATCAAAGAGGCTCAAGCTCACGACTAATACTTACAGGATCATAAACACCAAGGTAATTTTTCTGTCATGGAAGATGGAGCAATCATGTATCAGGAAAGGATTTGTGTCCCTCAAGAACGAGAGTTGAGGACTAAGATCCTACAGGAAGCGCATCAGAGTAAATACATAGTCCATCCTAGATGTACTAAAATGTACCAAGATTTAAAGAGAATATATTGGTGGCCAGGGATGAAAAAGGACATTGCTGAGTTTGTGGCGAAATGTCTCATTTGTCAAAAGGTGAAGGTGGAGCATCCAAAGCCAGCAGGATTTCTACAACCTCTTGAGATCCTTAAATGGAAATGGGACAGTATCTCAATGGACTTTGTTGTAGGATTACCTAAGACTTCAGTGGGACATGACTCTATCTGGGTAATAGTTGACAGATTAACTAAATCTACTCACTTTTTGCCCATAAAAATTAACTATTCACTGGATAAATTAGCCCAATTGTACATCCAAGAAATAGTTAGACTGCATGGAATTTCCTTAAATATCGTTTCTGATAGAGATCTGAGGTTCACATCAAGGTTTTGGAAGGCATTGCAGGAAGCATTTGGTACTCAGTTGCGGTTCAGTACTGCCTACCATCCTCAGATTGACAGGAAAACAGAACGAACTATTCAAACCCTAGAAGATATGTTGAGGGCCTATGTGATAGAGCAAGATGGAGGATGGGATAAGTACCTACCTTTAGTAGAGTTTTCTTATAATAATAGCTATGACTCTAGTATTAAGATGGCCCCCTATGAAGCTTTATATGGTAGAAAGTACCGATCTCCACTATGTTGGTTTAAGGTAGGAGAAAAGAACTTGTTGCGTACTGATCTAGTTCAACAAACCACTGAACAAATTAGGATGATACGAGACAAAATACTTATAGCTCAGAGTCGGCAAAAGAGTTACTATGATAAGAGACATAGACCTCTAGAGTTTGAGGAAGGAGACCATGTATTTCTGAAACTTTTCCTGACTACTGGAGTTGGTAGGTCTCTCAAAACAAGAAAGCTAAGTTTGCGATTTTTGGGACCCTACCAAATTCTGAAGAAAGTAGGGACATCAGCATATCAAGTTGCTCTCCCACCTATTTTGTCCAACTTGCATAATGTTTTCCATGTATCACAGCTCTGAAAGTATCTTCCAGACTCCTCACATGTGATACGAAATGAACCAATCCAAATAAAGGAGAACATGACATATCAGCTAGTACCAGAATCTATATTGGACACTGACGTGAAGCAATTGCGGAACAAAACTATTCCCCTAATTAAGGTGTTATGGGAAGGTTTGACTGCGGAAGAAGCAACTTGGGAGCTAGAAGAAGTCATGAGGAAGAAATATCCGAAATTGTTCTTATTAGGTAATTTTTGAAATTTTGAGGACAAAATTTCTTTTAGGGGAAGAGAAATGTAGCATCCCTAATTTCGTTTCATGTATTAATAAAAGTACAAAAGTAATCAAAGTAACATCCATAATCTCATTTCTTTTATTGATAAAGGTACATAAATATTTAATTAAGGAAATAAAATTTATTAGACAATTTTTAGATATCTAAAGAAATATAATCCTTAGAAATTCTTGAACTTACGTGTATGTATAGAAATGTTCTAATATTAATGGAATAGGTAAAGAAAGAAATTTTAAGAGGAAATATTAGAAATAAACATGCTAAAGAAAGGTGAAATTCTTAGGTAAGGAAGATAAATTTTTGTGAAGTAAGTAAAGGTCTTAACATTTCAAGAAGATCAGATTAGGGTAATTTTTCTTAATTTAAGAGCAAAAGTTTTTAACTTTAGTATCTCCACCTATAAATTGAGCTTTCACCTATGGACACTTCATATAGAGCTTTTCTAGTTCACATAAATTTTTAGCAAGCCAATAGGAAAGCCCAATGAAGAAATAAAACATAGACTTGGACTAGGATATAGAAATTGGATCGGTAGCCCAAAAATCATGACAATGTGACCAAGCCCATCATGAAAGGGTAGAATTTTAACCAAAGTAAAGAAAATGGGCAAGAATGAGCCCAAACCCAAGAGGAAAACTAAAAATAAAAGTAAAGTGATGAAATAATAGTGTAATCAAGATTAGGTGACATGGCGTTTAGACAAAAATTTAGCAAGTGGTGTGATATCCTACATTCATAATTTTAGCAAGTGGTATGATAATACAAGGCTTTAGGACAAAATATCTATATCCTACACTCATAATTTTAGCAAGTGGTATGATAATACATGGCATTAGCACAAAACATTCCTATCCCACACAAATAATTTCAACCAAATAATGGAGATTCAAGGGCTAGAAATTTGCCACCTAAAAAGGCAAACCTATCATACTTGATTAAGACAAAAGAAACAAGGAATGAATCCCTAAATCAAAGGGACCTTGTCCCATATCTTCAGAACATATTATCATAATTTTCAAAATACAAATCTCCTTTTCCTATACATATCTTGACAAAGGAAGAGGAAGACCAAAACATAAGTTGTTTGTTTTCCAAAAATTCAACCAAGTGTAACCTAATTGTGCTAAGCTAGACCCATGATCATGAAAGGTGAATTATTTGATAGTCTATATAAGCAAAACCCAACCTTATAGCATGGGAATTTCGTCCAAGTGAGGGAGAGAATAAAAAAATAGAAGCAAGGTAGAGTGACGAAAGGAGAGGAGGAGAGGAATAAAGGAAGAAAGAGGAAGGAGAAGTCTAAAGGACTAAGTGCTCTAGGTAAGTTTAACAATATTTCTTCTTGAAGAAAAGTTTTAAAACTTGTAATATTTATATTAGATTTTGATCTTAGAACTTTTATGATTGGTCATTGATTTTTGCTATATCATGCTACGTATTATGTATGTTTGAATACTTAGGTTGGTGTAGATAATTCTGCATAGGTATGGCTATGGGTGGCAAACTTTTATGCTTCTGTTTTTAAAATTATGAGATGAATTGGTAAGGAAATAAAACAAATGGTTAAATTGAAAAATGTAGATGTATGTCTCGCAGACTTTTAATCACTAGAATCACTCAATTTCGAGTCCATATGAGGTAGATATGGTCTGCTTAGTAAGCAAAGGTCAGAAAATGGTTAATCAGGGAAGAATTTGTTAAGATAGATTCTGGGTTTTAATTTCTGGGAACATTCTGTAGGGAATTAAAATAAATGGTTAAAATATGTATTATATATGTGTCATGGATTTTTAGTCACTGGAATGACTCAATTTGGAGTCCATATGAGGTAGATATGGTCCGATTAATAAGCAATGGTCAGAAAATGGTTAATCAGGGAAGAATATGTTAGGATTGCTTTTGTTATTTAATTTCTAGAAACATTCTGTAGGGAATTAAAATAAATGGTTAACATAAGAATTATAGTTATATGTGTCATGGAGTTTCAGCCACTGGAATCACTTAATTTGGAATTATTATGAGAGAGATATGGACAGATTAGTAGGTAGAGGTCAAAACCTACCCGAGAAGAAATAACATGTTCTTTAAGGGAGTAATATCACCATGATTTCTTAATATTTCGTTTAATTGTTCAACATAAGAGTTTTAGATAATATTTTTTTCTTTAAATTGATATCCCGATCACCTAAATCGGAGTTAAATTGAGCGAGTTATGCTTTGATTAGTAAGAGAAGGTTAGATAGGATGAAAACCTACATCAAGAAAATAAAGAAATAAAATTAATATTTAAAAAAGAAGAAGAATCTTATAAATGAAAATAATAAATGACTAGTATATGACATAGCTATTGCCATTGTATGAACTTCTTACCATCTTAAGTCTGAAATTTTGACATGGAAATATTTTATAAAGTGATATTTGAAATGGTTATGTTTATGGCATGATTACCAATGATTTTCGGTAATAGTTATATTTTGTTGAACATACTTGCTATTGAAAGCCTATTTTTGGCTATCATTGTGAAAAGAAAAGAAATGAGCACGGTCACAAGGCAATCCGTGTGGTGCACCAGTAGGGGACACCCTACCAACTATTATGATCATGGTAATGAGAAAAGAAAGAGAACGTGGGCCATGTCGGACGGAGCGAGAAAATCCCGTACTGGAGAGTAGAAAATACTCACCCTGACCGTGGTAGCTTGTTATGAGAATAAATTGATAGTCATCATATGATATTCTGAAAATAGTTAATCCTATCATACATGTTATTCTTGTACGATTCTCATGTGCATAGATATAGTGCATTCATGTGACCAAAGATATTTGCTGTAGTTTATACAACTGAACATGACGTGATGAGCTATATTGATGATAATTTATTGTTGAACTTACTGGGATTTAATTCTTACTATATTTCTATATCATGTTAAAAAATTTAGTTATGCAGATTTTTCTATGGCTCTTACTTTTAGTGCACGTTGGATCGAGTACTTTATGTTGGGCAGATACCAGAAGCAAATGAAATGTTTGTGGTCGAGTTGGCTTAGATCCTGGTGAAGGTGCAACCACCCACACCTGTATCTCCGAAATTGGTCAACCAGAATAAAAAAGATGTATATTTTTATGTGCTTGATATGTTGTACGTAGGTTTTGATTAATGACATGTATGTAAACTCTGTAAAGTATAAATTAAATAAATGTTATTTCGAATTAAGTTGTAATGAGGTAATAACTTCATGGTATTTAAAAAAAAATGATACTTAAATGGAGTTGTTACAATGCAAGTCAAAAACCCTAAAGCAAAGGAATTACAAAAACAACATTGTCACGATGGGGTATATTTCATGTCATGGTAGTAGCCTATTCTCTTATTTTAGTATGTTGGCAAAAACGACAGTGCTGCAATCGAGAAAGCCTACTGTCACAATAGGAGTACAACAACTCATTCCTTTCTTTTTAAAAATAGTTCTTTTCAAGAATTCTATACATTGTGAGATTTAATTAAACTTTGATTGCTCAATGCTAATTAAGTATTAATTGATTTTCTATTCTTCATCTTATGATTGCTTCATTTAATTCCTAGGAAAAATACTAGTATATTAATTGTGTTTATCTACTGTTGAATCATATATCAAACAATGGGGATTTTTTTTGCCGCAACTAAAAATTTTCCAAGGAAAAATCCTAGAGTACCAAAATTGGCTCCATTGCGACACTGAAGACTACAGGGAAAATTCTAGAAATCTAGAAAGTCTCTATTTTCGACACAAGTCAAAAACCCTAAAGCAAAGGAATTCCAAAAACAACATCGTCACGATGGTGTATATTTCTGGTCATGGTAGTAGCCTATTCTCCTATTTTAGTATGTTGGAAAAATTGAGAGTGTTGTAATCGAGAAACCCTATTGACATAATCGGAGTACAACAACCCATTTGTTTCCTTTTAAAAATAGTTTTCTTCAAGAATTCTGTACATTGTGAGACTAAATTAAACTTTTATTCCTCAATGCTAATTAAGTATTAATTGTTTCTCAATTCTTCATCTTATGATTGCTTCATTTAATTCCTAGGACAAATACTAGTATATTAATTGTGTTTATCTACTGTTGAATCATAAATCAAACAATGGTGATTGTTTTCGCCGCAAATGCAAATTTTCCAAGGAGAAATCCTAGAGTTCCAAAATTGGTTCCATTGAGACACTAAAGACTACAAGGAAAATTCTAGAAATCTGGAAACTCTCTCTTTGCGACGCAAGTCAAAAACCCTAAAACAAATAAATTACAAAAATAACATCATCACGATGATGTATATTTCATGTCATGGTAGTAGCCTATTCTCCAACTTTAGTCTGTTGGCAAAAATGACAGTGCTGCAATCGAGAAAGCCTACTGTCACAATAGGAGTACGATAACTCATTCCTTTCTTTTTAAAAATAGTTTTTTTCAAGAATTCAATACATTGTGAGATTTAATTAAACTTTGATTGCTCAATGCTAATTAAGTATTAATTGTTTTTCTATTCTTCTTCTTATGATTGCTTCATTTAATTCCTAGGACAAATACTAGTATATTAATTGTGTTTATCTACTGTTGAATCATATATCAAACAATGGTGATTGCTTTCGCCGCAAATGCAAATTTTCCAAGGAGAAATCCTAGAGTTCCAAAATTGGTTCCATTGCGACACTAAAGAGTACACGGAAAATTCTAGAAATCTGGAAACTCTCTCTTTGCAACGCAAGTCAAAAACCCTAAAATAAAGAAATTACAAAAATAGCATCATCACGATGATGTATATTTCATGTCATGGTAGTAGCCTATTCTCCTATTTTAGTATGTTGGCAAAAATGACAGTGCTGCAATCGAGAAACCCTACTGTCACAATAGGAGTACGACAACTCATTTGTTTCTTTTTAAAAATAGTTCTTTTCAAGAATTCTATACATTGTGAGATTTAATTAAACTTTGATTGCTAAATGCTAATTAAGTATTAATTGTTTTTCTATTCTTCTTCTTATGATCGCTTCATTTAATTCCTAGGACAAATACTAGTATATTAATCGTGTTTATCTACTGTTGAATCATATATCAAACAATGGGGATTGTATTTGCCGCAACTACAAATTTTCCAAGGAAAAATCCTAGAGTTCCAAAATTGGCTCCATTGCAAGACTGAAAACTACAGGGAAAATTCTAGAAATCTTGAAACTCTCTCTTTGCAACACAAGTCAAAATCCCTAAAGCAAAGGAATTACAAAAACAACATCGTCACGATGGTGTATATTTCTGGTCATGGTAGTAGCCTATTCTCCTATTTTAATATGTTGGAAAAACTTAGAGTGCTGTAATCGAGAAACCCTATTGACATAATAGGAGTACAACAACCCATTTGTTTCCTTTTAAAAATAGTTGTTTTCAAGAATTCTGTACATTGTGAGATTATATTAAACTTTTATTGCTCAATGCTAATTAAGTATTAAATGTTTCTCAATTCTGCATCTTAGGATTGCTTCATTTAATTCCTAGGACAAATACTAGTATATTAATTATGTTTATCTGCTATTGAATCATATATCAAACAATGGTGATTGCTTTCGCCGCAAATGCAAATTTTCCAAGGAGAAATCCTAGAGTTCCAAAATTGGTTCCATTGCGACACTAAAGACTACAAGGCAAATTCTAGAGATTTGGAAACTATTTCTTTACGACGTAAGTCAAAAACCCTAAAATAAAGAAATAACAAAAATAGCATCATCACGATGATGTATATTTCATGTCATGGTAGTAGCCTATTCTCCTATTTTAGTATGTTGGAAAAAATGACAGTGCTGCAATCGAGAAACCCTACTGTCACAATACGAGTATGACACCTCATTTGTTTCTTTTTAAAAATAGTTCTTTTCAAGAATTCTATACATTGTGAGATTTAATTAAACTTTGATTGCTAAATGCTAATTAAGTATTAATTGTTTTTCAATTCTTCTTCTTATGATCGCTTCATTTAATTCCTAGGACATATACTAGTATATTAATTTTGTTTATCTACTGTTGAATCATATATCAAACAATGGGGATTGTTTTTGTCGCAACTACAAATTTTCCAAGGAGAAATCCTAGAGTTTCAAAATTGGCTCCATTGCGACACTGAAAACTACAGGGAAAATTCTAGAAATCTGGAAACTCTCCCTTTGCGACACAAGTCAAAAACCCTAAAGCAAAGGAATTACAAAAACAACATCGTCACGATGTTGTATATTTCTTGTCAAGGTAGTAGCCTATTCTCCTATTTTAGTATGTTGGAAAAACGGAGAGTGCTGTAATCGAGAAACACTATTGACATAATAGGAGTACAACAACCCATTTGTTTCCTTTTAAAAATAGTTGTTTTCCAAAATTCTGTACATTGTGAGATTAAATTAAACTTTTATTGCTCAATGCTAATTAAGTATTAATTGTTTCTCAATTCTTCATCTTATGATTGCTTCATTTAATTCCTAGGACAAATACTAGTATATTAATTGTGTTTATCTATTGTTGAATTATATATCAAACAATGGTGATTGCTTTCGCTACAAATGCAAATTTTCCAAGGAGAAATCCTAGTGTTCCAAAATTGGTTCCATTGCGACACTAAAGACTACAAGGCAAATTCTAGAAATCTAGAAACTCTCTCTTTGCGACGCAAGTCAAAAACACTAAAAGAAAGAAATTACAAAAATAGCATCATCACAATGATGTATATTTCATGTCATGGTAGTAGCCTATTCTCCTATTTTAGTATGTTGGCAAAAATGATAGTGCTGCAATCCAGAAACCCTACTGTCACAATAGGAGTACGACAACTCATTTGCTTCTTTTTAAAAATAGTTCTTTTCAAGAATTCTATACATTGTGAGATTTAATTAAACTTTGATTGCTCAATGCCAATTAAGTATTAATTGTTTTTCTATTCTTCTTCTTATGATTGCTTCATTTAATTCCTAGGACAAATACTAGTATATTAATAGTGTTTATCTACTGTTGAATCATATATCAAACAATGCGGATTTTTTTTTCCGCAACTACAAATTTTCCAAGGAAAAATCCTAGAGTTCCAAAATTGGCTCCATTGCGACACTGAAGAATACAGGGAAAATTCTAGAGATATGGAAACTCTCTCTTTGCGACACAAGTCAAAAACCCTAAACCAAAGGAATTACAAAAACAACATCGTCACGATGGTGTATATTACTGGTCATGGTAGTAGCCTATTCTCCTATTTTATTATGTTGGAAAAATGGAGAGTGCTGTAATCGAGAAACCCTATTGACATAATAGGAGTACAACAACCCATTTGTTTCCTTTTAAAAATAGTTGTTTTCAAGAATTCTGTACATTGTGAGATAAAATTAAACTTTTGTTGCTCAATGCTAATTAAGTATTAATTGTTGCTCAATTCTTCATCTTATGATTGCTTCATTTAATTCCTAGGACAAATACTAGTATATTAATTGTGTTTATCTACTGTTGAATCATATATCAAACAATGGTGATTGTTTTTGCCGCAAATGCAAATTTTCTAAGGAGAAATCCTAGAGTTCCAAAATTGGTTCAATTGCGACACTAAAGACTACAAGGGAAATTCTAGAAATTTGGAAACTCTCTCTTTCCGACGCAAGTCAAAAACCCTAAAACAAAGAAATTACAAAATTAGCATCATCACGATGATGTAAATTTCTTGTCATGGTAGCAGCCTATTCTCCTATTTTAGTATGTTGGCAAAAATGACAGTGCTGCAATCGAGAAATCCTACTGTCACAATAGGAGTACGACAACTCATTTGTTTCTTTTTAAAAATAGTTCTTTTCAAGAATTCTATACACTGTGAGATTTAATTAAACTTTGATTGCTCAATGCTAATTAAGTATTAATTGTTTTTCTATTCTTCTTCTTATGATTGCTTCATTTAATTCCTAGGACAAATACTAGTATATTAATTGTGTTTATCTACTGTTGAATCATATATCAAACAATGTTGATTGTTTGCACTGCAACTTCAAATTATATAAGGAGAAATCCTAGAGTTCCCAAATTGGTTCCTTTACAACATTGAAGGCTATAAGGCAAATTCTAGAAATCTGGAAACTCTCTCTTTACGATGCAAGTCAAAAACCCTAAAGCAAAGGAATTGTAAAAACATCATTGTCACGAAGGTGTATATTTCGTGTCATGGTAGTTGCCTATTCTCCTATTTTACTAAGTTGGCAAAAATGACAGTGCAACAATTGAGAAACCCTACTGTCACAATAGGAGTACAACAACTTATTTGTTTCCTTTTAAAAATAGTTGTTTTTAAGAATTCTGTACATTCTGAGATTTAATTAAACTTTGATTGCTCAATGCTAATTAAGTATTAATTGTTTTTCTATTCTTCATCTTATGATTGCTTCATTTAATTCCTAGGACAAATACTAGTATATTAATTGTGTTTATCTACTATTGAATCATATATCAAACAATGATGATTGTTTTTGCCGCAACTATAAATTTTCCAAGGAGAAATCCTAGAGTTCCAAAATTGGTACCATTGCGACAATGGAGACTACTGGGCAAATTTTAGAAATCTAGAAACTCTCTCTTTGCAACGCGAGTCAAAAACCGTAAAGCAAAGAAATTACAAAAACGACATCATCATGGAAGTGTATATTTCATGTCACAGTAGTAGCCTATTATCCTATTTTAGTATGCTGTCAAAAATGACAGTGCTGCAATCGAGAAACCCTACTGTCACAATAAGAGTACAACAACTCATTTGTTTCTTTTTAAAAATAGTTGTTTTCAAGAATTCTATACATTGTGAGAGTTAATTAAACTTTGATTCTTCAATGCTAATTAAGTATTAATTGTTTTTCTATTCTTCATCTTATGATTGCTTCATTTAATTCCTAGGACAAATACTAGTATATTAATTGTGTTTATCTACTGTTGAATCATATATCAAACAAACTTTTGATTATTATGATATAAGACAAGAATAAAGTTAATACTTGATGGATTATGGATTGTTAATGTAACATCCTCTATTTTCATTCCACAATGAGTTTATAAATATGTTTCTAAAGTGGTAAGGAAGAGAAATAATTAAAATAGATAGTTGGAGAAGCTTTGGAAAAGAAATTGGTAAAAGAAAATAAACTAAAATTTTCCCATTAAAACATTGCGGGAGAAATTAAGCTATGTGAAAACATATTCTTCGGAAAAGAATAGAAGATTTTGACACTTTGGATGAATTAAGAAGGTTAAAATTGGAAGTTAGGCGAATTAGGGGTAAAACTTTGAGTGAGAAATTAAGCTATGGGAATATCCTTGATTAGTGATCTAAAACTAAATAGCATCACCTTAATAAAGAATTCAAGCTACTAGAGGATATTAGTGACATTCAAACTATAACATCCCTAATTTCATTTCTTTTATTAATAAAGGTACATAAATATTTTATTAAGAAAATAAAACTTATTAAACAATTTTTAGATATCTAAGAAAATATAAGCCTTAGATATTTTCACTTTACGTGTATGCATAGGAAATGTTTCTAATATTAAGGCAATATGTAAAGGGAGAAAACCTAATAGGAAAAATTAGAAATGATATCCTAAAGAGGGGTGATATTATTGGGTAAGGAAGATAAATTTTTGGAAGTAAGTAAAGGTCTTAAAATTTGAAGAAGATTGGATTAGGGTAATTTTTCCTAATTCAAGAGCTAGAGTTCCTAAATTTAAAATCTCCACCCATACATTGGACTTTCACCTATGGACACTTCATATAGAGCTTTCCACTTCACATGAGTTTCAAGCAAGCCAATAGGATAGCCCAAGCAAAAAATAAAACATAGACTTGGATTAGGATATAGAAGTTGGACCAATAGCCAACAAACGATGAAAATGTGACCAAGCCCTTCATGAAAGGTAGAATTTCAGCCAAAGCAAGGGAAATGGGTAAGAATGAGCCCAAATCCAAGATGGACAAATAAGAATCATGTGAGGAAATAGTAGTGTAATAATAATCAAGATTAAGTCACATGGCTTTAAGACAAAACATATATATCTTACATTCATAATATCAACAAGTTGGTAATAATACATGGCCTTCGGACAAAACATCTATATGCTACATTCATAATTTCAACAAGTAGGTAATAATACATGGCATTATGACAAAACATCCTTATCCTACACAAATAATTTTATCCAAACAAGGGAAACTCAAGGGCTGGAAATTTGCCACCTAGAAAGGCAAACCTATCATACTTGAATGAGACAGAAGAAAAAGGAATTGAATCCCTAAATCAAAAGGACCTTGTCCCTTGTCTTAAGAACATTTTATCATGATTTTCAAAATACAAATATTCTTTTGCTATGCATATCTTGACTAAGGAAGAGGAAGACAAGAACATGAGTTGTCTTTCTCCAAAATTCAACCAAGTGCATCCTAATTGTGATAAGGTAGACCCATGATTATGAGAGGTGAACAAATTGATAGTTTATTTAATCAAAACGCACCCTTATAACATTATAATTTCGTTCAAGTTTGGAAGAGAAAAAATAGATGCAAGGTAGAGTGAGGAAAGGAAAGAAAGATGGGAGAAGAGAGGAAGGGATAGGAAAGAAAAGTCTAGTGGACTAAGTACTCATGGTAAGTTAGCTTAATCTCCACTTGAATCCATCTTTTCTATTCATCCTTAGGGTTCAAAACTCACCCTCCTTCTCTTATTTAAGCTGTTAAAAAAATTAAGGAAAGGGAGGAGTCTTGCTTCTTCCTTCAAGAGAAAAAAAGAAAAAGAATTCACTAAGTGAGTTAGGAAGATCTTTAGGTAGGTTTAACAAATCTTTTTTTGAAGAAAAGCTTTGAAATTTGTAATATTTATATGGGAATTTGATCTTAGAACTTTGATGAAATTTACAATATTTTCTACTTTGATGATTGGCCATGGATGTTGCTATATCATGTTACATGTCGATCTTGCATGTGATGGATGTTTTGAATACTTTGGTTGTTATGAAAAGTTTTGCATAGATATGGTTATGGGTGGCAAAAATTTAGGGCTTGAATGCTACTGTTATGTATATTTGAATATGGTAAAAATGGACGGAATATGGTTAGGTTGGTAAATTAAATATGGCCTTAAACACCTAGGGGAAAACCAGGAGAAATTTCTATTAAGAAACATCCTTAGTGATGCATGATTCAATTCTATTTTTTTTTTGAAGTGGATGATAGAATATGTTAAATTAAGTAAGAAATATAATTAAATGTTGAGATGAGTATTTCTATGGTTAGGCAAAAATTTGGAAGAAAAATTAAAGATAAATTAATAAAAGGATGAACTAGAACTTTAGGAAAGGCTAGGCTAAGAAAACTAGATTTCAGAGTAACTAGGTAAGCTTCTATTTTGGAAATTTTGGTAAGAATCGGTTAGGCATTAAAAGAAATGGTTAACATGAAAAATGTAGATATATTTCTCACAAATTTTAGTCACTAGAATCACCTAAATTGAAGTCAAATGAGGGGGATATGGTCCAATTCGTAAGTAGAGATCGAAAAATTATTAACGAGGAAAGAATCAGTTAGGTAAGTTTCTGTGTTTAAATTTCTGGAAAAAATATATAGGGAACTAAAATAAATAGTTATCATGGTTAGATTAGTAAGCAGTGGTCAAAAACTAACTAACCAAAGAAAAATATGTTAAGTATGCTTTTGTGTTTGAATTGTTTGGCCATAATTTGTAAGGAATTAAAGGAAATTATTAACATAATAAATATAGATATATGTCTCACGAATCTATACGCTCTAAAATCACTTAATTTAGAGTCCATATGAGGGAAATATGGCTAATTAATCAGTAGAGGTCAGAATCAGACTAGAATTCATGGTGGTAAATGTAAGCGTTTTGGTTATCGATTTTTTTCGAATAGTTCATAACGAATCTAAAAAATGATAAACATAAAAGTTATAAATAAGTGTCTTCTATTTATATAGGCCTTGGAATCACCACAATTGGAGTTTGTATGAGGGAGATATTGTTGAATAAGTGAGGAAAGGTCACATAACATGGCCAGGCCAATTTTTGGGTTGCTTCAACACGGGTAGGCCATGTTCAAGGCTATTTTTGTGTCTGCTTGAAGTATTTTTCAAGCATGGCCGTGTCTTGAAACATGACCACGCCGTCTTGGAAGTTGGTAAAGCTTATTTTTAACATTTTTTAACCCTAAATAAACCTCATTAACTATAGGGTAATAGTAGAAACCAAATTGGAGAAGAATACCCTATAAAATTTGTGAGAACATATGTTGGAAAAGATATAAGGAGAAAAATAACTAAAGGCCAAGCATAAAAAAAATTAAATGATGAAAATAATATTTAAAAAAGAAGAAGAATCTTATAAATGGAAAAAATAAATACTAGTGTATGCCCTAGCCATTGCCTTTCCATGAACTCCTTACTATCTTAAGTGTGCAATTTTGACATGAAAATGTTTTATAAAGTAATATTCAAAAATGGTTATGATCATGACATAATTTCATTTTACTAATGAATTTTAGTAGTGATTATGCTTTGATGATAAATTATGGCATGTGAGTATAATGAACATACTTGTTATTGAAATCATATTTTTGGCTATTAACGTGAAAAGAAAAGAAAAAAAAGAGATGAGCACAATTACATGGTGGTCCGTGTGGTGCACCAGTAAAGGACGCCCTACTAACGGCTATGATTATGCTAATGAGAAAAGAAAAAGCAAGTGTGCCATATTGGATGGAGTGAGAAAAGCTCGTACTAGAGAGTAGAAAGTACTTACCCTGACCAAGGTAGGTTGATATAAAAATAAGCTGATAGCCATTATATGATATTTTGAAAATAGTTATTCATGCCATACATATCATTACTGTACTATTTTCATATGCATAGATAAAGTGCATTCATATGACCTAAGATATTTGTTGTAGCTTATACAGATGAACATGATATGATGAGCTATATTGATGATAAATATGATTTATTGTTGAACCTACTGAGATTTAATTTTCACTATATTTCCATATTATGTTCAGAAGACTAAATATGTAGATATTCTCTATGACTGGCTTTTAGCGTACATTGGGTCGAGTTGGCTAAAATCCTGGTAAAGGTGCAACCACCTGCACCCGTATTCCTGGAACTAGTCAATATGGATGAATAAGATGTAGACGTATATGTGTTTGATTTTTGGACGGATGTTTTTAATTAATGATGTGTATGTGAACCCAGAATTGTATAGGTGTTAATGGTATACCATAAACCTTAATTATGTTTGGTTAATTTAATTGAAATTTATTATGAGTTAAATAGTTAGAAGTAAAGAGGTAATGACTTCATGGAATTTTAAAAATATATATGTATATATTTTAAAAAAATGGAGTTGTTACACACGGTCAGGCTATGTTCGGTGCGAGGAAGGGCTTTTTAAAGCATATAGAATGGCTATGTTATAGGAAATGGCCAGGACGTTTTCGGAGCTGGTAAAGCTTACTTTCAACATTTTTCTACCATAAATGAACCTCGTTAACTATAGGGAAATAATAGAAACCAAATTTAAGAAGAATGCCCTATAAAATTTGTGAGAATATGTGTTGGAAATTATATAAGTAAGAGGAAAGTAACTAGAGGCCAAGCATTAAAAAAATATTAAAATAATATTTAAGAAAGAAGAAGAATCTTATAAATGAAAATAATAAATGACTAGTGTATGCCCTAGCCATTGCCAATGCATGAACTCCTTACTATCTTATGGGTATAATTTTGACATGAAATATTTTATAAAGTGATATTCGAAAATGATTATGATCATGGCATGATTACATTTTACCAATAATTTTTGGTAATGATTATGCTTTGATGGTAAATTATGGCATGTGAGTAGAATAAACATACTTCTTATTGAAATAATATTTTTGGCTATTAATGTGAAAAAAAAAAAGAGATATGAGCACGTTCACATGGTAGTTTGTGTGGTGCATCAGTAGGGGATGCCCTATTCACAGCTATGATCATGATAATGAGAAAAGAAAGAGCAAGTGTGCCATGTTGGACAAAGAGAGAAAAACCCATACCAAAGAGTAGAAAGTAGTCACCCTAATCGATGTAGCTTGATATTAAAATAAGTTGATAGCCGTCATATGATATTTAAAAAATAGTTATTCATGCCATACATGTCATTACTGTATGATTTTCATATGCATAGATAAAGTGCATTCATGTGACCTAAGACGTTTATTGTAGCTTATACAAATGAACATGACATGAAGAGCTATATTAATGATAATTATGACTTACTGTTGAACATATTGTGATTTAATTTTCACTATATTTCCATATTATATTTAGAAGACTAAATATGCAAATTTTTTCTATGACCGGATTTTAACGTACGTTGGGTCAAGTTTGCTATGATCCCGGTGAAGGTGCAACCACCAGCACCCGTATTCCTAGAACTGGTCAACATGGATAAATAAGATGTAGACATATATGTGTTTAACTTTTATACGGACGTTTTTAATTAATGATGTGTATATGAACCCAGAATTGTATTAGTGTTAATGGTATATCATATACCTTAATTATGCTTGGTTAATTTAATTGAATGTTATTATAAGTTAAATAGTTAGAAGCAAAGAGGTAATGACTTCATAGGATTTTACAAATATATATATATATGTATATATGTAAAAAAAAATGGAGTTGTTACATAATAAAAATGGAGTTGTTATAATAATCATCATAAATATTGCTCATCACATCATGTTCATCTGTATAAGCTATAGAAAATATCTTAGGTCACAAGAATACACTTTATCTCTGCACATGAAAATCGTACAGTAATGACATGTGTGGCTTGCATAAATATTTTCAAAATATCATATGATGTCTATTGTAACATCCCATAATTTTTAGATATTTTCCTTAGAAATTCTTCACCTTACATATATGCATAAAAATATTCTAATATTAATGGAATAGGTAAAGAAAGAAAACCTAAGAGGAAATATTAGAAATAAACATGCTAAAGAAAGGTTAACTTCTTAGGTAAGGAAGATAAATTTTTGTGAAGTAAAGGTCTTAAAATTTCAAGAAGATTGGATTAGGGTAATTTTTCCTAATATAAGAGTAAAAGTTACTAAGTTTAGTATCTCCACCCATAAATTGGGCTTTCACCTATGGACACTTCATATAGAGTTTTTCTTCTTCACATAAATTTTTAGCAAGCCAATAGGATACCCCAATGAAGAAATAAAACATAGACTTGGACTAGGATATAGAAATTGGACCGATAGCCCAAAAATCATGAAAATGTGATCAAGCCCATTATGAAAGGTAGAATTTTAACCAAAATAAAGAAAATGGGAAAGAATGAGCCCAAACCCAAGAGAAAAAATGAAAATAAAAATAAAAATAAAAATAAAGTGATGGAATAATGGTGTAATCAAGATTAGGTGATTTGAAATTACGACAAAAATTTAGCAAGTGGTATGATAATACAAGAATTTAGGACAAAACATCAATATCATACACTCATAATTTTAGCAAGTGGGTAATAATACATAGCATTATGACAAAACATCTTTATCTCACACAAATAATTTCAACCAAATAATGGAGATTGAAGGGCTAGAAATTTGCCCCTTAAAAAGGAAAATCTATCATACTTGATTAAGACAAAAGAAAAAGGAAATGAATCCCTAAATCAAAGGGATCTTGTCCCATATCTTAAGAACATATTATCATAATTTTCAAAATACAAATCTCCTTTTCCTATGCATATCTTGACTAAGGAAGAGAAAGACAAGAACATAAGTTGTTTGTTTTCCAAAAATTCAACCAAGTGTAATCTAATTGTGATAAAGTAGACCCATGATCATGAAAGGTAAATTATTTGAGGGTCTATTTAAGCAAAACCCACCCTTACAACATTAGAATTTTCGTCTAAGTGAGGGAGAGGAAAAATAGAAGCAAGGTAGAGTGAGGAAAGGAGAGGAAGGAGAAGTCTAGAAGACTAAGTGCTCCAAGTAAGTTTAACAATATTTCTTTTTGAAGAAAACTTTTGAAACTTATAATATTTATATGAGATTTTGATCTTAGAACTTTGATGATTGGTCATGGATGTTGCTATATCATGTTACATATTGATCTTGCATGTGATGTATGTTTAAATACTTAGGCTGGTATAGAAAGTTCTGCATAGGTATGGCTATGGGTGGTAATATTTTAAGCTTCTGTGTTTTAATTTCTAAAAATTATCTATAGGGAATTAAAATAAATGGTTAACATAAGAATTAAAGATATATGTGTTACGGATTTTCAGCCACTGGAATTATTCAATTTGGAGTCCATATGAGGAAGATATGAGCCGATTAGTAGTCAAAGGTCATAAAATGGTTCATTAGGGAAGAATATGTTAGGATAGCTTCTGTGTTTTAATTTCTGAGAATTATCTGTACAGAACTAAAATAAATGGTTCACATAAGAATTATAGCTATATGTGTCATGGATTTTTAGCCACTGGAATCATTCAATTTAGAGTTCATATGAGGTAGATATGGTCTGATTGGTAACCAAAGGTCAAAAAATGGTTAATTAGGGAAGAATATGTTAGGATAGCTTCGGTGTTTTAATTTTTGGGAACATTCTATAAGGAATTAAAATAATTGGTTAACATATTAATTATAGATATATTTGTCACGGATATTTAGCCACTAGAATCACTTAATTTGGAATTCTTATGAGGGAGATATGGACAAATTAGTAGGTAGAGGTCAGAACCTATCCGAGAAGAAATAACATGTACATTGAGGGAGTAATATCACCTTGATTTCTTACTATTTCGCTACAATGTTCAACATAATAGTTTTAGATAATTGTCTTATCTTGAAATTGACACTAGGATCACCTACATCGGAGTTAAATTGAGGGAGTTATGCTCTGATTAGTATGAGAAGGTTAGATAGGATGAAAACCTGCATAAAAAATAAAGGAATAAAATTAATATTTAAAAAAGAAGATGAATATTGTAAATGAAAATAATAAATGACTAGTATAGCCATTGCCATTGCCTTTGTATGAACTTCTTGCCATCTTAAGTGTGAAAGTTTAACATGGAAATATTTTATAAAGTGATATTTGAAATGGTTATGTTCATGGCATGATTATCAATGATTCATGGTAATAGTTATATTTTGATGAACATACTTGTTATTGAAAGCATATTTTTGGCTATCATTGTGAAAAGAAAAGAAATGAGCACGGTCACATGGCAATCCGTGTGGTGCACCAGTAGGGGACGCCCTACCAACGGTTATGATTATGATTATGAGAAAAGAAAGTGAAAGTGTGCCATGTGGGACGGAGCGAGAAAAGCCCGTACCAGAAAGTAGAGGATACTCACCCTTACCGGGGTAGCTTGAAATGAGAATAAGTTGATAGCCATCATATGATATTCTGAAAATAGTTAGTCATGTCATACATATCATTACTATATGATTCTTATCTGCATAGATATAATGCATTCATGTGACCAAAGATATTTTCTGTAGTTTATACAGCTGAACATGACATGATGAGCTATATTGATGATGATTTATTGTTGAACTTACTGGGATTTAATTCTCACTATATTTTCATATTATGTTCAGAAAATTAGTTATACAGCTTTTTCTATGGCTCTGGCTTTTAGTGCACATTGGATCGAGTTACTTTATGTTGGAAAGATCTCAGAATCAAATAAGATGTTTGTGGTCAAGTTGGCTCAGATCCTGGTGAAGGTGCAATCACCCGCACCTATATCTCCGGAATTGGTCAACCAAAATAAACAAGATGTAAATATCTATGTGTTTGATATGTTTCATGTACGTTTTGATTAATGACGTGTATGTGAACTCAATATTGTATAATAAGAAAGAAAAAAAAGGGTTGTTACATATATCAACTTATTTTCATTTCAAGCTACCCCAGTCGGGGTGAGTACTTTCTACTCTCCAGCACAGACTTTTCTCAATCTGTCTAACATGACACACTTTCTCTTTCTTTTCTCATTAGCATAATCATAGCCGTGAGTAGGGCATCCCCTACTAGTACACCACACATATTGTTATGTCATCGTGCTCATCTTTTTTCTTTTCTTTTCTTTTCACATTAATAGCGAAAATATGATTTCAATACCAAGTATGTTCATTATACTCACATGCCATAATTTATCATCAAAGTATAATCATTACCAAAATTCTTTGGTAAAACGCAATCATGCCATGAACATACTCATTTTCAAATATCACTTTATAAAATATTTTCATATCAAAATTACACACTTAAGATGGTAAGGATTTCATGCAATAGCAATAGCTAGGGCATACACTAGTCATTGACTATTTTTATTTATAAGATTCTTCTTCTTTCTTAAATATTATTTTCATCTCTCGCTAATCAGAGCATAACTACCTCATTTTAACTCCAATTGAGGTGATCTTGGTGTCCATTTAAAGCTAAGACAATCCTCTAAAATTCTTTATGTTGACCATTATAGTGAAATCAAAATGAATCTTGGTGTTATTTCTCTCTCAAATTTAATGTTATTTCTTCGCGAGTAGATTCTAACATCTACTTACTAATTTGACCATATTTCCCTCTTATAGACTCTAAATCGAGTGATTCTAGTGGCTAAATATTTGTGAGTGATATATCTATATGTTTCATGTTGACCATTTCTTTTAATTCCCTAAAAATGTTTCCCAGAAATTCAAACTCATAAACTTACCTAACATATTCTTCCCTAGTTAACTAGTTTCTGACCACTGCTTATTAATATGACCATATCTCCCTCATATGGATTCCAAATTGAATGATTCAAGTGGGTAAACATTCGTGAGGAATATATCAATATTTTTCACGTTAACCATTCTTTTAATTCCTAATCGATTCTTCCCAGAATATTAAATATTTAAGCTTCTATGGTTACTCCGAAATCCAGTTTTCTAACCAAATCTTTCCTAAGGTTTTAGTTCATCCTTTGACTACATTGTAACTATAACGTCTGGGTTTTTATATATATATATATACGCATGTTAAATACGCCATATGTATAAACACAATATATATCTATATATACATATTTATTACAAACCTCATACATGTTATAATTATACAATACAACATTTCAAAACACATTATACATGTTTACATATATATTACAAACCTCACACATATTATATTTATACAATACAACATTTCAGTATATAATTAAGAGTCTTTATACAGCACTTCACCCTTGAACTACAAAGGGTGAGGAGGTGGTACTGACATCTAGATCTCCATCAGTAACGTCATTTTGTGTTGCATCTCATTTCCTTTTATCTGAACATAACACCACAATAATAGTGAGAACAAAGGTTCCCAGTAGACTTAACATAAATAAATAAAATGAGAAAAACAAGAGTTATGTTCAGCTGTATAAGCTACAGAAAATATTAAGATCTGGAGATAAAATCATCACTTTTAAAATGACCTGCCTCGCTCGGTGATCTGGTCAATGCAATTTGATTTGAAAATGACCTGCCTCACTCGGCGATCTGGTCAATGCAATTTGCTATACGCATAGTGACTGATCGACTACAATCACAATAAGTGATCAGAGAATGTGAGTACATCACCCTCCTGCCTCCTCACATTACCATTGTCACCCAGTTGGAGCGGCCCTCCCTTGGCTCACTCAAGCTAATAGGGCGTCCCCTACTTAGTACCGTCTCAAGTCATACAACTCGTCGATATTCATCCATACATATAAATACATATATATATATATATATATATATATATATATATATATATATATATATATATATATATAAATGCATATTCATCAAATGCAATAGATAAATATCAAGTTACTCACCATGAGATTTAAGCTTGCCATTCAATCTCATTTATAAAATAACATGCATAATTTTCATATCCAACAATTAATAATTATTCATCACATATCAAATGTCCAATATAATAAATTTTGAATCAAATAAAGAAAAGGGTAATTTTCTTGGACATTTGTCTTCCCAAAATATTTCAACAAATAAAACTATTTTTAGGTAGAAAAATAGTGAAAAAAAATATATAATAAACCAGCACCTAACATGGCCTACTCTTGTTGAAATAACTCAGAACACGTCTTGGACGTGTTCTGTGACCTTTTTTCACTTATTCAATCATATCTCCCTCATATGAATTCCGATTAAGGGGATTTCAAAGCCTATAAAAAGCTAAGACAATTATCTACAACGTCTATGTTTATCATTTCTTCAAATTCTTTATGGTTTATTCCCAAAAAATTAAAAATAAAACCTTTATTTTTACTATCTTGAATTCCGACCTCTGCTCAATTAATCAACCATATCTCTCTCATATGGACTCCAAATCAAGTAATTTCAAAGCCTATAGATCCGTGAGACATATATCTACAATTTGTTGACCATTAATCAACCATATATCTTATAAATATAATATGTGTGAGGTTTGTAATATATATGTAAACATGTATAATGTGTTTTGAAATGTTGTATTGTATAATTATAACATGTATGAGGTTTGTAATAAATATGTATATATAGATATATATTGTGTTTATGCATATGGCATATTTAACATGCGTATATATATATATATATATATATATATATATATATATATATATATATATATATATATATAAGCTGGACATTACAAAGTTGGTATCAGAGCAGGTCGATCTTAGGCGACCATGGGGTGGGTGGTCACCTATATTGACTTAGAAGAGTCTTGAATAGTTATGTGGAAATGTTGTGTAAGGTAGCAGATAAATACAGTAGGAAAGTACTAGTATTTTCTATTTATAATATTGTGTAGTGTGATAACTACTGTAAAATTTTGAACTGCTGTTGAGCTTGATCACCTCAATAATGACTAATATTTTGCTTTACTAATACAGTGAGTTATGGCACATCCAAGAAGGAATCTGCTAGGCAGCGCAGATGCTACCTTAAATAACATAGCCGCAGCTATTCAAGCTCAGACAGCTGCTTCAAATCAGATTCTGTAGCATTTTCAGAATATTAATAATGATGACGAGGTTAGGGGAAATGAAAGAAACCGAAATGGAAACAGAATTGGAAATGGTAATTGATGGTTTGAATTTATGAGAACGCGACCTTCGTCTTTTGTGGGTGCATATGACCCAATAGTTGCTGAGAGATGGCTGACGAAACTCGAGAAGATTTTTGAAGTTCTAAATTGTTCTGATGAGCAGAAGGTCAATTTTGGGACATATATGCTGAAGGAAGAATCTGAATACTGGTGGAGAGGAGCCAAAGAGTTACTAGTACATCAAGACAGGGAAATTACATGGCACTTGTTCCAAGAGACTTTTCTGAACAAATATTTTTCCAGTAATGTGAGAGTTGAGAAAGAGATTGAGTTTCTTCAACTTAGATAGGGAAATGGGACCATTGAGCACTATATTACCAAGTTTGAAGAATTGTTTAAGTTCTCAAGTACTTTGAAGAATAATCCAGATGAAACTTGGAAGGCAGTGAAGTTTGAATCAGGACTGAACTCGAAGCTTAGAAATGCTGTGGTGGCATTAGAGATTCGGGAATATGCCTCGTTGGTAAATAAATGTCGAATGCTGGCGACAAGTCTAAAAGCAGTCGAGGATGAAAAGGAGAGGCAAACTCAGTGGAAGCAGAAGAGAGAGTTTTTAGTTATGGATAGAAATACTAGAGGAAAGAATGTCATGAGAGGTAAACAACAAGTAACTGTGGAACCCAGACCTTTTCTGAAAAGTCCAGCAACGGGTCAGTGTAGGAAATTTGGAAAATTTCATGGAGATCAACCCTTTTATTTTGGCCCAGTTACTTGCTTCCGATGTGGACAGAAGGGACACCTGGCACGATATTGTCCACTGGGAAATGAGAGAGGTACTGAATGAACTCCACAAACAACAGGAAGAGTTTTCACTTTGAGTAGTGCTGAAGCCAAATCAGCTCATGATTTGATGCAAGGTACGTGTTGTATCAACAATTTGTCTCTGATTGTACTATTTGATTCTGGCGCATGTCATTCTTTCATAGCAATAGAATGTGTGAGAAAATTACAACATCCTATTGCAGAGTTACCATACGAGTTAGCGGTGGTGACACCTACAGGAGGAAAAATAATTACCTCATCAGTGTGTTTGAATTGTCCCGTTGTATTGAGTGACAGATCCTTTGTAGTGAATTTGATCTGTCTACCTTTGGATGGTATAGATGTCATATTAGGAATGGATTGGTTAAGTCAAAACCGAGTCCTCCTTGATTGTTGCAATAAGACTTTTGAGTTTCTCTTGGACCCACCAGAGGACCAAAAGTATAACATTATTAGTGCTCACCGACTCTATAAGGAGATAAGGGATGCAGATTTGAAATGTGTTTTCTTGTATACCATCAACCCGAGTATGAAACGGGAACTGCTTGAGATTCCAGTAGTCTGTGAATTTCCAAAGGTTTTTCCCTCTGAAATTTCTGAACCTCCACCGAAGAGAGAAATGGAATTTTCCATTGATCTAGCATCAGAGGCGAGGCTTATTTCTATCACTCCCTATAGAATGTCTCCTGTGGAACTACAAGAGCTGAAGAAGCAGATCAAAGAGCTGTTAGAAAAGAATTTTATCAGACCTAGTATATCACCTTAGGGAGCGCTTGTATTGTTTATAAAGAAGAAAGATGGCATTTTGAGATTGTGTATTAATTACAGGCAATTGAATAAGGCGATTATTAAGAATAAGTATCTGTTGCCTAGACTAGACGATCTATTAGATCAATTAATGGGAGCTAGTTATTATATTCATAGATGATATCTTGGTATATTCAAGAAGTTCAAAAGAGCATGAGCAGCATTTAAAAGTAGCATTGCAAACCCTGAGGGAACACCAGCTGTATGCTAAGTTTTCAAAATGTGAATTTTGGCTTAGTAGTGTTACCTTCCTAGGGCATGTGGTTACCAAGGATGGTATTCATGTTGATCCTAAAAAGATAGAAGAGGTGCAAAAATGGCCCCGACCTACAACAGTTACAGAGATTCGTCGTTTCCTTGGTTTAGCAGGCTATTACTATAGATTTGTTAAAGATTTTTCAAAGATAGCTGCTCCTTTGACAAGGTTGACAAGAAAGGGCACAAAGTTTGACTGGTCAGATGAATGTGAAAGAAGCTATTAGAAACTCAAAGAATGTCTGACTACAGCGCCATTATTGGCTATTCCTTCAGGTACTGGAGGATATACGGTTTACTGTGATGCATCGAGAATTGGATTAGGATGTGTGTTGATGCAAAATGGTCAAGTCATTGCATATACATCTAGAGAACTTAAACGACATGAGCAAAACTATCCGACTCATGATTTGCAAATGGCATCAGTAGTTTTTGCTCTTAAAATTTGGAGGTATTATTTGTATGGTGAGACATGCAAAATTTATATAGATTATAAAAGTCTCAAGTATATTTTTCAACAAAAAGATCTTAACTTGAGACAAAGATGATGGATGGAATTACTTAAAGATTATGATTGCACAATATTGTACCATCCAAGTAAAGCCAATGTTGTGGCTGATGCATTAAGTAGGAAGTCTATGAGTAGTTTGGCTCATATCACAATGGTAAGAAGGCCGTTGATTAAAGAGATGTATAAGTTGGAAAGTGATGGGGTAGAAATGAAATTAAAATAGCCTGGAGTATTATTAGCCTATCTGCAGTTTCAATCATCTTTTATTGAGCAGGTGAAAAAGGCACAGAAAGATGATGCCTATTTGTGCAAGAAAATTGAAGAGGTGAAGAATGGTGGTGAAGTTGAATTTACTGTAGACTCTAAAGGAATTCTAAGATTTGGCAAGCGTATATGTCTACCTGATAAAGAAGAACTTAGGAAAGAAATTTTAGAGGTAGCTCATAGATCCAAGTATACGATTCATCCTGGAATAACTAAAATGTATAAGGATCTAAAAGACATTTATTGGTGGGAAGGTATGAAGAAAAACATAGTGGATTATGTGTCTTGATGTTTAACTTGTTAGCAGGTGAAAGCAGAACATCAAAGGCCTGCAGGATTACATCAGCAGATAAAGATACCTGAATAGAAATGGGAACGAATAACTATGGATTTTGTTACAGTGTTACCGAGAACACAAAAAGGGTTTGATTCAATATGGGTGATCATTGATAGGTTGACTAAGTTAGCACATTTTCTACCAGTGAAAACCACATACAATGTAGCTCAGTATGCAAGAATATATCTAAATGAAATAGTGAGGCTTCATGGCATGCCAATATCAATTATTTCTGATCGAGGACCACAATTCATAGCTCGTTTCTAGAGAGTTTTTTAAGAAGTTTTGGGCACGAAGTTGAATCTCTGTACTACATTTCTTCCTTAAACATATGGGCAATCTAAGCTAACCCTTCAAATATTGGAAGACATGCTTCGGGCTTGTGTTTTAGATTTTCAGGGTAGTTAGGAAAAATTTCTACCTTTAGCTGAATTTGCTTATAACAATAGCTATCTAGCCAGTATACAAATGGCTCCTTTTGAGAACTTATATGGCAGGCATTGCCATTCCCCGATTGGATGGTTTGAGATGGGCGAAGCAAAGGTTTTAAGGCCTGATATGGTACAAGATGCACTGGTCAAGGTAAAATTAATTAAAGAAAGGTTATTAGCAGCTCAGAGTAGACAGAAGGCCTATGTTTGATAATATATGTTGCCCATTGGAATTTGGGAAGAAAGGGAAATTAAGTCCACGGTATATAGGACCATTTGAAATTCTTCATAGGATCGGTCTGGTAGCTTATCTTTTGGCTTTACCTCTAGAATTGGGTAATGTCCATCCGGTCTTTCATGTGTCTATGCTACGAAAATAGTTACCGGTCCTACACATATTATACAGTGTCCACAGATTCAATTATAGGAAGATTTATACTATGACGAACAACCAGTAGCAATAGTGAATAGACAAGTAAAGAAGTTGCGGTCAATAGAAATACCTACAGTGAAGGTGATATGGAAAAATCACTCTTATGAGGAAGCTACTTGGGATAGAGAGGAGGATATCCGCATTTGTTTCAACAATGAGATTAGTATTTTATTTGCAATTATAATGACGAAATTCGAGGACCAAATTTCTTTAAGGGTGGAATAATGTAATAGCCATAAATTTAATAAAGTTCAAAGTAAAGAAAATTTTGAATCAAAGAGAGAATCTTGAAAATGGAGATAAGAACCAGTGAAAATAAGTTTATTTATTACATGGATTAAAGAATTACAAAAGGAATATGAGAAATTACGTTCTAGGGTCAAAATGCAATTTCTTAAAAGTTACGGGGTCAAAGTGTAAATAAGAAAAATTTGCAAGGACCTCCGACTAAAAGTGAATTTTTGCAGGAAAGTCCCTCGGGATATTTTAAGGTCCTTAGCTGACTCCAGAACCGCATAATCAGAGATTTCTCTTTCTATCTCCTCCAATTTTCTCCTTGAAAACCCTCTAACTTCTCTCTAAGATTTCTCCGTAACCGGACCTCGGATTTTGACCCCACCACCGCCAACAGACTCAAGACGAAGAGTTCTACAAATCCATTCGATTGGTTTCTGGAAAATTAGCCATAGATTGGCTGGAAAATTGAAGGAAAAATTGCCTAAAAAGGTAACTCGCAAAACTCGTATCTGTGGGTCTCAAACGTAAAAACAAATATCGTAGATCGATCCAAAAGGTACTGAAACCTTTGGATCTCAAATTTTAGGTCCAAAATCACTTGCACGCGCCCCCACGCGCTGAATCTTCACCGAAGAGTGAAGCCCACGCACAGCCTTCCTTGTTGGAACGTGTACCTAGAACCTGTTGCGTTGACTTGTATTGACCAAGCTCTCAGAGGCCAAATTTTGCAAATCCGGAGTCAGTTTGAAGGATTTTGGACGTTCCAGACTCGATTTTGAGGTTTATTTTGCTAAATTCAGACTAGAAACGTGGATTTTGGGGTTGTCCAACTTGGTACCTTAATTTTGTGAGTAGATAATTCTTTCTATGACTTAATTTTACTCTTCTTGAACTTTACATTGATAAATAAGCATGATTACAAGTTATTTATACTTTTTATATGTTCCTGAAATGGTTTAGAATTTCTAAAATGGTTGCAATATGATATCTAGTTCAAGAAGACTATGACTTTTGAAATGAATTTTAAAATACATTGAACATGTAATTTTTACATGTATTTTTCATGATATGGCAAAGGAAATATGTTATCCATATGATATTGATTATACAGTGAAATGTTTGCCTCGGATATAGGCATGTATATGTGATTCCCCTGATTGGGAAGTTTTGACAGAGGAATATATTGAAAATGAAAATGCTGCATTAAAGAGTACCTCTGTTTTGATTAATATGTAATATATGAGAATATGGATTTTATAGAGGAATCCTATTGGAAACATTGTCTGCTAACAACAGGTGATGTTAGCCCTTATGTGCACTTTTATTGCCTCAGCTAGCAAGGGGTGGTGTTAGCCACGTGTGAGGGCCAACACATGGGAGATGATATGTGATGGAGAGCGGAATGCCTCCTATTTATATATGGGCGAGATGCCAGTTATATGAGATGTTATTTGCCTTCCCTTGCTGTATGCTTAGGAAAAGACCTATACAGAGTCCCTTCGCATGTCCTCTTGAATGGTAGTAGGGAAAACCTCAGTGGGATGCTGAGTTTAGGCAAATCCTATACCACCAAAGTACGGAAGGGGTTATACTCTGATGTGGTGGTTCTTATATGGGATCCTCCGAATATTTTATGAGAAATGTTTTGATGCATATCATAATTTGGTTAATGATTTTTCAGTATTGAATATGATTTTGAACTTGATATGAGCATTGTTTATACAGTACCGCATACGGTTTGAAAGACCTGATTATGATTTTTGAACAGAGAATATTTGAAAATGCGGGTCCCATATGAATGCACTTATGAATTGTGAACTTTAATTTGAATATTTTTAAAATAAAGAGTACATTCATATGTTGACCTAAGAGGTCATAAGAGGTGTTATCTACTCACTGAGTTGTAAAACTCACTACACATGGTTTATATGTTTTTTTTTCAAATAAAGACCCAGAGTTTGGTCCTGCGGCTTCTTGAACGACTAGGTGTCGTACTTCAGTGGTGAGCCTAAATTGTTTCTGGGCTCTCAATGTATAAGATTGTAATATATTTGCACTCTAGAGTTACTCTGAACGCCACAGGCAAGATCTTTGCTTTCGTTATAAAACTGATAAATGTAGACTTGGCAAGTATAATTATTTATATGGACAACTTGCAAACTTCTGTTATCGTCCTGATATGCCATAATATGACGTGTTTACATATAAATAAAGATAAAGTTATCGGGTAGTAGAGTTATTTGCGTTCCTAAGAATAGGGGCGTGACAAGTTGGTATTAGAGCATTAGGTTTCCCTATGACTATCAAAGCAAAGGATTCTTTAGTAGGACCTTTAGTATCGATATGAGCCGAACATATTTATACTTCAGGTGCTGCGGAGGTTTTCTATAGGATGTTTACTTCCTTCCTATTCCAAGTGTGCTTAATTTCCTAATGTAAGGTTTGAATACATATGATAGTATCTTAAAGAGGTGTTTTATTCTCTATAGTAAATGATGCCACCAAGAACTAGAGTGGTCACTAGAGAAGAAGCAGTAGATCGTACACCCTCTACTAAAGAGTCTACACAATCTACAATTCCATGTATCTGATAGAATTCTTGAGGAAATAGTAGAACCTCCTCAGGAGCCACATGATAGAATTGTTGAGATGATTGCTGGTATACATAGGAGTTTAGAGACATTGGTTGGATTTATAATGGAATAGGGTAGAAGAGAAGGCCAGGCACCAGAAAATGCTCTTGAAGTGCAATAACTGGGAAGAACAGCTGAGCAAGAGGATAAGTTTACAGGGATTGAGGTGTCATTACCACAATTCCTTAAGTTGAAACCTCCGTCTTTTTCTTGGTCAGATGTTCAGGAAAACTCACAAATATTTCTTGATGCAGTGGAACGAGTCTTCAGAGCCTTGTGGTGCTCTAGTCGAAGATCTGTTGAACTGGTGTCTTTTCAATTATCTGATGTATCTCAAGTATGGTTTGAGACACATGTACAAGGATGGGCAGTTACTTTACCACCAATGGAGTGGGAAGAGTTTAAGGAAGCATTTATGAACTTCTTTCTGCCAATGAGTGAAAGAGACAAGAGGGCCAGAGAATTTGAAGAATTAAGCCAAACACCGAACATGACAGTTTCTGAATATGACATACGTTTTACCCGGTTGTCCATATATGCACCATATCTAGTCCCTACTGAAAAGATAGAATTAAGAGGTTTGTCTCGAGTTTGATACGCCCGTTGTTTAAATTGGTGGGCCCTCAAATGAATCATTTTGCAACTTATTCAGCAGTTGTGGACTGTGTTAGAATATGGAAACATGAGAGCAAGTAGATATTGAAGGTTTAAAAAGAAGAAAAAGAGAGCGAGATAGTAATGCCAAAACAAGTTCTAATCCTAATGTCAGAGGATCAAGATTTCAAAATCCACAATGCTTCACTTAAACAGGAACTAGTAGCTCTAATCAAACATCAGTAAATATCAACAAGCAAAGAATGAATCAAAGAGATATGAGACCTGTTAGCCAACAAGATTCAAGATCAATTCCACCATGTCCTATTTGTGGTAGGTCTCATATTGGACAGTGTGCAAAGAAACTGGTGCATGTTTTAAATGTGGACAAATGGGTCATTTGATGAGGAATTGCCCACAACTATGAAATTTTAGTCAAGCATCGGTACAACCAGCTTCACCTCCTGCATCTGTGCCAGTACGACCAAGTAGAGCAGCTTCAGTTCAAGTAAGTAATGGTGGTACTGGTAGGGGATCAGGAAGTCGAGGCCGAGAACCAGCTTGAGTTTTTGCCTTAACACGACAGGATGCTCGGGCTTCAAATACAGTTATGACAGGTACATTATAAGTATGTTCCCATAGAGCATATGTCATGTTCGATCCTGGTTTTACTCATTCTTATATATCACCATACTTTGCTAAGAAATTGGATAGAGATCCTATTAGTTTATATTGTTCTTTCATGGTTGCTACTCTAATGGGAGAAATATTATTAGTAAATGATGTGTATAAATCATGTGAGATTTTGATAGAAGGCAAGAAGACTCTTGTCGATTTGATAGTTCTAAATATGGTAGACTTTGATGTGATTATAGGAATCGATTGGTTGTCATCATGTCATGCCATTCTAGTCTGTCACCATAAGGTGATTAAGTTTAATGTCCCTAGAGAATCTTCCTTTATGATACAAGGAGATCATAGTAAGGAGTCTAGTAATTTGATTTCAGCTTTAACAGCTCATAAGCTGTTATAAAAGGGATGCCAGGGGTAATTAGCAGTAGTCAAAGATGTTGATATGAAGTATAACAGTGTAGAGCAGGTTCCAGTGGTTAGAGAATTCCTTGATGTGTTTCCTAAGGAATTGCCAGGATTACCACCAGTCCGAGAGATTGAGTTAGGTATTGATCTCTTCCTTGAAACACAACCAATATTCATACCTCCTTATAGGATGGCACCTGCAGAACTTAAGAAATTAAAAGAGCAACTGCAAGATTTACTAAATAAAGGTTTTATTCGACTCAGTACATCTCCTTGGGGTGCTCATGTTCTCTTTGTGAAGAAAAAGGATGGATCCCTACGCCTATGTATTGACTATAGGCATTTGAACAAAGTGACTATACAAAACAAATATCCTTTACCCAGAATAGATGATTTGCTTGACCAGTTACAGGGTGCCCAATGTTTTTCAAAAATTGATCTGAGATCTAGTTATCATGAACTGAGAATTAAGAAAGAGGATATTCCAAAAACTGCCTTTAGGACTCGATATGGGCACTACGAGTTCTTAGTAATGCTATTTGGTTTAACAAATTCCCCAGCTGCATTTATGGATTTAATGAATAGAGTGTTCAAACCTTTCCTGGATCAATTCGTTATTGTATTCATAGATGATATCTTGGTATATTCAAGAAGTTTAGAAGAGTATGAGTGTCATTTAAAAATAGCATTGCAAATCCTGAGGGAACACCAGCTGTATGCTAAGTTTTCAAAATGTGAATTTTGGCTTAGTAGTGTTACCTTCCTAGGGCATGTGGTTACCAAGGATGGTATTCAAGTTGATCCTCAAAAGATAGAAGCGGTGTGAAAATGGCCACGACCTACAACAGTTACAGAGATTCGTAGTTTCCTTGGTTTAGCAAGCTATTACTGTAGATTTGTGAAAGATTTTTCAAAGATAGTTTTTCCTTTGACAAGGTTGACAACAAAGGGCAAAAAGTTTGACTGGTCAGATGAATGTGAAAGAAGTTTTCAGAAACTCAAAGAATGTCTGACTACAGCGCCAGTATTGGCTATTCCTTCAGGTATTGGAGGATATACGATATACTGTGATGCATCGAGAATTGGATTAGGATGTGTGTTGATGTAAAATGGTCAAGTCATTGCATATGCATCTAGACAACTTAAACGACATGAGCAAAACTATCCGACTCATGATTTGGAAATGGCAGCAGTAGTTTTTGCTCTTAAAATTTGGAGGCATTATTTGTATGGTGAGACATGCGAAATTTATTCAGATCATAAAAGTCTCAAGTGTATTTTTCAACAAAAAGATCTTAAATTAAGACAAAGATGATGGATGGAATTACTTAAAGATTATGATTACACAATATTGTACCATCCAGGTAAGGCCAATGTTGTGGCTGATGCATTAAGTAGGAAGTCTATAAGTAGTTTGGCTCATATCACAGTGGTAAGAAGGCCGTTGATTAAAGAGATGCATAAGCTGGAAAGTGATGGGCTAGTAATGGAATTAAAAGAGCCTGGAGTATTATTAACCCATCTGCAGTTTCAATCATCTTTGATTGAGTTAATGAAAAAGGCACAGAAAGAGGATGCCTATTTGTGCAAGAATATTGAAGAGGTGAAGAATGATGGTGAAGTTGAATTTACTGTAGACTCTGAATGAATTCTGAGATTTGGCAAGCAAATATGTATACCTGATAAAGAAAAACTTAAGGAAGAAATTTTAGAGGTAGCTCATAGATCCATGTATACGATTCAACCTGGAATAACTAAAATGTATAAGGATCTAGAAGACATTTATTGTCGGGAAGGTATGAAGAAAAACATAGTGGATTACGTGTCTCGATGTTTAACTTGTCAGCAAGTGAAAGCAAAACATCAAAGACCTGCAGGATTACATTAGTAGATAGAGATACTTGAATGGAAATGGGAACGAATAACTATGGATTTTGTTATGGGGTTACCGAGAAAACAAAAAAGGTTTGATTCAATATGGGTGATCATTGATAGGTTGACTAAGTCAGCACATTTTCTACCAGTGAAAACCACATACAATGTAGCTCAGTATGCAAGATTATATATGAATGAAATAGTGAGGCTTCATGGCGTGCCAATATCAATTATTTCTGATCAAGGACCACAATTCACAGATTGTTTCTGGAGAGCTTTCCAAGAAGTTTTGGGCATGAAATTGAATCTCAGTACTGCATTTCATCATCAAACAGATGAGCAATCTGAGCGAACCATTCAAATATTGGAAGACATGCTTCGAGCTTGTGTTTTAGATTTTCAGGGTAGTTGGGAAAGATTTCTACCTTTAGCTAAATTTACTTATAACCATAGCTATCAAGCCAATATACAAATGGCTCCTTTTGAGGCCTTATATGGCAGGCATTGCCATTCCCTGATTGGATGGTTTGAGATGGGCGAAGCAAAGGTTTTAGGGCCTGATATGGTACAGGATGCATTGATCAAGGTAAAATTAATTAAGGAAAGGTTATTAGCAGCTCAGAGTAGACAGAAGGCCTATGTTTATAATAAACGTCGCCTATTGGAATTTGTCGTAGGTGAACATGTTTTTCTAAAAATATCTCCTATGAAGGGAGTAGTGAGATTTGGGAAGAAAGGGAAATTAAGTCCACGGTATATAGGACCATTTGAAATTCTTGATAGGATCGGTCCAATAGCTTATCTTTTGGCTTTACCTCCAGAATTGGGTAATGTCCATCTTATCTTTCATGTGTCTATGCTACGAAAATATTTATTGGATCCTACTCATATTATATAGTGTCCACATATTCAATTACAGAAAGATTTAACCTATGAGGAACAACCAGTCGCAATAGTTGATAGACAAGTAAAGAAGTTGCAGTCAAAAGAAATACCTACAGTGAAGGTGATATGGAAAAAACACTCTTATGAGGAAGCTACTTGGGATAGAAAGGAGGATATTCGTGTCAGATATCTGCATTTGTTTGAACAATGAGGTTAGTATTTTATCTTCAATTATAGTGACGAAATTCGGGGACCGAATTTCTTTAAGGGGGAAGAATGTAATAGCCGTAAATTTAATAAAGTTCAAAGTAAAGAAAATTTTGAATCAAAGAGAGAATCTTGAAAATGGAGATAAGAACCAGTTAAAATAAGTTTATTTATTACATGGATTAAAGAATTACAAAAGGAATATGAGAAATTATGTTCTAGGGTCAAAATGCAATATCTTAAAAGTTACGGGGTCAAAGTGTTAATAAGAAAAATTTGCAAGGACCTCCCTCTAAAATTGAATTTTTGCAGGAAAGTCCCTCGGGATACTTTAAGGACCTTAGCCAACTCTAGAACTGCATAATCATAGATTTATCTCTCTCTCTCCTTCAATTTTCTCCCTAAAAACCCTATAACACCACCACCACCAACGGACTAAGAACGAAGAGTTCTACAAATCCATCTGATTGGTTTCTAGAAAATTGGCCGGAGATTGGGTGGAAAATTGAAGGAAAAATTGCCTAAAAAGGTAACTCCTGAAACTTCTATTAGTGGGTCTCAAACGCAAAAACTAACATCGTAGATCGATCCAGAAGGTACCGAATCCTTTGGATCTCAAATTTCAGGTTCAGAATCCCTTGCACGTGCCCCCAGGCGCTGAATCTTCCTTGGAGAGTGAAGCCCACGCGTAGCCTTCCCTGGTGGCGCTTGTACCCAGACTCTGTTGCGTTGACTTGCATTGACCAAGCTCTCGAAGGCCAAATTTCGCAAATCAGGAGTCAATTTTAAGGATTTGGGACATTCTGGACTCGATTTTGGGGTTTATTTTGCTAAATTTAGACTAGAAACGTGGATTTTAGGGCTTTCCAACTTGGTACCTTCATTTTGTGAGTAGATAATTCTTTCTATGACTTGTTTTTACTCTTCTCGAACTTTACATTGATAAATGAGCATGATTACAAGTTATTTATATTTTTATATGTTCCTGAAATGGTTTAGAATATCTTAAATGGTTGCAATATGATATCTAGTTCAAGAAGAGTATGACTTTTGAAATAAATTTTGAAATACATTGAACATGTAATTTTTACATGTATTTTTCATGATATGGCAAAGGAAATATGTTATGCATATGATATTGATTATACAGTGAAATGTTTGCCTCAGATATAGGCATGCATATGTGATTCCCCTGGTTGGGAAGTTTTGACAAAGGAATATATTGAAAATGAAAATGCTGCATTAAAGAGTACCTCTATTTTGATTAATATGTAATATATGAGAATATGGATTTTATGGAGGAATCCTATTGGAAACACTGTCGGCTAACAGCAAGTGATGTTAGCCCTGGTGTGCACCTTGATTGCCTCTGCTAGCAAAGGGTGGTGCTAGCCTTGTGTGAGGACCACACACACGGGAGATGATATGTGATGGAGAGCGAAATGCCTCCTATTTATATATGGGCGAGATGCCAGTTATATGAGATGTTATTTGCCTTCCCTTGGTGTGTGCTTGGGAAAAGATCCATACAGAGTCCTTTCGTGTGTCTTCTTGAATGGTAGTAGGGCAAACCTCAGCGTGATGCTGAGTTTAGGCAAATCCTATACCACCAAAGTACGGAAAGGGTTAGACTCTGATGTGGTTGTTTTGATATGGGATCCTCCGAATATTTTATGAGAAATGTTTTGATGCATATCTTAATTTGGTTAATGATTTTTCAGTATTGAATATGATTTTGAACTTGATATGAGCATTGTTTATGCAGTACCGCATACTGGTGCGTACTGTCGCAGGTACACCAAAATTGATAACTTACCTCAAAACTAACCTGTAGTAATGGGAGTAAGGGTCGATCCCACAGAGACTGGAATTACCTTACGTGATTGAGAAAGGGGGGATTGATAATTGTAAATAAAACTAAGTAAACAATAATGAAAATAAATAAGAGAGAGTGATTAATGATAAAGATGTTGGCTTCGGTTGATATCCACCGTCAAGGGATTGCATTGATCATTGACAACATAATCAATCTGTAATTGAATATCTATCATTGGGTTTCTAACCTTGTTCCTCCTTAAGTCTAGTAAATTAATGACAATCGCATCAATTAAACCCTAATTAACAAGCAATCCTTTAGCACATCGGTAAAGCATACCTTATTGATCGTATGAAGAACTAGAGAAATTGACAGAGCTAAACAAACATAAACACATCGGCTATATCTAATTTAGTTAATTACTCATCATAGGTTCAATGATTTATAATCCAAAATCCTCAAACCTATTTGCCTCATGAATCACAGAATTGAAGACTTTGTTCAAAATATAATTTAGCGGTAGATTAAGACAGATAATATACTAGTAGGCCTCCTAGCAATCATATGAACAATCATTGATAAGAAGAGTAGATGAATAATCAATACTTAATTCAAATTGAAATAATAAAATCAAATCCATATCTCACAATGCATGAAGATCCCTTGAGGTTTCAATCTACCTCAACCAACTAAAAAGAACTAGCCATGCAGGGCCATAAGAAAATCTAAAGAAGAATTGAAGAATGTAACTAAGAACTTGGATGAATGATTGAATGATTTTTCTGCTTGATTTCCTCCCTTTTTATAGATTAACTCCTCCTAATCAAAGTAGGAGTGGTTCTAGGTCAAATCCCGACCCATCGGGCTTCAATTGGAGTTGAAAAATCCTAAAAATTGCGATTTTAACGACCTCTATGGCAGCAGCATCGCGGCACTATGGACCTGCAATGATGCAGCGCCGCGGTGCCCAAAAAATTCCAGAATTTGCGAAAGTTCTGCACTTGAAAGTTGTATATCTATGTCTCTTATTTCCATAGCCACAGGAATCGCCTTAATTGGATCTGCATTGAAGGAGATATGACAAAGTTAGTGACCAAAGGTCAGAATTCATCCTGGTGCACTGTGATTCTGATTTGCAAGCTCTGTAATGCTATGTAATCTCCCGAATTGGACCAAGTGTTCAACATAAAAGTTGTAGATGATTGTGTTATCTATGCCTAGCAACTTGAATCACTTTGATTGGAGTTCAAAAGAGGGAGATATGCACAAAAAGGTTCTGAAAGGTCTAGAATAGCTGCAATGTAGCATTTTTCCATGAATTTCTTATCTTTTCTTCTTCCTTTGTTCCTTCAACACAAAACATAAAACTAAACTAATTCCTAATTATATTTTACTTAAATCAAACAAAAAGCAAGTTTAAAGGTATTAATATGATGCTTAATTAAGATCACATCAAATACCCCCACACTCAACCTTTTGCTTGTCCTCAAGCAAAATAATCCCTAAAGACAAAAACACAACAATCAATAATGTTGTGAGTGTTAGGCTTACCAAACATTTGCCTCATAACATAAAAAATATACTCTAGAAAAATTTTGGAAGGTCATAATCATGCACAAGATTAACACAAATGCAATCTATTATTTTATCCTTCTGAATCCCAAAATTTTGATTGTAGATCTCTAATTAGTTTAGGATTGTTTAGGATTTCCATATGCTTATTCTTCATGCCACTCTCCACTAATGTAGGCCAAAACTACCTCTAAGATCAATAGGACTTTATTTAGCTAGTACTGTGGCTAGGGTATAAGGTAAGATAAAGGATACAAATTTAGGCTCAATCACCCAGCACCACATGATTAAATTTGATCTCTTGAGCTTTCCTAAATTTGGGGTGATTTCTCCCCCCACACTCATTTTCTTGTTTCAATTGAGTTTAATCCATCCTTTTCCTTGGTTCTAAAAAAAAAAAAAATTCTTTCACCCACAAAATTTGCTTTTATCCTCTTTGGATTTGTCTTCTCTCTTCTTTACGTAATTCTCTCTTTTTTTTTCTTTGCATAATTCTTTTCTTTCCCTTTCTCCACCCTTCTCCCTTCTGTAAATAAAACTCTACAAAACAAGTATTCAGAAAAATAATCATGGAGTGAGTGGATAGGATAAAAAATAAGGATATTCATACAAAATTTGATTTTCGGATTGTTTGTGGTTTTTAGAAGGAAAAGTTCATTAAGCTCAAGATAGAGGAACTAAGGATATTTCATTGCTTAGGTTAGGCTAGAAAGGCTCAATCTATACAATAATGTCTAAATCATCTCCTAAATAATAGTATTAGCCTAAGATTTCGCCTCAAGTAGCATTCAAATAAGTTCTAGAATCCAGTAGAGATCATGGAATATGTTTGAATTATATAAACCTTCTCTAAGTACAAGATAAATTTAATGCCCAAAGTTATTGTGCAAACATATTTCAGGATTCTAAAGTCAAAAGTAATAAATTGCAAAAGGGATAAAATTGCACACAATCATAAATTTTCTATATTTTTCAAGAGCTAAAAAAAATTTGGATAGTCATATCATTGGCTGTTGGTTGTGCCTAACATCCCAAAACATAAATTGAAACACTCACACAATCACTTAACTTACTAAACGCAATAAAAATACATTAATAGTGAAAATCAGAAAAATGATGCTCATAATAGGGTCACAATGATTCAGACAAATAAACTTCCACCCCCACACTCAAACTTTACATTGTCTTCAATGTAAAAGAAAGATAAGAATTAGGGAAAGATATAAAAAAACATATGAGTTAAGTGAACTTCCCTGAATTTGTTTGGAGTGGAATGCGCATGTTGCATTACTGGACCATGAATTTTTTGATTCCCACTTTTTCTTTTTCTTCTTTTGATTATGTTGGGTTGCCTCCCAATAAGCGCCTTTGTTTAATGTCGTTGGCTCGACTTAAAGCTCCTTATGTCATTCAAGGAGGATCCTTGATGTTCACTTTGAATTGGCTTTCCAATGGATTTGTATAATTTTGAGGTTTAGCTGCATTATGAGGAGGGAAGTCATCAGTAGTCAAAGGTTTAATTAAATGAGAACTCAACTTACTTGGGAATAACCGATGTCTTGAGTAGCTTTTGGCATCCAATTTAATTTGATCTTTTTGACTTTTTTCCAAAGTAGGGTGCAGCTTTCCTCTATCTTTGAGTAGGGCATATTTATTTGAGGTTATCACTGGGGGTGGTTCTCCGCTATATATGCCCTTTAAGTGGCTAGGGAAGCTCTTTAAGCCTAGGTCAAGATTTTGCAAAATAGAAGGTACAGGCATCTTATTAGAAATTGCTAACAAAATAGAAAGATCCTTACCTATTTCCTGTACTTTTGGTGCTTCTTCTCCTGCTAAAATGTTCTCTTCGAATTTGGCATTCAGGGTAGATTCCATAGCCTTTTTATTAGTAGGCTTACTATTGTCAACTTCCAAGTCATCTTTTTCATTAAGTGCATAATTTTTCTCTTTTTGCACTAATGATGCTGGAGCTCGACTTTCAATTTCTAAATTTTGAGCCTCTAATCAATTAACTGATGTTGCAAGTTGCTCAATTTGATTTGTTAAGATTTGAATGCTGTCCCTTACCTCTTGTTGAAATTGATGAGTATTACGTTCAATAGATTTAACAATTTCTTCTAAAGAATTACTTACCTGAAAATCCTGATATGCAGACTGTCTGGGATAATAAGCCTGTTGGGCATGCTAAAAATTTGCAAAATTTTGTTCTACAAGACTATTTTATGCATTCCCATACCTGAAGTTGAGATGATCCTTCCATCCAGGATTGTACATGTTTGAATAGGAATCATATCTCACTTGTTGTGGTTCAGGGAAACCACTAACCATATATACATGCTCAAATGACTCATCATAGAAAGTTGGGTACCCAATAGATGGATGCTCCATAATTGAATGATTTCCATAGAAATTTTCTCTTTGCATATTCTCTACACGTTGATGAATAAGAGAGGTTAAATTTGCCAGTTGCTGTTCAAGGGAAGAACTACATACCTCACCAACATGTCTTAATGGAGAGCCCAGCCTAGAGCCAAATTCTTGAAAATTGGCTGCCATATTCAAAGTTATGAACAAAAAGAAAAGAAAAGAAATCACAAAAGGTAAATAGACACAGTCCCAGACAACGGCGCCAAAATTTGGTGTGTACTGTCGCAGGTACACCCAAATTGATACCTTACCTCAAAACTAACCTATAGTAGTGGGAGTAAGGGTCAATCCCACAGAGACTGGAATTACCTTATGTGATTGAGAAAGGGGGGATTGATAATTATAAATAAAACTAAGTAGACAATAATGAAAGTAAATAAGAGAGAGTGATTAATGATAAAGACGTTTGCTTCGGTTGATATCCACCGTCAAGGGATTGCGTTGATCATTGACAACATAATCAATCTATAACTAAATATCTATCATTGGGTTTTTAACCCTGTTCCTCCCTAAGTCTAGTAAATTAATGAAAATCGCATTAATTAAACCCTAATTAACAAGCAATCCTTTAGCACATTAGTAAAGCATAACTTATTAATCGCATGAAGAACTAGAGAAACTAATAGAGCTAAACAAATATAAACACATCGGATATATCTAATTTAGTTAATTACTCATCATAGGTTCAATGATTTATAATCCAAAATCCTCAAACCTATTTGCCTCATGAATCACAGAATTGAAGACTTTGTTCAAAACATAATTCAGCGGTAGATTAAGACAGATAATATACTAGTAGGCCTCCTAGCAATCATATGAACAATCATTGATAAGAATAGTAGATGAATAATCAATACTCAATTCAAATTGTAATAATAAAATCAAATCCATATCTCACAATGCATGAAGATCCTTTGAGGTTTCAATCTACCTCAACCAACTAAAAAGAACTAGCCATGCAGGGCCATAAGAAAATCTAAAGAAGAATTGAAGAATGTAACTAAGAACTTGGATGAATGATTGAATGATTTTTCTGCTTGCTTTCCTCCCTTTTTATAGATTAACTCCTCCTAATCGAAGTAGAAGTGTTTCTAGGTCAAATCCAACCCATCGGGCTTCAATTGGAGTTAAAAAAACCTAAAAATCGTGATTTTAACGACTTGTACGACGGCGGCGCCGTGACCCTCTACTCGGGCGCTGCGGCGCTACGGTCTTGCAATGACACGGTGCCCTGAAAATTCTACAATTTGCAAAAGTGCCGAACACAAAAGTTGTATATCTACGTCTTTTCTTTCCTTATCCACTGGAATCGCCTTAATTGGATCTGAATTGAAGGAGATATGACAAAATTAGTGACCAAAGGTCAGAATTTTTCCTACTGCACTAGGATTCTGATTTGCAAGCTATGTAACACTATGAAATCGCCCGAATTTGACCACGTGTTCAACATAAAAGTTGTAGATGATTGTGTTGTCTTTTCCCAGCTACTTGAATCACTTTGATTGGAGTTCATAAGTGGGAGATATGGTCAAAACAGTGCTGAAAGGTTTGGAATACCTACAATGTAGCATTTTTTCATAAATTTCTTATCTTTTTCTTCTCTTTTCTTCTTCCTTTGTTCCTTCAACACAAAGCACAAAACTAAACTAATTCCTAATTATATTTTACTTAAATCAAACAAAAATCAAGTTTAAAGGTATTAATATCATGCTTAATTAAGATCAAATCACATACGATTTGAAAGACCTGATTATGATTTTTGAACAGAGAATATTTTAAAATGCGAGTCCCATATGAATGTACTTTTGAATTGTGAACTTTAATGTGAAAAGTATTAAAATAAAGAGTACATTCATATGTTGACCTAAGAGGTCATAGGAGGTGTTATCTACTCACTGAGTTGTAAAACTCACTACACGTGATTTATATGTTTTTTTTTCAGATAAAGACCTAGAGTTTGGTCCTGCGGCTTCTTGAACGACTAGGTGTCGTACTTCAGTGGTGATCCTAAATTTTTTTTGGGCTCTCAATGTATAAAATTGTAATATATTTGCACTCTAGAGTTGCTCTGAACACCACAGGTAGGATCTTTGCTTCCGTTGTAAAACTGATAAATGTAGACTTAACATGTATAATTAGTTATATGGACAACTTGCAAACTTATGTTATCATGCTGATACACCATAATATGACGTGTTTGCATATAAATAAAGATAAAGTTATTGGGTAGTAGAGTTATTCACGTTCCTAAGATTAGGGGCGTGACAAAATTCTTGGGTAAGGAAAATAAATTTTAGAAGTAAGTAAAGATCTTAAAATTTCAAGAAGAATGGATTAGGGTAATTTTTCCTAACTCAAGAGCTAGAGTTCCTAAGTTTAACATCTCTACCCATACATTGGGCCTTCACCTATGGACACTTGATAAAGTTTGTTTTTCCACTTCACATGAGTTTCTAGCAAGATAATTAGATAGCCCAAGCAAGAGATATAACATAGACTTGGACTAGGATATACAAGTTGGACTGATAGCCCAAAAATCATGAAAATGTGACCAAGATGTCCATGAGATGTAGAATTTCAGTGAAAGCAAAGAAATTGGGCAAGAATGAGCCCAAATCCAAGAAGGAAAAAAAAGAACCATGTGATGAAATAGTAGTGTGATAATAATCAAGATTTGGTCACAAGGCATTAGGACAAAATATCTATATCTTACACTAATAATTTCAATAAGCCATGTGATGATAAAGTACTTAATAATACATGGCATTAGGAAAAAACATCTATATCTTACACTAATAATTTCAGCAAGCCATGTGATGATATAGTAGGTAATAATGCATGGTATTAGGAAAAAACATCCATATCCTACACAAATAATTTCATCCAACCAAGGGCTGGAAATTTGCCACTTAGAAAGGCAAACTTATCATACTTGAATGAGACAAAGAGAAAGGAAATGAATCCCTAAATCAAAGGGACTTTGTCCCTTGTCTTAAGAAAATTTTATCATAATTTTCAAATACAAATATTCTTTTTCTATGCATATCTTGACTATGGGAGAGGAAGACGAGAACATGGTTTGTCTTCCCCCAAAAAGCAGCCAAGTGCATCCTCATTGTGATAAGTTAAACCCATAAATATGAGAGAAAGACCACTTGATAATGTATTTAAGCAAAAGCCACTCTTATATAATTAGAATTTCATCAAAGTGAGGGAGAGGGAAAAACAAAAGCAAGGTAGAGTGAGCAAAGGAGAGAAAGAGAGTAGAAGAAAGGAAGGAAGAAGAAGGAGAAGTTTAGAGGACTAGTACTCTAGGTAAGTTAGCTTAATCTTCACTTGTATCTATCTGTTCTCTTCATCCTTGGGGTTCAAAACTCACCCTCCCTTTCTTATTCAATCTACTAGAAAAGCTAAAGGAAGAGAGGAATCTTGCCACTTTCTTCAAGAAGAAACAAGAAAAAGCATTCACTAAGTGAGCTAGGGAGATCTTTAGGTAGGTTTAACAATATCTCTTTTTGAAGAAAAGCTTTGAAATTTATGACATTTATATGCAATTTTCTTCCTAGAACTTTGATGAAAATTATAATATTTGCTACTTTGATGATTGGACATGGATGTTGCTATATCATGTGACATGTTGATCTTGCATGTGATGTATGTTTGAATACTTAGTTTGGTGTGAAAGGTTCTACATAAGTATGGCTTTGGGAGGAAACATTTTAGGGTTTTATGCTGTTGTTATGTATATTTAAATATGGTGAAAAATTCATGGGATATGGTTAGATTGATAAAATGAATATGGCCTTAAACACCTAAAAGAAGACCATGAGAAATTTCTATTAGGAACACCCTTGATAATGCATAATTTGATTTCCTGTTTTCTTAAGAAGAGGATGATGGAATATGTTAAATTAATTGTAAGAAATCTAATTAAAATGTTCAAATGAGTAATATTGTGGTTAGATGTAAATTTGGAAGAAAATGAAAAAGGACGTAATAAAATGATGAACTAGAACCTTAGGAAGGGTTTGGTTTGAAAACTGGATTTTAGAGTAACTAGGGAAGTTTCTATTTTTGGACTTCTGGGAAGAATAGGTTGGGAATTAAAAGAAATGGTTCACATAAAAAAATGAAGATATATGTCGTACAGATTTTTTGACACTGAAAACACTTAATTGGCATTCCATATTAGGGTAATATTACCATATTAGTAAGCAGTAGGCAGAAACTATCTAACCAGAGAAGAATCTGTTAAGTATACTTTTGGGTTTGAATTTCTTAGCAAAATCTATAAGGAATTAAAAAAAAGGTTTAACAAAACAAATATAGATATATGTTTCAGAAATCTATAGGCTCTAAAATTATTTTATTTGGAGTCCATATGAGGGAGATATGGTTGATTAATGAGCAGAGGTCAGAATCAATCTAGAATCCAGAGTGGTAAATATAAGCATTTTTATTTTCGAATTTCTGGGAATAATTCTTAAAGACTCTGAAGAAATGATAAACATGAAAGTTGTAGATAAGTGTCTTATCTTTTTATAGCTTTGGAATCACCTCAATTAGAGTTCATATGAGGGAGCTATGGTTGAATAAGTGAGGAAAGGTCACAGAACACGGCCAGGGCATGTTCTAGGTCGCTTCAGTACGAGTAAGCCATGTTCAAGGCTATTTTTGAGTATATTTGAAGTATTTTTCAACCATGGCCATGTCCTGGAACATGGCCAAGCCATGTTGGGTGTAATATCCTAAGCCTCTACTAAAGTTAGATAAATTTAAGAATAAGTAGAAAATACATATGACAAATAATTAAAATGCTTAGTTATGTGACAATAAGGCAAGTATAAAATAGGTGATATATAGTTAATCTTGAATCATATAAATAAAATTCTTAGGATCATAAAGGATGGAGAGAGGACACAAATGCATTTTTAAGACATTACTAATCTAGGATTAGTAATAAATTAAGACATATATGAACAAGAATTAAAATGTGTAGTTGTTTGACAATAAAGTCTTTATAAAATATGTGGTACCTTTTCATGGTTAGAAGTAATATAAATAAAAAATTTTGGACCATAAATGAGAGGAATAGGATACAAATATAATCATGCCCCATCATATGCTCCTTAAGGCAAGCAGAATCACGCTCCATCATCTGCTCCATAAGGCAAGCAGAATCACTCATGCATGCACATAAGTTATGTGGCAGCATATGTTAAGGCAAGCAGAATTGTTTTTCCTTTTACGTGTTTATACACCCACCTCCACTATGCATATTATAATATATATGTACATATGCATGCACTTATGTGGAGAAGTAGTAAGAAACCTACCTCCCTACCCTGCAGAACCCAGGGAATCCCTGCAACAATAGTAGCCAGCATCATGTATTTCAGTAATGGGGCAGTAGGTTCACACCAACCTTGCCTCACGAAAGTAGTAGAAAAGAGAGAGGGAAGGAAGCCAGAAAACTTAAGAGACAAGAGGAAGAAAGAGAGAGAGAGAGCAACCAGAAGAAGAAAAAAATCTGAGAGAGGAGGAAGAGAGAGAAAGCAACTAGAAAATATTGAGAGTTCCTTCTTCTTTCTTCCCTCACATAAGGCAGTGAAAGTGAGAGTGAGTGCTAAAATTTGAAGCTCTGCTCACCCCATATTTTGTGAAAAAAAACGTAACTGAGTTGCAAGGGAAACTAAGAGGAGAAGCAAGCTGAAGAGCCATAGGAGTAGGTTTGCACAAGGTAAGTTTGGCTTCTTCTAAAAATCTGTTTTAGAGTTTATTAGGCTTACTTTAGGTTCTGCATGGACGAATTTCAGGCTAATAATTATGTAAAATATGAAAACATGTTCAACATAGAAGTGTATCCCTATGTCTTAGAATTCCATAGCCTTTGAAATCACATCAATTGGATTTTATATCAGAGAGTTATACTCTAGGGAGTGATGAGAGGTCCGAATCAGGTCTGGAATTCGGAATAGTGAGAATAGTTTCGTTTTTGAATTTTTGGGACTCACTTATAAGGAATATGTAGACATGATTAACATGAAAATTGTAGATATATTTCTCATGGTTAAATAGCCACTGGAATCACCCAATTTGGAGTCCACATGAGTGAGTTATTGTCTAATTAGTGTGTAAAGGTCATAGAGCACATAAGGGTTAGGATTGAGAACATAGAAACCTTTTTGCACCTAAAAATATTGGCCCGGTAAATTGAGTAAATGGAATTTAAATTCTCTAATATTTTTATACAAAAAGTCTTAAAATGTTCATAATCAATTATGAAAATTTTTGTGATTTTTGAGAACCTAGAACTAGGCCTTTTACAATCAAAACTATGCTAAGAAACAATCTGCAAAACAACTTAGATTGTTGATGAAAATACTAAATATTGAAGGGGTTGGACGTTGAATCATTGTATGAGAATTTTATGACATGTTGAAGGGATTCTATGTAAGGTCTCCACCAAATTTAAAGGAATTATGGGTAGTTTAATGCATATAATAAAATATATAAATTCTACAGGATAGGAAGTGAGTCAGAACAGACCATAACTGGGGATAGCCTTTAAAACATGGGTTATTCGAGGGGACAAATGACTTATTTTTGACTTGAAATTTTTATGGTGATTATATACCATATCTAGGATGCTACATATAAAATATCACGAATTTTGAAGAATTTTTACCAATCCAAAGGAATGCAAAATAGAATAGAAATGGAATTGAAACCAATCTGCACTTTTTGGGTTATGGAGGTAGTTCTTGGGATTGAATAGAAGATTTAAGGGCTAAGAGAAGAAATAAATAAAATTCACATGTAAAGGTACCTCCATACAAAATTTTAGAATTTTTAGAGAACTTTTGTCATATTTAATAATAATCCAAAATCTCAACAGAATCACAATTTTATTTTGGGGAGCAGAAGCTCTTAAACTAGAGACTTATAACTTTAAGTGCTAATATGCATGCATTAACCAAAAGCTCTTATATGTTTTAGTTTGAATTGCTAGTAGTAACCTTGGCAGCATTGGAAAGGAAGTGATTGTGCTGGAATTGAGGTAGTTAGCTTTTCCTTAAAACACTCTTTATGTTTATGAATTTGAATTTATCAATTTTACCTGGTTGCCTATAAGAAAATGAAAATTGAAAATGAAAATTGAAAATGATTGGAATAGCCTGAAGCACTTTTATGCTTACCCAAGAAAGATAAAAACTAATATAAGTGAATAGGTTAATTTATGGGCTAGGTAGACATTGCTAGAAATTTATAGATAAGAAAAGAAAATGTATAATACTAAATTTTCTTAAGTGGAATATTCTATAATGTGGATGTGTAACAATTTATTATTATTATTATATAATATAGAGTTCACATACATGTCATTAATCAAAATGTACATACAACATATCAAATACATAAATATCTACATCTTATTTATTCTGGTTGACCAATTCCGGAGAAACAAGCGTAGGTGGTTGCACCTTCACCAGGATCTGAGCCAACTCGACCACAAACATTTTAATTGATTCTGGGATATGCCCAACATAAAATAACTCGATCTAACATGCACTAAAAGCAAGAGCCATAGAAAAATCTGTGACATGCTTTAAATTAAGCATGTATTTAGCATATTTTATGTTTCTTTTTATTTTATTTAAATGATAAATAGATAGGTTTTAATTAAATTGTGTGTTTTATGTTTTTAGGAATAATAAAGAAGAAAAGAAGAGAAAAATAGAAGAAAATCATGAAAAATGCTGATTTCTGACCTTTCGTCACTAATAGAAGCATATCTCACTCATTTGAGCTCCGATTAAGCTGATTCCAGCGGCTATGGAAAGAAGAAACATAGAGCTACAACTTTCGTGTTTGGCACTTTGGCAAAATCCGGCGTTTTCTAGGCGCCGCGGCTCTCACAATACAGCGCCGCGGCGGCCCGTCATGGATGTCTCGTAGCGCCGCGGCGCCCTTGCCCCAGAACCACGAGCGCCGCGGCGCTGCATGGGTGCGCCGCGGCACCCCGTGGATGAAGTTTCGCAGCGCCGCGGCGCTGAACTTATGCGCCGCGGCGCCGCCGCTCTGGAAGTCGCGATTTTAGGGTTTTTTCGCCTGATTTGAAGCCCAGTTGATGGAGATTTGACCTAAAAACTTTCCTACTTCGACTAGGAGGGTTTAATCTATAAAAAGGAAGGAAAGTAAGCAGAGAAGGTATCTATTCATTCAGCAAAGAATTCATTCAAGTTCTCAACTCTTTCTTTGAAGTGTCACTATATACTTCAAAATGTCCTGTGGGGTCTGGAATAATTAAAATAGGAGGAGTGGTTAGTCTTGGCTTAAGCTCTTGGAAACTAGCTTTACATTGATCAGTCCATTTGAAAGGACTTCCCTTCCTGGTCAATTTAGTTAATGACAAGGCTATGCGAGAGAAGTTTTGTATAAACCTATTGTAGTATCTTGCCAAACCCAGGAAACTTCTGACTTCCGTAACCGTCTTTGGTCTCTCCCATTGAATCACTGCTTCCATCTTGCTAGGATCAACGACTACCCCTCTATTAGAGATGACATGTTCGAGAAACTTTACCTCTGACAGCCAAAATTCACACTTCTCCAATTTGGCATACAACTTTTTCTCTTTCAAAACTTGTAGCACGATTCGGAGATGTTGTTCATGTTCTTTCTCACTCTTAGAATATATCAAGATGTCATCAATGAACACTACCACAAATTGATCTAGGTAGGGTCAAAAAATGCGATTCATGTAATCCATGAAAATTGTAGGTGCATTTGTCAACTCGAAAGGCATTACGAGAAACTCATAATGCCCATACCTAGTTCTAATGGCAATTTTTGGTACATCCTCCTCCTTGATCCTAATTTGATGATATCCTGACCTTAAGTCAATCTTCGAAAAGATAGAGACTCCCTTCAGTTCATCCAATAAGTCATCTATCCTAGGGAGAGGATACTTATTTTTGATAGTCACCTTATTTAGCTATCTATAGTCTATGCATAGTCTAAGGCTTCCATCTTTCTTCTTAACAAACAATACAGGAGCTCCCCAAGGTGATACACTTGGTCTAACGAATTGTTTGTCTAACAGTTCCTCCAACTGTTTCTTAAGTTCTTGTAGTTCTTTCGAGGCCATTTTATAAGGTGCAATAGAGATAGGCCCTGTCCTAGGTAAGAGATCAATATAGAATTCTATATCTCTCTTGGGAGGTATGCCTGAAATATCTGATGGAAATACTTCAGGAAACTCGTTGACTATTGGGATTTCATTAAGCTTCATTTTGACTTATAGGTTTGATAAATACAAGAGAATGTATCCAAGTACACCATTCTTCAACTCCTTATTAACTTGATTGGCATTAAGCATCAATAACTGCACCTCCTCTTTTGGAGTAGGAGGTAGAAATTCAACGGTCTTATTACAACAATTCAAGAAGACCCAATTTCTAGACATTCAGTCTAACCCTAGAATGACCTCAATACCTCTTAAAGGTAAACAGACGAGGTTTACAGAAAAAGTTTTCTCCTAGATGGTCACTTGACACTCCTTACATACAGAGGAAGTTAATACCCTTTCCCCTGTGGGGGTTACTACAGATAGCTCATAGAGTGTTTCAGAAATAGGAAACTGAAACTTCCTAATACATTCTTCCCATATAAATGAATAACTAACACTAGAGTCCAACAACACCATAAGAGCAAACCTTGAATCATTTCAGAAGATTGAGCTGCCTCTTGGTCGCTCAAGGTGAAAACCCGTCCTTTCACCTAAGTCCTCTGTTCTGGCTGGTTCCCTACATTTTGTGGGCAGCTCATTGTAAAATGGCCCTTCTGTCCGCATTTAAAACAAACATCCAGTCCCATGTAGCATGCCGGTTACCATGCATGTGTTCGCACTTAGTGCACTTGACTGGGGTGAGATCTTGTTGGAAGGGTCAAGGACTCATAGTCATTTGCCTTTTGCCAGTATGCTATCCTTTTCCTCTGACATTTCTGCCAGAATTTTGTGGCCCGTTCTTCCTTTTCCAAAAGTTTCGCCTTGGTTTTTCATCCTCCACTGCCCTCAAACTCTTCTCCAGGAGTCTGCATGTATTTATCAGAGGTACAAACTCCCTGATCTCCATAGCTATAATAGCATTCTTTAACTCTGGGTTCAGTCCCACTTCGAACTTAACAGCCTTCCATGTTTCATCTAGGTTAAATTACAGATAAGAGGAGAACATAGACAACTCCTCAAATCTCCCGATGTTTTGGTCTACGATCATGCTGCCTTACCTGAGTTAGAGAAATTTGATCTCCTTTTCCACCTGCATAGTACTTGGAAAGTACTTTTCCAAAAAGGTGTCTTTGAACTCCTCCCAAGTGATCTGCCTTACCTGGTGAGCTAAAAGTTCTCTAACTCCACGCCACTAGTATTCTGCTTTATTTTTTAGTATATATGCAGCAAAGATTACTTACTGCTCCTCAGTACAGCCTATCACTTCAAAGATTTTCTCTAACTCCCTTATCCATCTTTCAACTACAATCGGGTCAAAGCTGCCTTGAAAATAAGGTGGCCTAGTCCTCAGGAACTCAGATATGCCATTATCATTTTCAGCCATCCGGTTGTTAGCACCATTCTCACCATTCGAGTAATTAGCATTTTGGAGGTATTGTAAAATTTGGTTAGTGGTCATGACTTGGTCTCGAATTGTCGTGGCCAGGTTGTGTAGGGTTTCCTCCGCATTGTTTTCCGGATTCCTCCTTGGTGCTACCATTTCCTACTGTGGCAAAAACAAAGTTATGCTGCTATTGAGGTGATCAAGCCCAATAGTTAGTTGAAAAATATTTAACAGCAGTCATAACACCACCTCAGCATGTAGATAGGAAACACTAGTAATTTCTTACCAATATGAAATCACTAATCCCCTACACAGCACAACCACAACATACTCAAGACACTATAAGATTGATTCAGATAACCATCCACACACTGGCCATCTAGAATCAACCAGCTCTAATACCAATTATGTAACAACTTTTTTATTTATTATTATACAATATAGTGTTCACATACACATCATTAATCAAAACGTACATACAACATATCAAACACATAAATATCTACATCTTATTTATTCTTGTTGACCAATTCCGGAGAAAAAGGTGCGAGTGGTTGCACATCACCGGGATCTGAGCCAACTCATCAACAAACATTTTGTTTGATTCTGGGATTTGCCCAACGTAAAGTAACTCGATACAACGTGAACTAAAAGCCAGAGCCATAGAAAAATATGCATAACAAATTTTCTGAACATGACATGGAAATATAGTGAGAATTAAATCCAAGTAAGTTCAATAATAAATCATCATCAATATAGCTCATCACGTCATGTTCATCTGTATAAACTACAGCAAATATCTTTGGTCACATGAATGCACTATATCTATGCACATGAGAATCGTACAGTAATGACATGTATGGCGTGATTAACTATTTTCATAATATCATATGATGACTATAAATTTATTCTCATATCAAGTTACCCCAGTCAAGGTGAGTATTTTCTACTCTCCGGTATGGGTTTTTCTCGCTTCGTCTGAGATGGCACACTTTCTCCTTTTCTCATTTGCATAATAACAATCGTTGGTAGGGTGACCCCTACTGGTGCACCACATGGATTGCCATGTGATCGTACTCATTTCTTTTGTTTTCACAATAATAGCCAAAAATATGCTTCCAATAACAAGTATGTTCATCAAAATATAATTATTACCAAAAATCATTGGTAATCATGCCATGAACATAACCACTTCAAATATCACTTTATAAAATATTTCCATGTCAAAATTTCACACTTAAGATGGTAAGAAGTTCATACAATGGTAATAGCTATGGCATATACTAGTTGTTATTGTTTTAATTAAAACTCGCAAGTGCACAAATCTATTGGAGTATAGATTTAGTGGTATGCAAGGTCGATCCCACAGAGATTGCCAATTGAGAGAAAATTCTAATATAGATCCGAAATAAATACTTCTAACCTAGTTCCCGATGTCTTGTTTTGTGAGAGGAATATTGAACAAATTGCACAAAGAACTAATATATTGAAATTAAATGAAGATGTAATCAAAGTAAAGAAGCATGCTAAGGTTAGGGGATCCACTCTTGGTATATCGAATAAAAATAAATTTAACTCTTTTATTACTCAATTAGAATCTTTACACGAATAAAGTTCTAATCGGATAATATGTTAATTTAAGCTCAACTTTGTTTATACATGAATTATATTTACCTCCTTTCTAATAATTAAAACATTCTTGTAAAATGGATTAAAGCGTACATTGTGCCAATCACCATATTGTCTACAATAAATCAAGAGTGATTCAAGTATTTATTGTGCCAAAAATTGTCTACAATGTATCAAGGTTCACACTTCACAAGATTAACAATACAAAGATGCAAAAGATAACTTGTAAATGGATTCAAGCATAAATTGTGCCAATCATTATATTGTCTACAATATATCAAAATTCACATTTTACAAGATTAACTTAGGCAAAAAATGAAAGGTAGAAAATTAATTAACATAATAAAATAAAATGAAATACAATAGGTGGCAAAGCCAACCAATAGTAAAATAAAATAAAGTAGGAGGCAAAGCCAACCATGAAAATAATAAGAGATAGGCGGTCTAATAAAACCAGCCAATAACATAACAAGAAATCGGCGGTATGATAAAACCAGCCATTAAGAAATAATTATGAGAAAAGAAATATGAAGGTAAATACAATATCAAAGATAAACATTAAGATTAAGAGTTAGATAAATTATTATTCTTATACCAAGAGTTTCACCCTTTCACCTTAGCATTAGGAGATTAGTTCTCCATAATCAAGGCAAGAAAGTGAAATGAAAGATGAAGAAACATGATAATATTACGAAAGAAAATGAAAAATACAAGATGTCTAAAGAGAGAATAACATTACAAGTTCGTAGAATTCCAACAAAGCTTTCCAAAGCTCTATCCAAAGCTCTCCAAAAACTCCTCAACTCACCCCTCAAGCCCTCTATTTATAGATACAATTAAGTGTGGTAGGTGTGGTAATTGTCAAAATTGTTAGGTAGAAAGTTGTACAAAGTTGACAATTTGGATTCCATCATGTGCACCGAAATTGAGCCTTGAATATCGTCTTGAAATCGACCGAATTTGCTGACTCCTTCAACATAAAAGTTGTAGGAAATTTCGTTAGCTTTCCGTCAATACAAATCGTGGACAAATTGGATACGTAATTTGTGACTTATGGTCAAAATACTAGAGCAAAGTCGAGCTGGACTACAGCAGAAGAAAGATTCGATTCTAGCCCATTTTTTTTCCCTTCTAGTGTCCGAATTGTCTTACCAATTGAACATGAAAGTTGTACCCAATTGTTTCCTCTACACATCTACCAAATTTCATACATATTGGATATGTATTTTCAGAGGTATGGCCCAAGTACTACAGCAGGGTTGGGCTGGACTGCAACCAGCAAATATATTATCAACGTTGGGGGCTTTGCCTTGAATCTTTATGTTTTAGTTCTTTTGGAAATGTGATCATAAATCAAGAATAAATTTGTGCATATATCCATTAGGATGCAGCTCAAGAGACAATATGATAATGCTCCTTACTAAGCAATTCTTAATCAATTTGTTTTATTTGCTTGATTTATAGACATTATTCCCAAAAAATCACAATTTAGCTCTGATTCCTCCAATTAAGTCCATTTTCTACTCTTCTTTCCATCTGTAAGAAAGACACAAAACTAAAGACAAGTAAGGGAGATTTATGCTTAATTATGGCAAAAGATAAGATGAAAATATTTAATTTATGAGTATAAAACTCACTCTTCAAATACCCCCAGACTTAATCTTTTGCTTGTCCTTAAGCAAAACACACAAACTTCAAAATTCAAATGATGAGTGAGTGATGAATTGTTTTTGACTTACTAAGCATTCCTCAAGGATCTAAAATGTGCAACCAAGAAAGATATCAGAATCCTAAGGTTATGTTGAACTTTTATTCAAATACAACATATGGTTTACTCTTGAATTCCAAGTGTGTGTGTGTAGTAGTCTTATGACATTAGACTTCTTGCATTCAAATAAATTTATGTAATCAAATATTTAAAACAGATCTCTAGATATATGCATTTGAGACTCCATAAGCTTATTTTTCATGTCACTCTCCACTAATGTAGACTAATCATAACATTTAAGATCATTAGGACTTTCATTAGGCTTGTAATGTATGGCACAGGTTAAAGGTGGATAAAATGATATGAATGAAGCTCAATTCACTCTTCAACGTACATGATCATTTAAAACTTCCCAAATACTTTTGATATTATACTGTGAATTCTATCTCCAACCTTTTCATCATCCTTACATTTATTTGCTCATACTATTTTTTTTTTGAAGATAAACACCCCCAAACTTATTTATTTAGGGAGTATTAACTTTCTTTCTCTCTTTTTTCTTTCTTTTTTTTCTCTTTTTTTTTCAAACTTCTACCATCCACCCTTGAATCATAACTTTTCAAATGATCATTCCTGTGAGTGAAAGGTAAGAGTTAGACATATTGTTATTTAAAGGCTAGATAAAAGTATAGGTGTTCAAGAAAGGATAAATATAGGCACAAAATAGGTTGCTACGGATAACAAAATGTATAGGTTGGTTTGAAAGGCTCAAACAATTCCAACAATGCCCAATTCATTTCTTAAATGGAGAGTAGTCTAGGATTTCGCCTCAAGTGACAATCAAATAAGTTCTAAAGTCTTATGAGATCAATTAACATATCTGAATCACATAAATCTTTTCTGAATAAACAGTCAGTCAAATGTAAAAGATTAAGTGCACAAGATATTAGGATTCTCAAATAAAACACAAGTTATATTAGAGTTCAAGTTCACACATAATACTCAGAACTCATCAATTTTTCAAAGGTTACAAGCATTTTAAACCGTTTTCATCATTGGTGCTAGCTTTGCCTAATCCCAAAACATCACTCAATTTTTTTTTTTGCAAGATGAAGAAACACAAAATAAACAATAAAGATTAAAAGAGATATTACCTGGAAGGAGATCTAAGAAAAGATGAACCTGCAACAAACTAAACAGAAAAATAAAAATTTATTCAAGCAAATAAAAGGTGTTACAAATGAAGATCTAAGTCCAGTTTGCACTTTTTGCGGTGTTCTGTTGTCCAATCTATTTGAGCTATAACTGGATCAGGTACATGAACAAATGCTTGTAACGCATCAATCAGCTTGTCATAATTTGAGGCCGAGATGAGAATCCGAAGTGCTGAGTGCGAGATAAACCTTTGTTCTACAGCATGATCAAGAAAAGACAACAAACCATCCAAGAAATTATTAACATTCAACAAACCTATGGGTTTATGGTGCATGTTCAGTTGTGCCCAAGAGACGACTTGAAAAATTTCCTCTAGAGTACCAAAACCTCCAGGTAAGGCAATGAAGGCGTCAGCGTTGCACATCATTTTAGTAATTCAATCATGCATGGAGGATACCCTACATTCTTCCCCAATTGTTTTTCCTACTATGTTTGATGCAGCTAGAGCTGTAGGAATAATACCAAGAACTTGGCATCCTCCTAGATATGCAGATTCAGACACACTCCCCATTAACCCTCAACATCCTCCACCATACACTAAATAAATCTTTCTCTTGGCTAGTACCATACCCAAAGTTTGTGCTGCTTTTACATACTCTCCATGTTTCCCAGGACTAGAACCACAAAAGACACAAATATTACGAAAGTGACGAACTGCGATTCCTTTCATATCTGCACTCACCTTGACTTTGATTATGAAGATGAAGATAATGAGGTGCGCATTTATAAAACTCAAATAAGGGCATACTTGTAATAGCTATGTGCATAGGCCGGGGGCATAATTTCCATAGCTATAAGAGTAGGCCGAAAAAAGTCAGCTAAATTAAAGGTGAAAAATTCAAAAATGACGGCACGCATGCATATGTACAGTAGTTGTGATTGTAGCTCACATCTTCCTCTGGTTTTACGTCCAGTAATGGCTTAAATGCCCTCTATGGGTCGAGGATATGCTTCCCATCCAATTTTCTTATAAATTGGCAAACAGGGTCTTTTAACGTCAGATTCCCAAGACTGTACCGTTTATGTTCTTTTTTGAAATGGGGCCATAGACCGACAATACCGATATGCACAGATCCACTAGGATGTGTCTCAAGAGACGTTGGATGAAATTCATCATCCAATGACTCCTTACTCAAGCCATCCTTAATGAACTTAATTTTGTCTTCCCGATTTACAGACACCCAACCCAAAGAACGGCAACATTTGTTACAAGTTTCACGTCCACATTTGTAACAAACACCCATTCGTTTAGCTCTGCACTTTTTCCTAAACCAGGCATGTAAGAGATGAAATCATTTGCAGACTCACCTGATAATCGTACCTTAGCTTCAATCAGCCAATGAATATCAGCAGGTATTCCCATGATCATCATTAACCTCAATCTTTCAACCCGTGCTTTGTAAATTTTTGTCAATGCATTGGGTGGAAGAGAAGGAAAATGATTTTTCAATTGTACGAGAATGTCCTCCATTATCGACTTAAAATTATTTTTTTGTTTTTTTTTTTGAAAAAGCAAAAGCAACAAAGGGAGGGAAAATAATAGAAATTCAAAAGAAGATAACACTAAAGGGAAAAATTAATGCAAGTTAAATAAAGAAAGATCTTACCTAGATAACGTGCACGATAACTTTTAACAACAAAAGCAAATCAATCCTTGTAGACAGGATCACGCAAAGGTGTCTCTTCTATCTCCGGATTTGGTAATTCCAAAAATGCTCCCAATCTTTGACCATTTACTTTAAACACATCACCATTCTTGGGATTTTCAATCTTTACTGCACCATGTGGGTAAACAGTATGAACAACAGATGGCAGTGGAACTGACTCAAAAGGTAAGACTTTTTCTTTTTTGGCTTTCCATTTATCAGTATCCATTAGTGGAGTTGTCTCTAACAAAGAGTCTACTTTACAAACCAGATAATCCTCCTTTTTATCCTTATCGAAATGAATCAAATATTTTTCTAGATGATCATTACTAAAGGAGTCTAAAAATGAATCACAAATGGCACTTTCAATCAGGTTGACCTCACATAAATCATCCATGTCCATAGGTTGATGAGAGACATTAAAAACATTTAGTTCCACAGTCATATTTCCAAAAGATAAATTCAAAATTCCATTTCGACAATTAATGATTGCATTGGATGTTGCCAGAAATGGTCTACCCAAAATGACTGGAATTTGTGTCTCTATATTCTCAACAGGTTCAGTGTCAAGAACAATAAAATCTACTGGAAAGTAGAATTTATCAACCTTAATGAGCACATCTTCTATGACACCTCTAGGAATTTTTGTGGACCTATCAGCTAATTGAAGGGTCACTGATGTAGGTTTCAGCTTTCCTAACCCAAGTTTCTCATACACAGAGTACGGCAGTAGATTCACACTTGCTCCTAAATCAAGTAAGGCTCGGTTAATCACATGGTCACCTATCACACAAAAAATTGTAGGACAACCAGGATCTTTGTACTTGATAGGAGTTTTTTGTTGAATTATAGAGCTTACTTGTTTAGTCAAGAATGCCTTTTTTGGGACATTAGTTTTTCTTTTCACCGTGCAAAGATCTTTTAGGAATTTTGAGTAAGCAGGTACTTGTTTGATAGCGTCAAGAAAAGGGATGTTAATGTTTACTTGCTTAAACACCTCTAAAATGTCACTATACTGAGTACCTTTCTTATTTGATGCGAGTCTTTGAGGGAAAGGAGCTTTGGGGGCATAAGAAATTTGTTCACTTTTCTTTTCACTTGAGTCATTAGTTTGGGATTCATGTTGACTCTGTTCTTTATTTTCTGGCATGTGAACATGATTATCGATGACCTTTCCAAATCTAAGGGTTGTCACAGACTTTACTTCTTCCTTAGGATTTGCTGATGATCCTACTTCATATTGACCCTTAGGATTTGGAACAGGTTGACTGGGGAATTTTCCTTTTTCTCTCTCTCCTATAGCACTGGCTAATTGACCCAATTGTGTTTCAAGCTTGGAAATAGCTTGAGTGTGAGATTGCAAGATTTGTTGGGTCGATTGCATGAACTGTTGCAAGGTATCCTCCAAAGAAGGTTTTCTTTGTTGTGGTACCCAGAAAGGAGGAGCATGTTGAGGAACTTGAGGGTATGAATTAGAAGGGGCAAATTGTTGCCCACTTTGATTCATTGCAGGTTGATTTTGCCTCCATGAGAAATTTGGATGATTCCTCCAATTTGGATTATATGTGGGTGCAAATGGGCTGTCTGATGACTTCCCATAAGATTGAAGAGAATTAACTTGCTCAGAGAATGCCTCTTGGTAAGCTGGTATGGATGGACAAGATTGTGCAATGTGAGATGTACTAGAACATAAGGCACATGCCTCTATCCTAGTATTGGTAGAAGGGTTTAAAGTGTGGCTTAAAGTTAAAGCTTCTACCTTTCTAGTCAAACTAGCTAAGGTAATTCTCACATCTGTATCATCACTCACTTCATAAAGTCCTCCCTTTTTTTGTGTCTGAGACTTCTTATCCCTGGGATCTATGCAGTTCCAATGTTGAGAATTTTCAGATAAAGATCCTAAGGATTCCCAAGCTTCCCCCTCATTCAATTGTAAAAATCTCCCACCATGCATGCTTTGGATCATTCGACGGTTTGATGAAGTTAAACCATCATAGAAATATTTCATCAATCTCCAAGTTTTAAAACCATGATGAGGACATTTCAGAAGAAGATCATTAAATCTTTCCCAACATTCAAAAAATTGTTCACCCTCTTTTTGACAAAAATCAGAAATTTCTCTCCTAAGGGCATCAGTTTTAGACATAGGGAAAAATTTTGCCAGAAACTTATTTACTAATTGGTTCCAACTAGTTATAGTTCCTGTAGGAAGGGAGTTCAACCAGGCTTTAGCTTTATCTTTTAATGAAAATGGAAACATTCTAAGCCTGATTGATTCATCATTGAAATTCTGGAAGCGAAAAATCGAGCAGATTTCAAGAAACTCTTTAATGTGCATGTATGGATCTTCTCTTTCCATACCATAAAATGATGGTAAAAGTTGGAGTATGACCGGTTTGAGTTCAAAATGAGTTGTAGTAGTTTGTGGTAAAACTATGCAAGATGGAGTATTGGCTATGACAGGTGAGAAGTACTCCATAAGAGTTTTATTATGCACAACTTGTTCTTCCATTTTTAATGGTGATCCAGCAGAATCTAATGTCTTTATTGTACACTCAATGGTTGACCCTAAACTTTTCCTAACCAACCGCTTATCTTTATCACGTTTCCAAGCACGCATAAACTAAAAAAAAATTGCTTCCTAATTATGAAAAAGTATCTAACTACACAACGGCTACAAAATGAAAATACCACAAAAAAATCACAAAATTAAACAAACTCTTTTTTTTTCAAAGTGTTAGTAATAATGGGTAGTATTTAATCAGTAGACTCCCAGGAAAATATGGAGGAATCACAATGGTTTCAATTAAAACCCATATTCCTTAGGCGCTTTTAGCCTTGTCGACAGAATCAACCAATTTTATATACCCAAATTACTACACCAATTTTCAAGAAACAATTCTAAAAAAAAATTTCTATACACAGAATAAAAAAATGTTCTAACTATAACTAGTGGAAGAAAGTACTTACCTAGATCCAAATAGCTTTTCCATCGTAATTCCCCGGCAACGGCGCCAAAAACTTATTGTTGTTTTAATTAAAACTCGCAAGTGCACGAATCTATTGGAGTATAGATTTAGTGGTATGCAAGGTCGATCCCACAGAGATTGCCAATTGAGAGAAAATTCTAATATAGATCCGAAATAAATACTTCTAACCTAGTTCCCGATGTCTTGTTTTGTGAGAGGAATATTGAACAAATTACATAAAGAACTAATATACTGAAATTAAATGAAGATGTAATCAAAGTAAAGAAGCATGCTAAGGTTAGGGGATCCACTCTTGGTATATCGAATAAAAATAAATTTAACTATTTTATTACTCAATTAGAATCTTTACACGAATAAAGTTCTAATCGGATAATATGTTAATTTAAGCTCAACTTTGTTTATACATGAATTATATTTACCTCCTTTCTAATAATTAAAACATTCTTGTAAAATGGATTCAAGCGTACATTGTGCCAATCACCATATTGTCTACAATAAATCAAGAGTGATTCAAGTATTTATTGTGCCAAAAATTGTCTACAATGTATCAAGGTTCACACTTCACAAGATTAAAAATACAAAGATGCAAAAGATAACTTGTAAATGGATTCAAGCATAAATTGTGCCAATCATTATATTGTCTACAATATATCAAAATTCACATTTTACAAGATTAACTTAGGCAAAAAATGAAAGGTAGAAAATTAATTAACATAATAAAATAAAATGAAATACAATAGGTGGCAAAGCCAACCAATAGTAAAATAAAATAAAGTAGGTGGCAAAGCCAACCATGAAAATAATAAGAGATAGGCGGTCTAATAAAACCAGCCAATAACATAACAAGAAATCGGCAGTATGATAAAACCAGCCATTAAGAAATAATTATGAGAAAAGAAATAAGAAGGTAAATACAATATCAAAAATAAACATTAAGATTAAGAGTTAGATAAATTATTATTCTTATACCAAGAGTTTCACCCTTTCACCTTAGCATTAGGAGATTAGTTCTCCATAATCAAGGCAAGAAAGTGAAATGAAAGATGAAGAAACATGATAATATTACGAAAGAAAATTAAAAATACAAGATGTCTAAAGAGAGAATAACATTACAAGTTCGTAGAATTCCAACAAAGCTTTCCCAAGCTCTATCCAAAGCTCTCCAAAAACTCCTCAACTCACCCCTCAAGCCCTCTATTTATAGATACAATTAAGTGTGGTAGGTGTGATAATTGTCAAAATTGTTAGGTAGAAAGTTGTACAAAGTTGACAATTTGGATTCCATCATGTGCACCGAAATTGAGCCTTGAATATCATCTTGAAATCGGCCGAATTTGCTGACTCCTTCAACATAAAAGTTGTAGGAAATTTCGTTAGATTTCCGTCAATACAAATCGTGGACAAATTGGATACGTAATTTGTGACTTATGGTCAAAATACTAGAGCAAAGTCGGGCTGGACTGCAGCAGAAGAAAGATTCGATTCTAGCCCATTTTTTGCCCTTCTAGTGTCCGAATTGTCTGACCACTTGAACATGAAAGTTGTACCCAATTGTTTCCTCTACACATCTACCAAATTTCATACATATTGGATATGTATTTTCAGAGCTATAGCCCAAGTACTATAGCAGGGTTGGGCTGGACTGCAACCAGCAAATATATTATCAACGTTGGGGGCTTTGCCTTGAATCTTTATGTTTTAGTTCTTTTGGAAATGTGATCATAAATCAAGAATAAATTTGTGCATATATCCATTAGGATGCGTCTCAAGAGACAATATGATAATGCTCCTTACTCAGCCATCCTTAATGAATTTGTTTTATTTGCTTGATTTATAGACATTATTCCCAAAAAATCACAATTTAGCTCTGATTCCTCCAATTAAGTCCATTTTCTACTCTTCTTTCCATCTGTAAGAAAGACACAAAACTAAAGACAAGTAAGGGAGATTTATGCTTAATTATGGGAAAAGATAAGATGAAAATATTTAATTTATGAGTATAAAACTCACTCATCACTAGTCATTTATTATTTTTATTTATAAGATTCTTTTAAATATTAATTTTATTTCTTTATTTTCTTGATGCAGGTTTTCATCCTATCTGACCTTCTCTTACTAATCAGAGCATAACTCCCTCAATTTAACTCTGATGTAGGTGCTCTTGGTGTTAACCATTTATTTTAATGCCCTACAGAATGTTCTCAGAAATTAAAACATAGAAGTTATCCTAACGTATTCTTCCCTGATTAACCATTTTTTAACCACTGCTTACTAATCGGACCATATCTACCTCATATGGACTCCAAATTGAGTGATTTTAGTGGCTAAAAATCTATGAGACATAGATCTACATTTTTGATGTTAACCATTTGTTTTAATTCCTTATCGATTCTTCCCAGAATTTTAATAACAGAAGCTAAAAATTTTGCCACCCATAACCATACCTATGTAGAGCTATCTACACCAGCCTAAGTATTCAAACATACATAATATGTAACATGATATAGCAACATCCATGACTGTTACGTGTGTTTTGCTAAATACCGCAAGTGCACGGCGTAACTGTAGCTGGTCTAGAAAGTACAAGTCGTGTCCCACAGAGAACAATGCCAATTACTAGAATTATGTAAAACGAGCTATCTAGATCGATATAAAGCGATAGAGGATTTGTCATAGTTAAACAGATGCAAATAACCAATTGAACAAAGCCTAGGGTTACGATTCACCACACTTACGATATTCAACATCCAAATTATACCTTTAATTGCAATTATCTAGGTTATTAGGGACGATTTAGCCTTAATTAACTAGCAACCTCTTTCAAGCGTTACTAATCGTACCTAGGTTAATCCAATTGCCTACTTTCGTGGTTCTTAGTTCAACCTAGGTCCATTAAGTTCTATGCCAACCATGGAATACAATTAATCGGTTTTCTCGTGCCCACTAATTGATTCAATCCTAGGGAACCTTAAACTACTTTCGTGATTAACATATCCCTAATTAACTATTAGGTTCCGGTATTAATCTTCACCTTTTAGTCCATCAATTAACATCCTAAGACGCGATAAATATTTGCCAAACATTTATCAACTCATATAACCAATGCTTAATAGCTAATCCTAATTAACCATGATAACACAATTAAGGTTCCAATGATTGAATATGCACAGTGTATCATCATACCATAAGTGGGTTTACCAAAACCCTAGATCAAAACTACTCACATATCATAAGTTCAGAAACCATATTCATAATCATAAAATAAACCATGATAGTTCGATACAATTCAAGAGAATGAATGGAAATAGAAATAGAAGTAAAGATGGAAAGAAAAAACCTGGGTTGCTGAATGTAGAGATGAAATACAATGCTGAATCAATGTGAAATCTAACCTAGAACATGAATTGAACAATTAATCTTACTCTAAACCTAATCTAATTGTATTTCCTAACCCTAAAACTGAGTAGAGAAGGTCTGAAATGCGTTCTCCCCCCTTTGGCTGCGTTTCCCCCTCAATATATAACACTTTGGGCAGCCAAAACCCTAAAAAATAGGGTGTTCGCAGACCCCTAGCACGGCCGTGCATCGGGCTGGTTTCTGGGAGAATGTTGCACATCTTGTCTAGAGGACGGCCTGGCCGTGCTGCATGTTGCCATGCTCAGAATTTGATGATTTTTGGTGGGCTTGCTCCTTGCTTCCTCCTCAACATATTCCATATCCATTTGGCACTTCCCATGAGTGTTTTCCCTTGCTTCTTGGCCTCTTTTGCTCACCTACAAGCATAAAAACAACCAAAGCAGTATCCAGAGTGTAACAGCCGGTTTTTTTTTTCTGTTTTATATACATAGCGACTGATAACAGATTCCAAACAACGAACCATACACATTTATATAAACCGCTAATATTTCATTATCATAATATTCGAACTACATCAGAGATTATTATTTATACACCAGTGACACTGAGTCACATAACTACATCAATTAAACAATGAACCCTATACCGCACATCTCCCCTGGGTGTAAAGGGTGGAGAAGGTAGTGCTAGCATTGGGATCTATACAAAGCATCGCCATCCACCGGAACTTCCATGATCAAGTGCACGGAAGCAGCTAGCGTATCATTTGCTCTTATCTGAACATAACATCAACAATAATGAGAACGAAGGTTCCCAATAGATTTAACATTAAAAGCATTATACGGTAAATAAGGAAAACACAGTGTTATGTCCAGCTGTATAAACTACAGAAAACATTTTCTCTTTGTATATGATAAAATAACAAGAATGTACAGCATGCTTTCTTATTCAACAGACAGGTTATGCATCAATATCAAGCATGAATAATAACCAGATTATACTTCAATTATATGCTTTTGTATTTATCTTTGCAGTACTTTCATGCAGGGTGACTGATCGTCTGCAGCCACATCAAAACACTCGGTGACTAATCGTCTGTAGCCACATCTCCACACTCAGTGACTAATCGTCTATAGCCACATCTCAACCATGTACATCAACATGATATGACCATGTATACATCAATAACTCACCTTTAACATCATGCTTTCCATCCACAATCAACTTCTTTTCTTTATACAATCACTATGTAATAACCCCTTTATCGTCATATAATAATGTATACATCATACTCTTTAATCATCATGACCATCATCACAATAGGATTATTTATTAACTAACACATCACTATTATAATGCATAATATCATCACCACATCATGCATCCATCTCACATACATCACATATATATGTCTCATCAATGCATCATGCATCCATCTCACATACATCTTATCTATATGAAATATGTGATTTAATTTCTCATAATAAAAGGATGGAATCCACACTACAATGCATCATTGAAAAGTCATTTATTTATATTTTAGTTTCCTTTAACATCATCCATTCATTGAGGTTCATTTAGAGCATTAAAAATGCAAAACAGAGTAAAAACAGCCTCAAGCACGGCCTGGCCGTGTCTCCAAGCACGGCCATGCTTCAAACACTGAAAACCATGCTGCAAACTCACAAAACAGCTAGAAGCACAGCCTGGCCGTGCCCTCAACCACGGCCGTGCTTCGGGTTTTCTCTACAACCCCGATTTCCATCCTGTCAGACCTTTCTTTACTAAAAATACCATAACTCTCTCAATATAATTCGGATGAAGGTGATTTCAGTGTCGTTAGAAAGCTAATAAAATTATTTACAACTTGGATGTTAATTAATTTAACAGATTAGAAACATAAACCGGTCCAAAACGTGACCGAAAATAGAATCACCATTCTGTGCGTTAAATCTGACCTTCCTTCACTCGTTGTGGCATAACTCTCTCATATTAGGTCGGATTAACGTGATTCCAGAGGGGTTTTAACCATAGGACAGAGATCTACAACTCTTATGTTGGATACAACTTCTAATTCCACATAAAACTGGAAATACAGATTCATTCATACAGACCATCGAATTTCATCCATCCTAAGTCAATTTTCAGCACAAAACAAGCAAAACATATGCTTCCAAACCTTTGCTCTACATGTATATTCATATGATCAATCCAATACATACATAAGATACCTCCATCAACAAAAGCTTACAATTATTCATACACATATATGCCATCAAAATTACAATCTTCATAGTAAGTTAATGTTAAACCTACCTTAACTCCTTGCATTTCTTCTTTTTGATTCCCTTCTCTCTTCTTTCTCTCTCTCCTTCCTCCTTCTCCCTCTTCTCCTTCTTGCCTACGTTTTTTTTCTTTTGTTTTCTGAATCCTCTCCCCCTTTGATCAATTATTGAGTCTTATCCCCCTTCTCCTTCTTATCTTCCAATATTTTATTTCATTTTATTTTCTTCCCTTCCTACCCCTACCTTATCACCTCTTTATCTCCAAAATGCCCATGCCATCAACCATTATTTACACAAATGCCATCCTCCATAAAATTACATAAATGAAATGCTATTTTAATGAAATTACATAAATGCCATATTACGAGAATATGACTTTACCCCTTATTTCTTTACTAATTACGAGATTGCCATACCATTATCTAGAAACTTCTAGAATGTACTGGAATTATCTAGAATGTTCTAGAAGGTTCTAGAACTTTCTAGATGCTCACATGACACATGTCCACATCCTTTCGAAGTTGTGACACAGCCACTTACGCCTATGAATTTGCCCCTAATTTCTCTAATTATTACGAGATTGCCACTCCATTAGAATTAATGGATGTTACATTTCTCTCCCCCTAATAAAGAATTTTGTCCTCAAAATTCGGAGCTTACCCGCTTTTCAAAAATTACATAGTCCAACTTCATAGGATCATGTGAGCCTTTCCCCCCTGCTGCTCACATATCCCCACATCACAGCATTATGAGCCATTCCCCCCCGCTGCTCATATAGCCCAACAACATCACAGGATCATGTGAGCCAATCCCCCCCGTTGCTCACATATCCCCACAACACAGCAATATGAGCCATTCCCCCCCGCTGCTCATATCACCCAACAACATTATAGGATCATGTGAGCCATTCCCCCCCGCTGCTCACATATCCCCACAACACAGCAATATGAGCCATTCCCCCCTACTACTCATATCGCCCAACAACATCACAGGATCATGTGAGCCATTCCCCCCCGCTGCTCACATATCCCCACAACACAGCAATATGAGCCATTCCCCCCCGCTGCTTATATCGCCGAACAGCATTACAGGATCATGTGAGCCATTCCCCCCCGCTGCTCACATATCCCCACAACACAGCAATATGAGCCTTTCCCCCCCGCTGCTCATATCACCCAACAACATCACAGGATCATGTGAGCCATTCCCCCCACTGCTCACATATCCTCACAACAAAGCAATATGAGCCATTCCCCCCCGCTGCTCATATCGCCCAACAACAGTACAGGATCATGTGAGCCATTCCCCCCCCCCCCCCCGCTGCTCACATAGCCTAACAACACACAATAAGGTAATGTGAGCCTTTCCCCCCCGCTGCTCACATAGCCAAACAACACACAATAAGGTAATGTGAGCCTTTCCCCCCCGCTGCTCACATACCTCCAAACACATAGCCATGTGAGCCATTCCCCCCCGCTGCCCACATAGCCAAACAACAAACGATAAGGTAATGTGAGCCTTCCCCCCCGCTACTCACATACCTACAAACACATAGCAATATATTATATTCAACTACATTCATAACATCTTGTTCACCATTGTCATCATCATATAACAAATGTTTATTAATATTTCTGATATCTTGCAACCATATATGCATTATACATTACAAGCCTTAATGTCAACTTATCATTACATCATTACATCATATCATCTTCCCTTTCATCTGTTGTCGTTGTTCTTGTCCTCTTTCATCCCCTTGTGGGCATTGACGTGCTAAGTGCCCCTTCTGTCCGCAGCGATAACAAGTCATTTGGCTGATAAGACATGGTTTATTCCTATATGGCCGTCCACACTTTTCACATCTATCCATCGTAACATTTGACGAATAAGATCTAGATTCCTCCATCTCATGCTTTTATCGTTGGTCGAAGACTCCCTCTTTCTTTTCTGTAAAATTCGCTTCTCTTTTTGTTCTTCGACTGCTTTTAAGTTTTTCTCCAACAATCGGCATTTATTGACTAAAGGAGCAAATTCTCGGATCTCCAAGGCAACTATAGCACTTCTAATCTCAGGATTCAAACCTGCTTCAAACTTCACAGCTTTCCAGGCTTCATCCAGATTATATCTCAGATAGTTTGAAAATTTGGCCAACTCCTCAAATTTAGAGATGTACTGGTCCACAGTCCTGCTGCCTTGTTTGAGTTGAAAAAATTCAACCTCCTTTTCGGCCCTCACGCTGCTAGGGAAGTACTTATTCAGAAAAGTTTCTCGGAACACTTGCCATGTAATCTGCCTGCCTTGATGAATCAACAACTCCTTAGCTCCCCTCCACCAATATTCAGCTTCTTCTTTTAACATATACACAGCAAGGTTAACCTTCTGCTCATTAGAGCAGTTCAAAACTTCAAAAATCTTTTCTAACTCGGTCAGCCACCTTTCAGCTTCTAACGGCTCATACTTGCCCACAAAAGAAGGAGGTTGTGTCCTCATAAATTCTGCCCAGCCATTTCCATTCCTTGTGTTTGTCTGATTTCCTTGAACCTCATCGTCATTGGTATTATTATTATTCTGTATATGCCGTAAGATTTGATTTGTGGCAGACACTTGGTCTTGAATCGCTGTGGCTAAATCATGTAGGGTAGCTTCCACACTATTCATCGAATCTTTCCTTGGTGGTGCCATCACTTACTGTATCAATTAAAAGAAATTTGTCACTATTAAGGTGATCAGGTTCAACAGTGAATTAAATGTTTTTACAGTAGTCATTACACCACTCCAGGACACAAATAGGAAATACTAGTGGTTTCCTTACTGACACTTTATGCTACCTTACACTACATAGCCACATGCTAACTCAAGACATCCTTAGATCGATATAGGTAACCGTCCACCCACACGGTCACCTAGGATCGACCTGCTCTGATACCAACTGTAACAATCGGTTTTTTTTTCTGTTTTATATACATAGTGACTGATAACGGATTCCAAGCAACGAACCATACACATTTATATAAACTGCTAATATTTCATTATCATAATATTCGAACTACATCAGAGATTATTATTTATACACCAGTGACACTGAGTCACATAACTACATCAATTAAACAATGAACCCTATACCGCACATCTCCCCTGGGTGTAAAGGGTGGAGGAGGTAGTGCTAGCATTGGGATCTGTACAAAGCGTCGCCATCCACCGGATCTTCCATGATCAAGTGCACGGAAGCAGCTAGCGTATCATTTTCTCTTATCTGAACATAACATCAACAATAATGAGAACGAAGGTTCCCAATAGATTTAACATTAAAAGCATTATACGGTAAATAAGGAAAACACAGTGTTATGTCCAACTGTATAAACTACAGAAAACATTTTCTCTTTGTATATGATAAAATAACAAGAATGTACAGCATGCTTTCTTATTCAACAGACAGGTTATGCATCAATATCAAGCATGAATAATAACCAGATTATACTTCAATTATATGCTTTTGTATTTATCTTTGCAGTACTTTCATGCAGGGTGACTAATCGTCTGCAGCCATATCAAAACACTCGGTGACTAATCGTCTGTAGCCACATCTCCACACTCAGTGACTAATCGTCTATAGCCACATCTTAACCATGTACAACAACATGATATGACCATGTATACATCAATAACTCACCTTTAACATCATGCTTGCCATCCACAATCAACTTCGTCTCTTCATACAATCACTATGTAATAACCCATTTATCGTCATATAATAATGTATACGTTATACTCTTTAATCATCATGACCATCATCGCAATAGGATTATGCATTAACTAACACATCACTATTATAATGCATAATATCATCACCACATCATGCATCCATCTCACATACAACACATCTATATGTCTCATCAATGCATCATGCATCCATCTCACATACATCTTATCTATATGAAATATGTGATTTAATTTCTCATAATAAAAGGATGGAATCCACACTACAATGCATCATTGAAAAGTTATTTATTTATATTTTATTTTCCCTTAACATCATCCATTCATTGGGGTTCATTTAGAGCATTAAAAATGCAAAAAAGAGTAAAAACAGCCTCAAGCACGGCCTGGCCGTGTCCCCAAGCACGGCCTTGCTTCAAACACTGAAAACCATGCTGCAAACTCACAAAAAAGCCAGAAGCACGGCCTGGCCATGCCCCCAACCACGGCCGTGCTTCGGGTTTTCTCTACAGCCCCAATTTCCATTCTGTTAGACCTTCCTTTACTAAAAATACCATAACTCTCTCAATATAATTCGGATGAAGGTGATTTCGGTGTCGTTAGAAAGCTAATAAAATTATCTACAACTTGGATGTTCATTACTTTAACAGATTAGAAACATAAACCGGTCACAAACGTGACCGAAAATAGAATCACCATTCTGTGTGTTAAATCTGACCTTCCTTCACTCGTTGTGGCATAACTCTCTCATATTAGGTCGGATTAACGTGATTCCAGAGGGGTTTTAATCATAGGACAGAGATCTACAACTCTTATGTTGGATACAACTTCTAATTCCACCTAAAACTAGAAATACAGATTCATTCATACAGACCATCGAATTTCATCCATCCAAAGTCAATTTTCAGCACAAAACAAGCAAAACATATGCTTCCAAACCTTTGCTCTACATGCATATTCATATGATCAATCCAATACATACATAAGATACCTCCATCAACAAAAGCTTACAATTATTCATACACATATATGCCATCAAAATTACAATCTTCATAGTAAGTTAATGTTAAACCTACCTTAACTCCTTGGATTTCTTCTTTTTGATCCCCTTCTCTCTTCTTTCTCTCTCTCCTTCCTCCTTCTTCCTCTTCTCCTTCTTGCCTACGTTTTTTTTTCTTTTGTTTTCTAAATCCTCTCCCCCTTTGATCACTTATTGAGTCTTATCCCCCTTCTTCTTCTTATCTTCCAATATTTTATTTCATTTTATTTTCTTCCCTTCCTACCCCTACCTTATCACCTCTTTATCTCCAAAATGCCCATGCCATCAACCATTATTTACACAAATGTCATCCTCCATAAAATTACAAAAATGAAATGCTATTTTAATGAAATTACATAAATGCCATACTATGAGAATATGACTTTACCCCTTATTTCTTTACTAATTACGAGATTGCCATACCATTATCTAGAAACTTCTAGAATGTACCGGAATTATCTAGAATGTTCTAGAAGGTTCTAGAACTTTCTAGATGCTCACATGACACATGTCCACATCCTTTCGAAGTTGTGACACAGCCACTTACGCCTATGAATTTGCCCCTAATTTCTCTAATTATTACGAGATTGCCACTTCATTAGAATTAATGGATGTTACACAGAGCAAACCATAACCAAAAATAGGGAAACAACCACAAGTTTACTATGAATTAGGGGATAAAATATAGCCATTAAGTACTCAAAATACCCCTTTATCAACTCCACCATGCTTGAACCTTTGTTTGTCCTCAAGCAATTAACATATCATATAAGGAAGGGGGAAAGATGTAATCAAATTCCAGAAGATAGAAAAATACAATATAGATAATTGGTCACTCAATCAATGTGCACACAATAGATATACGAATATACATTTACAAGATAGTCTCTGTTCTTCTAAAACTAAACCAAAAATTCCCCTATTATATATCTACTTCTATTGTTACCGTACGTTGTATGCCTAAAATTGATTTTTGTACACTCAAGTAGGCCACCTCATCCTTTAGATCTCCCTATATTGCCTTACCCTTATTTCTATTTTATCACTCTTGTCTCACTCAAACTCTTTTACTTTCCATCATTTTCTTTTTCTTTTTCATTCATTTAAATTTTTTCTTTTGAAATATGTGGTGAGTGCATTTTATGCTCCATCTCACTAGGGTAAAGGCATCTAGGTACTCATACTAAGGCCTTTTTGGTGCCTTGAAGGGGTACTCAGAGTGAAAAAATTTTGGGGTGCACATTCTGTAACATCCCGTAATTTTTAGATATTTTTCTTAGAAATTCTTCACCTTACATATATGCATAGAAATGTTCTAATATTAATGGAATAGGTAAAGAAAGAAAACTAAGAGGAAATATTAGAAATAAACATGCTAAAGAAAGGTGAAATTCTTAGGTAAAGAAAGATAAATTTTTGTGAAGTAAGTAAAGGTCTTAAAATTTCAAAAAGATTGGATTAGGGTAATTTTTCTTAATTACTAAGTTTAGTATCTCCACCCGTAATTGGGCTTTAACCTATGGACACTTCATATAGAGCTATTCTACTTCACATGAATTTTTAGCAAGCCAATAGGATAGCCCAAAGAAGAAATAAAACATAGACTTGGACTAGAATATAGAAATTGGACTGGTAGCCCAAAAATCATGAAAATGTGACCAAGCCCATTATGAAAGGTAGAATTTTAACCAAAGTAAAGAAAATGGGCAAGAATGAGCCCAAACCCAAGAGGAAAAATAAAAATAAAAATAAAAATAAAGTGATGAAAATAATGGTGTTATATGCATAGAAATGTTCTAATATTAATGGAATAGGTAAAGAAAGAAAACCTAAGAGGAAATATTAGAAATAAACATGCTAAAGAAAGGTGAAATTCTTAGGTAAAGAAAGATAATTTTTTGTGAAGTAAGTAAAGGTCTTAAAATTTCAAGAAGATCAGATTAGGGTAATTTTTCTTAATTACTAAGTTTAGTATCTCCACCCGTAATTGGGCTTCAACCTATGGACACTTCATATAGAGTTTTTCTACTTCACATGAATTTTTAGCAAGCCAATAGGATAGCCCAAAAAAGAAATAAAACATAGACTTGGACTAGGATATAGAAATTGGACCGGTAGGCCAAAAATCATGAAAATGTGACCAAGCCCATTATGAAAGGTAGAATTTTAACCAAAGTAAAGAAAATGGGCAAGAATTAGCCTAAACCCAAGAGGAAAAATAAAAATAAAAATAAAATTAAAGTGATGAAAATAATGGTGTAATCAAGATTAGGTGACATGGCATTAAGACAAAAATTTAGCAAGTGGTGTGATTCTACATTCATCATTTTGGCAAGTGGCATAATAATACAAGGCCTTAGGACAAAAACATCTATATCCTACACTCATAATTTTAGCAAGTGGTATGAGAAGACATAGCATTAGGACAAAACATCTCTATCCCACATAAATAATTTCAACCAAATAATAGAGATTGAAGGGCTAGAAATTTGCCACTTAAAAAGGCAACCTATCATAATTGATTAAGACAAAAGAAAAAGTAAATGAATCCCTAAATCAAAGGGACCTTGTCCCATATCTTAAGAACATATTATCATAATTTTCAAAATACAAATCTCCTTTTCCTATGCATATCTTGACTAAGGAAGAGAAAGACAAGAACATAAGTTGTTTGTTTTCCAAAAATTCAACAAAGTGTATACTAATTGTGATAAGGTAGACCCATGATCATGAAAGGTGAATTATTTGGTGGTCTATATAAGAAAACCCACCCTTACAACATTAGAATTTCTTCCAAGTAAGGGAGAGGAAAAATGGAAGCAAGGTAGAGTGAGGAAAGGAGAGGAAGAAAGGAAGAAAGAGGAAGGAGAAGTCTAGGAGACTAAGTGCTCCAGGTAAGTTTAACAATATTTATTTTTGAAGAAAACTTTTGAAACTTATAATATTTATATGAGAATTTGATCTTAGAACTTTGATGATTGGTCCTGGATGTTTCTATATCATGTTACATATTGATCTTGCATGTGATGTATGTTTGAATACTTAGTTGGTGTAGATAGTTCTGCATGGTTATGGCTATGGGTGGCAGAATTTTTAGTTTCGGTGTTTTAAATTCTGGGAACCATCTATAAGGAATTAAAATAAATGGTTAACATAAGAATTATAGCTATGTGTGTCATAGATTTTAAGCCACTGGAATCATTCAATTTGGAGTCCATATGAGGAATATATGAGCTGATTAGTAGTCAAAGGTCAGAAAATGGTTCATCAGGGAAGAATATGTTAGGATAGCTTCTATGTTTTAATTTCTGGGAACAATCTATAAGGAATTAAAATAAATGGTTAACATAAGAATTATATCTATGTGTGTCATAGATTTTAAGCCACTGGAATCATTCAATTTTGAGTCCATATGAGGAATATATGAGCTGATTAGTAGTCAAAGGTCAGAAAATGGTTCATCAGGGAAGATTATGTTAGGATAGCTTTTGTATTTTAAATTTTTGGGAATTATCTGTATGGAATTAAAATAAATGGTTAACATAAGAATTATAGCTATGTGTGTCATGGATTTTTAGCCACTGGAATCATTCAATTTGGAGTTCATATGAGGAATGTATGAGTTGATTAGTAGTCAAAGGTCAGAAAATGATTCATCAGGGAAGAATATGTTAGGACAGCTTCTATATTTTAATTTCTGAGAATTATCTGTATGGAATTAAAATAAATGGCTAACATAAGAATTATATCTATGTGTGTCACGGATTTTTAGCCACTGGAATCATTCAATTTGGAGTCCATATGAGGTAGACATGGTCTGATTAGTAAGCAAAGGTCAGAAAATGGTTCATCATGGAAGAATATGTTAGGACAGCTTCTGTATTTTAATTTCTGGGAATTATCTGTATGGAATTAAAATAAATGGTTAACATAAGAATTATATATATGTGTTTTACGGATTTTCAGCCACTGGAATCACTCAAGTTGGAGTCTATATGAGGTAGATATGATCCGATTAGTAGGTAGAGGTCAGAACCTATCCGAGAAGAAATAACCTATACATTTTGGTAGTAATATCACCTTGATTTCTTAATATTTCGCTATAATGTTCAACATAATTTTTTTAGATAATTGTTTTATCTTGAAATTGACACCAAGATCACCTATATCAGAGTTAAATTGAGGGAGTTATGCTCTGATTAGTAAGAGAAGGTTAGATAGGATGAAAACCTGCATCAAAAAAATAAAGAAATAAAATTAGTATTTAAAAAAGAAGATGAATCTTAATAAATGACTAGTATAGCCATAGCCATTACCATTGTATGAACTTCTTACCATCTTAAGTGTGAAATTCTGACATGGAAATATTTTATAAACTGATATTTGAAATGGTTATGTTCATGGCATGATTACCAATGATTTATGGTAATAATTATATTTTGATGAACATACTTGTTATTCAAAGCTTATTTTTGGCAATCATTGTGAAAAGAAAAAAAATGAGCACGGTCACATGGCAATCCATGTGGTGCACCAGTAGGGGACACCCTACCAACGGTTATGATCATGATAATGAGAAAAGAAAGAGAAAGTGGGCCATGTCGGACGGAGCGAGAAAAGCCCGTACCGGAGAGTAGAAGATACTCACCCTGACCGGGGTAACTTGAAATGAGAATAAGTTTATGGCCATCATATGATATTTTGAAAATAGTTAATCATGTCATACATATCATTACAGTATGATTCTTATGTGCGTAGATATAATGCATTCATGTGACCAAAGATATTTTCTGTAGTTTATACAGCTGAACATGACGTGATGAGCTTTATTGATGATGATTTATTGTTGAACTTACTGGGATTTAATTCTCACTATATTTCCATATCATGTTCAGAAAATTAGTTATGCAGATTTTCTATAGCTCTGGCTTTTAGTGCATGTTGGATCGAGTTATTCTATGATGGGCAGATCCTAAATAAAATGTTTATGAGTGAGTTGGCACAGATCCCGGTGAAGGTGCAACCACCCGCACCTGTATCTCCGGAATTGGTCAACCAAAATAAACTAGATGTAAATATCTATGTCTTTGATATGTTGCATGTACGTTTTGATTAATGACGTGTATGTGAACTCAATATTGTATAATAATAATAAATAAATAAAAAATGTTACACATTCCCTCATTTTTCACCTCTCCCTACCTTCACACTCTCATAGTGTTAAAATAAAAAATAACATACAATTCACAGCACAATAGAGAGATATTTTTCAAAAAATTAGAGGTTTAATGCTAGAGGAGAGAGACTAAAGTTTAAACTACCTATTTCATACCCTATTGTGCTTCACATGTTCATGAGTTAAAATAAACCTATATTACATCAATCTATCTCTGAAATAGTAAACTAAGAGATTTTTGCAATGCAACATGAGATATTCAGCCAATAGTAATGGTGCGCACTGTCGCAGGTGCACCCAAATTAATACCTTACCTCAAAACTAACCTGTAGTAGTGGGAGTAAGGGTCGATCCCACAGAGACTAGAATTACCTTCTGTGATTAAAAGGGGGGAATTGATAATCGCAAATTAAGTAAAGTAAACAATAATGAAAATAAATAAGTGAAAGTGATTAATGATAAAGACGTTGGTTTCAGTTGGTATCCACCGTCAAGGGATTACATTGATCATCGACAACATAATCAATCTGCAAATAAATATCTATCATTGGGGTTTTAACCCCGTTTCTCCTTAAGCCTAGTAAATTAATGACAATCGCACTAATTAAACCCTAATCAACAAGCCATCTTTTAGCACATCGGTAAAATATAACTTGTTAACCGCATGAAGAACTAGAGAAACTGATAGAGCTAAACAAATATAAACACATCGGCTATATCTAATTTAGTCAATCATTCATCATAGGTTCAATGATTTATAATCCAAAACCCTCAAACCTATTTGCCTCACGAATCGCAGAATTAAAGACTTTGTTCAAAACACAATTCAACGGTAGATTAAAACAGTTGAAATACTAGTAGGCCTCCTAGCAACCATATGCATAATCATTAAGAATAAGAACAGATGAACAATCAATATTCAAAACAAATTGAAATAATAACATCAGATCCACATCTCACAATGTATAAAAATCCCTTGAGGTTTCAACTCACCTTAACCAACTAAAGAGAATTAGCCATGCAGGGCCAAAAGATAATCAAAAGAAGAATTGAAGAATGTAGATGAAGAATTCGGTGAAGGATTGGATGCCTTCTCTGGTTGCTTTCCTGTCTATTTATAGACTTTCCCCTCTTAATCGAAGTCAGAACGTATTTTAGGTCAAATTCCCGTCCATTCCCTTCAGTTTTGAGCGAAAACAACCTAAAATCGTGAAATCAGCACATCTCCTACGACGCACGGGCGCCGCGGCGCTTAAGTGGAGCGCCACGGCGCTGCCGGGAATTAGGGATGGGGTACCACGACGCTCCCTGTCAGCGCCACGGTGGGCTACGTCGAGCTTGATCAGGCACCGCGGCGCTCTCTTGTGAGCACCGCAGTGCCCAGAATCTTCTAGATTTTGCTGAAGTGCCAAACATGAAAGTTGTATCTCTTTGTCTCTTCTTTCCATAGCCGCTAAAATCACCTTAATTGGAGTCCGAATGAGCGAGATATGCCTTAATTAGTGACAAAAGGTCAGGAATCAGCATTTTTCTATGATTTTCTCTTTATTTTTCTCTTCTTTTCTTCTTTATTATTCCTAAAACACAAAACACAACACTCAATCAATTCATATCTATTTTCTACTAAAATTAAATAAAAAGTAACTTAAAACATGTCAAAAACATGCTTATTTTATAGCATGTCAAGTAACTAATCAGAGGAAATCACAAGCCTAAAGCTACTCCCCCATGCTTAAACTTGACATTGTCCTCAATGTCAATATCAATGAAAGTAAGGAAAAGGGAGAAGTAATTTACTTGCTTACCTGGGACACGGCCTACCCGTGTTCCTGGCGGGTTTCTCCAATTCTTTGAATTTAGCTGTAGTTTTTAACCTTGCTCAATTTCCCTTGATTTTCACTCGTTAATTCAACTTTGGGCACATGGGAATGAACCTAAAATACATGAGGAAACACTCATTAAACCTATAACCAAAGAAATCAACTAAAATTAAAGATAAAAACTAAACTAAAAAATAGAAAACAAAACCAAAGGAAACTTTAAAAATTAAAATGTGGGTTGCCTCCCACAAAGCGTTTGTTTAAAGTCATTAGCTTGACTCTTTGGCATGCTTTCCACTTATGGAGGCTTGAAGAGAGTTTGAATAACTCTCTTTGCTATCCATTGCCTCTTAATGCCCTTCAAAGATCCTCTTGGCTTATTCCTTTTTTCCTTTGCTTCATTCAAGCTTTAAGGAGGTGGTTTGGGTTCTAATTTTGGAGTTTGGATTGGCTCCTCAGCAGCCTGCTTTTCCTTCTCCTGTTTATCATAAACCAAAGAACTTTCCACAGAGCATAAATCTAGTGGGTCAAAAGGAGGAAAATTCATGACATAATCATCCATATTTGGTTTAGATAAACCAATCATACAACAAGATTCATTTAGGGATGGAGGGTTCATTATATCATTGAAACTAAACTCTAATTTTTCATCCCTTACATTCAAAGAAAGCTTTCCATCTTTCACATTTATATTGGCACCAACTGTAGCTAGGAAAGGCCTTCCAAGAATGATGGGGATTTTATCGTCTTCCTCCATCTCTAAAATAACAAAAATCAACCGGTATGAAAAATTTACCTACCTTTAGAGGAACATCCTCTAATATACCTACCGGATGCTTGATTGATCGGTCAGCCAAGTGAAGAGAAAGGGTGGTAGGCTTTAAGTCACCCATCTGAAGCTTTTTGCACATCGAGAGAGGTATGAGGCTGACACTTGTTCCAAGGTCACATAGGGCTCGATCAATCTTCATATCTCCTATGGAGCAAGGAATGGAGAAGCTTTTAGGATACTTAAGCTTTTGAGAAAGCTTATTATGAATTAAAGCACTGGATCCCTCTGTTAATGCCACCACAGCATACTCCTCAATTTTCCTCTTGTTTAAGAGGATCTCTTTCAGGAACTTTGCATAGGATGGCATTTGGGAGATGGCTTCTAGAAATGCGATATTGATATTCAGCTTCTTCAACACATCCAGAAATCTCCCAAACTGCTTTTCTAACTTGGCCTTAACCAACCTTTGAGGAAAAGGAATTGGTGGGTTATATGGTTCAGGAGCCACATATTTTGGCTCTTCTTCCTTCCTTTCCTCTTCTTCTAGATCTTCTTTTGTTTTTTTCTCAGATGTAGCCTGAGGTTTATTTTTCTTTACCTTCCCACTTCTCTCAGATTTAGCCAACTGCTTACCACTTCTCAAAGTAATAGCATTACAATGCTCTCTGGGGTTCTCAGTCTGGCCTGGAAGTCTGCCAAAGTTCCTATTAGATAGACTTGCTTGCTGTGCTATTTAAGTTCCCAGCATCTTGCTATGAGTAGCAAGTGAGTCTACCTTGGAGGCTATATCTTTAATATCCTCATTCATAGAATAATTCTAGGCTCTAAATTCATCATTCTGCTTACTCTGTGTAGTGATGAAATTTTCCATTAAAGCCTCCAAATTTGACTTTGGCTGAGGAGCTGGGTTGAATGGCCTCTGATTTTGGAACCCAGGAGGTTGTCTAAAGTTATTCTGAGGCTGCTGATTTGCATTCGACTTATATGAGAGATTTGGGTGGCTTCTCCAACCTAGATTATAGGTGTTGCTGTAGGGATTGCTTTTCTGATTATCGTTCACAAAGTTCACTTGTTCACAATCCTGAGGTGTAGAATTTACAAGTTGACAATTACTGGCTATATGGCCAACACACCCACAGATCTCACATGTAGATGATGAAGAAGAACCAACAGCATTGATGCTCAATTTATCTAACTTTTGAAACAATGCATCAACCTTAGAGGTAAGATGATTAAACGCATCTACTTTATACATACCTGCTGGTTTCCTCGGCTGCCTTTCACTAGACCAAGAGTAGTGATTTTGAGCCATATCTTCAATTAGCTCATATGCCTCATTTACAATTTTATTCATAATGGCCCCTGTAGCTGCAGCATCCATAGACATGCGGTTGCTGTAAATCAGTCCATTGTAGAAGTTATGGACTATAAGCCACTTCTCCAACCCATGGTGTGGGCATATTCTGAGGAGCTTTTTAAATCTTTCCGAAGCCTCATACAATGACTCACCATCTTTCTGAGCAAAAGTGGTGATCTGGTTCCTCAGATGGGCTGTCTTGCTCGGTGGGAAATACTTGGCCAGGAAAGCTTGAGAAAGCTGCTGCTAAGTGGTGATGGACCCCAATGGGAGAGAATGCAACCAAGCCCATGCTTTGTCTCTCAATGAGAAAGGGAACAACCTCAACCTGATTGCATCTGATGAGATACCATTCAACTTCAGGGTGTCACAGTACACCAAGAATACAGAGAGATGGAGGTTAGGGTCTTCAGTAGGCGACCCTCCAAACTGGTTCTATTGAACCATCTGCAAGAGAGATGGCTTCAGCTCAAAGTTATTAGCTTCTACCACTGGCCTGACTATGCTGGGGTTCAGGCCATGTGTGTTTGGGGCAGTGAAGTCCTTTAGTGATCGATTATCTCTTTCCCCATTGTAGCTGCTAAATTCTCTTCCTGCTGTCTTCTTCTTAACCTTCGCAGAGTGCGTTCAATTTCAGGGTCAAATTCAACAACGCTATCACGCGCTCTTTGCATAAAAGAGAAACACACCTAGGAAGGAAGAAAAGAAGCAAAATCAGTAAAAGAAAATTTTGCAGAAAAAAAATAAAAAGAAAAATAAACAAAAATTTGATCTAGTCCAGCTATTTTGTAAAATATCTAATATTGGCTTTGTTCCCCGGCAACGGCGCCAAAAACTTGTTACGTGTGTTTTACTAAATACCATAAGTGCACGGTGTAGCTGTAGCTAGTCCAGCAAGTACGGGTCGTGTCCCACAGAGAACAATGCCAATTACTATAATTATGCAAAACGAGCTATCTAGATAGATGTAAAGCGATAGAGGATTTGTCACAGTTAAACAGATGCAAATAACCAATTGAACAAAGCCTAGGATTACGGTTCACCACACTTATGATATTCAACATCTAAATTAAACCTGTAATTGCAATTATCTAGGTTATTAGGGATGGTTTAGCCTTAATTAACTAGCAACCTCTTTCAAGCGTTACTAATCATACCTAGGTTAATCCAATTGCCTACTTTTGTGGTTCTTAGTTCAACCTAGTTCAACCATGGAATACAATTAATCGGTTTTTTCGTGCCCACTAATTGATTCAATCCTAGGGAACTTTAAACTACTTTCATGATTAAGATATCCCTAATTAACTATTAGGTTCTGGTATTAATCTTTACCTTTCAGTCCATCAATTAACATCCTAAGACGCGATAAATATTGGCCAAACATTCATCAACTCATATAACCAATGCTTAATAGCTAATCCTAATTAACCATGATAACACAATTAGGGTTCCAATGATTCAATATGCACAGTGTATCATCATACCATAAGTGGGTTTACCAAAACCCTAGATCAAAACTACTCACACATCATAAGTTCAGAAACCAAATTCATAATCATAAAATAAACCATGATAGTTTGATACAATTCAAGAGAATGAATGGAAATAGAAATAGAAGTAAAGATGGAAAGATAAAACCTGGGTTGCTGAATGTAGAGATGAAATACAATGCTGAATCAATGTGAAATCTAATCTAGAACATGAATTGGACAATTAATCTTACCCTAAACCTAATCTAATTGTGTTTCCTAACCCTAAAACTGAGTAGAGAAGGTCTGAAAAGCGTTCTCCCCCCTTTGGCTGCGTTTTCCCCTCAATATATAACACTTTGGGCAGCCAAAACCCTAAAAAATACGGTGTTCACAGACCCGCAGCACAACCGTGTCCCAGGACACGGCCTGGCCATGCATCAGGCTGGTCTTTGGGAGAATGCTGCACATCTTGCCCAGAGCACGGCCTGGCCGTGTTGCATGCCACCAAGCACAGCCTAGCCGTGTTGCATGCTGCCATGCTCAGAATTTGATGATTTTTGGTAGGCTTGCTCCTTGCTTCCTCCTCAACATATTCCATATCCATTTGGCACTTCTCATGAGTATTTTCCTTTGCTTCTTGGCCTCTTTTTCTCACCTACAAGCATAAAAACAACCAAAGCAGTATCCAGAGAAAACCATAACCAAAAGCAGGGAAATAACCACAAGTTTACTATGAATTAGGGGATAAAATATAGCCATTCAGTACTTAAAATACCCCTTTATCAATGATCAATCATTAAAGTTCTAAGATCAAAATCTCATCTAAATATTACAAGTTTCAAATTTTTTCTTCAAAAAGAAATATTGTTAAACTTACCTTGAGCACTTAGTCCTCTAGACTTCTCCTTCATCTTTCTTCCTTTCTTCCTCTCCTTTCCTCACTCTACCTTGCTTCTATTTTTCCTCTTCCTCACTTGGATGAAAATTCTAATGTTATAAGGGTGGGTTTTGCTTATATAGACTATCAAATAATTCACCTTTCATGATCATGGCTTTACCTTATCACAATTAGGATGCACTTGGTTGAATTTTTGGAAAACAAACAACTCATGTCCTTGTCTTCCTCTTCCTTAGTCAAGATACGCATAGGAAAAGGAGATTTGTATTTTGAAAATTATCATAATATGTTCTTAAGATAAGGGACAAGGTCCCTTTGATTTAGGGATTCATTTCCTTTTTCTTTTGTCTTAATCAATTATAATAGGTTTGCCTTTTTAGGTGGCAAATTTCCAACACTTGAATCTTCCTTGCTTAGCTAAAATTATTTGTGTAGGAAAAGAATGTTTTGTCATAATACTATGTATTATTACCCACTTGCTAAAATTATGAGTGTAGGATATAGATGTTTTGCCCTAATGCCATGTATTATCATACCACTTGCTAAAATTATGAATGTAGTATATCACCCCACTTGCTAAATTTTTGTCTTAATGCCATGTCAACTAATCTTGATTACACTATTATTTCATCACTTTATTTTATTTTTATTTTTATTTTTCCTCTTGGGTTTGGGCTCATTCTTGCCCATTTTCTTTACTTTGGTTAAAATTCTACCTTTCATAATGGGCTTAGTCACATTTTCATGATTTTTGGGCTACCGGTCCAATTTCTATATCCTAGTCGAAGTCTATGTTTTATTTCTTCCTTTAGCTATCCTATTGGCTTGCTAAAAATTCATGTGAAGTAGAAAAACTCTATATGAAGTGTCCGTAGGTGAAAGCCCAATTTATGGGTGGAGATACTAAACTTAGTAACTTTAATTCTTAAATTAGAAAAAATTACCCTAATCCAATCTTCTTGAAATTTTAATACCTTGACTTACTTCACAAAAATTTATCTTCCTTACCCAAAAATTTCACCTCTCTTTAGTATATTTATTTCTAATTTTTCCTCTTAGGTTTTCTCTCTTTACCTATTCCATTAATGTTAGAACATTTCTATGCATAGACGTAAGTTGAAGAATTTCTAAGGATTATGTTTCCTTAGATATCTAAAAATTGTCTAATAAATTTTATTTCCTTATTTATGTATCTTTATCAATAAAAGAAACGAAATTAGGGATATTACTTTGAATACATGAAATGAAATTAGGGATGTTACAGGATGTATGAAATAAGATGCTAGTCAGTAGGGTGTGACAAATTTTGGTATCTGAGCAAGAGTTCAGGGAATTATTTATGTGTTTGGACTTATTCTAGGATATTCTAAATTGATTTAGAGTTGAATTATTCTGAAATTGGCTTTTGTTTTAGGGGTTGTTAAATAAAGTAAACATAGTTTATGGTCATGTGACTAATTATATGAAAAATGTTTGTATATATAAATGTGCACACAGGGAAATGGCATATAAAAGAACCCATGCTGAGACCCTAAAAGAAATATATGAGAATATGGAAGCCTTAGCTACCAGGCTTGATGGGCAAGCTACAGCCCAAGCCACTACAGCACAAATTCTTCAATAAGTTCAAGAATCCTTTAGACAAGTGCCGCAAGGAAAGAATCTTGAGGGTACTGGAGAGGAAAATAGGCTAAGCCAAATGAATAAACTCCTAGCCCAATTCAAGAAGGACAACTCTCCTTCATTTCTTGGAGAGTATGACCCAGTTATAGCAGATCGATGGATCATGCAACTGGAGAAAATTTTTGGGGTTTTAGAGTGCAGCACAGACCATAAAGTTTCCTTAGCCACTTACATGTTAGAAGGTGAGGTAGAGCATTGGTGGAAAAGTATGCAGAGACTATGGCAGACCAATGATACTCCCATTACTTGGGATAATTCTAAAGAAACATTTTATGATAAATATTTCCCAGATAATGTGAAGCATAAAAAAGAGGATGAATTCATACAGTTGAAGCAAGGAAACAAGATTGTACCCCAATATGAGGCTAAGTATGAAGAGCTCTCAAAATTTTCCACCTACCTAAAGCATACCCATAATGATGCATGAAAGGCGGCAAATTTTGAGCGAGGATTGAAACCTGAGATTAGAGAAAGAGCAGCTACCTTAGAGATATGGATTTTATTTTCTTTGGTTGGGTAATATTTGTGGGATGGCTAAGTTGAGGGCTAAGTCCCTTTTAGACAGCTTATAATGTGATGTAAAATAAGTTATGGACTGTACCATTTTCTTTTATGGCTTGAGAGCCTTTTTGTTCTAAGTAATGCATATTATGCCTAGTTAGTTGCCTACAAGGAAATGAAATTTGAAAATTACTGGAATAGCTTGAAGCACTTTTATGCTTACCCAAGAATGATAACAAACAAAATAAGTGAATAGGTTAATTTATGGGCTAGGTAGACATTTCTAGAAATTTATAGATAAGAAAAAAATGTATAATACTAAATTCTCTTAAGTGGAATATTCTATTATGTGGATGTATGAAATAAGATGCTAGTCAGTAGAGTGTGACATTGGGAGCTGGTAAAGCTTATTTTCAATATGTTTCTACCCTAAATGAACTTCATTAACTATAGGGTAATAATATAAACCAAATTGGAGAAGAATTCCTTGTAAAATTTGTGAGAACATGTGTTGGAAATTATATAAGTAGGAGAAAAGTAACTAGAGGCCAAGCAAAAAGAAAATGAAAAGATGAAAGTACTATTTAAGAAAAAAGAAGAATCTTATAAATGAAAATAATAAATGACTATTGTATGCTCTAGCCATTGCCATTGCATGAACTTCTTACCATCTTAAGTGTGAAATTTTGACATGGAAATATATTATAAAGTGATATTCAAAAATGGTTATGATCATGACATGTTTGCATTTTTCCAATGATTTTTGGTAATGATTATGCTTGGATGATAAATTATGGCATGTGAGTGTAATGAACATACTTATTATTGAAATCATAATTTTGGCTATTAACTTAAAAAGAAAAGAGACAAGCATGGTCACATGGCAGTCCATGTGGTACACCAGTAAGGGATGCCCTACTCACTATGATAATGAGATAAGAAAGAGAAAGTGTATCATGTTAGACAGAGTGAGAAAAACCCATACTAAAGAGTAGAAAGTACTCACCCTGACCGGGGTAGCTTGATATAAAAACAAGTTGATAGCCATCATATGATATTCTGAAAATAGTTATTCATGTCATACATGTCATTACTGTATGATTTTCATGTGCATAGATAAAGTGCATTCATGTGACCTAAGATATTTGTTGTAGCTTATACAGATGAACATGACATGATGAGAAATATTGATGATGAATATGATTTATTGTTGAACCTATTGAGATTTAATTCTCACTATATTTCTATATCATGTTTAGAAGACTAAATATGCAAATATTCTTTATGACCTGATTTTAGCGTACATTAAGTCGAGTTGGCTAAGATCCCGGTGAAGGTGCAACCTCTCGCACCCGTATCCTTGGAACTAGTCAATATGGATGAACAAGATTAGACATATATGTGTTTGATTTTTGTATGGACATTTTTAATTAATGATGTGTATGTGAATCCAGAATTGTATCAGTATTAATGGTATACCATAAACCTTAATTATGCTTGGTTAATTTAATTGAATGTTATTATGAGTTAAATAGTTAGAAGTAAATAAGTAATGAATTCATAGGATGTTACAAATATATATATATATATATATATATATATATACATATATATATATATATGTATGTATATATGTAAAAAAATGGTGGTTTTACATAATTCGTATCAAAGCATGTCAATCCTAGATGGCCAGTGGGTGGATGGTTATCTGAATCGATCTTATAGTGTCTTGAATATGTTTGTGGTTATGTTGTGTGGGGAATCAGTGATTTCGTATAGGTAAGAAATTACTTGTGTTTCCCATCAATATCCCAAGTTGGTTTTATGACTGTTGTAAATATTTTTGAATTACCTATTGGGTAACTTAATAGTAGCATAACTCTATTTTTGCCAAAGTAAGATATGGCACTTCTAAGGTGGAATCTTACAAATAATGCAGAAGAAACCCTACATAACTTGGCTATAGCAATTCAAGAGCAAATCACAACCACCAATTAAATTCTACAAAATTTCCAAAACTGTAACAACCTGAATAGAGAAAATAATGCAAACAATTAGATGGCTAGAAATGATAATGGCCTATCTAAGTTCCTAAGAATTAAACCACCTTTTTTCCAAGGTGGCTATGACCTAACGGTAGCTGAAAGTTGCATAAGGGAATTAGAGAAAATCATTGAGGTGATGGGTTGTACTAATGAGCAGCAGATTATATTTGCTGCATATATGCTGAATGATGAAGCTGAGTATTGGTGGCGAGGGGCTAGAGAGATGCTAATTCACTAGAAGAGGTAGATCACCTAGCAAGTATTTAAGGATATTTTTCTGGAGAAGTGCTTTCCAAGTACTTTGTGGGCCGAGAAGGAAATCAAATTTCTACAACTTAAACAAAGTAACATGTCGGTAGATCAATACATTGTTAAGTTCGAGGAGTTGTCTAAGTTATCCTCTTACTTGAGGTTTAACCCTGATGAAGCATGGAAGAATGTTAAGTTTGAAACAGGGCTGAATCTAGAAATCAGAAATGCGGTGATAGCCTTAGAAATAAGAGAGTTTGTGCCCTTGATAAATAAATCTAGACTTTTAGAGAAGAGTTTAGGGGCAGTGGAGGACAAAAAGCTGAGGCGAAACCTGTGGAAGAGGAAGAAAAGTTTTCTCAACCCAAGCAAAAACATGAGGGGAAGAGGATATGGAGCTGGTAAGAGGCCATTGACTGTGATTCCCTAACCTTTCCAACAAGACCTCACCACAGTCAAGTGCACTAAGTGCGGACATATGCATGGTAACCAGCCATACAACGTGGGACCAGATGTCTACTTCTAATGTGGACAGAAGGGTCATTTTGAAAAGAATTTTCCACAGAATGAGGGGAAGTAACTGGAACAAAGGCCTTAGGTGAAAGGAAGAGTTTTCACCCTAAGCGGCTAAGAGACAGCTCAATCCTCCAAAATGATTCAAGGTATGTGCTACATCTTTGGATTTGCTCTTATGGTGCTTCACTCTGGTGCAAGTCATTCATTTATATCGAAAGAATGTATTAGGGAGCTTCAGTATCCTATTTTTGAAACCCCCTATAAGCTATATGTAGTAACCCCCACAAAGGAAATGGTCTTAACTTCCTTTATATGTAAAGACTGTCAAGTCACCATCCAGGAGAAAACTTTTTCTGTAGTCCTTGTCTATCTACCTTTAAGAGGTATTGATGTCATTCTAGGGTTAGATTAGATGTCTAAAAATTGGGTCTTGCTAAATTGTTGCACTAAGACTGTTGAATTTCTACCTCTTACTCAACAAGCGGAGATGCAGTTATTGATGCTAAATGCCAATCAACTCAATCGGGAGTTGAAGAGTTGAGTACTTGGTTACATTCTCTTGTGTTTATCAAACCTAGAAGTTGAACCAAAGCTAAATGAAATTCCAATAGCTAATAAGTTTCCTAAAGTATTTCCACCAGATATTCCAAGCTTACCTCCCGAGAGAGAGATAGAGTTCTCTGTTGATCTCCTACTTGGGATAGGGCTTATCTCTATTGCACCTTATATGGCCTTGAAGGAACTACAGGAACATAAGAAATAGTTAGAGGAATTGTTAGACAAGCAATTCATTAAACCAAGTGTATCACATTGGGGAGCTCCTATATTGTTTGTTAAGAAGAAAGACGAGAGCCTAAGACTATGCATAGACTACAAATAGCTGAATAAGATGACTGTAAAAAACAAGTACTATCTCCCGAAGATATATAACTTATTGGATCAACTGAAGGGAGCCTCCATCTTTTCTAAGATTGACTTGAGGTCAGGATAACATCATATTAGGATCAAGGAGGAGGATGTACCTAAAAAAACCTTTAGGACTAGGTATAGGCACTATGAGTTTCTTGTAATGCCCTTCGAGTTAACAAATGCACTTGCAATTTTCATGGATTACATGAAATGCATTTTTTGACCCTACCTAGATCAATTTGTGGTAGTGTTCATTGATGATATCTTGATATACTCTAAGAGTTAGAAAGAACATGAACAACATCTCCAAATTGTGATGCAAGTGTTGAAAGACAAAAAGTTGTATGCCAAATTGGAGAAGTGTGGATTTTGGTTGATAAAGGTGAAGTTTCTCGGACATGTCATCTCCAATAGAGGGGTAGTTGTAGACCTTAGCAAGACGGAAGTAGTGATTCAATGGGAAAGACCAAAGATGGTTACAAAAGTCAGAAATTTCTTGGGTTTGGCAAGATACTATAGGAGGTTTATACAAAGCTTTTCTCGTATAGCCTTACCATTGACTAAATTGACCAGGGAGGAAAGTCATTTCAAATAGACTGATCAATGTGAAGCTATTTTCCAAGAGCTTAAGACAAGATTAACCATTCCTCCTATTTCAATTATTCTAGACCCCACAGGACATTTTGAAGTGTATAGTGATGCTTCAAAGAAAGGGTTGGGGTGTGTGCTGATGTAAGACAAGAGAGTAGTTGCTTATGCCTCTAGGCAACTAAGCCACCATGAAGGAAATTATCTAACCCATGATCTTAAATTGGCAGTGGTGGTGTTTGCCTTAAAGATTTGGCAACACTATTTGTACGGGGCAACAGTTAAAGTATACTTTGATCACAAGAGTCTAAAGTACCTTTTTGATCAGAAGGAGTTAAATATTAGGCAACGAAGATGGGTAGAATTTCTCAAGTACCTTGTGTTCGGATGGAATCTTTTTATTTTTAGCTAATTCCTTTTCTTTTGTACCCAAGAGGGTTCTCTTTATCATTTTTCAACAAAAGGAGTTCAAAAGCTGAACTGGTAGTCCATACTCAAGAGGAACTTTCTAGGACATATGCATCGATGGTTAAACATCGAATACCTAAGGATAAGAGTCAAAAGGAAGAAGAAGATGAAACCCTATAGAATTCTACTGCAACACCGTGAGTATAAATATGTCTGTAGTTACATACCCATACTCAAAGTCTTACAACAGAAACCTTGCTTCATTATACCACGTGGAAACTTATTCCTTTAAGACCAACCAGTCATGCCCCTAGTTTAAGGGCACATGAAACACATACTTTACAAACATATATTTACCATAACATACATAATACACTAATTTATCAATGAAAATAGTTTCATATAGCTATTCCCATGTATACACTAAAACAACTCCATTTTTATTACATATATACATATATATAAATTTTTAAAGTCTTATAAAGTCATTACCTTTATTTAACTCATAATAACATTCAAATAATTTAACCAAGCATAATTAAGGTTTACATATCATTAATTAACATCATCTGTATATAAACCAAACACATATATGTCTACATCTTATTCATCCATATTGACTAGTTCCGGGGATATGGGTGCGAGTGGTTGTACTTTCACCGAGATCTTAGCCAACTCGACCCCAAACAACTTATTAATTTCTAGGATTTTCCTAACATAGAGTAACTCAATCCAACGTACAATAAGAGCCAGAGCCAAAGACAAATATGCAAAACTAGTTTTCTGAACATGATATGGAAATATAGTGAGAATTAAATACCAGTAGGTTCAACAATAAATCAATGTTATCATCAATATAAATCATCATGTCATGTTCATCTGTATAAGCTACAGCAAATATCTTAGGTCACATGAATGCACTTTATCTATGTACATGAAAATCATACAATAATGACATGTATGGCATGAATAACGATCTTTAGATTACCATATGATGACTATCAACATTTTCATATTTAGCTACCCCGGTCATGGTGAGTACTTTCTACTCTTTGGTACAGGCTTTTCTCACTCCGTCCGACATGGCACGCTTTCTCTTTCTTTTGTCATTAACATAAATATAGTTGTTGGAAGGACATCCCCTACTGGTGCCCTACACGGACTGCCATGTGACCGTGCTTATTTCTTTTATTTTATTTTCTTATCTCATTAGTAGCCAAAAATATGATTTTAATAACAAGTATGTTCATTATACTCACATAACATTGTTTTTATCAAAATATAATCATTACCAAAAATTATTGGTAATCATGACATGAACATAATCATTTTAAATATCACCTTATAAAATATTTTCATGTCAAAATTACACACTTAAGATGGTAAGGAGTTCATGCAATGGCAATGGATATGGCATACACTAGTCATTTATTTTTTTTCATTTATAAGATTCTTCTTCTTTTTTAAATATTATTTTTATCTATTCATTTTCTTTATGCTTGGCCTCTAGTCACTTTCCTCCTACTTATATCATTTCCATCACATGTTCTCACAAATTTAATACGACATTCTTCTTCAATTTAGTTTCTATTGATATCCTATAGTTAATGAGGTTCATTTAGGGTAGGAAAAAGATGAAAATAAGCTTTACCAGCTTCCAACCATGCTTTAGGCCTCAAAATACCCTTTCCAGCATAGAACACGGCTTGGACGTGCCTTGGAACATGGCCATGCTCTATGTTGTGTTATTCCCTTATGCAGGTTTTCGTCCTGCCTGACCTTCTCTCACTAATCAGAGCATAACTCCCTCATTTCAACTCCAAATTAGGTGATCTTGGTGTCCATTTGAAGATAAAAGCATTATCCAAAACTATTATGTTGAACATTTTAGTGAAATCCTAAGCAATCTTAGTGATCCCTCAAGTTAAACGTTATTTCTTCTCGGGCAGGTTCTGACCTTCACTTACTAACCTAACCATATCTCCCTCATATGAACTCCAAATTTATTGATTCTAGTGGCTAAATTTCTGTGAGACATATATCTATATTTTTTTATGTTAACCATTTATTTTAATTTGCTATATAAAGTTACCAAAAATTCAAACACAAAGCTTTCCTAACAGATTCTTCCTTGATGAACTATTTTCTTACCACTGCTTACTAATCTGACCATATATACCTCATATGGACTCCAAATTGAGTGATTCTAGTGGATAAAACTCTGTGAGACATATATCTATATTTTTCATATTAACCAATTCTTTTAATTACTAATCAATTCTTCCCAGGATTTGAAAAGTAGAAGAATCCCTGGTTACTCCGAAATCCAGTTTCCTAACCAATCCTTTTCTAAGTTTTTAGTTCATCATTTTATTATGTCCTCTTCCATTTTCTTCTTAATTTACATCTAATCATATTTCATCAATTTTTCACCACATTTAAATATACAGAATAACAGCATAAAAATCTTAAAATTTTGTCACCCATAGTCATACCTATGCAAAACTTTCCACACCAACCTAAGTATTCAAACATACATCACTTGCAAGATCAACATGTAACATGATATAGCAACATCCATGGCCAATCATCTAGGTAAAGAATATAGTAAATTTCATCAAAGTTCTAACATCAAAATCCCATATAAATTTTTCTAATTTCAAAGCTTTTCTAAAAAGAAATATTGTTAAACCTACCTAAAGATCTCTCTAGCTCACTTATTGAATTTTTTTTTCTTGTTTCCTCTTGAAGGAAGTAGCAAGATTCCACCCTTCCCTTAGCTTTTCTAGCAACTTAAATAAGAGAAGAAGGGTGAGTTTTTGAACCCCAAGGAAGAAAGAGAAAAGATGGATTCAAATGGAGATTAAGCTAACTTACCTTGAGTACTTAGTTCTCTAGACTTCTCCTTCTTCTTCCTTCCTTTCTTTTCCTCTCTTTCTCTCCTTTCCTTACTCTACCTTGCTTCTATTTTTCCTCTCCCTTACTTAGATGAAATTCTAATGCTATAAGGGTGGGTTTTGCTTAAATAGGCTATCAAGTGGTTCACCTTTCATGATCATGGGTCTACCTTATCACAATTAGAATGCACTTGATTATTTTTTGGGGAAAGACAACTCATGTTCTTGTCTTCTTCTCCATTAGTCAAGATATGCATAGAAAAAGGAGATTTTTATTTTGAAAATCATGTTAAAATGTTCTTAAGACAAGGGACAAGGTCCCTTTGATTTAGGGATTCATTTCCTTTTTCTTTTGTCTTAATTAAGTATTATAGGTTTTCATTTTTAGGTGGCAAATTTCTAGCCCTTGAATCTCCCTTGCTTGGCTGAAATTATTTGTGTAAGATAAGGATGTTTTATCATAATGCTATGTATTATTACCCACTTGTTGAAATTATGAATATATGATAAAGATGTTTTGTCCTAAAGCCATGTATTATTACCTACTTGCTGAAATTATGAATGTAAGATAAAGATGTTTTGTCTTAATGCCATGTGACATAATCTTGATTATTATTACACTACTATTTTCTCATATGATTCTTATTTTTCCTTCTTGGATTTGAGCTCATTCTTACCCATTTACTTTGCTTTGGCTGAAATTCTACCTTTCATGAAGGGCTTGGTCACATTTTCATGATTTTTGGGCTATTGGTCCAACTTTTATATCCTAATCTAAGTCTATGTTTTATTTCTTGCTTGGGCTATCCTATTGGCTTGCTTGAAATTCATGTGAAGTGGAAAAACTCTATATGAAGTGTCCATAGGTGAAAGTCCAATTTATAGGTGGAGATGTTAAACTTAGTAACTCTAGCTCTTGAATTAGGAAAAATTACCCTAATCCAATCTTCTTGAAACTTTAAGACCTTTACTTACTTCATAAAATTTATCTTCCTTACCCAAGAATTTCGCCTCTCTTTAGTACGTTATTTCTAATTTTTCCTATTAGGTTTTCTCTCTTTACCTATTCCCTTAATGTTAGAAACATTTTCTATGCATATACATAAGGTAAAGAATTTCTAGGTATTATATTTCGTAGATATCTAAAAATTGTCTAATAAATTTTATTTCCTTAATTAAATACTTATGTATCTTTATTAATAAAAGAAATAAAATTAGGGATGTTACATACACAATATATAGACCAAGTCTATAAATATCAAAGCAACAGCAGAAGTAGGGATCCTGCCTGTGGCATACAGAGTATACTCTAGTTTACAAGTACAAAATGATTTAAACACTGTGAGCTGTGGAAGAAACGTAGGCTCAACCAGAAAGTGTGACACCTAGTTGATCACGTATTTGCAAGACCAAACTCTATATTCTTATCTGAAAAAAATGTAAATATCGTTAGTTGACTTTAACAACTCAGTGAGCAGCTAATACCTCCTATGACCTCTTAGGTCAGTATATGAATGTACTCATATATTAAATTTTATCACATAGAAAATTAAAGTTTAGAGGTACATCCATATGGGACCCGTATTTCAAATATTTTTAGTTCAAACCACATTCAAATATCCAAAACCATATGCGATATGGTATGATCATTAATCAAATATTGATATGCATCAAAATATTTCTCACAAAAAAGTTAGGAGGATCCCATATCAGAACCAGCATATAAGAGTTCAAGCCCTTCTATACTTTGGCAGTGAAGGATTTTTCTAAACACAGCATCTCACCTAAGGTTTGCCCTACGACCATTCAAGAGTACATGTGAAGGGACTCTAATATAGGTATTTTCCAAGCACACAATAACGGAGGACAAATCATATATCATATAGTGGGCATCTCACTCTCCTTCACATATCATATCCCGTGTGTTGGCCGTCACACAAGGCTAGCTACATCCCAATCAAAATTTTCAATCTCAGTACAATTTCTCCGTAAGAAACTTCCTAATCAAGGTTATCACATATTCATGCCTTATTCCAAGGCAAATTTATAGCTTTACAGATCAATGCCACGTGCATAAAATATTCACTTTACCAAATGATGAGAAATACATTTAGAACCACATATTCAATGAGATTCAAATTCTATTTGCAAAACCATACTCTTCTTGAATTATTGCCTGTTAGTAAGCAAAGTAGATGTTTTAACACATTTCAGAAATTATGATAGCACAAATAACTTGTAAATAGAACTAATTATATATTTAAAGCTTAAGAAGAGCATAGGGTAAGTCATAGAAAGAATTATCTACTCACAAGGTAAGGCTCTAGGTTCGACAACCCTAAAATGTAATTTTTCAATCTAAATTTTACCAAATAGACCTTAAAAACGAGTCAAGAAGGTCCAAAAACTAAGAAATGACTCCGAGAGCTCAGTCAATGCTGGTTAACTAATGGTATCTGTTCATGGTTGAAATACTATTCACATCGATCAAAATCACTATTCATGTCAGGGGCGGAGTACTGTTCACACATATCGGAATCACTATTCACCACGGTCGAAGTTACTGTTCATGACACCAAAAGTTATCAAATGATGGATAAACTTCATATCCTATAGTTTATCTATCTACTGAATTCATCTATGGTGTCAGGTTTTCAATTTGAGGTCACTGAATAAGAGTTTCAGAACTTATCTTTTTATAAGATTTTCTACTTCCAATTTGTAGCTATTCTGTGGCTGATTTGAAAAATTGTTCAGTCAAAATCGTAGTACTCTCTATCTTAAATCCAATGATATCATTAGTTTTGAGATCAGAGGTTCAAAGGTACTCCAGATCTAGAGAGAGAAAATAAGGAGATAGAAAGTTATTATTCATCACCGATTATAAAAAAAATTTCCTACTTATTTTTTTTCCTTTTTCTTTCCAACCTCCTTACGGCAAATTGTGTAAAAATATCTAAGGGACCATTTCGAAAAATTTCAATTATTTGAGGATGTCCTTGCAAATTTCATTATTTACATTTTGACCCCTAAACTTTTATAAAATTACATTTTGACCTCAAAAATATTAATAAGTTCTTTTTTTTTCATCCTAAAAACATTTCAATTATATCCCTACTCCTTTATTTCTTTTAATAATCCATACATAAATAAAAATTACCAAATCTTAGGGGTATTACATGGAGCAAAGGTAAGAAAAAGAATTTCAAAAGGAAAGAAAAAAAGTCCAAAATATGGATGAAAATCTATGTAGTAGGTGAAAGAAAAGAAATAAAGAACAAAGGAAAAGAAGGAATTGAGTTTAGTAAAGCAAAGGAATAAGTGTGGGGAAAAATCCCTCAAACTTGAGAAAGCTCAAGAGATTAGACTTAATCATGTGGAACTGGGTGATCAATCCTCAATCTATATCTTATATCTCACCTCGTAACCTAGCCACATTTAGTGGAGAGTAGCATGAAAAATAAGCCTATGAAAATTCCAAATTGAATAAAGATCCATACATCAATTATTGATATATATAAACTCATTTGGGTAAAAGATAATTAAACCACTCAAAGACACACACACACTTAGGGCTCTAGAAAATAAATCATGAATTGCATTTGAGTTAAATTTTGCCCATAATCATGAATTTTTTTTTGAAATTTCTTTAAGAGCATACAATTTTCACTATGAGGCAACACATTAATAATCCCTTCACTCATCTCATGTTCACATGAATCAATTTGATTGAGGACAAGTAAAAGAGTAAGTGTGGGGGTATTTGACATGCTGTAAATTAAGCTTGTTGTTAACATGATTTTAGTTACTTTTCATTTAATCTAAGTAAAAAATAAATAGGAATTAATTATTTTTTGTGTTTTTTGTTTTAGGAAGAATAAAGAAGAAAAGAAGAAGAAAATGGAGATAAAATTATGGAAAAATACTTATTTCCAACCCTTTATCACTAATTGAGGTATATTTCTCTCATTTGAACTTTAATTGAGGTGATTCTAGTGGCTCTGGAAAAAAGAGACATATAGCTACAACTTTTGTGTTTGACACTTTGGTAGATTCTGAAGAATCTTAGGCACCACAGTGCTGGACTCACACGCTATAATGTTCGAGTGCCCTATGGCAGGATTCCCAAAGTGTCATGACGCTAGCTCAAACACCGCAACACCCGTTGTTGCACCAGAATGTTGAAGTCATGATTGTTAAGTATTTTTAGCTCCAATTGAAGCTTGATGGGCCTGGAACTGACCTAAAAACAATTCTACTGCAATTAGGAGGAGCCAATCTATAAAAAGGGGGAGAAAGCAAGAATCAACATTGTAACGACTGGTTTTTTTATAGCGACTGATAACACATTCCAAGCAACAAACCATACACATTTATATAAGCAGCTAATATTCCATCATCATTATATTCAAAACTACAACAGAGATTAATATTATACATAAGCGACACTGCGTCACATAACTACATCAACTTAACATTGAACCCTATACTACACATCTCCCCTGGGTGTAAAGGGTGGAAGAGGTGGTGCTAGCATTGGGATCTATACAAGGCATCGCCATCCACTAGATCTTCTATGATCACGTGCACGGAAGCAGCTAGCATATCGTTTGCTCTTATCTGAACATAACACCAACAATAATGAGAATTGATGTTCCCAATAGGTTTAACATTAAAAGCATCATACAGTAAATATGAAAATCACAGTGTTATGTCCTGCTGTATAAACTACAGGAAACATTTTCTCTTTGTATATGATAAATTAATAAGAATGTATAGCATGCTTTCATATTCGATAGACAGACTATGCATCAATATCAGGCATGTATAATAACCAGGTTATACTTCAATATTATGCTTGTATATACATATCTTTGCCATGCTTTCATGTAGGGTGACTGATCATCTGCAACCACATCTCAACACTCAGTGACTAAACGTCTATAGCCACATCTCAACACTTAGTGACTAATCATATGTAGCCACATCTCCACCATATACATTAATATGTTATAACCATGTATACATCAAACAACTCAACTTTATCATCATGCTTGCCATTCACAATCAACTTCATCTCTTCATACAATCATTATGTAATAACCCCTTTATCGTCATATAATAATGTACACATCATATTCTTTAATCATCATGACCATCACAATAGGATTATGCATTAACCAAGCTCATGCATAATATCATCACCACATCATTTAAAAAATATGTATTAATACACTTACCAACAATGTATACCTTATATCATGTGATCCTCATGCATTGATATACTAGCATAGGCATCAAATCAACATGCATTACTTCTATACATTGCACATATATCTCATAATAAAAGAATGGAATTAACACTACAATGCACCATACATATATTTCCTATGCAATTGACTTACATATGACTCATCAATACATAACAAATTCACTTGCATAGGTCTCATTAATATGTATTTTTATTCAGACATTAAACATACATCTCATCATTATGCAATATGTGATTTAATTTCTCATAATAAATGAATGGAATTCACAATACAATGCATCATGAAAAAGGTATTGATTTGTAATTTAGTTTCCTTTAATATCGTCCATTCATTAGAGTTCATTTAAAGCCTTCAAATGTAAAGCAGAGCAATTCCAGCCTTAAGCAAGGCTTGGCCGTGTCACCAAGCATAGTCGTGCTTCAAGTTGTGCAAACCGTGCTAAAAAATCATAAAACAGCCCGAAGCACGGGCTGGCCATGTCACCAAGAATGGTCGTGCTTCGAGTTTTCTTGCATTCTAGATTTTCGTTCAGACATACTGTCTCTTACTAAAAAGACCATAACTCCCTCATTTCAACTCCAATTAAATTGATTTAGGTGTATTAGGTGTATATAGAAAGCTAAGACAATTAGATACAACTTTCATGTTTACCACTTTAACAAATTAGTAACATAAACAGGTGAAAAAGGTTTCCAAAAATAGCATCGTGACTCTGTGCGTTAGAGCTGACATTTCTTCACTCATCAGGGGATATCTCTTTCATTTCAAATCTGATTAAGGTAATTCTAGAGGAATTAGAAAGATAAGAAACAGGGATACAACTTATGTTTTGAACATATTTCCAAATTCGACATAAATCATAACCAACAAAACCAACCATTCAGAGGATCAATTTTCACCCTTTTTAAGTCAATTTCAGCAAACACATGTATGATCTATGCATCTAACTCTCACTTTTCATGGATAAACATAAATATCCATCATGCATCATCAAAATAGGATATTTGTAACAATTATAAATCATTCAAAATACATGAAATTCCATGGAAAGATTAATGTTAAACCTACCAAAACCAGAGATTCTTTCTATTCTTAGACCTTCTTTAGATTTCCTCCTCTTTGATCACTTCTCTCTCTTTCTTTTCCCTACAAAATCCTTAGACCTTTACCTTAGTGCCTTTCTCTCTTCTCTCTCTCTCTCTCTTCTTTTCCTTCCTCTCCTTCTCTCAGCCTCTCTCTCTTCTCTTCTTTTCCTTGGCCGCTACCTCGCTTCTCCCTTGATCTTTTGGTCTACTTCTTCTCCAGGCCAAGACTTTCTCTCCAAGTCAAGGCTTCCTCTCCAAGCTAAGACTTCCTCCCCTCGTAGTCGACTCCTCCTCCATGATAAGGGAAAAATTATTTAATTCTAAGCTTTTCTAACAAGCCAACCCTTTCCTAACTAATGCACCCCAAAAGCTTAACAATAACAAGATTTTCACTCCATTACATTGTGACTAGAACCTTGACTAAGGCCTTGTTTGGCTTCCTCAAATTCTCCAAATTCTTTAATTCCACTTTATCCTTTTTCTAAGGTTTCATCAATGTTCCATTTCATTCCATTCACTATTGACAATTATTTTCTATTTATTAAAATTAGGGATGTTACAAACATCATTAATTTCTAAATCATCTTCTTCAAATCTTCTCTAGATTTTCTTATGACCTTATGCAACTGATTTACTTTTATTTGGTAGAGGAAGATTGAAACCTCAAGGAATCTTCATGCATTGTGAGATTTAGATTTGATTTGATTAGTTCAATCTTAATTGAGTATTGATTATTCATCTACTCTTCTCTTTTCAATGATTATTCATATAATTGCTAGGGAGGTCTGCTAGTACATTGTCTGTCTTAATCTATTGCTGAATTATGTTTTGAACAAAGTTTCATTATTGTGATTCATGACGCAAATAGACTTAAGGATTTTGGATTATAAATCATTAAACCTATGGTGAATAATCGACTAAATTAGATAATGTATTTATATTTATTTAGCTCTACTAGTTTCTCTAATTCTTCATGCAGTTAATAAGTTATGCTTTACTGATGTGCTAAAGGATTTCTTGTTAATTAGGGTTAATTGAGGCAATTGTCATCAATTACTAGACTTAAGGAGGAACTTGGTTAGGATACCAATGATAAATATTCAAATTAAGATTGATTAAGTTGTCAATGATCAATGCGATTCCTTGATGGTGGATATCAACCGAAACTAATGCCTTTATTATTAATAAATCTCCTTTTAATTACTTTCATTCTTGTTTACTTTATTTTACTTTCAATTATCAAATCCCTTTCCAAGAATCACAAAAGTTAATTCTAGTCTCTGTGGGATCGACCCTAACTCCCATGGCTACAGGTAGTTGAGAGGTAAGGTATTAATTTAGTTGTACCTGCGATAGTACGCACTATGTATACTGAACATAACTTGACATAACTTATGCATACTGACTATTATTATTGTTGAACCTATTGGGAACTCTAATTCTAACTATTATTTCATGTTAGGTTTAGATGAAAACAAGTAAAATGTTGCTGGACTTTTTGGTCCTATTGATTGACACCATACAGATGATGTCTCCAAATCTTAAGGGCAAATGCTACAACTGTTAGCTCCAGATTATGTGTGGGGTAGTTCTCCTCGTGAGGTCTGAGCTATCGAGAAGCATAAGCTACTACTCTACCCTACTGCATTAAAACACAACCTAAACCCTTCTTAGATGCATCACTATATATCGTAAGGAGTTCACTAGGGTTAGGTATCACTAGCACTGGGGTGAAGGTTATCCTAGCTTTCAATTCTTGAAAACTACTCTTACATCGACCATCCCACACAAAAGGTTGATCCTTCCTGGTTAACCTAGTTACTGGCATGGCTATCTGAGAGAATCCTTGAATAAATCTCCTATAGTATCCTGCTAAGCCTAGAAAGCTCCGTATTTCGATGACTGTCTTTGGTCTTTCCCAATTAACGACTGCTTCCACTTTACTAGGGTCCACTGCTATCCCTTCCTTGGAGGCAACATTCCTTAGAAATCTTGCCTCTGTCAATCAAAATTCACACTTGCTAAGCTTGGCATACAATTTCCTATCCTTTAGGTTTGCAACACTATTCAAAGGTGATTCTCATGTTCTTCAAGGCTGTTAGAATAAACTAAGATGTCATCTATGAAAACCACAACAAACTTATCTAGGTGTGGCTTAAAAACCCTATTCATATAATCCATGAAAATGGATGGGGCATTGGTTAACCTAAAAGGCATGACTAGGAACTCATAATGTCCATAACGTGTTTGGAAAACTGTCTTTGGGACGTCTTCGACCTTAATTCTCAACGGATGGTAACCTGACCTTAAATCTATCTTAGAGAAGACTGACGCTTCAGCTAATTGATCCAGAAGGTCATCTATCCTAGGCATTGGATATTTATTCTCATGGTCACTTTGTTTAACTGCCTATAATATATGCAAAACCTAAGGCTTCCATCTTTTCAGATATTTCATTTAGAGTCTCAGCCTGGGTTCTCTTATATTCTCTATATTTCCAAATTAAGAGTTCACTGATTAATTTGAATCCTACTTCCTATATTTTATTCCTTAAGAATTTCAACACCACTAATGCACTTTATTACATTCCTCAAAGCACCTCAAGACCATCAAACGTCTATTCCTTTCACCTAAAAATTTATTATACAGTTTGGTGTCTAAACTCACTATTTTAAATTATGAATAGTTTAATGCCCAACTTCCTTCAAAATTTTCTCCATTAATCACTTCTAACAAATTGAAATTGCTAATTTCTTAATTTTTGTTTTACCTATCCGCAAGTAAACCTACTATGCTCAAATCATCCTCTTATGACATTTTCCCATCACTAGACAATCCCTAAGCAATCATAACATATCTTACTTTCACCATTCTTAACATGTCTACTACCTACCCATCTCAATTCACTTCTCACACATTCATATATTTTAATGACATACCATCCAAATATCAAACATCACCCAAGTCATAATCTCGACATATGAAAATAGTCATAAATTTACATTACATAACCATATTATACAATTTATAAATTTAGAGACAAATTATAATTCTTTTCTCTATGCCATAATTTATGTGATTTACTCACCTTTTTACATGTAAGTGGCTAAGGAAACTTTCTGGTATGTTGTTGCGTGTAATTTTTACCAAATAACCGCAAGCGTACGGCGTAGCTGTAGCTAGTCCGACGAGTACAGGTCGTATTCCACAGAGAACAATGTCAATTACTAGAATTTTATGAAACGAGCTATCTAGATCGATGTAAAGTGGTGCGCACTGTCGCAGGTGCACCCAAATTAATACCTTACCTCAAAACTAACCTGTAGTAGTGGGAGTAAGGGTCGATCCCACTGAGACTAGAATTACTTTATGTGACAAAAAAGGGGGGAATTGATAATCGCAAGTTAAGTAAAGTAAACAATAATGAAAATAAATAAGCGAAAGTGATTAATGATAAAGACGTTGGTTTCGGTTGGTATCCACCGTCAAGGGATTACATTGATCATCGACAACATAATCAATCTGTAAATGAACATCTATCATTGGGGTTTTAACCCTGTTTCTCCTTAAGCCTAGCAAATTAATGATAATCACACTAATAAAACTCTAATCAACAAGCCATATTTTAGCACATCGGTAAAATATAACTTGTTAACCACATGAAGAACTAGAGAAACTGACAGAACTAAACAAATATAAACACATCGGCTATATCTAATTTAGTCAATCATTCATCATAGGTTCAATGATTTATAATCCAAAACCCTCAAACCTATTTGCCTCACGAATCGCAGAATTAGAAACTTTGTTCAAAACACAATTCAGCTATAGATTAAAACAAACGAAATACTAGTAGGCCTCCTAGCAATCATATGAATAATCATTAAGAATAAGAACAGATGAACAATCAATATTCAAAAAAAATTGAAATAATAACATCATATCCACATCTCACAATGTATAAAAATCCCTTGAGGTTTCAACTCACCTCAACCAACTAAAGAGAATTAGCCACGCAGGGCCATAAGATAAACAAAAGAAGAATTGAAGAATGTAGGTGAAGAATTCAGTGAAAGATTGGATGCCTTCTCTGGTTGCTTTCCTCTCTTTTTATAGACTTTCCCCTCCTAATCGAAGTCAGAACGTATTTTAGGTTAAATTCCTGTCCATTCCCCTCAATTTTGAGCGAAAACAACCTAAAATCGCGAAATCAACAAGTCCTCTACGGCGCACGGGCGCCGCGGCGCTTCGGATTGTCTTACCGTGGCGCCGCAGCGCTCCCTTGTGACCGCCAAGGCGCCCAGAATCTTCTGGATTTTGCCAAAGTGCCGAACATGAAAGTTGTAGCTCTATGTCTCTTCTTTCCATAGCCGCTGAAATTACCTTAATCAGAGTCCAAATGAGTGAGATATGCATTAATTAGTGAGACAAGGTCAGAAATCAGCATTTTTCTATGATTTTCTCTCTATTTTCCTCTTCATTTCTTCTTTATTATTCCTAAAACACAAAACACAACACTCAGTTAATTCATACCTATTTTCTACTAAAATTAAATAAAAAGCAACTTAAAACATGTCAAAAACATGCTTATTTTATAGCATGTCATAAAGCGATAGAGAGTTTGTCACAATGAAACAAATGCAAATAACCAATTAAACAAGCCTAGGGTTACAGTTCACCACACTTATGATGCTGAACAACTAATATGTACCTCTAATTGCAATTTTCCAGGTTATTGGGGATGGTTTAGCCTTAATTAACTAGCAACCTCTTTCAAGTGTTACTAATCGTACCTAGGTTAATCCAATTGCCTACTTTTGTGGTTCTTAGTTTAACCTAGGTCCATTAAGTTCTATGCCAACCATGGAATACAATTAATCAGTTTTCTCGTGCCCACTAATTGATTCATTCCTAGAGAACCTTAAACTACTTTCGCGATTAAGGTATCTCTAATTAACCATTAGGTTCCGGTATTAATCTTCACCTTTCAGTCCATCAATTAATACCCTAAGACGTGATAAATATTGGCCAAACATTCATCAACTCATATAACCAATACTTAATAGCTAATCCTAATTTAACCATAGATATCACAATTAGGGTTCCAATGGTTCAATGTGCAGAGTGTATTATCACACCATAAGTGGGTTTTCTAAAACCATAGATCAAAACTCTACTCAAACAAAATAGAAACAGAAACTAAAACCAAATTCATTAAGCAAATCATAAGTATTCAATACAAACCAAGACAAAGAATTGAAATAGAGATAGTGCAGAGATAGAAAGATAAAACCTAGATGGAGAATGAAATACAAGCAGAAATTGCTATTAAATCTACTCTAAGAACATGAATCAAACTCTAATCCTACTCTAAATCTAATCCTAAGGTGTTTCCTAACCCTAAAACTAAGTGGAGAAGGTATGAAATCGGTTCTCCCCCCTTTGGCAGCGATTTCCCCTCAATATATAACACTTTGGGCGGCCAAAACCCTAAAAAACACGGAGCTTACAGACCCGCAGCACGGCCTGGCCGTGCTTCGGGTGGGTTTCTGGGAGAATCCTGCAGCATTTGCCCAGAACACGGCTAAGCCGTGTTGCAGGCCTCCAAGCATAGCCTGGCAGTACTAGGGCCGTGCTGCCCAGAATCTTCAGAATTTTCCAAAGTGCTGAATATGAAAGTTGTAACTCTATGTCTATTCTTTCCATAGCCATTAGAATCATCTTAAACGGAGCTAAAGTGGAGGATATATGACAAAATTAGTAACCAAAGGTCAGAATTCGTCCTACTGCACTGTGATTTTGACTTGAGAGCTCTGTAACGCCATGAAATCTCCTGAATTTGAGTAAGTGTTCAACATGAAAGTTGTATATTATTGTGTTACCTTTTCACAGCCACTTGAATTACTTTGATTAGAGGTCATAAGTCAGAGATATGCTCGAAACAGTACTGAAAGGTCTAGAATCGTTGGAATGTAGCATTTTTCCATGAATTTCTTATCCTTTTCTTCTTCCTTTGTTCTTAATTATGATCACATCGGTGTGTTGGGGGCTTCCATGCTTCTTCTTTGGTAATCTTCGTCCTTGCTTCCTCCTCATCTTGTTCCATATCCATTTGGCACTTTTCATGAATGTTTTCCCTTGCTTTTTGGCCTCTATTTCTCACCTACAAGCATAAAAACAACCAAAGCAGTATCCAAAGCAAAACATAGCCAAAAGCAGGGAAATAACCACAAGTTTACTATGAATTAGGGGATAAAATATAGCCTTTAAATACTCAAAATACCCCTTTATCATCTGTGCTGCACTCTAAAACCCCAAAACTTTTCTTCAATTGCATGATCCATTGCTCTGCAACCACTGGGTCATACTCTCCAAGAAATGGAGGAGGTTTGGCCTTCCAGAATTGGGCCAAGAGTTTATTCATTTGGCTTGGCCTATTTTCCTCTCCAGCACCCTCAAGATTATTTACTAGCCCATATTAGTCACACGACCATAAACTATGCTGACTTTATTTAACAACCCCTAAAACAAAAGCCAATTTCACAATAATTCAACTCTAAATCAATTTAGAATATCCTAGAATAAGTCCAAACACATAAATAATTCCCTAAACTATTGCTCTGATACCAACAAATGTGACACCTCGAACCTCGAAAATCTAGATCGTAAAGTGTTCCTTATTATCTATAAATTCTTGGCAATGACCACCTAGCTCATACCTTAACCTATTCACTTATATTGTTTGTTATCATTCTTAGGAAAACATAAAGTGCTTTATACCATCCCAAACATTTTCAAATTTCATTTCCTGATAGGCAACTAGCTAGGTATGATATGCATTACTTACATCATAAAGGATCTCATGCCATAATGGAAAGGGGTATAGTCCATAACTTATATTACATCACATTATAAGCTATCTAATAGGGACTTGGCACTTAACTAAGCCATCCCACGTAAATATTACACATCCAAAGAAACTATAATCATGATCATATGAGTCAACCTTGAGACCCCTGTTGCTCACTTCTTGCTAGAAGACCTGGAATGTGATTATGTGGACATAAAAAGTGAGATGACAATCTCAATAGCTAGCAAGGTTTTCAGAAAAATAGTGCACATTTCATTCCTTAAAACATCTCAAATTATTTCACTGAAACATAAGCACTGACCATACATCATACATACGGCATCTTGGTCACACGGACCCATAACATCATGGTCTACTTACCCAGTGCAGTCAATACGGCCATACCTGCAAAGGGCTATGCATCTCCTATTATTGGCCAATCGTGAGGGAAATGGGGCTTACTTGGCACCCTTTTGTGCACCCCGTTAATTCCCGAGAATGCATACATAACATATCTTTAGACCATCATTCATCATAGCATAAAAGTCAGGCAATCAGTGAAAATTCATAATTTCAAGTTCATAAGCAATAAGAGTGTTTTAAGGAAAAGCTAGCTACCAAGTTTTTTTGAAAAATAATAAACATTCCTTAAAACGCCTCAAATTATTTCACTGAAACATAAGCACTGACCATAAATTCATCATACAGCATCTTGGTCACACTAGGGACCCATAACATCATGGTCTACTTACCCAATGCAGTCAATACGGCTATACCTGCAAAGGGCTATGCATCTCCTATTATTAGCCAATCGTGAGGGAAATGGGGCTTACTTGGCACCCTTTTGTGCACCCCCTTAATTCTCGAGAATGCATACATAACATATTTTTAGACCATCATTCATCATAGCGTAAAAGTCAGGCAACCAGTGAAATTTGATAAATTCAAGTTCATAAACATAAATAGTGTTTTAAAGAAGAGCTAGCTACCTCAATTATAGCACAATCACTTCCTTTCCAAGGCTGCCAAGGTTATTACCAGCAACTCAAACTAAAACATATAAGAATTCTTGGTTAATGCATGAATATTAGGTCCTAAATCCATAAATACCTAGTTTAAGAGCTTTTGCTCCTGAAAATAAAACTACGATTTTGCTTAGATTTGGGGTTGTTATTAAATATGACAAAAGTCCTCTAAAAATTATAAAATTTTGTATGGAGGAACCTTTACATGTTTATTTTATTTCTAAATTCTCTCAGCCCTTAAATATTCCATTCATTCCCAAAAACTACCTCCATACCCAGGACAGTGCAATTTAGTTTTGGTTCCATTTCTATTCTGTTTTGCATCCATTAGGATTAGTAAAACTACTTCAAAATGCATGATATTTTATATGAAGCATACTAGATATGTTATATAATCACTATAAAAATCTCAAGTAAAAAAATAATTCATTTTATCCTTCGAATATCCCAAGATTTAAGGCTGTCCCCGGTTATGGCCTGTTCTGCCTCATTTCCTGCCTACCTAATTCCTATATTTTGTTATATGTCTTAACCTCCTCAGAATTTTCTAAAATTTGGTGGGATCCTTAATCCATATAACTTGTCATAAAATTTTCATACAAAAGTGAAACATCTAAATCCTTCAATATTTTGTCTTTCCATCAACAGTCTAAACTGTCCAGCCAATTGTCCTCAACACTGTTTTAATTGTACAAGACCTAGTTGTAGATTCTCAAAAATCATGAAAATTTCCAGAATTGATTACTGATAGTTCAATACTCATCTCACTAAAAATTATAAAATTTAAAGACCATTTACTAAATTTACTAAGCTAATATTTTCGGGTGCAAAAAGTTTTCTATTCTCTCAACCTAACTCTCCTATGCTCTATGACCTTTACTCACTAATCAGACGCTAACTAACTCATATGGACTCGAAATTTGTGATTCCAGTGGCTATGTGACCGTGAAAAATGTATCTAAAACTTTCATTTTAACCACGACTTCATATTCCTTATGGATTAGTCCCAGAAATTTGAAAATAGAAGTTATTCTTCACCAGCCTGGATTCTAAACCGGATTCTGACCTCTCATCACTCCATGGACTATAACTCTCTCATTTTATGTCTGATTAATGTGATTCCAAATGCTATGGAAAGCTATGACATCGTGCTACAACTTCTATGTTGAATACGTTTTCATATTGTAGACATAAATTCCTCCATGCAGGCCCAAAAAGTAACCTAATAAACTGAAAACTGGATTTTTATAAGAAGCTAGACTTACCTTATGTAAACCTACTCCTATGGCTTTCAATTTGCAGCTTCCTTCTCGTCTTGGTTTCCTTTGCAACTTAGCCACGTTTCTTACACCAAATATGGGTTGATCAAGGCTTCAAACCTCAGCAATCACTCTCACTCTCACTGCCTAATGGTGAGGGAAGAAAACTCTCCATTTTGTTCCCTGGTTTTCTTCACTCTCTTCTTCCTCTCTTAACCTTCTTCTTCTTGCTGGATACTCTCTCCCCCTTCCTTCCTCTTCCTCTTAAGTTTTTTGGACCATTTTCCTCCCTCCTTTCTCCTGCTAGCGTGAGGCAAGGGCATGTGTTTTCTGCTGCACCATTTTTGAATGCAAGGAGGTGGCTGCCATAGTTGTAGGGATTCCCTGGTTCTGCCGGGCAGGTGAGTGAGTTCTTCAGCTGCCCTCCACATAGGTGCATGCATATTAAAATATGATCAGTGGGAGTGGGTGAAATTGTATGCATGACGTGAAGGAAAACACTTGCTGCCACATCACTTGCATGCAGGAACGTTTCTGCTTGTCTCATGGAATAAAGGTAATAGGATTTTGTTGCAGATGGGAGCATGATTTGCTGCCGTGTAAGGCAGGTTTTTGCTTTTTATGGAATAAGGATGGAAGTGCATATACTGTCATGTGGGGGGCGTTTTATTCTGCCTGCATGTGGGAGCAAGGGTGGCGTGAAGATGCTGTCTGGTGGGACATGTTTCTACTGGTATCTTGGAGCAGATGGGGGGCGTGATTTGCTGCTGTGTAGGGCAGGTTTCTGCTGGCTGGGTGGAGCAAGAGTGGGTGTGTTTTTGCTGCTTGGTTTAGGAGCAAGTGTGGGGCATTTTTCTGCTGCATGTGGAGCATGATCTTCTGCTGGTTTTGGTGCACGTTTCAGCTTGCATTCCTAGCTGCATTCATGCTTTTTAACCTACCAAGGTTGTTGTGTTTTGTTTCAAATTTATGTGCATGCATGGGTGAATATATTTGTTATGATATGCATGTGTAAATGAGAGAAATGTATCTATATATATACACGTAAAGCTTTTGTTCTTGCATGTGTAAATTCATATATTATAATGTGTATGGTGGAGGTGAGAGGAAATATGTATATATATTTATATTGCATCACATAATGTTTTTTTTTCCTTCCATATTATGTTGCTAATCCTAAATTAGTAGCATCTTAAGGAATATATTTGTATCCTATTCCTCTAATTTATGCTCCAAAAATATTTTATTTATATTACTTCTAACCATAAAATGGTACCACATTTTAATAAAGATTTTTATTGTCATCAACTACCCATTTTAATTCTTGTTCATATATGTCCTAATTTATCACTAATCCTAGACTAGTAATGTCAAAAAAATGTATTTGTGTCCTCTCTCCATCCATTTTGATCCTAAAATTTTTTATTTATGTGATTCATCATTAACTATGTTACCTATTTTATGCTTGCCTTATAATCATATAACTAAGCATCTTAATCACTTGTCATATGTATCTTCTACTCATCCTTGAATTTATCTAACTTTATTAGAGGCTTAGGATGTTACATGTTGATCTTTTTTTTTTTCGGGATGGCAGTAGAAATATATACCCTTTCTGGCGACATGGATAGTAAGACAAGGGGATATTTTGAAAATATAATAATGTTTCCCTTAATTACTAATCTTCCATTGTAACTACAACCTTGCATCTTAACTTTCTAGTTTGTTTCCCTCGAATCTTCTGGTTCATTCTTTTTAGTTGAAGCATAATTGATTTATATGCCTTCCTTAGTTAGTTTGGGAAGTAGGATAACATGCAATGCCATCTTCTTATTAACATATGATTTAATTGACTTCCTATAGACCTTGAATTCCTTATTCCTATTTATACTTGTTTGGATTATTCCAACTTTCTTGCTCTTGAACTCTAACTTAAGACGAAGCAAATAAAGTATAATCCTTTAAAAATCTTAGGTTTACATATTCTTTATTTTAAATTTCTCGCTATCTCCAAAAATTTATCTCTACTCTAATCCTTAGAAAATAATCTCTACAAAACACTTAATGAATAAAAATTGTGGGGATGTTACATTGAGTATTAATTGTTCTTCTATTCTTCATCTTATGATTGTTTCATCTAATTGCTAAAAGTCCTACTAGTACATTATCTGATTTAATCTATTGTTGAATCATATATCGAACGAAACTTTGATCACTAAGGTTTAATAGGCAAATAGGATTACAGTTGTATGATTATGAACTATTAATCTTATGAGGAATAATTAACTAAATTAAACAAAACAGATTAGTTGTGTTGTTTATCTTTATTAGTCTCTCTAGTTCTTAAAATGATTGTTAAGTTAAATTTTGTTGATCAATTAAGGTTGCTCATCAATTATGGTTGTTTGAGACAATTGTTATCGATTAAAAAAACTAAGGAGTGACATGAATTGCATTCTAATGGTAAATATTCAATAAGGGATTGACTATATTGTCAATAATCAATGTAAATATTTTAGATATTGACCTAACCAACATTTTTCATATTAATTCATCACTATATTCTCATATCTACTCTTGAATTTCTTTTGTACTCTTACTGTCTACTTTATTGCATTCAAAACCCCCTATAATATTTCACAAAAGGTAGTCGTAGTCTCTGTGGGATCGACCCTTACTCTCACTACTATAAGTTAGCTCTAAGGTAAGATATTTATTATATTTGGAGTGCCTGCGATAACACTTTCCACTTATCCACACATCTAAGATTTAACTCAATAATTGCAATAGAAAATTAAAAGATCAGTAACGTTAAATAACTCAAGCACACATAATTGGATTCAACCTAGTTGATTATTCTTCCCAAAGGTTAATAATTGTTAAAGCAGCATACTAGTCCCAATTACCTCATAAATTAGACTGATAAAAAAATTTAAATTTGGTTTCATGATTTAGCTATAGGTTAACCTTATTCAATTACTAGAGTGCCTTTTCTAGAAATCAAGCAAGATAACCATGAAAGGTAAGCACAGAAGAATAACTTAATACCCAAAATTGAATTACAATAGATGAAATACAAATTTCTTATCTCACAGTATCATCCTAGTTTAAGATTTCTATAACTTAACCAATAAAAATGAGTTTAGCCAAGCAAGTCCATTAAACCAAACTAAAAAAGAAAAATTAGAAGAGTATAAGATGTTGAAAAATGCCTTCTTATTGTGCTCTTTGGCTATCTATTTATAAGCATTGGTAACCCTAGTAGCATAGGGTTTTTTCTTATTAGGTTTTGGCCTATTTGAGTTGTAACCAACTCATTCTTTTCCATGATATTTATTTTTTAATTTCATAGGCTTAATGCCACGACAGTAAGAAGCCAATGCTGTAGTGCTTTCTCTTTTGAGGTATTTGTGGGCTTTATAGGTTCACTAATGTTGCAATTCTAGTGCTTTTGCCTTGATTTTCTATATCTTTAAATCCTTTATTCTTTCTTTATTTTCTATATTTCTCCATCTTTGCCCTTTATTCCTTCATTATTTCTCTCATTTTGCTCTTTCTTTCATCCTTTAACATAAAAAATAAAATAAAATTAATTCTCAACTTATTTCACTTAAAACCTAATAAAAAGCTAGTTTATAGGTATTAAAATCATGCTTAATTATACACATCAATATTTAGTTATAGGGCTTTAGGTTTAGAATTGGTTGATTCTTATGTCAGCTTTCAAATCTCCAACAAATAAAATGAGCATCAAAATCGAGCTTGGGATGTCCAAAACACCTAGAAAACAACCTCAAGGTGTTGTATACTATTCATACACTAGAATGACTATTCACACATTAGAATTACTATTCACAACAGTGGAAAACACTAATAATATCAGGAAAACATTGTAAAACAAGCTTCAAACTTTGAACCCTAACATTTTAACTACTTCTAAGACTCCCTATAGTGTTAGTTTTCCATTTATAGTGTCTAAGCATACTAAAGCTGACCATTTTAGGGCTTTCTTCTTGAATTTTTTGATGACTCTAGCGAAACCAATCAGTCCAAAATGTAGGTCTTGTTGTCACAATTCGAATAGTACCTACAATGCCTCAAGCAAAAGTATTTAGATGGTTGGAAATTTTAAAGAAAAGGAAGAAAGAGTTTATAAAAAGAGAGAAAGCTAACCAAAATAAAGGAGAAGGATGTGAGTAATGATAAAATAGGAAGGCATTTTTGTTTTTTTGCTCGACATTGGGTGTCGGTGAATAGCTTTCATAATGGTGGCAGTTTTGAAAACTAGATCTTGCATGCCCTGCTTCTAGCATCGCGGTGCTAAATGTTCTAGACTCCTGGAACAGTGATGCATATTCCTAGTGTTGCAATGGTATCATGCTAGTGTCGTGGTGGCAACACTTTTGGAATCTGTGTTGGCCTTTTAGGCATCTAGCATTACGGTGGTAAATGCATGGCGTTGTAACATTGGTCTCTTTGAAAATAAAAACTTTGTTGCAAACTCTTAAACATACCATAGCTTCCACATAGCCTTCACATAGCATATAACTTACATTTAAGCTTTTGTAAAAACCTTAATTACACTTTAAAGCCATAATTTCTTTACAAAACTATCAATAAAATAAACCACACAAAACATACGTATGTGTGCACTTAAGGTTAAAACAAATTAAAGCAAACAAAATTATTTAACCCTAGTCATATATTGCATGATAGAATTTATGTGCTTAATTTGAGACTGAGTTTCCATATGTTCTAATTCTTTAAGCACCAAAATTTCTTGTAAATTCCTAACTCATAGTAGGTATGTGCTCTTGATCTTAAATTTCTAATACCTTACTTTATGCATTTTAAGTAAGAAGAGATATACATCCATTAAGGGGGAGTCCATGTGTGATCTTGTTAGGGTTTTCACTTTTGAAATAAGAATATATGTGCACAATCAATCTTCATTCTAAAAGAACACTAATATTGAATTTTAATTGTATGCATGATTTAAACGCGGGTAAAAACTTCATTGATGATAATGTTTATTAGCTCTTACTCCATTCTCATAGTTTGGAAGATTTACTTGATCGAACCATTAAACATGTGCTTATTTGATAAGGTGGCCTTATGCTTCTACAAGAACAATGTGCACAAAAATGTTTAATCATTACATGATTATTCTTGCAATATGCTTTGTGAAATAGTTTTAGTATGATTCAATTAATTTTTATTGAGCTTTCATAAGAAATGATAAGATTGATTTTTATTGTTGGTTTAATATTTATCTACTCATAATTGACACACACACACACACACACACACATACATATATATATATATATATATATATATATATATATATATATATATGTTTTAGAACTTTGATTTTGATGAAAGGCCCTATGCTAAAATGAAATCATATGATTTATAGATAAGAAATAGGGGAAAAGAAGGAAACCACCTTCTCTACACCCTTTTTGTTTATGTCAAATAGGGGTAGAAGAATGATAAACGGGAACTTGTTAAACATATTGTTAAAAATACTTCTCTATGGCGATTTATCATCATGAAAAATGGGGAGATTGTTAGACATATAGCTTTATGTCATAGGTTTTGATGATGACAAACGTGTTTATATGTATGTAGCAAGCATATGTGATTATTTGATTACTGAGTGCTATGCATAATTATAATCATTAATATATAATATATTATACTTAATCATGCTTTGTGCACTAACTATGAAATATACTTGCTTATATATCAATTAGTTTCTATAAAAAGATATAAGTCTTATGTACTAGATATATGCTTCTAAGAAATTAATATTAATGATATATTGTTTGTAGAATATCATTAATCATGCATATTATTCATGAAATGTAAATTGGACTAACAACTTGGTTGCAAGTTAAATATTTTTGTAGGTTGATCTAAAGTAAGAAGAGTTAGCATTGTAGTGAAGAATATGAAATATCAACATCATACTAAACTCAAAGAATGATGCTCCAAGAATTGAAGAAAAAGGATTGAAGACATAGAAACTTGGTTGCATCAACAAAGCACATGAAGTCAAGGAACCTCAACACGTCAAGGTAAATCCATCCTTAGGAATCCTAGACTTATAGTCATATGTGAAACAACTCTTGAGCTCAAAAATATATCTTAAAACATATTTTAAAGATCAAAGGAATTAATGTGCTAGCATTTGTTACTGCTAGCTAACAGTGTTTATGACAAGAATCCCTTCCAAATATTTGACATTTTTAACTAATTAGTCAATTAATTAATTAATTACTGGTTTAATTATTTATTTATTTATGTAGAATCTCAGAATAGACAATCTTATTTAACATATACTCTCATTTCTTAATACCAAATATAGATCAAAACGTAATCATATTCTAAATTTTAAAGCAAATAGATATACTAGTCACATCGGGCACCTAATTCATAGACTTCAATATTCAATCATAACACATTCTCATTTCCTCTTATCATTCATTACGCGACTCATGTTCCGAAGACACTAATCAATATATTTTTACCCTAAAATTCTTCAATCTAAGAGTTTTATACTTGCCATCATGCATTAGTCAAAATTGTCTTTGCAATGATAGTTAGGATTGATTTTATTAAACATTTAATCAAATTTCATATACTTATGCTCTTTAATTCAAATATGAATGTATATTCATCAAGGTGGTCTATAATTGTATAGTTTTATAACTTGTTTGAAATCATAAATCTCATATTTCTAATTATGTTTTTACCAAACATAAGTTTGTCACTACTACCAAATTCATAAGTAGTAAACTTATGTCAAAACCAACAATTATCTTTATCATAGTCATGCCTATACATCTAAAACTATAAGTCCTCTCTACTTTCATATTTAAATTATTACTTTATAGTCGTTCTCTTAATGCCTTAAGTGTCTACTAATTCCATTCCTCTATCTAACTATGATATAAACCATAGTTTCCATTGTTCAACAATTTATGCTTTGGTTATACAAGCTTTACATATTTCATACCATTCCTATGGATTCAAATCCTTTAGAGCTCAAGGTGAATTTACTTCCTATTTCTTAACAATATCCATAATAAGAGGTTCTAGCTTAGTATGCCCCTCAAACATACCCTGTAATATTTAAGTTACAACCAAAGGTCATTCTAAAGACACTCCCTATACTACTCATCTAGTAACTATATTAACCTATCTCTATTCTATTTAAAAAAATAATTTAGCTTATGTTATTCCTTAAAAATTAACTATAAAAGACTTCATTCTCACTTTCTTTTATACAACAAAACCACATCCATCCAATAACTCTTCACAAGAAAAACTTAACATACATACATACTCCTAATTCTTTCCATAAACTTATGTTGGTGCAAAATGTTAGCGTGACAAGGTGTAACAACCATAACTCCTTAAATACCAATGTCAAGACAAATTGTCCTCTTGAATTTAAGTATTCCTAATTCAATTCCTCTGCTTCCAAAATGCTTAATTTATACTATCTCATCATAATTCTATTTACTATAGTAATATGCCTCAACAATTTCCTTAACCATTAGCTATAATAGACTTAACTCCAGATATGCTTCATTTTCCATAAGCCCACACTCATCTAATAGTCATTCATACAACTCCATATTTGCTTACTATCAATTCATTAGAGAACTCTAAGCATGTAACTCATTTTTCCATATTAAAGTTTAATAAACCATAGTCCATCATTTATATATCTCTAAGCATTTAATTAACTTAATCTAAATTTATCCCATTACCTAAAATAACATGCATTAAGTTTTTTCCTAATAGTTTGTTTAGTATACATAATTCCAAATGCTATGTAATCCACTATTTTATGGCATTCCAAAAACCACTCACAACCAACTATCCTTTACAAGAATATGCAACTCAGCTTCCAAATCACCTTTTCAACATTTATATATAAGCTTTTAAAAGCAAGAATTAGTATTAAATGTTATACTTTGTATTATTTACTCACCATCTTCAAGCTCCAACTGGACTAGCTTTTTCGGTAAATTTACCAAACCAACAAGACCACTTGAACCTCAATTTCATACTCTATAACGCATAACAATCAAAACTTTAAAATTCTTTATGAGGGTACTATTCACACAGACACAACATTATTCATGTTACTATTCAATGAAGAGTAAATTCATGATTTAAGGTCCAAAATAGTGTTATTTAATCAAGAAAATTTCTATATTTGGGTTATCCTAACTCCTAAACATGATTACGAACCCAGAAATGCCAGAACAAATTTCAAAAACTTGAGATTTTGAATCTTCCATTTCTTAGGCTGGAAAAAGTTCCACAATCCATGTTACATAATGTTGGAATATATGGCATCATAATTGGATGGTTAGTTAGCTGGAAGATGAGAATAAAAAGACAACACGAAGGGAATGGGAAAAGGAGCTCATGAGAGAAAGTAAAGCAAAATATTGAAAAAATTATAGCACACATATCACATGGCAAAAATGAAGAGAAGAAATGGGCATATTTGTAATTTCAATCCACCAGATTTTTAGGAAGGCATTATGGAAATTTTTTGCAGCTAAGTGGCCAAAATTGGATTTCTAAGCCACCAAATTTTTTTTTGGCCAATTTTTAACAATTGATGCAATTAAAAGGGACATATATAAAATTTCCAATGTTTAAGACTTGTTCTTGTCCTTCATAAAATTTCTTTACATTTTGAACCCATAAGATTATTACCTATAATATTAAACATATCCACTTTTATAAAAGAACCATAAAATTTTTACATAAAACATAGGTATTAGAACATATTATGCTATTTATATTGCAAGTTAAGACAATTCTGATAGTTAATGGCTTTGCCATAGAGCTAAAGGTTTCATTATAGTCAAATTTGGGTCTTTGGAGGAACCCCATAGCCATGAGTATGGCTTTAAATTTCACGATTAACCTATTTGGATTTTTTTTCTACCTGGAACACCCACTTACATCCTATAGGTGTTTGGTGTTGAGGTAATTGCATCAAGGTCTATATCTTGTTTCTCAACAAGGCCTCATATTTTTCTTGCATTGTAGCATGCCAATGAGGTGCTTGTAGAGCTTCTCTTACATTGCTATGTTATGTTAGTGTCAAGAGTGCTAGAGGATTAAAGATACTAGCCTTAGCTCTAGAGACCATGGGGTGGTTTCGAAGCACAAATGGTGAAGATGTAGGTGATAATGCTTCATCTAGGAATGATTATGTGTTAAATGGCATTGGTGTGGTATAAACGTGATGTTGCAATCATGCCAAATTAATAAAATCCTTACCCTTAAAAATAAATAAATGAAGTAGCAGGAGCAAGATTCGAACCCACATATAATGGTAGTTAGAACGTTTACCTTTATGAACATAAATAGTGGGATTAAGTGTCATAGTCTAGAATTAACAAAAAATTAAATAAGAAAATTTCATATTGCAATAAAGAGATGTAATTAATGTAAGATGCATTGGTTTAGGTTAACGTTCACCATTAGAATTTTCTACTAATCATTGATATAAAATATATCACATTCATATTACAAATATTCATTTTTGGAATTAAATCCTATCCCACCTTAAGTCCCATTAATTAGAGTACAAGCGAACTAATTAAACCTAATAACTAAACAATATCAGACAAGTGCTCAAGATTTAATTTATTAATTTTATAATGATTTAGAAAGATCGGTGAAGGTAAGCAATTCAAGGACAAGTGGTCAAATTTAATCTAGTTCAATGTTTTTCCTATGATTTAATAATTCCTAACATAGCAAATTACTAAACCCTAGTTGTAACGACCGGTTTATATATATATATATATATATATATATATATATATATATATATATATATATATATATATATATATATAGCAACCGATAATGGATTCCAAGAAGCGAACCATACACATTTATATAAGCAACTAATATTTCATTATCATAATATTCGAACTACATCAGAGTTTAATATTTATACATCTGTGACACTGAGTCACATAACTACATCAACTTAACATGAACCCTATACCACACATCTCCCCTGGGTGTAAAGGGTGGAGGAGGTGGTGCTGGCATCGGGATCTGTACAAGGCATCGCCATCTACTGGATCTCTATGATCAATTGCACGGAAGTAGCTAGCGTATCGTTTACTCTTATCTGAACACAACACCAACAATAATGAGAATGGAGGTTCCCAATAGGTTTAACATTAAAAGAATCATACAGTAAATAAGGAAAACACAATGTTATGTCCAGCTGTATAAACTACAGAAAATATTTTCTCTTTGTATATGATAAAATAACAAGAATGTATAGCATGCTTTCATATTCAATAAACAGGTAATGCATCAATATCAGGCATGTATAATAACCAGGTTATACTTCAAAATGCTTGTATCTATATATCTTTAAAGTGCTTTCATGCAGGGTGACTGATCGTCTGCAGCCACATCTCAACACCTAGTGACTAATAGTCTGTAGCCACTTCTCCACACTTAGTGACTAATCGTCTGTAGCCACATCTTAACCATATACATCAACATGATATAGCCATGTATACATCAAACAACTCACCTTTATCATCATGCTTGCCATCTACAATCAACTTCGTCTCTCCATATAATCAATATGTAACAATCCATTTATCGTCATATAGTAATGTACACATCATATTCTTTAATCATCATGACCATCACAATAGGATTATGCATTAACCAAGCACATCACTAATATCATGCATAATATCAGCACCACATCATTTAACAAATATGTATTAATACACTTACCAACAATGCATACCTTATATCATGTAATCCTCACGCATTGATATACTAGCATAGGTGTAACAACTCCATTTATGTAAATGTAACAATTTTTTTTTCTTTTTTTTTATATTTGTAAAATTCCATGAAGTTATTACTACTTTAATTCTAACCACTTAACTCGTAATAATAATCACTTTAACCAAGCATAATTGTTATTAACAGTGATACAATATTGAGTTTCCATACACACTATTATTTTACAAACTACACACCATTATTTTACAAACATTGTACAAAGATACATATTAGCTCTAATCATCTATGTCGACTACTTCTGGGGACACTGGTGCAGGTGGCACCTCCACCGGAATCTCAGTCACATCTACTACAAATACATCTAAAATAACTGGTAGTTGCCCAAGGTAGGGCACCTCGATCCAACGTACGGAAATAATAAGTGTCATAGAGAAAATATGCATATTTATTCTTCTGAACATGATATGGAAATATAGTGAGAATGAAATCCCAGTAAGTTCAACAATAAATCATCATCAATATAGCTCACGTCATGTTCAGCTGTATAAACTACAGAAAATATCTTTGGTCACATGAATGCATTATATCTATGCACATAAGAATCATACAGTAATGATATGTATGACATGATTAACTATTTTTAGAATATCATATGATGATTATCAATTTATTCTCATATCAAGCTACCTCGGTCAGGGTGAGTAATTTCTACTCTCCGGTACGGGCTTTTCTCGCTCCGTCTGACATGGCCCACTTTCTCTTTCTTTTCTAATTAACATGATCATAACCGTTGGTAGGGCGTCCCCTACTGGTGCACCACACGGATTGCCATGTGACCGTGCTCATTTCTTTTCTTTTCACAATGATAGCCAAAATATGCTTTCAATAACAAGTATGTTCATCAAAATATAACTATTACCATAAACCATTGGTAATCATGCCATGAACATAACCATTTCAAATATCACTTTATAAAATATTTTCATGTCAAAATTTCACACTTAAGATGGTAAGAAGTTCATACAATGGCAATGGCTATGGCATATACCAGTCATTTATTATTTTCATTTATAAGATTCGTCTTCTTTTTTAAATATTAATTTCATCTCTTCATTTTCTTTATGCTTGGCCTTTAGTCAATTTCTTCTTATTTATATCATTTCTAACACATGTTCTTACAAATTTATAGAGCATTTTTCTCCAATTTGATTTCTACTATTACCTTATAGTTAAAGAGATTCATCTAGGGTAGAAAAATATTGAAAATAGGCTTCACCAGCTTCCAACACGGTCTGTCCATGTTCCAGGACACGACCATGCTTTAAAAATACATCAAATGTACTCAAAAATAGCCCCGAACACGGCTAACCCATGCTTGAAGTACCCAGAACACGTTCTGTGACCATTGCTCACTAATCAGAGCATAACTCCCTCATTTTAACTCCGATTGAGGTGATCTTGGTGTCTTTGGAAAGATAAGACAATTATCTAAAACTATTTTGTTCATTATATCAGCAAAATAGTAATACATCTTGGTTTTATTACTCCCTTAAATTCAATATTATTTCTTCTCGGGTAGGTTCTAACCTTTACTTACTAATCTGACTATATCTCCCACATACGAAATCCAAATTAAGTGATTCCAGTGGCTAAACATCCGTGACACATAAATATATAATTCATATGTTAACCATTTATTTTAATTCCTTATAGAATTTTCCTAGAAATTAAAACACCGAAGCTATCCTAACATATTCTTCCCTGATTAACCATTTTCTGACCTTTGTTTACTAATCGGAACATATCTACCACATACGAACTCTAAATTGAATGATTCCAGTGGTTAAAAATCCGTGACATATATAGCTATAATTCTTATGTTAACCATGTATTTTAATTCCATATAGATAATTCCCATATATTAAAATATAGAAGCTATCCTAACATATTCTTCCCTGTTTAACAATTTTCTGACCTTTGTTTACTAATCGGAACATATATACCTCATATGAACTCTAAATTGAATGATTCCAATGGCTAAAAATCCATGACATACATAGCTATAATTCTTATGTTAACCATTTATTTTAATTCCATACAAATAATTCCCAGAAATTAAAATACAGAAACTTAAAATTTTGCCACACATAGCCATACCTATGCAGAACTTTCTATACCAGCCTAAGTATTCAAACATACATCACATGCAAGATCAATATGTAACATAACATAGCAACATCCATGACCAATCATCAAAGTTCTAAGATCAAAATCTCATATAAATATTATAAGTTTCAAAAGTTTTCTTCAAAAAGAAATATTGTTAAACTTACCTAAGAATCTCCCTAGCTTACTTAGTGAATTGGTTTTCTTGTTTCCTCTTGAAGAAGTAGCAAGATTCCTCCCTTCCCTTAGATTTTCTAGCAGCTTAGGTAAGAGAAGGAGGGTGAATTTTTGAACCTCAAGGATGAAGAAGAAAAATGGACTCAAGTGGAGATTAAGGTAACTTACCTTGAGTACTTAGCCTTCTAAACTTCTCCTTCTTCTTCCTTCCTTTCTTCTCCTCTCTTTCTCTCCTTTCCTCACTCTACCTTGCTTCTATTTCTCTCTCTTCCTCACTTGGACAAAATTAAAATGTTGTAAGGGTGGGTTTTGCTTAAATAGACCACCAAATAATACACCTTTCATGATCATGGGTCTACCTTATCACAATTAGGATACACTTTGTTGAATTTTTGGAAAACAAACAACTTATGTTCTTGTCTTCCTCTTCCTTAGTCAAGATATGCATAGGAAAAGGAGATTTGTATTTTGAAAATTATGATGATATTATTTTAAGATAAGGGACAAGGTCCCTTTGATTTAGGGATTCATTTCCATTTTCTTTTGTCTTAAACAAGTATGATAGGTTTGCCTTTTTAGGTGGCAAATTTCTAGCCCTTGAATCTCCATTATTTGGTTGATATTATTTGTGTGGGATAGGAATGTTGTGTCCTAATGCCATGTATTATCATACCACTTGCTAAAGTTATGAGTGTAGAATATAGATGTTTTTGTCCTAAAGCCTTGTATTATCATGCCACTTGCCAAAATGATGAATGTAGAATCACATCACTTATTAAATTTTTGTCTTAATGCCATGTAACCTATTCTTTATTATTATTACATTATTATATCATCACCTAATTTATTTTATTTTATTTTTCCTCTTGGATTTGGGCTTATTCCTACACATTTTCTTTGCGTTGGATAAAATTCTACCTTTCTTGGAGGGCTTGGTCACATTTTCATAATTTTTGGGCTAATGGTCCAATTACTATATCCTAGTCCAAGTCCATGTTTTATTTCTTGCTTAGGTTATTCAATGGGCTTGCTAGAAACTTATGTGAAGTGGAAAAAATCTATATGAAGTGTCCATAGGTAAAAGCCCAATGTATGGGCAAAGATTTTAAACTTAGTAACTCTAGTTCTTGAATTAGGAAAAATTACCCTAATCCAATGTTCTTGAAAATTTAAGACCTTTACTTGTTTCTAAAAATTTATCTTCCTTATCCAAGAATTTTGCATCTCTTTAGTATGTTCTTTCTAATTTTTTTCTATTAGGTTTTCCCTCTTTATTTGTTCTCTTAATGTTAGAAACATTTTCTATGCATATACATAAGGTGAAGAATTTCTAAGGATTATATTTTCTTAGATATCTAAAATATTGTCTAATAAACTTTATTTCCTTAATTATCAATAAAAGAAACGAAATTAGGGATGTTACAATAGGCATCAAGTCAACATGCATTTCATCCATACATTGCACCTCTAGCTCATATGCAGTTTCCCTTACATAGATCTCATCAATATATAACACATTCACTTGCATAGGTCTCATTAATATGTATTTTTATCCATACATCTCATCATTATGCAATATGTGATTTAATTTCTCATAATAAAAGGATCGAATTCACACTACAATGCATCATTAAAAAGGTATTTATTTATATTTTAGTTCCCCTTAACATCATCCATCCATTGAAGTTCATTTAGAGCCTTCAAAATGCAAAATAGAGCAAAAAAAACCTCAAGCATGACTTGGCCGTGTCACCAAGCACGGCCGTGCTTCAAGCTATGCAAACCATGATGAAAAATCACAAAATAACCCAAAGCACGGTCGTGCTTTGTGTTTTCCCTGTAGTCCATATTTCCATCCAGCCAGACCTTCCTTTACTAAAAAGACCATAACTCCCTCATTTTAACTCCAATTAAGGTGATGTCAGTGTCTATGGAAAGCTAAGAAAATTATCTACAACTTATATGTTTACTACATTAATATATTAAAAACAGAAAGAGGTTAAAATGGTGTACGAAAACAGCATGGTGACTCTGTACATTGAATCTGACCTTTCTTCACTCATCAAGGGATATCTCTTTCATTTCAAATCCGATCAAGGTGATTCTAGAGGCATTAGAATGCTACAAAATAGGGATACAAATCATATGTCAGACAAATTTCTAGATTTGACATAGATCATAACCAACAGAACCAAACATTCAGAGCATTGATTTTCACCCTTTTCCAGCCAATTTCAACGTACACATGCATAATCTATGCATCCAAACTCTCACTTTTCATGGCCAAACAGAGATATACATCATGAATCATCAAAAGAGGATATTTGAAACACTTATAAATCATTCAAAATACATGAAATTCCATGGGAATATGACTAATGTTAAACCTACCAAACCAGAGATTCTTTCTATCTTTGGATTTCCTCCTCTTGATCACTTCTCCTTCTTCCTTTCTCTTAGATCTTCACCTTTGCTTCCTTTCTCTCTCCTATTTCTCTCTCTTCTTTTCCTTCCTCTCCTTCTCTCGGCCTCTCTTTCTTCTTTTCTTTTCCTGGGCTGCCACCTCTCTTCCCCTTGATCTTTTTGGCCTACTTCTCCTCCAAGCCAAGACTTCTCCAAGTCAACTACTTCTCCTCCAAGCCAAGACTTTGCCAAGTCAAGGCTTTCTCTCCAAGCCATCCCTCTCCCCTTCTCTCCCTTGGGTTAGTCAACTCATCCTTGAGTCAAGTAATGATAAGATATTTTATTTAGCCTTCCTCAACAAGCCATCATCCTCCTATCTCAAGACCTTATTTAATCCAACTATTACACTCTTGCCATCCCATCACAATTGAACTATGCCATTAGATAAGGCTTTGTTTGGTTGTAGGAAAATTCCACCAAATGCTTTAATTCCACTTTATCCTTTTTCTAAGGTTTCATCGATGTTTCATTTTATTCTCTTCCATTCCCTTCACCATGAGAATTAATTTCCACTTATTAAAATCTAGGATGTTACACTAGTTGCTTCACAAATTAATGGGATATAAATATATAATATGGCTATAGAGTGACTTACTCAATTTACTAGAAGGCCCTTTCTAGCAATTAAACAAGTTAATCTTAAAAATAACCACAAAGGAACAATTCAATACCCAAATATAAAATTTTATTATTAAGAACAAAATCTAATCTAACAAGGAATTCATTCTGAGGTTTTAGTACTCCTCGACCAATAAAAAAAATTAGCCATGCAAGGCCATAAAGAAAACTATAAAGAAAATAAAAAAGGAATAGAGAAGAAGAAAGAAATTTGATGATCAAATCATTGAATACTTCTATTCGTATCCTTGATGCTTCCTTGACCATCTATTTATAATCCTTGAAGTCTTTCACAAGCTTAGGTTGGATGTAATTGTATTTATGGACATCAGAATTGTAGCCTAACTCAAACTCTTTCTTTTTCAAATTAAAAAAAAATTGAAGGTTAGCGTGCCAATGTCATAGAGGTGAGAAGCCATTTTCTTGGTTCTAAGGCTTTTAGAATATTTCTAGGCTTTCTAGGTTTATCACCATCGAGACAATGGAAGGCCATCATTGCGATAATGGAACTTCTTCCTAACTCTTTCATAATTCTTTATCTTTGCTTGAATTTCTTTGCTTTTACTCTAATTTTTCACTTTTTTTCTCTTACAAAGAAAAACAAAGTTAAACACATTTATAACTTATTTTAATAAAAAATTGACAAAAATCTAGATTAAAAATACTTATTTTAAGAATAAATATTCACTTATTAGGAATTGAGGTAGTAGTTAGAGGGACTAATGTTGTAGTGGGTGGGATTAATGCTATAGTGGATAAAACTGAGACTACAGTACGTGTTGGATATGTTGTAGTAAGTATTGAGTGTCTAGGTGATATTGTTGTTGTGTGTGTTTCACTAAATAACTACAAGCGCACGGCATAGCTATAGCTAGTCCAGCAAGTACGAGTCATATACCACAGAGACCAATGATCAATTACTAGTGTTCTACGAAGTAAGCTATCTAAATCAACATAATAATAGTGAATAAGAATTCACAATTAATTAAACTGGGTATTAAATTATGAAAAGCCTAGGGTTAGGGTTTACCGCACTTATGATATTCAATAATCAAGATGTATCTCTAATTGCAATTATCTGAATAATAAGGGATGGTTTAACATTAATTCATTAACAACATCTTTCAAGCGTTACTAACTGTACCTAGGTCAATCCAATTATCTGCTTTCGTGGTTCTTAGTTTAACCTAAGACCATTAAGTTCTATGCTAACCATGTGATTCAATTCATAGAGATTCACATGCCTACCAATTGATTCAACTCCTAAGGGATCTTAAACTACTTTCGTGATTAAAATACTCCTAATTAACTATTAAGTTTCAGCATTAGCTTTCAACTTTCATTTCATCAGTTATTAACTTAAGATGTGATAAGACGGTAATCAAGCATTCTATCAACTCGTATACATGTGCATAATAGTTAATCCTAATTAACCACATATAATCACAATTAGGTTTTCATAATTCAATTCAATGCAGTATCATTTTACCATAAGTGGGTTTACCGAAACCCTAGATCAGAATTTTCTCTTGCATAATTGAAAGAGAAAGTAAAATCAATTCCCTTAAGTAAACCATAATTTTCAATACAATTAAAAAAGAATAGAGTAGAAGTAGAACTAAAGATAAAGGTAGAAAGATAAAACTAGTGTAGAAGTAGTGATTAAATAGAGATACATTCCTTGCTTCAATGTTTAATCCAATCTCAAATGCAAAAGGAACTAAAATATGGTTCGATTAGAAAGTAATGGTCAGAAAGTGATTAATCAGGGAAGAATATGTTAGGAAAGCATTTGTGTTTGAATTTCTGGGAACATTCTATAGGGAATTAAAATAACTAGTTAAATAAAAAATATAGATATATGTGTCACAGAATTTTAACCACTGGAATCATTCAATTTGGAATTCTTATGAGAGAGATATGGACAAATTAGTAAGTAGAGGTCGGAACCTACTCGAGAAGGAATAACCTGTCACTTGAGGGAGTAATATCACTAAGAATCTTTAATATTTGGATAAACTGTTCAACATATTAGTTTTAGATAATTGTGTTATCTTTAAATTTACACTAAGATCATCTAAATTGGAGTTATAATGAAGGAGTTATACTCTGATTAGTAAGAGAAGATCAGATAGGATGGAAACCTGCATCCAGAAAATAAAGAGATAAAAATAATATTTAAAAAAGAAAAAAAATCTTATAAATAAAAATAATAAATGACTAGTATATGCCATATTCATTTCCATTGCATGAACTCCTTACCATCTTAAGTGTGTAATGTTGACATGAAAGTATTTTAAAGTGATATTTGAAACGATTATGTTCATGGCATGATTACCAATAATTTTTTTTGTAATAATTATATGAAAAATTATGGAATGTAAGTATAATGAACATACTTGTTATTAAAATCATATTTCTGGCTATTAATGTGAAAAGAAAAGAAAAAAAATAAGCACGGTCACATGGCGGTCCGTGTGGTGCACTAATAGGGGACACCCTACCAACGACTATGATTATGTTAATGAAAAAAGGAAGAGTGCCATGTTGCACAGAGCGAGAAAAACCTGTACCGAAGAGTAGAATGTACTCACCCTAACCTAGGTAGCTTGGTACAAGAACAAGTTGATAGCCATCATATGATATTCTGAAAATAGTTAATCCTACCATACATGTCATTACTGTACGATTTTCATGGGTATAGATAAAGTGCATTCATGTGACCAAAGATTTTTGCTATAGCTTATACGGATGAACATGATGTGATGATGATTATGATTTATTGTTGAACCCACTTGGATTTAATTCTCACTAATTTTCCATATCATGTTCAGAAGATTAACTATGTAGCTATTCTCCATGACACTTATTATTGTTGTACGTTGGATCGAGCTGCCCTACCTTGGGCAACTACCGATTATATTAAATACATCTGTAATAGACGTGACTAAGATTCCGGTGGAGCTGCTGTAACATCCCGTAAGAAAATAAAATTTATTAGACAATTTTTAGATATCTAAGGAAATATAATCCTTATAAATTCTTGACCTTACGTATATGCTTAGAAATATTCTAACATTAATGGAATAGGTAAAGAGAGAAAACTTAAGAGGAAATATTAAAAATAATATACTAAAGAAAGGTGAAATTCTTGGGTAAGAAAGATAAATTTTTGTGAAGTCAGTAAAGGTATTAAATTTTCAAGAAGATTGGATTAGGGTAACTTTTCCTAATTTAAGAGTTAAAGTTACTAAGTTTAGTATCTCCACCCATAATTTTTAGCAAGCCAATAGGATAGCCCAAGGAAGAAATAAAACATAGACTTGGACTAGAATATAGAAATTGGACCGGTAGCCCAAAAATCATGAAAATGTAGAAATTTAACCAAAGTAAAGAAAATGGGCAAGAATGCGCCCAAACCCAACAGGAAAAATAAAACTAAAAATAAAAAAATAAAGTGATGGAATAATGGTGTAATCAAGATTAGGTGACATGGCATAAAGACAAAAAATTAGCAAGTGGTGTGATATCCTATATTCATAATTTTAACAAGTGGTATGATAATACATGGCATTAGGACAAAATATATATATCCTACACTCATAATTTTAGGAAGTGGGTAATAATACATAGCATTATGACAAAACATCTTTATCCTACACAAATAATTTTAGCTAAGCAAGGAAGATTCAAGGGTGGGAAATATGCCACCTAAAAAGGCAAACCTATCATACTTGATTAAGACAAAAGAAAAAGGAAATGAATCCCCAAATTAAAGGGACCTTCTCCCTTATCTTAATAACATATCATCATAATTTTCAAAATACAAATCTCATTTTCCTAAGCATATCTTGACTAAGGAAGAGGAAGACAAGAACATAAGTTGTTTGTTTTCCAAAAATTCAACCAAGTGCATCCTAATTGTGATAAGGTAGACCCATGATTATGAAAGGCAAATTATTTGATAGTCTATATAAGCAAAACCCACCCTTATAACATTAGAATTTCATCCAAGTGAGGGAGAGGAAAAATAGAAGCAAGGTAAAGTGAGAAACGGAGAGGAAGAAAGGAAGAAAGAGGAAGGAGAAATCAAGAGGACTAAGTGCTCAAAGTAAGTTTAACAATATTTCTTTTTGAAAAAAACTTTTGAAACTTATAATATTTATATGAGATTTTGATCTTATAACTTTGATGATTGGTCATGGATGTTGCTATATCATGTTACATATTATGTATGTTTAAATAATTAGGCTGGTGTAGATAGTTCTGCATAGGTATGGCTATGGGTGGCAAAATTTTAACCTTATGTTTTTAAACTTCTGGGAAGAATCGGTAAGGAATTTAAAGAAATGGATAACATGAAAAATGTAGATTTATTTCTCACGGATTGTTAACCACTGAAATCACTCAATTTGGAGTCCATATGAAGTAGATATGATCCAATTGGTAAGCAATGGTCAGAAAATGATTAATCAGTGAAGAATATGTTAGGATAGCTTTTGTGTTTTAATTTTTGGGAACATTCTGTAGAGTCCATATGAGGTAGATATGGTCCGATTAGTAATCAATGGTCAGAAAATGATTAATCAGGGAAGAATATGTTAGGATAGCTTTTGTGTTTTAATTTCTAGGAACATTCTGTATGGAAATAAAATAATTAGTTAACATAAGGATTATAGCTATATGTGTCACGGATTTGTAGCCACTAGAATCACTTAATTTAGAATTATTATGAGGGAGATATAGATAGATTAGTAGGTAGAGGTCAGAACCCACCCGAGAAGAAATAATATGTTCTTTGAGGGAGTAATATCACCATGATTTCTTAATATTTCGTTCAACTATTCAACATAAGAGTTTTAGATAATTGTTTTATCTTTAAATTAATATTAAGATCACCTAAATCGGAGTTATATTGAGGGTGTTATGCTCTGATTAGTAAGAGAAGGTCAGATAGGATGAAAACTTGCATCAAGAAAATAAAGAAATAAAATTAATATTTAAAAAAAGAAGAAGAATCTTATAAATGAAAATAATAAATGACTAGTATATGCCATAGCCATTGCCATTGCATGAACTTCTTACCATCTTAAGTGTGAAATTTTGACATGGAAATATTTTATAAAGTGATATTTGAAATGGTTATGTTCTTGGCATGATTAATGATTTTTGGTAATAGTTACATACTTGTTATTGAAAGCATATTTTTGGCTATCATTGTGAAAAGAAAAGAAATGAGCACGGTCACATGGCAATCCGTGTGGTGCACCAGTAGGGGATGCCCTACCAACGGTTATGAATATGTTAATGAGAAAAGAAAGAGAAAGTGTGCCATGTTGGATGGAGCGAGAAAAGCCCGTACCGAAGAGTATAAAATACTCACCCTGACCGGGGTAGCTTGATATGAGAATAAATTGATAATCATCATATGATATTTTGAAAATGATTAATCTTGTCATACATGTCATTACTAAACGATTCTCATGTGCATAGATATAGTGCATTCATGTGACCAAAGATATTTATTGTAGTTTATACAGCTGAACATGACGTGATGAGCTATATTGATGATGATTTATTGTTGAACTTACTAGGATTTAATTCTCACTATATTTCCATGTCATGTTCAGAAAATTAGTTATGCAGATTTTTCTGTGGCTCTGGCTTTTAGTGTACGTTGGATCGAGTTACTTTATGTTGGACAGATCCCAGAATCAAATAATATGTTTATGGTCGAGTTGGTTCAGATCCCGGTGAAGGTGCAACCACCCGCACCTATATCTCCGGAATTGGTCAACTAGAATAAATAAGATGCAGTTATATATGTGTTTGATTTTTTTGTACGTACATTTTGATTAATGACGTGTATGTGAACTTTATATTGTATAATAAATAATAATAAAAAGAGAGGTTGTTACAGGTGCCGCCACCTGTACTAGTGTCCCCGAAAGTAGTCTACGTGGATGATTAGGGCTAATATGTATATGTTAGACTTTTGTACAGATGTTTGTAAATTAATGATCTGTATGTAAACTCAGTATTGTATAAATTAAATAAATGTTAGTTTGAGTTAAATTGTAACGACGTAATAACTTCATGGAATTTTACAAATATAAAAAACATTGTAAAATAAATGGTGTTGTTACATAATTGGTATCAGATAAGGTCAATCCTAGATGACCAATGGGTGGATGGTTATCTGAGTCGATCTTATAGTGTCTTGAGTATGTTGTGGTTGTGCTGTGTTGGGGATCAATGATTTCATATAGGTAAGAAATTACTAGTGTTTCCTATCTATATGCCGAGGTGGTGTTATGACTATTGTTAAATATTTTTGAAACTAAGTATTGGGCTTCATAACCTCAATAGCAGCATAACTTTATTTTTGCCACAGTAGGAAATGGCACCACTAATGAGAAATCCAACAAACAATGTGGAGGAAACCCTAAACAATGTGGAGGAAACCCTGCACAACCTTGCCATGGCAATTCAAGACCAGGTCACGACCACCAATCAAATTCTACAATAGGTCCAGATTACTAATAACCTGAATGGTGAGAATGGTGTTAATAACTAGATGGCAGGGAATGATAATAGCATATCTAAGTTCCTAAGGACTAGATCACCTTGTTTTCAAGGTGGCTTTGAGCCAATTATAGCTAAAAGGTGGATAAGGAAACTAGAAAAAATCTTTGAAGTGATGGGTTGTACTGAAGAGCAGCAAGTTATCTTCATTGCATATATGCTGAAAGATGAAGCAGAATACTGGTGGTGTGGAACTAGACAACTTTTAGCTCACCAAGGAAGGCAGATCACCTAACAGTTGTTCAAAGACATCTTTTTGAAAAAGTACTTCCCAAGTACTATGCAGACAGAGAAGGAGATTGAATTTCTCCGACTTAGGTAGGGCACAATGACTGTAGACCAGTACATCACGAAGTTTGATGAGCTGTCTAAGTTCTCCTCTTACCTGCGATTTAACCCTAATGAAGCATGGAAGAATATTAAGTTTGAAGCAGGATTGAAACTAGAGATAAGGAATGCTGTTGTAGCTATGGAGATCAGGGAGTTTATACCTCTGATAAATAAATGTAGACTCCTGGAGAAGAGCTTGAAGGCAGTGGCAGATGAGAAACAACGACAGAATTTCTGGAAAAGGAAGAACAGTCCACAAAACTCTGGCAGAAATGATAGAGGAAAAGGACAGGGTATTGAGAAGAGACCAATGACTGCAAGTCCCCGACCCTTCCAATATAAATTTTCTATAGTCAAGTGTACTAAGTGTGGATATATGCACAGTAACTGGCCATGCTATATAAGATCAAATGTTTGCTTTAATTGCAGATAGAAGGGTCATTTTACAAAGAGCTGCCCACAAAATTTGGGAAAGCAGCCAGAATAGAAGCCTCAGGTGAAAGGAAGGGTTTTCACCCTGAGGGGCCAAAAGGTAACTCAATCCCCCGAAATGATCCAAGGTACTTGCTATATCTATGGATTTTCTCTTATGGTGTTGTTTAACTCTGGTGCTAGTCATTCATTTATATCGGAAGAATGTATTAGAGAGTTTTAGTATCCTATTTCTGAAACCCCTTATGAGCTATCTGTAGTAACTCCCACCGGAGAAAGGGTCTTAAATTCCTCTGTATGTAAAGAATGTCAAGTCACTATTCAAGAGAAAACTTTTTCTGTAGACCTCGTGTGTCTACCTTTAAAAGGTACTGATGTCATGCTAGGGTTAGATTGGATGTCTAGAAATCGGGTCTTGCTGAACTGTTACAATAAGACCATTGAATTTCTACCTCCTACTTCAGAAGAGGAGATGCAGTTATTGATGCTTAATTCCAATCAAGTCAATAGGGAGTTGAAGAATAGAGTACTTGCATACATTCTCTTGCACTTATCAAATTTAGAAGTTGAATAGAAGCTTGATGAAATCCCAATAGCCAACGAGTTTCCTAAAGTATTTCCTCAGATATTCTAGGCTTACCTCCAAGAGAGAGATATAGTTTTCTATTGATCTCTTACTTGGGATAGGGCCTATCTCTATTGCACCTTATAGAATAGCCTCAAAGGAACTATAGGAACTTAAGAAACAGTTGGAGGAATTGTTAGATAAGAAATTAATTATACCAAGTGTATCACCTTGGGGAGCTCTTATATTGTTTGTTAAGAAGAAAGACGAAAGCTTCAGACTATGCATTGATTACAGACAGCTGAATAAGGTGACTATCAAAAATAAGTATCCTCTCCTTAGAACAAATGATTTATTAGATCAACTGAAGGGAGCCTCCATCTTTTCTAAAATTGACTTGAGATCAGGATACCATCTGATTAGGATCAAGGAGGATAATGTACCAAAAACAGCCTTCAGGACTAGGTATGGGCACTATGAGTTTCTCATAATGCCCTTCGGATTGACAAATGCACCTGTAATTTTCATGGATTACATGAATTGTATTTTTTGACCCTACCTATATCAATTTGTGGTAGTATTCATTGATGACATCTTGATATATTCTAAGAGTGAGAAAGAACATGAACAACATCTCTGAATCGTGCTGCAAGTGCTGAAAGAGAAAAAGTTTTATGCCAAATTGGAAAATTGTGGATTGTGGCTATCAGAGGTAAAATTTCGAACATGTCATTTCCAATAAAGGGGTAGTCATAGATCCTAACAAGATGGAAGCAGTGATTCAGTAGGAAAAACTAAAAACGGTTAAAGAAGTCAGAAGTTTCTTAGGTTTGGCAAGATACTACAGGAGGTTTATACAAAACTTCTCTCGTATAGCCATGCCATTGACTAAAATGACTAGGAAGGAAAGTCCTTTCAAATGGACTGATCAATGTGAAGCTAGTTTCCAGGAGCTTAAAACAAAATTGACCACTCCTCCTATTTTAATTATTCTAGACCCCACGGGACATTTTGAAGTGTATAGTGATGCTTCAAAGAAAAGGCTAGGGTGTGTGCTATTGCAAGACAAGAGAGTAGTTCCTTACGCCTCTAGGCAACTAAGACCCCATGAAGGAAATTATCCAACCCATGATCTTGAATTGGCAGTGGTGGTGTTTGCCTTAAAGATTTGGTGACACTATTTGTATGGTGCAACATTTGAAGTATACTATGATCATAAAAGTCTTAAGTTCCTTTTTTATCAGAAAGAGTTAAATATGAGACAACGAAGATGGGTAGAATTTCTCAATGACTCGAGATAAAGTATCATCCAGGAAAGGTGAATGTTGTAGCTGATACCTTGAGTCGAAAATCTCTACACATGGGTCAGATGATGGTGTATGAGATGTAGATGCTAGAGGAGTTTCGAAATTTGAAGCTGGACACTACTCTTACTCCAAAGAAGCTAATCATTAATGGTTCAAGTATAAGGTGTGACCTTAGAGCCCAGATAAAAAAGGTTCAAGCTCAGGACCAATACTTACAGGATCATAAAGATCAAGGTAATTTTTTTGTCATGGAAGATGGAGCAATCATGTATTAGGGAAGGATTTGTATCCCTCAAGAATGAGAATTGAGGACTAAGATCCTGTAGGAAGCGCATCAAAGTAAATACACAGTCCATCCTGGATTCACTAAAATGTACTAGGATTTAAAGAGGATGTATTGGTGGCCAGGGATCAAAAAGGACATTGATGAGTTTGTGGCGAAATGTCTTATTTGTCAGAAGGTGAAGGTAGAGTGTAACAACTTTATTATTATTATTATTATTATTATTATTATTATACAATATAGAGTTTACATACATGTCATTAATCTAAACATACGTACAACATATCAAACACATAAAAATCTACATCTTATTTATTCTGGTTGACTAATTCCAGAGATACAGGTGCAGGTGGTTGCACCTTCACTGGGATCTAAGCCAACTCAACCACAAACATTTTATTTGCTTCTAGGATCTACCTCACATAAAGTACTCGATCCAACGTGCACTAAAAGCAAGAGCCATAGAAAAATCTGCATAACTAATTTTCTGAACATGATATGGAAATATAGTGAGAATTAAATTAAATCCCAGTAAGTTCAACAATAAATCATCATCAATATAGCTAATCACGTCAGGTTCAACTGTATAAACTACAGTAAATATCTTTGGTCACATAAATGCACTATATCTATGTGTAACATCCTTAATTTCGTTTCTTTTATTGATAAAGGTACATAAAGAAATTAATTAAGGAAATAAAATTTATTAGACAATATTTTAGATATCTAAGGAAATATAGTCCTTAGAAATTCTTCACCTTATGTATATGCATAGAAAATGTTTCTAACATTAAGAGAACAAATAAAGAAGGAAAATCTAATAGGAAAGAAATTAGAAATAACATACTAAAGAGATGCAAAATTCTTGGATAAGGAAGATAAATTTTTAGAAATAAGTAAAGGTCTTAAAATTTCAAGAACATTAAATTAGGGTAATTTTTTCCTAATTCAAGAACTATAGTTACTAAGTTTAAAATCTTTACCCATACATTGGGCTTTTACCTATGGACACTTCATATAGAGTTTTTTCACTTCACATAAGTTTCTAACAAGCCCATTGGATAACCTAAACAAGAAATAAAACATAGACTTGGACTAGGATATAGTAATTGCACCAATAGCCCAAAAATTATGAAAATGTGACCAAGCCCACCAAAAAAGGAAGAATTTTATCCAAAGCAAAGAAAATGGGTAGGAATAAGCCCAAATCCAAGAGGAAAAATAAAATAAAATAAATTAGATGATGATATAATAATAAGAATAAAGATTAGGTTACATGGCATTAAGACAAAAATTTAGCAAGTGGTGTGATTCTACATTCATCATTTAGGCAAGTGGCATGATAATACAAGGCTTTAGGACAAAAACATCTATATCCTACACTCATAATTTTAGCAAGTGGTATGATAATACATGGTATTAGGACAAAACATTCATAGCCCACACAAATAATATCAACCAAATAATGGAGATTCAAGGGTTAAAAATTTGCCAACTAAAAAGGCAAACCTATCATACTTGTTTAAGACAAAAGAAAATGGAAATGAATCCATAAATCAAAGGGACCTGGTCCCTTATCTTAAGAACATATCATCATAATTTTCAAAATACAAATCTCCTTTTCCTATGCATATCTTGACTAAGGAAGAGGAAGACAAGAACATAAGTTGTTTGTTTTCCAAAAATTCAACAAAGTGTATCTTAATTGTGATAAGGTAGACCCATGATCATGAAAGGTGAATTATTTGATGGTCTATATAAGAAAACCCACCCTTACAACATTAGAATTTCGTCCAAGTGAGGGAGAAGAAAAATAGAAGCAAGGTAGAGTGAGGAAAGGAGAGGAAGAAAGGAAGAAAGAGGAAGGAGAAGTCTAGGGGACTAAGTGCTCCAGGTAAGTTTAACAATATTTCTTTTTGAAGAAAACTTTTGAAACTTATAATATTTATATGAGATTTTGATCTTAGAACTTTTATGATTGGTCATGATGTTGCTATATCATGTTACATATTGATCTTGCATGTGATGTATGTTTGAATACTTAGGTTGGTGTAGATAGTTCTGCATGGTTATGGCTATGGGTGGCAGAATTTTAAGCTTCGGTATTTTAATTTCTGGGAAAAATATATAAGGAATTAAAATAAATGATTAACATAAGAATTAAATATATATGTGTCATGGATATTTAGGCACTGGAATCATTCAATTTGGAGTCCATATAAGGGAGATATGAGCCGATTAGTAGACAAAGGTCAGAAAATGGGTCATCAGGGAAAAATATGTTAGGATAGCTTCGGTATTTTAATTTCTGGGAACAATCTATAAGGAATTAAAATAAATGGTTAACATAAGAATTAAAGAAATATGTGTCATGGATATTTAGGCACTGGAATCATTCAATTTGGAGTCCATATAAGGGAGATATGAACCGATTAGTAGACAAAGGTCAGAAAATGGGTTATCAGGGAAAAATATGTTAGGATAGCTTTGGTATTTTAATTTCTGGAAAGTATCTGTAAGGAATTAAAATAGCGCGCCAACATAACAATTATAGATATATGGCTCATGGAATTGTACCAACTGGAATAACTCAATTTGGAGTTCATATGAGGTAGATATGATCCGATTAGTAAGCAGAGGTCAGAAAATGTTTATTCAGGGAAGAGTATGTTATTAAAGCTTTAGTTTTTGAAATTCTGGAATATTCTGTAGGGAATTAAAATAGCGCGCAAACATAACAGTTATAGATATATGGCTCATGGAATTTTACCAACTGGAATAACTCAATTTGGAGTTCAAATTTGAGAGATATGGTCTAATTAGTCAGTAAAGGTCAGAACCTACACGAGAAGAAATAATACTAAATTTAAAGGAGTACTAACACCACAATATCATACTATTTTATTGATATGATTAACATAATAGTTTTAGATAATTGTCTTAGCTTTTCATAGACACTAAGATCATCTTAATTGGAGTGAAAATGAGAGAGTTATGCTCTGATTTGTAAGCAAAGGCTGTGTTAAAAGTTAGTAAAACCTATTTTCAATATTTTTTCTACCCTAGATGAATTTTAAGGTAATAGTAGAAATCAATTTGAGGAAAAATGCTCTATAAAATTTGTAAGAACATGTGTTGGAAATGATATAAGTAGAAATAAAATGACTAAATGCCTAGACATAAAGAAAATAAAAAGATGAAAATAATATTCAAGAAAGAAGAGGAATTTTATAAATGAAAATAATAAATGCCTAGTGTATGCCCTAGCTATTGCCATTGCATGAACTTACTACCATTTTAAGTGTGTAATTTTTAACATAGAATTTACCCTAGTACTCATATAAATTTCCAAGAAGTTTTGAAAGTGCCGGTTTTATTTGAAAACAATCTTAGTATGCTCCGTGGTTGCAGTATTTCCACATCAGAAAAGAATTATTCTAGTTACTGGAAAAAAAAATTGTGATTTGTGAAAAGTGCATGTCTAAGGAAAGCTCTGGCAAGGAAAGACTTGGTACTTAAGCATGTCCATTAGTGACCCACCTCTCTTTTCTGGGAACTTTCTTGGTGCGCTGTTTACATACTACAATTACTATCCAGTTATCGAGGTATTAGTGTGGAATTTTGACATGGAAATATTTTATAAAGTGAAAATTAGAAAATGATTATATTCATGGCATAATTTCAGTTTAACAATGAATTTTGAGAATGATTATGTTTTGATACATTATGGCATGAGAATATAATGAACATACTTGTTATTGGAATCATATTTTCGGCTATTAATATGAAAAGAAAAGAAATGAGCACGGTCACATGGCAATCCGTGTAGTGCACCAGGAGGGAACGCCCTACCAACGGTTATGATTATATTCATGAGAAAAGAAAGAGAAAGTGTGCCATGTCGGACGGAGCGAGATAAGCCTGTACCGAAAAGTAGAGAATATTCACCCTGACCGAGGTAGCTTGAAGTAAGAATAAGTTGATAGCCATCATATGAAATTCGAAAAAATAGTTATTCATGCCATACATGTCATAACTGTATAATTTTCATGTGCATGATAAAGTGCATTCATGTGACCTAAAGATATTTTCTCTAGTTTATACAGCTGAACATGACGTGATGAACTATATTGATAATGAGTTATTGTTGAACATACTGGGATTTAATTCTCACTATATTTCCATATCATGTTCAGAAAATTAGCTATGCAGTTGTTTTCAATGAGACTTATTATTTCCGTACGTATGATCGAGGTGCCCTATCTTGGGCAAATACCTATTATTGCGGATATATCAGTTGTTGAAGTGACTGAGATTCCGGCGGAGGTGCCACCACCCGAACCAGTGGCCCCGGAAATAGTTTATGTGGAAGATTAGGGCTTATATGTACATGTATGTCTTGTACAAATGTTTGTATTAATGATGTGAGTGTAAACTTAGTATTGTATAATTAAATAAATGTTATTGTGAGTTAAGTTGAGGTAATAACTTCGTGATGTTAAAAAAAAAAAATTTGTTACATAAATGGAGATGTTACACTATGCACATGAGAATCGTACAATAATGACATGTATGACAGGATTAACTATTTCTAGAATATCATATGATGACTATCAATTTATTCTCATATCAAGCTACCCCGGTCAGGGTGAGTATTTTCTACTCTCCGATACGGGCTTTCCTAGCTCCGTCCAACATGGCCCACTTTCTCTTTCTTTTCTCATTAACATGATCATAACCGTTGGTAGGGCGTCCCCTACTGGTGCACCACACGAATTTGCCATGTGACCGTGCTCATTTCTTTTCTTTTAACAATAATAGCCAAAAAAATATGCTTTCAATAACAAGAATGTTCATTCAAATATAATTATTACCAAAAATACTTGGTAACGATGCCATGAACATAACCATTTCAAATATCACTTTATAAAATATTTCCATGTCAAAAGTTCACACTTAAGATGGTAAGAAGTTCATGCAATGGCAATGGCTATGGCATATACTAGTCATTTATAAGATTCTTTTTTTTTTTAAATATTAATTTTATTTCTTTATTTTCTTGATGTAGGTTTTCATCCTATCTGACCTTCTCTTACTCATCAGAGAATAACTCCCTCAATGTAACTCCGATTTAGGTAATCTTGATGTCAATTTAAAGACAAAACAATTATCTAAAACTCTTATGTTGAATAGTTGAACAAAATATTAAGAAATCATGGTGATATTACTCCCTCAAAGAAGATGTTATTTCTTCTCGGGTAGGTTCTAACCTCTACCTACTAATCTGTCCCTATCTCCCTCATAATAATTCCAAATTAAGTGATTCCAGTGGCTAACAATCCATGACACATATAGCTATAATTCTTATGTTAAAAATTTATTTTAATTCCCTACAGAATGTTCCCATAAATTAAAATAGAGAAGCTATCCTAACATATTCTTCCCTGATTAACCATTTTCTGACCATTGCTTACTAATCAGACCATATCTACCTCATATGGACTCCAAATTGAGTGATTCCAGTGGCTACAAATCCATGACACATATAGCTATAATTCTTTTGTTAACCATGTATTTTAATTCCCTACTGAATATTCCCATAAATTAAAACACAGAAGCTATCCTAACATATTATTCCCTGATTACCATTTTCTGACCATTACTTACTAATCGGACCATATCTACCTCATATGGACTCCAAATTGAGTGATTCCAGTGGCTAAAAATCCGTGACACATAAATAATTCTTATGTTAACCATTGGTTTTAATTCCCTAGCAGTTCTTCCCAGAATGTTAAAAAGAGAAGCATAAAAGTTTGCCACCTATAGCCATACCTATGCAGAACTATCTACACCAACCTAAGTATTTAAATATACATAATATGTAACATGATATAACAACATCCATGACCAATCATTAAAGTTCTAAGATCAAAATCTAATATAAATATTACAAGTTTCAAACTTTTCTTCAAAAAGAAATATTGTTAAACTTACCTAGTGCACTTAGTCCTCTAGACTTCTCCTTCTTCTTTCTTCCTTTCTTCCTCTCCTTTCCTCACTCTACCTTGCTTCTATTTTTCCTCTCCCTCACTTGGAGGAAAATTCTAACGTTGTAAGGGTGGATTTTGCTTAAATATACCATCAAATAATTCACCTTTCATGATTATGGGTCTACCTTATCACAATTAGGATACACTTGGTTGAATTTTTGGAAAACAAACAACTTATGTTCTTGTCTTCCTCTTCCTTAGTCAAGATATGCATAGGAAAAGGAGATTTATATTTTGAAAATTATGATAATATGTTTCTACGATAAGGGACAAGGTCCCTTTCATTTTGGGATTCATTTCCTTTTTCTTTTGTCTTAATCAAGTATGATAGGTTTTCCTTTTTAGGTGGCAAATTTCTAACCCTTGAATCTCCATTATTTGGTTGAAATTATTTGTGTGGGATAGGAATGTTTTGTCCTAATGCCATGTATTATCATACCACTTGCTAAAATTATGAGTGTAGGATATAGATGTTTTGTCCCAAAGCCTTGTATTATCATACCACTTGCTAAAATTATGATTGTAGGATATCACACCACTTGCCAAATTTTTGTCTTAATGCCATGTCACCTAATCTTGATTACACCATTATTTCGTCACTTTACTTTTTTTCCTCTTGGGTTTGGGCTCATTCTTGCCCATTTTCTTTACTTTGGTTAAAATTCTACCTTTCATAATGGGCTTGGTCACATTTTCATGATTTTTGGGCTACCAGTCCAATTCCTATATCCTAGTACAAGTTTATGTTTTATTTCTTCATTGGGCTATCCTATTGGCTTGCTAAAAATTCATGAGAAGTAAAAAAAACTTTATATGAAGTGTCCATAGGTGAAAGCCCAATTTATGGGTGGAGATACTAAACTTAGTAACTTTTGCTCTTAAATTAAGAAAAATTACCCTAATCCAATCTTCTTGAAATTTTAAGACCTTTACTTACTTCACAAAAATTTATCTTCCTTGTCTAAGAATTTCAGCTTTCTTTAGCATGCTTATTTCTAATATTTCCTCTTAGGTTTTCTTTCTTTACCTATTCCATTAATATTAGAACATTTCTATGCATACACGTAAGGTGAAGAATTTCTAAGGATTATATTTCCTTAAATATCTAAAAATTGTCTAATAAATTTTATTTCCTTAATTAAATATTTATGTACCTTTATCAATAAAAGAAATGAAATTAGGGATGTTACTTTGAATACTCTTGTACTTTTATTAATACATGAAACAAAATTAGGGATGTTACATAGAGGATCAAAAGCCAGTAGGACTTTTACAACCTCTTGAGATCCCTAAATGGAAATGGGACAGTATTTTGATGGACTTTGTCGTGGGTTTACCTAAGACTTCAGTTGGACATGACTCTATCTCGGTAATAGTTGACAGATTAATCAAATCTGCTCACTTTTTACCCATAAAGATTAAATATTCATTGGACAAATTGGCCTAGTTGTACGTCTAAAAAATAGTTAGACTACATGGAATTTCCTTAAATATTGTTTTTGATAGAGATTCGAGGTTCACATCGAGGTTTTGGGAGGTGCTACAGGAAGCTTTTAGAACCTAGTTGCAGTTCAGTACTGCCTACCATCCTCAGATTGATAGGCAGACAAAATGGACCATTCAAACCCTATAAGATATGTTGAGGACCTGTGTGATAGAGCAAGGTAAATGATGGGATAAATACCTACCTTTAGTGGAGTTTGCTTATAATAATAGCTATCACTCTTGTATTAAGATGGCCCCCTACGAAGATTTATACAATAGGAAGTGCCGATCTCCACTATGTTGGTTTGAGGTAGGAGAAAAGAACTTGCTAGGTCCTGATCTAGTTCACAAACCATTCCCCTAGTTAAGGTGTTATGGGAAGGTTTGAATTAAGAAAAAGCACCTTGGGAGTTAAAAGAAGTTATGAGGAAGAAATATCCGCAATTGTTCTTATTAGGTAATTTCTGAAATTTTGAAGACAAAATTTCTTTTAGGGGGAGAGAAATGTAACATCCTTAATTTCGTTTCTTTTATTAATAAAGGTACATAAATATTTAATGTAACAACCCTAATTTTGTTTATTTAAAGATACATAAATATTTAATTAAGGAAATAAAATTTATTAGACTATTTTTAGATATCTAAGGAAATATAATCCTTAGAAATTCTTCACCTTATGTGTATGTATAGAAAATGTTTCTAACATTAAGGGAACAAGTAAAGAGAGAAAATCTAATAGGAAAAATTAGAAATAACATACTAAAGATAGGCGAAATTCTTTGGTAAGGAAGATACATTTTTTTGAAGTATGTAAAGGTCTTAAAATTTTAAGAAGATTGGATTAGGGTAATTTTTCCTAATTCAAGAGATAGAAATTTCTAAGTTTAATATCTCCACCCATAAATTGGGCTTTCACCTATGGACACTTCATATAGGGTTTTTCCACTTCACATAAGTTTCTATCAAGCCCATTGGATAACCTAAGCAAGAAATAAAACATAGACTTGTACTACGATATAGAAGTTGGACCGATAGCCCAAAAATTATGAAAATGTGACCAAGCCCTCTAAGAAAGGTAGAATTTTATCCAAAGCAAAGGAAATGGGTAGGAATAAGCCGAAATCCAAGAGAAAAAGTAAAATAAAATAAATCATGTGATGAAATAATAGTTTAATAATAATAAAGATTAGGTTACATGGCATTAAGACAAAAATTTAGCAAGTGGTGTGATAATATCTATATCCTGCATTCATAATTTTAGCAAGTGGATGATAAGACAAGGCATTAGGACAAAACATCTATATCCTACACTCATAATTTTAGCAAATGGTATCATAATACATGGCATTAGGACAAAACATTCCTATCCCACACAAATAATTTTAGCCAAGTAAGGGAAATTCAAGGGCTAGTATGTTCAGCAACCTAGTGAGAGAAAGAGTATTCTTGGTGCTATAGAGTAAGATCAAAACCCTTCTATGAATTTTCTTGACTAAATGACTTTTTGTGTGCTTTTATGAGCATTAATGGAAGCATGATAGTAGAGTAGATAGAGCATTGATGAAGATTTTATGGTGTGGGTAGTTGACTTTCATAATTATGCATGATGTAGTAATGGTAAGGATTTGTTGTAGAAGAATTTTGAGTTTATTCTATGAATTTTTCTAGGATATGTGTAGCTTTTAATTTGGATTTATATTCTTAAGATGATGAGCCACTGTGAGAAAATGTATAGGTACACTGTCAACATTTAAATCGTTATGATTATGTGATATTGATGTATAACCTATATAAAGATTGCATGTGTATATTGTATATCTCTGTATCTTTATTGTGCAAAAAGAGAAAATATTTTCTATAGTTTATACAACTGAACATAACACATGAGTTTTTTGTATATTCCTAATTGCTGGATGTTGACCTTACTGGGATTTCATATCTCACAATGTTGTGGTGTTATGTTCAGATTCCTAACATGTCGATTGTCATCTTGAACCTTCTGATAGAGCTGTAGACGGTGGATGTCCCCAACTTGGGACAATTCACAGTCGTTATGAACTTGTTAGTGATCAATATGGTGGCATTACCTGCACCCAGGCCAACTCTTCCACCAACGGTACACTAGGGGTGATGGCTACAAGAGCAGTAATTTAGTAGACTATATTCATATGTTGTAAATGGGCTAACCTATTGTTTTGGTGTAACCACATGGTACTTTGGCCTTTGAGTATGTTCCTAGTACCTAGGGTTACTCGTGTATATACAAGTTAATCCTTGATGTGTTGTAGGCACATATATATATATAAAAGATGCATATGTTTTGGATGGTTACTCTTTTGTTGTGTTATTTTCTTTACCTAAAAAAAAGGTCATTATAAGTTAGTATCAGAGTAGGTCGATCCTAAGTGGCCATGGGGGTGGATGGTTACTTGGATCAATCTAGGAGCAACTTGAATAAGATGTGGATAGAGGGAGTAGATTAGCATATTGAAATTATTAAGGAAATTTTCTAGCATTTTTCTAAATATGTGTGCCTAATGATGTTATGACTACTGTATTATAAAATTATTTAACTACTGTCGAGGTTGATCACCTCAATATTGACCTTTTTTATTGATATAGTAGGAAATGGCATCGTCAAGGAGAAATCAAACACCAAGTGCGGAAGGTACTCTTCAAGATCTAGCCACTGCTATTCGAAATTAGGTTTCTGCCACAAATCAGATCATGCGTCACATTCAGAATAATAGAAATTCTAATGGTGAGAAAGGAAAGAACCCAAGGAATGTTAGAAATGGATGGGCATATTTCATGAAAACCCAGCCTCTATCTTTCATTGGGGGATATGATACTATGGATGCAGACATGTAAGTGACTAAAATAGAGAAAGTTTTTGGGGTCCTAGTTTTTTTATATGGACAGAAGGTAACTTTTGTTATTTATATGTTAAAGGAAGAAGCAGAATTCTGGTGGAGAAGGGCCAATAAATTACTAGCTCACCAAGGACAGTAGATTACTTGGCCTGTGTAACAACTCCATTTAAGTATCAATTTTTTTTTAAAATACCATGAAGTTATTACCTCGTTACAACTTAACTCAATATAACATTTATTTAATTTATACAATACAGAGTTCACATACAAGTCATTAATCAAAACATACGTACAACATATTAAACACGTAAAAATCTACATCTTATTTATTTTGGTTGACAAATTCTGAAGATACAGGTGCGGGTGGTTGCACCTTCAACGGGATCTAAGCCAACTCGACCACAAACATTTTATTTGCTTCTGGGATCTGCCCAACATAAAGTACTCGATCCAACGTGCACTAAAAGCCAGAGCTATAGAAAAATATGCATAACTAATTTTCTGAACATGATATGGAAATATAGTGAGAATGAAATCCCAGTAAGTTCAACAATAAATCATCATCAATATAGCTCATCACGTCATGTTCAGCTGTATAAACTACAGAAAATATCTTCGGTCACATGAATGCATTATATCTATGCACATAAGAATCATACAGTAATGATATGTATGACAGGATTAACTATTTTTAGAATATCATATGATGGCCATCAACTTATTCTCATTTCAAGCTACCCCGGTCAGGGTGAGTATCCTCTACTCTCCGGTACGGACTTTTTTCGCTCCGTCCGACATGGCACACTTTCTCTTTCTTTTCTCATAATCATAACTATTGGTAAGGCGTCCACTACTGGTGCACTACACGGATTGCCATGTGACCATGCTCATTTCTTTTCTTTTCACAATGATAGCCAAAAATATGCTTTCAATAACAAGTATGTTCATCAAAATATAACTATTACCATAAATCATTGGTAATCATGTCATGAACATAACCATTTCAAATATCACTTTATAAAATATTTCCATGTCATAATTTTATACTTAAGATGGTAAGAAGTTCATACAATGGCAATGGCTACGGCATATACTAGTCATTTATAAGATTCGTCTTCTTTTTTAAATATAAATTATATTTCTTTATTTTCTTGATGCGGGTTTTCATCATATCTAACATTCTCTTACTAATCAGAGCGTAACTCCCTCAATTGAACTCCGCTATAGGTGATCTTGGTGTAAATTTCAAGATAAAAAAATTATCTAAAACTAGTATGTTGAACTTTGAAGCGAAATATTAAGAAATCAAGGTGATATTACTCCCTCAATGTATTGGTAATTTCTTCTCGGATAGGTTCTGACCTCTACCTACTAATCGGACCATATCTACCTCATATGGACTCCAACTTGAGTGATTCCAGTGGCTAAAAATCTGTGACACACATATCTATAATTCTTATGTTAACGATTTATTTTAATTCCATACAGATAATTCCCAGAAATTAAAATACAGAAGCTATCCTAACATATTATTCCCTGATGAACCATTTTCTGACCTTTGACTACTAATCAGCTCATATCTTCCTCATATGGACTCCAAATTGAATGATTCCAGTGGCTAAAAATCCATGACACACATAGATATAATTCTTATCTTAACCATTTATTTTAATTCCATACAGATAATTCCTAGAAATTAAAATACAGAAGCTACCCTAACATATTCTTCCCTGATGAACCATATTCTGATCTTTGACAACTAATCGGACCATATCTACCTCATACGGACTCCAACTTGAATGATTCCAGTGGCTAAAAATCCGTGACACATATATCTTTAATTATTATGTTAACCATTTATTTTAATTCCCTACAGATAATTCTCAGAAATTAAAACACAGAAGCTATCTTAACATATTCTTCCCTGATGAACCATTTTCTGACCTTTGCTTACTAATCGGATCATATCTACCTCATATGGACTCCAAATTGAATGATTCCAGTGGCTAAAACTCTGTGACACATATATCTTTAATTCTTTTGTTAACTATTTATTTTAATTCCCTACAGATAATTCCTAGAAATTAAAACACAGAAGCTATCCTAACATATTCTTCCCTGATTAACCATTTTCTGACCTTTGATTACTAATCGGACCATATCTACCTCATATGGACTCCAAATTGAATAATTCCAGTGGAAAAAAATCCGTGACACTTATATCTTTAATTCTTATGTTAACCATTTATTTTAATTCCCTATAGATAATTCCCAAAAATTAAAACATAGAAGCTAAATATTTTGCCACCCATAGCCATACCTTTGCAGAACTTTCTATAGCAGTCTAAGTATTCAAACATACATCACATGCAAGATCAATATGTAACATGATATAGCAACATCATGACCAATCATCAAAGTTCTAAGATCAAAATCTCATATAAATATTATAAGTTTCAAAAGTTTTCTTCAGAAAGAAATATTGTTAAACTTACTTGAAGCACTTAGTCTTCTAGACTTCTCCTTCCTCTTTCTTCCTTTCCTCACTCTACCTTGCTTCTATTTCTCTCTCTTCCTCACTTGAATGAATTTAAAATGTTGTAGGGGTGGGTTTTGCTTAAATAGACCACCAAATAATACAACTTTCATGATCATGGGTCTACCTTATCATAATTAGGATACACTTTGTTGAATTTTTGGAAAACAAACAACTTATGTTCTTGTCTTCCTCTTCCTTAGTCAAGATATGCATAGGAAAAGGAGATTTGTATTTTGAAAATTATGATGATATATTCTTAAGATAAGGAACAAGGTCCCTTTGATTTAAGGATTCATTTCCATTTTCTTTTGTCTTAAACAAGTATGATAGGTTTGCCTTTTTAGGTGGCAAATTTCTAGCCCTTGAATCTCCATTATTTGGTTGATATTATTTGTGTGGGATTGGAATGTTTTGTCCTAATGCCATGTATTATCATACCACTTGCTAAAATTATGAGTGTAGGATATAGATGTTTTTGTCCTAAAGGCTTGTATTATCATGCCACTTGCCAAAATGATGAATTTAGAATGACACCACTTGCTAAATTTTTGTCTTAATGCCATGTAACCTAATCTTTATTATTATTACATTATTATATCATCACCTATTCTATTTTATTTTAATTTTTCTCTTGGATTTGGGCTTATTCCTACCCATTTTCTTTGCTTTGGATAAAATTCTACCTTTCTTGGAGGGCTTGGTCAAATTTTCATAATTTTTGGGCTATTGGTCCAATTACTATATCCTAGTCCAAGTCTATGTTTTATTTCTTGCTTAGGTTATCCAATGGGCTTGCTAGAAACTTATGTCAAGTGGAAAAATTCTATATGAAGTGTCCATAGGTAAAAGCCCAATCTATGGTTAAAGATTTTAAACTTAGTAACTCTAGTTCTTGAATTAGAAAAAATTACCCTAATCCAATGTTCTTGAAATTTTATTACCTTTACTTGTTTCTAAAAATTTATCTTCCTTATCCAAGAATTTTGCATCTCTTTAGTATGTTATTTCTAATAGTTTTTCCTATTAGGTTTTCCCTCTTTATTTGTTCTCTTAATGTTAGAAACATTTTCTATGCATATACATAAGGTGAAGAATTTCTAAGGATTATATTTCCTTAGATATCTAAAATATTTTCTAATAAATTTTATTTCCTTAATTAAATATTTATGTACTTTTATCAATGAAATTAGGGATGTTACAGCCTGTCTTTTGAGAAACTTTCCTAGGAGTGTCAGGGCCGAGCAAGAAATTGAGTTCCTCCAACTCAGGCAAGGGGGACGGTCGATTAACCAATATATTTCAAAGTTTGAGGAGTTGTCAAAGTTCTCGTCCTACCTAAAATACAGTGGTGGCCTTGGAAATTCATGAATTTATTCCTCTGATTAATAAGTATTGGTTGTTGGAGAATGTAACATCCCTAATTTTGTTTCTTTTATTGATAAAAGTACATAAAAATTTAATTAAGGAAATAAAATTTATTAGACAATATTTTAGATAGCTAAGGAAATATAATCCTTAGAAATTCTTCACCTTATGTATATGCATAGAAAATGTTTCTAACATTAAGAGAACAAATAAAGAGGGAAAACCTAATAGGAAAGAAATTAGAAATAACATATTAAAGAGATGCAAAATTCTTGGATAAGGAAGATAAATTTTTAGAAATAAGTAAAGGTCTTAAAATTTCAAGAACATTGAATTATGGTAATTTTTCCTAATTCAAGAACTAGAGTTACTAAGTTTAAAATCTTTACCCATACATTGGGCTTTTACCTATGGACACTTCATATAGAGTTCTTCCACTTCACATAAGTTTCTAGCAAGCCATTGGATAACCTAAGCAATAAATAAAACATAGACTTGGACTAGGATATAGTAATTGGACCAATAACCCAAAAATTATGAAAAAGTGACCAAGCCCTCCAAGAAAGGTAGAATTTTATCCAAAGCAAAGAAAATGGGTAGGAATAAGCCCATAATGGGTAGGAATAAGCCCAAATCCAAGAGGAAAAATAAAATAAAATAAATTAGGTGATGATATAATAATGTAATAATAAAGATTAGGTTACATTGCATTAAGACAAAAATTTAGCAAGTGGTGTGATTTTACATTCATCATTTTGGCAAGTGGCATGATAATACAAGGCTTTAGGACAAAAACATCTATATCCTACACTCATAATTCTAGCAAGTGGTATGATAATACATGGCATTAGGACAAAACATTCCTATCCCACACAAATAATATCAACCAAATAATGGAGATTCAAGGGCTAGAAATTTGCCACCTAAAAAGGCAAACCTATCATACTTGTTTAAGACAAAAGAAATTGGAAAAGAATCCCTAAACTAAAGGGACCTTGTCCCTTATCTTAAGAACATATCATCGTAATTTTTAAAATACAAATCTCCTTTTCCTATGCATATCTTGATTAAGGAAGAGGAAGACAAGAACATAAGTTGTTTGTTTTCCAAAAATTCAACAAAGTGTATCCTAATTGTGATAAGGTAGACCCATGATCATGAAAGGTGAATTATTTGGTGGTCTATATAAGAAAACCCACCCTTCCAACATTATAATTTTGTCGAAGTGAGGGAGAGTAAAAATAAAAGCAAGGTAGAGTGAGGAAAGGAGAGGAAGAAAGGAAGAAAGAGGAAGGAGAAGTCTAGGGGACTAAGTGCTCCAGGTAAGTTTAACAATATTTCTTTTTGAAGAAAACTTTTGAAACTTATAATATTTATATGAGATTTTGATCTTAAAACTTTTATGATTGGTCATGATGTTGCTATATCATGTTACATATTGATCTTGCATGTGATGTATGTTTGAATACTTAGGTTGGTGTAGATAGTTCTGCATGGGTATGGCTATGGGTGGCAGAATTTTAAGCTTCGGTGTTTTAATTTCTGGGAATAATCTATAAGGAATTAAAATAAATGGTTAACATATGAATTATAGATATATGTGTCACGAATTTTTAAATGGTTAATCAGGGAAGAATATGTTAGGATAGCTTCGGTGTTTTAAATTCTGGGAAACTTCTATAAGGAAATAAATAAATGGTTCACATATGAATTATAGATTTTTGTGTCACGGATGTTTAGCCACTGGAATCACTTAATTTGGAATTCTTATGTGGGATATATAGTCAGATTAGTAAGTAAAGGTTAGAACCTAACCGAGAAGAAATAATATTGAATTTATGGGAGTAATAACACCACGATTTATTACTATTTTGCTGATATCATTAACATAAGAGTTTTAGATAATTGTCTTAGCTTTTCATAAACACCAAGATCACCTCAATCGGAGTTAAAATGAGGGAGTGATGCTCCAATTAGTGAGAAAAAGTCACAGAGCACGGCCAGGCCGTGTTTTGGGTGCTTCAAGCACGGGCTAACTATGTTCAGGGCTGTTTTTGAGTACATTTAAAGTATTTTTAATGCATGGCCATGTCCTGGAACATGGCCAGACCGTGTTGGAAGCTGGTTAAGCCTATTTTCAACATTTTTCTACCCTAGATGAACCTCTTTAACTCTAGGGTAATAGTATAAATCAAATTAGAGAATAATGCTCTATAAATTTGTAAGAACATGTGTTGGAAATGATATAAATATGAAGAAAATTACTAAAGGCTAAGCATAAAGAGAAGGTTAGATATGATGAAAACCTGCATCAAGAAAATAAAGAAATAAAATTAATATTTAAAAAAGAAGATGAATCTTATAAATGAAAATAATAAATGACTAGTAAATGCCATAGCCATTGCCATTGTATAAACTTCTTACCATCTTAAGTGCGAAATTCTGACATGGAAATATTTCATAAAGTGATATTTGAAATGGTTATGTTCATGGCATGATTACCAATGATTTATGGTAATAGTTATATTTTGATGAACATACTTGTTATTGAAAGCATATTTTTGGCTATCATTGTGAAAAGAAAAGAAATGAGTACGGTCACATGGAAATCCGTGTGGTGCACCAGTAGGGGATGCCCTACCAACGGTTATGATTCTGATTATGAGAAAAGAAAGAGAAAGTGTGCCATGTCGGACAGAGCGAGAAAAGCCTGTACCGGAGAGTAGAGGATACTCACCCTAATCGGGGTAGTTTGAAATGATAATAAGTTGTTGGCCATCATATGATATTCTAAAAATAGTTACTCTTGTCATACATATTATCACTGTATGATTCTTATGTGCATAGATATAATGCATTCATGTGACCAAAGATATTTTCTGTAGTTTATACAGCTCAACATGATGTGATGAGCTATATTAATGATGATTTATTGTTGAACTTAATGGGATTTAATTATCACTATATTTCCATATCATGTTCAGAAAATTAGTTATGCAGATTTTTATATAGCTCTGGCTTTTAGTGCACGTTGGATCGAGTACTTTATGTTGGGCAGATCTCAGAAGCAAATAAAATGTTTGTGGTCGAGTTGGCTTAGATCCCGATGAAGGTGCAACCACCCGCACCTGTATCTCCGAAATTGGTCAACCAGAATAAATATGACATAGATTTTTATGTGTTTGATATGTTGTACGTATATTTTGATTAATGACATGTATGTGAACTCTGTATTGTATAAATTAAATAAATGTTATATTGAGTTAAGTTGTAACGAGGTAATAACTTCATGGTATTTAAAAAAAAAAATTGATACTTAAATGGAGTTGTTACAGAAAGAGCTTGAAAGCAGTGGTGTAAGAGAAGGACAGACGAGCTCCTTGGAAAAGAAAGAGAGAATTTTTTATTCCAAACCGCACTGTTAAAGGAAGAAATATGGTGGCAAGCAAGAAACCCTTAGCCATGAAGGCTAGATCTTCGGTGCAGAACATTACTAGGAGCGAATACAGGATATATGGGCAATTGCATGGGAATAGACCTTTCTTCCACAATCTAGTAAGCTACTTCCAATGCAGGCAAAAAGGGAAAGTGGCTCGTCAATGTTCCCTAGAAGATGGGAAGAAAGTGAAGCAGGCCCAGCCAACTAAAGGAAGAGTTTTTACTATAAGCGAGGCCAAAGCTAAACAAGCTCTTGATCTGATTCAAGCTATGTATTACCTCTATGGTTATCCTCTGATTGTGCTCTTTGATTCAGGTACTAGTCATTCTTTTATAGCATTTGCTTGTGTGAAAAAACTATTTTATCCCATGTCTAAATTAACATTTGAGTTGATAGTATTAACTGTAATAACTCCATTTTTTTTACATATATACAAATATATATATCTTTAAAATCCCATGAAATCATTACCTCTTTACTTCTAACTATTTAACTCATAATAACATTCAATTAAATTAACCAAGCATAATTAAGGTTTATGGCATACCATTAATACTGATACATTTCTAGGTTCGCATACACATCATTAATTAACTACATCTGTACACAAATCAAAAACATATATGTCTACATCTTATTCATCCATATTGACCAGTTCTGAGGATACGAGTGTGGGTGGTTGCACCTTCATCGAGATCTTAGCCAACACGACCCAACATACGCTAAAACCCGGTCATAGAGAATATCTGCATATCTAGTCCTCTGAACATGATATGGAAATATAGTGAGAATTAAATCCCAGTAGGTTCAACAATAAATCATAAATTATCATCAATATAGATCATTATGTCATATTCATTTGTATAAGCTACAGAAAATATCTTAGGTCACATGAATGCACTTTATCTATGCACATGAAAATCATATAGTAATGACATGTATGGAATGAATAACTATTTTTAGAATATAATATGATGGCTATCAACTTATTTTGATATCTAGCTACCCTAGTTAGGTTGAGTACTTTTTACTCTCTAGTATGGGCTTTTTTCACTCTGTCCGACATGGCATACTTTCTCTTTCTTTTCTTATTAATATAATCATAGCTGTTAGTAAGGCGTCCCCTACTTGTGCACCACACGGACCGCCATGCGACTGTGCTCGTCTCTTTTCTTTTTATGTTAATAGCCAAAAATATAATTTTAATAACAAGTATGTATGTTCATTATACTCACATGCCATAATTTATCATCAAAGCGTAATCACTACCAAAAATCATTGGTAAAATGAAATTATGTCATGATCATAACCATTTTTGAATATCACTTTATAAAATATTTCCATGTCAAAATTACACAACTAAAATGATAAGGAGTTCAAGCAATGGCAATGGCTAGGGTATACACTAGTTATTTATTATTTCCATTCATAAGATTCTTCTTCTTTTTTAAATATTATTTTCATCTTTTCATTTCTTTATGTTTGGTCTCTAGTTACTTTCCTCTTACTTATATCATTTTCAACACATGGTCTCGCAAATTTGATAGGGCATTCTTCTCTAATTTGGTTTCTATTATTACCCTATAGTTAATAAGGCTTATTTAGGGTCAAACAGTGTTAAAAATAAGGTTTACCAACATTCAACATGACCTGGTCATGTTCCAGGACTCAGCCATGCTTGAAAATACTTCAAACATACTCAAAAATAGCCCTGAACATGGCCTACCAATGTTGAAGCAACCCAGAATACAACCTGGCCGTGTTCTGTGACCTTGTCTCACTTATTTAACCATATCTTCCTCATATGAACTCCAATTGAGGTGATTCTAAATCCTATGAAAAGGAGATTTGTATTTTGAAAACTATGATAAAATGTTCTTGTCTTCCTCTCCCTTAGTGAAGATATGCATAGTAAAAGGAGATTTGTATTTTGAAAATTAAGATAAAATGTTCTTAAGACAAGGGATAAGGTCCCTTTGATTTAGGGATTCTTTTCTTTTCTCTTTTTTCTTAATCAAGTATGATAGGTTTTCCCTTCTATGTGGCAAATTTCTAGCCCTTGAGTCTCCCTTCTTGGCTGAAATTATTTGTGTTGGATAAGGATGTTTTCTCATAATGCCATGTATTATTACCTACTTGTTGAAATTATGAATGTAGGATATATATGTTTTGTCCTAATGCCATGTATTATTACCTACTTGTTGAAGTTATGAATGTAGGATATAGATGTTTTGTCCTAATATCATGTGACCTAATCTTGATTATTATTACATTACTACTTCCTCACATGATTCTTATTTTTCCCTCTTAGATTTGGGCTCATTCTTACCCATTTTCTTTGCTTTGGCTAAAATTCTAACTTTCATGGAGGGCTTGATCACATTTTCATGATTTGTGGGCTATCGGTCCAATTTCTATATCCTAGTCCAAGTCTATATTTTATTTCTTGCTTGGGCTATCCTATTGGCTGGCTAGAAACTCATGTGAAGTGGAAACTCTATATGAATTATCCATAGGTGAAAGCCCAATGTATGGGTTGAGATGTTAAACTTACGAACTCTAGCTCTTGAATTAGGAAAAATTACCCTCATCCAATCTTCTTAAAATTTTAAGACCTTGACTTACTTCCCAAAAATTTATCTTCCTTACCCAAGAATTTTGTCTCTCTTTAGTATGTTACTTCAAATTTTTTCCTATTAGGTTTTTCTCTCTTTACTTGTTCCCTTAATGTTAGAAACATTTTCTATGCATACATATAAGGTGAAGAATTTCTAAGGATTATATTTCCTTATATATCTAAAAATTATCTAATAAATTTTATTTTCTTAACTAAATATTTATGTAGCTTTACTAATAAAAGAAACAAAATTAGAGATGTTACATTAACCCCTATGGGAGGTAAACGGAGTACCTCGATAGTTTGTAAAAACTATCCACTTGAAGTATATAGCATATCTTTTGTCATAGATCTGATTTATTTACCTTTGGAAGATATAGACATGATTTTAGGGATTGATTGGCTCAATCGTAACCAGATCCTTTTAGACTGCTATACAAAGACTCTTGTGTTCCCATTTAGATTTGGAAAGGAGTCCAAAGGTAGAAGTAATCAGGTCAATGAACTCTACAGGGAGTTAGCTGATGTGGATTCGGACTATACTTTCTTATATGCTCTTAAACCAGGAGTTGAACAAGAACTATTTAAGATTTCGATAGTTTGTGATTTTTTAGAAGTCTTTCCTTTGAAAATTACTGAACCGCGCGCCTAGGCGAGAGGTGGAATTCTCCATTGATTTAGTGCCAGGAGTGACTCCTATTTATATTACACCTTATAGGATGGCTCCTGTGGAGTTGAAAGATCTTAAGAAATAGATTTAAGATCTCTTGGAAATAAACTTTATCTGACCTAGTGTTTCACCTTGAGGAGCCCCGGTGCTGTTTTTAAAGAAGAAAGATGGAAGTTTACGATTATGTATTGATTACAAGCAACTCAACAAGGTAACCATTAAGAATAAGTACCCGTCATCGAAAATAGATGACTTGTTAGATCAGTTAAAAGGGGTTACTATTTTCTTCAAGATAGACCTAAGGTCAGAGTATCTTCATATTCGAGTAAAAGAAGAAGATATTCCCAAGACAGCCTTTCGATCTAGATACGGGCATTATGAATTCTTGGTCATGCCGTTTGGAGTTACTAACACACCTACAGTCTTTATGGATTATATGAATCGTATCTTTTGACACTACCTGGATCATTTCGTAGTGATTTTCATCGATGACATTCTAATATACTCGAAGAATACAAAAAATCATGAACATCATCTTCAAACAGTAGTTCAAACCTTGAAAGAGAAGAAAATTTTTTCTAAATTGGAGAAATATGAGTTTTGGATGCAAGAATTGAGGTTTTTAGGGCACGTTGTATTAAAAGATGGTGTATCAGTGGATCCTAAGAGGCAATTCTCAAGTGGGAAAGGCCGAAGACAGTGACTGAAATATGAAGTTTTCTAGTTTTGGCTGGATACTACAGAAGATTCACACAGGGCCTTTCGCAAATAGCATTACTGTAACAACTCCATTTATGTAAATTTTTTTTTTTTTTTTTTTTTAAAATACCATGAAGTTATTACCTCGTTACAACTTAACTCAATATAACATTTATTTCATTTATACAATACTGAGTTTCCATACACACTATTATTTTACAAACTACACACCATTATTTTACAAACATTTGTACAAAGATACATATTAGTTCTAATCATCTATATCGACTACTTCTGGGGACACTGGTTCGGGTGGCACGTCCACCGGAATCTCAGTTACATCTACGACAGTTACATCAGAAATAACTGGAAGTTGCCCAAGGTAGGGCACCTCGATCCAACGTACAGAGATAATAAGTGTCATAGAGAATATCTGCATATTTATTATTCTGAACATGATATGGAAATATAGTGAGAATTAAATCCCAGTAAGTTCAACAATAAATCATAATTTACCATCAATATAGTTCATCATGTCATGTTCAGCTGTATAAACTACAGAAAATATCTTTAAGTCACATGAATGCACTTTATCATGCACATGAAAATTATACAGTTATGACATGTATGGTATGAATAACTATTTTTCGAGTTTTATATGATGGCTATCCACTTATTCTTACTTCAAGCTACCCCGGTCAGGGTGAGTATTCTCTACTTTTCGGTACGGGCTTATCTCGCTCCGTCCGACATGGCACACTTTCTCTTTCTTTTCTTATTAACATGATCATAACCGTTGGTAGGGCGTCCCCTACTGGTGCACCACACGGATTGCCATGTGACCGTGCTCATTTCTTTTCTTTTCACAATGATAGCCAAAAATATGCTTTCAATAACAAGTATGTTCATCAAAATATAACTATTACCATAAATCATTGGTAATCATGCCATGAACATAACCATTTAAAATATCACTTTATAAAACATTTCCATGTCAAAATTCCATACTAATACCTTGGTAACTGGATAGTAATTGTAGTCTGTAAACAGCGCACCAGAAAAGTTCCCAGGAAAGAGAGGTGGGTCACTAATGGACACGCTTAAGTACCATGTCTTTCCTTGCCAGAACTTTCCTTAGACATGCACTTTTCACAAATCACAATTTTGTTTTCCAGTAACTAGAATAATTCTTTTCTGATGTGAAAATACTGCAACCACGGAGCATACTAAGATTTTTCAAATAAAACCGGCACTTTCAAAACTTCTTGTAAATTTATATGAGTACTAGGGTAAATTCCATGTTAAAAATTACACACTTAAAATGGTAGTAAGTTCATGCAATGGCAATGGCTATGGCTATACTAGTCATTTGTTAAGATTCATCTTCTTTTTAAAATACTAATTTTATTTCTTTATTTTCTTGATGCAGGTTTTCATCCTATCTAACCTTCTCTTACTAATCAGAGCATAACTCCCTCAATTTAACTCTGATGTAGTTGATCTTAGTGTCAATTTCAAGATAAAACAATTATCTAAAACTATTATGTTGACCATTGTAGCGAAATATTAAGAAATCAAGGTGATATTACTCCCTAAATGTACAGATTATTTCTTCTCGTGTAAGTTCTGACCTTTACTGACTAATTAGACCATATCTCCCAAATTTGAACTCCAAATTGAGTTATTCCAGTTGGTAAAAATCCATGAGCCCTATATCTATAATTGTTATCTTGGCGTACGATTTTAACTTCCTACAGAATATTTTCCAGAAATTCAAAAAACTAAAGCTTTAATAACATATTCTGAACAAACATTTTCTGACCTCTGCTTACTAATCAGCTTATATCTACCTCAAATGGACTTCAAATTGAATGATTCCAGTGCCTAAAAATCCATGACACATTTATCTTTAATTCTTATGTTAATAATTTATTTTAATTCCTTACAGATACTTCTCAGAAATTAAAATACCGAAGCTATCCTAACATATTTTTCCCTGATGACCCATTTTCTGACCTTTGTCTACTAATCGGCTCATATCTCCCTCATATGGACTCCAAATTGAATGATTCCAGTGGCTAAAAATCCATGACATACATATCTTTAATTCTTATGTTAACCATTTATTTTAATTCCCTACCAATAATTCCCAGAAATTAAATTACCGAAGCTATCCTAACATATTCTTCCCTGATGATTCATTTTCTGACCTTTGACTACTAATCAGACCATAGCTACCTCATATGGACTCTAAATGGAATGATTCCAGTGGGTAAAAATCCATGACACATTTATCTTTAATTCTTATGTTAACCATTTATTTTAATTCCCTACCAATAATTCCCAGAAATTAAATTACCGAAGCTATCCTAACATATTCTTCCCTGATGATTCATTTTCTGACCTTTGACTACTAATCAGACCATAGCTACCTCATATGGACTCCAAATAGAATGATTCCAGTGGCTAAAAATCCATGACACATTTATCTTTAATTCTTATGTTAACCATTTATTTTAATTCCTTATAGATTGTTCCCAGAAATTAAAATACCGAAGCTTAAAATTCTGCCACCCATAGCCATAACCATGCAGAACTATCTACACCAACCTAAGTATTCAAACATACATCACATGCAAGATCAATATGTAACATGATATAGCAACATCATAACCAATCATAAAAGTTCTGAGATCAAAATCTCATACAAATATTATAAGTTTCAAAAGTTTTCTTCAAAAAGAAATATTGTTAAACTTACCTTTAGCTTTCTAAACTTCTCCTTCTTCTTCCTTCCTTTCTTCTTCTCTCTTCTCTCCTTTCCTCACTCTACCTTGCTTCTATTTCTCTCTCTTTCTCACTTGGACGAAATTAAAGTGTTGTAAGGGTGGGTTCTCTTATATAGACCACCAAATAATTCACCTTTCATGATCATGGATCTACCTTATCACAATTAAGATACACTTTGTTGAATTTTTGGAAAACAAACAACTTATGTTCTTGTCTTCCTCTTCCTTAGTCAAGATATGCATAGGAAAAGGAGATTTGTATTTTGAAAATTATGATGATATGTTCTTAAGATAAGGGACAAGGTCCCTTTGATTTAGGGATTCATTTAATTTTTCTTTTGTCTTAATCAATTATGATAGGTTGCCTTTTTAAGTGGCAAATTTCTAGCCCTTCAATCTCCATTATTTGGTTGATATTATTTGTGTGGGCTATGAATGTTTTGTCCTAATACCATGTATTATCATACCACTTGCTAAAATTATGAGTGAAGGATATAGATGTTTTTGTCCTAAAGCCTTGTATTATCATGCCACTTGCCTAAATGATGAATGTAGAATCACACCACTTGCTAAATTTTTGTCTTAATGCCATGTAACCTAATCTTTATTCTTATTATTATATCATCATCTAATTTATTTTATTTTATTTTTCCTCTTGGATTTGGGCTTATTCTTACCCATTATGGGCTTGTTCTACCCATTTTCTTTGCTTTGGATAAAATTCTTCCTTTCTTGGTGGGCTTGGTCACATTTTCATAATTTTTGGGCTATTGGTGAAATTACTATATCCTAGTCCAAGTCTATGTTTAATTTCTTGTTTAGGTTATCCAATGGGCTTGCTAGAAAATTATGTGAAGTGGAAAAACTCTATATGAAGTGTCCATAGGTAAAAGCCCAATGTATGGGTAAAGATTTTAAACTTAGTAACTATAGTTCTTGAATTAGGAAAAATTACCCTAATTCAATGTTCTTTGAAATTTTAAGACCTTTACTTGTTTCTAAAAATTTATCTTCCTTATCCAAGAATTTTGCATCTCTTTAGTATGTTATTTCTAATTTCTTTCCTATTAGATTTTCCTTCTTTATTTGTTCTCTTAATGTTAGAAACATTTTCTATGCATATACCTAAGGTGAAGAATTTCTAAGGATTATATTTCCTTAGATATCTAAAATATTGTCTAATAAATTTTATTTCCTTAATTAAATTTTTTATGTACCTTTATCAATAAAAGAAACGAAATTAAGGATGTTACATTTCTCTCCCCCTAAAAGAAATTTTGTCCTCAAAATTTCAGAAATTACCTTATAAGAATAATTGCGGATATTTCTTCCTCATGACTTCTTCCAGCTCCCAAGTTGCTTCTTCCGGAGTCAAACCTTCCCATAACACCTTAACTAGGGGAATGGTTTTATTTCTCAGTTGCTTCACGTCAGTGTCCAATATGGATGCAGGTACTAGCTGGTATGTCATGTTCTCCTTTATTTGGATTGGTTCATCCAGTATTATATGTGATGAATCTGAAAGATACTTCCGCAGCTGTGATACGTGGAAAACATTATGCAGGTTGGACAAATTAGGTGGGAGAGCAACTTGATATGCTGATGTCCCAACTTTCTTTAGAATTTGGTAGGGTCCTAAAAATCGCGGACTTAGCTTTCTTGTTTTGAGAGACCTACCAACTCCAGTAGTCGGGGAAAGTTTCAGAAATACATGGTCTCCTTCCTCAAACTCTAGAGGTCTATGTCTCTTATCGTAGTAACTCTTTTGCCGACTCTGAGCTGTAAGTATTTTGTTTCGTATCATCCTGATTTGTTCAGTGGTTTGTTGAACTAGATCAGGACCTAACAAGTTCTTTTCTCCTACCTCGAACCAACATAGTGGAGATCGGCACTTTCTACCGTATAAAGCTTCATAGGGGGCCATCTTAATGCTAGAGTGATAGCTATTATTATAAGCAAACTCTACTAAAGGTAGGTACTTATCCCATCCTTTACCTTGCTCTATCACACAGGCCCTCAACATATCTTCTAGGGTTTGAATTGTTCGTTCAGTCTGCCCATCAGTTTGAGGATGATAGGCAGTACTGAACCGCAACTGGGTTCCAAAAGCTTCTTGCAACGCCTTCCAAAACCTCGATGTGAACCTCGGATCTCTATCAGAAACAATATTTAAGGGAATCCCATGAAGTCTAACTATTTCCTGAACATACAATTGGGCCAATTTATCTAGTGAAAAGTTAATTTTTATGGGCAAAAAGTGAGCAGATTTGGTTAATCTGTCAACTATTACCCAGATAGAGTCATGTCCCACTGAAGTCTTAGGTAAACCTACAACAAAGTCCATCGAAATACTATCCCATTTCCATTCAGGAATCTCCAGAGGTTGAAGAAATCCTGCTGGCTTTTGATGTTCCACTTTCACCTTCTGACAAGTTAAACATTTTGCCACGAACTCAGCAATGTCATTTTTCATCCCTGGCCACCAATACATCCTTTTTAAATCCTGGTACATTTTAGTGCATCCAGGATGGATTGTGTATTTACTTTGATGCGCTTCCTTCAGTATCTTAGTCCTCAACTCTTGTTCTTGAGGGACACAAATCCTTCCCTGATACATGATTGCTCCATCTTCCATTACAGAAAAATTACCTTGGTCTTTATGATCTTGTAAGTATTGATCGTGAGCTTGAGCTTCTTTGATCTGGGCTCTAAGGTCAGACCTTATACTTAAACCATTAATGACTAGATTCTTTGGAGTAAGAGTAGTGGCTAGCTTCAAATTTCGAAACTCCTCTAGCATCTGCATCTCATACACCATCATCTGACCCATATGCAGAGATTTTCGACTCAAGGCATCTGCTACAACATTCGCCTTTCCGGGATGATACTTTATCTCAAACTTGTAGTCATTGAGGAATTCTACCCATCTTCGTTGCCTCATATTTAACTCCTTCTGATCAAAGAGGTATTTAAGACTCTTATGATCACAATATACTTCAAAGGTTGCCCCGTACAAATAGTGTCGCCAAATCTTTAAGGCAAACACTACTGCCGCTAATTCAAGATCATGGGTTGGATAGTTTTCTTCGTGGGGTCTTAGTTGTCTAGAGGCGTAAGCAACTACTCTCTTGTCTTGCATTAACACACACCCTAGCCCTTTCTTTGAAGCATCACTATACACTTCAAAATGTCCTGTGGGGTCTGGAATAATTAAAACAGGAGGAGTGGTCAGTCTTGTCTTCAGCTCCTGAAAACTAGCATCACATTGATCAGTCCATTTGAAAGGACTTCCCTTCCTGGTCAATTTAGTCAATGGCAAGGCTATACGAGAAAAGTTTTGTATAAATCTCCTGTAGTATCCTGCCAAACCAAGGAAACTTCTGATTTCCGTAACCGTCTTTGGTGTCTCCCACTTAATCACTGCTTCCGTCTTGCTAGGATCTACGGCTACCCCTCTATTAGAGATGACATGTCCGAGAAACTTCACCTCTGACAGCCAAAATTCACACTTCTCCAATTTAGCATATAACTTTTTCTCTTTCAGCACTTGCAGCACGATTCGGAGATGTTGTTCATGTTCTTTCTTACTCTTAGAATATATCAAGATGTCATCAATGAACACTACAACAAATTGATCTAGGTAGGGTCGAAAAATGCGATTCATGTAATCCATGAAAATTGCAGGTGCATTCGTTAACCCGAAGGGCATTACGAGAAACTCATAGTGCCCATACCTAGTCCTGAAGGCAGTTTTTGGTACGTCCTCCTCCTTAATCCTAATCTGATGATATCCTGACCGCAAGTCAATTTTAGAAAAAATGGAGGCACCCTTTAATTGATCCAATAAGTCATCTATCCTAGGGAGAGGGTACTTATTTTTTATAGTCACCTTATTCAGCTGTCTGTAATCTATGCATAGTCTCAAACTCCCGTCTTTCTTCTTAACAAACAATACAGGAGCTCCCCAAGGTGATACACTCGGTCTAATGAATTGCTTGTCTAATAGTTCCTCCAATTGCTTCTTTAGTTCTTGTAGTTCCTTCGAGGCCATTCGATATGGTGCAATAGAGATAGGCCCTGTCCCAAGTAGGAGATCAATAGAGAACTCTATCTCTCTCTTGGGAGGTAAGCCTGGAATATCTGATGGAAACACCTCAGGAAACTCGTTGGCTATTGGAAATTCATCAAGATTCGATTCGACTCCTAGGTTTGATAAATACAAGAGAATGTATCCAAGTACTCCATTCTTCAACTCCCTATTAACTTGATTGGCATTTAACATCAATAACTGGACCTCCTCTTTCGGAGTAGAAGGTAGAAATTCAACGGTCTTGTTACAACAATTCAACAAGACTCGATTCCTAGACATCCAGTCTAACCCTAGAATGACCTCAATACCTCTTAAAGGTAAAATGACGAGGTCTACAGAAAAAGTTTTCTCCTGGATGGTGACTTGACAGTCCTTACATACAGAGGAAGTTAATACCCGTTCCCCTGTAGGGGTTACTACAGATAGCTCATAGGGAGTTTCAGAAATAGGGAACTGAAACTTCCTAATACATTCCTCTGATATAAATGAATGACTAGCACCAGAGTCAAATAACACCATAAGAGCAAATCCATAAATATAGCATGTACCTTGTATCATTTCAGAAGATTGAGCTGCCTCTTGGCCGCTCAGGGTGAAAACCCTTCCTTTCACCTGAGGCCTCTGTTCTGGCTGCTTTCCTACATTCTGTGGGCAGTTTTTCGCAAAATGTCCCTTCTGTCCGCAATTGAAGCAGACATCTTGTCCCATGTAGCATGGCCGGTTACCATGCATGCGTCCGCATTTAGCGCACTTGACTGAGGCGAGGTCTTGTTGAAAAGGCCTAGGACCCGCAATCAATGGCCTCTTACCAGCTCCATATCCACTTCTTCTCACGTTCTTTCTAGGGTTGGGAAAATTTTTCTTCCTTTTCCATAGGTTTCGCCTTTGCTTCTCGTCCTCCACTGCCCTTAAACTCTTTTCCAGGAGTCTGCATTTATTTATCAGAGGTACAAACTCCCTGATCTCCATAGCTATAACAGCATTCTTTAACTCCGGGTTTAGTCCCGCTTCAAACTTAACCGCCTTCCATGCTTCATCTGGGTTATATCGCAGATAAGAGGAGAACTTAGACAGCTCCTCGAACCTTGCGATATACTGGTCCACGGTCATGCTTCCTTGCCTGAGTTGGAGAAATTCGATCTCTTTCTCTGCCCGTACAGTACTTGGAAAGTACTTTTCAAAAAAAATGTCCTTGAACACTTGCCAGGTGATCTGTCTTCCCTGATGAGCTAAAAGTTCTCTAGCTCCACGCCACCAGTATTCTGCTTCATCCTTTAACATATATGCAGCAAAAATGATTTGCTGCTCTTCAGTACAGCCCATCACTTCAAAGATTTTCTCTAATTCCCTAATCCACCTTTCGGCTATCGTTGGGTCATAACCACCTTGGAAACAAGGTGGTCTAGTCCTCAGGAACTCGGATATGCCATTATCTTTTCCAGCCGTCCGGTTGTTAGGACCAATCTCAACATTTGTGTTATTAGCATTCTGGAGATGTTGTAAAATTTGGTTGGTGGTCATAACTTGGTCTCGAATTGCCGTGGCCAGGTTGTGCAGGGTTTCCTCTGCATTGGTTGCTGGATTCCTCCTTGGTGGTGCCATTTCCTACTATGGTACAAAACAAAGTTATGCTGCTATTGAGGTGATCAAGCCCAATAGTTAGTTCAAAAATATTTAATAGCAGTCATAACACCACCTCGGCATATAGATAGGAAACACTAGTAATTTCTTACCTATATGAATCACTGATCCCCTACACAGCACAACCACAACATACTCAAGACACTATAAGATCGATTCAGATAACCATCCAACTACTGGCCATCTAGGATCGACCTGCTCTGATACCAATTATGTAACAACTCCATTTATGTAAATTTTTTTTTTTTTTTTTTTTTAAAATACCATGAAGTTATTACCTCGTTACAACTTAACTCAATATAACATTTATTTCATTTATACAATACTGAGTTTCCATACACACTATTATTTTACAAACTACACACCATTATTTTACAAACATTTGTACAAAGATACATATTAGTTCTAATCATCTATATCGACTACTTCTGGGGACACTGGTTCGGGTGGCACGTCCACCGGAATCTCAGTTACATCTACGACAGTTACATCAGAAATAACTGGAAGTTGCCCAAGGTAGGGCACCTCGATCCAACGTACAGAGATAATAAGTGTCATAGAGAATATCTGCATATTTATTATTCTGAACATGATATGGAAATATAGTGAGAATTAAATCCCAGTAAGTTCAACAATAAATCATAATTTACCATCAATATAGTTCATCATGTCATGTTCAGCTGTATAAACTACAGAAAATATCTTTAAGTCACATGAATGCACTTTATCATGCACATGAAAATTATACAGTTATGACATGTATGGTATGAATAACTATTTTTCGAGTTTTATATGATGGCTATCCACTTATTCTTACTTCAAGCTACCCCGGTCAGGGTGAGTATTCTCTACTTTTCGGTACGGGCTTATCTCGCTCCGTCCGACATGGCACACTTTCTCTTTCTTTTCTTATTAACATGATCATAACCGTTGGTAGGGCGTCCCCTACTGGTGCACCACACGGATTGCCATGTGACCGTGCTCATTTCTTTTCTTTTCACAATGATAGCCAAAAATATGCTTTCAATAACAAGTATGTTCATCAAAATATAACTATTACCATAAATCATTGGTAATCATGCCATGAACATAACCATTTAAAATATCACTTTATAAAACATTTCCATGTCAAAATTCCATACTAATACCTTGGTAACTGGATAGTAATTGTAGTCTGTAAACAGCGCACCAGAAAAGTTCCCAGGAAAGAGAGGTGGGTCACTAATGGACACGCTTAAGTACCATGTCTTTCCTTGCCAGAACTTTCCTTAGACATGCACTTTTCACAAATCACAATTTTGTTTTCCAGTAACTAGAATAATTCTTTTCTGATGTGAAAATACTGCAACCACGGAGCATACTAAGATTTTTCAAATAAAACCGGCACTTTCAAAACTTCTTGTAAATTTATATGAGTACTAGGGTAAATTCCATGTTAAAAATTACACACTTAAAATGGTAGTAAGTTCATGCAATGGCAATGGCTATGGCTATACTAGTCATTTGTTAAGATTCATCTTCTTTTTAAAATACTAATTTTATTTCTTTATTTTCTTGATGCAGGTTTTCATCCTATCTAACCTTCTCTTACTAATCAGAGCATAACTCCCTCAATTTAACTCTGATGTAGTTGATCTTAGTGTCAATTTCAAGATAAAACAATTATCTAAAACTATTATGTTGACCATTGTAGCGAAATATTAAGAAATCAAGGTGATATTACTCCCTAAATGTACAGATTATTTCTTCTCGTGTAAGTTCTGACCTTTACTGACTAATTAGACCATATCTCCCAAATTTGAACTCCAAATTGAGTTATTCCAGTTGGTAAAAATCCATGAGCCCTATATCTATAATTGTTATCTTGGCGTACGATTTTAACTTCCTACAGAATATTTTCCAGAAATTCAAAAAACTAAAGCTTTAATAACATATTCTGAACAAACATTTTCTGACCTCTGCTTACTAATCAGCTTATATCTACCTCAAATGGACTTCAAATTGAATGATTCCAGTGCCTAAAAATCCATGACACATTTATCTTTAATTCTTATGTTAATAATTTATTTTAATTCCTTACAGATACTTCTCAGAAATTAAAATACCGAAGCTATCCTAACATATTTTTCCCTGATGACCCATTTTCTGACCTTTGTCTACTAATCGGCTCATATCTCCCTCATATGGACTCCAAATTGAATGATTCCAGTGGCTAAAAATCCATGACATACATATCTTTAATTCTTATGTTAACCATTTATTTTAATTCCCTACCAATAATTCCCAGAAATTAAATTACCGAAGCTATCCTAACATATTCTTCCCTGATGATTCATTTTCTGACCTTTGACTACTAATCAGACCATAGCTACCTCATATGGACTCTAAATGGAATGATTCCAGTGGGTAAAAATCCATGACACATTTATCTTTAATTCTTATGTTAACCATTTATTTTAATTCCCTACCAATAATTCCCAGAAATTAAATTACCGAAGCTATCCTAACATATTCTTCCCTGATGATTCATTTTCTGACCTTTGACTACTAATCAGACCATAGCTACCTCATATGGACTCCAAATAGAATGATTCCAGTGGCTAAAAATCCATGACACATTTATCTTTAATTCTTATGTTAACCATTTATTTTAATTCCTTATAGATTGTTCCCAGAAATTAAAATACCGAAGCTTAAAATTCTGCCACCCATAGCCATAACCATGCAGAACTATCTACACCAACCTAAGTATTCAAACATACATCACATGCAAGATCAATATGTAACATGATATAGCAACATCATAACCAATCATAAAAGTTCTGAGATCAAAATCTCATACAAATATTATAAGTTTCAAAAGTTTTCTTCAAAAAGAAATATTGTTAAACTTACCTTTAGCTTTCTAAACTTCTCCTTCTTCTTCCTTCCTTTCTTCTTCTCTCTTCTCTCCTTTCCTCACTCTACCTTGCTTCTATTTCTCTCTCTTTCTCACTTGGACGAAATTAAAGTGTTGTAAGGGTGGGTTCTCTTATATAGACCACCAAATAATTCACCTTTCATGATCATGGATCTACCTTATCACAATTAAGATACACTTTGTTGAATTTTTGGAAAACAAACAACTTATGTTCTTGTCTTCCTCTTCCTTAGTCAAGATATGCATAGGAAAAGGAGATTTGTATTTTGAAAATTATGATGATATGTTCTTAAGATAAGGGACAAGGTCCCTTTGATTTAGGGATTCATTTAATTTTTCTTTTGTCTTAATCAATTATGATAGGTTGCCTTTTTAAGTGGCAAATTTCTAGCCCTTCAATCTCCATTATTTGGTTGATATTATTTGTGTGGGCTATGAATGTTTTGTCCTAATACCATGTATTATCATACCACTTGCTAAAATTATGAGTGAAGGATATAGATGTTTTTGTCCTAAAGCCTTGTATTATCATGCCACTTGCCTAAATGATGAATGTAGAATCACACCACTTGCTAAATTTTTGTCTTAATGCCATGTAACCTAATCTTTATTCTTATTATTATATCATCATCTAATTTATTTTATTTTATTTTTCCTCTTGGATTTGGGCTTATTCTTACCCATTATGGGCTTGTTCTACCCATTTTCTTTGCTTTGGATAAAATTCTTCCTTTCTTGGTGGGCTTGGTCACATTTTCATAATTTTTGGGCTATTGGTGAAATTACTATATCCTAGTCCAAGTCTATGTTTAATTTCTTGTTTAGGTTATCCAATGGGCTTGCTAGAAAATTATGTGAAGTGGAAAAACTCTATATGAAGTGTCCATAGGTAAAAGCCCAATGTATGGGTAAAGATTTTAAACTTAGTAACTATAGTTCTTGAATTAGGAAAAATTACCCTAATTCAATGTTCTTTGAAATTTTAAGACCTTTACTTGTTTCTAAAAATTTATCTTCCTTATCCAAGAATTTTGCATCTCTTTAGTATGTTATTTCTAATTTCTTTCCTATTAGATTTTCCTTCTTTATTTGTTCTCTTAATGTTAGAAACATTTTCTATGCATATACCTAAGGTGAAGAATTTCTAAGGATTATATTTCCTTAGATATCTAAAATATTGTCTAATAAATTTTATTTCCTTAATTAAATTTTTTATGTACCTTTATCAATAAAAGAAACGAAATTAAGGATGTTACAATTACCCTTGACCAGATTGACTCGAAAGGGAAGTTTAGTCAAATGGACTTAAATAGAGCATTTGTAGGGAAATAATTATCAATATTAAATAAGGGAATTCTCATTTTTTGAGGAAAGATCTAATGGTGGAATAGTAATTTCTTCGCTTGCAAGACTAGACACAGGCAGGAATAAGATAGATAAGGAACCATGAAGAGAGTTGCACAAAGGGCCATTGGGACATGCCCCAAATGAAGATTAAACACTTGATGGAATTCCTTAGAACCAAACAAAGCCTTACCTAATGAGTTCAATTGTAATGGCATGGTATGATTGTAATTTTTAGAGAAATGAGGAATTCAGTTGAGAGAGGGGAAGAAGCTTCTCTAAGAAGTCTTAATTTTTTATTTTTTTTTCTTGACTTGATGGGGAAGTCGCCAACTTCAAGGGAGAGGGAGACCAGCCATAGCAAAGAGAAAGAAGGAGGAAGAAAAAAAAAGAGAAGAAGAGAGAGAAAGTAAAGAAGAAGAGGAGAGAGAAAGCTAAAATAAGAAGGGAAAAGAGGTAAGTTAACTCATTTGATCTTGGTTTTGATCTTGAATCTTTGGAAATAATGATGGAGGGATTTTTTTTTGCAGCTTGGGGTTGAAGAAAGAGATAGGAAGTTCAGCAACCTAGTGAGAGAAAGAGTATTCTTGGTGCTATAGAGTAAGATCAACACCCTTCTATGGATTTTCTTGACTAAATGACTTTGTGTGTGTTTTTATGAGGATTAATGGAAGCATGATAATAGAGTAGATAAGAGCATTGATGAAGCTTTTATGGTGTGGTTGGTTGACTTTCATAATTATGCATGATGTAGTAATGGTTAGGATTTATTATAGATGAATTTTGACTTTATTCTATGATTTTTGGAGGGATATGTGTAGCTTTTAATTTAGATTTATATGCTTAAGATGTATGATTGGTTGTTTTTTGGTTTGATGGCTGGCTTGAAGAGGAAAAGAAGAATTTTTGGGTTTTTCGTGCTCAGAACATGGCCATGCTTTGTGGTACAGCTAGGTCGTGATCTGCATTGGTTAGGACATAGGCATGAAACACAGCTGTGCCACTGAGCTGGAATGAGATAACACAGGCATTGTAGTAGGGAGCACGGGTATGAAACACAGGCATGAAACATGGTCATGCTTCATGCAGCTCTGCTCGTTTTTCCTATTTTGTTCCCTTTTTTAATTGTAACTAAGAACTAATGTCTATGAGATTATAATTAGAGTTTCATGAGCTATAAATTAGAGAAAAATGAAGTGCTTTGCTTGATTGTGTAATACTTTTTTGGAATAAACTATAATGTATAAAGGTAAAGAAATGAATGATTTACAATTGCTACATGTAAATGTCATGGATCATTATTACATACAAATAAAAGGGGTAAACGATGTATGTATGTTATGGGATAGTGTAAATACATATTACTTTATCTTACGTTATGTAATGGATTATGGTAGCATGCATAAAAGTAATGATTGAATCTTACCCTTAGTGTTAATAACGTGTGTTTTATTGACATGAGTGGCTGAAAATATATGTTAAAAGGAATATGCTGGCCAGGAGGACTCTCTCTAAAGTAGGGTGACCTGGCTACAGGTGTCACTCTGCTGTGTTGAGGCGACTAACAGTTAGAATGATTTTGTGCCGGTATATAGATTTTCCAATATCTGGATTGAACTGTAAATCTTAAGAATTAAAAGAATGAGTCACAGGCATAAATCAAAATAAAAATCACAACAGGTACTAGATGGAGTCCTGAGCAATGACACCAAAATTTGGTGCGTACTATCGCCAGTACACCCAAATTGATATCTTACCTCAAAGCTAACCTATATGAGTGGGAGTAAGGGTCGATCCCACAGAGATTGATAATTGTAAATAGTAAAGTAAATAATGAAAATAATTAAGAGAGTAATTAAAGAGAAAGGCGTTGGTTTCAATCAATATCTACCATCAACGGATTGTATTGATTATTGACAATATCATCAATCTTAAACCAAATATCTACCATTGGGATTCTATCCCTAGTCCTCCTTAAGCCTAGTAAATTGATAACAATCGAACCAATTAAATCCTAATTAATAATATATTATTTATCACATCTATAACATCCTAAGCCTCTAATAATGTTAGATAAAGTTAAGGATGAGTAGAAAATACATATGGCAAGTAAATTAAGATGCTTAGTTATGTGACAATAAGGCAAGTATAAAATAGGTGACATAGTTAATATTGAATCATATAAATAAAATTCTTAGGATCATAATGGATGGAGAGATGACACAAATACATTTTTTTAGACATTACTAATCTAGGATTAGTAATAAATTAAGACATATATGAACAAGAATTAAAATGTGTAGTTGTTGACAATAAAGTCTTTATAAAATATATGGTACCATTTCATGGTTAGAAGTAGTATAAATAAAATTTTTGGAGCATAAATGAGAGGAATAGGACACAAATATATTCCTTAAGATGCTACTAATTTAGGATTAGAAACATAATAAGGAAGGAAGAAGCATTATGTGATGCAATATATATATATATATATATATATATATTTCCTCTCACCTCCACCATGCATATTATAATATACATATGCAAAAGCAAAAGCTTTACGTATAGGTATATTTCCTCTCATTTATACCATGCATATCAAAATATATATACCTACACATGCATGCACGTGAGGATTTGAAACAAACACCAGCAAATTTGGTGATTAAAACACGTATGCAGTGAGAAGAAAGCAAGCAAAAAAAAATGCCCCCACAAGACAGCATATTCACGCCATTCTTGCGCCCTAAACCAAGTAGAAAATCCGCCCCCACAAGACAGCATATTCACATCCATCCTTGCTCCATAAAGCCAGCAGAAACACACCCACCAACTGTAGAAACACACCCCCATCTACTCCATAAAGCAATAGAATCACGCCACCCTCCATGAGACAAGCAGAAGCACTCATGCATGTAGGTTATGTGGCAACATATGTCCCTTTTACGTGTTAAGCACCCACCTCCCACTGAGCATATTATAATATAGATACACTTGCATGCACTTACGTGGACAAGCAATAGAAAACCTACTCCCCTGCCCTGCAGAACCCAGGGAATCCCTGCAACCATGGCAGCCACATCCTTGCATTTCAGAAGTGGTGCAGCAGAAAAACACCTAGCCTTGCCTCACTCCAGCAAAAGAAATGAGAGAGGGAAGGTAGTCAAAAACTTAAGAGGTAAGAGGAAGGAAGAGGGAGAGAGCTGCCAGGAAGAAGAAGAAAGTCTGAGAGAGGAGGAAGAGAGAGAAAACAAACAGGAAATATGGAGACCTCCTTCGTCTTTTTTCTTCCCTCACCATAAGGCAGTGAGAGTGAGAGTGAGTGCTGAGATTTGAAGCTTTACTCACCCAATATTTTGTGCAAGAAATGTGGCTGAGTTGCAAGAGAAACTAAGAGGAGAAGAAAACTGCAAATTGAGAGCCATAGGAGTAGGTTTGCACAAGGTAAGTGTGGCTTCTTATAAAAATCTGGTTTAGAGTTTATTAGGCTTATTTTAGGTTCTGTATAGACAAATTTCTGTCTAAAATATGAAAACATGTTCAACATAGAAGTTGTATCCCTATGTCTTAGATTTCCATAGCATTTGGAATCATATCAAACGGACGTAAAATGAGAGAGTTATATTCCAGGGAGTGATAAGAGCTCAGAATCGGGTTTGTAATTCAGACAGGTAAGAATAGCTTCGTTTTCGAATTTCTGGGACTAACCTATAAGGAATATCATCCCTGATTTTTCCTTATGTTACTAATTGAAATTTATTTCTTTCAGAGAGGAGAAAGGATTTTGGATCTCATGGGAGGATTAAATTATTTTACTCAAGTCAAACAAGATATTAGGAATGGTTAAAATGGCATTTATGTAATTTCATTACAATGGCATTTAATTTATGTAATTTATGCAGAATGGCATTTGTGTAATCCACGGATGATGGCATTGGTATTTTGGTGATGAAGAGGTGGTAGGTAGGAAAAATAATTAAGAGGTGGTAGGTAGGAAAAAAATGAGAAGTTAAGAAGGAGACGGGCGAGTGTCGGTAAGAAGAGAAATGAAAAAAAAGAGAAGAAAAGGAAGAGGAGAAAAAGAAAGGGGAAGAAAAAAGAAGAAGAGAAAGAGGAAGAAGAAGAAGAGAAAGAAGAAGGAGAAGGAAGAGGAAAAGGAAATCAAAGATTTCTAGGTGGTAGGAATCAAGCAAAGGAGTTGTTTGAGGTAGGTTTAACATCTTCTAATAAATTTTGTACAAAATGATATATATGCTTTTAGATTTGTTTATAAAATTTCATTTTGAATAGCATATGGTCTGGATATTTATATGAAATTATATTTTAGTTGTATGGACATGCATATAGGTGCAAGGGATTACATAAAAGAAAAACAAGGGAGAAGCTAGACTAAGCTGAATTTCGGAATAATCTGGGAAGCCTATGTTTTTGAAATTTTCAGAACTTTTAACAAGGATTTTAAAGAAATGGTAAACATATTAATTGTAGATATATGTCTCACAGATCTATAGGCTCTGAAATTACTTTATTTTGAGTTTATATGAGTGAGATATGGCTCATTAATTGAGCAGAGGTCGAAATCCAGGATAGTAAAAATAAGCGTTTTTATTTTAATTTTCTAGGAATAATCAGTAAAGAATATGAAGAAAGGATAAACAAAAAAGTTGTAGATAATTGTCTTAGTGTTTTATAGGATTTGAAATCACATCAATCGGAGTTCTTAGGAGGGAGATATGGTTGAATAAGTGAAGAAAGATCACAGAACATGGCTAGGCCGTGTTCTGGGTTGCTTCAACACGGGTAGGCCGTGTTTAGGGCTATTTTTAAGCCTTTTTGAAGTATTTTTCAAGCATGGCCGTGTCTTGAACAAGGCCAGGCCATGTTGAGTGCTGGATTATCATATTTTTCATTGTTGTCTGCCTAAAAATAATCTTGTTTGTTGAAATATTTTTAAGAAACATATATTCAAGAAAAATACTTTTACAATGATGATTTCATATCACAAATTACTCCTTTTCTTTATTTGATTTAAAATGAATCATATTGAACATTGCTATGTGATGAATGATTATAAATCATTTGGTATAAAAATGATGCATCATATTATGAAAGTGATTAAATGGCAAGCATAAAACTCACGGCGAGTTGCTTGATAATTATATTTTGCATTTGATGAATATGAATTTATATATATACATTTATATGTATGGATGAATATCGACGGGTTATATGGCTTGAGACGGTACCGAGTAGGGGACACCCTATTAGCCTGAGTTAGCCAAGCGAGGGCCGCCTCAACTGGATGATGTAACATCTCATAAGAAAATAAAATTTATTAGACAATTTTTAGATATCTAAGGAAATATAATCCTTAAAAATTCTTCACCTTATGTGTATGCATAGAAATGTTCTAACATTAATGAAATAGGTAAAGAGAGAAAACCTAAGAGGAAAAATTAGAAATAAATATACTAAAGAAAGGTGAAATTCTTGGGTAAGAAAGATAAATTTTTGTGAAGTAAATAGAGGTATTAAAATTTCAAGAAGATTGGATTAGGGTAATTTTTCCTAATTTAAGAGTTAAAGTTACTAAGTTTAGTATCTCCACCCATAAATTGGGCTTTCACCTATGGACATTTCATATAGAGTTTTTCTACTTCACATGAATTTTTAGCAAGCCAATAGGATAGCCCAAGGAAGAAATAAAACATAGACTTGGACTAGGATATAGAAACTGGAATGGTAGCCCAAAAACCATGAAAATGTGACTAAGCCCATTAGGAAAGGTAGAATTTTATCCAAAGTAAAGAAAATGGGCAAGAATGAGCCCTAACCCAAGAGTAAAAAAAAAATAAAGTGATGAAATAATGGTGTAATCAAGATTAGGTAACATGGCATTAAGACAAAAATTTAGTAAGTGGTGTGATATCCTACATTCATAATTTTAGCAAGTGGTATAATAATACATGGCATTAGGACAAAACATCTATATGCTACACTCATAAATTTAGCAAGTGGGTAATAATACATAGCATTATGACAAAACATCATTATCCTACACAAATAATTTTAGTTAAGCAAGGAAGATTCAAGGGTTGCAAATTTGCCACCTAAAAAGGAAAACCTATCATAATTGATTAAGACAAAAGAAAAAGAAATGAATCCCTAAATCAAAGGGACCTTGTCCCTTATCTTAGAAACATATTATCATAATTTTCAAAATAAAAATCTCGTTTTGCTATGCATATCTTGACTAAGGAAGAGGAAGACAAGAACATAAGTTGTTTGTTTTCCAAAAATTCAACCAATTGTATCCTAATTGTGATAAGGTAGACCCATGATCATGAAAGATGAATTATTTGGTGATCTATTTAAGCAAAACCCACCCCTATAACATTAGAATTTTCGTCCAAGTGAGGGAAAGGAAAAATAGAAGCAAGGTAGAGTGAGGAAAGGAGAGGACGAAAGTAAGAAAGAGGAAGGAGAAGTCTAGAGGACTAAATACTTAAGGTAAGTTTAACAATATTTCTTTTTGAAGAAAAATTTTGAAACTTATCATATTTATATGAGATTTTAATCTTAGAACTTTGATGATTGGTCATGGATGTTGCTATATCATGTTACATATTATGTATGTTTGAATACTTAGGCTGGTGTTGATAGTTCTGCATAGGTATGGCTATGGATGACAAACTTTTAAGCTTTAGTTTTTAATATTCTGGGAAGAATCAGTTAGGAATTAAAACAAATGATTAACATGAAAACTGTAGATCTATGTCTCACGGATGTTTAACCACTGGAATAACTCAATTTGGAGTCCATATGAGGTAGATATGGTCCGATTAGTATGCAGTGGTCAGAAATTGGTTAATCAGGGAAGAATATTTAAGGATAGCTTTAGTGTTTTAATTTTTGGGAATATTATGTAGGGATTTCAAATAATAGGTTAACATAAGAATTATAGATATATGCGTCACGAAATTTAAGCCACTGGAATTACGCAATTTGAAGTCCATATGAGGTAGATATGGTCTGATTAGTAAGCAGTGGTCAAAAAATGGTTAATCGAGGAAGATTATGTTTGGATAGCTTCTGTGTTTTAATTTCTAGGAACATTATATAAGGAATTAAAATACATAGTTAACATATGAATTATAGATATATGTGTCACGGATTTTTAACCACTGGAATCACTTAATTTAGAATTTTTATGAGGGAGATATGGACCGATTAGTGGGCAAAAGTCAGAACCTATTTAAGAAGAAATAAGATGTACATTGAGGGAGTAATATCACCTTGATTTCATAATATTTCACTAAACTATTCCACATAATTGTTTTAGATAATTGTTTTATCTTGAAATTGACACCAAGATCACCTACATCGGAGTTAAATTGAGGGAGTTATGCTCTGATTAGTAAGAGAAGGTTAGATGGGATGAAAACATACATCAAGAAAATAAAGAAATAAAATTAATATTTAAAAAAAAAGAATCTTATAAATGAAAATAATAAATGACTAGTATATGCCATAGTCATTGCCATTGTATGAACTTCTTGCCATCTTCAGTGTAAAATTTTGACATGGAAATATTTTATAAAGTGATATTTGAAATGGTTATGTTCATGGCATGATTACCGATGATTTTTGGTAATAGTTATATTTTGATGAACATACTTGTTATTGAAAGCATATTTTTGGCTATCATTGTGAAAAAAAAAAAGAAATCAGCACGGTCACATGGCAGTCCGTGTGGTACACCAGTAGGGGACGCCCTACAAACGGTTATGATCATGTTAATGAGAAAAAAAGAGAAAGTGGGCCATGTCGGACAGAGCGAGAAAAGCCCGTACCAGAGAGTAGAAAATACTCACCCTGACCGGGGTAGCTTGATGAGACAATAAAATGATAGTCATCATATGATATTCTGAAAATAATTAATCCTGTCATACATGTCATTACTGTACGATTCTCATGTGCATAGATATAGTGCATTCATGTGACCAAAGATATTTACTATAGTTTATACAGCTGAACATGACGTGATGAGCTATATTGATTATGATTTATTGTTGAACTTACTAGGATTTAATTCTCACTATATTTCCATATCATGTTCAGAAAATTAGTTATGCAGATTTTTCTATGGCTCTAGCTTTTAGTGTACGTTGGATCGAGTTACTTTATGTTGGGCAGATCTCAGAATCAAATAATATGTTTGTGGTCGAGTTGGTTCAGATCCCGGTGAAGGTGCAACCACCCGCACCTATATCTCCGGAATTGGTCAACCAGAATAAATAAGATGTAGTTATTTATGTGTTTGATTTTGTTGTACGTACATTTTGATTAATGACGTGTATGTGAACTCTATATTTTATAATAAATAATATTAATGAAAAAGGTTGTTACAGGTGATAGTGGTAATGTGAGGGGGCAGGATAGTGATGTACTCACATTCCCTAATCACTTATTGTGACTGTAGTCGATCGATCAATACGGATATAGCAAATTGCATTGACCAAACGTCGAGTGAGGCAGGTCATTTTACATTGAGTGTGTGGGTTGATTAGATCGCCAAGTAAGGCAGGTCATTTCAAATTAAGTGTACCAGATTGCCGAGTGAGGCAAGTGCATTAAAAGTGATGATTTTATCTCCAGATCCTAATATTTTCTGTAGCTTATACAGCTAAACATAACTCCTATTTTTCTCATTATATTTTATTTATGTTAAGTCTACTGGGAACCTTTGTTCTCACTATTATTGTGGTGTTATGTTCAGATAAAATGAAATGAAATGCAACACAAAATGGCGTTACTGATGGAGATCTAGATGTCAGCACCACCTCCTCTCCCTTTGTATTTCAAGGGTAAAGTGCTGTATAAAGACTCTTATTTATGTACTGAAATATTGTATTGTATAAATATAACATGTGTGAGGTTTGTAATATATATATAAACATGTATATTGTGTTTTGAAATGTTGTATTGTATAATTATAACATGTATGAGGTTTGTAATAAATATGTATATATATATATATATATATATATATATATATATATATATATATATGTGTGTGTGTGTGTGTGTGTGTGTGTGTGTGTGTGTGTATATTGTGTTTATACATATAGCGTATTTAACATACGTAATGTCATTTTAACCATTCCTACTATCTTATTTGACTTAAATAAAATAATTTAATCCTCCCATGAGATCCAAAATCCTTTCTCCTCTCTGAAAGAAATAAATTTCAATTAGTAACATAAGGAAAAATCAGAGATTTTACAGTTAACGTCCGATTTTTTTTTTCACATTACCTTAATCGAGGTTCAAATGAGAGAGATATGACTCAATTAGTGAGAAAGGTCAAAAATCAGCATCTTTCCATATTTTCTCTCTGCTTTCCTCTTCTTTTCTTCTTTTTTATTCCTATAACACAAAACTCAATTAAATCCTATTTATTTCCTACTCAAATTAAATAAAAAGCAACTTAAAACATGCTAAATACATGCTTAATTTATAGCATGTTAAATACACCCACACTTACTCTTTTGCTTGTCCTCAAGCAAATTAATTCATGTGAACAATATTCAATATATGAGATGAGTGAAAGACTTACCAATAAGTGCCCTGATAGTGAAATTTGTATGCTCTTAAAGCAATTTTAGAAAATTTAATAATTATGTGCAATATTTAGCTCAAATGTAATTCATGATTTATTTTCTAGAGCCCTGAGTGTGTGTGTGTGTGTTTGAGCGGTTCAACCATCTTTCACCCAAATGAGTTTATATATCTCAAGAATTTGGATATATACCTCTTTTTAGGATTTTCATATGCTTATTTTTCATGCTACTCTCTACTAATGTAGGCTAAAACTACGTTTTAGGATCAAAAGGGGTTTAATCAACTTGTAATGTGGCTAGGTTATAGGGTTGATCACCCAACACCACATGATTATTTATACTTCTCTTGAGATTTCTCAAGTTTGGCAAATTTTTCCCTCACACTTATTCCTTTACTTTACTGAATTCATTTTTTTCCTTGATTCTCTATTTTTCTTTCACTGCTTAGACTTTCATCCATATTTTTGGACTTTTTATTTCTTTTGTCCTTACTCCACCCTTCCACCCTTTTATTAATGTAGCTCTACAAAACAAGCATTTCAAAATTAATCATGGAGTGAGTGAATCAAGAAAAAAAATAAAGGAATTAATCATAAAATTTGGTCTAGGCTCTGCAATAGGTATAAAAAAAAGAAATATATTAATTGAGCTCAAAATACAGGTGCTAAGGATATTTTATTGCTTGGGTTTGACTTGAAAGGCTCAACCTCATCAAATAATGCCTAAATCATCTCCTAATTAATAGTATTAGCCTAAGATTTTGCCTCAAGTAGCATTTAAATAAGTTCTAAAAAATTAGTGAGATCATAAAATATTTTGAGTTATATAAACTTTCTCTAAATAAAAGATAAATAAAATACCCAAAGTTTTTGTGCAAAATAGTTTTAGGATTCTAAAAAATGGATAATAATAATAAATTGCAAGAAAATTAAAATTACACATAATCATGATTTTCCTACGTTTCTCAAGAGCTATTAGCAATTTAAACATTTATATCATTGGCTATTGGTTTGACTAACACAAACTCAAAGATTGAAATAAGTTCACATGCTCACTGTAACAACTCCATTTATGTAAATTTTTTTTTTTTTAAATACCATTAAGTTATTACCTCGTTACAACTTAACTCAATATAACATTTATTTAATTTATACAATACTGAGTTTCCATACACACTATTATTTTACAAACTACACACCATTATTTTACAAACATTTGTACAAAGATACATATTAGTTCTAATCATCTATATCGACTACTTCCGGGGACACTGGTTCGGGTGGCACGTCCACCGGAATCTCAGTTACATCTACGACAGTTACATCAGAAATAACTGGAAGTTGCCCAAGGTAGGGCACCTCGATCCAACGTACAGAGATAATAAGTGTCATAGAGAATATCTGCATATTTATTCTTCTGAACATGATATGAAAATATAGTGAGAATTAAATCCCAGTAAGTTCAACAATAAATCATAATTTACCATCAATATAGTTCATCACGTCATGTTCAGTTGTATAAACTACAGAAAATATCTTTAGGTCACATGAATGCACTTTATCATGCACATGAAAATTATACAGTTATGACATGTATGGCATAAATAACTATTTTTTCGAATTTCATATGATGGCTATCCACTTATTCTTACTTCAAGCTACCCCGGTCAGGGTGAGTATTCTCTACTTTTCGGTACGGGCTTATCTCGCTCTGTCCGACATGGCACACTTTCTCTTTCTTTTCTTATTAACATGATCATAACCTTTGGTAGGGCGTCCCCTACTGGTGCACCACACGGATTGCCATGTGACCGTGCTCATTTCTTTTCTTTTCACAATGATAGCCAAAAATATGCTTTCAATAACAAGTATGTTCATCAAAATATAACTATTACTATAAATCATTGGTAATAATGCCATGAACATAACCATTTAAAATATCACTTTATAAAACATTTCCATGTCAAAATTCCATACTAATACTTTGGTAACTGGATAGTAATTGTAGTCTGTAAACAGCGCACCAGAAAAGTTCCCAGGAAAGAGAGGTGGGTCACTAATGGACACTCTTAAGTACCATGTCTTTCCTTGCCAGAGCTTTCCTTAGACATGCACTTTTCACAAATCACAATTTTGTTTTCCAGTAACTAGAATAATTCTTTTCTGATGTGAAAATACTGCAACCACGGAGCATACTAAGATTTTTCAAATAAAACCGGCACTTTCAAAACTTCTTGTAAATTTATATGAGTACTAGGGTAAATTCCATGTTAAAAATTACACACTTAAAATGGTAGTAAGTTCATGCAATGGCAATGGCTATGGCTATACTAGTCATTTATTAAGATTCATCTTCTTTTTAAAATACTAATTTTATTTCTTTATTTTCTTGATGCAGGTTTTCATCCTATCTAACCTTCTCTTACTAATCAGAGCATAACTCCCTCAATTTAACTCTGATGTAGGTGATCTTAGTGTCAATTTCAAGGTAAAACAATTATCTAAAACTATTATGTTGAACATTGTAGCGAAATATTAAGAAATCAAGGTGATATTACTCCCTAAATGTACAGATTATTTCTTCTCGTGTAGGTTCTGACCTTTACTGACTAATTAGACCATATCTCCCAAATTTGAACTCCAAATTGAGTTATTCCAGTTGGTAAAAATCCATGAGCCCTATATCTATAATTGTTATCTTGGCGTACGATTTTAACTCCCTACAGAATATTTCCCAGAAATTCAAAAACTAAAGCTTTAATAACATATTCTGAATAAACATTTTCTGACCTCTGCTTACTAATCAGCTTATATCTACCTCAAATGGACTTCAAATTGAATGATTCCAGTGCCTAAAAATCCATGACACATTTATCTTTAATTCTTATGTTAATAATTTATTTTAATTTCTTACATATACTTCTCAGAAATTAAAATACCGAAGCTATCCTAACATATTTTTCCCTGATGACCCATTTTCTGACCTTTGTCTACTAATCGGCTCATATCTCCCTCATATGGACTCCAAATTGAATGATTCCAGTGGCTAAAAATCCATGACATACATATCTTTAATTCTTATGTTAACCATTTATTTTAATTCCCTACCAATAATTCCCAGAAATTAAATTACCGAAGCCATCCTAACATATTCTTCCCTGATGATTCATTTTCTGACCTTTGACTACTAATCAGACCATAGCTACCTCATATGGACTCCAAATGGAATGATTCCAGTGGCTAAAAATCCATGACACAGTTATCTTTAATTCTTATGTTAACCATTTATTTTAATTCCCTACCAATAATTCCCAGAAGTTAAATTACCGAAGCTATCCTAACATATTCTTCCCTGATGATTCATTTTCTGACCTTTGACTACTAATCAGACCATAGCTACCTCATATGGACTCCAAATAGAATGATTCCAGTGGCTAAAAATCCATGACACATTTATCTTTAATTCTTATGTTAACCATTTATTTTAATTCCTTATAGATTGTTCCCAGAAATTAAAATACCGAAGCTTAAAATTCTGCCACCCATAGCCATAACCATGCAGAACTATCTACACCAACCTAAGTATTCAAACATACATCACATGCAAGATCAATATGTAACATGATATAGCAACATCATGACCAATCATAAAAGTTCTAAGATCAAAATCTCATACAAATATTATAAGTTTCAAAAGTTTTCTTCAAAAAGAAATATTGTTAAACTTACTTGGAGCACTTAGTCTTCTAGACTTCTCCTTCCTCTTTCTTCCTTTCTTCCTCTCCTTTCCTCACTCTACCTTGCTTCTATTTTTTTTCTCTCCCTCACTTGGACGAAATTCTAATGTTGTAAGGGTGGGTTTTCTTATATAGACCACCAAATAATTCACCTTTCATGATCATGGGTCTACCTTATCACAATTAGGATACACTTTGTTGAATTTTTGGAAAACAAACAACTTATGTTCTTGTCTTCCTCTTCCTTAGTCAAGATATGCATAGGAAAAGGAGATTTGTATTTTGAAAATTATGATAATATGTTCTTAAGATATGGGACAAGGTCCCTTTGATTTAGGGATTCATTTCCATTTTCTTTTGTCTTAAACAAGTATGATAGGTTTGCCTTTTTAGGTGGCAAATTTCTAGCCCTTGAATCTTCATTATTTGGTTGATATTATTTGTGTGGGCTATGAATGTTTTGTCCTAATACCATGTATTATCATACCACTTGCTAAAATTATGAGTGTAGGATATAGATATTTTTGTCCTAAAGCCTTGTATTATCATGCCACTTGCTTAAGTGATGAATGTAGAATCACACCACTTGCTAAATTTTTTGTCTTAATGCCATGTAACATAATCTTTATTCTTATTATTATATCATCATCTAATTTATTTTATTTTAGTTTTCCTCTTGGATTTGGGCTTATTCCTACCCATTATGGGCTTGTCCTACCCATTTTCTTTGCTTTGGATAAAATTCTTCCTTTCTTGGTGGGCTTGGTCACATTTTCATAATTTTTGGGCTATTTGTGAAATTACTATATCCTAGTCCAAGTCTATGTTTAATTTCTTGTTTAGGTTATCCAATGGGCTTGCTAGAAACTTATGTGAAGTGGAAAAACTCTATATGAAGTGTCCATAGGTAAGAGCCCAATGTATGGGTAAAGATTTTAAACTTAGTAACTATAGTTCTTGAATTAGGAAAAATTACCCTAATTCAATGTTCTTTGAAATTTTAAGACCTTTACTTGTTTCTAAAAATTTATCTTCCTTATCCAAGAATTTTGCATCTCTTTAGTATGTTATTTCTAATTTCTTTCCTATTAGATTTTCCTTCTTTATTTGTTCTCTTAATGTTAGAAACATTTTCTATGCATATACCTAAGGTGAAGAATTTCTAAGGATTATATTTCCTTAGATATCTAAAATATTGTCTAATAAATTTTATTTCCTTAATTAAATTTTTTATGTACCTTTATCAATAAAAGAAACGAAATTAAGGATGTTACACTCACCCCATTCAATAACTGGAATTAAAAGTGCATAGATCATATAAGCAGAGTAAATAATTCATAAGTGTATGATTTATTATACAATCATCTAGTTGAATCATAAATTGACCCCCCACACTTAAGAATTTACATTTTCCCCAATGTAAAATAGAAGAGAAAAAGATAGGAGAGAAGTAATAAAATGAGGAGGGATTCAGTGGAACTTCCCTGATTAATTGTCACCATCTATCTCGTCTTGCTTAGGTACAAGCCTAAAGGGCAATTCAGGAAATGCTGGGAATGCTATTAGAAGGTTCAGTGTATAGGCTAGCTGACTAAAATAAGCATTGTTATGCTATGCTAAGGAGTACTAGTAGAGTGCCAAATCATTCATCTAGTGCCTCAAGCACTCAGTTCGCTCCTATAAGTCTTCAATAGTGTGTTGGGATGTGGTGGAGCTAAACTGCTACTAGGTTCCTCTACAGTAAGTGGCTAAACCCTTAACTCCTCTTCTTCTGCTTCCTCATGCCCTTTATATTTTTGTATGTCTGCATAGGATATAGGTCTCATTGGTTGGATGAGAGCCTCAGTGGAATCCCATCTTACTCCTGCATTCCTACATAGACCAGTGATTAGACTGGGAGCAAAGAGGGAGTCGCCTTGAGAGTTAATGCAACCTAGCATCTGTCTATGGATAATTTTCCCTACATCAATAGAAAAGCCCTTTAGTATATCATAAAGTAGAATGACCCTATCCCTCCTGACTTGACTCTTATTCAAGCTAGGCATAAATATTGCTAACACGAAATAGTGCCAGGCTTTAGTCACTTTATTCATGTCGGCCCTAGCAAGGTATACTAGTTGGCCATTATTATCCAATTTCGAGGAAGCCCCCTACAGAAAAGAGTGCAAATAATGTCTTCAAAATCAATGTATGACTAAAGAAGCGTCGAGTATTCATCATCTTCTATGTAAGGTAGTGAGTAAAACTCATTGATGGCATGCGGAGTGAATTTCACTATCTTGCCTCTAACCCGTGCTTTATGACGTTCGTGGACTGTGGCATTGGAGTAAAACTCCTGTACCACAAGAATGACCCCTAGTTCTGGATTCCTGCAGAAAATCTCCCAATGCCTATGGAGGATATTGTCTCTACGAGGTAACCCAGCAGCGGCAATAAATCCTCATTCTTGAATGAAGGTTTGTGCACTACCACTTTGATGTGGTGTTGATAAACCTCTTTAGTCACGACTATTGTACTATTGAATGCTGGAGGGTCGTCGGCTCTATTTTCCCTCTTTGAGAGTCTTGATTTTGAAGTTTTAGGAACCATTGAACTTAGAAGCTCACTGGGGCATTTTACTGAACACCTGGTGTGTGCTCTTAAAATATAGGAAGAATGGGTGGTAGATTCCTAACTTAAAGTCCCAATTAAGTGCAACCAAGTACCAATGGAGTATGGAGATCAATCTATAGCAAGAAATATGAAGAAAACCATACCCAATTAAGCTTGATTTATGGCTAGAAAATGCAAGATCAAAATTTCCTTAGAACCCTAGAAAGCTTCCAATGAATCTAAACCAATTGTTGAAAGAGTTGCTCAATCCTGTAAAGGAAGAAGAAAAATTACTTAATTCATGTAAGGAAACGTAATCAGAGGTTATTACTGTTGATTGGATATAGGAAATTGTGTTTGTTGTAATATCCCTAATTTCATTTCTTTTATTGATAAAAGTACATAAATATTTAATTAAGGAAATAAAATTTATTAGACAATATTTTAGATATCTAAGGAAATATAATCCTTAGAAATTCTTCACCTTATGTATATGCATAGAAAATGTTTCTAACATTAAGAGAACAAATAAAGAGGGAAAACCTAATAGGAAAAACAATTAGAAATAACATACTAAAGAGATGCAAAATTCTTGGATAAGGAAGATAATTTTTTAGAAACAAGTAAAGGTCATAAAATTTCAAGAACATTGGATTAGGGTAATTTTTCCAAATTCAAGAACTAGAGTTACTAAGTTTAAAATCTTTACCCATACATTAGGCTTTTACCTATGGACACTTCATATAGAGTTTTTCCACTTCACATAAGTTTCTAGCAAGCCCATTGGATAACCTAAGCAAGAAATAAAACATAGACTTGGACTAGGATATAGTAATTGTACCAATAGCCCAAAAATTATAAAAATGTGACCAAGCCCTCCAAGAAAGGAAGAATTTTATCCAAAACAAAGAAAATGGGTACGAACAAGCCCATAATGGGTAGGAATAAGCCCAAATCCAAGAGGAAAAATAAAATAAAATAAATTAGGTGATGATATAATAATGTAATAATAATAAAGATTAGGTTACATGGCATTAAGACAAAAATTTAGCAAGTGGTGTCATTCTACACTCATCATTTTGGCAAGTGGCATGATAATACAAGGCTTTAGGACAAAAAACATCTATATCCTACACTCATAACTTTAGCAAGTGGTATGATAATACATGGTATTAGGACAAAACATTCCTATCCCACACAAATAATATCAACCAAATAATGGAGATTCAAGGGATAGAAATTTGCCACCTAAAAAGGCAAACCTATCATACTAGTTTAAGACAAAAGAAAATGGAAATGAATCCCTAAATCAAAGGGACCTTGTCCCTTATCTTAAGAACATATAATCATAATTTTCAAAATACAAATCTCCTTTTCCTATGCATATCTTGACTAAGGAAGAGGAAGACAAGAACATAAGTTGTTTGTTTTCCAAAAATTCAACAAAGTGTATCCTAATTGTGATAAGTTAGACCCATAATCATGAAAGTTGTATTATTTGGTGGTCTATTTAAGCAAAACCCACCCCTACAACATTTTAATTTCGTCCAAGTGAGGAAGAGAGAGAAATAGAAGAAAGGTAGAGTGAGCAAAGGAGAGGAAGAAAGAAAGAAAGAGGAAGGAGAAGTCTACGGGACTAAGTGCTCCAGGTAAGTTTAACAATATTTCTTTTTGAAGAAAACTTTTGAAACTTATAATATTTATATGAGATTTTGATCTTAGAACTTTGATGATTGGTCATGTATGTTGCTATATAGTGTTACATATTGATCTTGCATGTGATGTATGTTTGAATACTTAGGTTGGTGTAGATAGTTCTGCATGGGTATGGCTATGGGTGGCAGAATTTTAAGCTTCTGTGTTTTAATTTCTGGGAATTATCTGTATGGAAGTAAAATAAATGGTTAACATAAGAATTATAGCTATGTGTGTCATGGATTTTTTGCCACTGGAATGATTCAATTTAGAGTCCATATGAGGAAGATATGAGCTTATTAGTAGTCAAAGGTCAGAAAATGGTTCAGCAGGAAAGAATATTTTAGGACAGCTTTTCTATTTTAATTTCTGGGAATTCTCTGTTTGGAATTAAAATAAATGGTTAACATAAGAATTATATCTATGTGTGTCATGGATTTTTAGCCACTGGAATCATTCAATTTGGAGTCCATATGAGGAAGATATGAGCTGATTATTAGTCAAAGGTCAGAAAATGGTTCATCAAGGAAGAATATATTAGGACAGCTTCTGTATTTTAATTTATGGGAATTATCTATATGGAATTAAAATAAATGGTTAACATAAGAATTATAGATATGTGTGTCACGGATTTTTAGCCACTAGAATTACTCAGGTTTAAGTCCATATGAGGAAGATATGGTTCGATTAGTAGGTAGAGGTCAGAACCTATCCGAGAAGAAATAACTTGTACATTTAGGGAGTAATATCACATTGATTTCTTAATATTTCGCTACAATGTTCAACATAATAGTTTTAGATAATTGTTTTATCTTGAAATTGACACTAAGATCACCAACATAGGAGTTCAATTGAGGGAGTTATGTTCTGATTAGTAAGAGAAGGTTAGATATGATGAAAACCTACATCAAGAAAATAAAGAAATAAAATTAATATTTAAAAAAGAAGATGAATCTTATAAATGACTAGTATATGCCATAGCCATTGCCATTGTATGAACTTTTTACCATCTTAAGTGTAAAATTCTGACATGGAAATATTTTATAAAGTGTTATTTGAAATGGTTATGTTCATGGCATAATTACCAATGATTTATGGTAATAGTTATATTTTGATGAACATACTTGTTATTGAAAGCATATTTTTTGCTATCATTGTGAAAAGAAAAGAAATGAGCACGGTCACATGGCAATCCGTGTGGTGCACCAGTAGGGGACGCCCTACCAGCGGTTATGATTTTGATTATGAGAAAAGAAAGAGAAATTGTGCCATGTCGGATGGAGCGAGAAAAGCCCGTACCGAAGAGTAGAGGATACTCACCCTGACCGGGGTAGCTTGAAATGTGAATAAGTTGATGGCCATCATATGATATTCTAAAAATAGTTAATCCTGTCATACATATCATTACTGCATGATTCTTATGTGCATAGATATAATGCATTATGTGACCAAAGATATTTTCTGTAGTTTATATAGCTGAACATGACGTGATGAGCTATATTGATGATGATTTATTGTTGAACTTACTGGGATTTAATTCTCACTATATTTCCATATCATGTTCAGAAAATTAGTTATGTAGATTTTTCTATAGCTCTTGCTTTTAGTGCACGTTGGATCGAGTACTTTATGTTGGGCAGATCCCAGAAGCAAATAAAATGTTTGTGGTCGAGTTGGTTTAGATCCCGGTGAAGGTGCAACCACCTGCACCTGTATCTCCGGAATTGGTCAACCAGAATAAATAAGATGTAGATTTTTATGTGTTTGATATGTTGTACGTATGTTTTGATTAATGACATGTATGTAAACTCAGTATTGTTTAAATTAAATAAATATTATAATGAGTTAAGTTGTAACGAGGTAATAACTTCATGGTATTTAAAAAAAAAATTGATACTTAAATGGAGTTGTTACATTTGTGGGAGAAGGGAAGTGCAAAATTGGGTGTGGGAGATGAAGATGTCGCGGGCTTCTTATAAAGTGTCTCTCCATGTAATTGTCTAATGCCACATATTTCTTTCCTGATATTAGCAGCTCTAGATGCAGGAAACTATCATTCTAGAAATATTCTTTTCATCTCATTTCATGTGGTGATAGTACCAGAGAGCAAATAATATAGTCAATCTTTGGTTGAGTCTCTTAATGAAAAAAGAAAAGCCCTGAATTTTATTTGTTCTTCAGTTAATCTAGGGGGCTTCATGCTAGTACATACCACATGGAATTCCTACAAATGTTTATGTGGGTCTTCAACTACAAGACCATGAAAATTAGGTAAAAGATGAATTAATGTATATTTTAACTCAAAATTAACATGATTATCAAGATTAGGAAAAGTAATGCATAAGGGTTGCTGATGCAAATCTGGAGCTATCAGCTCCTTCAAAGTGCGGTGTCTAGCCATGATTACTTCATCCTTTTCTTGATCAATGTCTTCTTGAAGTTCTCTTCTATGCCTGTACACAGATTTTTCAATATCTGGATTGAACTATAAATCTTGAGAATTAAAAGAATGAGCCACAGGCATAAATAAAAATAAAAATCACAAAAGGTACAAGATGCAGTCCCCGGCAATGACGCCAAAATTTAGTGTGTACTATCGCCGATACACCCAAATTGATACCTTACCTCAAAACTAATCTATAGTAGTGGGACTAAGGGTTGATCCCACAAAGACTGAAATTACCTTATGTGATTGAAAAAAGAGGGATTGATAATTGTAAATAGTAAAGTAAATAATGAAAATAATTAAGAGAGTAATTAAAGAGAGAGGCATCAGTTTCAGTCAATATCGACCATTAAGGGATTGTATTGATTATTAACAATATCATCAATCTTAAACCAAATAACTACCATTGGGATTCTATCCCTATTCCTCCTTAAGCCTAGTAAATTGATAACAATCGCACCAATTAAACGCTAATTAATAAACTACTCTTTATCACATCGGTAAAGCATAACTCATTAATCACATGAATAACTAGAGGGCAAATAGTACAACCAATCTTTGGCTGAATCTTTTAAGGAAAAAGGAAAAGCCCTGAGTTTTATTTGTTCTTCAGTTACTCCAAAGGGCTTCGTACTGGTACATACTACATGGAATTCCTTCATATGTTTATGCGGGTCTTCACCTGCAAGACCATGAAAACTTGGTAAGAGATAAATTAATCCAGATTTCAACTCAAAATTAACATTATCATCAAGATTAGGAAAAGTAATGCATAAGGGTTGCTGATGCAAATCAGGAGCTGCAAGCTCCTTCAGAGTGGGATGCCTGGCCATGATCACTTCCTCCGTATCCTGATCAATGTCTTCTTGAATTCCTCTTCTGTGCTTGTATACAGATTTTCCAATATCTGGATTGAACTGTAAATCTCGAGAATTAGAAGAATGAGTTACAGGCATAAATAAAAAAAATCACAAAAAGTAATGACGCAGTCCCCAGCAACGGCACCAAAATTTGGTGCGCACTGTCGCAGGTGCACCCAAATTAATACCTTACCTCAAAACTAACCTGTAGTAGTGGGAGTAAGGGTCGATCCCACAGAGACTGAAATTACCTTATGTGATTAAAATGGGGGAATTGATAATCGCAAATTAAGTAAAGTAAACAATAATGAAAATAAATAAGCGAAAGTGATTAATGATAAAGACGTTGGTTTCGGTTGGTATCCACCGTCAAGGGATTACATTGATCATCGACAACATAATCAATATGCAAATGAATATCTATCATTGGGGTTTTAACCCCGTTTCTCCTTAAGCCTAGCAAATTAATGACAATCACACTAATTAAACCCTAATCAACAAGCCATCTTTTAGCACATCGGTAAAATATAACTTGTTAACCACATGAAGAACTAGAGAAATTGACAGAGCTAAACAAATATAAACACATCGGCTATATCTAATTTAGTCAATCATTCATCATAGGTTCAATGATTTATAATCCAAAACTCTCAAACCTATTTGCCTCATGAATCGCAGAATTAAAGACTTTGTTCAAAACACAATTCAGTGGTAGATTAAAATAGACGAAATACTAGTAGGCCTCCTAGCAAACATATGCATAATCATTAAGAATAAGAACAGATGAACAATCAATATTCAAAACAAATTGAAATAATAACATCAGATCCACATCTCACAATGTATAAAAATCCCTTGAGGTTTCAACTCACCTCAACCAACTAAAGAGAATTAGCCACGCAGGGCCATAAGATAATCAAAAGAAGAATTGAAGAATGTAGATGAAGAATTCGGTAAAGGATTCGATCCCTTCTCTGGTTGCTTTCCTCCCTTTTTATAGACTTTTCCCTCCTAATCGAAGTCAGAACGTATTTTAGGTCAAATTCCTGTCCATTCCCTTCAATTTTGAGCGAAAATGACCTAAAATCGCGAAATCAGCAAGTCCCCTACGGCGCTACGAAGATTCTGCCACGGGGCGCCGCGACGCTCCCTTTCAGCGCCGCGGCGGGCTATGTCGAACATGATCAGGCGCCGCGGCGCGCTGGGTTGAGCACCGTGGCGCTCCCTCCTGGGTAGCACAGCGCCGCAGCGCGCTGTGTAGCGCCGCGACACTCCGGATTTCCTTATCGTGGTGCCACTGAGCTCTCTTGTGAGGGCCATGGCACCCAGAATATTCTAGATTTTGCTGAAGTGTCAAACATAAAAGTTGTAGCTCTATGTCTCTTGTTTCTATAGCCGCTGAAATCACCTTAATCGGAGTCATAATTAGTGAGATATGCCTCAATTAGTCACGAAAGGTCAGGAATCAGCATTTTTCTACGATTTTCTCTTTATTTTTCTCTTCTTTTCTTCTTTATTATTCCTAAAACACAAAACACAACACTCAATCAATTCATATCTATTTTCTACTAAAATTAAATAAAAAGCAACTTAAAACATGTCAAAAACATGTTTATTTTATAGCATGTCACATGGTCACATGGCAAATCCGTGTGGTGCACCAGTAGGGGATGCCCTACCAACGGTTATGATCATGTTAATGAGAAAAGAAAGAGAAAGTGGGCCATGTCGGACGAAGCAAAAAAATCCCGTACCGGAGAGTAGATAATACTCACCCTGACCGGGATAGCTTGATATGTGAATAAATTGATAGCCATATGATATTCTGGAAATAGTTAATCCTGTCATACATGTCATTATTGTACGATTCTCATGTACATAGATATAGTGCATTCATGTGACCAAAGATATTTGCTGTAGTTTATACAGCTAAACATGACATGATGAGCTATATTGATGATGATTTATTGTTGAACTTACTGGGATTTAATTTTCACTATATTTCCATATCATGTTCAGAAAATTAGTTATGTAGATTTTTCTATGGCTCTGGCTTTTAGTGTACGTTGCATCGAGTACTTTATGTTGGGCAGATCCCAGAAGCAAATAAAATATTTGTGGTCGAGTTGGCTTAGATCCCGGTGAAGGTGCAACCACCCGCACCTGTATCTCCGGAATTGGTCAACCAGAATAAATAAGATGTAGATTTTTCTGTGTTTGATATGTTGTACGTATGTTTTGATTAATGACATGTATGTAAACTCTATATTATATAATAATAATAATAAAAAGTTGTTACACGGTAGGCTGGGTCTGTTGCCACGGCCCTTGATCCTTCTTAGGCTCGGGCGCTGTGGTGCCGTGGCACTCTATTACGAGCACCGTGGGACCTAAAAACTTCTAGATTTTACCAAAGTGCCTAACACAAAAGTTGTAGCTCTATGTCTTCTCTTTTTATAACCGCTAGAATCACCTTAATTGGAGTTCACATGAGAGATATATGCCTCAATTACTAACAAAAGGTCGAAAATCAGTATTTTTCCAAATTTTCTCTCTATTTTCCTCCTCTTTTATTGTTTATTATTCCTAAAACATCAAACAAAAAACTCAATTAAATCCTATTTATTTTCTACTCAAATTAAATAAACATCAACTTAAAACATGCTAAAGACATGCTTAATTTATAACATGCAATGATCATTTCCAAAGCAAGTTGACCTGGCAACGGGTATCACTTTGTTGTGTTAAGGTGACAAAAAATTCTAGGATGACCCCTACTCGACTAAGGTGACCCGGCGAAATGCGAAACCTTGTAGAAGTAAGGACACTAAAGGGTCGTGGATTGGATACGGTACCAAGATAGGGCATGCCCTATAGCCTAGAGTAGTCAATGTGGGAAGGATTGCTCCGACCAAGGAACCCAGTAATGGGTGAGTAGCTGGAGGTGGAAATGGCTTACACCACCCCGTGGTTAGATAAAATGAGAATCTCTGATGATGAGCCATTGTGAGAAAATGCACAGGTACACATTCAACATTTAAATGGTTATGATTATGTGATATTGATGCTTAACCTATATAAAGATTGCATGTGTATATTGTATATCTCTGTACCTTTATTGTGCAAAAAGAGAAAAAAATTTGTAGTTTATACAGCTGAACATAACATGTGATTTTTCTATATATTCCTAATTGCTGAATGTTCACCTTATTGGGATTTCATATCTCACTATGTTGTGGTGTTATGTTCAGATTCTTGACATGACGTTTGTCAACCTGACCCTTCTAATAGAGCTGCAAATGGTGGATGTCCCTTACTTAGGACAATTCACTGTCGTTGTGAACTTGTTGGTGATCAACATGGTGGAAGTACCTACACTCGGGCCACCTCATCCACTAGTTGTACCCTAGGGGTGATGGCTACGGGAGTAGTAGTTTAGTAAACTATATTCATATGTTGTAAATAGGCTAACCCATTGTTTTGGTGTAACCACATAGTACTTCGCCTTTTGAATATATGCCTAGTACCTAGGGTTACACGTGTATATACCAACTAATGCTTGATGTGTTGTAGGCACGTATATATATACAAGATGCATATGTTTTGGATGGTTGCTTTCCTGTTGTGTTATTTGCTTTACCAAAAAAAAGGGTCATTACTGGTTCTATATTATATTAGTCTATCATTAATTAATTTAAGTAAAGAGTAAGCGAATTAACATAGTAAAGAAAAGAGGTAATGACTTCAAGAAAGAAGCAAATATAAATATATACACATATACACACATACAATTAGAACTAAAGTTTTTACCTTGTCTACCATATTTTCCTCTTGCTCTTAGAGGGAATTGTCTTTGAAAATTTTTGGTTCTACCATAGTTGTTTTTGTTAAAGCCTCTTCTTCCATGATTTCATGAAGGGGAAGAATTTTGATTAACATTGGTTGTTAGATTTTCTTGAGGAATTCTAAATTTACTTGAGACATTGTAGAATCAAGCTTCTTCTTAACTCTATCAATTCTTTATTCTTGGGCCATTAAGAGTGCCTTAATTTCATTTACCAAGTAAAGATCATTTCTTGAGGTGATGACTATGATGAAGCCATCAAATTCCAAGTGTAATTCTTCTAGAATAGCCTTTAGTTTTTCACAATCGCATAGAGGTTCATTTATAACATCTAAAGCATCAAATATTTTCTTCATTTTAACTATAAACTCACTTATCACCATCATACCTTTCTTGAGAGACTAAATTAAGAATGAAGCTATCATATTCTTACTCATGTTTGAGATGAGAAAAAGATTTCAAGCTTATTCCAAATTTGATGAGATGTTTTGTAGCCTACTAGTCATGTAAGAATAGGATCTATCATAAAAGATAGGAACCAATAAATCATTAATTTGTCTTGCCTTTTCTAATCAAGACACTCAAAATTAACTATTTTTGCAGAACCATTTTATCTAAATTGCAAAGCGTCATCGTCAACATCTTTAAGGATTTTTTCTAGATTATGAGTGAAATTTTTAGCCAATACCTACTCTTTCCATTGTAAGAAATTCTACTCATCTATTTAATTAAAATTGAGTGTTTGAATGTGACTAGTTCTTACTTCTATGCAACGAAGGTGTTACTAGTGACGAAAGGTAGAGACTCCATTAATGCAGGCTCTGATACCATAAAGAGGTTTAGAGAGATGAAAGGAAATGAGAGAGAAAGATAGAGTTAAAGAGAAATGAATGAGTTTCTCATTGAACTAAAAACCTGTACATTAACTTTTATATTGTTAGGAATAGTTTATGCTTAAGAGGGGGTGAATTAGGTGTTCTAAAATTTTACACCGAAGTTTATGGAAGTAGAATGAGTTTGAAAACTCTTTCTACAACCTTAAGAAAAGATAGTATTCTTTTACAAAAACAAAGCTTGAACAAAATGAAACTTAAGAACACACTTTGATAAAAGAAAAGGTAGCAACAAACAAGCCATAAAAAGAAGCTTAAAACACAATTTAAAAAAAAACCAAATTGCAACAATCAAATGATAAACAATAAAGCTCAAAACAATAATGATTACAAATGAAAGTAAAGCTCTTAGAAAAATTGTAAAGTAAGCAAGGGAGTACGGAAGATTTAACAATATTTATCTTGGTTCAACTCAACTATAGAGCTTACATCCAGTCCCCAAGCCATAACTTGATATTTTCACTATACCATAAGTTTAACCAAGCATTTATGAGCCTTTTTACATCAACATAACTCCACCAAGTTGGAATACATGGGATTCCACACCTAAACCAGTCAAGGTTACCTCCCCTTGACTCAAACCTCACAAAAAAATAAGAGTAGGCTCAACAAAAGCTTTCTCAAAGAGTGTATAAATACAATTTCAACACCTATATTAGAAGAACAAGGGTTTATGAGCTCAAGAATGATTCAAGAAGAAATGCATAGTTTTTCTTGCTTTCCAAGGACATAAATATCTGGTAGTTATAGAGAAATGAAGTTTATAGTCATTAGGAATCATTTAAGATCAAAATCAATGAAATCTGACTAATATATAGCCGTAAATTTCATTTCCAATAATCGTTAGGCACCTACTAACCTTAAAAATCCTTTACTTTTTTCTTCTTAGTGTTCTTTAGGCTTCCAGCAAATCTTTTAGGCACCTAGTGTTCCCAATTTTCATACATTAGGCTTTTAAAGATCCTTGTGAACATTGTATTTAAAAAGTTTGAACCCTTTAGGCTCCTAATGGTCTCGAAATTTGCAATTTTGCTCATTTTTAAGCCACTAAACACCCATTATACTTAATAGACATCTAAGGCACTTTGAAAACCAATTTTTGAGCAAACTTTACAAACTAAATCACCATTAAACTTCGAAAAATCATGGTCAGACATTTTGAAAATAATTGAGAGCTCAAGATTTCCTAAGATTTCTAATTTACTTAAAACTAAGTCAAGGATAACTTAAAGAACCAAACAACCTTTAAAACTTGATTTACTAGTGATAAAGGAGAAATTTGAGTGCCTAATGATTATATTTTATCCCTTAATTTAAAGTAAACTTGTGATTATTCCCCTACTTTTGGTTATGCTTTGCTTTGGATATTTCTTTGGTTGGTTTTATGCTTGTAGGTGAGTAAAAGTGGCCAAGAAGCAAGGGAAAACACTCATGTGAAGAGCCATATGGACTTGGAACATGCTAAGGAGGAAGCAAGGAGGCAACCCTGAAGAAATTGACAAATTCTGAGCTTAGCAGCCCTCAACACGGCTAGGCCATGCTTAATGTGCATAGAGCACGGCCTGGCTGTGCTTCATGTCCATACACACATGATTTTTAGGGTTTTGAGTAGTCAAGATGTTATATATACATGGGGGAAACGTAGGGAGACGAATCGAGACACATTCATACTCGCTTTTACTCAGTTTTAGGCTTCGAAACACAATTAGATTAGGTTTAGAGTAGGATTAGTGTTTACTTTCATGTTCTTAGGTTAGATTTGAGATTGATTTAGTATTATATCTCTAATACATTCTGCAAACCAGGTTTTATCTTTCTATTCTACACTTACTTCTTCTTCTACTCCTTTCTCTTGGTTTGTATTGAACAACTATGGTTTATTTAATGAATATGCCTTTGATTTCTGTTTCAATTATGCTTGAGTAGATTTGATCTAGTGTTTTGGTAAACCCACTTATGGTATGATGATACTGAACTATTGAATTGATTGTTGGAACCATAATTGTATTATCCATGGTTAATTAGGATTGACTATTATGCATTGATTATATGGGTTGATCAATGTCTAGCCAACGTTTTATCACGTCTTAGGATATTAATTGATGAACTGAAATGTGAAAATTAATATTGAAACTTAATAGTTAATTAGGGATATCTTAATAATGAAAGTAGTTTAAGGTTCTCTAGGAATGAATCAATTAGTGGGCACGAGAAAACCGATTAATTGAATTCCATGGTTGGCATAGAACTTAATGGACTTTAGTTGAATTAAGAATCACGAAAGTAGGCAATTGGATTAACCTACGTACAATTAGTAACACTTGAAAGAGGTTGCTAGTTAATTAAGGCTAAACTATCCCTAATAACCTAGATAATTGCAATTAGAGGTACATATTGGTTGTTGAATATCATAAGTGTGGTAAACCATAACCCTAGGCTTTTATTAATTGGATTACTTATTAGTTTAATTGTCACAAACTCTCAACGAATTACATTGATTTAGATAGCATACTTTGTAAAGTCTAGTAATTGATAATTGTTCTCTGTGGAATAGACCTATACTTGCCGAACTAACTAAAGCTACGTCATGCGCTAGCAATTATTTATAAAACACAACAAAGTTTTGGCACCGTTTTCAGGGAACAATAGTCAATATTAGATACTTTGTGAAATAATTAGATTATATCCTTTTTATTTTTCTTTTTCTACATATTTTATCTTGCTAATTTTTGCATATTTTCTTCCTTTATAGGTGTGTTTCTATTTTATGCAAAGTGAACATGAGTTCTTCACTGAATTTGATTTAGAAATTGAACACACTACGAAGGAGAAGAAGAAGACAACAGTAAGAATATTCTGCACCTACCATGGTTAAGAGAGATAACCGATATCTTAAGGATTTCACTACGCTATATACACATGGCCAAAACACAAGCATAGTCAGACTAATTGTTAAGGCCAACAATTTTGAGCTGAAATCTTATCTTCTGCAGATGGTTCAGCAGAATCAATTTGAAGGTTCACCTACCGAACACCCTAATCTCCATATTTCAGTCTTTCTGGAGTATTGTGACACCTTGAAGCTGAATGGAGTATCTTTTGATGCCATCAGACTGAGACTATTCCCATTCTCTCTACGAGACAAAGCCTGTGCATGGTTGTATTCTCTTCCATCAGGGTAAATAACTACATGGAAGCAACTTTCTCAAGCTTTCTTGGCCAAATACTTTCCACCAAATTAGACAGGTCATCTTTAGAATCAAATCACTACCTTTGCTCAGAAAGATGGTGAGTCTTTATATGAAGCTTGGGAGAGATTTAAATGGCTTCTCAAAATATGCCTACACCTTGGCTTGGAGAAGTGGCTCATAGTCCATACATTCTACAATGTACTAATCTACAGCACCCGTATATCTGTGGATGTTGCAGCTGGAAGAGCTTTGATGAATAAAACAGTAGATGAGGCATATGAGCTGATTGAAGATATGGCTCAAAATCATTACTCATGGTCTAGTGAGAGGCAACCAAGAAAACCATTAGGTACATATGAAGTAGATGCATTTAATCATCTAACTTCTAAGGTTAATGCATTGTTTCAAAAATTAGACAAGTTAAGCATGAATGCCATTGGCTCTTCTCCATCTTCTGCATGTGAGATTTATGGAGGTGTTGGTCATGTTGCCAATGAATGCCAGCTTAGAAACTTTGCACCTCAAGATTGTGAGCTGGTAAGTTTTGTGAACAATAACCAAAGAAATAATCCCTACAGCAACACCTACAATCCAGGTTGGAGAAATCACCCTAATCTCTCATACAAGCCGAATACAAATCAGCCTCAGAATAATTTTAGGCAACATCCTGGATTTTAGAATCAGAGGCCATTCAATCCTCCTCCTCAGCCAAAGTCAAATCTAAAGGCTCTGATGCAAATTTTCATCACTACTCAGATGAAAAAAAATGATGAATTCAGAGCCCAGAATCATTCAATGAATGAAGCTATAAAGGACCTAGCCTCTAAGGTTGACTCGCTTGCTACCAATAGTAAGATGCTGGAAACTCATATAGCACTACAAGTGTAATGTCCGGGTTTTACTTTCATTTAATATTATTATGATAGTAACTTTATAGAATCTGATTTGAATTTATTTTTATTTATTTACTCATAATTTTATATATATATATAAATATAAGTTACTAATCTTACAAATCTCACACATGCAATAGTTATACAATACAACATTTAGTATATAAACAAGAGTTCCTATTCAGCACTCCACCCTTGAAACACAAAGGGTGAGGGGGTGGTGCTGACTTTGAAATCTCCATCAGTAACGCCGTTCCCTGTTGCATCTCATTTCTTTTTATCAGAACATAACACCACAATAATAGTGAGAACAAAGGTTCCTAGTAGACTTAACATAAATAAAATATAATGAGAAAAACAGGGGTTATGTTCAGCTGTATAAGCTACAAAAAATATTAAGATCTGGAGATAAAATATCAGTTTTTAAAATGACCTGCCTCACTCGGCGATCTGGTCAATGCAATTTGATTTAAAAATGACCTGCCTCACTCGACGATATGGTCAATGTAATTTAAAAATGACCTGCCTCACTCGACAATCTGGTCAATGCAATTTCCTATACGCATCGTGATCGATCGACTACAGTCACAATAAGTGATCAGGGAATGTGAGTACATCACCCTCCTGCCTCCTCACATTACCACTGTCACCCGGTTGGAGCGGCCCTCCCTTGGCTCACTCAGGCTAATAAGGCGTCCCCTACTCGATACCATCTCAAGCCATACAACTCGTCGATATTCATCCATACATATAAATACATATATATATATAAATTCATAATCATCAAATGCAATATATAAAATAACATGCATCATTTTCATATCCAATAATTAATAATTATTTATCACATATCAAATGTCCAATATAATAAATTTTGAATCAAAGAAAACAACAGGAATGTTCTTGGACATTTGTTTTCCAAAAATATTTCAACAAATAAAACTACTTTTGGGTAGAAAAATAGTGAACAATATGATAATCCAGCACCTAACACAGCCTACCCGTGCTGACATAACCCAGAACACGGCCTGGACGTGTTCTGTGACCTTTCCTCACTTATTTAACCATATCTCCCTAATACGAACTCCGATTAAGGTGATTTCAAAGCCTATAAAAAACGAAGACAATTATCTACAATTTTCATGTTTATCATTTTGTCAAATTCTTTACTGTTTATTCCCAGAAAATTGAAAATAAAACACTTACTTTTACTATCCTGAATTCTGACCTTTGCTCAATAAATCAGCCATATCTCCCTCATATGGACTCTAAATCAAGTAATTCCAAAGCCTATAGATCCATGAGACATATATCTACAATTCATATCTGATCATTTCTTTAAAATCCTTGCCAAAATTTTCCAGAATTCCAAAAATAGAGGCTTTCCAAATATTTTGAAATTCAGCTTAATTTAACTTTTCCTTTGATTTTCTTTTATATAATCCCATGCACTCATATACATGTCCAAACATCCAAAATAGAATTCCATATAAATATTCAGACCACATGTTATCCATAATAACATCTAAGAGTAAATCAATAATTTTATACAAAATTTATGAGTGGATGTTAAGCCTACCTCAGATAGATCCTTAAACTTGCGTGTTTGATTCCTTCCACACAAAATAAAATCCTACATCCATACCGTGAATTAGGATATTCCTTAAGCAAAAATGATGAAATTAGAGAGACTGCCAAGAAATTTACCTTGATTTCTCCTTTCCTCTTCCTTTTTCTCCTTCTTCCTCTTTCTCTTCTTTCTCTTCTCTTCTTTTCTTCTTCTTTCTTCTGCCGAAAACCCTACCGACATTTTCCCTTCCCCCTTTTCTCTTTTTCCCCTTTCTTTTCCTTCTTTTCTTTTTCCTCTCCTTCCTTCCATCACTCCCCCCTTTCTCTTTCTTATCTTTAGTTTATTATTATTATATTATATATTTTGTTTTTCCTTCCTACCCTTACCTACCACCATTTTTTTCCCAAAAAACCCATGCCATCATTCATATTTACACCAATGCCATTCTCCATAAATTACATAAATGCCATCCTCCATTAATTAGAAAAATGCCATTTTAATGAAATTACATAAATTCGATTTTAACCATCCTACTATCTTCTTTTACTTGAGTAAAATTGTAAAATGATTTAATCCCCCCGTGAGGTCCAAAATGCTTTCTCCTCTCTGAAAAAAAATTCCAATTAGTAACATAAAGAAAAAATCGGGGATGTTACAGTTCTCCCCCTTAAAAAGAATTTTGTCCTCAAAATTCAAGGTTTACCTGTTTTCAAATAGTTGTGGATATTGTTGTCTCATATCATCTTCCCTTTCCCATGTGGCTACTTCCAATGTTAAACTCTCCCAACCTACCTTCACCAATGGAATGGTTTTATTTCTCAACTATTTCACTTCTTTATCCAGAATTACTATCGGCCCCGGTCGGTAGGTTATATTCTCGTCTACAGCTATTATTTCTTCGTGAATTATGTGCGACAGATCTGGTAGATACTTTCAAAGTTGAAAAACATGGAACACATCATGCAGATTTGATAAATGCAGAGGAAGTGCAATCTGATACGTCGATGACCCTATCCTTTTCAGAATTTGATAAGGTCTTAAATATCTCGAACTCAATTTCTTAATTTTCATTGCTCGGCCAATTTCGGTAGTAGGAGAAATTTTCAAGAACACATGCTCACCTTCTTAGAAATGTATCAATCTCCTTCTCCTATCGAAATAGCTCTTTTGTCGACTCTGAGCTGTTCGCATTTTATCTCGAATTATCTGTATTTGCTCAGAAGTATGTTGCACTAACTCGGGCTCCAATAACCTTTTCTCCCCCACTTCATTCTAACATAATGGCGATTTACATCTCCTACCATACAAAGCTTCATATGGTGCCATTCTGATACTAGAATGATAACTGTTATTATACGTAAACTCAGCCAATGACAGATATCCATCCCATCCTTTTCCTTGCTCTAGCACGCACGCTCTTAGCATATCCTCTAAAGTCTGTATAATTCTCTCCTTTTGACCATCTGTTTGAGGATGATATGCAGTACTAAAACACAAACGAGTACCAAAAGCTTCTTGTAGTGCTCTCCAAAATCTGGAAGTAAATCGAGGATCTCGATTTGAAATGATACTATTAGGAATTCCATGCAACCGTACAATTTCCTTCATATACAATTGGGCCAACTTATTCAACGAGTAGTTTTTCTTAATGGGAAAAAAGTGCACAGATTTCGTCAGTCTATCAACTATTACCTATATCGCATCATGACCTGTCTAAGTCTTAGGTAATCCAACAACAAAATCCATAGATATACTATCCCACTTCCACTCAGGGATTTCTAAAGGTTGTAACATCCTAGAAGGTTTTTGGTGTTCTATCTTCACCTTTTGACAAACCAAACACTTAGACACGTATTCAGCAATGTCTCTCTTCATTCCTGGCCACCAGTATAATCTTTTCAAATCTTGATACATTTTTGTAGATCCTGGATGGATTGTATACTTACTTTGATGAGCTTCTTCCAGAATCTTAGCCTTCAAATTCTCTCCTTGTGGTATACATGTTATGCCCCGGTACATAATAATTCTATCCTCTGACATTACAAAGTCAGGCTGATCTCTTTGATCTTGTAAAACTTGATCATGTGTCTACGCTTCTTTAATCTGAGTCTTCAAGTCACTTTTAATTCTGAATTCACTAACAATAAAACTACCAGGGACAGTCATAACTGATCATTTCAAATTTTTGAATTCCTCAATTAGCTCCATTTCTTTTATCAGTATTTGACTTAAATGCAACGACTTCCGGCTCAACACATCAGCTACTACATTTACGTTCCTTGGGTGATACTTTAATTCAAATTTGTAATCATTAATGAATTCCATCCACCTTTTTTGCCTCATATTCAATTCTTTTTGGTCAAAGAGATACTTTAAACTCTTGTGATCACTGTATATTTCAAATACAGCTCTAGACAAGTAGTGTCTCCACATCTTCAGGGCAAAAACTATAGCAGCCAACTCTAAATCATGAGTAGGATAGTTCTCCTCATGCGGTCTCAATTGTCGAGACGCATAAGCAACTACCCTACTTTCTTGCATCAAAACACAACCTAAACCTTTCTTGGAAGCATCTGTATAGACTACAAACCATCCAGAAGGGTTAGGAACAACTAGAACAGGTGGAGAAGTCAATTTGACTTTAAGCTCTTGGAAACTATTTTCGCATTCTTCAGTCCAATTAAGGAGACTTCATTTTCTGGTCAATCGAGTCAAAGGCAAAGCTATTTGAGAGAATCGCTGTATAAACCTTCTGTAATATCCTGCTAAACCCAAGAAACTTCTAATTTCAGTTACAGTTTTTGGTATCTTCCAATTCAGCACTGCTTCAGTTTTACTGGGATCCAGCGACACACCATCTTTAGAAATTACGTGACCCAAAAACTTCACTTCTTCCAGCCAAAATTCACACTTTTCCAACTTAGCGAAAAGTTTCTTTTCCTGCAAGACTTGAAATACTAATCGAAGATGCTGGTTGTGTTCTTCCTCACTCTTAGAGTAGATTAAAATATCATCTATGAACACTACTACGAATTGATCCAAGTAGGGTCTAAAAATGCGATTCATATAGTCCATAAAGACTGCAGGTGCATTTGTGACCCCAAAAGGCATGACTAAAAATTCGTAGTGTCCATACCGAGTTATGAAAGCTGTTTTTGGAATGTCTTCTTCTTTAACTCCGATCTGATGATATCCTGACCTCAAGTCTATCTTAGAAAAAATAGTAGCTCCCTTTAATTGATCTAATAGATCGTCTATTCTAGGCAACAGATATTTATTCTTAATAGTCGCCTTATTCAATTGCCTGTAATCAATACACAATCTCAAACTGCCATCTTTCTTCTTTACAAACAATACAGGCGCTCCCCAAGGTGATATGCTAGGTCTGATAAAATTCTTTTCTAACAGCTCTTCAATCTGCTTCTTCATCTCTTGTAGTTCCACAGGAGACATTCTATAGGGAGTGATAGAAATAGGCCTCGCCTCTGGTTCTAGATCGATGAAAAATTCCACTTCTCTCTTCAGTGGAGGTTCAGAAATTTCAGAGGAAAAAACCTCTGGAAATTCATGGACTACTGGAATCTCAAGCAGCTCCCATGTCATACTCGGGTTGATGGTATACAAGAAAACACATTTCAAATCTGCATCCCTCATCTCCTTATAGAGTCGGTGAGCACTAATAATGCTATACTTTTGGTCCTCTAGTGGGTCTGAGAGAAACTCAAAAGTCTTATTGCAGCAATCCAGTAGGACTCGATTCTGACTTAACCAATCCATACCCAAGATGACATCTATACTGTCCAGAGGTAGACAGATCAGATCCACTACAAAGGATCTGTCATTCAATACAATGGGACAACTCAAACACGCTGAGGAGGTAATTATTTTTCCTCCTGTAGGTGTCACCACCGCTAACTCGTATGGTAACTCCGCAATAGGATGTTGTAATTTTCTCACACATTCTATTGCTATAAAAGAATGACTCGTGCCAGAATCAAATAGTACAATCAAAGACAAATTGTTGATACAGCACGTACCTTGCATCAAATCAAGAGCTGATTATGCTTCAGCACTGCTCAAAGTGAAAATTGTTCCTGTTGTTTGTGGAGGTCCTGCAGTACCTCTCTCATTTCCCAGTGGACAATATCGTGCCAGGTGTCCCTTCTGTCCATATCGAAAGCAAGTAATTGGGCCAAAATGACAGGGTTGATCTCCATGAAATTTTCCACATTTCCTACACTGACCCGTTGCTGGACTTTTCAGAAAAGGTCTGGGTTCCACAATTAATGGTTGTTTACCTCTCATGACATTATTTCCTCTTGTATTTCTATCCATAACTAGAAACTCTCTCTTCCGCTTCCACTGAGTTCTCCTCTCCTTTTCATCCTCGACTGCTTTTAGAATTGTCGCCAGCATCCGACATTTATTTACCAACAAGGCATATTCCCAAATCTCTAATGCCACCATAGCATTTCTAAGCTCTGGGTTCAATCCTGATTCAAACTTCACTGCCTTCCAAGCTTCATCTGGATTATTCTTTAAAGTACTTGAGAACTTAGATAATTCTTCAAACTTGATAATATAGTGCTCAATGGTCCCATTTCCCTGTCTAAGTTGAAGAAACTCAATCTCTTTCTCAGCTCTCACATTACTGGGAAAATATTTGTTCAAAAAAGTCTCTCGAAACAAGTGCCATGTAATTTCCCTATTTTGATGTACCAGTAACTCTTTGGCTCCTCTCCACCAGTATTCAGCTTCTTCCTTCAGCATATATGTACCAAAATTGACCTTCTGCTCATCAGAACAATTTAGAACTTCAAAAATCTTCTCGAGTTCCATCAGCCATCTCTCAGCAACTATTGGGTCATATGCACCCACAAAAGACAGAGGTCGTGTTCCCATAAATTCAGACCATCCATTAACATTTCCAGTTCTGTTTTCATTTCGGTTTCTTTCATTTCCCCTAACCTCGTCATCATTATTAATATTCTGAAGATGCTGCAGAATCTGATTCGTAGCAGCTGCCTGAGCTTGAATAGCTGCAGCTATGTTATTTAAGGTAGCATCTGCGCTGCCTAGTGTAACAACTCCATTTAAGTATCAATTTTTTTTTAAAATACCATGAAGTTATTACCTCGTTACAACTTAACTCAATATAACATTTATTTAATTTATACAATACAGAGTTCACATACATGTCAATAATCAAAACATACGTACAACATATCAAACACATAAAATCTACATCTTATTTATTCTGGTTGACCAATTCCGGAGATACAGGTGCGGGTGGTTGCACCTTCACCGGGATCTAAGCCAACTTGACCACAAACATTTTATTTGCTTCTAGGATCTGCCCAACATAAAGTACTCGATCCAACGTGCACTAAAAGCCAGAGCTATAGAAAAATCTGCATAACTAATTTTCTGAACATGATATGGAAATATAGTGAGAATTAAATCCCAGTAAGTTCAACAATAAATCATCATCAATATAGCTCATCACATCATGTTCAGCTGTATAAACTACAGAAAATATCTTTGGTCTCATAATGCATTATATCTATGCACATAAGAATCATGCTGTAATGATATGTATGACAGGATTAACTATTTTCAAAATATCATATGATGGCCATCAACTTATTCTCATTTCAAACTACCCCGGTCAGGGTGAGTATCCTCTACTCTCCAATACGGGCTTTTCTCGCTACGTCCGACATGGCCCACTTTCTCTTTCTTTTCTCATTAACATGATCATAACCGTTGGTAGGGCGTCCCCTACTGGTGCACCACACGGATTTCCACGTGACCGTGCTCATTTCTTTTCTTTTCACAATGATAGCCAAAAATATGCTTTCAATAACAAGTATGTTCATCAAAATATAATTATTACCAAAAATCATTGGTAATCATGCCATGAACATAACCATTTCAAATATCACTTTATAAAATATTTCCATGTCAAAATTTCACACTTAAGATGGTAAGAAGTTCATACAATGGCAATGGCTATGGCTATACTAGTCATTTATTAAGATTCATCTTCTTTTTTAAATACTAATTTTATTTCTTTATTTTCTTGATGCAGGTTTTCATCCTATCTAACCTTCTCTTACTAATCAAAAAATAACTCCCTCAATTTAACTCTGATGTAGGTGATCTTGGTGTCAATTTCAAGATAAAACAATTATCTAAAACTATTACGTTGAACAATGTAGCGAAATATTAAGAAATCAAGGTGATATTTCTCCCTAAATGTATAGGTTATTTCTTCTCGGATAGGTTCTGACCTCTACCTACTAATCTATCCATATCTACCTCATATGGACTCCAACTTGAGTGATTCCAGTTGCTAAAAATCCTCGACACACATATCTATAATTCTTATGTTAACCATTTACTTTAATTCTATACAGATAGTTCCCAGAGATTAAAATACAGAAGCTATCCTAACATATTCTTCCCTGATGAACCATTTTCTGACCTTTGCTTACTAATCAGACAATATCTACCTCATATGGACTCCAAGTTGAATGATTCCAGTGGCTAAAAATCCGTGACACATATATATTTAATTCTTATGTTAACCATTTATTTTAATTCCACAAATATAAGTCCCATAAATTAAAGTATTGAAGCAATCCTAACATATTCTTCCCTGATGAACCATTTTCTGACATTTTCTTACTAATCAGACCATATCTACCTCATATGGACTCCAAATTGAATAATTCCAGTGGCTACAAATCGGTGACACACATAGATATAATTCTTATGTTAACCATTTATTTTAATTCCATACAGATAATTCCCAGAAATTAAAATACAGAAGATATCCTAACATATTGTTCTCTAATGAACCATTTTCTGCCCTTTGCCTACTAATCGGACCATATCTACCTTATATGGACTCCAAATTGAATGATTCCAGTGGCTAAAAATCCATGACACACATAGCTATAATTCTTATGTTAACCATTTATTTTAATTCCATACAAATAATTCCCAGAAATTGAAATACAGAAGCTATCCTAACATATTGTTCTCTGATGAACCATTTTCTGACCTTTGCCTACTAATCGGACCATATCTACCTAATATGGACTCCAAATTGAATGATTCCAGTGGTTAAAAATCCGTGAGACATATATCTATAATTCATATGTTAACCATTTATTTTAATTCCTTATAGGTTGTTCCCAGAAATTAAAACACCGAAACTAAAAATTCTGCCACCCATAGCCATAACCATGCAGAACTATCTACACCAACCTAAGTATTCAAACATACATCACATGTAAGATCAATATGTAACATGATATAGCAACATCATGACCAATCATCAAAGTTCTAAGATTAAAATCTCATATAAATATTATAAGTTTCAAAAGTTTTCTTCAAAAAAAAATATTGTTAAACTTACTTGGAGCACTTAGTCCCCTAGACTTCTCCTTCCTCTTTCTTCCTTTCTTCCTCTCCTTTCCTCACTCTACCTTGCTTCTATTTTTCCTCTCCCTCACTTGGACGAAATTATAATGTTGTAAGGGTGGGTTTTCTTATATAGACCACCAAATAATTCACCTTTCATGATCATGGGTCTACCTTATCACAATTAAGATACACTTTGTTGAATTTTTGGAAAACAAACAACTTATGTTCTTGTCTTCCTCTTCCTTAGTCAAGATATGCATAGAAAAAGGAGATTTGTATTTTGAAAATTATGATGATATGTTCTTAAGATAAGGGACAAGGTCCCTTTGATTTAGGGATTCATTTCCATTTTCTTTTGTCTTAAACAAGTATGATAGGTTTGCCTTTTTAGGTGGCAAATTTCTAGCCCTTGAATCTCCATTATTTGGTTGATATTATTTGTGTGGGATAGGAAAGTTTTGTCCTAATGCCATGTATTTTCATACCACTTGCTAAAATTGTGAGTGTAGGATATAGATGTTTTTGTCCTAAAGCCTTGTATTATCATGCCACTTGCCTAAATGATGAATGTAGAATCACACCACTTGCTAAATTTTTGTCTTAATGCCATGTAACCTAATCTTTATTATTATTATTATTATATCATCATCTAATTTATTTTATTTTATTTTTCCTCATGGATTTGGGCTTATTTCTACCCATTATGGGCTTATTCCTACCCATTTTCTTTGCTTTGGATAAAATTCTACCTTTCTTGGAGGGGCTTGGTCACATTTTCATAATTTTTGGGCTATTGGTCCAATTACTATATCCTAGTCCAAGTCTATATTTTATTTCTTGCTTAGGTTATCTAATGGCTTGCTAGAAACTTATGTGAAGTGGAAAAACTCTATATGAAGTGTCCATAGGTAAAAGCCCAATGTATGGGTAAAGATTTTAAACTTAGTAACTCTAGTTCTTGAATTAGGAAAAATTACCCTAATTCAATGTTTTTAAAATATTACGACCTTTACTTGTATCTAAAACTTTATCTTCCTTATCCAAGAATTTTGCATCTCTTTAGTATGTTATTTCTAATTTCTTTCCTATTAGGTTTTCCTTCTTTATTTGTTCTTTTAATGTTAGAAACATTTACTATGCATATACATAAGGTGAAGAATTTCTAAAGACTATATTTCCTTAGATATTTAAAATATTGTCTAATAAATTTTATTTCCTAAATTTTTTATGTACCTTTATCAATAAAAGAAACGAAATTAGAGATGTTACACCTAGCAGATTCCTTCGTGGTGGTGCCATAACTCACTGTATTAGTAAAGCAAAATATTAGTCACTATTGAGGTGATCAAGCTCAACAGCAGTTCAAAATTTTACATTAGTTATCACACTACACAAGATTATAAATAGGAAATACTAGTACTTTCCTACTATATTTATCTGCTACCTTACATAACATTTCCACATAACTTTTCAAGACTATTCTAAGTCAATATAGGTGACCACCCACCCCATGGTTGCCTAAGATCAACCTGCTCTGATACCAACTTTATAACGTCTGGGTTTTACTTTCATTTAATATTATTATGATAGTAACTTTATAGAATCTGATTTGAATTTATTTTTATTTATTTACTCATAATTTTATATATATATATATATATATATATATATATATATATATATATATATATAAGTCACTAATCTTACAAATCTCACACATGTAATAGTTATACAATACAGCATTTAGTACATAAACAAGAGTTCCTATTCAGCACTCCACCCTTGTAACACAAACGGTGAGGGGGTGGTGCTGACTTTGAAATCTCCATCAGTAACGTCGTTCCCTGTTGCATCTCATTTCTTTTTATCTGAATATAACACCACAGTAATAGTGAGAACAAAGGTTCCCAGTAGACTTAACATAAATAAAATATAATGAGAAAAATAAGGGTTATGTTCAGCTGTATAAGCTACAGAAAATATTAAGATCTAGAGATAAAATCATCAGATTTTAAAATGACCTACCTCACTCGGCGATCTGGTCAATGCAATTTGATTTGAAAATGACCTGCCTCACTCGGCGATCTGGTCAATACAATTTAAAAATAACCTGCCTCAGTTGGCGATCTGGTCAATGCAATTTAAAAATGACCTGCCTCAGTCGACAATCTGGTTAATGCAATTTGCTATACGCATAGTGATCGATTGACTACAGTCACAATAAGTGATAAAGGAATGTGAGTACATCACCCTCTTGCCTCCTCACATTACCACTGTCACCCAGTTGGACCGGCCTTCCCTTGGCTCACTCAGGCTAATAGGGCGTCCCCTACTCAGTACCATCTCAAGCCATACAACCCGTCGATATTCATCCATACATATAAATACATATATATATATATATATATAAATGCATAATCATCAAATGCAATATATAAAATAACATGCATCATTTTCATATCCAATAATTAATAATTATTTATCACATATCAAATGTCCAATATAATAAATTTTGAATCAAAGAAAACAACAGGAATGTTCTTGGACATTTGTTTTCCAAAAATATTTCAACAAATAAAACTATTTTTGGGTAGAAAAATAGTGAACAATATAATAATCCAGCACCTAACACAGCCTACCTGTGCTGACATAACCCAGAACACGGCCTGGACGTGTTCTGTAACCTTTCCTCACTTATTTAACCATATCTCCCTCATACGAACTCCAATTAAGGTGATTTCAAAGCCTATAAAAAAACGAAGACAATTATCTACAATTTTCATGTTTATCATTTTGTCAAATTCTTTACGGTTTATTCCCAGAAAATTAAAAATAGAACACTTATTTTTACTATCCTAAATTCTGACCTCTTCTCAATAAATCAGCCATGTCTCCCTCATATGGACTCTAAATCAAGTAATTCCAAAGCCTATAGATCCGTGAGACATATATCTACAATTCATATGTTGATCATTTCTTTAAAATCCTTGCCACAATTTTCCAGAATTCCAAAAATAGAGGCTTTCCAAATATTTCAAAATTCAGCTTAATCTAACTTTTCCTTTGATTTTCTTTTATATAATCCCATGCACCCATATGCATGTCCAAACATCTAAAATAGAACTCCATATAAATATCCAGACCACATGTTATCCATAATAACATCTAAGAGTAAATCAATAGTTTTATACAAAATTTATGAGTGGATGTTAAGCCTACCTCACATAGATCCTTAAACTTGTGTGTTTGATTCCTTCCACACAAAATAAAATCCTACATCCATACCGTGAATTAGGATATTCCTTAAGAAAAGATGATGAAATTAGAGAGACGGCCAAGAAATTTACCTTGATTTCTCATTTCCTCTTCCTTTTTCTTCTTCTTCCTCTTTCTCTTCTTTCTCTTCTCTTCTTTTCTTCTTCTTTCTTCTGCCGAAAACCCTACCGACATTTTCCCTTCTCCCTTTTCTCTTTTTCCCCTTTCTTTTCCTCCTTTTCTTTTTCCTCTCTTTCCTTCCGTCACTCCCCCCTTTCTCCTTCTTATCTTTAGTTTATTATTATTATATTATATATTTTGTTTTTCCTTCCTACCCTTACCTACCACAATTTTTTCCTAAAAACCCATGCCATCATTTTTATTTACACCAATTCCATTCTCCATAAATTACATAAATGCCATCCTCCATTAATTAGAAAAATGCCATTTTAATGAAATTACATAAATTCCATTTTAACCATCCTATTATCTTCTTTTACTTGAGTAAAATTGTAAAATGATTTAATCCTCCCGTGAGGTCCAAAATGCTTTCTCCTCTCTGAAAAAAAAATTCCAATTAGTAACATAAAGAAAAAATTGGGGATGTTACAGCAAGCAAGCCTATCTAACAGGAACTTTGGCAGACTTTCAAGCCAGACTGAGAACCCTAGAGAGCATTGCAATGCTCTTACCTTGATAATGGTAAACAATTGGCTGAATCTGAGAGAAGTGGGGAAGTAAAAGAAGATGAACCTTAGGCTGCATCTAAGAAGAGAAGAAAAGCGCAAATATGTGACTCCTGCACCTTACAAGCTACCAATCCTTTTTCCTCAAAGATTGGATAAGGCTGAGTTATAGAAGCAGTTTGGGAGGTTTCTTGATGTTTTGAAAAAGTTAAATATCAATATCCCTTTCCTAGAAGCCATCTCCCAAATGCCTTCCTATGTGAAGTTTCTGAAGGAAATCCTCTTAAACAAGAGGAAAATTGAAGAGCGTGTTGTTGTGGTATTATTAGAGGGATCAAGTGCATTAATCCAAAATAAGATACCACAAAAGTTTAAGGATCCCGGAAGCTTCTCAATTCCTTGCTCTATTGGTGATATGAAAATTGATAAAGCCCTATGTGATCTTGGAGCAAGTGTAAGTCTCATGCCTCTTTCAATTTGTAAGAAGCTTCAAATGGGTGACTTGAAATATACCACTCTTTCTCTTCATCTGGCTAACTGATCCATTAAGCATCTGGGAGGTATTCTAGAAGATGTTCCTTTAAAAGTCAATAAGTTTTATATACTAATTGATTTTGTTATTTTAGAGATGGAGGAAGATGATAAAATCCCCATCATTCTCGGAAGGCCTTTCCCAGCTACAGCTGATGCAAATATCAATGTAAAAGATGGAAAGCTTTCTTTAAATATAGTGGATAAAAAAGTAGAATTTAATTTGAATGATACTATGAACCCTCCATCTCTAAGTGAATCTTGTTGTATGATTGGCTTACCTGAACCTAATATAAATAATAATGCCATGAATTTTCCTCTTTCTAACCCACTTGAGTTATGCTCTGTGGAAAGTTCTTTTGTTTATGATAAACAAGGAAAAGAAAAGAAAGCTGTTGAGGAGGAAGTGAAAGATACAAAGGTAGAACCTAAGCCACCTCCTTTCAACTTAAATGAAGCAAAGGAAGAAAGGATTGAGCCAAAAGGAACTTTGAAGGACATTGGAGAAAGCCTCAAGCATCATACTAAGAGGCAATGGACAGTAAAGAGAGTTATTCAAACTCTCTTCAAGCCTTTTTGAGTGAAAAGCATAAAAAGGAGTCAAGCTAATGACTTTAAACAAGCACTTTGTGGGAGGCAACCCACATTTTAATTTTAATTTTAAGTTTCTTTTTGTTTTGTTTTCTTGCTTTTAGTTTTTTTATCTTTAATTTAGTTAATTTCTTAGGTTATGAGTTTAATGATTGTTTCCATATGTTTTATAGGTAAATTTCCATGTCCCCAAGGTTGCAAAAAGGATGATAATTAAGGAAAATTAAAGGGAATCAAAAACCAAGGCAAAATTCAAAGAATAATAGATTCTAGTAAGCAACACGGGTAGCCCGTGTCATGCACCACACTTGTGCTTCAAGCACGGGCCAAATTCTGGAAAAATTGGTGAGACCCGCAGCCAACACGACCATGCCCCAAGCCACTTCTCCTCGTGTTGCTCAACACGAGCCAAATCCAGAAGTTTTGAGATTCCAGCGCAAAGCACGGCCGTGCCTCGGGTTATGGTAAGCACACCCTCCCCATGCCAACCAACATAGGCCACTTTCCAAGGAAGTTGAAGATCCAACCCGAAGCACGGATGGGCCGTGCTTCGGGCCCAGGTGAGTTTTTATCCTCGTTTTTCTTTCATTTTCTTCCCCCGTGTTCATTCTTTCTTCTCTGTAACACCCGGAATTCTGTTAATTATATTCACAAAATGGAATATTAAGGAAGGATTAAAAAGGGTTAAATGGGGTAGTTATAAGGAAATAATTTTGAATATTTAATAAGGGTTTTCTCATTTTTGGAAGAAATATTTAAGGATGAGATAGTAAATTCTTTGTCTACATGACTACAAATGGACAATAGGAATAGAGAAGAGGGGCTATGAAGAAAGTTGCACAAAAATCCATTGAAATAGGGCTCAAGAAGGAATTAAACACATGGTAAGCTTTACCTTCACCCAAATAAGGCCTTAACCAACCACATGGTTACATTGTAATATAATGGCATTTTAGAAATACTTAAAGAAAGCAAGGGTGTTAATTAAGGCAAGCTGGCTTCTTGAAGAAGCTAACGATATTTTATATTATTTCTTCTTGACTAGGAGACCAATTCGCCAATCCAACCCAAGGAAAGAGAGAGACACCCATGGCCAAAGGGAGAAGAAAGAAAAGGAAGAAAAAGAGAGAGACAGAAGAAGGAACGTAGAGAGAGAAGGTGAAATTCAAGAAGAAGAGGTAAGATTGGGCTCTTGATCTTCTATAATCTCTTGCATATTCCTAAAGTCTTTATGGAAAACTAATGGATGGTAGGGAAATCTGCAGTTTTGGTGAAGAATTTTAGAGAGAGGAAGTTAGCTGATCTTAGAGATAGAGAGTTATTTTGAAGAAGAAAAGGTAAGATCAACATCCTCTTCTATAATTTCTGGTTGGATGACTTAATGGTCGATTTATATGTGTGCATTTAAGGATGTGGGAAGGTAGCTAGAGCTATTATTCAAGCATTTATGGTATTCATGGCTGTAGTTCATTTTTATGCATAAGATGGAGATTTTGGAAACATTTTATGTAGTTAGTTTTGGAATTTAATCCAAGTTTTGGGTGGTCTTATGCTCTAGAAAAAATGTATTTTTCTTGCTTAAAACATTGATATAATTATTGTTGGGTTTTCTAGGCTAGTTTGGGAGAAAAAGAGAAAAATTGGTGATATTCGCACCCAGAGCACGGTCGTGCTTAGAGATAGGGCCAAGCCGTGCTCTGGGCTGAAAGTCAGAAAAATTGAAATTAGGCCCGAAGCACAGCCATGCTTGGTGCTAGTCTATGTGTAACACATCCATGTGTTGGGGAACCACGGGGGGAAACACACGGGTGTGAAGCACGGCCGTGCTTGGTGACACAACCAGACCGTGCTTAATGTTGTTTCATCCTTTTTCAGCATTTTCTATTTCCTTTCAAATATTAGTTAATCATCAATGCGTATAGGATGTTAATGAGAGTTTTATGTGTCATGTATGTTAAAAGAAATATGTAATATTCAATTGATTATGTATGCTCATTGAATTGATTGTGTAAAGCATGAAGAGATCATGCCTGAACATAATGTAGATCATTTGCATGAGCAACCCTGAATAGATAGATGATGCATAAGTAGTAGGAGAGAATGTAAGAACCTTGTATGTTTAAAACATGATAAAATTGTTTTGGCTTGCATGTGAATGAATATGGCTTATGTTCATGATGGATGTTAATACGTATGCTTTTGTTGAATTAAGTGGCTGGAAAACATGTAAAAGACATCATCTTTGTCAAGAGGACCCTATCTGAAGTAGGGTGGTCTGGTAACAGGTGTCTCCCTTACTGTATTAAGGCGACTAACAGGTCAAAATGATTCTCTCTAAAGTAGGTTGGCCTGGTAACAGGTGTCTCCCTTGCTGTATTGAGGAGACTGATAAGTCCAAGATTATCCTTACCCATTAAGTTGACCTGGTGGCATACGGCACTTACGAGGTAAGGTGACTGAAGGATCGTGGCTTGGATACGGTACCGAGATAGGGGACGCCCTATAGCCTAGAGTGGTCAATATGGGAAGGACCGCTCCGACCAACGGCCCTTAAATAGTGGGTGAGTAGCTGGAGGGGTAAGGCTCACGCCACATTGAGGATTACAATTGAGAGAAATTACCGAATGATGAGCCACTATGAGCGATGTATGAGCCATGAACAGTTGTATAGGTGTCCTATTAATACATACTTCATTTATCATGCGTAATATTGATGCATAACCTTTATTGTATAAAAGATAAAAAAATGTTTTCTGTAGCTTATACAGCTAAACATAACATGTAAGTATTTCTGTATGCTTTTTTTATTAGATGTTGACCTTACTGGGATTTTATATCTCACTATGTTTTAATGTTATGTTTAGATCAGTAGAGATGCCGTTTGTAGTGTTGACCATCCTGCTAGGGCTTCAGACAGTGGATGTCCCTTACTTGGAACAGTTCACGATTATAGTGAACCTCCTAGTGATAAACATGGTAGAGATCCCTACTCTGGGCCCGCCTCATGCACTAGCAGTACCCCAGGGGTGACAACCAAGGGAAGGAATAGTAGAGTAGTGTTATGTAAATAGTTTTAATGATGTAAATGGGCTAACCCCATTATTTTGATGTAACCCCACAGTACTCTGGCTTTTGTGATGTATGCTCAGTACCTCAGGTTACATATGTATGTATGCTGCTAATTCTAATGTATACAACTTTTGTATGTATGTAAATACAAGATGTATATCTTTTGATAAAAATGCTGGTCTAATATATAATCACCTAAAAAAGAAAAAAATAGACGTTTCAAGTTGGTATCAGAGCAGGTCGATCCTAAGTGGCCATGGAGGTGGATGGTTACCTGGATCGATCTAAGAGCATCTTGAATAATATGTGGATAGATGTAGTAGAGTAGTGCATTGAAAATGGTTAAGGAAAGATTGCTAGCGTTTTTCCTAATATATGCTTGATGATGTTGTCACCACTGGATTATAAAAGTTTTCTCTAATGACTATTGAGCTTGATCACCTCAATAGTGACTAACTCTTTTGTTTTATACAGTAGGAAATGGAATTATCAAGGAGAAATTCAGTGCCAAGCACGAAAGTTACTCTTCAAGATATCGCCACTGCTATTCGAGATCAAGTTTCTGCCACGAATCAGATCCTGCGGCATATTCAGAACAATAGTGATACTAATGGCGAGATGGGTAAGAACCCAAGGAATGTAGGCAATGGATGGGCAGATTTTATGAGAACTTGACCTCCATCTTTTATCGGTGGATATGACCCTATGGTGGCAGATAGATGGCTGACTAAAATGGAGAAATTTTTTGGGGTTTTTGAGTGTTCAGAGGAGCAGAAGGTAAATTTTACTATGTATATGCTGAAAGAAGAAGCAGAGTTTTGGTGAAAATGAGCCAGTGAATTGTTAGTCCACTAGGGTCAACAAGTTACCTAGTCTGTCTTTTGAGAGACCTTCTTGGATAAGTATTTTCCTAGAAGTGTCAGAGATGAGAAGGAAATAGAATTCCTCCAACTCAGACAAGGGAGCCAAACGATCGGCCAATAAATTGCAAGGTTCGAGGAGCTAGCCAAGTTCTCATATTATCTGAGATACAATCCGGATGAATCTTGGAAGGCGATCAAGTTTAAAGTCGATCTGAATCTTGAAATCCGCAATGCCGTAGTAGCCTTCGAAATTTGTGAATTTGTTCCCTTGACTAACAAGTGTTGGCTTAAAAAGAGTTTGAAGGCAGTAGAGAAAGAATAGGACAGACGGGCGCCATGGAAGAGAAAGAGAGAATTCTCAGCTCTTGATCATTTTGTCCAGGGAAAAAACACAGCTGTAGGCAAGAAACCCTTGGCCATGGGGGCTAGACCTTTGGTGCAGAATTTTATTGGGAGCGAATGCGGGAAATGTGGGCAACATCATGTGAATGGACCTTGTTTTCATAATCTGGTTACTTGTTTTCGATGTGGACTGAACGGTCATATAGCTCGCCGCTGTCCCCTGGAGGATGGGAAGAAGATCGAGCCAACTCAGCCAGTTAAAGGGAGAGTTTTTACCTTGAGTGGGACTGAAACGAAATAATCCCCTGATTTAATTCAAGGAACGTGCTATCTCCACGGCTATCCTCTGGTTATGCTTTTCGATTTTGGTGCTAGTCATTCCTTCATATCATCTGCTTTTGTAGGGAAGCTACTTTACTCTGTGTTTGAGTTGACATACAAATTGGTAGTGTTAACCCGTACGATAGGAAAGGTGAGCACCTCTTCAGTTTGTAAAGACTACCTAGTTGAAGTGTATGGCAGATCCTTTATCGTGGATCTTATTTGTTTACCTCTAGAAGATATAGATGTGATTTTGGGGATGGACTGGCTCAGCAGTAACCAAATTCTCTTGGATTGTTCTACGAAAACTCTGGTTTTTCGTTCAGAATCCAACAAGGAATTTAAAAGCAAAGATGAACAGATCAACAAACTCCATAAGGAATTAGTTGGTGAGGATTCAGATCGTATTTCTTTATGTACCCTCAACAGGGAGGCTGAGCAAGAGCTAGTCAAGATTTTGGTAGTTCATGATTTTTCAAAAAAATTTCCTTCGAAAATTACTGAACAACCGCCTAAGCGAGAAGTGGAGTTTTCCATTGATTTAGTGCTAGGAGCGACTCCTATTTCTATTACCCTGTATAGGATGGCTCTTGTGGACTTAAAAGAGCTTAAAAAGCATATTGAAGACCTTCTAGAAAAGAATTTTATTCGACCCAATGTTTTGCCTTGGAGAGCTCTGGTGTTGTTTGTAAAGAAGAAGGATAGAAGCTTGCGGTTATGTATTGATTACAAGCAGCTCAACAAGGTGACTATCAAGAATAAGTATCTGTTGCCAAGAATAGATGATTTACTAGATCAGCTCAAGGGGGCAACTATTTTCTCTAAAATAGATCTAAGATCAGTTTATCATCATATTCGAGTAACGGAAGAAGATATCCCTAAAACAGCCTTCAGATCTCGATATGGGCATTACGAGTTCCTGGTCATGCCATCAGAGTTACCAATGCACCTACAATCTTCATGGACTACATGAATTGAATCTTTTGATCCTATTTGCATCAGTTCATAATAGTCTTCATTGACGATATTCTAATCTACTCGAGGAATATGGAGGAGCATCAACGTCATCTTCATTTAGTGCTTCAAGTTTTAAAGGCGAAGAAAATCTTTACTAAATTGGAGAAATGCGAGTTCTGGATGCAAGAAGTAAAATTCTTGGGGCATGTGGTGTTAAAGAATGGAGTGTCTATAGACCCTAACAGAACATAAGCTATCTTCAAGTGGGAAAGACTAAAGACAGTGACCAAAAGTAGAAGTTTTCTAGGTCTAGCAGGGTATTACAAAAAGTTCATACAGGTTTTTTCACAAATAGCATTACCCTTGACCAGATTGACTCGGAAAGGAAGTTTGATCAAGTGGACAGCAGAATGCGAGAACAGTTTTCTGGAGCTTAAGACTCAGCTTTCTACACCTCTTGTCTTGATTCTCCTAGATCCCTCCGATCGTTTTGAAGTTTATATGGACTCTTCTAAGAAAGGATTGGGGTGTGTTTTGATGCAAGAAGGAAGAGCAATCACCTATGTCTCCAGACAGCTAAGGTCACATGAAGAAAACTATCCTACTCTTGATTTAGAATTGGCTGCTATAGTGTTCGCCTTGAAGATTTAGTGGCACTATCTATAGGTGCAGTGTTTAAAGTGTATAGTGATCACAAAAATTTAAAATATCTTTTCGATCAGAAGGAATTGAATATGAGACAGAGGAGATGGATGGAGTTTATTGATGATTACAAATTTGAACTAAAATACCACCCAGGAAAAGTGAACGTGGTGGCGGATGCATTAAGCCAAAAGTTGTTACATTTGAGTCACATGCTCATAAAGGAGATGAACTTGATTGAAGAATTCAGGAATTTGAGATTGTCAGTGATAACTACTCCTAGAAGTTTTCTTATTGGTGAGCTATAGGTGGAATGTGATTTGAAAATACAAATTAAGGAAGCACAAGCATGAGATCTTTTCCTTTAGAATAAACAAAATTCACCGGGCTTCACAAAGTTGGAAGAAGGAATCATCCTCCATCGAGGAAGAATGTGTGTGCCTCAAGGGGAAGACCTAAAGACAAAGTTTGGAGGAAAGACATCAAAGTAAATATGTTATCCATCTAGGAGCCCAAAATATGTATCAAGATTTAAAGCGATCATTTTGGTGGCTGGGAATGAAGAAAGATATAGCGGAATACGTAGCAAAATACTTGACTTGTTAGAAAGTTAAGATTGAACATCAGAGGCCTTTTGGGACATTACAGTCCTTGGAGATTCCTGAATGGAAATGGGATGGCATTGCTATGGACTTCGTGGCTGGGTTGTCCATATGGGTAATAGTGGATAGATTGACAAAATCTGTACACTTTTTACCTATCAGGATTAATTACTTGCTGGATAAGCTGGCACATCTTTATGTCAAAGAGGTAGTTTGATTATATGGGATTCCAACCAGCATCATTTCTGATCGAGATCCTAGATTCACTTCCAGATTATGGAAAACACTACAAGAGGCTTTCAGTACTAAATTATGATTTAGTACTACGTATCATCCACAAACAGACAGACAGAACGAAAGAACGATATAGACGATGGAAGACATGTTGAGAGCATGCACCTTGGATCAAGGGAAAGATTGGGATAATTATCTCCCTTTAATGGAGTTTGCTTACAACAATAGTAACCATGCGGGTATTAGGATGGCACTGTATGAAGCTTTGTATGGTAGAAAGTGTAAATCGCCTCTATGTTGGTATGAAGTGGGTGAGAGGAAGTTGTTGGGTTATGAGCTAGTTCAGCAAACTATGGAGCAGATATGAATGATACAAGATAGAATACGAACTGCCCAGAGCCATCAAAAAAGTTATTATGACCGGAGAAGGAAGCCCTTGCATTTCCAGGAAGGAGAACATATATTTTTGAAGATTTCTCTGACCACTAGAATTGGTCGAGCTATGAAAGTTAAGAAATTGAGCACACGTTATATAGGACCTTACCAGATACTCAAGAAAGTTGATCCCTCGGCATATCAAGTAGCTTTACCCCAAAGACTATCCAATCCGCACAATGTGTTTCACATCTCTTAACTATAGAGATATCTACCGGATCCGTCACATGCGATTCAGGAAGAGGAAGTAGCAGTGAAAGAGAACCTAACTTATCAATCGGAACTTGTCATGATCTTGGATCAAAGTATGAAGCAGCTACGTAATAAATCCATTCCGCTGGTGAAGGTTTTATGGAAAAGGCTATCCGAAGAAAAATCTACATGGAAAAGAGAGGAAGATATGAGACACTCTTATCCACAATTGTTTGAGGCCAGGTAAAATTCTTGAATTTTGGGGACAAAATTCCTCTTAAGGGGGCAGAAGTGTAACACCCAGAATTCTGTTAATTATATTCACAAAATGGAATATTAAGGAAGGATTAAAAAGGGTTAAATGGGGTAGTTATAAGGAAATAATTGTGAATATTTAAAAAGGGTTTTCTCATTTTTGGAAGAAATGTTTAAGGATAGGATAGTAAATTCTTTGTCTACAGGACTACAAATGGACAATAAGAATAGAAAAGAGGGGCTATAAAGAAAGTTGCACAAAAATCCATTGAAGTAGGGATTAAGAAGGAATTAGACACATGGTAAGCTTTCCCTTCACCCAAACAAGGCCTTAGCCAACCACTTGGTTACATTATAATCGAATGGCATTTTGGAAATACTTAGGCAAAGCAAGGGTGTTGATTAAGGCAAGGTGGCTTCTTAAAGAAGCTAATGATATTTTATATTATTTCTTCTTGACTTTGTGACCAAGTCACCAATCCAACCCAAGGAAAGAGAGACATACCCACGGACAAAGGGAGAAGAAAGAAAAGGAAGAAAATGAGAAAGACAAAAGAAGGAAGGTAGAGAGAGAAGGTGAAATTAAAGAAGACGAGGTAAGATTGGGGTCTTGATCTTCTCTAATCTCTTGAATATTTCTAAAGTCTCTATGGAAAACTAATGGATGGTGGGGAAATCTATAGTTTTGGTGAAGAATTTAAGAGAGAAGAAGTTAGTTGATCTTGGAGAGAGAGAGTTATTTTAAAGAAGAAAAGGTAAGATCAACATCCTCTTCTATAATTTATGGTTGGATGACTTAATGGTTGATTTATATGTGTGCATTTAAGGATGTGGGAAGGTAGCTAGAGCTATTATTCAAGCATTTGTGGTATTCATGGTTGTAGTTCATTTTTATACATAAGATGGAGATTTTGGAAAAAATTTGTGTAGTTAGTTTTGGAATTTAATCCATGTTTTGGGTGGCCATATACTCTAGAAAAATTGTATTTTTCTTGCTTAAAATGTTGATATAATTATTCTTTGGTTTTCTTTGCTAGTTTGGGAGAAAAAGAGAAAATTTGGTGATTTTCGCGCCCAGAGCACGACCCTGCTTGGAGACAGGGCCAGGCCGTGCTCTAGGCTAGAAGTGGGAAAAATTGCAAACACGACGCGAGGCATGACCGTGCTTGGTGCTGGTCTGAGTGTAACACGACCATATTATGGGGAAACACGTGGGGAAAGACACAGGTGTGAAGCACAGCCGTGCTTGGTGACACGGCCAGACCGTGCTTCATGTTGTTTCATCCTTTTTCAGCGTTTTCTATTTCCTTTTTGAATCTTAGTTAATCATCAATGTTTATGGGATGTTAATGACAGTTTTATGTATCATGTATGTTAAAATAAATATGTAATATTCAATTGATTATGTATGCTCATTGAATTAATTGTGTAAAGCATGAAGAGATCATACCTTAACATGATGTAGATCATTTGCATGAGCAACCCCGAATAGATAGATGATGCATAAGTAGTAGGAGAGAATGTAAGAACCTTGTATGTTTAAAACATGATAAAATTGTTATGGCTAGCATGTGAATGAATATGGCTTAAGTTCATGATGGATGTTAATACGTATGCTTTTGTTGAATCAAGTGGCTGGAAAACATGTAAAAGACATAATCATTGTCAAGAGGACACTCTCTGAAGCAGGGTGACCTGGTAATAGGTGTCTCCCTTGCTGTATTGAGGCGACTGACAAGTCAAAATGATTCTCTCTGAAGCAGGGTGGCCTGGTAACAAGTGTCTCCCTTGTTGTATTGAGGAGGATGACAAGTTAAGGATGACCCTTACCCATTAAGGTGACCCACAGCATGCGACACCTTACGAGGTAAGGTGACAGAAGGGTCGTCGCTTGGATACGGTACCGAGATAGGGGACGCTTTATAGCCTAGATTGGTCAATATGGGAAGGACCGCTCCGACCAACGGCCCTCAAATGGTGGGTGAGTCGTTGTAAGGGTAAGGCTCACGCCACAATGAGGATTGAAATTGAGAGAAATTATCATATGATGAGCCACTATGAGCGATGTATAAGCCATGAACAGTTGTACAGGTATCCTACTATTACATACTTCATTTATCATGCGTGATATTGATGCATAACCTATAAAAGGCCTGTATGTATTTTATTGTACCTTTATTGTATAAAAAAGAAAAAAAAATATTTTTTGTAGCTTATACAACTAGACATAACATGTAAGTATTTCTCTATGCTTGTGTTTATTGGATGTTGACCTTCCTGGGATTTTATATCTCACCATGTTTTAATGTTATGTTCAGATTAGTAGAGATGTCGTTTGTAGTGCTGACCATCCTACTGGAGCTTCAAACTGTGGATGTCCCTTACTTGGAATAGTTCACAATTATAGTGAACCTTCTAGTGATAAACATGGTAGAGATCCCTGCTATGGGTCCGCCTACTCCACCAGCAGTACCCCAGGGGTGACGGCCAGGGGAAGGAATAGTAGAGTAGTGCTATGTAAATAGTTTTAATGATGTAAATGGGTTAACCCCATTATTTTGATGTAACCCCACGGTACTCTTCCTTTTGTGATGTATGTTCAGTACCTTGAGTTATATATGTATGTATGCTGCTAATTCTGATGTATGCAACTTTTCTATGTACGTAAATACAAGATGTATATCTTTTGATAAAATGTTGGTCTAATACATAATCACCTAAAAAATAGATGTTACATTCTCCCCGTGCTCTTCCCCGTGCTTCTTCCCTTGCATTCCCATGCTCCCATATCCTTCTTCCCACCCATTTCCATACAAATTCTCTGCAAAATGCACTTATTCCCAACTACAACCCGAAGCCCTCCCTTTCCTCTCTACCAATCCCCTGCATCACCTCGGCCTAGCTCCCCCTCTACACCTACTCCTTTCCCCTCATCGTGTTGAATCCATTCCCCCATCAAACCTCACACTCACACACTCGTGCCCAATCTCCTTCACCCAACCCACCATTCCCCCATCCCTCTCTTCAATTTCCCCTCCCCCAAACTAGATTCCCATGACTTGGCCCCCACACCATTGTTCCTCTACTCCCTGTTCATGTTGCATTACTGATTGCTGGTTGCTCGTTGCTGCATCTCCATCATGCTTCCGTCTAGGTAACTCTAAACTCTGAGTTTATGGTTTATTATCTAGATTGAAAATCCCTGCTTGTTGGAATAGTTAGACTTGCTAGATTGGATAATCTGCATTATGTTGGTTGGACTGGTTTTGAAAATTTCTGCAGATTTTAAATTGCATAAGTATTGAATTTTCTGATTGTTTGGATTGGTCTGGTTTGGATATTTCAGATTTATGCACTTAAACTTCAATTTTTTGAATTGAAATTCCCTTCCCAATTTTAGACTTGTTGGATGGTTTATCTGTATGAGTTTGATTTATCTAGTTATAGGAAATCCTATACTTTGGCATCATATTTGTTGAATCTTCTGAGTTGGTTTTGTCTGCTTGGTTGTTGCTAGTTTTGTCTGTAACGCCCACAATTTACGAACACGTGAAGCAAACATTTTTTTTCGCAATCAGATATTTTTCATAACATGTATATCACTATTTTTTGTCATGTAAATAGATATATATAGGGTCTCTCGTGTATATACATTATACATACCAAGTTATAAATGTCAAAGTAACAACAAAAGTAAGGATCGTGCCTGTGGCGTTTAGAGCACACTCTAGAATACAAACACAATATAATTCAAAAACTGTGAGCCTTAGAAGAAATGTAGACTCACCTAAAGAATATGTTACCTAACTGATCACCTATCTGCAGAATCAGACTCTGTATTCTTATCTAAAAAATGTAAAAATATCATGTAGTGAGTTTGACAACTTAGTAAGCAGATAATACCTCCTATGACCTCTTAGGTCAGCATATGGATGTACTCATGTTTTAAAATTTGTCACATAGAAAATACTATTCAGAAGTACATCCATATGGGACCCGTATTTCAAATATTCTCAAATAAAAGGATATTCAGATATCCAAAACCATATTCAACACTGTATGATCATTAAACAAATGTTGTTATGCTCAACTGTATAAGCTATAGTAAAATATTAAGCTTTTGAGATAAAGTCATAACTTTTTTTGATGCATAATTATTATACTATAAATGCATTGAAAATCTATTCTTTTTACAAAGTGCTCAGATATGTTACAACTCTCAATACTCTCAATTCACTCATTTACTATAAGCATAGTGACCGATCGACTACAATCACAATAGTGATCAGGGAATGTGAGTTTATCACCCATCTGCCTCCTCACATTACCACTATGACCCGGTTGGAGCGGCCCTCCCTTGACCCACTCGGGCTAATAAGGCATCCTCTACTCGATACCGCCACAAGCCATACAACCTGTCAATATTCATCCACACATATAACTATATATATATATATATATATATATATATATATATTCATCAAATGCAATGTATAATTATTAAGCAACTTGCCATGAGCTTTACGCTTTCCATCCAATCATAATCAGCAACTTTATAGTTTTACCAATTAATGCCTCATGCACATAATTTTCACTTTACCAAATAATGATAAATACATTTAGAACCACATATTCAATGAGTTTCAAAATCTATCTGCAAAACTATACTATTATTGAACTATGTGCCAGTTCGTAAGTAAAATAGATATTTTAGCATATTTCAGAAACTTATGATAGCTTAAATAATTTGTAAACATAATCAATTATACATTTTAAATTCAAGAAGAGCATGGGGTAAGTCATAGAAAGAATTATCTACTCACAGGTTAGGGCTCAAAGTTGGACAGCCCCAGATGTATTTTTCCAAGTCAAAACTGATGAAATGGATCTTAAAAATGAGTTTGGAGGGTCCAAAAACCTAGGAAATGACTCCAAAATCGCGAAATTTGGCCTTCGGGAGCTTGGTCAACACTGGTCAACTGATGAGTACTATTCATAATCAGAAATTACTATTCATCATCCAAAAATACTATTCATGCAAGGTAGAGTTACTGTTCACATAGGCTGGAATCATTATTCACGCTGGTCGAAGTTACTGTTCATGACACCAAAAATTGTCATATGACTGTGAAACTTAATATCATATAGTTTATATATCTCCTGAATCCATTTACGGTGTCAGATTTCCAATTTAAGATCTCTAAATAAGAGTTTCAGAGTTTACCTTTTTTAAAGATTTTTTACTTCCGTTCTGCGTCGATTCTAAGGTTGATTTAAAAATTTGTTCGGTTAAAATCGTAGTACTCTTCATCCTGAATCTATTGGTACCCTTAGTTTTAAGATTAAAGGCCTGTAGACACTCCAGATATAGAGAGAAAACATCGAGATTACTATTCATACTATTCGTCAATTACAAGATTTCGTAAATTCACGCTTCATCTCCCTCCCCCTTTTCTTTTTATTTATTTATTTTTATTATTATTATTTAATAATTAAATATTTAAAATTTATTATTTTTATTTTTATTATATACATATAAATACTATTTTTCATCTTAAAATATCCTAAAAATTTTTAAAAATTTATATTATTGCAAAAATTTAGTTAAACTCTTAAATCATAATTTTTCTTGATACAATTTTAATAAAACAAATCACAATATAAAATATCTTCATGCATATTAAAAGAAAGAAATTTATAGAAATAAAAATAAAATTTATTTAAAGTCAAATATAATTATTTTAAGCAAAGAAAAAATCATTTAAATTAAACGCGTATTTACTTTTAGCAAAACAAAATCATTTAGAATAAAAATATATTTGTTTATAGCAAAAATTTATTATTTAAAAATTACGGGATATTACATTGTCTGCTTGGTTATTGCCTGACTTCCTCATTACACTAAATTTCCTGCCATCAATTCTCTGCTTTTAATTTAGCTGAATACATTCATTTAGGACTATATGTTCTACACTAGATGCTTAATTGGCCTAGTTTTGGGATGCATAGATACTAAATTCTACTGGTTAAAGTTGGGTGCTTGCTATAATTTGCTACTGGTAAATCATTAGTTGAAATATTGCAACACTACAATTTACTTGGACTTTAACATCTGCTTGATTGGATTGTTTTGCCTAGCTTTGCACTACATGAGCAACTTGCTTTGAATTAATTTCTGGTTTAACCACATTGCTTTGATTTGATTCCAATTGCACAAGAGCATTGTTTAGAACATATTGAATGTCTGATAGAATTCTACTAGCTTGCATTATTTTGGATTTGACATTGGCAATTGATCTATCCTCTGATTTCTTTCACGTTGCCATCCTAAGTTTAGATTTAGCAATTAAATAACATACTTATCTTGCTGCATTAGTGTGATAATTGGATTTTGATCCTACTTATCCCACTCTCCTTTTGAACTTAATTGAACCTCCACCACCTCCAGAAGACCAATAAGCAAGTAAGTATTTCTCTTTCTTTGCCTGCACTTTCATTGTTATTGGCATTGAGGACAATGTCCAATTTAAGCATGGGGGAGTAGACTTTAGGCTAGTGATTTTCACTGATTGAATTTTTAGTTATTATTGGCTGAATATCTCTTGTTTCATTGCAAAATCACATAGTTTGCTGTTTTAGAGATAGATTGATGTAATATTGGTTGATTTTAGCTTATGAACATGTGATGCACAAGATAATATGAAATAGGTAGTTATCATCTTAGTCTCTCTTTTCTAGTATTAAACCTTTAATTTTTTTTAAAAATATCTCTTCTATTGTGCTGTAAATTGTATGCCCTTTCTGATTTTAAGACTATGAGAGTGTGAAGGAAGGGAGAGGTGAAAAATGAGGGAACATAAAACCCAAAAAAATTTCACTCTGAGTACCCCTTCAAGGCACCAAAAAGGCCTTAGTATGAGTGCCTAGTTGCCTTTACCCTAGTGAGATGGAGCATAAAATGCACTCACTGCATATTTCTATATAAAAAAATGCTGAATAAATGAAAAAGAGAAAAGAAAGAAAAATAAAGTGAAAAATGAAAGAGTTTGAGTGAGAAAAGAAAAAAGAAAGATAAAATTGAAATAAGGGTAAGGCAACCTAGGGAGATCTAAAGGATGAGATGGCCTACTTGAGTGTCTGAAAATCAATTTGATGCATACAACCTATAACAACATATTTTTTTTCCTTTTATCACAATTCTCATAACAATATATATTTGCATAAATACCCATATATGTATATTACAAATCCCGCATAAGTACTCATAATACAATACTAGTCATAATTACAATATAAATACAAAAGTTGTAACAACCTTTTTTTTCCTTTATTATTATACAATATTGAGTTCACATACATGTCATTAATCAAAACAAACGTATAACATATCAAAAACAAATATTTACATCTTGTTTATTTTGGTTGACCAATTCCGGAGATACAGGTGCGGGTGGTTGCACCTTCACCGGGATCTGAGCCAACTTGACCACAAACAACTTATTCGATTCTGAAATCTGCCCAACATAAAGTAACTCGATCCAATGTGCACTAAAAGCCAGAGCCTTAGCAACAAAAGCTGCATAATTAATTTTCTGAACATGATATGGAAATATAGTGAGAATTAAATCCCAATAAGTTCAACAATAAATTATCATCAGTAAAGCTCATCACGTCATGTTCAGCTGTATAAACTACAGAAAATATCTTTAGTCACATGAATGCATTATATCTATGCACATAAGAATCATACTGTAATGATATGTATGACAGGATTAACTATTTTCAAAATATCATATGATGGCTATCAACTTATTCTCATTTCAAGCTACCCCGGTCAGGGTGAGTATCCTCTACTCTCCGGTACGGGCTTTTCTCGCTCCGTCCGACATGGCCCACTTTCTCTTTCTTTTCTCATTATCATGATCATAACCGTTGGTAGGGCGTCCCCTACTGGTGCACCACACGGATTGCCATGTGACCGTGCTCATTTCTTTTCTTTTCATAATGATAGCCAAAAATATGCTTTCAATAACAAGTATGTTCATCAAAATATAACTATTACCATAAATCATTGGTAATCATGCCATGAACATAACCATTTCAAATATCACTTTATAAAATATTTCCATGTCAAAATTTCACACTTAAGATGGTAAGAAGTTCATACAATGGCAATGGTTATGGCTATACTAGTCATTTATTAAGATTCATCTTCTTTTTTAAATACTAATTTTATTCCTTTATTTTTTGATGCAGGTTTTCATCCTATCTAACCTTCTCTTACTAATCAGAGCATAACTCCCTCAATTTAACTCTGATGTAGGTGATCTTAGTGTCCATTTCAAGATAAAACAATTATCTAAAACTATTATGTTGAACATTGTAGTGAAAAATTAAGAAACGAAGGTGATATTACTCCCTCAAAGTACAGGATAGTTCCTCTCGGATAGGTTCTGACCTTTACTGACTAATTAGACCATATCTCCCAAATTGGAACTCCAAATTGAGTTATTCCAGTTGGTAAAAATCCATGAGCCATATATATATAATTGTTATGTTGGCGCACTATTTTAATTCCCTACATAATATTCCCAGAAATTCAAAAACTAAAGCATTAATAACATACTCTTCCCTGAATAAACATTTTCTGACCTCTGCTAACTAATCGGATAATATCTACCTCATATGAACTCCAAATTGTATAATTCCAGTGGGTATATTTCCATGAGACATAGATATATAACTTTCATGTTAACCATTTATTTTAATTCCATACAGATAATTCCCAGAAATTAAAATACTACAGCTGTCCTAACATAATCTTCCCTCATGAACCATTTTCTGACCTTGGCTTACTAACCGGACCATATCTACCACATGGTGACTCCAAATTGAATGATTTCAGTGGCTAAAAATCCATGACACACATATCTTTAATTCTTATGTTAACCATTTATTTTAATTCCCTACCAATAATTCCCCGAAATTAAATTACCGAAGCTATCCTAACATATTCTTCCCTGATGATTCATTTTCAGACCTTTGACTACTAATCAGACCATAGCTACCTTATATGGACTCCAAATGGAATGATTCCAGTGGGTAAAAATCCGCGACACATATATCTTTAATTCTTATGTTAACCATTTATTTTAATTCCTTATAGATTGTTCCCAGAAATTAAAATACCGAAGCTTAAAATTCTGTCAACCATAGCCATACCCATGCAGAACTATCTACACCAACCTAAGTATTCAAACATACATCACATGCAAGATCAATATGTAACATGATATAGCAACATCCATGACCAATCATCAAAGTTCTAAGATCAAAATCGCATATAAATATTATGAGTTTCAAAGATTATCTTCAAAAAGAAATATTGTTAAACTTACCTGGAGCACTTAGTCTCCTAGACTTCTCCTTCCTCTTTCTTCCTTTCTTCCTCTCCTTTCCTCACACTACCTTGCTTCTATTTTTGCTCTCTCTCAATTGGACGAAATTCTAATGTTGTGAGGGTGGGTTTTCTTATATAGACCACCAAATAATTCACCTTTCATGATCATGGGTCTACCTTATCACAATTAGGATACACTTTGTTGAATTTTTGGAAAACAAACAACTTATGTTCTTGTCTTCCTCTTCCTTAGTCAAGATATGCATAGAAAAAGGAGATTTGTATTTTGAAAATTATGATGATATGTTCTTAAAATATGGGGCAAGATCCCTTTGATTTAGGGATTCATTTCCTTTTTCTTTTGTCTTAATCAAGTATGATAGATTTGCCTTTTTAAGTGGCAAATTTCTAGCCCTTGAATTTTCCTTACTTAACTAAAATTATTTGTGTAGGATAATGATGTTTTGTCATAATGCTATGTATTATTACCCAATTGCTAAAGTTATGAATGTAGGATATAGATGTTTTTGTCCTAAAGCCTTGTATTATTATGCCACTTGCCAAAATGATGAATGTAGAATCACACCACTTGTCAAATTTTTGTCTTAATGCCATGTCACTTAATCTTGATTACACTAATATTTCATCACTTTAATTTTATTTTTATTTTTATTTTTCCTCTTGGGTTTGGGCTCATTCTTGCCCATTTTCCTTACTTTGGTTAAAATTCTTCCTTTCATAATGGGCTTGGTCACATTTTCATGATTTTTGGGCTATCGGTCCAATTTCTATATCCTAGTCCAAGTCTATGTTTTATTTCTTCCTTGGCCTATCCTATTGGCTTGCTAAAAATTCATGTGAAGTAGAAAAACTCTATATGAAGTGTCTATAGGTTAAAGCCCAATTACGGGTGGAGATACTAAACTCAGTAACTTTTGCTCTTAAATTAAGAAAGATTACCCTAATCCGATCTTCTTGAAATTTTAAGACCTTTACTTACTTCACAAAAATTTATCTTTCTTTACCTAAGAATTTCACCTTTCTTTAACATGTTTATTTCTAATATTTCCTCTTAGGTTTTCTTTCTTTACCTATTCCATTAATATTAGAACATTTCTATGCATATATGTAAGGTGAAGAATTTCTAAGGAAAATATCTAAAAATTACGGGATGTTACAAAAGTCCTCATACAGCACATCACCCTTAAAACACAAAGGGTGAGGAGGTGGTGCTGACATCGGGATCTTTACTAGCAACGCCGTCCATGGAAGCATCTCACTTCCTTTTATCTGAACATAACACCACAAAATAGTGAGAACATGGTTCCCAGTAGACTCAACCTTTTATAATAAAATGTGTAAAAATAGATATTATGTTCAGCTGTATAAACTACAGAAAATATCAAGCTTTTATGATAAAATCATAGCTTTTAATACACCTTCCTCACTCGGTGATCTGGCACACTCAATGCATGAAAAACATAGCTCTTCATGTTGCGCAATGCTTATCGCATGCCATAGCTATAAAATCAAACATTTTCACTCATTGCTTCTCTTTTATTCTCATTTACTTCTCTTTTATTCTCATTTGCTTCTCTTTTATTCTCATGTGGTTGGGTGGCCTCATCGGCTCACTTAGGCTAGTAGGGCATCCCCTACCCGGTACCGTCACAGCCATACAATCCACTGATATTCATCAATGTCCACTCAAGTCAAGTGCAATGCATATGCACCAAGCAACACATCGCAAGCTTTATCAATAACAAATGCAATGAAAAAACATCATTTTCATGCTCAATGAGTTATATAAATATACATCACAACTCTTACCATGAGCTTATTTCAAATCATATGTTCAATAGGTATTTCCATCTATATCACTCTTTCAAAATATCTCAAATCAATATTCAATGTAAGCCCTTTGAAATCAAGTAAATAAAATAATATTTTGGTAATATAAAACCATCACTATTAGAAGTATTTCTCTTGGTCAATTAGTTTCTAAAATCCCTTCAACAAACAAGGTTCTTTTTCCTATAGAAAACAGTGAAAAATAAGGATTTCCAGCCCTAAACACGGCCTTGAAACTCAGAACACGGCTGGACCGTGTTCTGTGACCTTCCCTCACTAATCAGACCATAACTCTTGCATGTCAACTCCGATTAAAATGATTTTGGTGTCTTTGTAATGCTAAGACAATTACCTACAACTTTTATGTTAACTATATTTTCCAATTCCTTTCCGATTAGTCCCATAAATTTGCACACTAAAGCACTCATATTTACAAATTCTGGATTCCAAACTCTTCGTGTTCTGTGACCTTCGCTCACTAATTAGAACATAACTCTCTCATTTAAACTCTGATTAAGGTGATGTTGGTGTCTATGTAAATCTAAGACAATTACCTACAACTTATATGTTTACCATATTTTTCAATTCCTTACAGAGTAGTCCCAGAAATTCAAACACTAAAGGTACTCATATTTACAAATTCTGGATTCCAGACTCTTCGTGTTCTATGACCTCTACTTACTTATTGGGTCATATCTCCCTCATATTGACTCCAAATTAGGTGTTCTCAGACCCTATAAATTTGTGAGACACATAGCTACAATTCTTATGATACTTTCTTTAAAATTGTTACTGATTTTGTTTAAAAATGCGAAATAACCAGAACAGAAAAATCTACATAATATACAGCCCACATGTCGTACAATTTCACAATTAATCACTTGTAAAACATAAAAATTGTATCAAAATTTGTGGAGAGTAGGTATTAAGCCTACCTTAACAAGCTTCCTAAACCTTCAATACCAATTTCTCACCACCAAAACCTTCATTCATAACTTGATTTAGGATCCATTGAAGAAAAGATGATTATAGAAGAATTTGGATCAACAAACCTACCTTGATTCTCTCCTCTTGCACTTTCTCTCTCTTCTTTCTCTCTCTTCTTCCTCTCTCTTCTTCTTGTTCTCTCCTTTCTAAATTTTTTCTGATCACTCCCCCTCCCTTTTGATAGTCAAGACCATCATCATTACTCAAGTGTTTTAGAAATTCTTCTAGTCTACCACTCAAGTGTTTTAAAAATTCTTCTAACCTACCACTCAAGTGTTTTAAAAATCCTTCTAGCCTACCACTCAAGTGTTTTAGAAATCCTTCTAGCCTACCACTCAAGTGTTTTAGAAACACTTCTAGCCTACCACTCAAGTGTTTTAGAAACATTTCTAGCCTACCATTCAAGTGTTTTAGAAACACTTCCAAGCCACTTGGTTGGAATTACCAAAATGCCATTCTACCAAAAATCGTATAAATACTAAAATATCACTTTAAAGTATTTACACCATTGTTAGTCTATTGAAATTACATAATTTTCACTCTCTAAAAGCATTACAATACAACCCTTACATTAAAGATTACATAAATACCCATTAGTAATTTAGGGAAAAATCAAGAATGTTACAGTTCTCCCCTCTAAAAAGAAATTTTGTCCCCAAAATTCAAAGCCTATCTGTCTTTAAATAGTTACGGGTATTTCTATCTCATGACATCCTCTCTTTCCCACGTGGCTTCTTCTGCTGTTAAACCTTTCCAAGCTATCTTCACCAACGGAATCGTTTTGTTCCTTAGCTGTTTCACGTCCCTTTCCAGAATTGTAATCGGCTTTGGTCAATAAGTCAGATTCTCGTTTACAATGATTGGCTCTTCTTGAATTATGTGCGATGGATCTGGTAGATATTTCCGAAGCTGTGATACATGGAACACATCATGCAAATTTGTCAGATGCGAAGGAAGTGTAATCTGATATGCTGACGGACCTACCCTCCTGAGAATTTGGTAAGGGCCTAAGTACCTCGGGCTCAGTTTCTTTACTTTCATTGCTCGGCCAATTCCGGTAGTCAGAGAAATTTTCAAGAATACATGTTCCCCTTCTTGAAATTGTAACAGCCTCCTCCTCTTATCGAAATAGCTTTTCTATCGACTCCGAGCTGTCCGCATCTTATCCTGAATCATCTGTATCTGCTCAGACGTGTGTTGCACTAACTCGGGCCCCAATAAATTTTTCTCCCCCACTTCATCCCAACATAAAGGCGATTTACACTTTCTTCCATACAAAGCTTCACAAGGTGCCATTCCAATACTAGAATGATAACTATTATGATATGCAAACTCTTTCAGGGGTAAATATTCATCCCATCCCTTTCCTTTCTCTAGCGTACAAGCTCTTAGCATATCTTCTAAGGTTTGTATAATCCTCTCTATGTGTCCATCCGTTTGAGGATGATATGCAGTACTAAAACATAGACGGGTGCCAAAAGCCTCTTGTAATGCTCTCCAAAATTTGGAAGTGAATCTAGGATCTCGATCTGAAATTATGCTATTAGGAATTCCATGTAACTGGACAACTTCCTTCATATACAGTTGGGCTAATTTATTTAAGGAGTAGTTAATCCTGATGGGTAGGAAGTGCGCAGATTTTGTCAATCTGTCCACTATTACCCATATTGCATCATTACTTGCCTGAGTCTTAGGTAACCCTACAACAAAATCCATAGAAATGTTATCCCATTTCCACTCAGGGATTTCTAATGGTTCTAACATCCCAGAAGGTTTTTGGTGTTGAATCTTCACCTTTTGACAAGTCAGACATTTCGTTACATACTCAGCAATGTCTCGCTTCATTCCTGGCCACCAGTACAATCTTTTCAAGTCTTGATACATCTTTGTAGACCCCGAATGGATTGTATACTTATCCAGAATTTTAACTTTCAAATTCCCTCCTTGTGGTACATATGTTCTGCCTCGGTACATAATGACTCCATCTTTTGATACTGCAAAATCAGGCTGGTCTCTTCGGTCTTGTAAAAACTTATCCTGTGATTGTGCCTCCTTAATTTCCATCTTTAAATCACATTCAACTTTTAATTCGTTAATAATCAGATTTCCAGGGAGAGTCATCACTGATAACTTCAAATTTTGGAACTCTTCAATCAACTTCATCTCCCAAATTAGCATATGACTCACATGCAGCGACTTCTGACTCAATGCATCAGCTACTATGTTTGCCTTTCCAGGGTGATACTTTAATTCAAACTTATAATTACTGATGAATTCCATCCACCTTTTTTGCCTCATATTGAGCTCTTTTTGGTCAAAAAAATACTTTAAACTCTTGTGGTCGCTATATATCTCAAATACAGCTCTATACAAATAGTGTCGCCATATCTTTAAGGAAAAAACTATTGTAGCTAACTCCAAGTCATGAGTGGGATAGTTCTCTTCATGTGATTTCAACAGTCTAGAAGCATATGCAACCACTCTGCTTTCTTGCATTAATACACACCCTAAGCCTTTTTTGGAAGCATCTGTATAGACTTCAAATCGTCTAGAAGAATCGGGAATGAATAAAACAGGAGGAGAAGTCAATCTGACTTTAAGCTCTTGGAAACTATTCTCACATTCTTTGGTCCACTTAAAGAGACTTCATTTTCTGGTTAATCGGGTCAAAGGTAAGGCTATTTGAGAAAACCCATGTATGAATCTTCTATAATGTCACGACCCTAATTTTAGGGCACGTGAAATCCATATACCATACACATATATTTTCCATAAATGTACATAATGTCATTCTTTATCGTATAAACCAATACATATAGGTTCACATACACATATACAATATACAGTGTAAGTTTATAAACACCAGAGTAACAGTAGAAGCAAGGATCATGCCTATGGCATATAGAGCATACTCTAGAATACAAATACAAATACAATACAAATAACGTGAGCCTTGGAAGCAACATAGGCTCACCCAGAGAGTAGACAGTCTAGCTGATCACCTATCCGCAGAACCAGACTCTGTCTCCTTATCTGAAAAATATATCCACAACGTGTAGTGAGTTTTAAAACTCAGTGAGCAGATAAAACCCTCTATAACCTCTTAGGTTAGCATATGGATGACTTATACTTTAAATTTTATCATATAGAAAGTACAATTCAAAAGTACATCCATATGGAACCCGTATTTCAAATATCCTCATTTCACAATATAGCCCAATATTCAAAACCAAATACAGTACAATACGATTATAAACAAATATTGTGATGCAATAAAAGATTTCACATGATTTAGGAGGTTTCCATATTAGAACCAATACAATAAATAATCCCAAGCACACAGCAAGGGAGAGTAAATCACATATCAATAATAGGAGGCATCCCGCTCTCCTCGATAAAAATAATAGGAGGCATCCCGCTCTCCCCGATAATAATAACTCCCGTGTATTGACTGTCACACGAGGCTAGCACCACCCCTGCTAGCTGAGGTATCAAGGTGCACCAGGGCTAACATTCCCTGCTGTTAGTAGACAGTGATTCCAATAGGATTCCTCCACAATTACCATATGCACATATGCCATATAATACAGTATAAAATTCTCAATATAAAACAGACTTTCAGTCTCAGTATATTTCCTCTGTCAAAACTTCCCAATCAGGGGAAATCATATACACATGCCTATATTCGAGACAAAATATCACTGTATAAATCAACATCATATTTCCATTGTCATATAATGAGAAATGCATTTAGAAATAACGTATTCAAAACATTTCAAAACCTGTTTTAAAAATCATACTCTTCTTGAACTAGATATCATTTCTCAACGATTCCAAATATTCAAAAATCATTTCAAGAGCATATGAAAGTATAGATAACATGTAATCATACTCATTTATCAATGTAAAGTTCAAGAAGAGTAAAAACAAGCTATAGGGAGAATTATCTACTCACAGTGTAAGGGCTCCGAATTGGACAGCCCTAAAATGTACTTTTCTAAGCCAAATTTGATCAAATGGACCATAAAAACATGTCCGGAGGGTCCAAAGACTTGAAAATTGACTTCGGGAGTTTAGTCACTATTCACTGCCGAAAAACACTATTCCCTCGCGCAGAAATCACTATTCACCGCCACAAAAATTTTACCGAATCAGCGAAACATATTCATATCCTAATGTTTTTCTAGTTTCTGAATCCATCTACAGAGTCAGATTTCTAATTAGAAGTTTCTAAGTAAGGTTTTTCAGAACTTACCTTTTACCGAGATTTTCTACTTCAGATCTACGGCGATTCAACAGTTGATTTGAAAAACTGATCGGTCAAAACTGAAGTACTCTTCATCCTGAATCCAATAACACTTTCAGTTTTGAGATCGGAAGCCAATCGGCACACCAACTTGAAAGATAAAGTTGTAGGTCACTATTCACTCACTATTCACTCACTATGCACATTTCTCGTTTTTTCCTTCGAATTCTGCCATTCTCCTTCACCAGTTTCGTTTATCAATTGTTGTTGTTTTTTTTAAATATAATAATAATAATTAAATAATTAATAATTGGATTTTATTTTATAAAAATTCATATAAATTCCATTTTTTATCATAAAATATCTCAAAAATTTCTAAAAATTTTCATTCTCATAAATCTTTAGTTAAACTCTTAAATCATGATTTTTCTTGATAAAAATCGTAATAAACCAAATTTTAATATAAATATATTTATTCATATTAAAAGAAAGAATATTTCTAAAAATACCATAAAAATTCATTAGAGGCCGGTATAATTATTTTAAGCAACACAATACTTCTTTTAATTAAAAGTCTAATTACTTTTAGCAAAACATAATCATTTTTTAAACAAATAAAAATATATTTGCTTATAACATAATACTATTATTGAAAAATAAAAATTACGTGCCAAAACGTAAATTCTCATATTCCTTTTATAATTCTTTAATTCATATAATAAATAAATTTATTTCCAACGGTTCTTATCTCCATTTTCAACATTCTCTCTATTATTCAAATTTTTTTTACTTTAGACTTTATTAAATTTATGGCTATTACATTCTTCCCCCCTTAAAGAAATTCGATCCCCGAATTTCATCACCGCAATGGCAGATAAAACACTAACCTCATTAATTAAACAAAAATGGGTATCTGGTGCGCATATCATCTTCTCTTTCCCATGTAGCTTCCTCAGATGAGTGGTTTTTCCATATCACTTTCACTGTAAGTATTTCTTTTGACCGCAACATCTTTACTTGTCTGTCCACTATTGCTACTGGTTGTTCTTCATAGGTTAAATCTTCATGTAACTGAATCTGTGGACATTGTATAACATGTGTAGGATCCGATAAATATTTTCATAGCATAGACACATGAAAAACTGGATGGACATTACCCAATTCAGGAGGTAAAGCCAAACGATAAGCTACCGGACCGATCCTATCAAGAATTTCAAATGGTCCTATATACCGTGGACTTAATTTCCCTTTCTTCCCAAATCTCACTACTCCCTTCATAGGAGATAATTTCAGAAAAACATGTTCACCTACAGAAAATTCCAATGGGCAACGTCTATTATCAACATAGGCCTTCTATCTACTCTGAGCTGCTAATAACCTTTCCTTAATCAGCTTTACTTTGACCAGTGCATCCTGTACTATATCAGGTCCTAAAACCTTTGCTTCAGCCATCTCAAACCATCCAATCGGGGAACGGCAACGCCTACCATATAATGCCTCAAAAGGAGCCATTTGTATACTGGCTTGATAGCTATTGTTATAAGCAAATTCAGCTAAAGGTAGAAATTTTTCCCAACTACCCTGAAATTCTAATGCACAAGCCCGAAGCATGTCTTCTAATATTTGAATGGTTCTCTCATATTGCCCATCTGTTTGAGGATGAAATGCAGTACTGAGATTCAACTTCGTGCCCAGAGCTTCTTGGAAAACTCTCCAGAAACGAGCTGTGAATTGTGGTCCTCGATCAGAAATTATTGATATTGGCACTCCATGAAGCCTCATTATTTCATTCAAATATAATCTTGCATACTGAGCTACATTGTATGTGGTTTTCACCGGTAGGTAATGTGCTGACTTAGTCAACTTATCAATGATCACCCATATTGAATAGAATCCTTTTGGTGTTCTTGGTAATCCCGTAACAAAATCCATAGTTATTCTTTCCCATTTCCATTCAGGTATCTATATCTGCTGATGTAGTCCTGCAGGCCTTTGATGTTCCGCTTTCACTTGCTGACAGATTAAACATCGAGACACGTAATCCACTATGTCTTTCTTCATACCTTCCCACCAATAGATTTCTTTTAGATCCTGATACATTTTAGTTATTCCAAGATGAATTGTATACATGGATCTATGGGCTTCCTCTAAAATTTCTTTCTTTAGTTCTTCTCAATCAGGTACACATATCCGCTTGCCAAATCTCAGAATTCCTTCAGAGTCTACAGTAAAATCAACTTCACCACCATTTTTTACCTCTTCAATTTTCTTGCACAAATAGGCATCCTCTCTCTGTGCCTTCTTCACCTGCTCGATCAAAGATGATTGAAATTGTATATGAGCTAATAATACTCCAGGCTCTCTTACTTCCATCACTACTCCATCACTTTCCAGCTTATGTATCTCTTTAACTAACGACCTTCTTACCACTGTGATATGAGCCAACCTACTCATAGACTTCCTACTTAATGCATCAACCACTACATTGGCCTTACCTGGATGGTATAGTATTGTGCAATCATAATCTTTAAGTAATTCCATCCATCGTCTTTGTCTCAAGTTAAGATCTTTTTGTTGGAAAATATATTTGAGACTCTTATGATCTTTATAAATTTCACATGTCTCACCATACAAATAATGCCTCCATATTTTAAGAGCAAAAACTACTGCTGCCATTTCCAAATCATGAGTCGGATAGTTTTGCTCATGTGGTTTAAGTTGTCTATATGCATATGCAATGACTCGACCATTTTGCATCAACACACATCCTAATCCAATTCTTGATGCATCACAGTATACCGTGTATCCTCCAGTACCAGAAGCAAAGGCTAATACTGGCGCCGTAGTCAAATATTCTTTGAGTTTTTGGAAATTTCTTTTGTAACATCCCTAATTTCGTTTCTTTTATTGATAAAAGTACATAAATATTTAATTAAGGAAATAAAATTTATTAGACAATATTTTAGATATCTAAGGAAATATAATCCTTAAAAATTCTTCACCTTATGTATATGCATAAAAAATGTTTCTAACATTAAGAGAACAAATAAAGAGGGAAAACCTAATAGGAAAAACAATTAGAAATAACATACTAAAGAGATGCACAATTCTTGGACAAGGAAGATAATTTTTTAGAAACAAGTAAAGGTCATAAAATTTCAAGAACATTGGATTAGGGTAATTTTTCCTAATTCAAGAACTCGAGTTACTAAGTTTAAAATCTTTACCCATACATTGGGCTTTTACCTATGGACACTTCATATAGAGTTTTTCCACTTCACATAAGTTTCTAGTTAGCCCATTGGATAACCTAAGCAAGAAATAAAACATAGACTTGGACTAGGATATAGTAATTGGACCAATAGCCCAAAAATTATGAAAATGGGACCAAACCCTCCAAGAAAGGTAGAATTTTATCCAAAACAAAGAAAATGGGTAGGAATAAGCCCAAATCCAAGAGGAAAAATAAAATAAAATAAATTAGGTGATGATATAATAATGTAATAATAATAAAGATTAGGTTACATGGCATTAAGACAAAAATTTAGCAAGTGGTGTGATTCTACATTCATAATTTTGGCAAGTGGCATGATAATACAAGGTTTTAGGACAAAAACATCTATATCCTACACTCATAATTTTAGCAAGTGGTATGATAATACATGGTATTAGGACAAAACATTCCTATCCTACACAAATAATATCAACCAAATAATGGAGATTCAAGGGCTAGAAATTTGCCACCTAAAAAGGCAAACCTATCATACTTGTTTAAGACAAAAGAAAATGGAAATGAATCCCTAAATCAAAGGGACCTTGTCCCATATCTTAAGAACATATTATCATAATTTTCAAAATACAAATCTCCTTTTCCTATGCATATCTTGACTAAGGAAGAGGAAGACAAGAACATAAGTTGTTTGTTTTCCAAAAATTCAACCAAGTGTAATCTAATTGTGATAAGGTAGACCCATGATCATAAAAGGTGAATTATTTGGTGGTCTATATAAGAAAACCCACCCTTACAACATTATAATTTCGTCCAAGTGAGGGAGAGAAAAAATAGAAGAAAGGTAGAGCGAGGAAAGGAGAGGAAGAAAGGAAGAAAGAGGAAGGAGAAGTCTAGGGGACTAAGTGCTCCAGGTAAGTTTAACAATATTTCTTTTTGAAGAAAACTTTTGAAACTTATAATATTTATATGAGATTTTGATCTTAGAACTTTGATGATTGGTCATGATGTTGCTATATCATGTTACATATTGATCTTGCATGTGATGTATGTTTGAATACTTAGACTGGTATAAAAATTTCTACATAGGTATGGCTATGGGTGGCAAATTTTTTAGCTTTTGGGTTTTAATTTCTGGGAATTATCTATAGGGAATAAAAATAAAGGGTTAACATAAGAATTAAATATATATCTGTCACGGATTTTTAGCAATTGGAATCATTCCATTTGGAGTCCATATGAGGTAGATATGGTCCGATTAGTAATCACAGGTCAAAAAATGGTTCATCAGCAAAGAATATGTTAGCATAGCTTCTGTGTTTTAATTTCTTGGAATTATCTGTAGGGAATTAAAATAAATGGTTAACATAAGAATTAAATATATATGTGGCACAAATTTTTAACCACTGGAATCATTCAATTTGGAGTACATTTGAGGTAGATATTGTCTGATTAGTAAGCAAAGGTCAGAAAATGGTTCATCAGGGAAGAATATGTTAGGATAGCTTATGTGTTTTAATTTCTAGGAATTATATGTACGCAATTAAAATGAATGGTTAACATAAGAATTAAAGATATATGTGTCATGGATTTTTAACCACTACAATCATTCAATTTAGAGTCCATATGAGGTAGATATGGTTCGATTAGTAAGCAAAGGTCAGAAAATGGTTCATCAGGGAAGAATATGTTTGGATAGCTTCTGTGTTTTAATTTCTAAGAATTATCTGTAGAGAATTAAAATAAATGGTTAACATAATAATTAAAGATATATGTGTCATGCATTTTTAGCCACAAGAATCATTCAATTTATAGTCCATATGAGGTAAATATTGTCCGATTAGTAAGCAAAGGTCAGAAAATGGTTCATCAGGGATGAATATGTTAGGATAGCTTCTGTGTTTTAATTTTTGGGAATTATATGTAGGCAATTAAAATAAATGGTTATCATAAGAATTAAAGATATATGTTTCAAAGATTTTTAGCCACTATAATCATTCAATTTAGAGTCCATATGAGGTAGATATGGTCCGATTAGTAAGCAAAGGTCAGAAAATGGTTCATCAGGGAAGAATAGGTTAGGATAGCTTCTGTGTTTTAATATCTGGGAATTATCTGAAGGGAATTAAAATAAATGGTTAACATAAGAATTAAAGATATATGTGTCATGGATTTTTAGCCACTGGAAGCATTCAATTGGGAGTCCATATGTGGTAGATATGGTCCAATTAAGAGTCAAAGGTCAGAAAATGGTTCATCAGGGAAGAATATGTTAAGATAGCTTTTGTATTTTAATTTCTGAGAATTATCTGTATGCAATTAAAATAATTGGTTAACACAAGAAATATATCTATGTGTGTCATGGATTGTTAACCACTGGAATCATTCAATTTGGAGTCCATATGAGGATGATATGCGCAAATTAGTAGTCAAAGGTCAGAAAATGGTTCATCAGAGAAGAATATGTTAGGATAGCTTCTGTATTTTAATTTTTGGAAATTATCTGTAAGGAAATAAAATAAATGGTTAACATAATAATTATAGATATGTGTGTCATGGAGTTTTAGCCACTGGAATCACTCAAGTTGGAGTCCATATGAGGTAGATATGTTCCGATTAGTTGGTAGAGGTCAGAACCTATTCGAGAAGAAATAACCTGTACATTTAGGGAGTAATATCACCTTGATTTCTTAATATTTCACTACAATGTTCAAAATAATAGTTTTAGATAATTTTTTTGTCTTGAAATTGACACCAAGATCACCTACATCGGAGTTCAATTGAGGGAGTTATGCTCTGATTAGTAAGAGAAGGTTAGATATGATGAAAACCTGCATCAAGAAAATAAAGAAATAAAATTAATATTTAAAAAAGAAGACGAATCTTATAAATGACTAGTATATGCCATAGCCATTGCCATTGTATGAACTTCTTACCATCTTAAGTGTAAAATTTTGACATAGAAATATTTTACAAATTGATATTTGAAATGGTTATGTTCATGGCATGATTACTAATGATTTATGGTAATAGTTATATTTTGATGAACATACTTGTAATTGAAAGCATATTTTTGCCTATCATTGTGAAAAGAAAAGAAATGAGCACGGTCACATGGCAATCCGTATGGTGCACCAGTAGGGGACGCCCTACCAACGGTTATGATTATGATTATGAGAAAAGAAAGAGAAAGTGTGCCATGTCGGACGGAGCGAGAAAAGCCTGTACCGGAGAATAGAGGATACTCACCCTGACCGGGGTAGCTTGAAATGAGAATAAGTTCATGGTCATCATATGATATTCTGAAAATGGTTAATCATGTCATACATATCGTTACTGTATGATTCATATGTGCATAGATATAATGCATTCATGTGAGCAAAGATATTTTCTGTAGTTTATACAGCTGAACATGACGTGATGAGCTATATTGATGATGATTTATTGTTAAACTTACTGGGATTTAATTCTCACTATATTTCCATATCATGTTCAAAAAATTAGTTATGCAGGTTTTTTTATAGCTCTGGCTTTTAGTGCACGTTGGATCGAGTACTTTATGTTGGGCAGATCCAAGAAGCAAATAAAATGTTTGTGGTCGAGTTGGCTTAGATCCCGGTGAAGGTGCAACCACCCGCACTTGTATCTTCAGAATTGGTCAACCAAAATAAATAAGATGTAGATTTTTATGTGTTTGACATGTTGTACTTATGTTTTGATTAATGACATGTATGTGAACTCTGTATTGTATAAATTAAATAAATGTTATATTGAGTTCAATTGTAACGAGGTAATAACTGCATGGTATTTTAAAAAAAAATTGATACTTAAATGGAGTTGTTAGATAATTAGTATCAGAGCAGGTCGATCTTAGATAGCCAGTGGGTGGATGGTTATCTGAATCGATCTTATAGTGTCTTGAGTATGTTTGTGGTTGTGCTGTGTAGGGATCAATGAATTCATATAGGTAAGAAATTACTAGTGTTTCCTACCTACATGCCGAGGTGGTGTTATGACTGCTGATAAATATTTTTGAACTAACTATTGGGCTTGATCACCTCAATAGCAGCATAACTTTGTTTTTACCAAATTAGGAAATGGCACCACCAAGGAGGAATCTGGCAAACAATGCGGAGGAAACCCTGCACAACCTAGCCACAGCAATTCGAGACCAAGTCATGACCACTAATCAAATTCTACAATACCTCCAGAATGCTAATAACTCGAATGGTGTGAATGGTGCTAACAATCAGATGGATGGAAAGGATAACGACATATCTGAGTTCCTGAGGACTAGGCCACCTTGTTTCCAAGGCGGCTTTGACCCGATTGTAGCTAAAAGATGGATAAGGGAGCTAGAGAAAATCTTTGAAGTGATGGGCTGTACTGAGGAGCAGCAAGTAATCTTTGCTGCATATATGCTAAAAGATGAAGCAGAATACTGGTGGCGTGGAGCTAGAGAACTTTTAGCTCATCAAGGAAGACAGATCACCTGGCAAGTGTTCAAGGACATTTTTTTGAAAAGTACTGTACGAGCAGAGAAAGAGATCGAATTCCTCCAACTCACGCAAGGCAGTATGACCGTGGACCAGTATATCGCAAGGTTCGTGGAGCTGTCTAAGTTCTCCTCTTATCTGCAATATAACCCAGATGAAGCATGGAAAGCGGTTAAGTTTGAAGCGAGACTAAACCTGGAGATAAAGAATGTTGTTATAGCTATGGAGATCAGGGAGTTTGTACCTATGATAAATAAATGCAGACTCCTAAAAAAGAGTTTAAGGGTAGTAGAGGACGAGAAGTAAAGGCGAAACCTATGGAAGAGGAAGAAAAAATTTTCCAACCCTGGAAAGAACATGAGAAGAAGTGGATATGGAGCTGGAAAGAGGCCATTGACTGCGGGTCCTAGACCTTTTCAACAAGACCTCGCCCCAGTCAAGTGCGCTAAGTGCGGACGCATGCATGGTCACCGGCCATGCTACATGGGACAAGATGTCTGCTTCAATTGCAGACAGAAGGGACATTTTGTGAGAAACTGCCCACAAAATGTGGGGAAGCAGCCAGAACAAAGGCCTCAGGTGAAAGGAAGGGATTTCACCCTAAGCGGCCAAGAGGCTGCTCAATCTTTTGAAATGATTCAAGGTACATGCTATATATATGGATTTGCTCTTATGGTGTTATTTGACTCTAGTGGTAGTCATTCATTTATATCAGAAGAATATATTAGGAAGTTTCAGTTTCCTATTTCTGAAACTCCCTATTAGCTATCCGTAGTAACCCCTACAGGGGAAAGGATATTAACTTCCTCTGTATGTAAAGACTGTCAAGTCACCATCCAGGAGAAAACTTTTTCTGTAGACCTCGTCTGTTTACCTTTAAGAGGTATTGAGGTCATTCTAGGGTTAGACTGGATGTCTAGAAATCGAGTCTTCTTGAATTGTTGTAACAGGACCATTGAATTTCTACCTCCTACTCCAAAAGAGAAAGTCCAGTTATTGATGCTAAATGACAATCAAGTTAATAGGGAGTTGAAGAATGGAGGACTTGGATACATTCTCTTGTATTTATCAAACCTAGAAGTCGAATCGAAGCTTGATGAAATCCCAATAGCCAACGAGTTTCCTGAAGTATTTCCATCAGATATTCCAGGCTTACCTCCCAAGAGAGAGATAGAGTTCTCTATTGATCTCCTACCTAAGACATGGCCTATCTCTGTTGCACCATATCGAATGGCCTCGAAGGAACTACAAGAACTCAAGAAGCAGTTGGAGGAACTATTAGACAAGCAATTCATTAGACTGAGTGTATCACCTTGGGGAGCTCCTGCATTGTTTGTTAAGAAGAAAGACGGGAGCTTGAGACTATGCATAGATTACAGCTAGTTGAATAAGGTGACTATTAAAAACAAGTAACCTCTCCCTAGGATAGATGACTTATTGGATCAATTAAAGGGAGCCTCCATCTTTTCTAAAATTGACTTGAGGTCAGGATATCATCAGATTAAGATCAAGGAGAAGGACGTACCAAAAACTGCCTTTAGGACTAGGTATGGGCACTATGAGTTTCTCGTAATGCCCTTCGGGTTGACGAATGCACCTGCAATTTTCATGGATTACATGAATCGCATTTTTCGACCCTACTTAGATAAATTTGTTGTAGTGTTCATTGATGACATCTTGATATACTCTAAGAGTGAGAAAGAACATGAACAACATCTCTGAATCGTGCTGCAAGTGCTGAAAGAGAAAAAGTTGTATGCCAAATTAGAGAAGTGTGAATTTTGGCTATCAGAGGTGAAGTTTCTCGGACATGTCATCTCTAATAGAGGGGTAGCCGTAGATCCTAGCAAGACAGAAGTAGTGATTCAGTGGGAGAGACCAAAGACGGTTACGGAAGTTAGAAGTTTCCTGGGTTTGGCAGGATACTACAGGAGGTTTATACAAAACTTCTCTCGTATAGCCTTGCCATTGACTAAATTGACCAGGAAGGGAAGTCCTTTCAAATGGACTGATCAATGTGAAGCTATTTTTTAGGAGCTTAAGACAAGACTGACCACTCCTCCAATTTTAATTATTCCAGACCCCACAGGACATTTTGAAGTGTATAGTGATGCTTCAAAGAAAAGACTAGGGTGTGTGCTAATGCAAGACAAGAGAGTAGTTGCTTACGCCTCTAGACAACTATGACCCAACAAAGGAAACTATCCAACCCATGATCTTGAATTGGCGGCGGTGGTGTTTGCTTTAAAGATTTGGCGACATTACTTATACGGAGCAACCTTTGAAGTATATTGTGATCACAAGAGTCTTAAATATCTCTTTGATCAAAAGGAGTTAAATATGAGGCAACAAAGATCGGTGGAATTTCTCAATGACTACAAGTTTGAGATAAAGTATCATCCAGGAAAGGCGAATGTTGTAGCTGATGCCTTAAGTCAAATCTCTACACATGGGCCAGATGATGTTGTATGAGATACAAATGCTAGAGGAGTTTCGAAATTTGAAGCTGGACACTACTTTTTCCTCAAAGAAGCTAACCATTAATGGTTTAAGTATAGGGTGTGACCTTAGAGTCCAGATCAAAAAGGCTCAAGTTCACAACCAATACTTACAGGATCATAAAGATCAAGAAAATTTTTCTGTCATGGAAGATGGAGCAATCTTGTATCAAGGAAGGATTTGTGTCCCTCAAGAACGAGAGTTGAGGACTAAAATCCTACAGGAAGCACATCAGAGTAAATATACTGTCCATCTTAGATGCACTAAAATGTACCAGGACTTAAAGATGATGTATTGGTGGCCAGGGATGAAAAAGGATATTGCAGAGTTCGTGGCGAAATGTCTAATTTGTCAAAAGGTGAAATTGGAGCATCAAAAGTCAGCGGGATTTCTACAACCTCTTGAGATCCCTAAATAGAAATGGGATAGTATCTCGATGGACTTTGTTATGGGTTTACCTAAGACTTCAGTGGGACATGACTCTATCTGGGTAATAGTTGACAAATTAACCAAATCTGCTCAATTTTTGCCCATAAAAATTAACTTTTCACTGGATAAATTGGCCCAACTGTACGTCCAGGAAATAGTTAGACTACATGGGATTCCCTTAACTATTGTTTCTGATAGAGATCCAAGGTTCACGTCGAGGTTTTGGAAAGCGTTGCAAGAAGCTTTTGGTACTCAGTTGCGGTTCAGTACTGCCTACCATCCTCAGACTGACAGGCAGACAAAACGGACAATTCAAACTCTAGAAGACATGTTAAGGGCTTGTGTGATAGAGCAAGGTAAAGGATGGGATAAGTACCTACCTTTAGTAGAGTTTGCTTATAATAATAGTTATCACTCCAGTATTAAGTTGGCCCCCCACGAAGCTTTATAGGGTAGGAAGTGCCGATCTCCACTATGTTGGTTTAAGGTAGGAGAAAAGAACTTGTTGGGTCCTGATCTAGTTCAACAAACCACTGAACAAATCAGGATGATACGAGACAAAATACTTACAGCTTAGAGTCGGCAAAAGAGTTACTACGATAAGAGACATAGACCTCTAGAGTTTGAGGAAGGAGACCATGTATTTCTGAAACTTTCCACAACTACTGGAGTTGGTAGGACTCTCAAAAGAAGAAAGTTAAGTCCGCGATTTTTGGGACCCAACCAAATTCTAAAGAAAGTAGGGACATCAGCATATCAAGTTGCTCTCCCACCTAATTTGTCCAACCTGCATAATGTTTTCCACATATCACAGCTGCAGAAGTATCTTCCAGATTCATCACATGTAATACAGGATGAACCAATCCAAATAAAGGAGAACATGACATACCAGCTAGTACCTGCATCTATATTGGACACTGACGTGCAGCAACTAAGAAATAAAACCATTCCCCTTGTTAAGGTGTTATGGGAAGGTTTGACTCCGGAAGAAGCAACTTGGGAGCTGGAAGAAGTCACGAGGAAGAAATATCCGCAATTGTTCTAATTAGGTAATTTCTGAAATTTTGAGGACAAAATTTCATTTAGGGGACAGAAATGTAACATCTCTAATTTCTTTTCTTTTATTGATAAAAGTACATAAATATTTAATTCAGGAAATAAAATTTATTAGACAATATTTTAGATATCTAAGGAAATATAATACTTAGAAATTCTTCACCTTATGTATATGCATAGAAAATGTTTCTAACATTAAGAGAACAAATAAAGAAGGAAAACCTAATAGGAAAAACAATTAGAAATAACATACTAAAGAGATGCAAAATTCTTGGATAAGGAAGATAAATTTTTAGAAACAAGTAAAGGTCATAAAATTTCAAGAACATTGGATTAGGGTAATTTTTCCTAATTCAAGAACTAGAGTTACAAAGTTTAAAATCTTTACCCATACAATGGGTTTTTACCTATGGACACTTCATATAGAGTTTTTCCACTTCACATAAGTTTCTATCAAGCCCATTGGATAACCTAAGCAAGAAATAAAACATAGACTTGGACTAGGATATAGTAATTGGACCAATAGCCCAAAAATTATGAAAATGTGACCAAGCCCTCCAAGAATGGTAAAGTTTTATCCAAAGCAAAGAAAATGGGTAGGAATAAGCCCAAATCCAAGAGAAAAAATAAAATAAAATAAATTAGGTGATGATATAATAATGTAAAAATAATAAAGATTAGGTTACAAGGTATTAAGACAAAAATTTAGCAAGTGGTGTGATTCTACATTCATAAATTTGGCAAGTGGCACGATAATACAAGGCTTTAGGACAAAAACATCTATATCCTACACTCATAATTTTAGCAAGTGGTATGATAATACATGGAATTCGGGCAAAACATTCCTATCCTACACAAATAATATCAACCAAATAATGGAGATTCAAGGGCTAAAAATTTGCCACCTAAAAAGGAAAACCTATCATACTTTTTTAAGACAAAAGAAAATGGAAATGAATCCCTAAATCAAAGGGACCTTGTCCCATATCTTAAGAACATATTATCATAATTTTCAAAATACAAATCTCCTTTTCCTATGCATATCTTGACTAAGGAAGAGGAAGACAAGAACATAAGTTATTTGTTTTCCAAAAATTCAACCAAGTGTAATCTAATTGTGATAAGGTAGACCCATGATCATAAAAGGTGAATTATTTGGTGGTCTATATAAGAAAACCCACCCTTACAACATTATAATTTCGTCCAAGTGAGGGAGAGGAAAAAAAGAAGCAAGATAGAGTGAGGAAAGGCGAGGAAGAAAGGAAGAAAGAGGAAGGAGAAGTCTAGGGGACTAAGTGCTCCAGGTAAGTTTAACAATATTTCTTTTTGAAGAAAACTTTTGAAACTTATAATATTTATATGAGATTTTGATCTTAGAACTTTGATGATTGGTCATGATGTTGCTATATCATGTTACATATTGATCTTGCATGTGATGTATGTTTGAATACTTAGACTGGTATATAAAGTTCTCCATAGGTATGGCTATGGGTGGCAAAATTTTTAGCTTCTATGTTTTAATTTTTGGGAATTATCTATAGGGAATTAAAATAAAGGGTTAACATATGAATTAAAGATATATGTGTCACGGATTTTTAGCCACTGGAATCATTCCATTTGGAGTCCATATGAGGTAGATATGGTTCGATTAGTAATCATAGGTCAAAAAATGGTTCATTATGGAAGAATATGTTAGGGTAGCTTCTGTGTTTTAGTTTCTTGGAATTATCTGTAGGGAATTAAAATAAATGGTTAACATAAGAATTAAAGATATATGTGGCACAGATTTTTAGCCACTGGAATCATTCAATTTGGAGTCTATTTGAGGTAGATATTTTCTGATTAGTAAGCAAAGGTCAGAAAATGGTTCATCAGGGAAGAATATGTTAGGATAGCTTATGTGTTTTAATTTCTAGGAATTATATGTAGGCAATTAAAATAAATGGTTAACATAAGAATTAAAGATATATGTGTCATGGATTTTTAGCCACTAGAATCATTCAATTTAGAGTCCATATGAAGTAGATATGTTCCAATTAGTAAGCAAAGGTTAGAAAATGGTTCATCAGGAAAGAATATGTTAGGATAGCTTTTGTATTTTAATTTCTGGGAATTATCTGAAGGGAATTAAAATAAATGGTTAACATAAGAATAAAAGATATGTGTTTCACGGATTTCTTACCATTAGAATCATTCAAGTTGGAGTCCATATGAGTTAGATATGGTCCGATTAGTAGTCAAAGGTCAGAAAATGGTTCGTCAGGGAAGAATATGTTAGGATAGCTTCTGTATTTTAATTTCTGGGAATTATCTGTATGGAATTAAAATAAATGGTTAACATAAAATTATAGCTATGTGTGTCATAGATTTTTAGCCACTGGAATCATTCAATTTGGAGTCCATATGGGGATGATATCTGCAAATTAGTAGTCTAAGGTCAGAAAATGGTTCATCAGGGAAGAATATGTTAGGATAGCTTCTGTATTTTACTTTTTGGGAATTATCTGTATGGAAATAAAATAAATGGTTAACATAAGAATTATAGATATGTGTGTCATGGAGTTTTATCCACTGGAATCACTCAAGTTGGAGTCCATATGAGGTAGATATGGTCCGATTAGTTGGTAGAGGTCAGAACCTATTCGAGAAGAAATAACCTGTACATTTAGGGAGTAATATCACCTTGATTTCTTAATATGTCGCTACAATGTTGAAAATAATAGTTTTAGATAATTGTTTTATCTTGAAATTGACATCAAGATCACCTACATCGGAGTTCAATTGAGGGAGTTATGCTCTGATTAGTAAGAGAATGTTAGAGATGATGAAAACCTGCATCAAGAAAATAAAGAAATAAAATTAATATTTAAAAAAGAAGACGAATCTTATAAATGACTAGTATATGCCATAGCCATTGACATTGTATGAACTTCTTACCATCTTAAGTGTAAAATTCTGACATGGAAATATTTTATAAATTGATATTTGAAATGGTTATATTCATGGCATGATTACCAATGATTTATGGTAATAGTTATATTTTGGTGAATATACTTGTTATTGAAAGCATATTTTTGCCTATCATTGTGAAAAGAAAAGAAATGAGCACGGTCACATGGTAATCCGTGTGGTGCACCAGTAGGGGACGCCCTACCAACGGTTATGATTATGATTATGAGAAAAGAAAGAGAAAGTGTGCCATGTCGGACGGAGCGAGAAAAGCCCGTACCGGAGAGTAGAGGATACTCACCCTGACCGGGGTAGCTTGAAATGAGAATAAGTTGATGGCCATCATATGATATTCTGAAAATAGTTAATCCTGTCACACATATCATTACTGTATGATTCATATGTGCATAGATATAAAGCATTCATGTGACCAAAGATATTTTTTGTAGTTTATACAGCTGAACATGACGTGATGAGCTATATTGATGATGATTTATTGTTGAACTTACTGGGATTTAATTCTCACTATATTTCCATATCATGTTCAGAAAATTAGTTATGCAGATTTTTCTATAGCTCTGGCTTTTAGTGCACGTTGGATCGAGTACTTTATGTTGGGCAAATCCTAGAAGCAAATAAAATGTTTGTGGTCGAGTTGGCTTAGATCCCGGTGAAGGTGCAACCACCCGCACCTGTATCTCCGGAATTGGTCAACCAAAATAAATAAGATGTAGATTTTTATGTGTTTGATATGTTGTACGTATTTTTTGATTAATGACATGTATGTGAACTCTGTATTGTATAAATTCAATAAATATTATATTAAGTTAAGTTGTAAGGAGGTAATAACTTCATGGTATTTAAAAAAAAATTGATACTTAAATGGAGTTGTTACATCTTTCACATTTATCTGACCAGTCATACTTTATTCCCTTTTTTGTCAACCTTGTCAAGGGAGCAGCTATCTTTGAAAAATCCTTAACGAATCTGTGATAATAACCTGCCAAACCAAGAAAACTACAAATCTCTGTAACTGTGGTAGGACGTGGCCATTTCTGCACTGCTTCTATCTTTTTAGGATCAACTTGAATTCCATCCTTAGTAACCACATGTCCTAAGAAGGCAACACTACTAAGCCAAAATTCACATTTTGAAAACTTGGCATACATTTGGTGTTCTCTTAGGGATTGCAATGCTATTCTTAAATGTCACTCATGCTCCTCTGAACTCTTTGAATAAACCAGGATATCATCTATGAATACAATGATGAATTAATCCAGGAAAGGTTTGAATACTCTATTCATCAAATCCATGAATGCAGCTGGAGCATTTGTTAAACCAAATGGAATTACTAAGAACTCATAGTGCCCATAATGAGTCCTAAAAGCAGTTTTCAAAATATCTTCCTTCTTTATTTTCAATTAATGATACCCGGATCTCATATCAAATTTTGAAAAACATTGAGCACCTTGTAACTGATCAAATAGATCGTCTATTCTGGGTAGAGGATATTTATTTCGTATAGTTACTTTGTTCAACTGCCTATAGTCAATACATAGACGTAAAGATCCATCCTTTTTCTTCACAAAAAGAATAGAAGCACCCCAGGGAGATGTACTGGGTCGAATAAAACTTTTATCTAGTAAATCTTGTAATTGCTCCTTTAATTCCTTAAGTTCTGTAGGTGCCATCCTATAAGGAGGTATGGATATTGGTTGTATTCCAGGGAGGAGATAAATACCAAACTCAATCTCTCAGTCTGGTGGTAATCCTGTCAACTCTTCAGGAAATACATTAGGAAATTCTTTAACTACTGGAACCTGCTCTAAACTCGTATACTTCATATCAACATCCTTGACTACTGCTAAATACCCCTAGCATCCTTTTTGTAACAGTTTATGAGATGATAGAGCAGATATTAGATTACTAGGCATTTCATTACGATCTCCTTGTATTGAGAAAGAAGGTTCTCCAGGGACATTAAAATTAATCACTTTATGGTGACAGTCTAGAATGGCATGACATGATGACAACCAATCTATTCCTAGAATCACATCAAAATCTACCATATTTAAAACTATCAGATCCACAAAAGTCTCCTTATCTTCTATCGAAATATCACATGATTTATACACATCTTACCAATAAAAATTCTCCCATTGGAGTAGCAACCATAAAAGAACAATGTAAACTAGTAGGATCTCTACCCAATTTCTTAGCAAAGCAGGGTGATATATAAGAATGAGTAGAATCAAGATCAAATAGTACATATGCTCTATGAGAACACACTGACAATGTACCTGTCATCACTGCATTTGAGGCCTGAGCATCTTGTCGTGTCAAAGCAAAAATGCGAGCTGGTTCTCGGCCTCGACCTCCTGATCCTCTACCAAATCCACCACTACTTGTTCAGCCTGAAATTGTTCTGACTAGTCGTGCTGGTGTAGATGCAGGGGGTGAAGCTGGCTGTACTGATGCTTGACTAGAATCTCGTAACTGTGGACAATTCCTTACTATATGACCTACTTGTCCACACCAAAAACATGTGCCAGTTGCTTGGTGACACTGTCCAATATGAGGCTTACCACAATGGGGACATAATGGAATTGATCTTAAATTCTATTGACTAGTAGGTCTCATATCTCTTTAATCATTCTTTGCCTATTAATATTGACTGATGCCTGGCTAGTGCTACCAGATCCTACTTGAGTGAAACGCTATGGTTGTTGAAATCTTGACCCAGTAATAGTAGGATTATATCTAGTCTGAGCATTACTATCTCGATCTCTTTTCCTTCTCTTAAGACCTTCTATGTCTGTTTACTCTCGTGTTTCCATCATTCTAGCACAATTCACAGCTGCTAAATAAGTTGAAAAATGATCCATCTGAAGACCCACTGACTTAAACAATGACCGTATCAATCCCAAAACAAATCTCTTAATTCTATCCTTTTCAGTTGGGACCAGATATGGTGCATATTTGGACAACTGGGTAAAACGAATGTCATATTCAGAAACCAACATATTCAGTGTCTGTCTCAATTCTTCAAATTCTCTAGCCTTCTTGTCTCTTTCACTCATTGGCAGGAAGCGATTCATAAATGCTTCCTTAAATTCATTCCACTCCATTGGTGGTAAAGTAGCTGATCTTCCTTGTACCAGGGTCTTAAACCAAACTTGAGCCATGTAACATCCTTAATTTCGTTTCTTTTATTGATAAAGGTACATAAAAAATTTAATTAAGGAAATAAAATTTATTAGACAATATTTTAGATATCTAAGGAAATATAATCCTTAGAAATTCTTCACCTTAGGTATATGCATAGAAAATGTTTCTAACATTAAGAGAACAAATAAAGAAGGAAAATCTAATAGGAAAGAAATTAGAAATAACATACTAAAGAGATGCAAAATTCTTGGATAAGGAAGATAAATTTTTAGAAACAAGTAAAGGTCTTAAAATTTCAAAGAACATTGAATTAGGGTAATTTTTCCTAATTCAAGAACTATAGTTACTAAGTTTAAAATCTTTACCCATACATTGGGCTTTTACCTATGGACACTTCATATAGAGTTTTTCCACTTCACATAAGTTTCTAGCAAGCCCATTGGATAACCTAAACAAGAAATTAAACATAGACTTGGACTAGGATATAGTAATTTCACAAATAGCCCAAAAATTATGAAAATGTGACCAAGCCCACCAAGAAAGGAAGAATTTTATCCAAAGCAAAGAAAATGGGTAGGACAAGCCCATAATGGGTAGGAATAAGCCCAAATCCAAGAGGAAAACTAAAATAAAATAAATTAGATGATGATATAATAATAAGAATAAAGATTAGGTTACATGGCATTAAGACAAAAAATTTAGCAAGTGGCATGATAATACAAGGCTTTAGGACAAAAACATCTATATCATACACTCATAATTTTAGCAAGTGGTATGATAATACATGGTATTAGGACAAAACATTCATAGCCCACACAAATAATATCAACCAAATAATGAAGATTCAAGGGCTAGAAATTTGCCACCTAAAAAGGCAAACCTATCATACTTGTTTAAGACAAAACAAAATGGAAATGAATCCCTAAATCAAAGGGACCTTGTCCCATATCTTAAGAACATATTATCATAATTTTCAAAATACAAATCTCCTTTTCCTATGCATATCTTGACTAAGGAAGAGGAAGACAAGAACATAAGTTGTTTGTTTTCTAAAAATTCAACAAAGTGTATCCTAATTGTGATAAGGTAGACCCATGATCATGAAAGGTGAATTATTTGGTGGTCTATATAAGAAAACCCACCCTTACAACATTAGAATTTCGTCCAAGTGAGGGAGAGAAAAAAAATAGAAGCAAGGTAGAGTGAGGAAAGGAGAGGAAGAAAGGAAGAAAGAGGAAGGAGAAGTCTAGAAGACTAAGTGCTCCAAGTAAGTTTAACAATATTTCTTTTTGAAGAAAACTTTTGAAACTTATAATATTTATATGAGATTTTGATCTTAGAACTTTTATGATTGGTCATGATGTTGCTATATCATATTACATATTGATCTTGCATGTGATGTATGTTTGAATACTTAGGTTGGTGTAGATAGTTCTGCATGGTTATGGCTATGGGTGGCAGAATTTTAAGCTTCGGTATTTTAATTTCTGGGAACAATCTATAGGGAATTAAAATAAATGGTTAACATAAGAATTAAAGATATATGTGTCCCTGATTTTTAGCCACTGGAATCATTCCATTTGGAGTCCATATGAGGTAGCTATGGTCTGATTAGTAGTCAAAGGTCAGAAAATGAATCATCAGGGAAGAATATGTTAGGATAGCTTCGGTAATTTAATTTCTGGGAATTATTGGTAGGGAATTAAAATAAATGGTTAACATAAGAATTAAAGATATGTATGTCATGGATTTTTAGCCACTGGAATCATTCAATTTGGAGTCCATATGAGGTAGCTATGGTCTGATTAGTAGTCAAAGGTCAGAAAATGAATCATCAGGGAAGAATATGTTAGGATAGCTTCGGTAATTTAATTTCTGGGAATTATTGGTAGGGAATTAAAATAAATGGTTAACATAAGAATTAAAGATATGTATGTCATGGATTTTTAGCCACTGGAATCATTCAATTTGGAGTCCACATATGGTAGATATGGTCCGATTAGTAAGCCAAGGTCAGAAAATGGTTCGTCAGGGAAGATTATGTTAGGACAGTTTTTGTATTTTAATTTCTGGGAATTATTTGTATGGAATTAAAATAAATGGTTAACATGAACCTTATATATCTATGTCTCATGGAAATATTCCCACTGGAATTATGCAATTTGGAGTTCATATGAGGTAGATATGATTCGATTAGTAAGCAGAGGTCAGAAAATGTTTATTCAGGGAAGAGTATGTTATTAATGTTTTAGTTTTTGAATTTCTGGGAATATTCTGTAGGGAATTAAAATAGCGCGCCAACATAACAATTATAGATATATGGCTCATGGAATTTTACCAACTGGAATAACTCAATTTGGAGTTCAAATTTGAGAGATATTGTCTAATTAGTTAGTAAAGGTCAGAACCTAAACGAGAAGAAATAATACTAAATTTAAAGGAGTAATAACACCACAATATCATACTATTTTGTTGATATGATTAACATAATAGTTTTAGATAATTGTCTTAGCTTTTCATAGACACTAATATCATCTTAATCAGAGTTAAAATGAGAGAGTTATGCTCTGATTTGTAAGCAAAGGCTGTGTTAAAAGTTAGTAAAACCTATTTTCAATATTTTTCTACCCTAGATGAATTTTTAAAGTAATAATAGAAATCAATTTGAGGAAAAATGCTCTATAAAATTTGTAAGAACATGTGTTGGAAATGATATAAGTAGAAATAAAATGACTAAATGCCTAGACATAAAGAAAATGAAAAGAATTATTCTAGTTACTGGAAAAAAATTGTGATTTGTGAAAAGTACATGTCTAAGGAAAGCTCTGGCAAGGAAAGACTTGGTACTTGAGCGTGTCCATTAGTGACCCACCTCTCTTTTCTGGAAACTTTCCTGGTGCGCTGTTTACAGACTACAATTACTATCCAGTTATCGAGGTATTAGTGTAAAATTTTGACATGGAAATATTTTATAAAGTGAAAATTAGAAAATGATTATATTCATGGCATAATTTCAGTTTACCAATGAATTTTGAGAATGATTATGTTTTGATACATTATGGCATGAGAATATAATGAACATACTCGTTATTGGAATCATATTTTCGGCTATTAATATGAAAAGAAAAGAAATGAGCACGGTCACATGGCAATCCGTGTGGTGCACCAGTAGGGGACGCCCTACCAACGGTTATGATTATATTCATGAGAAAAGAAAGAGAAAGTGTGCCATGTCGGACGGAGCGAGATAAGCCCGTACCGAAAAGTAGAGAATACTTACCCTGACCGGGGTATCTTGAAGTAAGAATAAGTTGATAGCCATCATATGAAATTTGAAAAAAAAATAGTTATTCATGCCATACATGTCATAACTGTATAATTTTCATGTGCATGATAAAGTGCATTCATGTGACCTAAAGATATTTTCTGTAGTTTATACAGCTGAACATGACATGATGAACTATAATGGTAAATTATGATTTATTGTTGAACTTACTGGGATTTAATTCTCACTATATTTCCATATCATGTTCAGAAGAATAAATATGCAGATATTCTCTATGACACTTATTATCTCTGTACGTTGGATCGAGGTGCCCTACCTTGGGCAACTTCCAGTTATTTCAGATATAACTGTCGTAGATGTAACTGAGATTCCGGTGGACGTGCCACCCGAACCAGTGTCCCCGGAAATAGTCGATATAGATGATTAGAACTAATATGTATCTTTGTACAAATATTTGTAAAATAATGGTGTGTAGTTTGTAAAATAATAGTGTGTATGGAAACTCAGTATTGTATAAATTAAATAAATGTTATATTGAGTTAAGTTGTAACGAGGTAATAACTTCATGGTATTTTAAAAAAAAAAAATTACATAAATGGAGCTGTTACAAGCCACATCTAATAATTGAAAAGACACTAATTCAACATATCTCCTACTGGAACATCCCAAAGCTCTTAAGACTCATTCCACCGCATCAATAAATATCTGTGGGTCTTCCTGAACATCTGACCCAGAAAAAGTCGGGGGCTTCAGCTTTAAAAATTGCTATAATGTTACCTCAATCCCTGTAGATTTATCCTCATATTCAGCTGGTATTTCTAATTCTTGCTCTTCAGGAGCTTTTTCTGGTGGTTGGCCATCCCTCCTGCCCTGTTCTACTATAAATCCAGCTAATGTCTCTAAACTTCTATGTATACCAGCAATCATATCAGTGATTCTATCAAGTGGCTCCTGAGGGGTTCCTAATCTTTCCTCAGGAACTCTATCAGATACAGGAGTCTGTTCATCTTGTCTTGGGGTTCTCAGACCCCGTGCATGCCCTCTACCTCTACCTCTTCCTCTAGGTCGGCCTCTACCACGGCCTCTTTGTACTGGTATTGTAGATTGTGCAGACTCTTCTGTAGAGGGTGCATGATCTACAGCTTCTTCTCTAGTGACCGCTCTAGTTCTTGGTGGCATCATTAACTATACAGAATAAAACACCTCTTTAAGATACTATCACATTCGATCAACCTTATACTATGAACTTTAACAGACTCAGAATAGAACGGAAAATAATATCCTATAGAATCCCTCAGCAGTACCTGAAGTATAAATATGTCTAGCTCATATCGATACTAAAGGTCCTACTAAAGAATCATTTGCTCTGATAGCCACAAGGAAACCTATTGCTCTGATACCAACTTGTCACGACCCTAATTTTAGGGCACGTGAAATCCATATACCATACACATATATTTTCCATAAATGTACATAATGCCATTCTTTATCATATAAACCAATACATATAGGTTCCCATACAAATATACAATATACAATGTAAGTCTATAAACACCAGAGTAACAGTAGAAGCAAGGATCCTGCCTGTGGCATATAGAGCATACTTTAGAATACAAATACAAATATAAATACAAATAAAAATACAATACAAATAACGTGAGCCTTGGAAGCAACATAGGCTCACCCAGAGAGTAGACAATCTAGCTGATCACCTATCTACAGGACCAGACTCTGTCTCCTTATCTGAAAAATATATCCACAACGTGTAGTGAGTTTTAAAACTCAATGAGCAGATAAAACTCTCTATAACCTCTTAGGTTAGCATATGGATGACTTATACTTTAAAGTTTATCATATAGAAAGTACAATTCAGAAGTACATCCATATGGAACCCGTATTTCAAATATCCTCATTTCACAATATAGCCCAATATTCAAAACCAAATACAGTACAATAGGATTATAAACAAATACTGTGATGCAATAAAAGATTTCACATGATTTAGGAGGTTTCCATATTAGAACCAATACAATAAATAATCCCAAGCACACAGCAAGGGAGAGTAAATCACATATCAATAATAGGAAGCATCCCGCTCTTCTCGATAACAATAATAGGAGGCATCCCGCTCTCCCCGATAACAATAACTCTCGTGTATTGACCGTCACACGAGGCTAGCACCACCCCTGCTAGCTGAGGTATCAAGGTGCACCAGGGCTAACTTTCCCTGCTGTTAGCAGACAGTGATTCCAATAGGATTCCTCCACAATTACCATATGCACATATGCCATATAATACAGTATAAAATTCTCAATATAAAACAGACTTTCAGTCTCAGTATATTTCCTCTATCAAAACTTCCCAATCAGGGGAAATCATATACACATGCCTATATTCGAGACAAAATATCACTGTATAAATCAACATCATATTTCAATTGTCATATAATGAGAAATGCATTTAGAAATAACGTATTCAAAGCATTTCAAAACCTATTTTAAAAATCATACTCTTCTTGAACTAGATATCGTTTCTCAACCATTCCAGATATTCAAAAATCATTTCAAGAGCATATTAAAGTATAGATAACATGTAATCATACTCATTTATCAATGTAAAGTTCAAGAAGAGTAAAAACAAGTTATAGGAAGAATTATCTACTCACAGTGTAAGGGCTCCGAATTGGACAGCCCTAAAATGTACTTTTCTAAGCCAAATTTGATCAAATGGACCTTAAAAACATGTCCGGAGGGTCCAAAGACTTGAAAAATAACTTCGGGAGTTTAGTCACTAATCACCGCCGGAAAACACTATTCACTCGCGCGAAATCACTTTTCACCGCACTATTCATCCCTGGAAAATACTATTTACCGTCACAAAAATTTTACCAAATCAGCGAAACAAATTCATATCCTAATGTTTTTCTAGTTTTTGAATCCATCTACGGAGTCAGATTTCTAATTAGAAGTTTCTAAGTAAGGTTTTTCAGAACTTACCTTTTACCGAGATTTTCTACTTCAGATCTACGGCGATTCAACAGTTGATTTGAAAAACTGATCGGTCAAAACTGAAGTACTCTTCGTCCTGAATCCAATAACACTTTTAGTTTTGAGATCGGAAGCCAATCGGCACTCCAACTTGAAAGATAAAGTTGTAGGTCACTATTCACTCACTATGCACATTTCTCGTTTTTTCCTCCGAATTCTGCTGTTCTCCTTCCCCGGTTTCATTTATCAATTGTTGTTGTTTTTTTTTTAAATATAATAATAATAATTAAATAATTAAAAATAGGATTTTATTTTATAAAAATTCATATAAATTCCATTTTTCATCATAAAATATCTTAAAAATTTGTAAAAATTTCCATTCTCATAAATCTTTAGTTAAACTCTTAAATCATGATTTTTCTTGATAAAAATCGTAATAAACCAAATTTCAATATGAATATATTTATTCATATTAAAAGAAAGAATAGTTCTAACAATACCATAAAAATTCATTAGAGGCCGATATAATTATTTTAAGCAACACAATACTTCTTTTAATTAAAAGTCTACTTACTTTTATCAAAACATAATCATTTTTTAAACAAATAAAAATATATTTTCTTATAACAGAATACTATTATTGAAATATAAAAATTACGCGCCAAAACGTAAATTCTCATATTCCTTTTATAATTCTTTAATTCATGTAATAAATAAATTTATTTCCAACGGTTCTTATCTCCATTTTCAAAATTCTCTCTATTATTCAAAATTTTCTTTACTTTAGACTTTTTTAAATTTACGGCTATTACATATAATATCCTGCTAAACCCAACAAACTTCTTATCTCAGTCACAGTTTTTGGTCTCTCCCATTTCAACACTGCTTCAGTCTTACCGGGATCTACTAAAGCACTCATATTTACAAATTCTAGATTCTAGACTCTTCGTGTTCTGTGACCTTCCCTCACTAATCAGAATATAACTCTCTCATTTAAACTCCGATTAAGGTGATGTTGGTGTCTATGTAAAGCAAAGACAATTACCTACAACTTATATGTTTACCATATGTTCCAATTCCTTACAGAGTAGTCCCAGAAATTCAAACACTAAAGGTACTCATATTTACAAATTCTGGATTCTAGACTCTTCGTGTTCTGTGACCTCTGCTTACTTATTGGGCCATATCTCCCTCATATTGACTCTAAATTAGGTGTTCTCAAAGCCTATAAATTCATGAGACACATAGCTACAATTCTTATGTTGATACTTTCTTTAAAATGGTTACTGATTGCGCTCAGAAATTCGAAATAACCAGAACAGAAAAATCCACATAATATACAGCCCACATGTTGCACAATTTTACAATTAATCACTTGTAAAACATAGAAATTGTATCAAAATTTGTGGAGAGTAGGTATTAAGCCTACCTTAACAAGCTTCCTAAACTTTGAATACCAATTTCTCACCACCAAAACCTACATCCATAACTTGATTTAGGATCCATTGAAGAAAAGATGATTATAGAAGAATTTGGATCAAGAAAACCTACCTTGATTCTCTCCTCTTGCACTTTCTCTCTCTTCTTTCTCTCTCTTCTTCCTCTCTCTTCTTCTTGTTCTCTCCTTTCTAAATTTTTTCTGATCACTCCCCCTCCCTTTGCATAGTCAAGACCATCATCATTACTCAAGTGTTTTAGAAATTCTTCTAGTCTACCACTCAAGTGTTTTAAAAATTCTTCTAGCCTACCACTCAAGTGTTTTAAAAATCCTTCTAGCCTACCACTCAAGTGTTTTAGAAATCCTTCTAGCCTACCACTCAAGTGTTTTAGAAACACTTCTAGCCTACCACTCAAGTGTTTTAGAAACATTTCCAGCCTACCATTCAAGTGTTTTCGAAACACTTCCAAGCCACTTGGTTGGAATTACCAAAATGCCATTCTACCAAAAATCGTATAAATACTAAAAAATCGTATAAATACCAAAATACCACTTTAAAGTATTTACACCATTGCTAGTCTATTGAAATTACATAATTGTCACTCTCTAAAAGCATTACGATACGACCCTTACATTAAAGATTACATAAATACCCATTAGTATTTTAGGGAAAAATCAAGGATGTTACACAACCAATGGTAACAATAGAAGTAGATATATTATAGAAGAATTTAGGTTTAGTCTAAGAAGAACAGAGACTATCTAGTAAATGTCTATTCATATAACTGTTGCGTGTACATTGATTGAGTGAAGAATTTCCTGTATTGCATTTATCTGTTTTCTGGATTTTGAATGCATCTTCCCCCTTTCTACTAATATGACATGTCATTTGCTTGAGGAAAAGCAAAGGTTTAAGCATGGGGGAGTTGATAAAGGGGAAATTTGAGTGTTTAATGATTATATTTTATCCCCTAATTTAAAGTAAACTTGTGATTATTCCCTTTCTTTTGGTTATGCTTTGCTCTGGATATTGCTTTGATTGGTTTTATGCTTGTAAGTGAGCAAAAGAGGCCAAGAAGCAAGGGAAAACAATCATGTGAGGAGCCATATGGACTTGAAATATGCTGAGGAGAAAGCAAGGAGGCAACCCTGAAGAAATTGGAAAATTCTGAGTTTGGCAGCCCTCAACACAACTAGGATGTGCTCTGTGCAAAAGATGGAGATAAGTCCCAGAATCCAGCCCAAAGCACGCCCAGGCCGTGTCATAAAGCACGGTCATGCTTTGTGTCCGTACACACGTGATTTTTAGGGTTTTAAGTAGTCAAGATGTTATATATATACATGGGGAAAATGCAGGGAGACATATCGAGACACATTCAGACTCGCTTTTACTCAGTTTTAGGCTTAGAAACACCACTAGATTAAGTTTAAAGTAGGATTAATGTTTACTTTCATGTTTTTAAGTTAGATTTGAGATTGATTCAGCATTGTATCTCTAATACATTCTGCAAACCAGGTTTTATCTTTCTATTCTGCACTTACTTCTTTTTCTACTCCTTTCTCTTGATTTGTATTGAACACCTATGGTTTATTTAATGAATATGCCTTTGATTTCTGTTTCAACTGTGCTTGACTATAGTCGATCTAGGGTTTTGGTAAACCCACTTATGGTATGATGATACTAAACTATTGAATTGATTGTTGGATCCCTAATTGTATTATCCATAGTTAATTAGGATTGACTATTATGCATTGATTATATGAGTTGATGAATATATGGCCAACATTTTATCATGTCTTAAGATATTAATTGATGAACTGAAAGGTGAAAATTAATATCGAAACTTAATAGTTAATTAAAGATATATTAATCATGAAAGTAGTTTAAGGTTCTCTAGGAATGAATCAATTAGTGGGCACTTAAAAATTGATTAATTGAATTCCATGGTTGGCATAGAACTTAATGGACTTAGGTTGAACTAAGAACCATGAAAGTAGGCAATTGGATTAACCTAGGTACGATTAGTAACGCTTGAAAGAGGTTGCTAATTAATTAAGGCTAATTACAATTAGAGGTACATATTGGTTGTTGAATATCATAAGTGTGGTAAACCATAACTCTAGGCTTTTATTAATTGGATTACTTATTAGTTTACTTGTGACAAACTCTTATCGAATTACATTGATTTAGATAGCATACTTTGTAAAGTCTGGTAATTGATAATTGTTCTCTATGGGATACGACCCGTACTTGTAACAACTCCATTTTTTTACACATATATATATATATATATATATATATATATATATATATATATATATTTGTAAAATCTCATGAAATTATTACCTCTTTATTTATAACTATTTAACTCATAATAACATTCAATTAAATTAACCAAGCAAAATTAAGGTTTATAGTATAGCAATAATACTGATACAAATCTGCATTCACATACACAACATTAATTAAAAACATCCGTACAAAATCAAACACATATATGTACACATCTTATTCATCCCTATTGACTAGTTCTGGAAATACGGGTGCGGATGGTTGCACATTCACCGGGATCTTAGCCAACTCGACCCAACATACACTAAAAGTCGGTCATAGAGAATATCTGCATATTTAGTCTTCTGAACATGATATGGAAATATAGTGAGAATTAAATCCAAATAGGTTCAACAATAAATCATAATTATCATCAACATAACTCATCATGTCATGTTCATCTGTATAAGCTACAGTAATTACCTTAGGTCACATGAATGCACTTTATCTATGCATATGAAAATTGTACAGTAATGACATGGATGACATGAATAACTATTTTCAAAATATCATATGATGACTCTCAACTAATTTTTATGTCAAGCAACCCCCATCAGAGTGAGTACTTTTTACTCTCCGGTCCGAGCTTTTCTCACTCCGTCCGACATGGCATAATTTCTTTTCTCATTAACATAATCATAACCGTTGGTATGGCATCCCCTACTGGTGCACCACACGGACTGCTATGCGACCGTGCTTATTTCTTTTCTTTTCTTTTCTCATTAATAGTCAAAAATATGATTTCAATAACAAGTATGTTCATTATACTCACATGTCATAATTTTTTTTATCAAAATATAATCATTACCAAAAATCATTGGTAATCATGACATGAACATAATCATTTCAAATATCACTTTATAAAATATTTTCATGTCAAAATTACACACTTAAGATGGTAAGGAGTTCATGCAATTGCAATGGCTATGACATACACTAGTCATTTATTATTTTCATTTATAAGATTCTTCTTTTAAAATATTATTTTTATCTCTTCATTTTCTTTATGCTTGACCTCTAGTCATTTTCCTCCTACTTATATTATTTCCAACACATGTTCTCACAAATTTACTACGGCATTCTTCTTCAATTTGGCTTCTATTAATATCCTATAGTTAATAAGGTTCATTTAGAATAGAAAAATGTTAGAAATAAGCTTCCAACACGGCCTAAACATATCATATAACACAGCTTGGCCATTTCCAATAAAACAACCATGCTTTAGGCTTCAAAATTCCCTTTCCAGCACAGAACACGGCCTGGTCGTGCCTTGGAATACGGACATGCTCTATGTTGTGTTATTTCCTGATGCAAGTTTTCGTCCTTCCTGACCTTCTCTCACTAATCAAAGCATAACTCCCTCATTTTAACTCAATATTAGGTGATATTGGTGTCCATTTAAAGCTAAAAAAATTATATAGAACTTGTATGTTGAATTTTTTAGCAAAACCTTAAGGAATAGTTGTCATATTACTCCTTCACGTTAAACATTATTTCTTCTCGGATAGGTTCTGACCTCTACTTACTAATATAATCATATCTCCCTCATATAAACTCCAAATTAAGTGATTCCAGTATCTAAATTTCTGTGAGACATATATCTATATTTGTTATGTTAATAAGTTATTTTAATTTCCTACATACGTTTCTTAGAAATTCAAACACAGAAACTTTCCTAACAGATTCTTCCCTGGTTAACCATTTTCTGACCACTGCTTACTAATGTGACCATATCTACCTCATCTAGACTCCAAATTAAGTGATTCTAGTGGCTACAAATCCTTGAGATGTATATCTACATTTTTCATGTTAACCATTTCTTTTAATTCCTAACCAATTCTTCTCAGAATTTAAAAAATAAAAGATTTCCTTGTTACTTCGAAATCCCGCTTCCTAACTAGACCTTTTCTAAGGTTTTAGTTCATCATTTTATTGTGTCCTCTTCCATTTTCTTCCTAATTAACATCTAATCATACTCCATCAATCTTTCACCACATTTAAATATACAAAATAGCAGCATAAAAATCTTAAAATTTTGCCATCCATAGCCATACCTATGCAGAACTTTTCACACCAACCTAAATATTCAAACATACATCACATGCATGATCAACATGTAACATGATATAGCAACATCCATGGCCAATCATCAAAGTAACAAATATTGTAAATTTCATCAAAGTTCTAGGATCAAAATCCTATATAAATGTTTCTAATTTCAAATCTTTTCTTTAAAAAAAATATATTGTTAAACTTACCTAATGATCTCCTTAGCTAACTTAGTGAATTCTTTTCCTTGTTTCCTCTTGACGAAAGTGGCAAGATTCCTCTATTCCCTTAGCTTTTCCAACAACTTGAGTAAGAGAAGGAGGGTGATTTTTGAACCCCAAGGATGAAAATAAAAGATAGATTCAAGTGGAGATTAAGCTAACTTACCTCGAGTACTTAGTTCTCTAGGCTTCTCTTTCTTCTTTCTTCCTCTCTTATCCTCTCTTTCTCTCTTTTTCTCACTCTACCTTGCTTTTATTTTTCCTCTCTCTCACTTGGACGAAATTCTAATGTTATAATGGTGGTTCTTACTTAAATAAACTATCAAGTGGTCCTCCTTTCATAATCATGGGTCTACCTTATCACAATTAGGATGCACTTGGTTGCTTTTTGAGGAAAGACAACTCATGTTCTTATCTTCCTCTCCCTTAGTTAAGATATGAATAGCAAAAAAAAATTTATATTTTGAAAATCATGATAAAATGTTCTTAAGATAAGGAAAAAGGTCCCTTTGATTTAGGGATTCATTTTTTTTCTTTTGTCATACACAAGTATGATAGGTTTGCTTTTCTAAGTGGCAAGTTTCTAACCCTTGAATCTCCTTTGCTTAGCTAAAATTATTTGTGTAGGATAGGAATTTTTTGTCCTAATGCTATGTATTATTATACCACTTGCTAAAATTATGAGTGTAGGATATAGATGTTTTGTCCTAATGCCATGTATTATTATACCACTTACTAAAATTATGAGTGTAGAATATAGATATTATCACACCACTTGCTGAATTTTTATCTTAATGCCATGTGACCTAATCTTTATTATTATCAAATGATTTATTTTTATTTTTTTTCCTCTTAGATTTGGGCTCATTCTTCCCCATTTCCTTTGCTTTGACTGAAATTCTACATCTCATGGAGGGCTTGGTCACATTTTAATGATTTTTAGGCTATCGGTCCAACTTCTATATCCTAATCCAAATCAATGCTATATCTCTTGTTTGAGCTATCCAATTGACTTGCTAGAAACTCATGTGAAGTGGAAGGACAAACTCTATAGAGTGTCCATAGGTAAAACCCCAATGTATGGGTGGAGATGTTAAACTTAGTAACTCTAATTCTTGAATTAAAAAAAATTACCCTAATTCAATCTTCTTGAACTTTTAAGATCTTTACTTACTTCCAAAAAAATTTATCTTCCTTACCCAAGAATTTCACTTCTCTTTAGGATATTTTTTTTTCCTATTAGGTTTTCTCTATTTACCTATTCCGTTAATGTTAGAAATATTTTATATGTATACACATAAGGTGAAAATTTTCTAAGACTTATATTTTCTTAGATATAAAAAAGAAATAGGTTTTATTTCCTTAAATATTTATGTACATCTACTAATAAAAGAAACAAAATTAGAGATGTTACAGTACTCACCAAACTAGCTATAGCTACACCGTACGCTTGCAGTTATTTATAAAATACACACAAAAATTGGCCTTAGTTCCATGAAAGACTTTAATGCATCCTTTGAAATTTTCATTAGAGCTAAAGATGCAACTTCTCCAAATTTGTTCATTTCCTAAAAAACTTCTTTTTTATCATCAAAATCATTGAAGCACATTAATGGGGTCAACATATACAACTAACGGCTATTAACAAAATTATGACTTAGCTTGTAATAATTTGCCATGTCATCATAAATACGACTATAAGTTACCTTCCCTTTTTAACCTTACTTAACTATGGTTATCTATCACATGTAGTGACACATAGGATGTGCACCATGCCCATCTTATGAGGATAGATACCATAGAATTGGCCTTGCTCTTATTATATATAAATGAAACTTCTTATTATGTGTAATGTATGAGCTTGCAAGGACTCTCCTTAGTGAATAATATTTAAATTAAGAAATAAACCTTCTCTAAATCAGTTCAATTAAATCTTATTGATTATTGGTCTAATTGGATTTCACTAAGTTATAAAATATTGATTTTTTATATAGTACTTTCCTTTAAGGGTAAATTATAATTTACTCGTATATGATTTTGCCCGTAATCAAATGGTTACATGTGTTTTAAAGTAATGGCTTATAATTTGTTCCAATATTATTGAATCCCATTTTGTTATTTTTCATCTTACTTTTAATAAAAATAACCACGAGTTTCTATCACTTACACATTGAATGACTTTCTAGTGCTTTAAAATTATTGTTGAAGTTAAGATACAAGATGTGATCTTAATTAAGCATGATATTAATACCTTTAAATTTACTTTTTGTTTGATTTAAGTAAAATATAATTAGGAATTAGCTTAGTTTTGTATTTTGTGTTGTAGGAACAAAGGAAGAACAAAAGAGAAGAAAAAGATAAGAAATTCATAAAAAAAATGCTACATTGCAGGGATTCCAGACCTTTCAGTACTGTTTTGAGCATATCTCCCTCTTATGAAGTCCAATCAAAGTTATTGAAGTAGCTGTGAAAAGATAACACAATCATCTATAACTTTTATGATGAACACTTGGTCAAATTCGGGATATTTCATGGCGTTACAGAGTTTGCAAATCAGCATCACAGTGCAGCAAGATGAATTATGACCTTTGGTCACTAATTTTATCATATCTCCTTCAATTTAGATTGGATTAAGGTGATTCTAGTGGCTATGCAAAGAAGAGACATAGAGCTACAACTTTCATGTTTGGAAGTTTCACAAATTCTGACGTTTTCACTTACAAGAAAGCGTCGCGGCGCTGAACAACCCAGTAAGTGAGCGCCGCAACGGTCTACTTAGAGGTCGCGGCGCCCCGTGGCCTTGTCTCTGTAGCGCTGTGGCGCTCGCCGTCGCACCAGAACGATGATTTTTGCAATTTTAGGTCTTTTTCACTCCAATTGAAGCCCGATGGACTGGGATTTGACCTAAATATATTCTTACTTCGATTAGGAGGAGTTAATCTATAAAAAGGGAGGAAAGCAAGCAAAGAAGGCATCTAAATTCTTAGTTATATTCTTCAATTCTTCTTTATATTTTCTTATGGCCCTGCGTGGCTAGTTCTTTTTAGTTGGTTAAGGTAGGTTGAAACCTCAAGGGATCTTCATGCATTGTGAGATGTGGATTTAATTTTTATTATTTCAATTTGAATTGAGTATTGATTATTCATCTGCTCTTCTTCTCAATGATTATTCATATGATTGCTAGGAGGCCTACTAGTATATTGTCTGTCTTAATCTACCACTAAATTATGTTTTGAACAAAGTCTTCAATTCTATGATTCATGAGGCAAATAGGTTTGAGGATTTTGGATTATAAATCATTGAACCTATGATGAGTAATTAACTAAATTAGATATAGCCGATGTGTTTATATTTGTTTAGCTCTGTCAGTTTCTCTAGTTCTTCATGCGGTTAACAAGTTATGTTTTACCGATGTGCTAAAGGATTGCTTGTTAATTAGGGTTTAATTAGTGCGATTGTCATTAATTTACTAGACTTAAGGAGAAACAGGGTTATAACCCCAATGATAGATATTCAATTTCTGATTGATTATGTTGTCAATGATCAATGCAATCCCTTGACGGTGGATATCAACTGAAACCAACATCTTTATCATTAATCACTCTCTCTTAATTACTTTTGTTATTGTTTACTTGATTTTATTTGCAACTATCAATCCCCCATTTTTCTAATCACACAAGGTAATACCAGTCTTTGTAGGATCGACCCTTACTCCCACTACTACAGGTTAATTTTGAGGTAAGGTATCAATTTGGATGTACCTGCGACAGTGCACACCAAGTTTTGGCGTCGTTGCCGGGGACTGCGTCATTACTTTTTGTGATTTTTTGATTTATGCCTGTAACTCATTCTTTTAATTCTCAAGATTTACAATTCAATCCAGATATTGAAAAATCTGTATATAGGCATAGAAGAGAAATTCAAGAAGACGTTGATCAGGATAAGGAGGAAGTGATCATGGCCAGACACCCCACTCTAAAGGAGCTTGCAGCTCCTAATTTGCATCAGCAACCCTTATGCATTATTTTTCCTAATCTTAATGACAATGTTAATTTTGAGTTGAAATCTGGATTAATTCATCTCTTACCAAGTTTTCATGGTCTTACAGGTGAAGACCCCCATAAACATCTGAAGGAGTTCCATGTGGTATGTATCAGTATGAAGCCCCCTGGAGTAACTGAGGAACAAATAAAACTCAGGGATTTTCCTTTTTCCTTAAAAGATTCAGCCAAAGATTGGTTGTATTATTTGCCCTCTGGTACTATCACTACCTGGAATGAGATGAAGAGAATGTTTTAGAACGTTATTTTCCTGCATCTAGAGCCGCTACTATTAGGAAAGAAATATGCGGCATTAGGCAATTGCATGGTGAAACGCTTTATGAATATTGGGAGAGGTTTAAGAAACTTTGTGCAAGCTGCCCACATCATCAGATTAGTGAGCAGCTACTAATCCAATATTTTTATGAAGGTCTTTTGCAGGGAGATAGGAGCATGATAGATGCAGCTAGTAGAGGAGCACTAGTAGATAAAACTCCTGAAGCAGCCAGAATCCAGATATCAAATATGGCTGCCAATTCACAACAATTTGGCATTAGGCATGATCCTCTTATTAGGCATGCCCATGAGGTAAGCACCACTTCTCTACAGAATCAAATATCTGAACTTACCTCTCTTGTGCGCCAAATGGCTACAGGTACACTTCAGCAAGTTAAAGTCTGTGGAATATGTTCAGCGATAGGGCACCCTACTGATATGTGCCCTACACTTCAAGAGGAATCCATAGAACAAGCTAACGCTGCAGGAGGTTTTCCTAGCCAACCAAATAGGTATGATCATTATTCTAATACGTACAATTCTGTATGGAAGGATTGTAACATCCCTAATTTCATTTCTTTTATTGATAAAATAATATTTAATTAAGGAAATAAAATTTATTAGACAATATTTTAGATATCTAAGGAAATATAATCCTTAGAAATTCTTCACCTTATGTATATGCATAGAAAAAGTTTCTAACATTAAGAGAACAAATAAAGAGGGAAAACCTAATAGGAAAAACAATTAGAAATAACATACTAAAGAGATGCAAAATTATTGGATAAGGAAGATAAATTTTTAGAAACAAGTAAAGGTCATAAAATTTCAAGAACATTGGATTAGGGTAATTTTCCTAATTCAAGAACTAGAGTTACTAAGTTTAAAATCTTTACCCATACATTGGACTTTTACCTATGGACACTTCATATAGAGTTTTTCCACTTCACATAAGTTTCTAGCAAGCCCATTGGATAACTTAAGCAAGAAATAAAACATAGACTTGGACTGAGATATAGTAATTGGACCAATAGCCCAAAAATTATGAAAATGTGACCAAACCCTCCAAGAAAGGTAGAATTTTATCCAAAGCAAAGAAAATGGGTAGGAATAAGCCCATAATGGGTAAGAATAAGCCCAAATCCAAGAGGAAAAATAAAATAAAATAAATTAGGTGATGATATAATAATGTAATAATAATAAAGATTAGGTTACATGGCATTAAGACAAAAATTTAGCAAGTGGTGTGATTCTACATTCATCATTTTGACAAGTGGCATGATAATACAAGGCTTTAGGACAAAAACATCTATAACCTACACTCATAATTTTAGCAAGTGGTATGATAATACATGGAATTCAGACAAAACATTCCTATCCCACACAAATAATATCAACCAAATAATGGAGATTCAAGGGCTAGAAATTTGCCACCTAAAAAGGCAAACCTATCATACTTGTTTAAGACAAAAGAAAATGGAAATGAATCCCTAAATCAAAACAACCTTGTCCCATATCTTAAGAACATATTATCATAATTTTCAAAATACAAATCTCCTTTTCCTATGCATATCTTGACTAAGGAAGAGGAAGACAAGAACATAAGTTGTTTGTTTTCCAAAAATTCAACCAAGTGTAATCTAATTGTGATAAGGTAGACCCATGATCATGAAAGGTGAATTATTTGGTGGTCTATATAAGAAAACCCACCCTTACAACATTATAATTTCGTCCAAGTGAGGAAGAGGAAAAATAGAAGCAAGATAGAGTGAGGAAAGGAGAGGAATAAAGGAAGAAAGAGGAAGGAGAAGTCTAGGGGACTAAGTGCTCTAGGTAAGTTTAACAATATTTCTTTTTGAAGAAAACTTTTGAAACTTATAATATTTATATGAGATTTTGATCTTAGAACTTTGATGATTGGTCATGTATGTTGCTATATCATGTTACGTATTGATCTTGCATGTGATGTATGTTTGAATACTTAGACTGGTATAGAAAGTTCTACATAGGTATGGCTATGGGTGGCAAACGTTTTAGCTTCTCTATTTTAATTTCTGAGAATTATCTGTATGGAATTAAAATAAATGGTTAACATAAGAATTATAGCTATGTGTGTCGCGGATTTTTAGCTACTGGAATCATTCAATGTGTAGTCCATATGAGGAAGATATGAGCTGATTAGTAGTCAAAGGTCAGAAAATGGTTCATCAGGGAAGAATATGTTAGGATAGCTTCTGTATTTTAATTTCTGAGAATTATTTGTACGAAATTAAAATAAATGGTTTAACATAAGAATTATAGCTATGTGTGTCACGGATTTTTAGCCACTGGAATCATTCAATTTGGAGTCTATATGAGGTAGATATGATCCGATTAGTAAGCAAAGGTCAGAAAATGGTTCATCAGGGAAGAATATGTTAGGATAGCTTCTGTATTTTAATTTTTGAGAATTATCTGTATGGAAATAAAATAAATGGTTAACATAAGAATTATCGATATGTGTGTCATAGATTTTTAGCCACTGGAATCACTCAAGTTGGAGTCCATATGAGGTAGATATGGTCCGATTAGTAGGTAGAGCTCAGAACCTATCCGAGAAGAAATAACTTGTACATTGAGGGAGTAATATCACCTTGATTTCTTAATATTTTGCTATAATGTTCAACATAATAGTTTTAGATAATTGTTTTATCTTGAAATTGACAGCAAGATCACCTACATCGGAGTTCAAATGAGGGAATTATGCTCTAATTAGTAAGAGAAGGTTAGATATTATGAAAACCTGCATCAAGAAAATAAAGAAATAAAATTAATATTTAAAAAAAAGACGAATCTTATAAATGACTAGTATATGCCATAGCCATTGCCATTGTATGAACTTCTTACCATCTTAATTGTGAAATTCTGACATGGAAATATTTTATTAAGTGATATTTGAAATGGTTATGTTCATGACATAATTACCAATTATTTATGGTAATAGTTATATTTTGATGAACATACTTGTTATTGAAAGCATATTTTTGGCTATCATTGTGAAAAGAAAAGAAATGAGCACGGTCACATGGCAATCCGTGTGGTGCACCAGTAGGGGATGCCCTACCAACGGTTATGATTATGATTATGAGAAAAGAAAGAGAAAGTGTGCCATGTCGGACGGAGCGAGAAAAGCCCGTACTGGAGAGTAGAGGATACTCACCCTGACCGAGGTAGCTTGAAATGAGAATAAGTTGATGACCATCATATGATATTCTAAAAATAGTTAATCATGTCATACATATCATTACTATATGATTCTTATGTGCATAGATATAATGCATTCATGTGACCAAAGTTATTTTCTATAGTTTATACAACTGAACATGACGTGATGAGCTATATTGATGATGATTTATTGTTGAACTTATTGGGATTTAATTCTCACTATATTTCCATATCATGTTCAGAAAATTAGTTATGCAGATTTTTCTATAACTCTGGCTTTTAGTGCATGTTGGATCGAGTACTTTATGTTGGGCAGATCCTAGAAGCAAATAAAATGTTTGTGGTCTAGTTGGCTTAGATCCCGGTGAAGGTGCAACCACCCGCACCTGTATCTCCGGAATTGGTCAACCAGAATAAATAAGATGTATATTTTTATGTGTTTGATATGTTGTACGTATGTTTTGATTAATGACATGTATGTAAACTCTGTATTTTTTAAATTAAATAAATGTTATATTGAGTTAAGTTGTAATGAGGTAATAACTTCATGGTATTTAAAACAAAACAAAAATTGATACTTAAATGGAGTTGTTACAAGGATCATCCAAATTTCAAGGATGGGAATGCACAAAATAGGCCTGCAGGACAAAATTTTCAACAAAACCAACAGGCCTATTATCCTAGACAGAATGCATCCCAGGATCACCAGGTAAGTAATCCATTAGAAGACATTGTGAAAAATCCTGTACATAACTCTCATCAATTTCAACAAGAGACAAGAGCTAGCATTCAGAACCTGAAAACTCAAGTAGGTCAGTTAGCAACTACAGTGAGTCGATTGGATGCTCAAAACTCAAGTAAGTTACCTTCACAAACTATGGTAAACCCAAGGGAAAATGTGAGTGCAATCATGCTACAAGGTGATGAAGAAGTTGAGACCCCAATGCAAGAGTTACATGCACCAACTGAGCAAGAGGAAGACAAGAATGATGCAACCATGGTAGGTAAGTGTCCAAAAGGTAAGTCTGAACCTTTCTCTGAATATAAATCTAAACCTCCCTTTCCTAAAGCTTTGAAGGAAAATAGGATGAATGAGAGAACTTCTGAACTATATGATACCTTTAGAAAGTGTGAGGTAAATCTTCCTCTTTTGGATGCAATCAGTTAGGAACCTCACCATGCCAATTTCTTAAGGGAATTACACACCCAACAGAGGAAGCAGAAGTTGAAAGGAGCTGAGAAAGTAAAAGTAGGTGAGCATGTTTCTGCAATTATTCAGAGAAAACTCCCTACAAAATGCAAGGACCCAGGTATGTTTTCTATTCCCTGCTCTATAGGCTACAATACATTTGATAAGGCCATGATAGATCTAGGAGCATCTATTAATGTCATGCCATACTATATCTATGCATCTTTAGCACTAGGACCTCTGAAAGAAACTAGTGTTATAATACAATTGGTTGACAAATCTAACACCCTCCCTGAGGGTGTAGTTGAGGATGTTTTAGTACAAGTTGGTGATCTGATTTTCCCTGCTGATTTTTATGTACTTAACATGGAGAGTGGTGATCAAACAACTCCAATTTTGTTAGGGAGACCATTCTTAAAAATATCCAAGGCCATAATAGATGTTCATAGTGGCACACTGACAATGGAATTTGAAGGAAAAATTATGAAATTCAGTAAATGCAGTGCCATGAAAGATCTCACTGCCTATGCTATTAATATGGTAAATTCTATAGCACAGGATGTTGAGCCTTTAGAGACAAATGTTGAGAAATCAGCTTTAAGTGTTCACTTGCAGGAGAACAATGTAGAAGCTCCAAAAGTGCAGCAAACAGGTAAAGATCCCTTTACCTCAGCACCAAATTCTAATGCAAATGCACCTTCTATTTTGCAGGATCCTGGGTCAAATCTGTCACCTCTTCCCAATCACTTGAAATACTTGGAAGTAGGAGATGCGCCAATAATTTGGGTGTTAAAAAAGAAGAGGAATTGATGCATATTCTTCAAAAAAAAAGAAATGCCATTATAAAAACAATTGCAAACCTTAAAGGCATAGACTCGACTGTAGAGTTGCATCAAGTTCTAGAAATCAAAGGGGTTAAACTCTTTAAAGGTAAGAAATCTCTCCCTTGGTTAGGACCACTTGTTATTACTAATGTGGCTTCTGGTTATGCAGTTGAATTTCAAGGATTGAATCAGTCCCAGAAATTTAAAGTGAACATCAAAGAGCCTCCATGAACAAAGATAGGGAGCTGGGTCGAGCCAACGACATTAAACAAAGGCGCTTATTGGGAGGCAACCCAACATAATCAAAAAAAAAAGAAAAAGAAAAAGTGGGAGTCAGAAATATTCATGGTCCAGTAATGCAACACGCTCATTCCACTCCAAACAAATTCAGGGAAGTCCACTTAACTCATATGTTTTCATATATCCTTCCCTATTCTTATCTTTCTTTTACATTGAGGACAATGTAAAGTTTGAGTGTGCGGGTGGAAGTATATTTTTCTGAATTATTGTGACCCTATTATGAGCATTAATTTTCTTATTTTCACTATCAATACACTTTTATTGCGTTTAGCAAGTTGAGTGATTGTGTGAGTGTTCAATTTATATTTTTGGATATTAGGCACAACCAACAGCCAATGATATGACTATCCAAATTTTTTTTTAGCTCTTGAAAAATATAGAAAATTCATGGTTATATGCGATTTTATCCCTTTTGCAATTTATTACTTTTGACTTTAGAATCCTGAAATATTTTTGCACAATAACATTGGGCATTCAATTTTATCTTTTACTTAGAGAATGTTTATATAATTCAAAAATATTTCATGATCTCAACAGGATTCTAGAACTTATTTGAATGCTGCTTGAGGCAAAATCATAGGTTAATACTATTATTTGGGAGATGATTTAGGCATTATTGGATAGATTGAGCCTTTCTAGCCTAACTTAAACATTGAAATATCCTTAGTTCCTCTATTTTGAGCTTAATGAACTTTTCCTTCTAAAAATCACAAATGAGCTGAAAGCCAAATTTTGTATGAATATCTTTATTTTTGATCCTATTCACTCACTCCATGATTATTTTTCTGAATACTTATTTTGTAGAGCTTTATTAAAAAAAGGGTGGAAGGGTGGAGCAAGGAAAAGAAAAGAATTATGAAAAAAAAAGAATTATGCAAAGGAAATAGAAGAAAAATCCGAATGTTATGAAAAAAAAAACTTTTGAGAATCAAGAAAAAGGATGGATCAAACTCAATTGAAGTAAGAAAATAAATGTGGGGGAAAGTCCTCCAAACTTGAAAAAGCTCAATAGATCATATTTAGTCATGTGGTGTTGGGTGATTGAGCCAAATTTTGTATCCTTTATCCCACCTTATACCTTGGCCACATTACAAGCCAAATAAAGTCCTATTGATCCTAGAGGTAGTTTTGGCCTACATTAGTGGAGAGTGGCATAAAGAATAAGCATATGGAAATCCTAAACTATTTAGAGATCTACAACCAAACTTTTGGGACATATAATCTCATCCGGGTAAAAGAAAATTTAATAGCCCAAAACACACACACACTCGGGATTCAAGAGAATAAAATAATTGATTGCGTTCGGGTTAATCTTCTGCATGACTATGATCTTTCAAAAATTTTCTTGAATATATTTTAAAGATATGAGGCAAAAATTTTGGTAAGCATAACACTCACTACATATATTGATTGTTGTTTTTTTTGTCTTTAGGGATTATTTTGCTTGAGGACAAGCAAAAGGTTGAGTGTGGGGGTATTTGATGTGATCATAATTAAGCATGATATTAATACCTTTAAACTTAATTTTTGTTTGATTTAAGTAAAATATAATTAGGAATTAGCTTAGTTTTGTGTTTTGTGTTGTAAGAACAAAGGAAGAAGAAAAGAGAAGAAAAAGATAAGAAATTCATGAAAAAATGCTACATTGCAGGGATTCCAGACTTTTCAACACTGTTTTGAGTATATCTCCCTCTTATGAAGTCCAATAAAAGTTATTCAAGTGGCTGTGAAAAGATAACACAATCATCTACAACTTTTATGTTGAACACTTGGTCAAATGCGGGATATTTCATGGTGTTACAGAGTTTGCAAATCAGCATCACAGTGCAGCAAGATGAATTCTGACCTTTGGTCACTAATTTTATCATATCCCCTTCAATTTAGATTGGATTAAGGTGATTCCAGCAGCTATGGAAAGAAGAGACAGAGAGCTACAATTGTCATGTTTGGAAATTTCGCAAATTCTTGCATTTTTTTGGGCACCGCGGCACTGAACAATCTAGCAAGATTCGCAACAAGTGAGTGCCGCAGCGCCCCGTGGCCTTGTCTCCGTAGCACCGCGGCGCCAGCCGTCGCACCAGAACGATGATTTTCGCGATTTTAGGTATTTTTCACTCCAATTGAAGCCCGATGAACTGAGATTTGACCTAAATACATTCTTACTTCGATTAGGAGGAGTTAATCTATAAAAAGGGAGGAAAGCAAGCAGATAAGGCATCCAAATTCTTAGTTATATTCTTCAATTCTTCTTTAGATTTTCTTATGGCCCTGCGTGGCTAGTTCTTTTTAATAGGTTGAGGTAGGTTGAAACCTCAAGAAATCCTCATGCATTGTGAGATGTGGATTTGATTTTTATTATTTCAATTTGAATTGAGTATTGATTATTCATCTGCTCTTCTTCTCAATGATTATTCATATGATTGCTAGGAGGCCTACTAGTATATTGTCTGTCTTAATCTACCGCTAAATTATGTTTTGAACAAAGTCTTCAATTCTATGATTCATGAGGCAAATAGGTTTGAGGATTTTGGATTATAAATCATTGAACCTATGATGAGTAATTAACTAAATTAGATATAGCCGATGTGTTTATATTTGTTTAGCTCTGTCAGTTTCTCTAGTTCTTCATGCGGTTAACAAGTTATGTTGTACCGATGTGCTAAAGGATTGCTTGTTAATTAGGGTTTAATTAGTGCGATTGTCATTAATTTACTAGACTTAAGAAAAAACAGGGTTATAACCCCAATGATAGATATTCAATTTCTGATTGATTATGTTGTCAATGATCAATGAAATCCCTTGACGGTGGATATCAACCGAAACCAACGTCTTTATCATTAATCACTCTCTCTTAATTACTTTTGTTATTGTTTACTTGATTTTATTTGCAACTATCAATCCCCCATTTTTCTAATCACACAAGGTAATACCAGTCTCTATAGGATCGACCCTTACTCCCACTACTACAGGTTAGTTTTGAGGTAATGTATCAATTTGAGTGTACCTGCGACAGTGCGCACCAATACATTATAAACATAAAATTGTTAACTTTTCAGTAACAACTTCTAAACATTATAAAATTATTCAAGATATAAGAAAACACACATTTAACCGTGAAATTGTTCATTATGTTCATTGTCACGTGATTTTCTTTAAATGTGCAAGAAATATCACACTATAGTTAAATAATAACCAAACAAATTATAGGGGAGTTAAATTACATACTACAAACTAGAAGGGACACATTGATTCTGGATCAAATCACCTGGTAAAATACTTCTGAATTACTAGATTTTATATGTATTTGTTTTTTCATTTTTATTTACTTTATGTTATTTATATATAGTGAAATACATCATTTGAACTTTAAATAAGTTAAATACAAAATTTTAAAGAAATTATATAAATTATATATTTCTCTAACTTTTAAATTTTATAACATAAAAATAATTTAAAATTTAAGGATATGAATTAATTTTTAATAAATATATTATTGTAGTTTTTTAATAATACTGATGTTTATATATTAGTGTATAATTAATTTTGTTTATTAATTTTTTAAACCAAAACTTCATAATTAGCAAAGCTACTCGTTATGGCTTCTTTTCACTTTCTGTGTCTATGAGTTATTTATTTTTCCAGCGTATCCTTGTAGGATATTAGTATTATATTACTACTATTTCTTGAGTTCTACTATGACTAATAATCCCTTTCAACATGTATATACTTCAAAACTTAAACTTGTATTTTCACTTTAAAAATGTAGCTCGTTTACTGTGAGACTCAAATCTTATTGGTCTGTATGTTACTATGTAAGCAACAATACTACATTATTGAAGTTTTATTAAACAGGCTTCAGTTTTTTTTTTTAAGAAATTCTTAAAATTGTTATTATTCGTTAATAAATTTTTACATAAAAATTGTATGAAATAATGTTAATGTAAAAATTTAATTCATCTAAAATTATTATGTAATATCAATATATTTATAACTCTTATTACTTTTATATTTATCATTCATTTTATAATATGTGAATTTTTTAATTCTAACATTTAAGTTTTTCTAAATGTAGTATTCATAATTACTTAAAAATATTTTTTCAATTTTAGAAAAAAAATCTTGAATTAATCTATAAAATTGTCCAATCCATTATTTGCATTCGATTTCAAAATGCAATAAATGTTCACCTATATAATAAGTAATTAATTTTTATATATAATATGATCATTTCGACTTTATTATTTTTATTTACGTTGACCTTTAAAGTCTGTTGAATTTGAATATAGGACACAAAGATTAGCTATAAATTGAACATTTTAGAACATAACCTTCTTTACGATTAATTGGTTCAAAATAAATGAAGGAATTTAACTAATTATGAATTGCAATAAAAACCTTTGAACTTGTACTCTTCTTTTTGTTATAAACAAAAACAAAAATAGAGAGATTAAGATATATATAAAGAGAGAGAAAATATGCACAATAAAATAATATCAAAGTGACTTAGTTATTCATGAACTATCTATACTTCTCAAATTATCTTATATTCTATATATTATTATCATGAGTCTAGATACAAAGAGTGATGTTCTTCGACAGGACTCGCAACATAAAACGAAGATTGTTATATATTGGTCCCAATAAAGACATCGTAAAAGCGACAATGAATATCTTACAATTAAATGTGTCATCATCATAAAATGTTACATAATTTATTAGAAAAAATATATAAATATTGTCAATTTAAAACTTATCATGGATGTAGTCATCCACTCATGCCCATACACATGCATGTTTACATTAAAGATATCATTAAGAGTTTTGGTATCTTAGACAACAACATATAATCTGTTCATGACACTTTATTTTTGGTATTTTACCTTTTTCATTTTTCTTCTATATGTGCCAAGAATCTTGAAACAAGAACTGCAATAAAAAAAATAGATGTTTAAATTTCTTTTATAAAAGTTATAAAAAGCCGGTAAAACATTATGCATTTAAAGAAAACATAATTTTCCATTTGAGTTAAGAGGAGTAAATGTTGAAATATGGGGATATTTTTTTATTCAAATTACACATTTCTGACTTGTTCATTTTCAATTTGTTTTAAATTATATTTATATTTATAAATTAAAAAACATTATAAGATATAATATGTTCAAATCTAAAACGGTATATTTAGATATTAAAGAATTAAATAATAGTGATTAATATATATGTGCAATTAAAAATAGATTATCTCAAATATTTCGGAAACCTTATATTCCATCAAAACATACGTATTGTAGATACCTTAATATCTTCTATCATGCCATAACATAATAATCAAAATATCAGAAATTCTGACTTGCCCGGATATAACTCTCAATGTCACACATATAATGGCCACACCGCACACAAACTTCCTGTGTGTTCCCAATCGAGGAGTGATGGTATTAGAGTAAGAAAATCTCATGTTTGGGTAGTTTTGAAGAGTTAAAAAACCTAGAAGTTCGATCATTATGTGTGATACAGTGATGAAATTTGTCGGTAATTATCAGAAAGTCTTGTTCAATCCTCTCATCTATGATGTACCTAAGAACGACATAGAAGTCAAAAGTGTCTTTCTTTATTTTTTGGACAAGTTAAGGGTGTGTCCAAGCGGCTAAAAAAATGCCTGGTGTGAATTGAGCAGACTCAACCCTTAAAGGATCGGACAAACAGATATGGCTCGACCGTAGCTCAACATTAAAATTGGCCCTATACTCGGCACCGAGCCCTTTTTTATTTTTATTTTTAACTACACCTTCGTCCCTTATCTTATGATTGAAACTTGTATTTTTATATCAGTACCAATTTGAGTGAATAATAAACATCGAAAGATTATCCAGTTGGATGCATTATTTTGTACACGCCCCAGGGCCGCTATGCTCAAATGTTGTGACTTGTAAACTATGACAGTGACTTGAAATTAATCAGCTGGTAATAACTTGATCTTCCTTACATATATATTTCCAGTAAATTATATTTATAACTGCAATTCATTTTTCTTGCCCCTTTACTGATTGTTTTGCCGGGAAAATGCTTGGTTCTCTTCATTACATTTTCCTTTTATTGTTTTAATGGGATCTGAAGATAACACCAGGTCTATTTATTATATCTAGCTTTCCTCTTTTTTTCGTTCTTCCCATTTACATGGACAAACAACTACTGTATGACTTACCAGAAGCTTTTTTATTTTAAACGTTTTTTAAATTTTAGTGATAAACATCATAGTTTATCCAAGATATTGTTTAGTCTTGAAATTCTGTGGACATTTTAAAACCCCTAACGTGCTAAAAGAAGAAAAAAAAAAAGATAAAAGAAATACCTCACCAAACTACCCCAACCCAACCCGCTTCATTTCAAAGGCCGAATAAGCTAAATCTGAAAACTCTTCGTCAAAATAAGCTTTTCAAATATCGACCAAAACCACTCCATTACTGAGCCAAATAGGGCCAGTCCTACAGGCATGGATCAAGGCCTTCAATATCATATTGATAGTCACAGGTCAAGGCCACATATTGAGTTTAGACTGATGACGACGTGCAAGGGATATATGAGTCACCAGATAACAGTGACATGTCGTTTCAAAACAGCCACACTATCAATTCTGCAGAGGGTCTGAACTACATGGATGCTGATGCAACATTTAATATTATAAATTATGTCATTATTGATTGAAAAAAAAAACTAAGACAATTGAAAATGGAAACATCTATAAAGAATTTTCAATGTTCTACACTAAAATTTAAAGTTCAAGGTAAAATGTCTTAATACAGCAAATAACAAAAAGGGACCCAAATAAAAATTTCAAAATTCCAATATTTGAACTCATCCAGATTGCAGATTGTCATTCTCATATCACTCACACACATTAACAATGATTACAATTAACACAAATTTTACTATTGCATTCTCTATCAAGATGCATTAATATTCAGTACTAAGCTTTGAGTACGAATGCATGTAATATAAGTTTTTGTGTTGGTTAGCCCCAAGACATAACCAATAACATAAAATTTCAGTAACAAAAACAGGGATGGCATGCATATGGAGCATAATTTGATAATATATTAAGAGAGAAATTGAAAATAACAGCATTGTTCAATTTTTTCTTCCTGCAAATCACAATCTCATTTCTGATGCAACCCAGAAATGGCTAATAATTATCTTGGCTCAAGATACAGGTGCATATTCGGTCCTGCAACACTTCTAGTTAGAATGAAGACCAGGCTCAAATCCAATTTGTCATGATATTACAGAATGAGCTAAGAGAATAAACAAATCTGTACAGAATAACAACAGTTTCATATTGAACCCTCAAAAGCGCAAATCTAACACAGCCATCACTGTTTTCACCATAACTTGGTCTTCATGAATTCAGACAGGATTGTCAGCTCAAAATCAAAGAGCATATATTCGTTCAACCTCTGAATTGGAGAAGTCAGAATGATGCCATGAGTTCGATCCACTTCTTTTGGCATGCTTCTGCTTCCTCATTGATCGGATTCTCTTGGACTTCACAACATAGTAAGTCATAGTGCCAATAACTCCAGATATAATCACTCCCCCAACAACTGTAACCAGAATTGCAGCCCACTCATTCCTCCGACCAACAACTATGTAAGAGGAGGCAATAAATGCCACCGAAGTACAAACAGACGCCAACCACATCAGCTTGTTAATCACCTCCACGACCCGTTTCTCTGCTTTAGTTTCCCCTCTAACCAAGGTAATTTGAACAACAACAACAGCCAGAGATGTAAAGAGTGCAACAGCATTAAAGATGAAGAAGATTTTAAAAGCAGCATAATTTGCTACCACTGCCCTGCCATTATCATAATCCCCACCAGGTACAGTGAATATAGCAGCAAATGCAACTGTAGCAAACAATACAGCCACTACAGTCACCGAGTTTGTAGCATTGTTAATTCCTTCCCTGTGGAGTTTTCTTAGCTCTTTAGAAATATTATGAACATTTTTGTTGGTTTTCCTGGTTTGTTCAAGCTGGATGTGAACATCTTTCTTAATCTGAGTAACAGTTTTCCTCAGTTCATCTCTTGGTTGATTGAGCTCATTTGCTCTCAGAGCCCCATACCGAGAAAGGCAGTCCTTTATGTCTGAGGACTCTTCAGAGAGGGGGAGACTTTCAGCAATGTCAAGGGCTGTTTTATGGTCTCTGGTTAATGCATTAACATTGGTGTCTGGGAGAAGTAATAACTCATTCACAATCTGTGGAGGAAAATGAGGAGGCCAAATTAGAATTATTTTAGTTTGAGGAACTTTATTAGATGCTTATGTAAGTTTTATTTTTAGGGGCCAGGGGATAGGTGTAGTGGAGGGTTACATGTAAGTAAATAAAAAAACTTAGATAAAGAATGCTATAAGCTTCACTACTAACTTCAGTACTTAACCAATATCAAATCAGCAGCTTCGTTTGCATTTTTGGTGCATATAATATTAGTACCTTAGGTCCAACACTGAAATACTGAGTAAACAATTATATGGCATAAAAGACTCAAGTATGCCACTATGAGGTTGAGGCATCTTTAGCCACGCAGTATCTTTCCTTTGTTCAAGTAACTTCTTATCTGTATAAATAGAGTGCATTATGTAATGCTGTGCAACCATTGACATACCTCTACTCTTTTTTTCCTGGTGGCTACATGCAATGCTGTGTTACCAAATTTATCAGGAAGCATAACAATAGCAGCATCTGCATCAAGAAGCAATTTCACCACATCACAACTCTGTCCTTTTACAGCCATATGCAATGCAGTCTGCCCTTTCTTGTCAGTCCTCCGTGCCAGTTGTGGGTCTTTACCGAGCAATGCTTTCACAACTTCTACATGACCCTGACGAGCAGCTAAATGCAACGCATTTTTGCCATTGGACCTAGATATTTCCAACAAGCTACAATCCTTTGACAGCAGTTCATTCACTACTTCTGTGTGCCCCCTTGTTGCTGCAGATATAAGTGGAGTAGCATTTGACGGACCAATTGTTTTGCTTAATCCTGGGTCATAATCTAGTAAAACCTGGACAATGGCTGCAAACAAAAATTGCTACAGATTAGAGTGATGACCAGAAATATAATACTTTCATTAAATTACAACTGTTGAACATCTGAAAAAATTGGTTGCCATATCATCCATTCTTTCACTGCATCTCATCTTCTAGCTTGTATAGTTTAAGCAGGATGGATGATGGACTTTAATGTCAAAATGGAAATTAAAGGTAATAATAAATAGAAACATCATAGGGGAAAATTGAAAATACTAGTAGCAACATTAGAAAGTATTTATATTTTGAGATGTATGGATTAAAGCAGGAAACTTAGTAATCTCTTCAATACAGTTATGCCATATTAAACACGATGCACCTTCTACAATGCCAATTTTAAAAAATAATAGACAGCCCAAAAACCCTTTCCTATCCTCACTGTCTTCGCTGATAACATCATTCTCCAACAAATTGAAGCTACTCATCATAAAAAATAAGCAAAAAGCTGATCACGGGCTAAAAGAAGATTGTCCTGGCAAAAACTTTGGCAGGATTTCATGTGAAGCCTGACCATTGACACCTTGATATAAGAGCTCCAAACTTACTTGGTAAACGACTAATCTACTCACATATGCAATTTTTAGATTTTTATAAAGTAACGGTATCTTCCAAATTGACTAGAAAATAGCTCTAATATCCTTAAAATATTTGGACCTATCTTTACTATTTGGACCTGAACATCCATATTGAAATAAGTAAAATGTCACAGTTAGAACAGATAATTAAAATAAAATCCTAATACCATGATGCCCTTGGCTTGCAGCTATATGTAATGGATCAAACCCTGAACGATTCTTCTTCGAAACTGTCTCCTTATTCGAATGTTTTAATAGTTCCTTGACAACTTCCAGATGCCCTTTTTCAGCGGCTGTGAATAAAGCCGTCTCTCCCAGCTCATTCTCTTCATTCATAACAGATGCCCGGACCTCAACAATCTCAGAATTCAAATCATCACCACTAAAAGTACCCATTATCTGCGAATCAATATCACCGAGGATCTGCTTCACAGCAGCGAGATCGCCCCTTTGTGCTGCCAAGTGAAGCTCGGTATCGTTGTGCCGCCCAGTTACTTGCTTCACGTACTTCTTCTTCCCAGCCTGATCAATTCGCTTGCCGGAGTTCGACAAAACCAAAGCCGGCGCCGTCGCAGACGACGGAGACGGCGACGGGGATACTTCGGCCAGTGGGTTCTGTGTTGAAGTCATCAGTCCTTTCTGTATGCCCCCTGGCCTCCTATTCATAACCAATAACCAACAAGGATCAAAATTCAAAAGAAAGCAACATAATGATAAGCAACAGCTACAGGCAAATTATTGTAGATAGATCAAGAATTTCAGTTTCCCCCAGATTATCACAAAACAAAGATTAAATATTTTATTCCAAAATAAAAAAGCTTTATTCTCCAAAAAACAAAGACGCCCAGAAGAAATCTCAAACGATTTGCCATAAGCCAACCAAAATGACCATGAGGAATAGAGAGAAAGAGAGAACCTTAAGAATAGCAGAGATGAGGAAGACAGACCAAAATTCGCAGCAGCTCCTCAAGAGAGTGAAGGAAGAGATGCTTAGTGATGAAAAAGAAGTGAAGATAAGAAGAAAGTAGAAGAAAAAGCAGGGGGGAAGAGGAAAGTGAAGAGAAGGAGGCGAATGTGAAGAAGGAGAAGACGGTTTTGGATTTTTCAAGGTACCAATTGAAATTATTGGTCTTTTTGTTGATATAAATTGTGGAAATATAATAACAAACGATATATTCCGTCTGTGGTCTATGTGTCGTTCTCTTTCAAAATTATTTTCCACGTTGCTGGAGAAAGCATATTGAGGTACGCTGACTACCTTTTCCACTCTCAATTCACTGCACATTCCACACTTTTACGGTCTTTCTTTACCTGCAGTTGCCGCGAAACAATAGATGGTGGGGTGGATTCCATTTTCTCGGAATATTTCCGGGAAGCTTCGTGCTACCAAACGAAATTTATTAACACTGGTAAAGTTTCGGAGATAACTTCATTCAGGTTTTTGAGAGTTATTGCATTTTAGAATTGTACATCATTTTTTTCTTTTATGTTTTAATAATTTTATAACTGTATATCACGATGCGCTAAACAAAAAGTCAAATGAGTTACTTTGAATATAGTGTTCTTAAAAGACATTACAATACAGGTAACTCAGATATTTGATAACTCTACTAAAATATTTAACAGGGTAAATTAATAAAAAAATATAATAAAATAATTTACTATCTTTTTAATTTTTATTCTTCTTATGCATATTTCTTCTTTATTCTACATTCTACTTAAATCTCCCCTCCCTTTTCAAAAAATGAGTAAAATATTTCATGCTCCCTTCCTTAATTTCCATAATCTACAAAAGTCTTTCTTATATTTTGAAAATACTATTCACACAATATTAGTTTAAGAAAAAAAAAAAGGTCTACCAAATTCAAAAGGGTTAAAACAAGAGCTAACCACGGTCAAAACTCAGCCCGGAAGATGGATTAACGGATCTGGTATGTGTCCTCGATGCAACGAGGAAGATGAGACAATAATTCATGCCATGCAAGACTGCAGGTATGAGAAGGAGGTTTGGAATGGGGTTCTACAACACAAGGTCAGTGGTGATTTTTTCACTCATTTCATGAGAGGAATGGGTCCGTCAGAGTCTCTCCATGCAGAGGGTACAACTGTTTGGAAAGGAATGGTGCTGTCACAGTTTGGCAGTGCTGTCACAGTTTGGCATGTTTGGGGTTGGAGAAATAAGGCGTTGCATAAAGAAGAGCTCTGAAGCCCGTTTCGGCCAAGCCAAATCATTTTGTAGTATATGGATGATGTCAAGAAAGCCCATTTGAAGTTCAGAGATAGCCCTGTAAGTTGTTAAGGGGAGTTTCAGATGGCTGGAGGACTCCAGACGATGGTTGGAGAAGGTCAACACTGACGGAGCTTTTATGTGTAACAATTTTATTTTTTTAAATATATACATATATATAATTTTTTTACATTTTCATGAAGTCATTACCTTTATTTAATTCATAATAACATTCAATTAATTTAACTAAATATAATTAAAATTTACATATCATTAATTAACAATATCTATACACAAACTAAACACTTATATGTCTATATCTTATTCATTCATATTGACTAGTTCCAGGAACACGGGTGCGAGTGGTTGCACTTTCACCAGAATTTTAGCCAACTCGACCACAAACACCATATTAATTTCTGGGATCTACCCAACATAGAGTAACTCAATCCAACATACACTAAGAGTCAGAGCAAAAAAAAAATCTACAAAATTAGTTTTCTGAACATGATATAGAAATATAATGAGAATTAAATCCAAGTATGTTCAATAATAAATCACAATTATCATCAATATAGATCATCATATCATATTCATCTGTATAAGCTACAGCACATATCTTAGGTCACATGAATGCACTTTATCTATGCACATGAAAATCATACAGTAATGACATGTATGACATGAATAACTATTTTCATATTACCATATGTTGACTATCAACTTATTTTCATATCAAGCTACCCTGGTTAGGGTGAATACTTTTTACTCTCCGGTACGGACTTTTCTTGCTCTATCTGATATGACACACTTTCTGATGTGAGCACGGCTAGCAAATAGAAATGGAATGCAGACCTGCTTGAAGTTCTAAGTGGACCTGTCACAAGAGCTCAAGCTAAAAATTCAAAGAAGAATTTAATATTTTCATTCTAGAGATCCATCAAGGAGATACATGCATTACTACAAAAGAATAGTTCAAAACTGGTCTATGTCATTAAAACCCACTTAAATATGGGTCAAGACCAGCCAATATGAATATGGACCTAAAGTGCAAGAAGAGTGAAAGCTTAAAACTGAATATAGGCCCAAAATAATGGATTTATTTAATGGCATAATTTAAGCTACGTTTTTTTTCTGATTTATTTACTTTTAGTATTTTTTTATTTGACTAGGAAAGTTTACTATTTGATAGCTTTTAGAAGAGTTTCTTATTTGTATTTTTCCTTGCCCTATAGGAGTTTTCTATTTGATAGTTTCTAGAACAGTTTCCTATTTCTAATTTTCCTTGTCCTATAGGAGTTTCTTATATAGTTTTCCTTGTTAGTTTAGGTTATTGGCTTATAAATAGGCACGTATGCTCATGAACAATTCAGATTATCATTAATAATATTGAGAGGGTTTTCTCTTTAATTCTTTAAAGAACTTTTCTGAACTTATCAAGATTTATCTTGTGGCGTTCAAGTAAGACTTATCACTCACAATCTTCCTCTTTCTTGAGTGTGGCGTCTGCAATATTTCTTATACCTTTGGTTCTTATCTCTTTATAGATAATGGGTCAAGGTCATTTTTTCCTTTTTATTTATTTAGTTATAAATTTGAATAAAACACGATCCTTACTATTGGATCCCATATTGATTCTAGGTCTCACTACTCTTAGTAAGGTTCATATTAGGGGTTCACATGATACTAAATGATATATCATTTTCAACACATGTTCTCACAAATTTAATACGTCATTCTTCAATTTATTTTCTATTAATATCCTATAGTTAATGAGATTCATTTAGGGTAGAAAAATGTTAAAAATAAACTTTACCAACTTCCAACACAGCCTAAACATATCTTATAACACGGCTTGGCCATTTCCTATAAAACAACCATGCTTTAAGCTTCAAAATGCCATTTTCAGCACAAAACACAGTCAGGTCGTGCCTTGAAACACGGCCATGCTCTATTTTGTGTTATTCTCTTATGCATGTTTGTTTCCTACCTGACCTTCTCTCACTAATCAAAGCATAACTCCCTCATTTTAACTCCGAATGAGGTGATCTTAGTGTCCATGTGAAGATAAAACAATTATCTAAAACTATTATGTTGAACATTTTATTGAAATCTTAACGAATCTGATTGATAATACTCTCTCAAGTTAAATGTTATTTCTTCTAGGTTAGGTTCTGATCTTTACTTACTAACCTAACCATATCTCTCTCATATGAACTCTAAATTGAGTGATTCTAGTGCCTAAATTTCCTTGAGATATATATCTATATTTTTATGTTGACCAATTATTTAAATTCCCTACATAATGTTCCCAGAAATTCAAATACAAAAGTTTTCCTAACAGATTCTTCCCTAGTTAACCATTTTATGACCACTATTTACTAATATGACCATATCTATCTCATATGGACTCTAAATTGAGTGATTTCAGTGCCTAAAAATCCATGAGACATATATCTATATTTCTTATATTAACTATTTCTTTTAATTACTAATGAATGCTTCCCATAATTTGAAAAATAGAAAATTTCCTAATTACTCCGAAATTCATTTTTCTAACCAAACCTTTTCTAAGGTTTTAGTTCATCATTTTATTATGCCCTCTTCCATTTTCTTCTTAATTTACATCTAATTATGTTTCATCAATTTTTCACCACATTTAAATATACAAAACAGCAGCATAAAAATTTTAAAATTTTGTCACCTATAGCCATACCTATGCAGAACTTTCTACACCAACTTAAGTATTCAAACATACATCACTTGCATGTTCAACATGTAACATGATATAGCAACATTCATGGCCAATCATCCAGGTAACAAATATAGTAAATTTTATCAAAGTTCTAGAATCAAAATCCTATATAAATATTTCAAATTTTAAATTTTTTCTAAAAGAAATATTGTTAAACCTACCTAAAGATCTCTCCAACTCATTTAATGAATTCTTTTTCTTATTTTCTCTTGAAGGAAGTAGCAAGATTTCTTCCTTCCCTTAACTTTTCTAGTAGCTTAAATAGGAGAAGGAGGGTGAGTTTTTTAACCCCAAAAAAGAAGAAGAAAGATATATTCAAGTGGAGATTAAACTAACTTACCTTGAGTACTTAGTGCTCTAAACTTCTCGTTCCTCTTTCTTCCTCTCTTCTCCTCTCTTTCTCTCCTTTCCTCACTCTACCTTCCTTATGTTTTTCCTCTCCCTCACTTGGATAAAATTATCATGTAATAAGGGTGGGTTTTACTTAAATATACTATCATGTGGATCACTTTTCATAACTATGGGTCTACCTTATCACAATTAGAATGCACTTGGTTGACTTTTTAGAAAACAAACAACTCACATTCTTGTCTTCCTCTTCCTTAATTAAGATATGCATAGGAAAATGAGATTTGTATTTTAAAAATTATGATAATATGTTCTTAAGATAAGGGACAAGGTCCCTTTGATTTAGGGATTCATTTTCTTTTTCTTTTGTCTTAATCAAGTATGATAGGTTTGCCTTTTTAGGTGACAACTTTTCAACCCTTGAATCTCCCTTACTTGGCTGAAATTATTTGTGTAGGATAAGGATATTTTGTCATAATGCTATGTATTATTACCCACTTGTTGAAATTATGAATATAGGATATAGATGTTTTGTCCTAAAACCATGTATTATTACCTACTTGTTGAAATTATAAATGTAGGATATAGATGTTTTGTCTTAATGCTATGTGACCTAATCTTGATTATTATTACAATACTATTTCCTCATATAATTCTTATTTTTCCTTCTTGGACTTGAGCTCATTCTTACCCATTTCCTTTGTTTTGGTTGAAATTCTACCTTTCATGAAGAGTTTGATCATATTTTCATAATTTTTGAGCTATCGGTCCAACTTCTATATCCTAGTTCAAATCTATGTTTTATTTCTTGCTTGAGTTATCCTATTGGCTTGCTAGAAATTCATGTGAAATGGAAAAACTCTATATGAAGTGTCCATAGGTGAAAGCCCAATTTATAGGTGGAGATGTTAAACACTTAAACTTAGTAATTTTAACTTTTGAATTAAGAAAAATTACCATAATCCAATCTTCTTAAAATTTTAAGACCTTTACTTACTTCATAAAAATTTATCTTTCTTACCTAAGAATTTTGCCTCTCTTTAGTATATTATTTCTAATTTTTTCTATTAGGTTTTCTCTCTTTACCTCCTTCTTTAATGTTAGAAATATTTTTTCTATGTATACACATAAGGTGAAGAATTTTTAAAAATTATATTTTTTAAATATCTAAAAAAATTTTAATAAATTTTATTTTCTTAATTAATTATTTATATACCTTTATTAATAAATGAAACGAACTTAAGAATGTTACACTATGGGGAACTCGAATATAGTTGCATGTGGTGGGTTCGTGGAAAGTTTTGTTCGTAGATAGTTGGGAAGATTTGTTAAGAAGGTGAGGTAATGATGTTTACTAAGAAGGTTGGGAGGGTTTTCTGTGGAGTGTTGTGTGAGTTACAAATGGCTTGGGATCTGGGGGAAAGAAAGATTATTTTTGAAGTGATTTGAATGCTGTCGTTTGTCTCTTCTCTAGAAGGCATTCCAAGGGTCATTTGGATAAGCAAATTATAAAGAGGGAAGTCCTATTCGTTCACGCCAATCGCGAAGCTAATGCCTGTGCGGATTGCTTGGAAAATTACAGTTTGGAGCAAGATCTGGCCTATATCTTCTTCAGACACCCTCCAGAAAGACCATACAGGTTGCTGCTTAAGGATACAACTGGAGCTGGGTCGCCTCTGTTAGTGTCGTCTTAGTTTTTCTTCAGTTTGTGTTTGTTTTCTCTTTCTGGGCTAGTGCCCTTTCCTTAACCGAAAAAAAAAAAAAAAAAACAAAAACAAAAACAAGAGTTAACCATCTTATCTATGAACAACTATAAAAGAAGATGTTTACAAGTTTATTTTCCCAAAATAACCTTGTTCTACTCAGCTATACGTCAACAGCATCTGTTGCCTTTTAGCTTCTTGTGTATTTTAATAAATCTTAAGGAGTTTCTACTCAACTACATTGAACGCTCCCTATATATACTTATGGGCTTCATCCATAACTCCTGTAACTCATCCAATATCAGATTAAGTAGCTTTGATGTGGTTTAAAATTCAAAATTAAATTCTCTGCAACCCAACAGACACAAGACACCTACAAATACCTGACCTCACACAACTTGCGAAATAGCCGCTAAAAATACTAACTCTAAATACTTGATTAAGGAGTCCTGTCTCTCTATTAGCACAGAGATTGAGAGACGAACCCATTGGAGGGCGCAAAACTATTTAAATAAAGTGATATATCTGCGTCTCTCTATTCTATTCAAGGCCACACTTTTTATCTACTAACGTATGCCACTGTTGTTTTTCCATTTCATTTTTGTTTTCAGGTTACTGCATAGAACGTAACGGGAGTAGAATTATCCACATTGAAATGCAAATACTGGAAAATATGAAACTGACTGAATTTTATAATGTATGTTCTTAAGAAGATTATAAAGGGAGTAGAAACTTTGGTTTCAGCGGCAAAGGGTGGATTGGGTCCCCCTCTCAAAGGTGCAGAGGGTAGTACAGAATTCCTTCTTCACTTTATTAGAACTCCCAATAAAGGTTCCGAAAATCATTAATATATGAGGATATGAGAGAATTTTACCTTTAAGCTTAGATTGAACCTTTAAAGAAGCGTACAAATTTAGAAGATCTCATATGCTGGAGAGTCTTATAGCTGGAGTTTTCCTTCTTTTTTCTTTTTTTAACCATTTTTGAAGAAGCGCACTCTATTACTGCCAAACCTAGTGATAAGTACCAGTAGTTCAACTCTTTCTTTAAGTTCCAAACATGAAATTTTTTCACATGACATGGCGATAATGTTCTGATAAATGGTCAAAAGGGGTAATTATATCTAGGAGAATTGTGAATGAAAGTTAAGGGTAAGAGCAGTGATAAAAAACCTAATACACTACGATAAAACATTATGCAACAGAGCAGCAAAGAATTCATAAAGGCAAGTATTGCCTATAACATTTTGTAATTCAATTATTTATGTTTCTTGAATTAGTTCTATATGAATTAATGATTCTCACCTTGTTGCTTTAGGAGTTAACCGGGTAGAGAAGAAGCAAAATTAATGACAGGAAATTATTACATACCTACCATGCTTTGTAATTAATTTTTGTTCCATTAATTAGTGCCATCTGAATTCATGATTCTCTCACCTTCTTGTTGCTTTAGGAAATAGCCGGGCTCATGTTGTAACCATCGGTCTTTTACTTGAAGCTTATTCAGGTTCATTTTGCACTGATTTTGTTTATATGAGGCTAGGTTTCCACCAGAAATTAATGCTCATGTAGCATCTTGATTTTAGTCTCCCTTTTTGTATAGCAAATGTTCTTGTAGATTCTCCGGACATACTACTTATTATTCTTTTAAAAATTCTCTTGCATTTTTTCTATATAAGATGCGGTTATTTGCATTTGTTTAGCTAACAAGTCAACAATAAAAAAATTGTCTTTTTTCTTAATAGAAAATTCAATTGTGTCTGTTGCTTTCTACATTCCATTTTAGTAGTTTGCTCTCTCATAGGTCAAAAGTTGTTGGCAAAATCTCACATATATCACCGGTCTCTTCTTGATTTCCCTTTTAAAAGAGATTAGTTGTTATCCTATTTAGCCGTCTAACGACTATTATCTTTCAAAGGATCTGAGGTTAGCTAGTTTCTTGTTAAATACTTACTTCCGGCTGGCTGGGGATGTAATTGAGTATATATAAAAATAAACGAGAAAGTAAGTAAAGAAAAAAAATTAATAAGCAATAATGAGACAATAAGAATTTAGAATAATGGAGGATAGATTCCTCTTCCTTATGTGTCAATCCTTTGTGAATTACATATATATTTATAGGCTCATACTACATATAGTTAAAAAAAGACATAATAATACAAATCAGAGGGAATCAATTGAATATCCCTCATTAAAACCTTACTAAGAAAAAAAAACAATGAAAAAAAAAAAGATTAGTGAAGAAAAAATAATACATTCTTTCTTGATTAGATAAAATTTTGATAATTGTAAAAAAAAGCCTTGTAAGATAAAATTTTGATAAAAGAAAAAAGAGTATAGTGTATCTTCTCTTGTTAGAAGCTTCACTTGATATCTCTAAATCAATGCATTTCAATTTTCTCCGCTAACTTCTCAAACGTTACAATTGGTAATGTCTTTATAAACGAGTTTGCAAAATTATCACTAGAACATATTTGTTGAATATCAATTTCTCTTTACTTTTGAAAATTGTATATGAAGAAGAATTTTGGCAAGATATACTTTGTTCCATGTCGTTCAATATATCCATTTTAATTTATGTTATGCATGCAATATTTTCTTCATATAATATAGTTAGAGTTTTTTTCTTAGAAGGTAAACTATAACACGATAATAGGTCTTTGAACAATTTTGACGTGAACTATGCATTACTCTTTTTGGGTACAATATGGCCATATCAAATATGTCATAAAAATAATATGCTTCTTTATCTTCCAATACCACCATGTTAATGTAAAATAATATATTACTATTAAGTTGACTACAAAAGCTATGTCATGTCTTTTGCAATTTATAAGTTATAAAATTCTCTTATTGCACTTGTTTATGGTAATTTGGGACAAAAAAAATTCATCTTATTTGAGATCAATAATAATAATGTTTACATCCAGTGAGTAAAAAAGACATTTGCAACTTGATGAAATTAAATTAATCCAAATTTTTCATTACATAAATTATTGATAAATAAGATTTCATCTTGGTAAAATTTTCAAATTCTAGAGAAATTTATCTATTCAAAATTCTTGTTTCAAAGTTTTTCCAAAATATTATGAAATCTTTAAAATCTCTAAGGAGTTTTCATTATGCTTAACATAAATATGCATCCAAACTATTTTATAGCGCATATAATCACTTTTATAATAGTGTACATGCTCTTTAGTGTTTGAATTACATGCTTCAAGCATTTCAATACCTTCAAGGAATGTTTATCTAAATATTTAAATGCCATTATCTAATGAACCATATAAAACAGTTATTACAATATCATTGGATATATATCAAATCTTTTAGAGACTATAAAAAACATTGATACATTCATGATAGGAGAATACGTACATCTTCTCTTAATCTATGTCAAGTTATTTTTAGAGCTATTATGCTGCACTAGGATTGTATTTTATTATTTCATTTCTCTAATGTATAAATATCCATTTATACCTCATTTGACATCTTGAGGTGCCGAGTTCCACATGATTTTTGTTTAGCAAATAAATCTAACTCAACTAGTATTGACCTTTTTATTTTGACCAATTATTTTGATATCAACATCATTTCACAAAAACGAGATTCTAGTCCCCCATAATTATTGATTTCACATGGTCAAAGTCAGCTTCATGTCTTTTCACATTTCTCTAAATTCTAATGAGATCTTATTGCTTTTCACTTCTAGAACCCCTTCTGGGGTTACTTATAGAAAAATGTGAGACTGCATATTAATCTATAGTTATGACAGCTTATAGACTGTCTTTCTTTGTCTTTCTTCCCAGAAAAAAATATTTACACTAACAAGACTACCATGCTTATGGTGTGTTTGAAATTTTTAAGCTAATATACCAATAGATTGTCCTACCAGGATAGTTAACTATGCAAGAGTAATGATCTGTAGATGAATATCTTTTCTAACTTCAAGTTCACATTTACATATTCTTATATCAAGATGTTGGTTAAATTTTACAATTATGCAAGTGTACGTATTACGATTGCAACACAATAGCTTGAGAAAAGGATTGTATTCCACGGAGAGCCAAATAAAATCTTAACTAACTATAAACTCTCATCCTCCTAACTTTATTCAAATAACCAACTTAATAATTTATATGTAAACTAAATTAAAAGAACTAATTAATATGTAACTACAAAAAATATGCAAAATGATGGTATAGGAATATCAATTTCACTTATAACTTCACTTGACTCTTACCCTTTCCTTTATTTTAACATCTAGAATTGCTAACTTAAGAACTTAATTATTTATAAACCCTTCTCAAGATAGATAAACACAATTATTCACAAGATAAAATCTTAGAAATAACGAGTAATTGGTCAATAATTCATAAACTAAGAACAATCTCACAATAGTTATGTAAGGTATGTAAGTATGTAGTCCCAACAAACACATTAACTCTTTCACATTTAGGCTAGTAGAGATTAGCATTGTGCTATTTAATTCAATAGTCTAGTCAATTAATTGTCTTAATAAAAAACAAACAATTAAACCATCTAATTGGTTGCAAAGTAATTAGAAGCATTAAGAATGGAATTGAATAAAAAAACTTATGTGACATTTAAAATAAATAAGAGAGAAGTATCTAAATCAAACTACATGAAAAGACCCATTTGATCCTACAAAAATAAACTAAAGCATAACTAAAAAGGAAATACAAAGGAGAGAACATGTGAAATAGACATAAGAGAAAGAGAGAAGGAAAAGCACTGTAATAACCCTAACAAAGGAAAGAATTATTATTAATTTTAGAGAATGGTTTTGTTAAGATAAAGGATTATGCTCTATTTAATACATGGTTATTATGGAAATTTATATGGTAAAATTTGAGAATTTAAGGATAACAGGTGAAAATGAAATTTTTAGAAGTTTTGGGGGCAAAGTTTAAATAACTAAATTTACAAGGATATCTGACAACAATTAAGATTTTGTTAGTTAGTCCCTCAGATGATTTTTAGGGATATCTGCTATAAAAGTGGTGTAGAAAGCCCTAGAGTTTTTCAACTCTATTTTCTCTCTCTAAAAATTCTGTACTGAAAATGAAAAAATAACACCACAGATGGATTCAAGAGATGAAAAAAACCTTGCAATTCAAAATTTCATAGTCAAAATCCATTTACAGAAGCAACACGTGCCACCCACCCAGACGATGTATGAGATCCACTCACAAGGGTAGCCTTAACATGTGTAGCGCATGAATAGCACCATGTCTTTGTTGATTGACATTGATCGATGTTGTGTGTGTTTTACCAAATACCGCAAGTGCACGGCGTAGCTGTAGCTAGTCCAGCAAGTACGGGTCGTGTCCCACAGAGAACAATGCCAATTACCAGAATTTCACAAAAAGTGCTATCTAAATCGACAGAATTTGATGGGAAAATATTGCAATTAAATAGATAAAAGTAATCAATTAAGCGAGCCTAGGGTTAGGGTTCATCACACTTGTGATACTCAACAACTGATATTTGCCCCTAATTGCAATTGTCTAGATTGTTGGGGATGGTTTAACCTAAATTAATTAGCAATCTCTTTCAAACATTACCAATCGTACCTAAGTTAACCAAATTACCTACTTTCGTGGTTCTTAGCTAAACCTAGGTCCATTAAGCTTCATGCCAACCATAGAATGCAACTAATCGGTTTTCTCGTGCCAATTAATTGATTCAAGCCTAGAGTATCTTAAACTACTTTCGTGATTAAGATAGCCCTAATTAACTATTAGGTTCCAATTTTAATCTTCACCTTTCAGTTCATCGATTAAATACCTAAGACGTGATAGACTGGTGATTAGGCATTCTATCAACTCATTCATGCATACAATAGTTAATCCTAATCAATTTAGAACCAATTACAATTAGGGTTTCATAATATAGGTCATAGGCACAGTTTCATTGTATCATAATTGGGTTTACCGTAACCCTAAAATGAATTTACTCACACATCATCAAAACAAGAATCAAAGTCATATTCATTGAGTAATTCATAATGGTTCAGCATAATCGAGAGAGAATAAGTAGAAGTAGAAGAAGTAAACTGAAAATAGAAAGATAGAACCTGGTGTGCAGATGAATTCAGATGAATTACAACCTTCAAAAGCAGTAAAATCTACTCTAGAACATTAAAATCCTCCATAAACTATGTAAAAACCTAACCTAAATGTGTTTCCTAAGCCTAATAGGTGTTTCTCCAATGTCTCCTACAGTTCTTCTTGCCTCAGCTGCGCATCCCCCAAGCTTCCCCCCTTTTTGGCAGCCAAAAAACCTAATTTTAACGTTCTGTCAGGACCCGAAGCACGGCCATGTTCCAGGACACGGCCTGGCCGTGCTTCGGGCTGGAATATGGGGAAATCCTGCATCTCTTGCTCAGAGCACGGCCAGGCCGTGTTGCAGGCCACCAAGCACGGCCTGGCCGTGTTACATGCTGCCGTGCTCCTTTCTTCATGATTTTTTATGTGTAGCCTCCTTGCTTCTTCCTTAGCATGTCCCAAGTCTTTTTGGCTCTTTCCATGATTGTTTTTCCTTGCTTCTTGGCTTCTTTTGCTCTCCTGCAACCATAAAACAAACTACAGCAGTACCTAGAACAAAGTATAACCAAAAGCACAGAAATAATCACAAGTTACTATGAATTAGGGGACAAAATATGACCAATAAGCACTCAAAATTTCCCTTTATCAACTCCCCCATGCTTAAACTTTTGCTTGTCCCCAAGCAAATAACATGTCATATCAGAAGGACAGGGGTAAGATTCAATCAAAATTCCAAAAGATAGAAGGATGCAATACAGGTGACGTTTCACTCAATCAGTGTGCACACAATAGATATATGAATAAACAGTTATCAAATAGTCTCTATTCTTCTAAAACCAAACCAAAAATTCTTCTATTCTATATCTACTTCTACTGTTACCGTTGGTTGTATGCACCAGACTAATTTTCAGACACTCAAGTAGGCCACCTCATTCTTTAGATCTCCCTATGTTTCCTTACCCTTATTTCTATTTTTTTAAAACAATTTCTTTTATTTCTCATCTTCTCTTTTCTTCTTCTCTTGTCTCTTTTTTTTTTAGAAATATGATGTGAGTGCATTTTATGCTCTATCTCACTAGGGTAAAAATATCATCTAGGTATTCATACTAAGGCTTTTTTGGTGCCTTGAAGGAGGTACTCAGAGTGAAAACTTTTTGGGTTTTACATACCCTCATTTTTTACCTCTCCCTACCTTCAAACTCTCATAGTGTTAAAATCAGCCATAGCATACAGTTCACAGCATAATAGAGAGATAGTTTCCAAAAAATTAAAGGTTTAATGCTAGAAGAGAGAGACTAGAATTATAACTACCTATTTCATATCCTATTGTACATCACATGTTCATGAGCTAAAATCAGCCTATACTATACCAGTCTATCGTAGAATTGGCAACTATGTGATGATGCAGCAAGTCAAAAGGAATGCAATATGTACAATATATACATGCAAAGAGAAGCTAAATCAACAAATAAAGATGAAAACAAATACAAAAGTACACTCCCCCATGCTTAAATCAGATAGTGTCCTCAATGTCGAAAATATCAGAAAAGACCAGCAAAAGGGAGGAGAGAACTTACGTATTCACTGGTCATCCGGTGGTGGTGGATGGGGAAGTTGACCCAGGTGCCAGGTATACCAGGCCTGCATCATACCCTGCATGCTTTGGATGGAGTCTTGCATTGCATGCAGGGTTGAACTTTGAGAATGTTGCTCTGCCTGCATGGCATGCAGGACGGCTCTTTGTGAAAGTTGCTCGGCTTCAATTCGTGTGAGTCTAGAAGAGAGAGAGGCCTAATCCTCTGGTGGAGCAGATGATGGTCCTGCACTGTCAGTAAAATGGGAGCAGGGTGGGGGTGGAAGAGACAAAAGCGGCTCAAGGGGAAAGTCATCCCCTTCAGAGGGAATCTCCTCATCATCCCTATCCTCCTCTAAAAGGTAGATCCAAGTTGCCCTATTTTTGACTACTGTCTTAGAAGGGTTAGGGAGGTTGAATAATTTTTGACCTCAGAGATACAACCAGTATTGAGTATTTTGCTTAACAACAAGTTTCATATGCAAACAGGATTCTAAGTCAATCCTGTTGCTACCCACTACTGGTTGCATGCCCTGGAGATTGGCCTCAAATCCTAACCCTCTAGCAATGGTAGTAATCAGGCCTCCTATGACTACCTTCCCATTCATTGCCCCACCTACCCTGGCCATCTGATGAGCCATGAAGGCTCTGGTATCCACTTTGGTACTGTTAACCATAGCATATAAAAAATAAAGCTCTCTAAGATTTACAACCCCATCACTCTCAGCCCTACCGAAAATAGTATGGGCCATAAGACGCTGTAAATATCTGAAAGTAGGGTTGCAAATAAAAGATGCTTTGGAAGTGGATGCACTGTATTGCCCCTCAATTGCAATGGAGTTATAAAAAATGTTAGCAAGGAAATTTGATGGTACTGATATAGTTCCCTCTGGAGTTAGGCCAAATAGTGCATTAAATTTAGCTAAATTTAAGTTAAAGCTACGGTTAAACAGTCTAAAGTTGACCTGACCCTCATGGAAATTTGGACCCCTAAAAAGTACTATATGAATAGAACTGAGAAACTCTAATATGGGTCTACGGTAGGCTGGGTATCGGTGGGTGAGAAAGGTGTTCCACCCAATCCGGTCAACTAGGTATTGAATGTCAGGTAAAAGGCCTAAGCATTCCAAACATTCCTCATCTAGATATGGGGTACTTAGCATTCCCTGTCTAATTAGGGTATCATATCGGGTCTGTTGACTATCGTCAATGAACACAATACTATACTCGTTAATCTGATGAGGAAGTTGGGGCGGTGGTTGATTACGTCCTCTACGTGTTTGGGAGGATTGGGTGGATGGTTGGCCGGTTCGGGCTCTTTTGGGACCCATGTATTAATAATTGCAATGAAAAACAGAGGGGTACCAAATGCACTTCAAAGTGTCAAATGTAACAGGAAATAGAAAGTAGGGTATATCAATTTCAGAAGTGCAAATTTCAGTCAATGCAAGTTAGGCCAAGGCGGTGCAAATCAATGGAGGCAAATATAGAATTATGCAAAGTCAACTGGGAAATTCAGAGCATTAAAAGTAATGCACAGGCAAGCATGGCAGAACCAAGAATTCTAAGTCAGGCCAAATTTAAGCAGAACACAGCAAGACAGAACATAACAAGGCATAAAGTTCAAGCAAAGAATTAGGTCATATTAGAGCATTAACCAATAATTTGAAACCAGAACCCGAAGGGAGTAATCAATAAAACCAATACCAGAAAACCAGAACCAGGACCAGTAATGAGAAAACTAAAGCACGTAACAAGGATTCTGAAATTGCTGGGTAACTTAACCAAAAATGAAATTCAGTTGAGTGCAGAGTGAAAAACCAGTCCAGAATACAATCATTAAGCCAAAAGCATTCCTAATCAGTGTCACAAAGAAGGGCTAACAACACTCTAATAAACCAGAAGGAATCCAAATTAGAGCCAGAAACAAGAGCTAATCAGCAAGTAAGAGTCTACTTATGTAGAAAATTAAAACAGAGGTAGAGAGAGAAAGAGATACCTGAAGCCAACGTGCAACCTGGAGAGTGAATTTGCAGCAATGGGAAAGGATCTTAGGCAGCAATTCCAGATGATTAAAAGGGGAAAAACGAAGGAGGAAAGTGGATGGGTGGTGGGTGTCGATGGAATGGGAGAAGGAAAACGCAAAACATAGGGGGGCGAAGAGGTGGGGGACTGAACCGAAACAAAAAAGGAGAGGAAGGAGGTGAAGTTAGGGCACGGGTATGGAGGAAAAATGGAACAAGAGGGAGAAGGAATTAGCTGAAACAAGGAGGGAAAGGGAACATGTGTACAGGTAGGGCACGTGAGAATGGGGGAAGATGAAGGGGAGAAGAGATGAGGAAGCTCAGTCTAGGGCACAGAAATGAGGCGCACGAACACAGGAGAGAGGGAGGGAGAGCACGGGTGGAAATGGGGAAGAAAAAAAATGGGGGATTTAAACTCCCTCACCTAAAGCACGGCCGTGCTTCGGGCAGGTTTTCGCTGCAGCATTGACTCTTTTTTTTAAAACAAAAGGATGCCCGGGCACGCCCGTGTTCCTTGCGGGTGTATGCACCAAAGTTTTTTTTTACCTGGGGCACGGCCTGCCTGTGTTCCCAGCGGGTTTGCCACAATTTTCACATTCTGGCCCATGCTTGTAGCATGGCCGTGGTGAGGGACACGGGTAGCCCGTGTTACTGGCTGGAAATCCCCTATTCTTCAGTTTTTACCTCTTCTTTTTACTCTCTTTAAGCACCTTTGCTTCTAGCTCTTTTATATCACCTTGAAAACATAATAATGGACCTGGAAATCAAAGGAAAATATTCAATAAACTTCAACCTAAAAAAGAATTAACTAAATTAAAAATGGAAACTAAAACTTAAAGCAAGAATTCAAACAAAAGGAAATTTATAAAAATCAAAATGTGGGTTGCCTCCCACAAAGCGCTTGTTTAAAGTTATTAGCTTGACTCCTTTGCTTATTAATGGATTGAAGGGGGCTCTAAGAGAGCTTGGGTGGCTCTCTTTTCAACCGGTTGTCCTGTCACGAAGTGCTTAAGGCGTTGCCCATTGACCTTGAAGGATCCGGTGGATTCACTCCACACCTCCACTGCTCCGTATGGAAAAACTTGGGTAACTCGGAATGGTCTGGACCAACGAGAACGGAGCTTCCCGGGAAAGAGTCTCAGCCTTGAATTGAATAGCAAGACCCAATCTCCTACTTGAAATTGGCGCCTAAGGATGTGCTTATCATGCCATCTTTTTGTTCTTTCCTTGTATAACTTAGCATTGTCATAAGCATCAAGCCTCAGCTCATCTAACTCATTCAGTTGTAGGCATCTCCTCTTTCCAGCAGCTGACAAGTCAAAATTGATTGCTTTGACTGCCCAATACGCCTTATGCTCAAGCTCTACTGGCAAATGACAGGTTTCCCATATATCAACCGAAAAGGTGTAATCCCTATCGGTGTTTTATAGGCAGTCTTGTAAGCCCATAGTGCATCATCAAGTTTGAGAGACCAATCTTTTCTTGCTTTCGAAACGGTCTTATCCAATATTGCCTTGATTTCCCTATTTGATATTTCCACTTGCCCACTTGTCTGAGGATGGTAGGCTAGAGCCATTTTATGAGTGACTCCATATTTCTTTAAAAGATTTTGGAACTGTTGCTCGGTGAAGTGAGAACCTCCATCACTTATCACGGCTCGGGGCATTCCAAATCTCGGGAAAATTATCCTCTTGAAGAGCTTAGCAACAACTCTAGCATCATTGGTGGGGGATGCTATTGCTTTAACCCACTTAGAAACATACTCCACAGCCACTAGAATGTACTTGTTCCCACATGAAGAAGGGAAAGGACCCATAAAGTTAATGCCCCAAACGTCAATATCTCGACTTCTAAAATACTGTTAAGGGGCATCTTATTCCTTCTGGATATGTTGCCAACTCTTTGACACCGGTCACATGCTTTTACAAAAGTGTGCACATCTTTGAAAAGCGTAGGCCAATAAAAACCAGCTTGGAGAATTTTAGCCACAGTCTTAGAAATGCTGGTATGGCCTCCACAAGGTGAACCATGGTAATGGAATATAACGATATAAACTTCTTCCTCCGGAATACACATTCAAAAGATGCCATCTACACACCATTTGTATAAGCATGGATCATCCCAATAATAAGACTTAATATCAGAGAAAAATTTCTTTCTCTGATGGTAGCTCAACCCCTCAGGTACTATTCTGCATGCAAGATAGTTCACAAAGTCTACATACCAAGGAGCATCAGCATAAGTAACCATCAGGAGTTGGTCATCGGGAAAGGAATCGTCTATAGGCAATTCATCTTTATCATCTCTCATCAGATCTTAACTAAGTCTTGAAAGGTGGTCTACAACCACATTCTCTGTTCCTTTCTTATCTCTGATTACGAGGTCAAACTCCTGTAGCAAGAGGATCCATCTAATCAGTCTTGACTTGGCATCCTTCTTACTTAATAAGTACTTTATGGTAGCATGATCTGTGAACACTATGACTTCGGATCCCAACAGATATTGTCAGAATTTATTGATTGCAAACACTACTGCCAAGAGCTCCTTTTCAATGGTGGAATAGTTGGCTTGAGCTTCATCCAGGGTCTTACTAGCATAGTAGATGACATAAGGCTTTTTATCCCTCCTTTGCCCAAGTACAGCTCCCACGGCATAGTCACTTGCATCGCACATGATTTTGAAAGGAAGGCTCAAATCAGGAGGTTGGATAATAGGTGCAGATATAAGCGCCTCCTTCAACCTACAAAAATCACGCAAACAGTCATTATCAAATATAAATGAAACATCTTTAACAAGTAAATTGGTTAAGGGCTTAGAGACTTTTGAGAAGTCTTTGATGAATCTTCTGTAGAAGCCCGCATGCCTAAGAAAACTTCTCACTTCCTTAACGTTTGATGGCGGTGGCATCATCTGAATTACCTCAATTTTGGCTTTATCCACCTCTATCCCTCTTTCAGACACCAAGTGTGCGAGTACTATTCCTTCCCTTACCATGAAGTGGCATTTTTCCCAGTTTAGTACTAGGTTGACTTCCTCACATCTCTTAAGTACCTGTGTCAAGTTACTCAAACAATTGTCAAATGAGGTATCATAGACAGAGAAATCATCCATAAATACTTCTATTATATCCTCAATAAAGTCAGAGAAAATAGCCATCATACATATTTGGAAAGTGGCTGGGGCGTTACACAATCCGAATGGCATCCTTCTATATGCAAATGTGCCATAGGGACATGTGAACATGGTCTTTTCTTGGTCGTTTGGATGGATAGGGATCTGAAAGAATCCTAAGTATCCATCCAGATAACAGAAGTGTGAATGTTTAGCCAATCTTTCCAACAACTGATCAATAAAAGGAAAAGGGAAATGATCCTTACGGGGGGCCTTATTCAATTCTCTATAGTCAATACACATACGCCAACCCGTAACAGCTCTAGTAGGGATCAATTCATCATTATCATTTCTAACAACAGTCATACCCCCCTTCTTAGGAACCACATGCACATGGCTTACCCACTCACTATCAGAAATAGGATAGATAATACCTGCATTAAGCAATTTAAGTATTTCCTTCTTGACTACCTCTTTCATGTTCGGGTTGAGTCTCCTCTGGTGTTCCTTGGAAGGTTTATGATCATTGTCAACTATAATACAATGCATACAAACAGATGGACTAATCCCTTTTATATCATCTATATTATACCCAATCACCTTCTTAAATTTCCTAAGTACATCAAGCAACTTACTAGTTTCTTTAGCATTCAGATCATCACTTACTATGACTGGATATGAAGAGTTAGGGTCCAAAAATTCATACCTGAGATTAGAGGGAAGAGGTTTTAGTTCTACCTTAGGTGCTTTGCTTTCCTCAACCTTTGCTGATTTTTGATTATGGTCCAGCTCCAGCTTTTCAGATTTCACTTCCGAGGTGAGCTTGGGACACTCATCAAGCAATCTAGTATATGCATCAGCTTCTACTTGTTCAGCACAAGAGACAGAACTATCCAAAAGGCAAAGTTCAAGTGGATCAATAGGGCATAAACTCATTGCATTATCAATTATATTTTGTTCAATTACATCAACCATGCAACAAGTATCACCTAAGGATGGACATTTCATTGCATCATTAAGATTAAACTCAATCTTTTCATCCCCTACATTCAAGGAAAGCTTTCCATCTTTAACATTTATAATAGCTCCTGCAGTGGCTAGGAAAGGCCTTCCCAGAATGATGGGGATTTGACTATCTTCCTCCATCTCTAATACAACAAAGTCAATGGGTATGAAAAACTTACCTACCTTTAGAGGAACATCCTCTAATATACCTACCGGGTGAGTGATGGATCGGTCCGCTAACTGGAGAGAAATAGTGGTAGGCTTCAGGTCACCCATCTGGAGCTTCTTGCAAATGGACAATGGCATAAGACTTACACTTGCTCCGAGATCACATAAAGCTTTAGTGATCTGCACATCTCTAATAGAACAAGGTAAAGAGAAGCTCCTAGGGTCCTTGAGTTTGGGAGGCAGTTTGTTCTGAATCAAGACACTGCATTCTTCAGTTAATGCCACAATGGCATACTCCTCAATTTTCCTCTTATTAGAGAGGATCTCCTTAAAAAATTTGGCATATGAAGGCATATGAGAGACAGCCTCCAAGAATGGAATATTGATGTGCAGCTTTTTCAGCACATCCAGAAACTTTCCATATTACTTCTCTAACTTGGCCTTAGCTAGTCTCTGAGAGAAGGGAACTGGTGGCTTGTATGGTTCAGGAGCCACATAATTAGGCTCATTTACTTCCTTTCTTCCACTAATTGGCTCTTCTTCTTCATTTATTGGCTCAGGCACATCCCTTTTCTCATCTTCCTTATCTTCCTCCTTTCTCACTGGTTCATCCAATTGCTTACCACTTCTCAAAGTGATAGCTTTACAGTGTTCTCTAGGATTCTCAGGCTGACCAGGGAACTTACCAAAATTTCTGGTTCACGAGCTCACTTGCTGTGCTATTTGGGTCTCTAGCATCTTGTTATGCGTAGCAAGTGAATCAACTTTTGAAGCCAAGTCCTTAATGGCTTCATTCATATTGTGATTCTGAGCTCTAAATTCCTCATTCTGCTTACTCTGTGAGGAGATAAAATTCTCCATTAGAGCCTCCAGATTTGATTTTGGTTGAGGAGGAGGAGGGTTGAATGGCCTTGAATTTTGAAAGCCTGGAGGTTGCTTGAAGTTATTCTGGGGCTACTGACCAACGTTCGGCTTATATGAAAGGTTAGGGTGATTTCTCCAGCCTGGATTGTAAGTATTGCTGTATGGTTATTCCTTTGATTGTTCACAAAATGCACCTGCTCACAATCCTGAATTGTAGATCTTCCAAGTTGACACTCGTTGGCTACATGGCCAACACCTCCACAAATCTCACAGGATGTAGAAGGAGAAGGTGAACTAACAGCATTGATGCTTAGCTTATCCAACTTCTGAAATAAAGCATCAACTTTAGAAGTTAGATGATTGAAAGCATCCACTTCATACATACCTGCCGGCTTTCTGGGCTGTCTCTCACTAGACCAGGAGTACTGGTTCTGGGCCATGTCTTCAATCAATTCATAGGCTTCATCAACCGTCTTGTTCATCAGTGCTCCTCCAGTTGCAGCATCCACAAACATCCGGGTGCTGTAAATTAGTCCATTGTAGAATGTATGGACTATCAACCTTTTTCCAGCCCATGATGTGGGCATACCCTGAGGAGCTCCTTGAATCTCTCCCAAGCCTCATATAGAGATTCTCCATCCTTTTGAGCAAAAGTGGTGATCTGGTTCCTCAAATGGGCCGCCTTGCTCGGTGGAAAATACTTGGCTAGGAAAGCTTGAGAAAGTTGTTGCCAAGTAGTAATGGACCCCAAAGGAAGAGAGTGCAACCATTCACGGGCCTTGTCCCTCAGTGAGAAAGGGAATAATCTCAACCTGATAGCATCTGAGGAGACCCTATTTAACTTCAAGGTGTCGCAGTACTCCAAAAACATAGAGAGATGGAGATTAGGGTCTTCAGTAGGCGACCCTCCAAACTGATTTTGCTAAACCATATGCAAAAGAGATGGCTTCAGCTCAAAATTATTTGCTTCAACCACTGACCTGACTATGCTGGGGTTCAGTCCTTGAGTGTCTGGGGCAGTAAAGTCCTTCAGAGATCGGTTATCTCTTAACCCAATGGTAGCTGCAGAATTTTCTTGCTACTGTCTTTTTCTTATCCTTCGAAGTGTTCGTTCAATATCTGGGTCAAATTCAGCAATGAACCCACGGTTTCTTCGTGTAAAAGAGAAACACTCTTATAAGGGAAGAAAATAGGCAAAAATCAGCAAAGGAAAATTATGCAGAAAAATAGAAAAGAAAAATAAATAGAAATTGATCTAGTCTAGCTATTTTGTAAAATATCTAATATTGGCTTTGGTCCCCGGCAACGGCACCAAAAACTTGTTGTGTGTGTTTTACCAAATACCGCAAGTGCACGGCGTAGCTGTAGCTAGTCCGGCAAGTACGGGTCATGTCCCATGGAGAACAATGCCAATTACCAGAATTTTACAAAAATTGCTATCTAAATCGATAGAGTTCGATGGGAAAATATTGCAATTGCAATTGTCTAAATTGTTGGGGATGGTTTAGCCTAAATTAATTAGCAATCTCTTTCAAGCATTACCAATCATACCTAAGTTAACCAAATTACCTACTTTCGTGGTTCTTAGCTTAACCTAAGTCCATTAAGCTTCATGCCAACCATAGAATGCAACTAATCGGTTTTCTTGTGCCAATTAATTGATTCAAGCCTAGAGTATCTTAAACTACTTTCGTGATTAAGATAGCCCTAATTAACTATTAGGTTCTAGTTTTAATTTTCACCTTTCAGTTCATCGATTAAATACCTAAGACGTGATAGACTGGTGATTAGGCTTTCTATCAACTCATTCATACATACAATAGTTAATCCTAATCAATCTAGAACCAATTATAATTAGGGTTTTATAATATAGGTTATAGGCACAGTTTCATTGTATCACAATTGGGTTTACTGTAACCCTAGAATGAATTTACTCACACATCATCAAAACAAGAATCAAAGTCATATTCATTGAGTAATTCATAATGGTTCAGTACAATCGAGAGAGAATAAGTAGAAGTAGAAGAAGTAAACTGAAAATAGAAAGATAGAACCTGGTGTGCAGATGAATTCAAATGAATTACAACCTTCAAAAGCAGTAAAATCTACTCTAGAACATTAAAATCCTCCATAAACTATGTAGAAACCTAACCTAAATGTGTTTCCTAAGCCCAATTGGTGTTTCTCTAATGTCTCTTATGGTCCTTCTTGCCTCAGCTGCGCATCCCCCAAGCTTCCCCCCTTTCTGGCGGCCAAAAACCCTAATTTTAACGTTCTGTCAGGACCCGAAGCACGGCCGTGTTCTAGGACATGTCCTGGCTGTGCTTTAGGCTGGAATCTAGGGAAATCCTGCATCTCTTGCTTAGAGCACGGCCAGGCCGTGCTATATGCTGCTGTGCTCCTTTCTTCATGATTTTTTATGTGTAGCCTCCTTGCTTCTTCCTTAGCATGTCCCAAGTCTTTTTGGCTCTTTCCATGATTGCTTTTCCTTGCTTCTTGGCTTCTTTTGCTCTCCTGCAACCATAAAACAAACTACAGCAGTACCCAGAAAAAGTATGACCAAAAGCACAGAAATAATCACAAGTTACTATGAATTAGGGGACAAAATATGACCAATAAGCACTCAAAATTCCCCTTTATCAATCGACCTCTCAAAGTTTGAATTTTTCAATTCTATAGTTTATTCTTTTTTTTGGAGCTTTTGAACACAATTTTGAGGTCCATTTTGTCAAATTCTATTTGGAAAAGGGCATTTTGGAGCAGTCCAATTTGGGATCCATTCCTTTGTGAGTATATATTGCTTACTATAACATGTTTTGCTATCTTTTAAATATTTACGTCCTATTTTTATATATTCCAAACATATATATTGTTGTTTAGAGCTTTACATATTAAAAGTTTATTTAAAATGATTTATTTTATTGATTAAAAATCAAAATTAAATTCTAGAAATTTACATATTTTAGATGTTTCCTTTTCGAGCCTTAGACAAGTGGGACAAGCATCAAATATTATATGCTTCATCAATGTTATGAATGGAAAAATCTGAATTATTTTTGGAAATTAAATCGTTTGGATTAGTACTAAGTTTTGAATTATATATGTGATTGATAATTGTTATGGAAAATTATATTTGGATTTCTAAATATAAATTTTAGAATTGATATTTTTTTATTGGTTATATGAAAAAAAGGCTTGGTTGATCTTATTTATAATAGGTCATTATGGCGGCGTTTGATCCATGTAGCCAACTCCACCTAGTTGGAAAATACTTGGTTGTTGTTGTATATGAAGTTAGAAAAGACAAAATGTTTTTATATGCTCTTAACCTAGAATTTTAAAAGATACATATTTAATATCTTGAATCTATATTGAGGATTGAGAAACTGTATTAGAATTGCTATTTGATTAGAATGAGAAATATTATGCTTGTTGGCAAGTGTAATATTTGATGAACAAATTTGGCAAATGGCATGGCCTATAGATTGGTGTTTAAAGAATTGTGTTATAAACTGGGTATATTTAATTTTTCGAATATGGATTTCTATGTGTTGGAGTCTTATTCGAAAACATTGTTTGCTAACAACAAGAGATATTAATCTTGATATATCTTGAAATCTCAACTAGCAGAGGTATTGCAAGCCTCATGTGCAGCCAATACACTGGATGTAATATTGTAAATGAGTAATTGTAAAGGAGTGGTGGAATAACTCTTATTATACTATTGTTAGGAAGAATGCCATCTATATATTCTAACTGGTGATTTCCTTCTCTTGTTGTGTGGTTGGGACTAAAGTATGGTTATGAGTCTAATCCTCTTGAACATTAAGTTTAAATTAAGTTACTTATTAACACTTATACTAAATTTCTTTGATCAAATAGATAAACGTTTGTTCTTGCCATGTTTTAATATTTCTCTTTCCAATTTCACCTTTATTCTGATTTGACTATATTAATGAGAATGGTCATTTATAAGTTTTCCTATGACTCTTCCATGTCTTTTAAAAGTGTTGTTTACATAAAAAGTTCATACATATACTTGCCCTGTATGATTATAGTAAGCCTTATTTATTAACTAAGTTATCAAACCTACCCTTTGTTATTTAAATGTTTTTTAGATCAGGATACATAGTTTGATCATTCCTCTATTGTTAAGTAAGTAGTTATGTTGCATTTTCATTAGGTGACCCCACATTGCTTCAAGGGCTCATAGTATTCTGTTTGTATTGTATATTATACTCTAGAGTATGCTTCAAATGTCACAAGCAATATCTTTGCTTCTGTTGTGAAACTAATACATAAACTGGATTTGTTAATATTGTGTAGATGTGGAAGTAGAGCTCTCTAACATATATGTATATGTTTGAATATCAAAATATCTGTTACATGTTATATTAAAATGTTAGGTGGATTATGTAAGTGCCGGTCACTCGTTTTTTTTATACATATTGTTCATTTTTATCTCACCAAAAGCCACAGCAATGGTTAACACATAGCAAGACGCTGCATGTCGTCGTGTCACCTTACTTCGAGAAGGATCATTCTAACATCTCATACATCTTTTCAAATGTTCATAAATAGTATGATTTACTATATTATGCACACATTTGGTAATCACTATTGCAATATATAGAATATCATGCATGGTAGCGGATTATCCGTCTATATTTTAGTAGCAGGGTAATATGAACCAATGGCCATTTACTCTCTTGGCTCATTCAATGAAAATAGGGCATCCATTATCCAGTACTGTTTAATAGCCATACGACCCCGTCAGGTCATCTTACCACTATAATATCCATAAAGGTCACCCCGATACTTTTCGTCGAGCCACCTTGCTGCCACAAGGTGCTGCAAGTATCTGTCTATTTCACATATTTAGCCACATGCATAACATCATCCTTTTTATCATTAATACAATATGTAATTCTGTTGTGTGTGTTTTACCAATTACCGCAAGCACGCGGCATAGCTGTAGCTAGTCCGGCGAGTACGGGTCGTATCCCATAGAGAACAATGCCAATTACTAGAATTTCACAAAATATACTATCTAAATTGATGCAATTCGATGAGAAAGTGTCGCAATTAAATAGAGGAAAATAACCAATTAAGCAAAGCCTAGGGTTCGGGTTCACCACACTTGTGATACTCAACAACTAATATTTACCTCTAATTGTAATTATCTAGATTATTGGGGATGGTTTAGCCTTAATTAATTAGCAATCTCTTTCAAGCATTACCAATCGTACCTAGGTTGATCTAATTGCCTACTTTCGTGGTTCTTAGCTCAACCTAAGTCCATTAAGCTTTATGCCAACCATGGAATACAATTAATTAGTTTTCTCGTGCCCACTAATTGATTCAATCCTAGAGTATCTTAAACTACTTTCATGATTAAGATATCTCTAATTAACTATTAAGTTTCAGTTTTAATCTTCACCTTTCAGTTCATCAATTAAAAACCTAAGACGTGATAGATTGGTGATCAGGCATTCTACCAACTCATTCATGCATATAATAGTCAATCCTAATCAATCTAGAAGTAATCACAATTAGAGTTTTAACATTCAAGTCATCAGCATAATATCATCATATCACAAGAGGGTTCCTTAAAACCCTAGACTAAATCTACTCACACGTCATATAAACGGAAACCAAATTCATATTCATTAAGTAAATCATGATAGTTCAGTACAATTTAAAGAGAATAAGTAGAAGTAGAGGAGAAGAATTCAAATAGAAAGATAAAACCTGGTCTTTGGAAAGTCAAATGAAATACAACCTTTGAATGTAGTAAATTCTACTCTAGAACATCAAAATCCACAATGATTCAAGTAAAAATCTAACCTAGGAGTGTCTTTTAAGCCTAAAAACTGAGTCTAAAGTGTCTCTCTTGGTCTGAATATGTGCCTCTACGTTTCCCCCCGAATATACATCAAGTCAGCAACCAAAAACCCTAAAAATCACTTGCAGTACGGACCTGAAGCACGGCCGTGTTCCAAGACATGGCTTGGCCGTGCTTCGGGCTGGTTTCTGGAGGTTTTCTGTATCTTCTGCCCAGAGCACGGCTTGGCCATGCTCCATGCCACCAAGCACGGCCTGGCCGTGTTGGGGGCTGCCGAACTGCTTTCTTGCTGATTTTTGGTGTGTTGCCTCCATGCTTCCTCCTTAGCATATCCCAAGTCCTTTTGGCTCTTCCCATGATTATTTTATCTTGCTTCTTTGCCTCTTTTGCTTTCTTACAAACACAAAACAAACCACATCAGTATCTAGAACAAAGTATAACCAAAAGCAGAGAAATAATCACAAGTTACTATGAATTAGGGGATAAAATATAGCCATTAAGTACTCAAAATTCCCCTTTATCAAATTCCATCTCATCATCATCTCAAGCATGCATATGATTAACATATCAAGCATGCATCTCATCAATATATCAAGCATGCATCTCATCAACATCTCAAGCATGCATTTCATCAACATATTAAGTATCATCAACATCTCAAACATGCATCTCATTAACACATCAAGTATGCATCTCATCAACATGTCATATACAATTCATCTACATATGTCTAATCAATGCATTATACATATATCTCATATGCAATTCACTTACATATGTCTCCTCAATGCATCATACATATATCTTATATGCAATTCACTTACATATGTCTCATCAACGCATCATGCATATATCTTATACAAATCTCATTTTTATGCATCTCATCAATGCATCATGCGTACATCTCACACATATCTCATCTATATGCATCATGCATACATCTCACACATATCTCATCTATATGCATCTCATCAATGCATTATGCATACATCTCACACATATCTCATATATATGCATCTTATCAATATGTATTTTTATCCATACATTAAACATACATCTCCTCAATATGCAATATGTGATTTAATTTCTCATAATAAAAGGATTGAATTAACACTACAATGCAACATTAAAAGTGTATTTATTTGTATTTTGGTTCCCCTTATCATTGTCCATTCATTGGAGTTTGTTTAGATCATTCAAAAAGTAAAACAGAGCAGTTTCAACCTCAAGCATAACCTAGTAGTGTCACAGAGCACGACCATGCTTGAGATTGTGCAAAATGTGCAGTAGAATCTCAAAACAGCCCGAACCATGGCTTGTCTATGCCCTGAAACATGGCCAAGTTTCACACTGTAAACTCACGACCAACTTGACCTTTCATCACTATTATAACTACTTCATTTCAACTTTGATTAATGTGATTCTAGTGTCTGCGGAAAGCTAAGACGATTATCTACAACTTTTATGTTACCAATTTAACAGAATACAACCATATGTAAGTATAAAAGTGTCTCAAAATCAATATCATGATTCTACGCATTAGATCTGACATCTGTCCACTCATTGGACCATAAATCTCTTAGTTTAGGTTTGATTAAAGTGATTCTAGAGGGGTTTCAACGATAAGAAATATATCTACAACTTTTATGTTGAACACATCTTCTAATTCGACACAAATCATAAAATCCAAAAATATCCATTTAGAGCATCGAATTTCATCCATCCAAAGCCAGATTTCAGTACAAAACATGTATCACATATGTATTCAAACCTTTACTCTACATGGTTATTCATTTGATCATTCCAATATATGCATAAGCTACCTCCAACAACAACAACTTACAAGTACACACACACACAGATATATATATATATATATATATATATATATATATATATATATATATATATATATATTTGTAAAATCCCATGAAGTCATTACCTCTTTACTTCTAACTATTTAACTCATAATAACATTCAATTAAATTAACCAAGCATAATTAAGGTTTATGGTATACCAATAACATTGATACAATTCTGGGTTCATGTAACATTCGTAATTTCGTTTCATGTATTTAAAGTAACATCCCTAATTTTATTTCTTTTATTGATAAAGATACATAAATATTTAATTAAGGAAATAAATTTTATTGGACAATTTTTAGATATCTAAGGAAATATAATCCTCAGAAATTCTACACCTTACGTGTATGCATAGAAATGTTTTAATATTAATGGAATAGGTAAAGAGAGAAAACCTAAGAGAAAAAATTAGAAATAAATATACTATAGAAAGTTGAAATTTTTGGGTAAGGAAGATAAATTTTTGTGAAGTAAGTAAAGGTATTAAAATTTCAAGAAGATTGGATTAGGGTAATTTTTCCTAATTTAAGAGTTAAAGTTACTAAGTTTAGTATCTTCACCCATAAATTGGGCTTTCACCTACGGACACTTCATATAGAGTTTTTCTACTTCACATGAATTTTTAGCAAGCCAATAGGATAGCCAAAGGAAGAAATAAAACATAGACTTCGACTAGGATATAGAAATTGGACCGGTAGCTCAAAAATCATGAAAATGTGACTAAGCCCATTATGAAAGGTAGAATTTTAACCAAAGTAAAGAAAATGGGCAAGAATGAGCCTAAACCCAAGCAGAAAAATAAAAATAAAAATAAAATAAAGTGATGAAATAATGGTGTAATCAAGATTAGGTGACATAGCATTAAGACAAAAATTTAACAAGTGGTGTGATATCCTACATTCATAATTTTAACAAGTGGTATGATAATACATGGCATTAGGACAAAATATCTATATCTTACACTCATAATTTTAGCAAGTGGGTAATAATACATAGCATTATGATAAAACATCCTTATCCTATACAAATAATTTTAGCTAAGCAAGGAAGATTCAAGGGTTGAAAATTTGCCACCTAAAAAGGCAAACCTATCATAATTGATTAAGACAAGAGAAAAAGGAAATGAATCCCTAAATCAAAGGGACCTTGTCCCTTATCTTAAGAACATATTACCATAATTTTCAAAATATAAATCTCCTTTTCCTATGCATATCTTGACTAAGGAAGAGGAAGACAAGAACATGAGTTGCTTGTTTTCCAAAAATTCAACCAAGTGCATCCTAATTGTGATAAGGTAGACCCATGATTATGAAAGGTGAATTATTTGATAGTCTATATGAGCAAAATCCACCCTTATAACATTAGAATTTTTGTCCAAGTGAGAGAGAGGAAAAATAGAAGCAAGGTAGAGTGAGGAAAGGAGAGGAAGAAAGGAAGCAAGAGGAAGGAGAAGTCTAGAGGACTAAGTGCTCAAGGTAAGTTTAACAATATTTCTTTTTGAAGAAAAGATTTGAAACTTGTAATATTTATATGAGATTTTGATCTTAGAATTTTGATGATTGGTCATGGATGTTGCTATATCATGTTACATATTATGTATGTTTGAATGCTTAGGCTGGTGTAGATAGTTCTGCATAGGTATGGCTATGGGTGGCAAAATTTTTAGCTTCTATTTTTAAAATTCTAGGAAGAATTGATAACGAATTAAAACAAATGGTTAACATGAAAAATGTAGATCTATGTCTCACAGATTTTTAGCCACTGAAATCACTCAATTTGTAGTCCATATGAGGTAGGTATGGTCCGATTTGTAAGCAGTGGTTAGAAAATGGTTAATCACGGAAGAATATGTTAGGATAGCTTCTGTGTTTTAATTTCTGAGAACAATAAATGGTTAACATAAGAATTTTAGATATATGTGTCACGGATATTTAGCCACTGGAATCACTCAATTTGGAGTCCGTATCAGGCAGATATAGTTTGATTTGTTTACAGTGGTCAGAAATTGGTTAATCAGGGAAGAATATTTTAGGATAGCTTCTGTGTTTTAATTTTTGGGAACAATCTGTAAGGAATTAAAATAAATGATTAACATAAAAATTATTTCTATATGTGTCAAGGATTTTTAGTCATTGGAATCACTTAATTTGGAATTCTTATGAGGGAGATATGGACAGATTAGTAGGTAGAGGTCAGAACCTACCCGAGAAGAAATAACTTGTACATTGAGGGAGTAATATCACCTTGATTTCTTAATATTTCGCTAAACTATTCAACATAATAGTTTTAGATAATTGTTTTATCTTTAAATTGACACCAAGATCACCTACATCAGAGTTAAATTAAGGGAGTTATGCTCTGATTAGTAAAAGAATATCAGATAGGATGAAAACCTGCATCAAGAAAATAAAGAAATAAAATTAATATTTTAAAAAAAGAAGAATCTTATAATTGAAAATAATAAATGACTAGTATATGCCATAGCCATTGCCATTGTATGAACTTCTTACCATCTTAAGAGTGAAATTTTGACATAGAAATATTTTATAAAGTGATATTTGAAATAGTTATGTTCATGGCATGATTACCAATGATTTTTGATAATAATTATATTTTGATGAACATACTTGTTATTGAAAATATATTTTTGGCTATTATTATGAAAAGAAAAGAAATGAGTACAATCACATGGCAATCCGTGTAATGCACCAGTAGGAGACGCCCTACCAACGGTTATGATTATGCTAATGAGAAAAGAAAGAGAAAGTGTACTATGTCGGAAAGAGCGAGAAAAACCCGTATTGGAGAGTAGAAAATACTCACCTTGACTGGGGCAGCTTGATATGAGAATAAATTGATAGTCATCATATGATATTATGAAAGTAGTTAATCCTTCCATACATGTCATTACTATACGATTCTTATGTGCATAGATATAGTGCATTCATGTGACCAAAGATATTTGCTGTAGTTTATATAGATGAACATGACGTGATGAGCTATATTGATGATGATTTATTGTTGAACTTACTAGGATTTAATTCTCACTATATTTCCATGTCATGTTCAGAAAATTAGTTATGTAAATTTTTCTATGGCTCTGGCCTTTAGCGCACGTTGGATCGAGTTACTTTATGTTGGGCAGATCCCAGAATCAAATAAAATATTTGTGGTCGAGTTGGCTCAGATCTCGGTGAAGGTGCAACCACCCACATTTGTATCTCTGGAATTGGTCAACCAGAATAATTAAGATGTAGATATTTATGTGTTTGATATGTTGTACGTACGTTTTGATTAATGATGTGTATGTGAACTCTATATTGTATAATAATAATAATAAAAAAATTTGTTACAGTTCACATACACATCATTAATTTAAAAAGTCCGTACAAAAATAAAACACATATATGCCCACATCTTATTCATCCATATTGACCAGTTCTGGGGATACGGGTGCAGGTGGTTGCACATTCATCGGGATCTTAGCCAACTTGACCCAATGTACACTAAAAGCTAGTCATAGAGAATATCTACATATTTATTCTTCTGAACATGATATAGAAATATAGTGAGAATTAAATCCCAATAGGTTCAACAATAAATCATAATTATCATCAATATAGCTCATCATATCATGTTCATCTGTATAAGCTACAACAAATACGTTAGGTCACATGAATGCACTTTATCTATGCACATAAAAATTGTATAGTAATGACATGTATGGCATGAATAACTATTTTATTAATATCATATGATGGCTATCAACTTATTTTCATATCAAATTACCTCGGTTAGGGTGAGTACTTTCTACTCTTCGGTATAGACTTTTCTCATTTCGTCCGACATGGCTCACTTTCTCTTTCTTTTCTCAATTTCATAGTCATAGCCGTGAGTTGGGCATCTCCTACTAGTGCACCACACGGACCGCCATGTGACTGTGCTCGTCTCTTTTCTTTTCATATTAATAGCCAAAAATATGATTTCAATAACAAGTATGTTCATTATACTCACATATCATAATTTATCATCAAAGTATAATCATTACAAAAAATCATTGGTAATCATGCTATGAACATAATCATTTTTAAATATCACTTTATAAAATATTTTCATGTCAAAATTACACACTTAAGATGGTAAAGAGTTCATGCAATGGCAATGGCTAGGGCATACATTGGTCATTTATTATTTTTATTTATAAAATTCTTCTTCTTTCTCAAATATTATTTTCATCTCTCACTAATTAGAGCATAACTCCCTCATTTTAAGTTCGATTGAGGTGATCTTGGTGTCCATTTAAAGATAAGAGAAACCTATAAAACTCTTATGTTGAATATGTTAGTGAAATCATAAGGAATTTTAGAGTTATTACTCCTTTAAATTCAAAGTTATTTCTTCTCTGGTAGGTTTTGACCTCTACTTACTAATTTAATCATATCTCCATCCTATGGACTTTAAATTGATTGATTCCAGTGGCTAAAACTTTATGAGTAATATATCTATATTTGTCATGTTAACCAATTCTTTTAATTCTTTACAAATTCTTCCCAAAAATTGAAACACAGAAGTTTACTTAACATATTCTTCCCTGGTTAACTAGTTTCTGACCACTACTTATTAATCTGACCATATTTTCCTAGTATAGATTCCAAATTGAATGATTTCAGTGGCTAAAAATTTGTAAGAATTACCACACACACACACACACACACAGATATATATATATATATATATATATATATATATATATATATATATATATATATATATATATATATATATATATATATATATTTCATGTTAACCATTTCTATACATTTTTCTCAAAAATTTAAACATAGAAGCTTACCAAACAGATTCTTCCCTAATTAACCATTTTTTTATCACTGCATACTAATCGAACCATATCTCCACCGTTTGAACTCCAAATTGGGTGATTCTAGTGGCTAAAAATTTGTGAGATATATATCTACATTGTTTATGTTAACCATTTCTTTTATTTCCAAACCAATTCTTCCTAGAATTCTAAAAACAAAAGCTTCACTAGTTACTCTGAAATATAGTTTTCTTAGCTTAGCCTTTCCTAAAGCTCTAGTACATCCTTTTATTAAGTCCTCCTCTATTTTTCTTCCAAATTTCCACCTAACCATAGAATTACTCATCTCAACATTTAATTATATTTATTACTTAATTTAATATATTCTATCATCCACTTCAAAAGAAAAATAGAATCAAATCATGCATCACTAAGGCTGTTTCTCAACAGAAATTTCTCATGGTCTTCCCCTAGTTGTTTAAGGTTGTACTTAATTTACCAACCTAACCATCTTCCATCCATTTTTACCACATCCCAATATACATCACAGCAGTACAAAAACTCCTAAAAGTTCGCTACCCAAAGCCGTGCCTAAGCAAAAAATTTCCATACCAATATATGCATTCAAACATCCATCACATGCGAGATCAACATGTAACATGATATAGCAATATCGATGATGCCAATCATCAAAGCAGCAAATTTTATCAAAGTTTTAGGATCAAAATCCCATATAAATGTTACAAATTTCAAATATTTTCTTCAAAAAGAGATTTTGATAAACCTACCTAAAGATCTCTCTTGCTCACTTACTGAATTCTTTTTCTTGTTTCCTCTTGAAGAAAGTGGCAAGATTCCTCCCTTCCCTTAACTTTTTCAGCAGCTTAAATAAGAGAAGGAGTGGGAGTTTTGAACCCTAAAGATAATGAGAAAAGATGGATTCAAGTGGAGATTAAGCTAACCTACCTTGAGTATTTAGTCCTCTAAACTTCTTCTTCTTCCTTCCTCTCTTCTCTCTTTCTCTCATTTGCTCACACTGTAACAACTCCATTTAAGTATCAATTTTTTTTAAATACCATGAAGTTATTACCTCGTTACAACTTAACTCAATATAACATTTATGTAATTTATACAATACAGAGTTTACATACATGTCATTAATCAAAACATACGTACAACATATCAAACACATAAAAATCTATATCTTATTTATTCTGGTTGACCAATTTCGGAGATACAGGTGCAGGTGGTTGCACCTTCACCGGGATCTAAGCTAACTCGACCACAAACATTTTATTTGCTTCTGGGGTCTGCCCAACATAAAGTACTCGATCCAACGTGCACAAAAAGCCAGAGCTATAGAAAAATCTGCATAAGTAATTTTCTGAACATGATATGGAAATATAGTGAGAATTAAATCCCAATAAGTTCAACAATAAATCATAATTTACCATCAATATAGTTCATCATATCATGTTCAGTTGTATAAACTACAGAAAATATCTTTGGTCACATGAATGCATTATATCTATGCACATAAGAATCATACAGTAATGATATGTATGACAGGATTAACTATTTTCAGAATATCATATGATGAATATCAATTTATTCTCATATCAAGCTACTCCGGTTAGGGTGAGCATTTTCTACTCTCTGGTACGGGCTTTTCTCGCTCTGTCCGACATGGCCCACTTTCTCTTTCTTTTCTCATTAACATGATCATAACCGTTGGTAGGGCGTCCCCTACTGGTACATCACACGGATTGCCATGTGACCGTGCTCATTTCTTTTCTTTTCATAATGATAGCCAAAAGTATGCTTTCAATCTGATCAATGTGAAGCTAGTTTTTAGGAGCTTAAGACAAGACTGACCACTCCTCCAGTTTTTATTATTCCAGACCCCACATGACATTTTGAAGTGTATAGTGATGCTTCAAAGAAAGGGCTAGGGTGTGTGCTAATGCAAGACAAGAGAGTAGTTGCTTACGCCTCTAGACAACTAAGACCCCACGAAGGAAACTATCCAACCCATGATCTTGAATTGGCAGCGGCGGTGTTTGCTTTAAAGAATTGGCGACATTTCTTATATGGAGCAACCTTTGAAGTATATTATGATCACAAGAGTCTTAAATATCTCTTTGATCAAAATGAGTTAAATATGAGGCAATGAAGATGGGTGGAATTTCTCAATGACTACAAGTTTGAGATAAAGTATCATCCAGGAAAGGCGAATGTTGTAGCTGATGCCTTAAGTCGAAAATCTCTACACGTAGGCCAAATGATGTTGCACGATATGCAAATGCTAGAGGAGTTTCGGAATTTGAAGCTGGACACTACTTTTTCCTCAAAGAAGCTAACCATTAATGGTTTAAGTATAGGGTGTGACCTTAGAGCCCAGATTAAAGAGGCTCAAGTTCACAACCAATACTTACAGGATCATAAAGATCAAGGAAATTTTTCTACCATGGAAGATGGAGCAATCATGTATCAAGGAAGGATTTGTGTCCCTCAAGAACGAGAGTTGAGGACTAAAATCCTACAGGAAGCACATCAGAGTAAATATACTGTCCATCCTGGATGCACTAAAATGTACCAGGACTTAAAGATGATGTATTGGTGGCCAGGGATGAAAAAGGATATTGCGGAGTTTGTGGCGAAATGTCTAATTTGTAAAAAGGTGAAGGTGGAGCATCAAAAGCTAGCGGGATTTCTACAACCTCTTGGGATCCCTAAATGGAAATGGGACAGTATCTCGATGGACTTTGTTGTAGGTTTACCTAAGACTTTAGTGGGACATGACTCTATCTGGGTAATAGTTGACAGATTAACCAAATCTGCTCACTTTCTGCCCATAAAAATTAACTTTTCACTGGATAAATTGGCCCAACTGTACGTCTAGGAAATATTTAGACTGCATGGGATTCCCTTAAATATTGTTTCTGATAGAGATCCGAGGTTCACGTCGAGGTTTTGGAAGGCATTTCAGGAAGCTTTCGATACTCAGTAGCGGTTTAGTACTGCCTACCATCCTCAGATTGATGGGCAAACAGAACGAACCATTCAAACCCTAGAAGATATGTTGAGGGCCTGTGTGATAGAGCAAGGTAAAGGATATGATAAGTACATACCTTTAGTAGAGTTTGCTTATAATAATAGTTATCACTCCAGTATTAAGATGGCCCCCTATGAAACTTTATACGATAGAAAGTGCTGATCTCCACTATGTTGGTTCGAGGTAGGAGAAAAGAACTTGTTGGGTCCTGATCTAGTTCAACAAACCACTGAACAAATCAGGATGATACGAAACAAAATACTTACAGCTCAAAGTCGGCAAAAGAGTTACTATGATAAGAGACATAGACCTCCAGAGTTTGAGGAAGGAGACCATGTATTTATGAAACTTTTCCCGACTACTGGAGTTGGTAGGTCTCTCAAAACAAGAAAGCCAAGTCCATGATTTTTGGGACCCTACCAAATTCTGAAGAAAGTAGGGACATCAGCATATCAAGTTACTCTCCCATCTAATTTGTCCAACCTGCATAATGTTTTCCACGTCAGCTGCGAAAGTATCTTCCAGATTCATCACATGTAATACAGGATGAAGCAATCCAAATAAAGGAGAACATGACATACCAGCTAGTACCTGCATCCATATTGGACACTGACGTGAAGCAACTGAGAAATAAAACCATTCCCCTTGTTAAGGTGTTATGGGAAGGTTTGACTCTGGAAGAAGAAACTTGGGAGCTGGAAGAAGTCATGAGGAAGAAATATCCGCAATTGTTTTTATTAGGAATTTTTCTGAAATTTTAAGGACCAAATTTATTTTAGGGAGAGAGAAATGTAGCATCCCTAATTTCATTTCTTTTATTGATAAAAGTACATAAATATTTAATTAAGGAAATAAAATTTATTAGACAATATTTTAGATATCTAAGAAAATATAATCCTTAGAAATTCTTCACCTTATGTATATGCATAGAAAATGTTTCTAACATTAAGAGAACAAATAAAGAGGGAAAACCTAATAGGAAAAAGAAATTAGAAATAACATACTAAAGAGATGCAAAATTCTTGGGTAGGTTCTAACCTTTACTTACTAATCTGACTATATCTCCTACATAAGAATTCCAAATTAAGTGATTCCAGTGGCTAAACATCCGTGACACATAAATATATAATTCATATGTTAACCATTTATTTTAATTCCTTATAGAATTTTCCCAAAAATTAAAACACCGAATCTATCCTAACATATTCTTCCCTGATTAACCATTTTTTGATCTTTGTTTACAAATTGGAACATATCTACCTCATATGAACTCTAAATTGAATGATTCTGGTGGCTAAAAATCTGTGACATATATAGCTATAATTCATATGTTAACCATTTACTTTAATTCTTTATAGATTGTTCCCAGAAATTAAAACACCGAAGCAATCCTAACATATTCTTCCCTAATTAAAAATTTTCTGACCTTTGTTTACTAATTGGACCATATATACCTCATATGAACTCTAAATTGAATGATTCCAGTGGCTAAAAATCTGGGAGACATCAATCTACATTTGTTAGGTTAACCATTTGTTTAGATTCCCTATAGAATGTTCCCAGAAATTAAAACATAGAAGCTTAAAATTCTGCCACCCATAGCCATACCTATGCAGAACTATCTACACCAACCTAAGTATTCAAACATACATCACATGCAAGATCAATATGTAACATGATATAACAATATCCATGACCAATCATCAAAGTTCTAAGATCAAAATCTCATATAAATATTATAAATTTCAAAAGTTTTCTTCAAAAAGAAATATTGTTAAACTTACTTAAGAATCTCCCTAGCTTACTTAGTGAATTGGTTTTCTTGTTTCCTTTTGAAAGAAGTAGCAAGATTCCTCCCTTCCCTTAGCTTTTCTAGCAGCTTAGGTAAGAGAAGGAGGGTGAATTTTTGAACCTCAAGGATGAAGAAGAAAAATGGATTCAAGTGGAGATTAAGGTAACTTAGCTTGAGTACTTAGCCTTCTAAACTTCTCCTTTTTCTTCCTTCCTTTCTTCTCCTCTCTTTCTCTCCTTTCCTCACTCTACCTTGCTTCTATTTCTCTTTCTTCCTCACTTGGACGAAATTAGAATGTTGTAGGGGTGGGTTTTGCTTAAATAGACCACCAAATAATACACCTTTCATGATCATGGGTCTACCTTATCACAATTAGGATACACTTTGTTGAATTTTTGGAAAACAAACAACTTATGTTCTTGTCTTCCTCTTCCTTAGTCAAGATATGCATAGGAAAAGGAGTTTTGTATTGAAAATTATGATAATATGTTCTTAAGATAAGGGACAAGGTCCCTTTGATTTAGGGATTCATTTCCATTTTCTTTTGTCTTAAACAAGTATGATAGGTTTGCCTTTTTAGGTGGCAAATTTCTAGCCCTTGAATCTCCATTATTTAGTTGATATTATTTGTGTGGGATAGGAATGTTTTGTCCTAATGCCATGTATTATCATACCACTTGCTAAAATTGTGAGTGTAAGATATAGATGTTTTTGTCCTAAAACCTTGTATTATCATGCCACTTGCCAAAATTATGAATGTAGAATCACACCACTTGCTAAATTTTTGTCTTAATGCCATGTAACCTAATCTTTATTATTATTACATTATTATATCATCACCTAATTTATTTTATTTTATTTTTCCTCTTGGATTTGTGCTTATTCCTACCCATTATGGGCTTATTCCTACCCATTTTCTTTGCTTTGGATAAAATTCTACCTTTCTTGGAGGGCTTGGTCACATTTTCATAATTTTTGGGCTATTGGTCCAATTACTATATCCTAGTCCAAGTCTATGTTTTATTTCTTGCTTAGGTTATCCAATGGGCTTGCTAGAAACTTATGTGAAGTGGAAAAACTCTATATGAAGTGTCCATAGGTAAAAGCCCAATGTATGGGTAAAGATTTTAAACTTAGTAACTCTAGTTCTTGAATTAAGAAAAATTACCCTAATCCAATGTTCTTGAAATTTTAAGACCTTTACTTGTTTTTAAAAATTTACCTTCCTTATCCAAGAATTTTGCATCTCTTTAGTATGTTATTTCTAATTGTTTTTTCCTATTAGGTTTTCCCTCTTTATTTGTTCTCTTAATGTTAGAAACATTTTCTATGCATATACATAAGGTGAAGAATTTCTAAGGATTATATTTTCTTAGATATCTAAAATATTGTCTAATAAATTTTATTTCCTTAATTAAATATTTATGTACTTTTATCAATAAAAGAAATGAAATTAGGGATGTTACACACACTATCTTGCTTCTATTTTTTCCTCTCCCTCACTTGGATGAAATTATAATGTTATAAGAGTAGTTTTTGCTTAAATAAATTATTATGTGGTCCAACTCTCATTATTATGGGTCTACTTTATCACAATTAGGATGCACTTGGCTGCTTTTTGGAGGAAGAGAACTAATGTTCTTATCTTCCTCTCATTTAGTCAAGATATGCATAGAAAAAGGAGATTTGTATTTGAAAATCATGACAAAATATTCTTAAGACAAGGGACAATGTCCCTTTGATTTAAGGATTTATTTTCTTTTTCTTTTGTCTCACTCAAGTATGATAAGTTTGCCTTTCTAGGCGGTAAATTTTCAGCCCTTGAGTTTTCCTTGTTTGGCTAAAATTATTTGTGTAGGATAAGGATGTTTTATCCTTATGCCATGTATTATTACCTACTATATCATCATATGGCTTGCTAAAATTATTAGTGTAAGATATAGATGTTTTGTCCAAATACCATGTGACCTAATCTTGATTATTATTAAACTACTATTTCATCACATGGTTCTTATTTTTATTTCTTAGATTTGGGCTCATTCTTGCCTATTTCCTTTGCTTTGGCTAAAATTCTACATCTCATGGAAGGCTTGATCACATTTTCATGATTTTTGGGCTATATGTCCAACTTCTATATCCTAGTCCAAGTCTATGTTATATCTCTTGCTTGGGCTATCCAATTTTCTTACTAGAAACTCATGTGAAGTGGAAAAACAAACTCTATGAAGTGTCCATAGGTGAAGGTTCAATGTATGGGTGGAGATGTTAGACTTAGTTACTCTAACTCTTGAATTAGGAAAAATTACCCTAATCCAAATTTTTTTGAAATTTTAAGACCTTTGCTTACTTCCAAACATTTATCTTTGTTACCCAAGAATTTCGTCTCTCTTTAGGATGTTATTTCTAATTTTTCCTATTAGGTTTTTTCTCTTTACCTATTCTCTTAATGTTAGAAACATTTTATGTGCATACACATAAGGTGAAGAATTTCTAAGGCTTATATTTTCTTAGATATCTAAAAATTATTTAATAAATTTTATTTCCATAATTAAATATTTATGTACCTTTATTAATAAAAGAAACAAAATTAGTTATGTTATATTTCTCTCCCCCTAAAAGAAATTTTTTCATCAAAAGTCTAGAAATTACCTAATAAGAACAATTGCAGATTTTTCTTTCTCATGACTTTTTCCAGCTCCCTAGTTGATTCTTTTAGAGCCAAACTTTCCCTTAATACCTTAACTAGGGGAATGGGTTTATTCCTAATTTGCTTCACGTCGGTCTTCAATATGGATGCTGGTACTAGCTGGTATGTCATGTTCTCCTTTCTTCGGATTGGTTCATCCCGTATTACATGTGAAGAATTTGGAAGATACTTTTGAAGTTGTGACACATGGAAAACATCATGCAAGTTGGAAAAATTAGTTGTGAGGGAAACTTGATATGCTGACGTCCCTACTTTCTTCAGAATTTGGTAAGGTCCCAAAAATTGCAGACTTAGCTTTCTAGTCTTGAGATACCTACCAACTCCAGTAGTCGAGAAAAACTTCAGAAATACATGGTCTCCTTCCTCAAACTCTAGAGGTCTATGTCTCTTATCATAGTAACTCTTTTGCCGACTCTGAGCTATAAGTATTTTGTCTCGTATCATCTTGATTTGCTCAGTAGTTTGTTGAAATAGATTAGGACCCAACAAGTTCTTTTCTCCTACCTTAAACCAACAGAGTGGAGATTGGCACTTTCTACCATATAAAACTTCTTAGGGGGCCATCTTAATACAAGAATGATAGCTATTATTATAAGAAAACTCCATTAAAGGTAGGTACTTATCCTATCCTTTACCTTGCTCTATCATACAAGCCCTCAACATATCTTCTAGGGTTTGAATGGTCTGTTCTGTCTGTCCATAAGTCTGAGGATGGTAGGCAGTACTGAACCGCAACTAGATTCCAAAAGTTTCCTGCAACGCATTCCAAAACCTTAACGTGAACCTTAGATCTCTATCAAAAACGATATTTAAGGGAGATCTTTAGGAAGGTTTAACAATATCTCTTTTTGAAGAAAAGCTAAGAAATTTGTAACATTTATATGGGATTTTGATCTTAGAACTTTGATGAAATTTACAATATTTTCTACTTTGATGATTGGCCATGAATGTTGCTATATCATGTTACATGTTGATCTTGCATATGATAGATGTTTTGAATACTTTGGTTGGTGTGGAAAGTTCTGCATAGGTATCACTATGTGTAGAAATTTTTTAGGATTTTTATACTACTGTTATGTATATTTGAATATGGCAAAAAATTGATGTAATATGATTGGATTGATAAAATGAGTATGGCATTAAACACTTAGAAGAAGATCATGAGACAATTCTGTTGGGAAACACCCTTAATACTACATGATTTGATTTCTATTTTCTTGAGAAGTAGATGATGGAATATGTTAAATTAAGTGTAAGGAATCTAATTAAAATGTTGAAATAAGTAATCTTATAATTAGATGTAAATTAGGAAGAAAATAGAAGATGACATAATAAAAGGATGAACTAAAACCTTAGGAAATGTTTGGTTAGAAAACTGGATTTCGGAATAAATAGGAAAGCTTCTGTTTTTTTAAATTCTAGGAAGAATTGGTTAAGAATTAAAAGAAATGATTAACATAAAAAATGTAGATATATGTCTCATAGATTTTCTACTAGTGGAATCACCCAATTTGAATTTCAAATAAGGGAGATATGATTTGGTTAGTAAGTAGTGGTCAGAAAATTATTAACTAGGGAAGAATCTATTAGGTAAGCTTTTGTGTTTAAATTTCTAGAAAAACTCTGTAGGTAATTAAAAGAAATGATTAACATGAAAAATGTAGATACATGTCTAACAAATTTTTATCTAATGGATTCATTCAATTTGGAATCCATATGAGGTAGATATGGTCAGATTAATACGCAGTGGTCAGAAACTAGTTAACCAGAGAAGAATATGTTAGGTAAGCTTATATGTTTGAATTTTTGGGAACAATTTGTAAGGAATTAAAAGAAATAGTTAACATAAAAAATATAGATATATGAATAATTAATTTTTAGCCATTGGAATTACTCAATTTAGAGTCCATAGAAGGGAGATATGGTCAGATTAGTAAGTATATGCCAAAACATACGCACGAAGAAATAACATTAAATTTGAGGAAGTAATAACACCAAGACGATTTCACTAAAATGTTTAACATAAGAATTTTAAAGGATTGTCTTAACTTTAAATGGACACCAAGATCACCTTAATTGGAGTTAAAATGAGGGAGTTATGCTCTTATTATTGAGAGATGAAAATAATATTTAAGAAAGAAGAAGAATTTTATAAATGGAAATAATAAATGACTAGTGTATGACTTAACCGTTGCCATTGCATGAACTGCTTACCATCTTAAGTGTGTAATTTTGACATGGAAATATATTATAAAGTGATATTTGAAAATGATTATGTTCATGGCATGATTGTATTTTACCAATGATTTTTGGTAATGATTATGCTTTGATTATAAATTATGGCATGTGAGTATGATGAACATACTTGTTATTGAAATCATATTTTTGGCTATTATTGTGAAAAGAAAACAAAAGAGATTAGCATGGTCACATGGCAGTATGTGTGGTGCACCAGTAGGGGACGCCTTACTCACAGCTATGATTATACTATGTGAAAAGTAAGAGAAAGTGTGCCATGTCAGACGGAGCGACAAAAGCCCGTACCGAAGGGTAGATAGTACTCATCCTTACCAGGGAAGGTTGATATAAAAATAAGTTGATAGCCATCATATGATATTCTAAAAATAGTTATTCTTGTCGTTACTACACGATTTTCATGTGCATAGATAAAGTGCATTCATGTGACATAATATATTTGTTGTAGCTTATATAGATGAACATGACATGATGAGCAATATTGATGATGATTATGATTTATTGTTGAATCTACTGAGATTTAATTCTTACTATATTTCCATATCCTGTTCAGAAGACTAAATATGCTGATATTCTCTATGACCGGCTTTTAGCATACGTTGGGTCGAGTTGGCTAAGATCCCGGTGAAGGTGCAACCACCCACACCCGTATCCCCAGAACTGGTTAATATGGATGAATAAGATGTAGAAATATATGTGTTTTATTTTTGTACAGACGTTTTTATTTAATTGTATATGTGAACCCAGAATTGTATTAGTGTTAATGGTAGACCATAAACCTTAATTATACTTGGTTAATTTAATTGAATGTCATTATGAGTTAAATAGTTAGAAGTAAAGAGATAATGACTTCATGTTATATGTAAAATAAAAAAAGGAGTTGTTACATAATTAGTATCAAAGCAGGTTGATCCTAGTTGGCTAGTAGGTGGATGTTTATCTGAATTGATCTTATAGTGTCTTGAGTATATTTGTGGTTATGTTGTGTAGGAGATCAGTGTAACGCCCCCAATTTACGTTACGTAAAATAAACATTTTTTTTTCACAATCAGATATTCTCCATAAAGATGCACAATTCAATTCTTTGTCATTTCTCTCATGTCTACACAATAGACAAACTAAGTCTATAAACATCAAAGTACAACAGAAATGGGGATCCTACCTGTAGCGTTCAGAGCACTCTAGAATACAAACATAGTATATTTCAAAAACTGTGAGCCTTGAAAAATGTTTTAAAATGTGGAAAATGTAGAAATATCGTGTAGTCAGTTTGATAACTTAGTGAGCAGATAATACCTCCTATGACCTCTTAGGTCAGCATATGGATGTACTCATGTTTTAAAATTTGTCACTTATTGAAAATCTGTAAACAAAATCTAGCTATTATTTCGACAAAAATCGTTGGCCGCAAATTTTGAATATATGTGCAAAAATCTACTTTAAAGTTGTTGATATTCGGTGAAAAAGAAACATTTTTGAGCTTATAAAAGTATGTGAAAATAAAAAAATACCTAGTTAACTGATAGGATGCAGTTGTTTGCTTCAAACTAAATGTAATCAATCAATTGTAAAATAAACCAATCCAAATTAAAATTTCTCAAAATAACTAGTCGACTTAATAATACTGATAGTCAACTGGCAAGACCATTGGGAAAATAAAATAAATCATTTGATTGTTCCTCTTCAACAATTAACTTGTTTTTATTTTCACTCTTTTTTTTTACAATTACACCTATCACCTACAACTTTCCTACAAGAATCAAGACATCAATACTTCATCAAGGACAACAAGGAAAAGAAAAATTTCTGATGATATCTTAACCTTATTCTCTTTATGTGTTTAATATGAACCACGATCACAACTATTGTACATATAGATGCTTGCCGTCATTTTTTGAAAATTTTACCTTCAATTTAGCTTATATCCTCCAATCACTTACATAATTGTTCTAATTATTTCCGGCTTATTCGCATAGCTATCATAAGTATGTCTTTCTCTGAGTTCTATAAATGCACATGTTAATATCTTTACTTTCATACTCAAAGTTAAAGTGTGTGCAACTATGGAGAGAATCGCATTCCGTCAGTTTCGAAATATTTGTGTCTTTTGTGGTTCCAGTCCTGGAAAATATGGAGAGTATGTGAAAGTTGCTCAAAACCTAGGTATGGTGTTGGCTAGGAGAAAGATTTATTTAGTCTATGGTGGAGGTAACCGTGGATTAATGGGGTGTGTGTCTACAGCTGCACATGTAGGAGGATGTCAAGTTCTAGGTATTATTCCTACAGCTCTACCTGTATCCAACATCGTAGGAAAGAAAATTGAGGAAGAGTTTAGGGTAGCTTCCATACATGAGCGCGTGGCTAAAATGATGAGCAATGTTGATGCCTTCATTGCCTTACTAGGTAGTTTTGGTACTTTAGGAGAGATTTTCTAAATAGTTTCTTGGGCACAACTGAATATGCATCACAAACTGATAGGTTTGTTAAATGTTAACCATTTCTTTGATGGTTTGTTGTCTTTTCTTGATCAAGCTATAGAACAGAGGTTCATCCCACACTCAGGACGACGAATTCTCATCTCAGCTTCAAATGTTGAGGAGTTGATTTATGCTTTACAAACATATGTTCATGTACCTGATCCAACTATGGCTCAAATAGAATGGACGATAGACAACCGCAGGAAGCGGAAATTGGATTTGGATCTTCATCTTTAAATGTAGTAAAACATACCCATTGCTGTACCACTTTTACTTTCTCAAGATCTACTTGGATACCATCTTTACCAACCATACTCCCTTAGAGATGGTAAAACTATATTTAAATGTTGCTTATGATCCTCTGTACTCTTGAAACATATTAGTATTTCGTTAATAAAGATAATAATAAATTTATTCAATAATAGTTTAAATACTCTATTCATTAAGTCTATGAATGTAGTTAAGGCATTTGTCAAACTAAATGACATCACTAAGAATTCATAATTCCCATAATGAGTCCTAAAAGAACTTTTTCGAATATCCTTTTCCCTTATCCTCAATTAATGATACTCATATCTCAAATAAATTTTTGATTTAAGCACCTTGTAACTGGTCAAACAGATCATTTATATGAGGTTATGAGTATTTATTCCACACTATCACCTTATTTAACTGTCTGTAATCTACGCACAATCGCAATGATCCATCTTTTGTTTTTCACAAATAGTATTGGAGCTCTCCAAGAAGGAATACTAGGGTATAAAAATCTCTTGTCCAACAAGTCCTACAACTAATTCTTCAATTCCTTGAGTTTAGTCGTTACCATTCTATATGGGGGTATAGACACTGGTTGGATTTCAAGAAATAAATCAATACCAAATTCTATTTTATGTTTCGAGATAATCCTGACAATTTCTCATGAATTACATCAGAAAATTCTCTAACCACTAGAACTTGATTTACACTAGTATACTTTATATCAACATCTCCCACTACTGCCAAATATCTTTGGCACCTTTTTATAATAACTTATGAGCTCTTAGAGTAAAGATTAAATTACTGGGTACCTCACTACAATCTCCTTGTATCTAGAAGGAAGATTCTCCAAGAATATTAAACTTAATCATCTTAGGATTACATTCTAAACTGGCATGACATGATGCCAATCAATCAATTCCCAATTTCACATCAAAGTCTACCATATTTAGACAACCGGTAAAACGAATATCATATTCAGAAATGATCATATTTGGCATTTATCTTAATTCTTTAAATTCTCTGGCACGCATATCCCTTTCACTTTCAAACAGTAATTGACCCATAGATACTTCTTAAGATGCCATGATATTCAATCAACTTTATACTAGGAAATTGAGCAACTTGGAATAGAAAGGAAATTGAGACCCTATAGAATCCCTCAACAGCACCTGAAGTATAAATATGTCTGGCTCATATCTATACTAAAGGTCTTCCTAAAGAACCCTTTGCTCTGATAGCCACAAGGAAACCTAATGCTCTGATACCAACTTGTAACGCCCCCAATTTATGTTACATAAAATAAACATTTTTTTTCGCAATCAGATATTCTCCATAAAGATGCACAATTCAATTCTTTGTCATTTCTCTCATGTCTACACAATATATAGACCAAGTCTATAAACATCAAAGTACAACAGAAATGGGGATCCTGCATGTAGCATTCAGAACAATCTAGAATACAAACATAATATAATTCAAAAATCGTGAGCCTTGAAAGCAACGTAGACTCACCCATAGAATATGTCACCTAATTGATCACCTATCTGTAGGATCAGACTCTGTATTCTCATATGAAAAATGTGAAAATATCATGTAGTGAGTTTGGAAATTCAGTGAGCAGATAATACCTCCTATTACCTCTTAGGTCAGCATATGGATGTACTCATGTTTTAAAATTTGTCACTTAGAAAATACAGTTCAGAAGTACATCCATATGGGACCCGTATTTTAAATAATTTCAAATAAAAGGATATTCAGATATCCAAACCATATTCAGCACGGTATGATCATTAAACAAATGTTGTTATGCTCAGTTGTATAAACTATAGTAAAATATTAAGCTTTTGAGATAAAGTTATAAACTTTTAAAATGACCTGCCTCATTCAGCGATCTGGTCAATCCACACACACATTTGTTATACGCATAGTGACCAATCGATTACAGTCACAATAATGATTAGGGAATGTGAGTCCATTACACATCTGCCTCCTCACATTACCACTGTCACTTGGTTGGAGCGGCCATCCCTTGATTCACTCAAGCTAATAGGGCGTCCTCTATTCGGTACCGTCACAAGCCATACAACCTATCGATATTCATCCATACATATAAATGCATATTCATCAACGCAATGTAAAATTATCAAACAACTTGCCATGAGCTTTATGCTTGACATTCAATCATAATCAGTAACTTTATAGTTTCATAAATCAATGCCACGTGCATAACTATTCACTTTATCATTTAATGAGAAATACATGTGAAATCAGATATACCATGAGTTCAGAAATCCATTCTCAAAATTATACTCTTTTGGAACAGTATTTCAAATTGTAGGCAATTCAAATAATTTTAATGCATCTCAGTAACACATAAGAGTGTAAATATCTCATAAACATAATCATATACATGCTCAAAGATCAAGATGAGTATAGGGCAAGCCATAAGAAGAATCATCTACTCACAGAGTAATGGCTCTAGATTGGACAGCCTCAAAATATACTTTTCCAATCCACATTTGACTAAATAGACTTAAAAAACGGTCCAGAGGGTCCAAAAATTAAGGAAATGACTCCGGGAATTTGGTCACTATTTATGGCTGGAAAACACTGTAACATCCTAAGTTAGATAAATTTAAGGATGAGTAGAAAATACATATGACAAGTGATTGAGATGCTTAGTTATATGATTATAAGGCAAGCATAAAATAGGTAACATAGTTAATGTTGAATCACATAAATAAAATTCTTAAGAGCATAAATTAGAGGAATAGGATACAAATATATATTCCTTAGGATGCTACTAATTTAGGATTAGCAACATAATAAGGAAGGAAGAAACATTATGTGATGCAATATAAATATATATACATATTTTCCTCTCACCTCCACCATACACATTATTATATATATATATATATATATATATATATATATATATATGTATATATATATATATATATGTATATATATATATTCACATACAAGAACAAAAGGTTTACGTATATGTGTACCCTTGCCTCATTTAAACCATGCATATCATAATATAGCCACCATGCATGCACATGAATTGAAACAAAACACAACAGCCTTGGTAGGTTAAAAAGGATGAGTGCAGCGTAGGCGATACAAGCAGAAATAAGAGTTGGAATACAAGCAGAAACAAGAGTTGGAATGCATGCAAAAAAAAAAAAACACACCCGCATGGCAGCAGGAAAACAAGCCATCTTGCCCAGCAGAATGCACGCCACATTTGCACCAAAACCCAGTAGAAAACCTTGCCCCACATGTAGCAGAAACACACCAACTTCAACAGCAAATTCAGGCCAGAAAACAGAGCATCACACAAGCAATTTTCTTTGGCAGCCTAGGTCCCTCTTACGTGTAAAACAACTACCCACCCTTTGAGCATAATATAATAGAGTTATGCATGCAATAAGCCACATGGAGAGGCAGCAGAAAACCTACTCCCTGCCCTGCAGAATCCAAGGGATTCCAGCAACCTTTAGCGCACAGCAGCTTGCATCTGTGGTAGCGGCAGAAACACTTACCCTTGCCTCACGCTAGCATGAAAAATGAGAGAAGGAAGTAACCAAAAACTCAAGAGGCAAGAGGAAGGAAGAGGGAGAGGGTAGCCAGGAAGAAGAAGGAGGTTGAGAGAGGAGGAAGAGAGTGGAAGAACCAGAGAAAAGAATGGAGAGTTTCCTTCCCTCACCATAAGGCAGTGAGAGTGAGAGTGAGTGCTGAGGTTTGAAGCCTTGATCACCCCATATTTGGTGCAATAAATGTGACTGAGTTGTAAAGGAAACCAAGAGGAGAAGGAAGCTGTAAATTGAGAGCCATAGGAGTTGGTTTACATAAGGTAAGTCTGGCTTCTTATAAAAATCCGATTTTGAGTTTATTAGGTTAATTTTCGGCCCTGCATGGATGACTTTCTATCTAAAATATGAAAACATTTTCAACATATAAGTTGTAGCCCTATGTATTAGATTTCTATAGCATTTTGAATCACATCCATTGGATGTAAAATGAGAGAGTTATAGTCCATGGAGTGATCAGAGGTCAGAATCGGGTTTAGAATCCAGGCTGGTGAAGAATAGCTTCTATTTTCGAATGTTTGGGAGTAATCCATAAGGAATATGAAGTCATGGTTGACATAAACGATGTAGATACATTTCTCACGGTCACATAGCCACTGGAATCACAACATTTCGATTCCATATGAGTGAGTTAGGATCTGATTAGTGAGGAAAGGTCATAGAGCATAGAAGAGTTAGGTTGAGAAAATAGAAACCTTTTTGCACCCGAAAATATTGGCTTAGTAAATTTAGTAAATGACCTTTAAATTATCTAATTTTTGGTTAGAAGAGTATTAAGATGTTCATAATCAATTCTGGAAATTTTCATGATTTTTGAGAACCTACAACTAGGTCGTTTGCAATTAAAACCGTGTTGTGGACAATTTGCTGGACACCTTAGACTGTTGATGGAAAGACAAAAAGTTGAAGGGGTTAAATGTTTAATTTTTGTATGAAACTTTTATGAAATGTTATAGGAATCCTTATTAAGAATATCACCAAATTTTAGAAACTTCTGGGCAGTGTAAGGCACATAATAACATGTAGAAATTAGGAAGGGCAGGAAATGAGGCAGAACAGACCATAACTGGGGACATCCTTAAAACTTGGGTTATTCGAGGGGTCAAATGAATTATTTTTTACTTGAAATTTTTATGGTGTTTATATAACATATCTAATATTCTTCATATATAATATCATGAATTTTGAAGAAGTTTTACTAGTCCAAATGAATGAAAAACAGAATAGAAATGGAACTGAAACTAATCTGCACTGTTATGGTTATGGAGGTAGTTTTTGGGGTTGAATGGAAGAGTTAAGGGCTGAGAGAATTACTAAATAAAATAAACATGTAAAGGTACACCCATAAAAATTTTTATAATTTTTAGAGGACTTTTGTCATATTTAATAATAACCCCAAATCTCAACAAAATTATAGTTTTGTTTTCAGGAGCAGAAGATTTTAAACTAGAGATTTATGACTTTAGGTACTAATATGCATGCATTAACCAAGAACTCTTATATGTTTTAGTTAGAGTTGCTGATAGTAACATTGGCAGCCCTGGAAAGGAAGTGATTATGCTGGAATTGAGGTAGCTGGCTTTTCCTTAAAACACCTCTTTATGCTTATGAACTTAAAATTATGAATTTTCACTGATTGCCTGACTTTTACGCTATGATAAACGATGGTCTAAAGATATGTTATGTATGTATTCTCGGGAATTAAAGGGGTGCACAAAAGGGAGCCAAGTAAGCTCCATTTCTCTCACGATTGGCCAATAATAGGAGATGCATATCCCTTTGCAGGTATGGCCGTATTTGACTGCATTGGGTAAGTAGACCATGATGTTATGGGTCCGTGTGACCAAGATGCCGTATGTATGATGTATGGTCAATGCTTATGTTTCAGTGAAATAATTTGAGATGTTTTAAGAAATGAAATGTGTACTATTTTTCTGAAAAATTTAGTAGCTAGCTCTTCCTTAAAACACTCTTTATGTTTATGAACTTGAATTTATCAAATTTCACTGGTTTCCTGACTTTTATGCTACGATGAATGATAGTCTTAAGATATGTAATGTATGCATTCTTGGGAATTAGGGGGTGCACAAAAGGGTTCCAAGTAAGCCCCATTTCCCTCACGATTGGCCAATAATAGGATATGCATAGCCCTTTGTAGGTATGGCCGTATTGACTGCATTGGGTAAGTAGACCATGATGTTATGGGTCCCTAGTGTGACTAAGATGCCGTATGTATGATATATGGTCAGTGCTTATGTTTCAGTGAAATAATTTGGGATGTTTTAAGAAATGGAATGTGAACTATTTTTCTGAAAAATTTGCTAGCTATTGAGATTATCATCTCACTTTTTATGTCCACATAATCACATTCCAGGTACTCTAGTAAAAGGTGAGCAACAGGGGTCTCAAGGTTGAATCATCTGATTATGGATTGTATTTTCCTTGGTTGTGTAAGATATGTGGGATGGCCTAGATGAGTGCTAATTCCTGTTAGACAGTTGATAATGTGATGTAATATAAGTTATGGACTGTACCCCTTTTCTTTATGGCATAAGATCCTTTATGTATGTAAGTAATGCTTAGCATGCCTAGTTAGTTGCCTGTAAGGAAATGAAATTTTAAAAATGCTTAGGATAGCTTGAAGCACTTTTATGCTTATCTAAGAATGATAACAAACAATATAAGTGAATAGGTTAAATAAAAGGCTAGGTGGTCATTGCCAAGGATTTATAGATATTAAGGAACTTTCTACGATTTAGATTTTGGAGGCACTACAAACACTATTCACCGCCGAAAAATACTATTTATTGTCGAAAAATACTATTCCCCAAGAATAAAAGGTTGTCAGATAGCTGAAAAATTTTATATCCTAAGGTTTATCTAACTCCTGAATCCATCTACGATGTCAGATTTCTAATTTGAGGTCTTTAAGTAAGAGTTTTAGAGTTTACCTTTTTTTTAAGATTTTTTACTTCCAATCTATGGCGATTCTACGGCTGATTTGAGAAATTATTCGGTCAAAATCGTAATATTCTCCGTCCTGAATCCAGTGGTACCTTTAATTTTGAGATCAGAGTCCTGTAGATACTCCAGATTTAGAGAAGAAAATGAAAGTTACTATTCACACTATTCATTCTCTTCCATTTTCACATTTCGATTTTTGTCTCCCCTCCCCCTTTTCTTTACTCTTTATAATAATAATAATAATATTTTTTTAATAATTAAATAATGTAATTTTATTTTATATATATTCATATAAATATCGTTTTTCATCCTAAAATATCCCAAATTTTTTTAAAAATTTACATTCTCATAAAACTTTAGTTAAACTCTTAAATCATGATTTTTCTTGATAAAAATCTTAATAAAACAAATCAAAAAATAAATATCTTTATACATAATAAAAGAAAGAATATTTCTAAAAATACAACAAAATTTTATTAAAGGCCAATATAATTATTTTAAGCAAAGCAATAATTACTTTAATTAAAAGTATACTTGCTTTTAACAAAATATAATCATTTTTAAACAAATAAAAATATATTTGTTTATAACAAAACATTATTATTTAAAAATAAAAATAACAGGATGTTACAATCAGTGATTTCATATAGGTAAAAAATTACTAGTGTTTCCTATCTGTATACCGAGGTGGTGTTATAACCGCTGTAAATATTTTTGAACTAATTATTAGGCTTGATTAACTCTATAGCAGCATAACTCTATTTTTTGCCACAATAGGATAGGGCACCATCAAGGGAGAACCTTGCATACAATATGGAAGAAACCCTGCACAACTTGGCTACAACAGTTTGAGACTAAGTCACAACCACTAATCAAATTTTGCAACATCTCTAGAATAGTAACAACCTGAATAGAGAAAATAATGAAAACAATCGGATGGCTGGAAATGATAATGGCCTATCTGAGTTCCTGAGAACCAGACCACCTTCTTTCTAAGATGGCTATGACCCAACAGTAGCCAAAAGGTGGATAAGGGTATTGGAGAAGATATTCGAGGTAATGGGCTGCACTAATAAGCAGCAAGTTATCTCTGCTGCATATATGCTGAAGGATGAAGCTGAGTGTTGTTGGTAAGGGGCTAGAAAATTGCTAACTCACTAGAGGAGGTAGATCACCTAGTTGGTGTTTAAGGACATTTTTCTGAAGAAGTACTTTCCAGGTACTATGCGGGCCGAGAAGGAGATCAAATTTCTCTAACTCAGACAAGGTAACATGTTGGTAGATCAATACATCACTAAGCTCGAGGAGTTGTCTAAGTTCTCCTCTTACCTAAGGTTTAACCTTGATGAAGCATGGAAGGCTGTTAAGTTTGAAGCAGGACTGAACCCAAAAATCAGGAATGCGGTGATATCTTTGGAAATAAGGGAGTTAGTGCCCTTGATAAATAAATCTAAACTTTTGGAGAAGAGTTTAAGAGAAGTGGAGGACAAAAAGTTGAGGCAAAACCTGTGGAAGAGAAAGAAAAGTTTCCTCAACCCTAGCAAAAATGTGAAGGGAAGAAGATATAGAGCTGGTAAATGGTCAGTGACTACGGGTCCCTAACCTTTCCACTAAGACCTCGCCATAGTTAAGAGCACTAAGTACAAACGTATGCATAGTAACTGACCATGCTACATAGGACTAGATGTCTGCTTCAAATGCAGACATAAGGGTCATTTTGTGAAGAATTGCCTACAGAATGTAAGGAAGCGGCAGGAACAGAGGTCCTATGTGAAAGGAAGGGTTTTCACCCTGAATGGCCAAGAGGTAGCTCAATCCTCAAAAATGATTCAAGGTACGTTCTACATTTATGGATTTGCACTTATGGTGTTGTTTGACCAAGTGCTAGTCATTCATTTATATCGGAAGAATGAATTAGGTATCTTTTTTCTTAAACCCCCTATGAGCTATCTGTAGTAATCCCAATAAGGGAAAGGGTCTTAACTTCCTCTATATGTAAAGATTGTTAGATCACCATCCAGGAGTAAACGTTTTCTATTGACCTTGTCAGTATACCTTTAAGAGGTATTGATGTCATTCTAGAGTTAGACTAGATGTCTGGAAATTGGGTCTTGCTAAATTATTGCACCAAGACCATTGATTTTCTATCTCTCACTCCACAAGAGGAGATGCAATTATTGGTCCTAAATGTTAATCAAGTTAATCGGGAGTTGAATAGTGGAATACTTGGTTACATTCTCCTGTGTTTATCAATCCTAGAGGTCGAACCGAAACTTAATGAAATTCCAATAGCTAATGAGTTTCCCAAAGTATTTCCATCAGATATTCTAGGCTTACCTCCTGAGAGAGAGATAGAGTTCTCTATTGATTTCCTACCTGGGACAGGGCCTATCTTTATTGTACCTTATAGAATGGCCTCGAAGGAACTGCAGGAACTCAAGAAATAGTTGGAGGAATTGTTAGACAGGTAATTCATTATACCGAGTGTATCACTTTAGGGAGCTCCTATATTGTTTGTTAAGAAGAAAGATAGGAGCCTGAGACTATGCATAGACTATAGACAACTGAGAAAGGTGACTATAAAAAATAAGTACTCTCTCCCTAGGATAGATAACTTATTGGATCAACTGAAGGGAGCCTCTATATTTTCTAAGATTGACTTAAGGTCGGGATACTGTCTGATTAGGATTTGAGAGAAGGATGTTCCAAAAACAACCTTCAAGACTAGGTATGGACACTATGAGTTTCTCGTAATGCCCTTTAGGTTTACAAATGCACCTGCAACTTTCATGGATTACATGAATCTCATTTGTTGACCCTACCTAGATTGATTTGTGGTAGTGTTCATTAATGACATCTTGATATACTCTAAGAGTGAGAAAGAACATGAACAACATCTCTGAATCGTGCTGCAATTACTGAAAGAGAAAAAGTTTTATGCCAAATTAGAGAAGTGTGAATTTTGGTTGTCAGAGTTGAAGTTTCTTGGACATGTCGTCTTCGATAAAGGGGTAGCCGTAGACCCTAGCAAGACGGAAGTAGTGATTCAATGGGAGAGATCAAAGACGGTTACAAAAGTCAGAAGCTTCCTAGATTTTGTAGGATACTACAGGAGGTTTATACAAGGCTTATCTCGTATAGCCTTGCCATTGAATAAATTTACTAGGAAGGGAAGTCCCTTCAAATAGACTGATGAGTGTGAAGCTAATTTTTGTGAGCTTAAGACAAAATTTACCATTCCTCATGTTTTAATTGTTCCAGACCTCACAGAATATTTTGAAGGGTACAACGATGCTTTAAAGAAAGGGTTAGGGTGTGTGCTAATACAAGACAAGAGAGTAGTTACATATTCCTCTAGGAAACTGAGACTCCATGAAGAAAATTATCCAACCGATGATCTTAAATTGGCAACGATAGTGTTTGCCTTAAAGATTTGGCCACATTATTTAAAAAGAGCAACATTTGAAGTATACTGTGATCATAAGAGTCTTGAGTACCTTTTTCATCAGGAGTTAAATATGAGTCAGCGAAAATGGATAGAATTCCTCAATGACAACAAGTTTGAGATAAAGTATCATATGGGAAAGATAAATGTTGTAGTTGATGCCTTGAGTAAAAAATCTTTTAAAATAGGTTAGATGATGGTGTACGAGATACAGATGCTAGAGTAGTTTTGAAATTTAAAGCTGGACACTATTCTTACTCCAAAGAAGCTAATCATTAATGGGTTGAGTATAGAGTGTAACCTTAGAACCCAGATTAAAGAGGTTCAAGCTCCCGACCAATACCTACAGGATCACAAAGATCAAGATAAGTCTTTTGTTTCAGAAGATGGAGGGATCATGTATAAAGGAAAGGTTTGTGTCACTCAAGAACAAGAGTTGAAGACTAAGATCTTGCAGGAAGCACATTAGAGTAAATACACAGTCCATCTTGGATCCACTAAAATGTATTAGGACATAAAGAAGATGTACTGGTGGCCAAGGATAAAAAAAGACATTGTTGAGTTTGTGGCAAAATGTTTAATTTGTCAAAAGTTGAAGGTAGAGCATCAAAAGCCAGTGGGATTTCTACAATCTCTTGAGACCCCTAAATGGAAATGAAACAGTATTTTGATGGACTTTGTGGTGGGCTTACCTAAGACATCAATTGGACATGACTCAATTGGGGTAATAGTAATCAGATTAACCAAATCTGCTCCCTTTCTACCCATAAAGATTAACTATTCACTGGACAAATTGGTTGAGTTGTACGTCTATGAAATAGTCAGAATGCATGGAATTCCCTTAAACTTTGTTTATGATAGAGATCCGAAGTTTACATCGAGATTTTAAAAGGTGTTGTAGGAAGTTTTTGGAACCCAGTTACAATTCAGTACTGCTTACTATCCTCAGACTGATGGGCAGACAAAACGAACCATTCAAACCGTAGAAGATATGTTAAGGGATTGTGTGATAGAGCAATGTAAATGATGGGATAAGTATTTACCTTTAGTGGAGTTTACTTATAATAATAGCTATCACTCTGGTATTAAGATAGCCCCCTACAAAGCTTTATATGGTAGGAAGTGCTGATCTCTACTATATTAGTTTGAAGTAGGAAAAAAGAACTTACTTGGTCTTGATCTAGTTCAACAAACCACTTAACAAATCAAGATGATAGGAGACAAAATACTTACAACTCAGAGTTGGCAAAAGAGTTACTATGATAAGAGACATAGACCTTTGGATTTTAAGGAAGGAGACCAAATATTTCTGAAGCTTTTCTCGACTACTGAAGCTGGTAGGTCTCTCAAGATTAGAAGGCTAAGTCCGCGATTTTTAAGACCCAACCAAATTTAGAGGAAGTGGGGACATTAGTATATCAAGTTGCCCTCCCACCTAATTTGTCCAACCTGCATAATTTTTTCCATGTATCATAACTCTAGAAGTATCTTCTAGATTCCTCACATGTAATACAGGATGAACCAATCCAAATAAAGGAGAACATGACATACCAGCTAGTACCAGCATCCATATTAGACACCGACGTGATGCAATTGAGGAATAAGACCATCCCGCTGGTTAAGTTGTTATGGGAAGGTTTGACTCCGAAAGAATCAACTTGGGAGCTAAAAGAAGTCATGAGGAAGAAATATCCGCAATTTTTCTTATTAGATAATTTCTAAAATTTTGATGATAAAATTTCTTTTAAGGGGAGAGAAATGTAACATCCCAAATTTTATTTTATTTATTCATAAAGGCACATAAATATTTAATTAAGTAAATAAAACTTTTTATTAAGACGAGAATATGATTTGTCATCCCCTTAAAAGTAGCCAAGTGTATCCTAATTGTGATAAGGTAGACCTATAATTATGAGATGAGGACCAATTGATAATGTATTTAAGCAAAAACCGCTCTTATATGATTAAAATTTCGTCCAAGTGGGGGAGAGAGAAGAACAAAAGCAAGGTAGATTGAGGAAAGGAGAGAAAGAAAAGAGAAGAGAGGAAGGAATAAGAAGCAAAAGTCTAGAGGACTAGTACTCAAGGTAAGTTAGCTTAATCTCCACTTGTATCCATTTTTTCTCTTCATCCTTGGGTTTCAAACTCACCATCCCTCTCTTATTCAAGATGTTGGAAAAGATAAGGGAAGGAAGGAATCTTGCCACTTCCTTCAAGAGAAAACAAGAAAAAGAATTCACTAAGTGAGCCCTGAGATCTTTAGGTAGGTTTAACAATATCTCTTTTTGAATAAAAGCTTTGAAATTTGTAACATTTATATGGAATTTTAATCTTAAAACTTTGATGAAATTTACAATATTTACAACTTTAATGATTGGCCATGGATGTTACTATATCATGTTACATGTTGATCTTGCATATGATGGATGTTTTGAATACTTAGGTTGGTGTGGAAAGTTCTGCATAGGTATGGCTATGGGTGGCAAAATTTTAGGAATTTTATGCTACTTTTATGTATATTTGAATGTGGTGAAAAATTGATAGAATATGATTAGATTGATAAAATGAGTATGGCCATAAACACTTAGAAGAAGACCATGAGACATTTCTATTGGGAAACACCCTTAATAATACATGATTTGATTTATGTTTTCTTATGAAGTAGATGATGGAATATGTTAAATTAAGTGTAAGGAATCTAATTAAAACATTGAAATAAGTAATCTTATGATTATATGTAAATTAGGAAGAATATAGAAGATGACGTAATAAAAGGATGAACTAAAAATTTAGGAAATGTTTGGTTAGAAAACTGGATTTCAGAGTAACCAGGGATGCTTCTGTTTTGGAAATTTGGGGAATAATAAGTTAGAAGTTAAAATAAATGGTTAACATAAAAAATGTAGATATATGTCTCACAGATTTTTAGCCAGTGGAATTACCCAATTTGAAGTTCAAATGAGTGCGATATGTTCCGATTAGTAAGTAGTGGTCTGAAAATAGTTAACCTGGAAAGAATCTATTAGGTAAGCTTCAGTGTTTGAATTTTTGAGAAAAATATGTAGGGAATTAAAAGAAATGTTTAACATGAAAATTTTGGATATATGTTTGATGATGTTTTATCAACTAGAATTATTCAATTTGGAATCCATATGAGGGAGATATGGTAATATTAATATGCATTGTTCATAAACTAGTTAACTAGGGAAGAATCTATTACGTAAGCTTATGTGTTTGAATTTTTGGAAACAAATTATAGGGACTTAAAAGAAATATTTAACATAAAAAACATAGATATATGACTAAAGAATTTTTGGCTATTAGAATCACTCAATTTAGATCTCATAGGAGGGAGATATGGTTAGATTAGTAAATAGAGGTCAGAAACTACCCGAGAAGAAATAACATTAAATTTCAGGGAGTAATAATACCAAAATTCCTTACGATTTCCCTTAAATATTCAGCATAAAAGTTTTAGAGGATTGTCTTAGATTTAAATGGACACCAAGATCACCTCAATCGGAGTTAAAATGAGGGAGTTATTCTCTGATTAGTGAGAGAAAAAATATTAATTGAGAAAGAAGAATCTTATAAATGGAAATAATAAATGACTAGTGTATGCCCTAGCCATTGCCATTGCATGAACTCCTTACCATCTTAATTGTATAATTTTGACATGGAAATATATTATAAAGTGATATATGAAAATGATTATGTTCATGGTATGATTACATTTTACCAATGATTTTTGGTAATGATTATGCTTTGATTATAAATTATGGTATGTGAGTATAATGAATATACTTGTTATTAAAATCATATTTTTGGCTATTAATAAGAAAAGAGACGAGACCAGTCACATGGCGGTTCGTGTGGTGCACTAGTAGGGAACGCCCTACTCACGGCTATGATTATGTTAATGAGAAAAGAAAGATAAAGTGTGCTATGTCAGATGGAGCGAGAAAAGCATGTACTGGAGAGTAGATAGTACTCACCCTGACTGGGGTAACTTGATATGAAAATAAGTTGATAGTCATAATATGATATTCTAAAAATAGTTATTCATGCCATACATGTCATTATTACAAGATTTTCATATGCATAGATAAAGTGCATTCATGTGACTTAAGATATTTGTTGTAGCTTATACGGATAAACATGACGTGATGATCAATATTGATGATGATGATGATTTATTATTGAATCTACTTGGATATAGTTCTCACTATATTTCTATATCATGTTCAGAAGACTGAATATGTAGATATTCTTGGTGCGCACTGTCGCAGGTGCACCCAAATTAATACCTTACCTCAAAACTAACCTGTAGTAGTGGGAGTAAGGGTCGATCCCACAGAGACTGGAATTACCTTATGTGACTAAAAAGGGGGGAATTGATAATCGCAAGTTAAGTAAAGTAAACAATAATGAAAATAAATAAGCGAAAGTGATTGATGATAAAGATGTTAGTTTCGGTTGGTATCCACCGTCAAGGGATTACATTGATTATCGACAACATAATCAATCTGTAAATGAACATCTATCATTGGGGTTTTAACCCTGTTTCTCCTTAAGCCTAGCAAATTAATGATAATCACACTAATAAAACCCTAATCAACAAGCCATCTTTTAGCACATCGGTAAAATATAACTTGTTAACCGCATGAAGAACTAGAGAAACTGACAGAGCTAAACAAATACAAACACATTGGCTATATCTAATTTAGTCAATCATTCATCATAGGTTCAATGATTTATAATCCAAAACCCTCAAACCTATTTGCCTCAAGAATTGCAGAATTAGAAACTTTGTTCAAAACACAATTCAGCTATAGATTAAAACAGACGAAATACTAGTAGGCCTCCTAGCAATCATATGAATAATCATTAAGAATAAGAACAGATGAACAATCAATATTCAAAACAAATTGAAATAATAACATCAGATCCACATCTCACAATGTATAAAAATCCCTTGAGGTTTCAACTCACCTTAACCAACTAAAGAAAATTAGCCACGCAGGGCCATAAGATAAACAAAAGAAGAATTGAAGAATGTAGATGAAGAATTCAGTGAAAGATTGGATTCCGAATTGGCTCCCTTCTCTTCTTGTTTTGCTCCCTTTTTATAGATTAACTCCTCCTAATTGATGTAGGAGTGTTTCTAGGTCAAATTTCGACCTATCGGGCTTCAATTGGAGTCAAAAAACCCTTAAAATCGCGAATTCAGTGACCTAGTGCGGCGACGGGAGTCGCGGCGCTTCGGGGAATCAGGGACGGGGCGCCGCGGCGCTCACATGCTTTGAAACTTGGCTGGGTTGTTCAGCGCCGCGGCGCTCACTTGCAAGCACCGCGGTGCCCAGAAATTTCTAGAATTTGCCACAGTTCTGAACATGAAAGTTGTAGCTCTATGTCTCTTCTTTCTATAGCCGCTGGAATCACCTCAATCGGATCTAAATTGAAGGAAATAGGATAAAATTAGTGACCAAATGTCAGAATTCATCTTGCTGCACTGTGATTCTGATTGGCGAGCTCTGTAAGGCTGTGAAATCTCCAGAAATGGACCAAGTGTTCAACATAAAAGTTGTAGCTTATTGTGTTATCTTTTCACTGCCACTTGAATCAGTTTGATTGGATTTCATAAGAGGGCGATATGCTCAAAACAGTACTGAAAGGTCTGGAATCGCTGAAATGTAGCATTTTTCCATGAATTTCTTATCTTTTTCTTCCATTTTCTTCTTCATTTTTTCCTGCAACACAATGCACAAAACTAAGCTAATTCGTAATTATATTTTACTTAAATCAAAAAAAAGGTAAGCATAAAGGTATTAAAATCATGCTTAATTATGATCACATCAAATACCCCCACACTCAACCTTTTGCTTGTCCTCAAGCAAAATAATCCCTAAAGACAAAATCAAAATTCAATATATGTGGTGAGTGTTAGGGTTCCCAAACTTTTTGCCTCATATCTTAAAAATATTCTCAAGAAAAATTTTGAAAGATCATAATCATACACAAGATTAACTCAAATGCAATTCATTATTTTATTCTCTTGAATCCTGAATGTGTGTGTGTGTTTTGGGTCACTAAATTTTCTTTTACCTAGATGAGTTTATATATCTCAAAATTTTGGTTGTAGATCTCTAAATAGTTTAGGATTTCCATATGCTTATTTTTTATGCCACTCTCCACTAATGTAGGCCAAAACTACCTCTAGGATCAATAGGACTTTATTAGGCTTATAATATGGCTAGGGTATAAGATGGGATAAAGGATACAAATGTAGGCTCAATCACCCAACACCACATGACTAAATATGATCTATTGAGCTTTTTCAAGTTTGGAGGACTTTCCCCCACATTCATTTTCTTACGTCAATTGAGTTTGATCCATCATTTTCCTTGATTCTCAAAAGGTATTTTTTTCCCACAACATATGCTTTTATTCTCTTTGAAATTTTCTTTTCTTCCTTTTTCATAATTCTCTCTTTTTTTTCTTTGCATAATTCTTTTCTTTTCCTTGCTCCACCCTTCCACCCTTTTGTCAATTTAAACTCTACAAAACAAGCATTCATCAAAATAATCATTGGAGTGAGTGAATAGGGTCAAAAATAAGGATATGCATACAAAATTTGACTTTCAGCTCATTTGCGGTTTTTAGAAAGAAAAGTTCATTAAGCTCAAGATAGAGGAACTAAGGATATTTCATTGCTTAGGTTAGGCTAGAAAGGCTCAATCTATCCAATAATGCCTAAATCATCTTCTAAATAATAGTATCATCCTAGGATTTCGCCTCAAGCAGCATTCAAATAAGTTCTAGAATCCTGTGGAGATCATGAAATATATTTGAATTATATAAACCTTCCCTAAGTACAAGATAAATTTAATGCCCAAAGTTATTGTGCAAACATATTTTAGGATTCTAAAGTCAAAAGTAATAAATTGCAAAAATGGATAAAATTGCACACAATCATGAATTTTCTATATTTTTCAAGAGCTAAAAAACATTTGAATAGTCATATCATTGGCTGTTGGTTGTGCCTAACATCTCAAAACATAAATTGAAACACTCACACAATCATTCAATTTGCTAAACGCAATAAAAGTGCATTGATAGTGAAAATCAGAAAATTAATGCTCATAATACGGTCACAATAATTCAGAAAAATATAATTCCACCCCCACACTCAAACTTTACATTGTCCTCAATGTAAAAGAAAGATAAGAATTAGGGAAAGATATAGAAAAACATATGAGTTAAGTGAACTTCCCTGAATTTGTTTGGAGTGGAATGAGCATGTTGCATTACTGGACCATGAATATTTCTTACTCCCACTTTTTTTTTTGATTATGTTGGGTTGCCTCCCAATAAGCGCCTTTGTTTAATGTCGTTGGCTCGACTCAAGGCTCCTTATGTCATTCACGGAGGATCCTTGATGTCAACTTTGAATTGGCTTGCCTTTGAATGTGCAAAATTTTGAGGTTCAGCTGCATTATGAAGAGGGAAGTCAGCATTAGTCAAAGATTTAATTAAATGAGAACTCAACTTACCTGGAAATAACCGATGTCCTGAGTAGCTTTTGGCATCCAATTTAATTTCATCTTTTTGAGTTTTTGCCAAAGCATTGGGCAGCTTTCCTCTATCTTTGAGTAGGGCATATTTATTTGAGGTTATTACTGGGGGTGGTTCTCTACTGTATATGCCCTTTAAATTGCTAGGGAGGCTCTTTAAGCCTAGGTCAGAATACTGCAAAATAGAAGGTACAGATATCTTATTAGAAATTGGTAATAACATAGAAAGATCCTTACCTATTTGCTGCACTTTTGGTGCTTCCTCTCCTGCTAAAATATTCTCTTCAAATTTGGCATTCAGGGTAGATTCCACAGCCTCTTTATTAGTAGTTTTACTATTATCAACTTTCAAGTCATCTTTTTCATTCACTACAGAATTTTCTTCCTTTTGCATTAAAGATGCTAGGGCTAGACTTTCAATTTCTGAATTTTCAGCCTCTAGCCTGCTGACTGTTGTTGCTAATTGCCCAATTTGATTTGTTAAGCTTTGAATGCTGGCCCTTACCTCTTGTTGAAATTGATAAGTATTTTGTGTAAGAGATTTAACAATATCTTCTAAAGGAGTACTTACCTAAAAATCCTGAGATGTATTCTGTCTAGGATAATAGGCCTATTGAGTATGCTGAAAATTTGCAAAATTTTGTTCTGCAAGACTATTTTGTGTATTCTCATACCTGAAGTTGAGATGATCCTTCCATCCAGTATTGTACATGTTTGAATAGGAATCATACCTCACTTGTTGTGGTTTATGAAAACCATTAACCATATTTACCTACTCAAATGACTCATCATAGAAAGTTGGGTACCCAAAAGAAGGATGCCCTATGGCTGAATAATTTTCATAGCACTTCTCTCTTTGCATATTTTCTACACGTTGACGAATAAGAGAAGTTAAATGTGCAAGTTGCTCTTCAAGGGAAGAACTACATACCTCACCAGCATATCTTAATGGAGAGCCCAGCCTAGTGCCAAATTGTTGAAAATTGGCTGCCATATTCAAAGTTATGAACAAAAAGAAAAGAAAAGAAATCACAAAAGGTAAATAGACACAATCCCCGGCAACGGCGCCAAAATTTGGTGCGCACTATCGCAGGTGCACCCAAATTAATACCTTACCTCAAAACTAACCTGTAGTAGTGGGAGTAAGGGTCGATCCCACAGAGACTGGAATTACCTTATGTGACTAAAAAGGGGGGAATTGTTAATCGCAAGTTAAGTAAAGTAAACAATAATGAAAATAAATAAGCGAAAGTGATTAATGATAAAGACGTTGGTTTCGGTTGGTATCCACCGTCAAGGGATTACATTGATCATCGACAACATAATCAATCTGTAAATGAACATCTATCATTGGGGTTTTAACCCTGTTTCTCCTTAAGCCTAGCAAATTAATGATAATCACACTAATAAAACCCTAATCAACAAGCCATCTTTTAGCACATCGGTAAAATATAACTTGTTAACCGCATGAAGAACTAGAGAAACTGACAGAGCTAAACAAATACAAACACATCGGCTATATCTAATTTAGTCAATCATTCATCATAGGTTCAATGATTTATAATCCAAAACCCTCAAACCTATTTGCCTCACGAATCGCAAAATTAGAAACTTTGTTCAAAACACAATTTAGCTGTAGATTAAAACAGACGAAATACTAGTAGGCCTCCTAGCAATCATATGAATAATCATTAATAATAAGAACAGATGAACAATCAATATTCAAAACAAATTGAAATAATAACATTAGATCCACATCTCACAATGTATAAAAATCCCTTGAGGTTTCAACTCACCTCAACCAACTAAAGAGAATTAGCAACGCAGAGCCATAAGATAAACAAAAGAAGAATTGAAGAATGTAGATGAAGAATTCGGTGAAAGATTGGATTCCGAATTGGCTCCCTTCTCTTCTTGTTTTACTCCCTTTTTATAGATTAACTCCTCCTAATTGATGTAGGAGTGTTTCTAGGTCAAATTTTGACCTATCGGGCTTCAATTGGAGTCAAAAAACCCTTAAAATCGCGAATTCAGCGACCTGGTACGGCGACGGGCGCCGCGGCGCTGCGGGGAATCAGGCCGCGAAACTTGGCTGGGTTGTTCAGCGCCGCGGTGCTCACTTACAAGCACTGCGTCGCCTAGAAATTTCCAGAATTTGCCACAGTGCTGAACACGAAAGTTGTATCTCTATGTCTGTTCTTTCTATAGCCGCTAGAATCACCTCAATCGGATCTAAATTGAAGGAGATATGATAAAATTAGTGACCAAAGGTCAGAATTCATCTTGCTGCATTGTGATTCTGATTGGTGAGCTCTGTAAGGCTGTGAAATCTCCAGAAATGGACCAAGTGTTCAACATAAAAGTTGTAGCTTATTGTGTTATCTTTTCACAGCCACTTGAATCACTTTGATTGGATTTCATAAGAGGGCGATATGCTCAAAACAGTACTGAAAGGTCTGGAATCGCTGAAATGTAGCATTTTTCCATGAATTTCTTATCTTTTTCTTCCATTTTCTTCTTCATTTGTTCCTACAACACAAAGCACAAAATTAAGCTAATTCGTAATTATATTTTACTTAAATCAAACAAAAGGTAAGCATAAAGGTATTAAAATCATGCTTAATTATGATCACATCAATTCTCTATGACCGACTTTTATCGTACGTTGGGTCGAGTTTGCTAAGATCCCAGTGAAGGTGCAACCACCCATACCCGTATCCCCGGAATTGGTCAATATGGATGAATAAGATGTAGATATATATATATATATATATATATATATATATATATATATATATATATATATATATATATCTGTGTGTGTGTGTGTTTTATTTTTATACAGACATTTTTATTTAATTATGTGTATGTGAACCCAGAATTGTATTAGTGTTAATGGTATACCATAAACCTTAATTATGCTTAGTTAATTTAATTAAATGTTATTATGAGTTAAATAGTTAGAAGTAAAAAGATAATGACTTCATGGGATTTTACAATTTTATATATATATATATATATATATATATATATATATATATATATATATATGTATGTATATGTAAAAAAATTGAGTTGTTACACCAGACCTTCTTCAAATTTTACTACTTTCCAAACTTCATCTGAATTATACCACAAATAGGTCAAAAACTTATAAAGCTCTTCGAGTTTAGCCATATGTTGCTCAATAGTCTGGTTGCCTTGTTCAAGTTGAATGAATTCTATTTCCTTTTTGGTCTTCACATTACTGGGGAAAAACTTATCCAGAAACGTGTCTCGAGACACCTTCAACGTAATCTGTCTACTCTGATGATTTAGTAACTCCCTATCTCCTTTATACCAGTATTCAGCATCCTCCTTTAGCATGTATACAGTGAAAGTAACCTTCTATCCATCAGAACAATTTAAGACTTCAAAAAGCTTTTCTAGCTCTATTAGCCACCTTTCAACTACCATAGGGTAATATTCGCCCACAAACAAAGGAAGCTGAGTCATCATAAATTCTTCCCATCCATAACCATTCCCCACATTCCTCAAGTTTCCTCCAACCTCACCGTCATTTTTATTATTATTGTTCTACATATATGTAAGATTTGGTTCGTGGCAGACATCTAGTCTTGAACAGATGCAGTCAGGTCATGTAAGGTAGCTTTCGCACTACTCGTCGAATTTCTTCTTGGTGGTGCCATCATCTACTATATTAATTAAAAAAAATAGCCACTATTAAGGTGATCAGGCTCAACAGTGGATTAAATATTTTATAGTAGTTATTACACCACTCAAGTATACAAATAGGAAACACTAGTAATTTCCTTAATGACACTATGTTCTACCTTACACAACATAGCCACATGCTTACTCAGGACATCCTTAGATCGATATAGGTAACCGTCCACCCATATGGTCACCTAGGATCGACCTGCTCTAATACCAATTGTAATAGCCGGTTGTTCCTTTTTTATACATATTGTTCATTTTCATATCACCAAAAGCCACGTCAGTGGTTAACATTTATACAAAAATAACACAGACTCACATGATTACATTAGTATACATCAAAACCCCAAATAACACACCACCCTTGGAGTACAGAAGGTGGAGGAGGTGGTGCTGGCATCGAGATCAGCACGAGGCATTGTCCTCCACTGGATCTTTATGATCAACTGCATGGAACGACTAGCATACCATTCGCTTTTATTTGAACATAACACTAACAATAATGAGAACAAAAGTTCCCAATAGGTTTAACATTAAATACATTATATAATCTGTAAGCAAGACCACAGTATTATGTCCAGCTATATAAGCTACGAAAACCTTTTCTCTTTACACATGATAAGATATAAAAAATGTATAGTATGCTTGCATGTTTAATAGATAGGTTATGCATCAATATCATGCATTCTCAATAAACAAGTTATGCATCAATATCCTACATACACAATAAAGAAGTTAGACATTAATATCACAGATAATAGGTATATATATATATACATAGTCTATTTTTCATACTCTTTTAACTTATCCGTTAGTCACCTTAACACAGCAAGACGCCGCATGTCGTCGGGTCACCTGACTTCGGGAAGCATTATTCTAACATCTCATACATCTTTGCAAATATTCATAAGTAGTATGATTTACTATATTATGCACACATTTGATAATCACTATTGTAATATATAGAACATCATGTATGGTAGCTGATTATCCCTCTATATTTTACTAGTAAGGTAATATGAACCAATCACCCTTTTGTTACTCATATGTCACTATCACTTGTTCAGAGTGGCCATTTACTCTCTTGGCTCACTTAAGACTAATAGGGCATCTCCTATCTGGTACTTTCTCACATTTATATGACCTCGTCTGGTCAACTTACTACCACAAGGCGCCACATGTCATCGGACCACCTTGCCACTGAAAGGGTCATCTTGATACTTTTCGTCGGGCCACCTTGCTGCCACAAGGTGCTATAAGTATTCGTCTATTTTACATATTTAGTCATATACATCATCCTCTTTATCATTAATACAATATGTAATTATGTCTCATCATCATCTTAAGCATGCATCCCATCAACATATCAAGCATGCATCTTATCAACATCTCAAGAATACATTTCATCAACATATTAAGTATCATCAACATCTTAAACATGCATCTCATCAACACATCAAGTATGCATCTCATCAACATCTCATATGCAATTCATCTACATATGTCTCATCAATGCATCATACATATATCTGATATGCAATTCACTTACATATGAAACCTCAATGCATTATACATATATCTCATATGCAATTTGTAACATCCTTAATTTTGTTTCTTTTATTGATAAAGGTACATAAAAAATTTAATTAAGGAAATAAAATTTATTAGACAATATTTTAGATATCTAAGGAAATATAATCCTTAGAAATTCTTCACCTTATGTATATGCATAGAAAATGTTTCTAACATTAAGAGAACAAATAAAGAAGGAAAATCTAATAGGAAAGAAATTAGAAATAACATACTAAAGAGATGCAAAATTCTTGGATAAGGAAGATAAATTTTTAGAAACAAGTTAAGGTCTTAAAATTTCAAAGAACATTGAATTAGGGTAATTTTTCCTAATTCAAGAACTATAGTTACTAAGTTTAAAATCTTTACCCATACATTGGGCTTTTACCTATGGACACTTCATATAGAGTTTTTCCACTTCACATAAGTTTCTAGCAAGCCCATTGGATAACCTAAACAAGAAATTAAACATAGACTTGGACTAGGATATAGTAATTTCACAAATAGCCCAAAAATTATGAAAATGTGACCAAGCCCACCAAGAAAGGAAGAATTTTATCCAAAGCAAAGAAAATGGGTAGGACAAGCCCATAATGGGTAGGAATAAGCCCAAATCCAAGAGGAAAAATAAAATAAAATAAATTAGATGATGATATAATAATAAGAATAAAGACTAGGTTACATGGCATTAAGACAAAAAATTTAGCAAGTGGTGTGATTCTACATTCATCATTTAAGCAAGTGGCATGATAATACAAGGCTTTAGGACAAAAACATCTATATCCTACACTCATAATTTTAGCAAGTGGTATGATAATACATGGTATTAGGACAAAACATTCATAGCCCACACAAATAATATCAACCAAATAATGGAGATTCAAGGGCTAGAAATTTGCCACCTAAAAAGGCAAACCTATCATACTTGTTTAAGACAAAAGAAAATGGAAATGAATCCCTAAATCAAAGGGACCTTGTCCCATATCTTAAGAACATATTATCATAATTTTCAAAATACAAATCTCCTTTTCCTATGCATATCTTGACTAAGGAAGAGGAAGACAAGAACATAAGTTGTTTGTTTTCCAAAAATTCAACAAAGTGTATCCTAATTGTGATAAGGTAGACCCATGATCATGAAAGGTGAATTATTTGGTGGTCTATATAAGAAAACCCACCCTTACAACATTAGAATTTCGTCCAAGTGAGGGAGAGAAAAAAATAGAAGCAAGGTAGAGTGAGGAAAGGAGAGGAAGAAAGGAAGAAAGAGGAAGGAGAAGTCTAGAAGACTAAGTGCTCCAAGTAAGTTTAACAATATTTCTTTTTGAAGAAAACTTTTGAAACTTATAATATTTATATGAGATTTTGATCTTAGAACTTTTATGATTGGTCATGATGTTGCTATATCATGTTACATATTGATCTTGCATGTGATGTATGTTTGAATACTTAGGTTGGTGTAGATAGTTTTGCATGGTTATGGCTATGGTTGGCAGAATTTTAAGCTTCGGTATTTTAATTTCTGGGAACAATCTATAAGGAATTAAAATAAATGGTTAACATAAGAATTAAAGATATATGTGTCCCGGATTTTTCGCCACTGGAATCATTCCATTTGGAGTCCATATGAGGTAGATATGGTCTGATTAGTAGTCAAAGGTCAGAAAATGAATCATCAGGGAAGAATATGTTAGGATAGCTTCCGTAATTTAATTTCTGGGAATTATTGGTAGGGAATTAAAATAAATGGTTAACATAAGAATTAAAGATATGTATGTCATGGATTTTTAGCCACTGGAATCATTCAATTTGGAGTCCATATGAGGTAGCTATGGTCTGATTAGTAGTCAAAGGTCAGAAAATGAATCATCAGGGAAGAATATGTTAGGATAGTTTCGGTAATTTAATTTCTGGGACTTATTGGTAGAGAATTAAAATAAATGGTTAACATAAGAATTAAAGATATGTATGTCATGGATTTTTAGCCACTGGAATCATTCAATTTGGAGTCCACATGTGGTAGATATGGTCCGATTAGTAAGCCAAGGTCAGAAAATGGTTCATCAGGGAAGATTATGTTAGGACAGCTTTTGTATTTTAATTTCTGGGAATTATTTGTATGGAATTAAAATAAATGGTTAACATGAACCTTATATATCTATGTCTCATGGAAATATGCCCACTGGAATTATGCAATTTGGAGTTCATATGAGGTAGATATGATCCGATTAGTAAGCAGAGGTCAGAAAATGTTTATTCAGGGAAGAGTATGTTATTAATGTTTTAGTTTTTGAATTTCTAGGAATATTCTGTAGGGAATTAAAATAGCGCGCCAACATAACAATTATAGATATATGGCTCATGGAATTTTACCAACTGGAATAACTCAATTCGGAGTTCAAATTTGAGAGATATTGTCTAATTAGTTAGTAAAGGTCAGAACCTAAACGAGAAGAAATAATAATAAATTTAAAGGAGTAATAACACCATAATATCATACTATTTTGTTGATATGATTAACATAATAGTTTTAGATAATTGTCTTAGCTTTTCATAGACACTAATATCATGTTAATCGGAGTTAAAATGAGAGAGTTATGCTCTGATTTGTAAGCAAAGGCTGTGTTAAAAGTTAGTAAAACCTATTTTCAATATTTTTCTACCCTAGATGAATTTTTAAGGTAATAATAGAAATCAATTTGAGGAAAAATGCTCTATAAAATTTGTAAGAACATGTGTTGGAAATGATATAAGTAGAAATAAAATGACTAAATGCCTAGACATAAAGAAAATGAAAAGAATTATTCTAGTTACTGGAAAACAAATTGTGATTTGTGAAAAGTGCATGTCTAAGGAAAGCTCTGGCAAGGAAAGACTTGGTACTTAAGCGTGTCCATTAGTGACCCACCTCTCTTTTCTGGGAACTTTCCTGGTGCGCTGTTTACAGACTACAATTACTATCCAGTTATCGAGGTATTAGTGTGAAATTTTGACATGGAAATATTTTATAAAGTGAAAATTAGAAAATGATTATATTCATGGCATAATTTCAGTTTACCAATGAATTTTGAGAATGATTATGTTTTGATACATTATGGCATGAGAATATAATGAACATACTCGTTATTGGAATTATATTTTCGGCTATTAATATGAAAAGAAAAGAAATGAGCACGGTCACATGGCAATCCGTGTGGTGCACCAGTAGGGGACGCCCTACCAACGGTTATGATTATATTCATGAGAAAAGAAAGAGAAAGTGTGCCATGTCAGACGGAGCGAGATAAGCCCTTACCGAAAAGTAGAGAATACTTACCCTGACCGGGGTATCTTGAAGTAAGAATAAGTTGATAGCCATCATATGAAATTCGAAAAAATAGTTATTCATGCCATACATGTCATAACTGTATAATTTTCATGTGCATGATAAAGTGCATTCATGTGACCTAAAGATATTTTCTGTAGTTTATACAGCTGAACATGACATGATGAACTATAATGGTAAATTATGATTTATTGTTGAACTTACTGGGATTTAATTCTCACTATATTTCCATATCATGTTCAGAAGAATAAATATGCAGATATTCTCTATGACACTTATTATCTCTGTACGTTGGATCGAGGTGCCCTACCTTGGGCAACTTCCAGTTATTTCAGATATAACTGTCGTAGATGTAACTGAGATTCCGGTGGACGTGCCACCCGAACCAGTGTCCCCGGAAATAGTCGATATAGATGATTAGAACTAATATGTATCTTTGTACAAATGTTTGTAAAATAATGGTGTGTAGTTTGTAAAATAATAGTGTGTATGGAAACTCAGTATTGTTTAAATTAAATAAATGTTATATTGAGTTAAGTTGTAACGAGGTAATAACTTCATGGTATTTAAAAAAAAAAAAATTACATAAATGGAGTTGTTACACAATTCACTTGCATATGTCTAATTAATGCCTCATACATATATCTCATATACATCTCATCTATATGCATCTCATCAATGCATCATGCATACATCTCACACACATCTCATCTATATACATCTCATAAATGCATCATGCATACATCTCACACACATCTAATCTATATGCATCTCATCAATATGTATTTTTATCCATACATTAAACATACATCTCCTAAATATGCAATATGTGATTTAATTTTTCATAATAAAAGGATGGAATTACACTACATTGCATCATTAAAAAGGTATTTATTTGTATTTTGGTTCCCCTTATCATCATACATTCATTAGAGTTCGTTTAGAGCGTTCAAAAAGCAAAATAGAGCAATTTTAGCCTCAAGCACTGCCTAGCTACATCATAGAGCACGACTGTGCTTGAGATTGTGCAAAACGTACTACAGATTCTCAAAATAGCCTAAAACACAACCTAGCCGTGCCTTGAAACACGGTCGTGTTTGAGTGCAGACTCACGACCAACCTGACCTTCCATCGCTATTCAAGCCATAACTACCTCATTTAAACTCTGATTAATGTGATTTTGGTGTCTATTGAAATCTAAGACGATTATATACAACTTTGATGTTTATCACTTTAATAAATTACAACCATATTTAAGTATAAAAGTGTCCTAAAATCAATATCATGATTTTGCCTATTAAATCTAACCTCTCTCCACTCGTTAGGCTATAAATCTCTCATATGAGGTCCGATTGAAGTGATTCCATAGGATTTTTAATGATAAGGCATAGATCTATAACTTTTGTGTTGAATATATCTTCTAATTTGACACAAATCATGAAATCCAGACACGTCTATTTTGAGAATTGAATTTCATCCATCCAAAGCCAGATTTCAGCACAAAACATGTATCATATATGCATTTAAACCTTTACTCTACATGGTTATTCATATGATCATTCCAATATATGCATAAGCTACCTCTAACAACAACAACTTACAAGTATACATACACATATATCATCAAGATTTCAAGCTTCATTGTAGATTAATGTTAAACCTACCCTAAGAGTTCCTTGGTTTCCTTTTTCTTGTGCACTTTCTTCTCTTCTCCTTCCTCCCACAATCCTGCATAATCACCATCAAAACTACTTATTGGAAGCTTAGAATGAAGATGAGGGATGATTTAGGGGTTGATCCATGGAGAAACCACCTTGGATCTACCTTATTGTGGCCTTTCTCTCTCATTTCTCTCTCTCCTTGTTCCTTTTTCTTCTTCTCTTCTTGGCTACATTTTCTGCTCCTTCTCCTTCTTTGGTTGACCACCTTACATCTTATCCATAGGATATTAATAAAATATTGTATTTTCTAGAAGGCCAAACCCTCTTCCAACTATAACCCCAAACCAAAAAATATTTACAAGTTTGCCACTCTATTAAAATGTGACTAACCCTTTGACTAAGGCCTTGTTTGGCTTCCTCCAATTCTCCAAATGGTTTAATTCCTCTTTTAAGAAGATGGAAAAGGGCTTTGGGATCAAACTCAAAGCATATCTCTAGCTTATTTCTTGATGTTCGGTTCTAGCCTTAAGGAATTCGAATATTACACTTTCTCCTCTTCTAGTTTTCCTTTTTGTCATTTAGTTACTTTATAATTTTCTAGAGTTTCTTCAACATTCCATTTCATTCTCTTTCCTTCCCTTCACCATTAAAATTTATTTTTCTATTTATTGAAATTAAGAATTGAGGGATGTTACAAATTATGTTATATTTATGGTTTCACTCGTTAAAGGCTTACGAGATGAAATTATTATGAAATCTTGTGTTGATAACATTCCCTTGAATTATGGTCATGAAAAACCCTAGGGACTTTCAGAGGCTCCAACATCAATCTTCTACAAAACTCTTGATTACTTTGCAAATGGATGAATTCTTCTTTACTTTGATGTTGTTAGTCCCTTTGGGAATAAAGAAGCCTTTCTTAAAGTGGGCCTAGGTCTTCTATTTATAAATTGGCATGAAAAGAACCAAGTTGAATCATATTAGGAAGCGAGCACACTCTAGACTATAGTCATCCAAAACTTTAACACCTATAGGACCTAGTGACTATGGTCATTAAAATCGATGCCATATCTTTAAATGTCCATAACTTTTGATTCAAGTGAAGCTATAGGGCCCATAATATATCACTAGAAAAATATTTTTGAGCCTATTATCATCATAATTAGAGTTCATTTCCATAATAAAAAATTCAATCTTTTGACCATATGTTGATCATTAACCTATAAAACAATTATAAATAATAGGTCAAATACCTATCAAATATAAAAATCACTTAAAAAATCATGAAATTACTCATTTTATTCAAGAACAAACACCAAACAAGAATATAAATCAAGGCCAAATAACTCTATAATGGAGAGTTATCACAAGAATAAACTTAAGATTTCATATTTTGTACATGATCATATCACATCTTTACTGGAGATCATATCATAACAAATTCATATAGCAATTTCAAATTATAATTTGGTCTCAGTTTCTTAAAATTCAAATTAAAATAGTCCCAACAATGAAATAGGTAATTCACAATATCGAAAAATAATTTTCTAAAATACTGCTAACAATAATTCAAATAAAATTCATATAAAAAATTATTTCTCTTCTATAAACTGTTATTGTATTGTAAGAATTATCATAAAAATTTCATTCACTGAAAGTATTTTATATGTGTCATCACCATAAAATTATGAGTGTAAAATTTTTACAATTTGTCGAGCTTTAATTGTGTACATATTACATTCTAATAGCAAGTCAAGAAAGCAAGTAAAGAAACAAAACTAATAAACAACAATGAAACAACACAAATATAGAGGAATGGAGGAGAGGTTCTTCTTCCTTCTTATGTGTGTCAATTCTTTGTGAATTACTTGTCATAGTCACCTATCGTTACAAGAATTGTAACAATATAAATGAAAGGGAATTGATAAAGGGAGTTTCACCAATAAAGGGGTTTAAAAATGGATTGATGTCATTGAGAGTTTGTCTTAGACATCCACATATAATTTGTTTGTAACATATTATATTATTGTAGTTTTTCATGAAATTATCATTCTATTTTAATGGGAATACATTAAAAATTAATTATAATAATTTTAGAAAAGGTGATAAACAAAAACTAGTAGACTAAAAAATATATGGTCTTGTTTGACAGAAGATTTTAGTTCTACTAGACATCACTCATATTGTTAGGTTTAAAGTTTTGCAAAATCTTATGTCTCTTATCATGACTAAAAAAGGACTACTATCAACACCCTCAAACCTTACAATCTTACAAGATAATGGTATGCTTAAGTCTGGCATTACTTAATTGGTTGCTACTTGTTGGAAGGGGCGTATCACGTTATCAACACATGCCACCTTAATTAAGAAATAAAAGTGGTAGTTATCAATTATAATAAATGTGATAGTTAAGTAACTAAATATAGTTAAGGCTACATCTTTGTATGTTGAGTATTCTATAAGCAATAGAAATATACTTCAATTCACCTTTCTCTTCTCCTTCTTTCTTTCTTCTTCTCTTAGTTTCACTTCACTGCTACTGTAATTCTCACATTGTATAAGAGCCAATGAACCTTTAATGTAAAATCTTTCAGCCTCAAGTTCTTTAAACACACTAGCTTTAACAAAGTCAAAGTATGTATCATTCTCGCATATGCTGTCAGTAAAGCTAGATGAAAAGAATGACCTTTTATGGAAGCCCTAGATTTTGGCTATAATAAGAGGCCATAAGTTGCAGTGGTTTCTTGATCCGACCATCCCAATACTATCTAAGTTTTAGTCAGAATAAGATGTGCTGGCTAGAAATTACAACAAAAATTATGCTGATTGGAAGAGTCAAAACTAATTGAATCTTTCTTTAACAATAAGACCTAAGCCAAAGCAGGCCAATATAAGATGTAACTTCATAGTATGAAGAAAGGATGTCTAATTGTAAGTGAATACCTTTTAAAGATTAAGAATGCCATTCATTCATTAATTAGTATTGGCTATACTATTATGATAAATAACCACATTGATGTAATCCTAGAGGGCTTACTGAAGGAATACCTACCCTTTGTCACTTTTGTGACTTTTAGATTGGATCAATGTAGAGGATATAGAGTCGCTACTTTTAGCCCATGAAAATTGATATGAACAATTCATTAAATCCACTGATTCCATGTCTATAAATGTTGCCAATATGAGTGTGAATTTTTCTCTAAGAAATCGAAACTTTGGTAGATTTAATATTAATTTTCAGAACTTTTGAGGCAGATGAGGTAAAGGACAATTTAACATTGGTAGAAAAGAAAGAAGAGACATATTTCATAGCAATTTTTAGCATGGAAGACCCCAAGTAAGCTATCAAGTATATGCAAAGAATGGTCATCAATCAAACTTTAGCTTATTGCTATATATTTGATCATGCGTATCAGTTGAATGCTAGCAATTCTATAAATTATAATCAGAGTCACCAAATGGATGCAATGGTTGTTGCCCCATAAAGCCTTTTTGACATTACCCGGTACCTTGATTTTGTGGCATTAAATCATGTAACGCTAGATGTGGCAAATCTTCAGAAAAAGGTTGAATTCCATGGACAAGATCAATTACATGGTCATTGCATTGTTTTTACAACCCTTAACCCTTTTACTGTCTACTGTATTATCTTTGAATAATTTGCATCATATAGCCTCCATCACTAAAAATATACTTATTTTTTCTAAGTTTTTTTTTAAAGAAAATGCAGTTTTCTTTTAGTTCTTTGCTAACTTTTGTTAGGTTAATTCATAGGCTGCCAAGAAGGTTCTTTAGAAAGGAGAAGTTAGCAATGGCTTATACACCTTTAACAGCTTCGCACTGTCTTACCTTGCTACCTTAAATATAAAATCTAGTTCTTATTCTACCTAATAGGTCTAACATCTCACTTTCTGCTTGAAAAGTCATGCCTAGTGCTTAATTTTTACCTAGTGGGTCTAGCATCTCACTTTCTACCTTAAAAGTCATGCTTTGTGCTCAATTTCCACCTAGTGGGTCTAGTATGCCAATGTCTTCCTCAAAAGTCAAGCCTAGTTCTCAATCTCCTAATGCATTTAATGCTTTTTCCTTATGGCATAATAGACTTGTCCACCCATCTTGTAAAGTTATTAATCATGTACTACAACTTATTCTCAACCACTTGATCTCATACAAATAGAATTATAGGGACCTTCTCCCATTGCTTCTTCAAAGGGGCATAGGTACTTTGTACATTTTATAGATGTTGCAACCAATTACACTTGGTTTTCCCTCTTGAAACAAAATAAAAATGAGGTTCTCAATGCTTTCTTTAATCGAAACATATGGTTGAACACCAATTTAGTGTAAAGATTAAAAAAGTAAAATCTAATTGGAGTGGTAACCACCATCCCTTTTTTAAATGCTTCTCCTCCCAAGGCATCTTTCACAAAATTAGCTGCCCCTATATCTCTTAATAGAATGGCAAAGCTAAAAGGAATAATAAGCACATAATAAAAGTTGGTCTTTCCATTCTAGCCAATGTATAAATGCCCCTAAAATTTTTGGTAGAGGCCTTTCACACTACTATCTACTTAATCAATATGCTGCCTTCTCCTACCTTATAAAACAAATCCCTTTTTAAGGCTTTTTTTTCACATTAAACATACCTATTCTCTTGTCGAAACCTTTAGTTGTGAATGTTTCCCTTATCTTAGGCCTTATAATAAGTCTAAGTTTTCATTTATATTTGCATCATGCTTTTCCTTTGGTTATAATGACTCACATAAAAGTTATAGGTGCCTTGACTCAAACGGTAATATGTATACTTCCAAGCATGTCATATTCATTAACAATCCTTCCTTTATTCCTTGTTATTTCTTGTATCAAAATAAACATATTCTTTTGTCAATTTGCCTTTAGCTAGTCAACCCAAATTGTATCCTTCTTTATCATTGCCACATGTAAGTATGCATGCTGCTTCTGATATTAATGTTGCTACTGCCTCACATCAATATTCTGGCTTTATTAGTACTACTCATGGTTCTATAGTGCCAAATGACTCTGTAATGGTGCATAATGACTCAAAAAAGAGCCTAATATAACATCCCCAATTTTGTTTTATTAAATAATACATACATATAATATTAGAAGGTTAGGAAGAGGGAAAAGAGTTAGAATGGAACCTTAGAAAAGCTTTAGAAAATGGTAAAAGAAAATGCACGAGAAGTTTTCTGGTAAAGACTCCTAAATGCCAAATTAGTTTAAATGGTTCAAGAGAGAAATTAGCTGGGGTAATTCCCATAATGTGGAATGAGGTAAGTTAGTTCTATTACCCTTGAAAATATACCTATAGGAAATAAGTAGAAGAATTTTATCTTTGGGTGCAAATTATTGAGGGTAAAATTGGAATTTCACAATTTTCTAGAGTTAAAGCCGTGAATGAGAAGTTAAGCTAAGGGTATAACCTTAATTATAAACTTAGAATTAATTATTATCCCTCCAATAGAGAATTAAATCAGTTGGAAAGAAATGGATTATCCAAACAAGCCCTAAAGTAATGGTAAAGGGCAAGTTAGAAAAAATAGAATAGGTACAAAGGCATAGTTAAAAACCAAGCTAGAGTATTGGCAAAGTAACTAACTTTTTTATTGTTTCTTAGAGAGAAAGGTGGTTATAGGTTTATTGAAGGCCAAAACTTCAGCCAAGAAGGAAAAGGTGAGAAGGCTGAAAACCATAGAGAGAAAAGGAAGATGAAAGAGAAAGAAAAGGGAAAATGAAATTACGGTAATTTTTCTTCCTCCTAACCTCCATAACTTCTTATTATACCTTGTCTTAGGGTTCTTAAATAACCCTTTTATCCATGGGAAAAAGTGCAGAAAATTGAGGAAAAAAGGAGAGAGAGTGGTGGCCAAAGGAAGAAAGACAAAGGAAAATCAAGTTAAATTTGTTAGAAAACTAGAAGGAACTAAATTTTGGTAGGTTTAACAATAATATTTTATTGTTATTCCATATATTTTGGAAGATTTAAAAGTGTTTTAAATCTTATACTTTGATGATACACAATGTGAAATGTGCATATTTGTGATTAGTCATGTAGAGTGAGAGTGTGGATGCATATGTAATGCATGTATTAAGTTTGAAATTTAGCTTGGAATGGATGATTGTAGGAGATTTTTTGACAATAATAGTATGTTCTTCTTGCTTATATGATGATAAAATTGCAAGAACCAAGTGCTAAAAGATGTGAATGAACATGTATTTTTGGCTAAAAATTTCAAGAGAACTTTTAATACATAAAGAGTGTATTGGTCAAAATTTAACATCTTGATGTTTCAATGATGTTTTGACACTTATAAATGCTTAAGGAAATGATTAAAAGTGGGTGGAAATGAATGGAATATGGAAAACCCTATGTTGACCGAAATGTGGAAGCAAGACATGCTAAAATGCAACCACAATTTTCACTTATTATTTTATAGAAATTGATAAGGAGCAATGAATGGTAACATTGGAGAATTAATAAGGCATTATAACCATTATATTATAATGAATTAAGAAGGAAAATGGTTCTTAGAAAGAGTCTTAATGAGGCTACATGATGGAAGAAAAGAGAATTTACCATATGAATAGTAAAAATTGACTAAATGAATAGTACCACATATAAAATAAATAGTAATTTATACAATATGAGTAGTGTAATATCCTGTAATTTTTTAGATATTTTCCTTAGAAATTCTTCACCTTACATATATGCATAGAAATGTTCTAATATTAATGGAATAGGTAAAGAAAGAAAACCTAAGAGGAAATATTAGAAATAAACATGTTAAAGAAATGTGAAATTCTTAGGTAAAGAAAGATAAATTTTTGTGAAGTAAGTAAAGGTCTTAAAATTTCAAGAAGATCGGATTATGGTAATTTTTCTTAATTTAAGAGCAAAAGTTACTAAGTTTAGTATCTCCAGCCGTAATTGAACTTTAACCTATAGACACTTCATATAGAGTTTTTCTACTTCACATGAATTTTTAGCAAGCCAATAGGATAGCCCAAGGAAGAAATAAAACATAGACTTGGACTAGGATATAGAAATTGGACCGGTAGCCCAAAAATCATGAAAATGTGACCAAGCCCATTATGAAAGAAAGAATTTTAACCAAAGTAAGGAAAATGGGCAAGAATGAGCCCAAACCCAAGAGGAAAAATAAAAATAAAAATAAAATTAAAGTGATGAAATATTGGTGTAATCAAGATTAAGTGACATGGCATTAAGACAAAAATTTAGCAAGTGGTGTGATTCTACATTCATCATTTTGGCAAGTGGCATAATAATACAAGGCTTTAGGACAAAAACATCTATATCCTACATTCATAACTTTAGCAAGTGGGTAATAATACATAGCATTATGACAAAACATCATTATCCTACACAAATAATTTTAGTTAAGTAAGGAAAATTCAAGGGCTAGAAATTTGCCACTTAAAAAGGCAAATCTATCATACTTGATTAAGACAAAAGAAAAAGGAAATGAATCCCTAAATCAAAGGGATCTTGCCCCATATCTTAAGAACATATCATCATAATTTTCAAAATACAAATCTCCTTTTTCTATGCATATCTTGACTAAGGAAGAGGAAGACAAGAACATAAGTTGTTTGTTTTCCAAAAATTCAACAAAGTGTATCCTAATTGTGATAAGGTAGACCCATGATCATGAAAGGTGAATTATTTGGTGGTCTATATAAGAAAACCCACCCTTACAACATTAGAATTTAGTCCAAGTGAGGGAGAGCAAAAATAGAAGCAAGGTAGTGTGAGGAAAGGAGAGGAAGAAAGAAAGAAAGAGGAAGGAGAAGTCTAGGGGACTAAGTGCTCCAGGTAAGTTTAACAATATTTCTTTTTGAAGAAAACCTTTGAAACTCATAATATTTATATGAGATTTTGATCTTAGAACTTTGATGATTGGTCATGGATGTTGCTATATCATGTTTCATATTGATCTTGCATGTGATGTATGTTTGAATACTTAGGTTGGTGTAGATAGTTCTACATGGGTATGGCTATGGTTGACAGAATTTTAAGCTTCGGTTTTTTAATTGCTGGGAACAATCTATAAGGAATTAAAATAAATGGTTAACATAAGAATTAAAGATATATGTGTCACGGATTGTTACCCACTGGAATCATTCCATTTGGAGTCCATATGAGGTAGCTTTGGTCTGATTAGTAGTCAAAGGTCAGAAAATGAATCATCAGGGAAGAATATGTTAGGATAGCTTCGGTAATTTAATTTCTGGGAATTATTGGTAGGGAATTAAAATAAATGGTTAACATAAGAATTAAAGATATGTGTGTCATGGATTTTTAGCCACTGGAATCATTCAATTTGGAGTCCACATGTGGTAGATATAGTCCGATTAGTAAGTCAAGGTCAGAAAATGGTTCATCAGGGAAGATTATGTTAGGACAGCTTTTGTATTTTAATTTTTGGAAATTATCTGTTTGGAATTAAAATAAATGGTTAACATGAACGTTATATATCTATGTCTCATGGAAATATACCCACTGGAATTATGCAATTTGGAGTTCATATGAGGCAGATATGATCCGATTAGTAAGCAGAGATCAGAAAATGTTTATTCAGGGAAGAGTATGTTATTAATGTTTTAGTTTTTGAATTTCTGGGAATATTCTGTAGGGAATTAAAATAGCGCGCCAACATAACAATTATAGATATATGGCTCATAGATTTTTACCAACTGGAATAACTCAATTTGGAGTTTCAATTTGGAATAACTCAATTTGGAGTTTCAATTTGGAATAACTCATATATTAGTCAGTAAAGGTCAGAACCTATCCGAGAGGAACTATCCTGTACTTTGAGGGAGTAATGTCACCTTCATTTATTAATTTTTCGCTACAATGTTCAACATAATAGTTTTAGATAATTGTTTTATCTTGAAATGGACACCAAGATCACCTACATCAGAGTTAAATTGAGGGAGTTATTCTCTGATTAGTAAGAGAAGGTTAGATAGGATGAAAACCTGCATCAGGAAAAATAAAGGAATAAAATTAGTATTTAAAAAAGAAGATGAATCTTAATAAATGACTAGTATAGCCATAGCCATTGCCATTGTATGAACTTCTTACCATCTTAAGTGTGAAATTTTGACATGGAAATATTTTATAAAGTGATATTTGAAATGGTTATGTTCATGGCATGATTACCAATGATTTATGGTAATAGTTATATTTTGATGAACATACTTGTTATTGAAAGCATATTTTTGGCTAACATTGTGAAAAGAAAAGAAATGAGCACGGTCACATGGCAATCCGTGTGGTGCACCAATAGGGGACGCCCTACCAACGGTTATGATCATGATAATGAGAAAAGAAATAGAAAGTGGGCCATGTCGGACGGAGCGAGAAAAGCCCGTACCGGAGAGTAGAGGATACTCACCCTGACCGGGGTAGTTTGAAATGAGAATAAGTTGATGGCCATCATATAATATTTTAAAAATAGTTAATCATATCATACATATCATTACAGTATGATTCTTATGTGCATAGATATAATGCATTCATGTGACCAAAGATATTTTCTGTAGTTTATACAGCTGAACATGACGTGATGAGCTTTACTGATGATAATTTATTGTTGAGCTTACTGGGATTTAATTCTCACTATATTTCCATATCATGTTCAGAAAATTATTTATGCAGCTTTTGTTTCTAAGGCTCTGGCTTTTAGTGCACATTGGATCGAGTTACTTTATGTTGGGCAGATTTCAGAATCAAATAAGATGTTTGTGGTCGAGTTGGCTCAGATCCCGGTGAAGGTGCAACCACCCGCACCTGTATCTCCGGAATTGGTCAACCAAAATAAACAAGATGTAAATATCTATGTATTTGATATGTTATACGTCTATTTTGATTAATGACATGTATGTGAACTCAATATTGTATAATAATAAAGGAAAAAAAAAGGTTGTTACAAGTAGTAATTGTTGCATGTAGCAGTAATAAATCAATGAGGAATTTTAATGGGATGATGGTATTGATATTGTAACAACTCCTTTTTTTTTTACATATATACATATATGTTTTTGTTAAGTCTCATGAAGTCATTACCTTTATTTAACTCATAATAATATTCAATTAATTTATCCAAACATAATTAAGGTTTATACATAATTAATTAACAACATTCGTACATAAATCAAACACATATATATCTACATCTTATTCATCCATATTAATCAGTTCCGCGGATATGGATGTGGGTGGTTGTACCTTCACCAAGATCTTAGCCAACTCGACCACAAACACTTTATTAATTTCTGGGATCTGCCCAACATAGAATAACTCGATCCAATGTACACTGAGAGCCAGAGTCAAAGAAAAATATGCAAAACTAGTTTTCTAAACACGATATGGAAATATAGTGAGAATTAAATCCCAGTAGGTTCAACAATAAATCATAATTATCATCAATATAGCCCATCATGTCATGTTCATCTGTATAAACTACAGCAATTACCTTAGGTCACATGAATGCACTTTATCTATGCACATAAAATTCATACAGTAATGACATGGATGGCATGAATAACTATTTTCAAAATATCATCTGATGGCTATCAACTAATTTTCATGTCAAGCTACCCTAGTCAGGGTGAGTACTTTCTACTCTCTGGTGCAGACTTTTCTTACTCTGTCCGACATGGCACAATTTCTTTTCTCATTAACATAATCATAGTTGTTGGTAGGGTGTCCCCTATTGGTGCACCACATGGATTACCATGTGACTGTGCTCATTTCTTTTCTTTTCTTTTCACATTAATAGCCAAAAATATGATTTCAATAACAAGTATGTTCATTATACTCACATGCCATAATTTATCATCAAAATATAATTATTACCAAAAATCATTGGTAATCATGCCATAAACATAATCGTTTCAAATATCACTTTATAAAATATTTCTATGTCAAAATTACACACTTATGATGGTAAGGAGTTCATGCAATGGCAATGGCTATGGCATACACTAGTAATTTATTATTCTCATTTATAAGATTCTTCTTCTTTTTTAAATATTATTATCCTCTCTTTACTAAACAGAGCATAACATCCTCATTTTAAATCTGATTGAGGTAATCTTAGTGTTAATGGAAAGATAAGGCAATCCTCTAAAACACTTATGTTGAACATTTTAGTGAAACCTTAAGTAATCGTGATGTTACTACTCCTCAAATTCAATGTTATTTCTTCTTGGGTAGGTTTAGACCTCTACTTACCAATCATACCATATCTCCCTCTTAAGAACTCCAATTGATAGGCCATATCTAGACTGATTCTAACCTTTACTCATTAATAGGCCATATCTCTCTCATATGAACTCCAAATTAAGTGATTTTAGAGCTTATAGATCCGTGATACATATATCTATATTTATTAAGTTAAAAATTTCCTTTAATTCCTTACACATGTTTCCCAAAAATGTCAAACGCAGAAGCATACTTAACAGATTCTTCCCTAATTAGCTAGTTTTTGACATTTGCTTACTAATTTGACTATATCTCCCTCGTATTGAATCCAATTTGAATGATTCTAGTGGCTCAAAAGTTTTGAGACATTTGTCTACATTTATCATGTTAAGTATTTCTTTTAATTCTCTACAGATTTATCCCAAATATTCAAACATAGAAGCATACCTGGCAAATTCTTCCCTGGTTAACCATTTTTTGACCACCGCTTATATATTGGGCAATATCGTCCTCATATGGACTCCAAATTAAGTGATTTTACTAAAATCTGTGAGATATAGATCTACATTTTTTATGTTAACCATTTCTTTTAATGTTTAATGGATTCTTCCCAGAATTTTAAAAACAGAAGCTTCCCTAGTTACTCTGAAATCCAGTTTCCTAACCAAACATTTCCTAAGGTTTTAGTTCATCATTATATTACATTTACATTCTCTTCCATTTTCTTTACATCTCATCATATTCCATCAAATTTTCACCACATTCAAATATACAAAATAGCAGCATAAAAAATCATAAAATTTTACCACCCATAGCCATACTTATGTAGAACTTTCCACACCAACTGAAATGTTCAAAACATTCATCATATGCAAAATAACATGTAACATGATATAGCAACATTCATGACCAATCATCAAAGTAGTAAATATTGTAAATTTCATCAAAGTTCTAAGATTAAAATTCCATATAAATAATATAAATTTCAAAGATTTTCTTCAAAAAGAGATATTGTTAAACCTACCTAAAGATCTCCTTAGCTCACTTAGTGAATTCTTTTTCTTGTTACGTCTTGAAGGAAGTAGCAAGATTCCTCCATTCTCTTAGCTTTTCTAGCAGCTTAAATAGAGAAGAAAGGTGAATTTTTGAACCCCAAGGATAAAGATAAAAGATGGATTCAAGTGGAGATTAAGCTAACTGACCTTGAATACTTTGTCTTCTAGGCTTCTGTTTCTTCTTCCTTCCTCTCTTCTCCTCTCTTTCTCTCTTTTCCTTACTCTACCTTGCTTCTATTTTTCCTCTCCCTCACTTGGACGAAATTCTAATGTTATAGGGATGATTCTTGCTTAAATAAACTGTCAAGTGGTCCTTCGTTCATAATCATGGGTCTATCTTATCACAATTAGGATGCACTTGGTTGCTTTTTGAGGAAAGACAACTCATGTTCTTGTCTTCCTCTTCCTTAGTCAAGATATGCATAGCAAAAGAAGATTTGTATTTTGAAAATCATGATAAAATGTTCTTAAGATAAGGGACAAGGTCCCTTAGATTTAGGGATTCTTTTTCTTTTTCTTTTGTCTCACACAAGTATGATAGGTTTGCCTTTCTAAGTGGCAAGTTTTTAGCCCTTGAATCTCCCTTGTTTGACTGAAATTATTTGTGTAGGATATGAATTTTTTGTCCTAATGCCATGTATTATCATACCACTTTCTAAAATTATGAGTGTAGGATATAGATATTATCACACCACTTGCTGAATTTTTGTTTTAATTCTATGTGACCTAATCTTTATTATTATTACACTATTATTTCATCACATAATTTATTTTATTTTATTTTTCCTCTTGGATTTGGGCTCATTCTTACCCATTTTCTTTGCTTTGGATAAAATTCTACCTTTCTTGTAGGGATTGGTCACATTTTCATAATTTTTGGGCTATTGGTCCAATTTCTTTATCCTAGTCCAAGTCTATGTTTTATTTCTTGCTTGGACTATCCAATGGGCTTGCTAGAAACTTATGTGAAGTGAAAAAACTCTATATGAAGTATCCATTGGTGAAAGCCTAATTTATGGGTGGAGATGTTAAACTTAAAAATTACTAACTCTTGAATTAGGAAAATTACCCTAATCCAATCTTCTTAAAATTTTAAGACCTTACTTACTTCACAAAAAAATTATCTTCCTTACCAAAGAATTTCGCCTCTCTTTAGTATGTTATTTCTAATTTTTCCTATTAAGTTTTCTCTCTTTGCTTATTCCGTTAATGTTAGAAACATTTTCTATGCATACACATAAGGTGAAGAATTTTTAAGGATTATATTTCCTTAGATATCTAAAAATTGTCTAATAATTTTTATTTTCTTAATTAAATATTTATGTACCTTTATTAATAAAAGAAACAAAATTAGGAATGTTACATTAAATATTTATGTACCTTTATTAATAAAAGAAACGTAATTAAGGATATTATAGATATTTAGGGAATTAAAATGAGTATAAAAGCAAAGAAAAAGGATCATAAAACTAAATTAGGTTAAGGGGGAATGATTATGATTTAGGTTGTGTAATTAAGAGAAATAAGGTAATTAAATATTTATGTGCACAATAGTGAGCCAAAATAAGTGCAGAAATGGGAAGAAATTTGTTAAATTAAAATGTATTAATCTAGAGTATAAAATACTTATGCATAATATGCCTTTATCATTATATGTGTATTTAATATGCATCTGTTATACATAGCTGACAGTTTCTATAGTGTATATAGCTAGACATAATACTATGAGAATTAATTGCTATATACTATGATTATTATTGAACTTATTGGATACTTCTGTTCTCATTATATTTTGGTATTATATTCACATAAAAGTAGATAAAATGCTAGCCGTGTTCTTATCTTTGACTATAGAGATCCAGTGGGCGGAGATTCCCTACTTGGGGCAGATTTCTATTATTCAAGATCTAATAGTGGTGAATCTATTTGAGATCCTTGCGCATGTACCATTTCCTCCACCCCTCGCACCAAATGAGTAGCATGTAGCCAGTTAAACCAGCATATGTACATATAAAATATTTGTAGTGAATGAACTACTTACTTTCTATTTTGAGAGGTAATCGAGTACCCTTGTATTTTTCGTACGACAAGTAGTACCAAAAGTTGCCCATGTAAATGAACTAACCACTGATGTAGAATACTAGTTCAATTCTAATGAAATATGCTCTATTTTGAATGCCTGTCTATATAGTAATTCATTTAATAATTTTTCTAGTGATACGGGTAAGATCCTAATTATATAAAAAAATAACAAATAATAATTCTCTTATAGTAGTATCTCATTAACCCACTTCATATCAATCATTTTCTACTATAATAAGTTAATTCTCCTCTACTCACCATTTTGTTTTAGCTAGTTCTACCTATGAAACTTAGCAGTAACCCTTAAACAAACATGTTCCTACTTATAGCATGGTTACAAGGGGTACGACAGGCATTTTTAAGACAAGATTTTTTTTAACAGCACTAATGATGAACTATACTTGGAAACTTATTGATTTACCCTATAATAAATAACCTATTACCTACGAGTGGGTATTTGGTGCGTACTGTCGCAGGTACAACCAAATTGATACCTTACCTCAAAACTACCCTGTAGTAGTGGGAGTAAGGGTCGATCCAACAGAGACTGGTATTACCTTATGTGATTAGAAAAAGAGGGATTGATAATCGCAAATTAAGTAAAGTAACCAATAATGAAAACAAATAAGAGAGAGTGATTAATGATAAAGACGTTAGTTTCAGTTGATATTCACCGTCAAGGGATTGCATTGATCATTGACAACATAATCAATCTATAATTAAATATCTATCATTGGGTTTTTAACCCTGTTCCTCCTTAAGTCTAGTAAATTAATGACAATCACACCAATTAAATCCTAATTAATAAGCAATCCTTTAGCACATCGGTAAAGCATAACTTATTAACCGCATGAAGAACTAGAGAAACTGACAGAGCTAAACAAATATAAACACATCGGTTATATCTAATTTAGTTAATTATTTATCATAGGTTCAATGATTTATAATCCAAAATCCTCAAACCTATTTGCCTCATGAATCACAGAATTGAAGACTTTGTTCAAAACATAATTCAGCGGTAGATTAAGACAGACAATATACTAGTAGGCCTCTTAGCAATCATATGAATAATCATTGAGAAGAAGAACAGATAAATAATCAATACTCAATTCAAATTGAAATAATAAAATCAAATCCACATCTCACAATGGATGAAGATCCCTTGAGGTTTCAACCTACCTCAACCAACTAAAAAGAACTAGCCACGCAGGGCCATAAGAAAATCAAAAGAAGAATTGAAGAATGTAACTAAGAATTTGGATGAATGATTCAATGAATTATTTGCTTGCTATCCTCCCTTTTTATAGATTAACTCCTCCTAATCGAAGTAGGATTGTATCTAGGTGAAATCCCAGCCCATCGGGTTTCAATTGGAGTCAAAAAACCTTAAAAATCGTGATTTTAACGACCTGTACGGCGGTGGCGTCGCGGCGCCTAGAAAATTTGCAAAAGTTCCAAACACAAACGTTGTAGATCTATGTCTCTTCTTTCCATAGCCGCTGTAATTTCCTTAATTGGATTGGAATTGAAGGAGATATGACAAAATTAGTGACCAAAGGTCAGAATTCAACCTGCTGCACTGTGATTCTGATTTGCGAGTTCTATAACGCTATGAAGTCACCTGAATTTGACCAAGTGTTCAACATACAAGTTGTAGATGATTGTGTTATCATTTCACAGCCACTTGAATCACTTTGATGGGAGTTCATAAGAGAGAGATATGCTCAAAACAGTGATGAAAGGTCTGGAATAGCTGCAATGTAGCATTTTTCCATGAATTTCTTATATTTTTCTTCTCTTTTCTTCTTCCTTTGTTCCTACAACACAAAACACAAAACAAAAATAATTCCTAATTATATTTTACTTAAATCAAACAAAAAGTAAGTTTAATGGTATTAATATCATGCTTAATTAAGATCACATCAAATACCCCCACACTCAACCTTTTGCTTGTTCTCAAGCAAAATAATCCCTAAAGACAAAAAAAAAAAACAATCAATAATGTAGTGAGTGTTAGGCTTACCAAAAGGTTGCCTTATAACATAAAAATATACTTTAGAAAAGGTCATAATCATGCACAAGATTAACACAAATGCAATCTATTATTTTATCCTTCTGAATCCCTAGTGTGTGTGTGTTTTTGGGTCAATAAATTTTCTTTTACCCGGATGAGTTTGTATATTCCAAAATTTTGATTGTATATCTCTAATTAGTTTAGGATTTCTATATGCTTATTCTTCATGCCACTCTCCACTAATGTAGGCCAAAACTACCTCTAGGATCAATAGGACTTTATTTAACTTGTAACGTGGCCAGGGTATAAGGTAAGATAAAAGATACAAATTTAGGCTCAATCACCCAGCACCACATGATTAAATCTGATATCTTGAGCTTTCCTAAAATTAGGTTGATTTCTCCCCCCACACTCATTTTCTTGTTTCAATTGAGTTTAATCCATCCTTTTCCTTGCTTCTCAAATTTTTTTTTCTTTCACCCACAAAATTTGCTTTTATCCTCTTTGGATTTTTCTTTTCTCTTCTTTGCGTAATTCTCTTTTTTTTTCTTTGCATAATTCTTTTCTTTTCCTTGCTCCACCCTTCCACCCTTCTGTAAATGAAGCTCTACAAAACAAGTATTCAGAAAAATAATCATGGAGTGAGTGAATAGGATAAAAAATAAAGATATTCATACAAAATTTGGCTTTCGGCTCATTTGTGGTTTTTAGAAGGAAAAGTTCATTAAGCTCAAAATAGAGGAACTAACGATATTTCATTGCTTAGGTTAGGCTAGAAAGGCTCAATCTATCCAATAATGCCTAAATTATCTCCTAAATAATAGTATTAACCTAGGATTTCGCTTTAAGTAGCATTCAAATAAGTTCTAGAATCCTGTTGAGATCATGAAATATTTTTGAATTATATAAACCTTCTCTAAGCAAAAGATAAAATTGAATTCCCAAAATTATTGTGCAAACATAGTTCAGGATTCTAAAGTCAAAAGTAATAAATTGCAAAAGGGATAAAATTGCACACAACCATGAATTTTCTATATTTTTCAAAAGATAAAAAAAATTTGAATAGTCATATCTTTGACTGTTGATTGTGCCTAACATCCCAAAACATAAATTGAAACACTCACACAATCACTCAACTTGCTAAAGACAATAAAAGTGCATTAATAGTGAAAATCAGAAAATTGATGCTCATAATAGGGTCTCAATTAAAATGTTGTAAGGGTGGGTTTTGCTTAAATAGACCACCAAATAGACCACCAAATAATACACCTTTCATGATCATGGGTCTACCTTATCACAATTAGGATATACTTTGTTGAATTTTTGGAAAACAAACAACTTATGTTCTTGTCTTCCTCTTCCTTAGTCAAGATATGCATAGGAAAAGGAGATTTGTATTTTGAAAATTATGATGATATGTTCTTAAGATGAGGGACAAGGTCCTTTTGATTTAGGGATTCATTTCCATTTTCTTTTGTCTTAAACAAGTATGATAGGTTTGCCTTTTTAGGTGGCAAATTTCTAGCCCTTGAATCTCCATTATTTGGTTGATATTATTTGTATGGGATAGGAATGTTTTTTCCTAATGTCATGTATTATCGTACCATTTGCTAAAATTATGAGTGTAGGATATATATGTTTTTGTCCTAAAGCCTTGTATTATCATGCCACTTGCCAAAATTATGAATGTAGAATCACACCACTTGCTAAATTTGTGTCTTAATGCCATGTAACCTAATCTTTATTATTATTACATTATTATATCATCACCTAATTTATTTTATTTTATTTTTCCTCTTGGATTTGGGCTTATTCCTACCCATTTTCTTTGCTTTGGATAAAATTCTACCTTTCTTGGAGGGCTTGGTCACATTTTTATAATTTTTGGGCTATCGGTCCAATTACTATATCCTAGTCCAAGTCTATGTTTTATTTCTTGCTTAGGTTATCCAATGAGCTTGCTAGAAACTTATGTAAAGTGGAAAAACTCTATATGAAGTGTCCATAGGTAAAAGCCCAATGTATTGGTAAAGATGTTAAACTTACTAACTCTAGTTCTTGAATTAGGAAAAATTACCCTAATCCAATGTTCTTGAAATTTTAAGACTTTTACTTGTTTCTAAAAATTTATCTTCCTTATCCAAGAATTTTGCATATCTTTAGTATGTTATTTCTAATTTTTTTTCCTATTAGGGTTTCCCTCTTTATCTGTTGTCTTAATGTTAGAAACATTTTCTATGCATATACATAAGGTGAAGAATTTCTAAGGATTATATTTTCTTAGATATCTAAAATATTGTCTAATAAATTTTATTTCGTTAATTAAATATTTATGTACTTTTATTAATACTTGAAACGAAATTAGGGATGTTACAGCTGTGACTTGTGAAATTAGCTCTAAACATATTATTAATGAAGTCCTTCTGACATATATGGTGTCATGGCACTATGTAGAACCATGTGTATGCCAAATTCCTAAGCAAAGTTTTCTATATGTATAATGGGACTCTTATGTAACATGAAAAATGTTGTATGCCAGAAATGAAATCCCGAAATGGAAAATTTGAAACATACTCTTGTGTGTTTATTAAAAGGCAAAGTAGTTTTTTTGAAGGAGAGGCTAGTATTCCATTATACAAGGGGGTTTAGAGGTATCCTACTATATTATGAGCTAGTTTTGTAAATGGACAGGTCTGAAGGTGGGAGATTTTTTCAAGATTTCAGTAGACAAATGGTTTCAGTTTTTAACTTAGTCTTGATTAGATTGGAAAGGAACAAGTTTTTAACTTCAGCCATTCATATTTCCTATATTTGCAATAGTCTTTGTACTTTAGCAATGTTTTCTATTCTTTGTCTAAACAAAGCGTTCGATGATATAGCATTTAAATTAAGATACTCTAAAAAATTAAATTACATCCTTATAATTACTGTATCCAGATACACCCAAAATTCTTCTTTATTAACAAAAAATTTCAGCAGGAGTGCTGGTTGAGCATTGCCCAAAAAAAAAGAAAAAAGAAAAGAAGAGAGTGCTGCTTTGAGCATCTGCAGTATTCTCACCAAATGTTCTTTGTCACAAGGCATATAAAAATATAAACATACAAATAACATAACGAAAACCTTTTCTTTCCTACAAACGCTTGGCATTTTATGTAAATAAAATTTTAGAAATTAGGAACCATATTAAGCTGAAAGATAAATAAAATAACCGAAATAGGGATTTATAGCAAAATCTCCAAAGAAATTAAACTTTTTTGGTCTCATTAGGAAGCTTGCTCTGATGCTATATAATATAGCCCAAAAATAGGGATTTAATTCTTTTTATTTAAACCTAATTAAAACCTGTATCAAGCAAATTCTTACCAACCCCAATCAACTGAGATAAAACCCAGATGTAGCTTAACATCTCCCATCTAATTTGAAGCTTTCTTTATTTGCTTTTAGAGTTTTGACTCTTTGGTTGTCAATTTTTGGGTTTCTATAAAATGTACTATAATATATACATAGATAATTAGACATAGCTAATTAGGGTTATAGATGCTATAAATAGCTTCCACCTGAATGTTTTGGTAGTAATCTTATTAGAGTAAGAAGCAGCCACAATTATAGGAAAATGCTTCCAATGATGCGAGACAAATAATTGAAATTGAACTGTCTTTTTGAAAGAAGGGTTGAGGAACCTCCCAAGTTTACCCATAATAAAAGTTATAAAAGGATGGTGCTTTTAGACAAGTTATTTTCCACAAAAGTAAAGATAGATATTGAAATTATTCCTGGATGCATGCAAATAAAAAGAGAGAGAGAACGAGATTTTTATATATTTAGTTATTTATAACTTCAGGGAAAGGAAAGGAAAAAAGAATGTGGTTAGCTAACTTTGGTGAAAATGAAAAGCATTTTATTACATATCAGCAGACCATGCTCTCTTTGGTTTCGGGAATCATGAAAGTTTTTTTTGCTTTCTTTTTTCCTTTATCTATCATTATCATTCTCTCTCTTTAGAAGAGAGACAGAGAATGGGGAAGCAAAGTCTTTTTCTCTCACAAAGTGATATTAGGTTATTGGACAGAGGTGGGACCGAAACGAAAAGTATGTATGAATCACATAGAGATGAGGGGTTGGAATAGCTTTTGGAGTTCTTATTCGATTAATACTAGTGTTTTAAAAAAATTTCTCATGAACCATATCCCAATACATAAATTGTATGATAGCTTATGAAGCATGGACACGGACACGGACACGGGACACGAGAATTTCAAAAAATGTAGGACACGACACGTTTATGACACGTGAATTAAAAAATAAAAAATAAAGATTATATATATACACACAATAACAATAACATAGAATAAGATATAATTCAACACACAATAACATAGAATGAATTATAATTCACAATACAACTTAATATTCAAAAATTGTCATAAATTTATAAGTTACAATACAATCAATGTTTATTCTTTTTCAATGTTTTCTAGATCACCGCTATTAATTTCATTCCCTTCATCTGTGAAAAAAACTCTTTCCAACTCCGATTCATCTAATGATAGATTGGCAACCGATAGGACTCTAACATCTTCTGACACATCATCAAAACTATCTCCTCCAATATCCCAAATCTTAGTATCACCTTGCATATATTGTGGGCTCCTTCTTGACAAAAGCCGAAGATTGTTATGAACAAACACTAAATCTTGAGCACGTTTTGGTGTCAATTTGTTCCTTCTAAATGAGTGAATGAATGAGTATGTGCTCCAATTTCTCTCACAATAAGAGGAGGAAGATGGTTGCCCAACAAGCTTAATAGCAAGGCTTTGGAGAAGTGGAGTGGAGTGATCGTGAATTGCCAACAAAAAATGTGGCTCCATATCGTCTCTTTGATCAATAGAGTCTGATTTAGCAAAATCTTCATAACAAGTGGAGAACTTCACATATTCCACATAAACCCTTTTCAAGTCATCAGGATCTTGAAAAATTCTCTTCAAACACTTCATTCTCTCTCTTGTTATCTCTCCATCTTTGTGTGGAGGGACTCTATTAGAAGCTTCATCCAACCAAGATTGACTATAATATCTATAAAGAGAATTAAAACAATATATTATTATCATTAACACAATGAAATTAAAAAAACACAACTTAGTAAAAAATAAGAATTAAAATACCTAGGAGTCAAAGAATGTGCTAGGCAATGAAGAGGTGTGTTGCTTTTAGTCCACCTTTGCACCAATATATCATACACCACATTAAAGAAGGTGAACTCTTCAGAATCAAGCTTGCCTTCATGGCGAAATATTTCCTTCTTCACTTGTTCAATCATACTATCCCACCCTTCATATATCTTGTGAAGACTTGGGTTATCAGTGTCTCCCATTCTTAACATATCATAGATTGGAGAGGTGAATGCAAGAATAAAATCAATTTTGTCCCACCACACATCATTGATAATTTTATCCTTCACAAATTGAGCCTTTCCCACATCATCCTCCCTATAAAGATTCCATTTATCATTAATCATCATTGATTGCAAGCCATTCTTTACAAGTTTACATCTCTTCAACATAATAATAATTGAAACAAACCTAGTATCCGCAATGGCAAGCAACTTTAAAGGAACAAATTCATTAAAGATAACCAATCTCATATTATGATTCATGATAAAATTCTTTACCATCATAGCATCATTGGCTATTTCCCTTATCCAACCAAGCTCATTAAAAACAACTTCATTACCTTCCTTATTCTTTACATTGCAAATGCTCTTTAAGGCTAAATTTAATCTATGGACCACACAAGGAGTCCAAAAGATATGAGGATACTTAACCTCTATAAGAACCCCTGTAGCTTTACAAACTAGAGCATTATCAGTGATAACTTGAACCACATTCTCCACTCCCACTTCTCTAATTACACCAAGAATGGCATTTGCAATGAACTCCTTGTCTTTGTACTCACCTTCACAATTAACAGCTTTTATGAACATAGGGCCACTTTCTGTCACTGCCATAAAATTAATAAGAGGTCTTCTTTGTGGATCCAACCATCCATCACAAACAATGGTGACACCTTTTTCCTTTCACATTGTTTTGATAGGTTGCAACATCTTCTCAATATGTGCCTTCTCTTGTTGTAATAAAGAATTGTGTAACAAGTTATAGCTTGGAGGTATGAAGACACCCAAATTATGAGAGCAAGCATAAGTGAAGGAACTCACATAATAAGGGTTCCTAGCAAGATGGAATGGGAGGCCCCCTGAATAAAACATTCTAGCAATATGAGCTCTTAATTCATCTCTCTCTTGATTACGGTATGCTCTCTCAAGAGGGCTTTCCTCTACACCCTTTCTTCTCTTGGTTCCAACTCCTAAACTCCCAACTCTAAATGAATGGAGTGAAGAACTAGTGCTACTAGATGAGCCAATCTTTGATGCATCACTAGATGGTGGCAATGGAATTTTCTTTGGCATAGATGCTAACTTCCTTTCACAAGCATCTTCTTCTAATTTTTTCATATCAACAAGATCTTTATTGGATACTTTACTGCATACTCCTATACCAAGCCCTCTTAGCTTTAATAAATGAGCTCTAACTCTAGAGTATGTCCCTTTATAATCATTTCCACAATAGTTGCATGTAAAAGGAACATTTCCTCTACCCCTTGCTTCCTTTTCTCCCTTTGTAACAAACCTCCACAAAGGTTTGTAATCATCTTTGTGCACATTATCTTCACCACAAACTATATTATCAGAACTAGAACCAGAACTTTGAGACATCCTAAATAAAATAAAATAAAAATAAAATTAGAAATCATATAACCAAGACCCTTATTAAACCTTTTTATTGAGTCTATTCTCTACCATTTACCAGCCCATCACATAAGCAAATAACAGAAGTCACAATTAATCACAACCAAAGAAAATCATAGAAGTCATAATTAATCACAACCAAAAAAGTAAAATACATAATATACTCCATAAAATCACATGTTAATCCTCATAAGCTAGAAAAGTGCAATACAAAATATACTCCAGAAAACCAAATGTTAATCCTCAGCCAGAAAATCACATGTTAATCCTCAGCCAGAAAAGTGCATCACAAAATGGCAAAAACCCAAAAATTAAATGGCAGTGAATACGCAGGCAGCAAGTGAATGGCATAATGCAAGGAATGAATAGGCAGCACAGGCAGTAAGCAAGTGAAAATGCATAAGTTCAACAAGCAAGTGAATGGCAGGCAACAAGCATGGAATAACAGAGAGAAGAAGAGATAGATACCTGAGAGGCTGAGACAGAGACGCGATTTCGCGAGTAGCAAAAATGGAAAATGCAATAGACGCGAAAATGTGAGCAGAGACAGAGACGCGATTTCACGAGGGAGCAACGAAAATGCAAGGCACAACGAACAGATGCAGAGAGACGCGAAAATGCAAGGCACAGCGACAACAAGCAATGATTTTTGAGTAGTAGCAGAGGAAGAGATACTCGATTTCAGAAGGGAGCTGAGATGCAAAAACGTGAGGGATAAGCTGGGTTCTGGGTATTAGGGTGAAGGCTGGTGACCTGTGGGCTAGGGTTTTGGGTTTGTGAATGAAAAATGGCTAGGATTTGAAGAAGCTGGTGACCTGAGGGAGAAGCTAGGCTTTTTTATGCCACAGCCATGTCGGACACGTCCAAAAACGTGTTCGATACGTGGCAAAATTTTTTTTTTTCAAAATTCGGACACGGGACACGTGTCTGGGGCGTGTCCGTGTCCGTGTCTGTGGAGTGTCCGACACTTCGCGACGCCCCCAAATGGAGTGTCCGTGCTTCATAGATAGCCCTATATATGGGAATGACAACTTTTCTTTTCTTTATTAGCTTTAGAAGCTGCCTGTTTTGTTGAGGTTGCAGCTCATCGTATATGTAAAAGCCATCCAAGGAAGCTCATTCATGTGCAAAGTCAAGGAAATGGAAATTTTTTCATGCTATATTCAAAGTTACATTAAAAATTCATTTATGAAACTTGGCATTTAAAATTTCAAGGAAGCTCATTCATGTGCAAAGCCATCGAGTTATTGCAATTGCATTATAGGATGAATGACATTATGAAACTTGGCATTTAAATCATTATTATTATATTTGTTGGAGACTATTAATTAAAGGGAAAAAAAGTTGCAGGACTTGTGTGGATTTCTATATACTTGCTATAGTCATCAGTTAAGCATCTTTCCTTCTCCAATGTTTTCATCACTTGGATTTCCTTTTCAAAATCTCCTTGTGGCTCAGTCCCTTCTCAAAATAAGATCCATTAACATTCTTCATATAATTATTTGATTGATAGGAGAATTGTTGGTTTGGCACATGTTGAGGATTTCAAATCCATTACTGATGCTAGGAAAATCTGCCTGCAAACACTGGGAACTTGATTTGGAAAAGATGGTTCTCAAGGAAAGAAGAAAGTTTGAAGGAAGTACTGAAATAGTTTCAACAATTAGGCAATTCCAGTCATGGCAAGGTTTTGTTATCTATTTATATTGGGTGTTTTGCATGACTTGTCAACATTATGTATAAAAGAATAAAAATTTTCTTTTTCATCTCTCCGGCTATTTTTACCTAGCTAATTATGCTTTCAATTTCCTCATTAGGTACTTTGTTGGAATTTATAGATTATTTAGAACTAATAGTCAATTTTTCTTCTTGTCCCAGGATAATAGTATTGCCTATTGGAGAAAGTTTTTTGTTCAATATTATTCTCCTCATGCAAAGAAAAGGTTGTGTTTATCATTGTATGATAACGTTGGACAACATGCACTTTGTGTTTTCCCTCAAGCATCTATGGTCAGTTTTTGCATTGTTATTTTGACATTCTATTCTCCTATCATGCATAGGATGATGCCTTATTTCTGCTGATGTTTGAACATGTGTTCAAAGTGTTTATAGGTTGTGTGATCGTATTATGTTTTGGTGGTCACTAATACAAATGCATTTTATACAAAAAGATTTGTCTTAAGTAGTTGTGTTTAGTTTGAAAATTATTCAGTCTTCACCATCTTGCCCTTTTAATCTGTTAGTTCTTTTTGACATGTTATAATCTTACATAGATATATCTTTGCTCAGGATGCATGGCAGTGCGACATATGTGGTTCTAAATTTGGAATGGGATTTGGTAAGAAAATAAGAACATTATTCTATCATTCTATTATACTGTGGTTCTAGAAATTTGTCTTCTCTGTAAAATTCAATTTTGTATGAAGGTAGGGTGTTAGAGATATACAAAGACATTCTTCTTCTGGCCCTATATTCTTATCATGCTGTCCTTTTGGAAATTTTTGATTATGTCTATTATAATATAATAATATCTATGTTATGGATTTGGTCAACAGAATCAACTTTTAAAATACTCCCTAGACTTAACGAAATCAAATTTGGCAGTGGAGTGATCGATGAACTTCTGTTTCTGGACTTGCCACATGAATATAGATTTTCGTCTGGTGTAATGATGTTAGAATATGGAAAACCAGTTCAAGAAATCGTATATGAGCAGCTTCGTGTTGTTCGTGATGGTCACCTTCGCATCATATTCACACAAGATCTGAAGGTCATAACATTGTTATTTTATTTATATGTTTTGGGTACATAACATTTTTATCTTCTATTTGAATCTTATGTGCTTAATGACCAGCTGAAATTCAGTTCTTATCCAGATATTATCTTGGGAATTTTGTGCAAGGCACCATGAAGAACTTCTTCTCCGAAGATTGGTTGCACCGCAGGTATAATTCTGCATGCTTTTGAAAGTCTTTGGTTCACTTTGGCAACCACTTTTTCCTTCCAGAGCTAGGATTTTCATGATAAACTCTCAATTCAATCCTAGCAACACATTTTTCTATTTTATGTGTGTGTGCATAAACAAAATTTATGCGGTTAGTGCGTTTAAGTGGTTCCATGGAACTGGTCTTTGGTTGGTAGTTGGTTGTATGGTTATAGACAAGTAACATGGATATTTGGGTGTCAAAATCCATAAGCAGTGAAGATTACCACCAAAAAGAAGATTCTGCATTCTTTAAATGTGTGTTTTTTTTAAATGCTGTGACATTACATAAAATTATTTTTCCTTCCTAATTAGTTTACTTAATTTTGTTGTATGTGAGCAGGAACAAATTCTGGCAAATCTTAATGGTAGTGCTACACCGGGCTCTACAGCAAATACAACACGAACACCTCCAAGAGAATCGCCGATTTATTTGTATTTTGTCACTATATTGTTATATGTGTTGCCTTTTATTAACTGATAGTATATGCCACAAACACATGTTATATTGTATCACTTGAAAATGTTGAAATTAAATTTCACTTATGTTATATTGTATCTTTGATTCTTTAAGATTTTAAGTTTCTCAATGTGTTTGTTTGGAATTGGATATGCTTTGCATGAAATGACTCTAATTCAGCTTTTTGATATTTAAAATAGACCAAATCAAATCTAAAAAAAATAAAATAAAATAACAGCTTCAGCGGCGACTTGAAGTCGCCACTACATGTAACATCTGCTTAAAAAGAAGATGCTGCTCCCTCGAAGGAATTGGTAGCGATCTAGTAAGAATGCCACAAAAAAGCCCATTTAGTGGTGACCTAAGTCACCACTATAGGAACTTCTGCATGGGTTTTTAGTGGCGACTTCAATAAGTCGCCACCATAGGCTTGTTTGAACATCCTTTTTAGCGGCAACTCACTGAAGTCGTCGCTAAAAGGTGATTTCGTGGTGACTTGAGTTGTCACCATATATGATTTATGGCAGCTCGCTAAAGTCGCTGTCAAAAGGGGGATTTGGTGGCGACTTGAGTCTCCACCAAATCACCTTTTTAACGGCGACTTTAGTGAGTCGCTGCCAAAATTAACCATTTTGTGGTGATTAATTATCTTTTGGTGGAAATTTTTTACTTTTGGTGGCGACAATTATCACTACCAAAGAGTTGGATTCAGTGGCGACCTTGTTAAGTTGCCACTAAAACCTTTTTGTGTCGGTTGTATAGGCGACAACTTGGTAATGACTTATAGTCGCCACTAAAACTCTTCAGTGGCGACTAAAGTGGCCACTGAAACTCATTTTTCTTGTAGTGGGGTGCAAGTTTTTATTAGGAAAACCTAAGTTTTGTGGATCCTTCAACCACAACTAGTGTGTTAAATACAGAAGTCATTATATGGTCTTAAATAAGCCCCTTGGACTTGGTTTGAGAAGTTGACAAGTACTCTTTTTCAACTTGGATTTAAAGTTAGCAAATGTGATCATTCTTCACTGATTAGAGTCACACCTCATCATACCACTTATCTTTTGATTTATGTGGATGATATTATAGTCCCCGATTCCTCAACAGCTAAAATTTCCAAGTTAATTACTAATCTTCATACAACTTTCTTCGTAAAGGACCATGGAAATCTTCATTTTTTTCTTGGGTATAGAGGTTAGGAATCAGGGAAATGGGTCTTTACATCTATCTCAAACTAAATATACAAGACAACTACTAAAAAATGATAGTATAGAAGATTGTAAGAGCTATTCTTCTCCAATGACTTCTGGTTTAAAGTTGTTTGCAAAAGAAGGCACTCTTATGTTTGATCCACACTTATATTGTTCAATTCTTGGTGGCTTGAAATATCTCTCACCATAACAAGATCACATTTGGCTTACTATGTTAACAAGGTATGTCAATTCATGTTCAACCCTCTACATACACATTGGTCTCTAGTTAAATGAATACTACGTTATGTCCAAGGAATCTTTTTCTTCGGTTTATTGTTAAGCAAGTAAACTAATTTTCATCTTTTTGGATATTGTGATGCAGATTAGGGTAGTGACTTGGATGACCGAAGGTCAATCTCTAGTTCTATAATTTTTTTAGGGTTCAACTTAGTTTCTTGGTCATCTAAGAAATAAGTTGTGGTCTTAACATCTATCACTAAAGCTTAATATATGAGTTTCGCTCTTACAATGATTGATATGATGTGGATAATGACACTTCTTTAGGAGATGCAAATTCCATTGGTTGCCAAACCAACCATCTACTATGACAACCTCTCCAATGTCATGCTTAATAGCCAACCCTATGCACCATGCAAGAACAAAGCATATTGAGTAGGACCTCTATTTTTTCAGAGAAAAGATCTAAGCTTAAGAAGTTACTATCCATCACATCCCCTCTACAAAACAAATGACTGATGTTTTGACTAAAGCTATGTCTAGTACTTTGTTCCACAAATTCATAAAAAAATTTAGGGTTAAAGACTTCTCCTTGAGTTTGACTAGGAAATGAAAGGGATATGGTAGTTGATCAGCACATGCCAATGTAATTAAGAAATAGAAGTGGTAGTTATCACGCCCCTAATTTTAGGGCACGTGAAACACGTATATCATGAACATATATTTTCCATAAACATGAATATCTCAATCCTTTAACAAGGAAACAAATACATATATGTTTTCCCATACAGATACCATATACAAATCAAGTACATATACATCAGAGTACAGCAGAAGCAAGGATCCTGCCTGTGACGTTCAAAGCAACTCTAGAGTACATTTATATTACATTTGTAAATACTAAGAGCCAAGAAACAATTTAGACTCACCACAGAAGTACGACACATAGTCGATCAAGAAGTTACAGGACCAAACTCTGGGTCTTTATCTGAAAAATATGTCAACCACGTGTAGTGAGTTTTACAACTCAGTGAGCAAACAATACCTCCTATATAACCTCTCAAGTCAACATATGGATGTACTCTTTATTTTTAAACTTATCACATTGAAAATCACAATTCAGAGATACATCCATATGGGACCCGCATTTTCAAATTTTCTCAGTTCAAATCACATTCGAATATTTGTAACCACATATAATACAATATGGTCTAAAATCAAACTTAATATGCATTAAAAATTCATTCTTTTTATAAAATGCTCAAGTATGTCACAATTTTCAATATACTCAATAGATAAACATGGAATGTGAGTTCATCACCCTTCTGCCTCCTCACATTACAATAGTCACAGTCACGATAGGTAATCAGGGAATATGAGTTCATCACCCTTCTACCTCCTCACATTACCACTGACTACAACTTTAATAGGTCAACAGGGAATGTGAGTTCATCACCCTTCTGCCTCCTCACATTACCACTGTCATCATCACAATAGGTAATCAGGGAATGTGAGTTCATCACCCTTCTGCCTCCTCACATTACCACTAATACCTCCTTCACAATACTGTCTCAAGCCATATAACCTGTCAATGTTCATCAATACATATATATATATATATAAATGTATAAAAGTGCACATCCATCAAATGCAATGCATAATTACCAAACAACTCGCCATTCAATCATATTGGGCAACTTATAATTTTACATATCATGCAAAATAAAGCTTTCAATCTCAGTACATTCCTCTATCAAAACTTCCCAATCAGGGAATCACATATACATGCTCAAATCTGAGGCAAACATAGCACTGTAAAATCAATGTCACATGTATAACATATTTTCTTTGCCATGTAATGCGAAATACATTTAAAAATCGCATGTTTAATGTGTTTCAAAATTCATTTCAAAAGTCATATTCTTCTTGAACTAAATATCATATTTCAGACATTCCAAACCATTTCAGAAACATATGAAAGTATAAATAACATGTAATCATACTCATTTATCAATATAAAGTTCAAGAAGAGTAAAAACAAGCTATAAGAAGAATTATCTACTCACAGATAAGGGCTCCATATTGGACAGCCCTAAAATCCTCGTTTCTAGTCCAAATTCGGTAAAATAAACCCCAAAATCGAGTTCGGAAAGTCCAAAAACCTTGAAAATGACTTCAGATTTGCTAAATTTGGCATCTAGGAGCTCGGTCAATACAGGTCAATGCTAAGGTACTGTTCACCGCCAAAAAATACTATTCACCGCCGAAATCACTATTCACCATCACTATTCATCGCTGGAAATTACTATTCACCACCACTATTCATTGCCGGAAAACACTTACCGATATTTTCTACTTCATATCTACGGCGATTCAACAGTTGATTTGAAAAATTGATCAGTCAAAACTGAAGTATTCTTCGTCCTGAATTCAATAACACTTTCAGTTTTGAGATCAGAAGTCCATAAGTACTCCAAATTGAAAGATAAAGTTATAGATCACTATTCACTCACTATTCACTCACTATGCATATTCTTCGATTTTTCTCGAATTTGATATTGTCGCCCCGGGTATTCGTTTTTCAATTGCCTTCTTTTTTTTAATATAATAATAATTAAATAATTAATAATAGGATTTTCCTTTATAAAAATTCATATAAATTTCATTTTTCATCATAAAATATCCCAAAATTTTTTAAAAATTTCCATTCTCATAAATCTTTAGTTAAACTCTTAAATCATGATTTTTTCTTGATAAAAATCGTAATAAAACAAATTTCAAAAAAATATCTTTATTCATATTAAAAGAAAAATATTTCTAAAAATACAACAAAAATTCTTTATAGGCTGATATAATTATTTTAATCTAAACAATAATTATTTTACTTAAAAGTCTTCTTACTTTTAGCAAAACATAATCATTTTTAACCAAATAAAGATATATTTTCTTATAACAGAATACTATTATTGAAAAATAAAAATTACGCGCCAAAACGTAAATTCTCATATTCCTTTTATAATTCTTTAATTCATGTAATAAATATACATATTTTCTACGGTTCTTATCTCTATTTTCAAAATTCTCTCTTTTATTCTAAATTTCCTTTAAATTGAAATTTTCGTTAAATTTTTACGGTTATTACAGTAGTTATCAGTTGTAATATATGCGATAGTTAAGTTACTAAATAAAGTTAAGGCTACACTTATATAAAGCCTGGTATGTTAAGTATTCAGTAAGCAATAGAATTTTGATTCAATTCATCTTTCTTCACTACTTTTGCTTTTCTTCTCTTAATTTCATTTTATTTCAATAACAATTCTTACATTTGCTACATGCATTTGGTTACTCTAAGAGTCAAGGTGCTTCTTGATTTAAGCAAGGGTAAATTTTACTACATCATTTGCCAAACATGTGTACTAAAGTTGGGTTTATTGTCAGCTGAATGATTTAAATGCTTGTTTTGTTACTTGTTTTGCCCTTTTTTTTTTTTAAATATTCAAGTATAAGTGGAAATGGGCAGCTTGACTTTAATTTTAAACTTACAAAATGCATTATAAATAAATATGTAAAGTTTTCTCTCAATAAATTTTACATTTAAATATATAGTATTTATAGTTATCGCATCACTCCTTCTCGTAAGAATGCTTCCATCAAATCTATTTCATGTGAAGTAATATCGTAGGTGTCTTATGTATTGTGTCGTTTGATTATGGTTATTCCAAGACATGTGTACTTCCGTATATAATAGGTTGTAGGTACTAAACTGTTCTCAGACACACAGAGAGAGAGAGAGAGAGAGAGAGAGAGAGAGAGAGATATATATATATATATATATATATATATATATATATATATAGATTGAAAGATTGGATATAATATCCTTGCATTACATTATAATTTTCTTAATCAATTATAATACAATGTTGTCAAGTTATTTTCAGTTATATATAGGTAACTATTGGAGGGTTTTTAACATCTATTTGTTTTCTTCATGTTTGTATTATTATTGGCAGACTTAATTTGGTGACAATTGTTATCTTAATGAAGAATCACATTTCTATCAAAGAGCAATAGATCATGGTCCCCCCATATTTCACATTTTTTGGTAATCAATTCACTAATGGACAAGGAACACTTGCTGTCTTCTTTAAGCTGTTTTACATTGCCAATTTGTCTAACAATTGCCCTTGAATGTTAACAGCTACGATTTCTAATTAGTTGAAGAAAAAGGGCATTTTTCAAATAAATTTGTTAAAGTTTTGATTTGGTAACTGAAGCTATCATGAAGTCTAGGGGGCACATCTTGAGCAATAGGTTTTTCTCTTCCTATCATTCTCAAAGCATTTGCTTCGAATTACCTATTTTATGGGTAGGAGAATATTCTTTCTTAGTAGAATCAGTTAACTCATTATTGTTGACCCTATTTGTATAAATTTTTCTTATTTATTCAAGAATGCTTATTTCATATTGTTGGTTTTGGGAGCATTTCTTCATCAAATTGTGGAAGTGCACTAGAACACTATTTTCCATTAAAGCTTTAGATAGAAAGGCATATAATGTGTTTCCTTTTATTTATATTTTCTATATTATATTATATATAAGAACGTGGAGATATTCCCACAATAAGAATTTGAGATTAAATTGTAAAAAGAATTCAAGGATGAGAATAATAGTAGGTTGGTGCTTTAGCTTTGTTTATGATTTAACCTTATTTTGCTAGATTGTTTGATAGTTGGTATAATTTGTTATACACATACATTATGTCACACCCTACTGACTAGCATCTCATTTCATACATCCACGTCATAAAATATTCTCCAAAACACCTTTTAGTGTTATATTTTTTTTTCTTATCTGTAAATTTCTAGCAATGTCTACCTAGTCCATAAATTCACCTATTCACTTATATTGTTAGTTATCTTTCTTGTATAAGTATACAAGTACTTCAACCTATTCCAAGCATTTTCAAATCTCATTTCCTTATAGGCAACTAACTAGGCATGATATGCATTACTTACAACAAAAAGGCTATCATGCCATAAAGAAAAGTGTACAATCCATAACTTATTTTACATCACATTACAAGTTCTCTAGAAGGGACTTGGCACTCTAATAAGCCATCCCACATATATTACACAACAAGAAAAAAATAATAATCTATATCCATATTCAGATGAATCAACCTTGAGACCTTTGTTGTTCACCTCTTGTTAGAGTACCTGAAATGTGATTGTGTGGACATAAAAAGATGAGATAAAAATCTCAATAGTTAGTTAATTTTTAAGAAAAAGAGTACACATTCCATTCCTTAAAAAAATCTCAATTTATTTCACTAAAACATAAGCACTGACCATACATCCATACATCATCTTGGTCACACTAGGGACCCATAACATTTTGGTATACTTACCCAATGCAGTCCCGTACCTGCAAAAGGGTTATGCATCTCCTATTATTGGCTAATGTGTGGGGGAAATGAGGCTTACTTGGCACACTTTGGGCACCCCCTTAATTCCCGAGAATGCATACATAACATATCTTTAGACCATTATTCATCATAGCATAAAAGTCAGGCAACTAGTAAAATTGATAAATTCAAGTTCATAAACATAAAGAGTGTTTTAAGGAAAAGTGTAACATCTTAAACCTCTAATAAAGTTAGATAAATTTAAGAATAAGTAGAAAATACATATGAAAAGTAATTAAGATGTTTAATTATATGACTATAAGGCAAGTATAAAATAGGTGACATAGTTAATATTGAATCATATAAATAAAATTCTTAGGATCATAATGGATGGAGAGAGGACACAAATACATTTTTTTAAGACATTACTAATTTAGGATTAGTAATAAATTAATACATATATGAACAAGCATTAAAATGTGTAGTTGTTTGATAATAAAGTCTTTATAAAATATGTGGTACCTTTTCATAATTAGAAGTAAAAAAAATAATAAAAAAATTGGAGCATAAATGAGAGGAATAGGATACAAATATATTCCTTAGGATGCTATTAATTTAGGATTAGCAACATAATAAGGAAGAAAGAAGCATTACGTGATGCTATATATATATATATATATATATATATATATATATATTTCCTCCCACCTCCACCATCCATATCATAATGCATGCACATAAGAAACTGAAACAAGCACCAGTAGATTTAAACACATATGCAGCGGTTGGAATGCAAGCAGAATCACGCCCCACATATAGCAGAATCACGCCCCACATGTAGCAAAAATGTAACATCCTTAATTTCATTTCTTTAATTAATAAAGGTACATAAATATTTAATGTAACATCCTTAATTTTGTTTCTTTAAAGATACATAAATATTTAATTAAGGAAATAAAATTTATTAGACAATTTTTAGATATCTAAGGAAACATAATCCTTAGAAATTATTCACCTTATGTGTATGTATAGAAAATATTTCTAACATTAAGGGAACAAGTAAAGAGAGAAAACCTAATAGGAAAAAAATTAGAAATAACATACTAAAGATAGGCGAAATTCTTTGGTCAGGAAGATAAATTTTGTGAAGTAAGTAAATGTCTTAAAATTTTAAGAAGATTGGATTAGGGTAATTTTTCCTAAATTCAATAGTTAGAAATTTCTAAGTTTAACATCACCAATAAATTTGGCTTTCACCTATGGACACTTCATATAGAGTTTTTTCACTTCACATAAGTTTCTAGCAAGCCCATTGGATAACCTAAGTAAGAAATAAAACATAGACTTGTACTAGAATATAGAAGTTGGACGTAGTCCAAAAATTATGAAAATGTGACCAAGCCCTCCAAGAAAGGTAGAATTTTATCCAAAGCAAAGGAAATGGGTAGGAATGAGCCCAAATCCAAGAGGAAAAAATAAAATAAAATAAATCATGTGATGAAATAATAGTGTAATAATAATAAAGATTATGTTACATGGTATTAAAATTCAGCAAGTGGTGTGATATCCTACATTCATAATTTTAGCAAGTGGTATGATAATACATGGCATTAGGACAAAACATCTATATCCTACACTCATAGTTAGAATGAAAACAAGTTAGTTGTTGAAGAGGGATAATCAAATAATTTATTTTGTTTTTCCAATGTTCTTGCCAGTCGACTATCGGTATTATTAAGTCGACTAACTATTTTGAGAAATTTTAATTTGGACTAGTTATTTTACAGTTGATTGATTACATCTATTTTGAAGCAATCAACTGCATCATACCAGTTAACTACATATTCTTTTATTTTTACAGACTTTTATAAGTTCATAAATGTTTTTTTTCATGTGCTATCTTTCCACCGAATACCAACAGATTTAAAGTAGATTTTGGCACATATATTCAAACCTTGCAGCTATCGATTTTTGCTGATATAACAGCTAGATTTTTGTTTACAGATTTTCAAGAATTACGACAACCGATTTTAACTTTCTCCAATATTTTGTCCAAATTTTTGACTTTCTATTTTGGCACCGTTCTTTATTATGCTTTTCGTCTGTTCTACTGCATTCTCCCTTATTAATGTTTGGCTTTAAATGCAAAGTTTTTTTTCCCTCATCACAAGAAAAGTTAATTTATTTTCTTTGAAACTCAATTATTATGGTGTCCAAGTTGTTGGTAGGTTAAAGTAATGAAAAGTTTGAAAGGAATGGACGGATGATGACCTTATGGTGTTTTAACGAATGTAATCAAGATAATTAGTGGTGTTGAAGTTCTTGAGGAATAAAATATGGGAAGTAGGATTTAAATTAATCTTTGAACTCTTAATTTGGAAATATGGAGAATACTATAAGAATCATGTCTGAAAATAATGTAAGTGATTAAGATATTTGTGTTAAAGGTTTATATTATGCTAAATTGAGTCTAGTATCTAGGATGTGAATTATGTTGAAATTAAGAATTCATGTATGAGTAATTGTTAGGAAAAATCTTCTTGAAATGATTGGGTGAATTAAAAGGGATTGATATAAGTCAGAATAAGGTGCTTTTAGATATGATAGAGGAAATGTTTGATATTTTTGATAATGAATTTATTGGTGTTAATAAAAGGGTATAGAGTTACTGTGATGAGGTAAGTTAGAATTATTAGACATGTATCAATGGTACATAAACGTTAAAAAGGATTGGTGGATTTATTGCTCCATATGTTTAACATATTGATTAATGGATTTTAGGATAAAAATAGATGATACATTAAGATGATGATATTCATGGGATGATGTTGACATGTGAGAATCAAAGATGAGTTGATAGAAGTTTGGAATAAGAAAAGATAGTTACCCCAATATAGATGTGAATATGTTCTTTTACGGGTGTGTTTTTCTAATATCAACCCATAGATATGTCCATGCGGGCTTGAGGATATAAAGTGAAATTGAGTAGAAAAGGAATACAAATAATTCAATACAGGCCAAAAGTCTAAAGGAATCATGCATGTTGAGCACTAGAAATTGTCAGTTGGTGACCATATTTTTTTTATGGAATCACCAATGAAAGAGGTAATGAGGTTTGGAAAGAAGTACATATTAGATTCTTCTTATGTTACCTAATTCCAAGACTCACAATTTTTGAATTATACCGTTTTTGTATTCTAGAGTATGCTCTGAATGCTACAGGCAGGATCCCTGTTTCTGCTCTACTATGATGTTTATAGACTTGGTCTATATATTGTGTATACATGAGAGATCCTATATGTATTTGTTTCAATGATAAAGAATTGAATTATGCATCTTTATGGAGAATATCTTATTGCGGAAATAATTGTAGGAAAAAAATGTTTATTTTACATAACGTAATTGGGGGCATTACAACAGACAACTGAATAAGGTGACAATCAAAAATAAGTATCCTCTCCCTAGAATAGATGATTAATTAGATCAACTGAAGGGAGCCTTCATATTTTCTAAGATTGACTTAAGGTCAGGATATCATCAGATTAGGATCAAGGAGAAGGATGTACCAAAAACAACTTTCAAGACTAGGTATGGACGCTATGAGTTTCTCGTAATTCCCTTCGGGTTGACAAATACACCTGCAATTTTCATGGATTACATGAATCACATTTTTTGACCCTACCTAAATCAATTTGTGGTAGTGTTCATTGATGACATCTTGATATACTCTAAGAGTGAGAAAGAACATGAACAACATCTCTGAATCGTGCTGCAAGCGCTGAAAGAGAAGAAGTTGTATGCCAAATTGGAGAAGTGTGGATTTTGACTGTCAGAGGTAAAATTTCTAAGACATGTCATTTCCAATAAATGGGTAGTTGTAGACCCTAGCAAGACAGAAGCAGTGATTTAGTGGGAAAGACCAAAGATGGTTACAAAAATCAGAAGTTTCTTGAGTTTGGCAGGATACTACAATAGGTTTATACAAAACTTCTCTCGTATAGCCTTGCCATTGACTAAATTGACCAGGAAGGGAAGTCCTTTCAAATGGACTGATCAATGTGAAGCTAGTTTCCAAGAGCTTAAAAAAAAGTTGATCACTCCTCCTATTTTAATTATTCCAGACCCTACAAGACATTTTGAAGTGTATAGTGATACTTCAAAGAAAGGGCTAGGGTGTGTGCTAATGCAAGACAAGAGAGTAGTTGGTTATACCTCTAGGCAACTAAGACCCCATAAAGAAAATTATCCACCCCATGATCTTGAATTGGCAGCAGTGGTGTTTGTCTTAAAGATTTGGCGACACTATTTGTATGGTGCAAAATTTGAAGTATATTGTGATCATAAGAGTCTTAAGTATCTTTTTGATCGGAAATAGTTAAATATGAGACAACGAAGATGGGTAGAATTTCTGAATGACTACAAGTTTGAGATAAAGTATCATCCAGGACATGTGAATGTTGTAGCTGATGCCTTGAGTCAAAAATCTCTACACATGGGTCAAATGATGGTGTGTGAGATGTAAATGCTAGAGGAGTTTTGAAATTTAAAGCTGGCCATTACTCTTACTACAAAGAAGCTAATCATTAATGGTTTAAGTATAGGGTGTGACCTCAGAGCCCAGATCAAAGAGGCTCAAGCTCATAACCAACACTTACAGGATCATAAAGATCAAGTTAATTTTTCTGTCATGGAATATGAAGCAATCATGTATTAGGGAACGGGAGTTGAGGACTAAGATCCTGTAGGAAGTGCATTAGAGTAAATACACAGTCCATCCTGGATGCACTAAAATGTACTAGGATTTAAAGAGGATGTATTGGTGGCCAAGGATGAAAAATGACATTGCCGAGTTTGTGGCGAAATGTCTCTTTTGTCAGAAGGTGACGGTAGAGCATAAAAAACCGACAATATTTTTACAACCTCTTGAGATCCCTAAATGGAAATGGGACAATATTTCGATGGACTTTGTTGTGGGCTTACCCAAGACTTCAGTTGGACATGACTTTATCTGGGTAATAGTTGATAGATTAACCAAATCTGCTCACTTTTTGCCCACAAAAATTAACTATTCACTGGATAAATTAGTCCAATTGTACATCTAGGAAATAGTTAGACTGCATGGAATTTCCTTAAATATTGTTTCTGATAAAGATCTGAGTCTCACGTTGAGGTTTTGGAAGGCGTTGCAGGAAGTTTTTGGTACCCAGTTGTGATTTAGTACTGCCTACCATCCTTAGACTGACGAGCAGACAGAACAGACCATTCAAATCCTAGAAGATATGTTGAGGGCCTATGTGATAGAGCAAGGTAAAGGATGGGATAAATACCTACCTTTAGTGGAGTTTGCTCATAATAATAGCTTTCACTCTAGTATTAAGATGGCCCCCTACGAAGCTTTATACAGTAGGAAGTGCCGATCTCCACTATATTGGTTTGAGGTAGGAGAAAAGAACTTGTTGGGTCTTGATCTAGTTCAACAAACCACTGAACAAATCAGGATGATATGAGACAAAATACTTACAGCTCAAAGTCGGCAAAAGAGTTACTATAATAAAAGACATGGGTCCTGATCTAGTTCAACAAACCACTGAACAAATCAGGATGATACGAGACAAAATACTTACAGCTCAGAGTCAGCAAAAGAGTTACTATGATAAGAGACATAGACTTCTGGAGTTTGAGAAAGGGGACAATGTATTTCTGAAACTTTCCCCCACTATTGGAATTGGTAGGTCTCTCAAAATTAGAAAGCTAAGTCCACGATTTTTGGGACCCAACCATATTCTGAAAAAAGTAGGGACGTTAGCATATCAAGTTGCCCTCCCAACTAATTTGTTCAACCTGCATAATGTTTTCCTATCACAGCTGCAGAAGTATCTTCCAGATTCCTCACATATAGTACGAGATGAACCAATCCAAATAAAGAAAAACATGACATACCAGCTAGTACCTACATCCATATTGGACACCGAGGTGAAGCAATTAAGAAATAAAATCATTCCCCTGGTTAAGGTTCTGTGGGATGGTTTGACTTCAGAAGAAGCAACTTGGGAGCTGGAAGAAGTCATGAGGAAGAAATATCCGTAATTGTTCTTATTAGGTAATTTCTGAAATTTTGAGGACAAAATTTCTTTTAGGGGGAGAGAAGTGTAACATCCTTAATTTCATTTCTTTTATTAATAAAGGTACATAAATATTTAATGTAACATCCCTAATTTTGTTTCTTTAAAGATACATAAATATTTAACTAAGAAAATAAAATTTATTAGACAACTTTTAGATATCGAAAGAAATATAATCCTTAGAAATTCTTCACCTTATGGGTATGCATAGAAAATGTTTCTAACATTAAGGGAACAAGTAAAGAGAGAAAACTTAATAGGAAAAAAAATTAGAAATAACATATTAAAGATATGCAAAATTCTTTGGTAAGGAAGGTAAATTTTGTGAAGTAGGTAAATGTCTTAAAATTTTAAGAAGATTGGATTAGGGTAATTTTTCCTAAATTCAAGAGTTAGAAATTTCTAAGTTTAATATCTCCACCCATGAATTGGGCTTTCACCTATGGACACTTCATATAGAGTTTTTCCACTTCACATAAGTTTCTAGCAAGCCCATTGGATAACCTAAGCAAGAAATAAAACATAGACTTGGATTAGGATATTGAAGTTGGACCGGTAGCCTAAAAATTATGAAAATGTGACCAAGCCCTCCAAGAAAGGTAGAATTTTATCCAAAGCAAAGAAAATGGGTAGGAATGAGCCCAAATCCAAGAGGGAAAAATAAAATAAAATAAATCATGTGATGAAATAATAGTGTAATAATAATAAAGATTATGTTACATGGCATTAAGACAAAAATTCAGCAAGTGGTGTGATATCCTACATTCATAATTTTAGCAAGTGGTATGATATTACCTGGCATTAGGACAAAACATATATATCCTACATTCATAATTTTAGCAAGTGGATAATAATACATATCATTATGACAAAACATCCTTATCCTACACAAATAATTTCAGCTAAGCAAGGAAGATTCAAGGGTTGGAAATTTACCACCTAAAAAGGCAAACCTATCATACTTGATTAAGACAAAAGAAAAAGGAAATGAATCCCTAAATCAAAGGGACCTTGTCCCTTATCTTAAGAACATATTATCATAATTTTCAAAATACAAATCTCCTTTTCCTATGCATATCTTGACTAAGGAAGAGGAAGACAAGAACATGAGTTGTTTGTTTTCCAAAAATCAACCAAGTGCATCCTTATTGTGATAAGGTAGACCCATGATCATGAAAGATGAATTATTTGATAGTTTATTTAAGGAAAATCCAACATTATAACATTATAATTTCATCCAAGTGTGGGAGATGAAAAATAGAAGCAAGGTAGAGTGAGGAAAGAAGAGGAAGAGAGGAAGAAAGAGGAAGGAGAAGTCTATAAGATTAAGTGCTCATGGTAGGTTTAACAATATTTCTTTTTGAAAAGTTTTGAAATTTGTAACATTTATATGGGATTTTGATCTTAGAACTTTGATGATTGGTCATGGATGTTGCTATATCATGTTACATATTAATCTTGCATGTGATGTATGTTTGAATACTTAGGCTGGTGTAGATAGTTCTGCATAGGAATGGCTATGGGTGGCAAAATTTCATGCTTTAATTTTTAAAATTATGGGAAGAATTGGTAAGGAATTAAAACAAATGGTTAACATAAAACATGTAGCTCTATGTCTCAAGGACTTTTATCCACTGGAATTAGTCAATTTGGAGTCCATATACAGTAAATATGGTCTGATTAGTAAGCAGTGGTCAGAAAACGTTTAACCAAGGAAGAATCTGTCAGGTATGCTTCTGTGTTTAAATTTTTGGGATAACTATGTAGTGAATTAAAAGAAATTCTTAACATGAAAAATGTAGATCTATGTTTCACAGATTTTTAGCCACTGGAATCACTCAAGTTGGAGTCCTTATGAGTTATATATGGTCCGATTAGTAAACAGTGGTTAGAAAATGGTTAATTAGGGAAGAATTTGTTAGGAAAGTTTTTGTGTTTGAATTTCTGGGAACATTTTGTAGGGAATTAAAATAACTGGCTAACATAAAAATTATAGATATATGTGGTACACAATTTTAGCCACTGGAATCACTCAATTTTAGAATTCTTATAAGGGAGATATGGACAGATTAGTAAGTAGAGGTCAAAACCTACCTGAGAAGAAATAACCTGTAACTTGAGGAAGTAATATCACCAAGCGTCCTTAATATTTACTAAAGTGTTCAACATAATAGTTTTAGATAATTGTTTTATCTTTAAGTTAGCACCAAGAACACCTAAATCAGAGTTAAAATGAGGGAGTTATGCTCTAATTAGTGGGAGAAGGTCAGACAGTATGAAAACCTACATCAGGGAATAACTCAACATAAAGCATGGCCGTGTTTCAAGGCACAGTCAGGTCGTGTTTTAGGCTGAAAATGGCATTTTGAAGGCTAAAGCATGGCTATTTTATAGTAAATGGCCAAGCAGTGTTATAAGATACGTTTAGGCCGGTTTGGAAGTTGGTAAAACTTATTTTCAACATTTTGTCTACTCTAAATGAACTTAATTAACTATTGGATATTAGTAGAAACCAAATTGATGAAGCATACTGTATTAAATTTGTGAGAAGATGCGTTGGAAATGATACAAGTAGGAGAAAAGTGACTAGAGGCTATGCATATAAAAAATGAAGAGATAAAAATAATATTTAAAAAAGATGAAGAATCTTATAAATGACTAGTATATGCCATAGCCATTGCCATTGCATGAACTCTTTACCATCTTAAGTGTGTAATTTTGACATGAAAACATTTTTGATGAAACATTATGGCATGTGAATATAATGAACATACTTGTTATTGAAATCATATTTTTGGCTATTAATGTGAAAAGAAAAGAAATAAGCACGGTCACATTTCAATCCATGTGGTGCATCAGTAGGGGACACCCTACCAATGGTTATGATGATGATAATCAGAAAAGAAAGAGAAAGTGTGCCATGTCGGACGGAGCGAGAAAAGCTCGTATCGGAGAGTAGAAAATACTTACCCTGACCGAGGTAGCTTGATATGAGAATAAATTGTTAGCATCATATGATATTTTGAAAATAGTTAATTCTGCCATACATGACATTACTGTACGATTTTCATGTGCATAGATAAAGTGCATGCATGTGACCTAAGGTATTTGCTGTAGCTTATACATATGAACATGACGTGATGAACTGTATTGATTATGATTTATTGTTGAACCTACTGGGATTTAATTCTCACTATGTTTCCATATCATGTTCCAAAGATTAAATATGCAGCTATTTTTTATGACTTTTATTATTGCTGTACGTTGGACCGAGGTGCCCTACCTTGGGCAAATACCAATTATATCTGATGTATTAGTAGTAGACATGATTGAGATTCCGATGGAGGTGCCACCACCTGCACCAGTGTCCCCAGAAGTAGTCTACGTAGATGATTAGGTCTTATATGTACATGTATATGTTAAACTTTTGTACGTATGTTTGTAAATTAATGATGTGTATGTGAACTCAGTATTGTATTAATAATAATGGTAGATTTTAAACCTTAATTACGCTTAGTTAAATCAAATAAATGTTATTATGAGTTAAGTAGTAAAAAGGTAATAACTTCATGGAATTTTACAATTATAGAAAAAAAAATTTGTTACATAAATGGAGTTGTTACAAGAAACATGCCCCACAAAGCAGTAAATTTCACGCCCATCCTTGCTCCATAAAGCAAGCAGAAACACACCAATCATCTGCGACAAAAGGCAGCAAAAACACGCCCCAATCTGCTCCATAAAGTAACAGAATCACACCACCTTTGCTCCATGTGACAAGCAGAAGCATTCATGCATGCAAGTTATGTGGCAGCATATGTTTCCTTTACGTATTATGCATATACTTTCACCCACCCCCACTGAGCATATTATAATATATATACATGTGCATGCACTTACGTGGAGGAGCAGTAGGAAACTTACCTCCCTGCCTTGCAGAACCCAGGGAATCCATGCAACCATGGCAGCCACATCCTTGCATTTCGGTAATGGGGCAGCAGGCTCACACCAGAAATGGTAGAGGGAAGGTAGTCAAAAAGTTAAGAAGCAAGAGAAAGGAAGAGACAGAGAGCAGCCAGGAAGAAGAAGAAAATCTGAGAGAGAAAGCAACCAGAAATGGTGAGAGTTCCTTCTTCTTTCTTCCCTCACCATAAGGCAGTGAGAGTGAGAGTGAGTGCTGAGATTTGAAGTTTTTCTCACACCATATTTTGTGCAAAAAAATGTGGCTGAGTTGCAAGGGAAACCAAGAGGAGAAGCAAGTTGCAAATTGAGAGCCATAGGAGTAGGTTTGCACAAGTTAAGTTTGGCTTCTTATAAAAATCTGGTTTAGAGTTTATTAGGCTAATTTTAGGCTCTGCATGGACGAATGTTTGGCTAAAATATGAACATATGTTCAACATAAAAGTTGTAACCCTATGTCTTAGATTTCCATAGCATTTTGAATCACATCAATCAGACTTAAAATGAGAGAGTTATACTCTAACGAGTGACGAGAGGTCAGAATCGGGTCTGGAATTCAGACTGGTGAGAATAGCTTAGTTTTTGAATTTTTGGGACTAACCTATACGGAATATGAAGACATAGTTAACATAAAAGTTGTCTTGGCTCAGTAAATTTAGTAAATGGCCTTTAAATTATCTAATTTTTGGTGAGAAAAGTATTAAAATGTTTCTAATCAATTCTAAAAATTTTCGTGATTTTTGAGATCCTACAACTAGGCTTTTTGCAATCAAAACAGTGCTAAGAACAATCTGCTGGACAGCTTAGGCGGTTGATGGAAATACTAAACATTGAAGGGGTTAGATGTCAAATTTTCATATGAAAATTTTATGACATGTTAGAGGGATCCTAGTTAAGGATCCCACCAAATGTTATAGAATTATGGGCAGGTTAAGGTACATAATAAAATATAGAAATTTGGTGGGACAGGAAGTGAGTCAGAACAGACCATAACTGTGGACAGCCTTTAAAACTTGGGTTATTCGAGGGGTCAAATGAATTATTTTTTACTTGAAATTTCTATGGTGATTATATAACATATCTAGGATGCTTCATATAAAAAATCACGAATTTTGAAGAATTTTTACTAATCCAAAGGAATGCAAAACAGAATAGAAATGGAACTGAAATGAACCTGCACTGTTTTGGGTTATGGAGGTAGTTCTTGGGGTTGAATGGAAGAGTTGAGGGCTGAGAGAACCAATAAATAACATAAACATGTGAAGGTACCTCCATAAAATTTTTTATAATTTTTAGAGAACTTCTGTCATATTTAATAATAACCTTAAATCTTAACAGAATCATAGTTTTGTGTTGGGGAGCAGAAGCTCTTAAACTAGAGATTTATGACTTTAGTTGCTAATATGCATGCATTAACCAAATTTTTTTATATGTTTTACTTTGAGTTGCTGGTAGTAACCTTGGCTGTCTTGGAAAGGAAGTGATTGTGCTGGAATTGAGGAAGCTAGCTTTTCCTTAAAACACTCTTTATGTTTATGAACTTGAATTTATCAATTTTCACTAGTTGCCTGACTTTTATGCTATGATGAATGATGGTCTAAAGATATGTTATATATGCATTCTCAGGAATTAAGGGGGTGCCCAAAGTGTGCCAAGTAAGCCCCATTTTCCCCATGTAATAGGAGAGGTATAACCCTGTTGCAGGTATGTGACTGCATTGGGTAAGTAGACCATAATGTTATGGGTCCCTAGTGTGACCAAGACGATGTATGTATGTATGGTCAGTGCTTATGTTTCAGTGAAATAAATTGAGATGTTTTAAGGAATGGAATGTATACTGTTTTTCTAAAAATTTTGCAAGCTATTGAGATTGTCATCTTATTATTTTATGTCCACATAATCACATTCCAGGTACTCCAGCAAGAAGTGAGCAACAGGGGTCTCAAGGTTGAATCATCTAATTATGGATTGTATTTTCTTTGGTTGTGTAATATATGTGGGATGGCCTAAATGAGTGCTAATTCCCTTTTAGACAGCTTATAATGTGATGTAATATAAGTTAGGGATTGTACACTTTTTCTTTATGGCATAAGATCCTTTTTGTTGTAAGTAACGCATATCATGCCTAGTTAGTTGCCTATAAGGAATTGAAATTTGGAAATGCTTGGAATAGCCTGAAGCACTTTCATGCTTATCCAAGAAAGATAACAAACAATATAAGTGAATAGGTTAATTTATGGGCTAGGTAGACATTGCTAGAAATTTATATATAGAAAAAAAGTATAATACTAAATTCTCTTAATTGGAATATTTTATGATGTGGATGTATGAAATAAGATGCTAGTAAGTAAGGTGTGACAAAAAGCTAGCTACCTCAATTCTAGCACAATCACTTCCTTTCCAAGGCTACCAAGGTTACTACCAGTAACTCAAACTAAAACATATAAGAGCTTTTGGTTAATGCATGCATATTAGCACCTAAAGTCATAAGTCTCTAGTTTAAGAGCTTATGCTCTCCAAAACAAAATTGTGATTATGTTGAGATTTGGGGTTATTATTAAATATGACAAAAGTTCTCTAAAAATTCTAAAACTTTGTATTGAGGTATCTTTACATGTTTATTTTATTTTGTGGTTCTCTCAGCCCTTAACTATTCCATTCAACCCTAAGAACTACCTCTATAATCCAGAACAATGCAAATTGGTTTCAATTCTATTTCTATTTTGCCTTGCATTCCTTTGGATTGGTAAACCCTATTCAAAATTTGTGATATTTTATATGAAGCATACTATATATGTTATATAATCACCATAAAAATTTCAAATAAAAACTAATTCATTTGACCCCTCGAATAACCCAAGTTTTAAAGGCTGTCCCCAGTTATGGTCTGTTCTGACTCACTTCCTGTCCCACTGAATTTCTATATTTTATTATGTGCCTTAACCTATCCAGAATTCTCTAAAATTTGGTGGGATCCTTAATTAGGATCCCTCTAAAAATTTTCATACAAAAATTTAACATCTAACCCCTTCCATGTTTAGTATTTCCATCAACAGCTTACCCAACAGATTGTTCTTAGCACTATTTTGATTGTAAAAAGTCTAGTTGTAGGTTTTCAAAAATCACGAAAATTTTTAAAATTGTTTATGAACATTTTAATAATTTTCTCACCAAAAATTAGAGAATTTAAAGGCCATTTACTCAATTTACTAAGCCAATATTTTTAGGTACAAAAAGGTTTCTGTGTTCTCAAACCTAACTCTTCTGTGCTCTATGACTTTTACTAACTAATCAGACCATAATTCACTCATATGAACTCGAAATTAGGTGATTCTAGTGGATTTTTAACCATGAGAAATATATCTACACTTTTTATGTTCATCATGTCTTTATATTTCTTATAAGTTAGTCACAGAAATTTGAAAATGAAGCTATTCTCACCAGTCTGAATTTCAGACCCGATTCTAACCTCTAATCACTCGCTGGAGTATAACTCTCTCATATTAAATCCGATTGATGTGATTCCAAAGGCTATGGAATTCTAAGACATAGGGATATAACTTCTATGTTGAACATGTTTTCATATTTTATATAATTATTAGCCAGAAATTCATCCTAAATTTAGCCTAATAAACTATAAACCAGATTTTTACATGAAGACAAACTTACCTTGTGCAAACCTACTCCTATGGCTCTCAATTTTCAAATTGCTTCTCCTCTTGTTTTTTCTTGAAACTCAGCTACATTTTTTTACACAAAGTATGGGGTGAGCAAAGCTTTAAATTTTAACACTCACTCTCACTCTCATTTCCTTATGGTGAGGGAAAAAGGAAAAAGGAACTCTTAATATTTTTTGGTTGCTTTCTCTCTCTTCCTCCTCTCTCATATTTTTTTCTTCTTCTTGACTAGTCTCTCTCTCTTTCTTCCTCTTGTCTCTTAAGTTTTTTGGCTACCTTCCCTCTCTCTTTTCTACTCCTTTCATGAGGCAAGGGCGGTGTGAACCTACTGCCCCATTACTGAATGCATGATGCTGGCTGCTATGGTTGTAGGGATTCCCTGGGTTCTACAGGGCAAGGAAGTAGGTTTCTTGCTGCTTCTCCACATAAGTGCATGCATATGTATATATATTATAATATGCATAGTGGAGGTGGGTGAAAATATATGCATAACATGTAAAAGGAAAGCATATGCTGCCACATAACTTAAGTACATGCATGAATGCTTCTGCTTGTCTTATGGAGCAAATGATGGGGCGTGATTCTGCTTGCCTTATGGAGCAGATGGTGGGGCATGTTTTTGCTGTCCCAAGTCTCATGTGCATGCATATGTATATATATATTATGATATGCATGGTGGAGGTGAGTGCACGTAAAAGGAAAACAACTCTGCTTGCCTTAACATATGCTGCCACATAACTTAAGTGCAGATGATGGGGCATTCTTCTACTTGCTTTATGGAGCAAAGGATGGGTGTGTTTCTGCTTACTTTATGGAACAAAGGGTGGGTATGATTCTGCTGCCTTATGGAGTAGATGGTGGGGCATGTTTTTGCTGCCTTATGGAGCAGATGGTGGGGCGTGTTTCTACTGTTCCAAGTCTCACGCGTCGTTTGATGCTTCTTCGCTATTTGAATTTTGGTCCAGTAATTTCTCAATTCTCTTCTCCACTCATAGTTCCAACTCTTTATTATGATGTAAAAATCCGTTTCAATTTGATTTCGAACCAACATCTAATTCGGCCCCACCAAAACGAATAAGATAAGGATGTGTTTGAGTTTAAGATAACTAATCCTTCTTTTTCTCCAAATCTACCATGTGAATACAGCTACAAATTTTGATGCTTCCAACACTTGTTTCAATTTAATTCAAACACTTTCGGTTAGCAACTACAAACCTAAAGTATTTAGATAAAGTTTTAACCAGCTATTGCTTCTTTTTCACCATAAAGCTAGGATGAGATTTTTAGGATAAGTCTTTCATTATCCTTATCTATATAATAATTCTTGTTCATATATGTCTTAATTTATTGCTAATCCTAGATTAGTAATGTCTTAAAAATGTATTTGTGTCCTCTCTCTATCCATTATGATCCTAAGAATTTTATTTATATGATTCAAGGTTAACTATATGTCACCTATTTTATACTTGCCTCATTGTCACATAACTAAGCATTTTAATTATTTGTCATATGTATTTTCTACTTATTCTTAAATTTATCTAACTTTATTAAAGGCTTAGGATGTTATACATGAACCATTTACTGCTTCATAAATGTGCAACAATCCAAACATTAAATGACAAACCTATATGTCTTTTCAAAGAAAATAGAACCTCTATAGCATATTAATTAGACAAAAAATATTTATGTCACCAAAAAATATTTTTTAAATAACGAAGTATAATTATTTGAATTAATTTTATCACCACAAAGAAACAAATCTGCTTTTTATTAGTAAGTTTAAAAAATCTAGGATATACTTTGTCCAATCTATTAATATAATTCATTCATTAATTACTATGCACTTTTTTTTAAAGAATTAGATATAAGTATAAATAAAATAACAATGCATGCAACACACATGTTCTCTACTAGTGCTTATAAAAATGTTAAAATATTCTTAACTGAAATGATTATAATTTTTATTTACGTATTGTGTCTAACCTTTTATTTAATTATAATATTTTATCCACACAAAAATAGTATTAATATTCAATTTTTAGTTATATATATAAAAATTAAAATGAAATGTTGAACTAATGGAGAGAGGAAATGCGGAGTTGTCTTATGGAAGGAAGCCTATAGAGAAGGAAATTGATCTTCTTCATCATACCAAGAAAAAGGTTAGGAAGGAAGATGTAGGCTTTTTAGGTGATGTCTTTGGACAAACAAGGATGAAGGAATGTATGATTGAAGATGGGGACACAATTTCTGGTCATCGAGGGAGCATCAAACTTTCTTTTAAGGAACCCTTGATGGGAGCGATGATTGGTAGGGAGATGAATATGTGAATTCTGATGCTGAATCTTATGAATCTAGTGAGGGGGGAGAGGAGTTCAAGGTAGTAGTGGAGACTAAAACTACTTATGAGGGAACATGAAGAGTAAGTTGTTTAAGAAGGAAAATAAGATATTAGGAAAAGTTCTCAAGAAAACTCTTATTATTAAATTGTTGGGCAAAACAATTGAGAATAAATTTCTCTTGAAGAAGATTTAGCAATTATGGGCGAGGACTGGGTTTATAACATTGGTGGATATTCGTGAGGATTATTTTTTGGCAAACTTCCAAAAAGGCAGTGACTATTATTATGTTTTAACATGGGGATCATTAGTTGATAGTTTTGAGATGGAAAGCTGACTTCAATCCTAAATTGGATCAAATCAATTGGATGGCTAGTTGGTTTTGGTTACCAAGAATACCCATTGGGCATTACGATAAATTTTTTTTTTACATATCTTGAGGAGCCCTTCTTATTAGTATTATGTTGAAAATTGACAAAACCACATGTAAGCAAGCTCAGGGAAAGTATGCTAGAATATGTGTGGAGTGGACCTATCCAACCCTCTAATGTCACAATACAATATTCATTACCTTTTTAAGCAAATAAAATAAGAGGGCATACATGCACATCTCATTTACTTTGGTTGTGGGAGTTATGGACAAGAAAAAGAGAGATATTCTGGTAAGTCAAACAAAAGATGAGAGTGCTAGTGTCATAAGGGTATAAAAGGAAAATGGGATATGGTGCCAAAAATCTCACCTAAAATGTCCTTTTACGGTCCTTGGGTGGTAGCACATAAGGTATGAATGGGTAAAAGGGTTATTGCAAAGGTGAATTAATTGGTTGAGGAATGGGTTGAAGGGATGAGTGAATCACAGAAAAATGGAGAAAATCATGGAGCACACTAATGCTTACCAATGTTTAGCATTGGATGAGTTAAGTGAGGATAATGAGGGGTCATAAAAAAGAAGGCCATTGAAAGATATGTACCACTAGTCAGTTCATGGCTTATGTGAAGGATAATGATGGGAAATATTTGGGGCATGAATATTCAAGGAACTGAAGATAGAAAAGAGGTTACCAAATGTAAATGTAAGGTGTAAAGTAAAAATGAGTTACCAGAGGATCAAAGACTTGCGACAAACGAAACACTTTAGCCCATAAGAACTATGTATATTAAGATACCAAGTGAAAACATAGGGTGGGTTAGAATGAGATAGTAGTCCACCTTGTGAATATGGATGGCCCTTTTGAATCACATAACCAGTATGCAATCTTAAGTCATCATACCTGTAACACCAAAAATTCTATTATTAGTATTCACAAAATGGAATAGTAAGAAAGGATTAAAACGAGTTAAAAGGGGGAGTTATAAGGAAATAATTGAGAATATTTAATAAGGGTTTTCTCATTTTTAGAAGAATTATTTAAGGAAGAGATATTAATTTCCTTGTTTACAAGACCACAAATAGACAATAAAAATAGAGATAGGAAGCCATGAAGAAAGTTGCACTAAAATCCTTTGAAGTAAGGCTCAAGGAGGAATTAAAAACTTGGTAATTTTTCTTTCATCCAAACAAGGCCTTAGCCAACCACCTTAGTCACAATGTAATGGAGTGGCATTTTAGAAATTGTTAGGGAAAGGAAGGGTTCTTGTTAAGGGAGCAAGTGGCTTCTCGAGGAAGTCACTATTTTTTTATTAGTTTCCCTTGGCTTGGTGGCCAAGTCACCACTCTCCCTACCCAAAGAAGAAAATTCCACGACAATAAAGAAAAGAGAAGGAGAAGAAAGAAAAGGGAAGGAAAGAGAGAGAAAGAAGAAGAGAGCTAGAGAGAGAACTGGAAAATCAAGAAGGAAAGGTAAGATTAAACTCTTGATCTCTTGGTTATCCCCAAATCTTCTATGGAAACTAATGGATAGAAGAAAATCTACTATTTTGGTGATGCTTTCTAGAGAGAGAAAGTAGCAGAAACAAGAGAGAAAAGCAAGCTTTCGAGAAGAGAAAGGTAAGATCAACATCCTCCTTTAAGATTTATGGTTGGATGATTTTGTGGCTAGTTGTATGTGAGCATTTAAAGTATGTAGGGAGGTAGATATAGCTTTTATTGAAGTTGTTATGGCATCCTTGGTTACTGTTCATTCATGTGCATGTGGTAATGTTTTGGGTGAACTTTGTGTAGTTGGTTTTGAGATTAAATCCATGTTTTGGTTCGTTGTTTGCTCTGAAAAAATCGTGTTTTTCAAGCTCAAAATGTTGGTATGTTTATTGTTGGTTTTTATTGGATGGTTTGGGAGAAAAAAAATGAATTTTTAGGGTTTTTCACACTCGAAGCACGGCCGTGCCTAAAGACACGGCTAGGCCGTGCTTGGAGATGGGAAGAAGAAATCTAGAAATTTGGAAAAAAAATAAGGAACACAGCCCAAAGCACAACTGTGCTTAGGGCTGGCCTGTGTGAAACATGGCCAGGTTGAGAGGGAAACACAGGGAGAAAACATGGTCATGAAGCATGCCTGTGCTTGGAGGCACGACTAGGCCGTGCTTCATGCTGTGTTATCCCTTTTCGTTGTTTTCTGTTTCCTTTCTGAATCTTAATTAATTACCAATATTTTTGGGATGTTAGTGAGGGTTTTATGATGGATGAATGCTATATTTGCATATGCCATATCTATTTCATCATGTATGTTTGTTGAATCATGTATGTGAGCCTGAAGAATGATGCATGAATCCTATATTTGCATACTATAGACTGCTTGTATGTATGGCTACAAGTGAGTTATTGATGTATGTATATTATGAAAGGCTATCAAGACTTGTATGTTCATCCATGATGAGTTGTTGTAACATGCTTAAGGATGAGTATGGTTTATGCTTTGGATATTTATTAATGTACACACTTTTGTTGTGTTAAGTGGTTTAAGAGATATAAAAGACTTAGGCTTTGTCAGGAGGACCCTCTTTGAAGCAGGGTGGCCTGGAAATAAGTGTTTCCCTTGTTGTATTGAGGAGGCTGACAAGTCCAGGATGACTCTTACCCATTAAGGTGGCCCGAGAGTGTGGCACCTTACGAGGTAAGGCGACTGAAGGGTCGTGGATTGGATACGGTACCGGGATAGGGGACGCCCTATAGCCTAGAGTGGTCAATACAGGAAGGACCCTCTAACGAATAGCCCTTAAAGGGTGGGTGAGTAGCTGGTGGGATAAGGCTCACGTCACATTAAGGATTGTAATTGAGAGAGATTAATAGACTATAAGCCATTGTGAGTGATGATGAGCCACTGTGAGTGATGTATGAGCTATAAACAATGGCACAGGTATTTTATAAATACATGTTTTATTTTATCATGCGTGATATTGATGCATAACCTATAAAAAAGCAGGCATGTACTTTATTGTACCGTTATTGCATAAAAAGAGAAAATGTTTTCTGTAGCTTATTGTTGGAAATGCAAAGTATATATGCAATGTCAGAATGCAAGTGCATGTGTCGTGACCAAGTAATATAATGATGAGTGAGTATCGTCCCACGAGGAGTATACTAGAAACTACTATAGAATGCTTGGACTCGTGAAATGCTGTAGCAAAATTCTATTGGTTCACATGATTTAATGTTTAGGAGAAATTAAAATGTAACAAACTAGACAGGGCTTAAATTAAGTTGAGAGACTATAGGTTATGAAAAAGAAGATGTTAGGTGAACTAGGGTTGCTTCAGGGTTGCCATGAACTTCTGCACTCATTTTGCTCTAAAAATTGCTATAGCAATTGCTTTAGTGTCCAGTCTGCTCTTGAATGGAGTCTTTCCAGACTACCATTCCCTACACTTTTGAGGTTTGGATATGCATCCCTGCATCAATCCCAACCCCAAGATTGTACTTGAAACCCCCAACTCTTGGGTCAAATGAGACAACCATACATTCCTATATTGGTTATGCCCATACATCTAACTCTTTTATAGTATTCACCACCTTTCCAAGTTAATGATAGCCTAAGCTTTCCACTTTCTAATTTTAGTTAGCAGGAGAAGTTAAGATATACAAACACAGTTGGATGTCACAACGTTGCTGCAGCAAAATCATTTATAAATTAAAATGTGCATTTGTTCATTGCAACCCGTCTACAACTCTAGCTGGAAAATTAGCCCAGCTTCATATTCAAACCAACTACAAGCATTAGATTATCTAGTAGGCAGAGGGGAGAAATACAACTATATGAAAAGAAAAATGCAGTTTCCTACTGACATTGAAAAAGAACTAAAAAGCAAAGTGAAAGAAATCCCCCAGCAGGAGTCCTCTTCCTTGCTCCTATGCTTCACCATCCAAGGTTACCCTATCCTAGCCAGAGTGTATGTAACAACTCCATTTAAGTATCAAATTTTATTTTTTAAAATACCATGAAGTTATTACCTCATTACAACTTAACTCAATATAACATTTATTTAATTTATACAATACGGAGTTCACATACATGTCATTAATCAAAACATATGTACAACATATCAATCACATAAAAATCTACATCTTATTTATTCTGGTTGACCAATTCTGGAGATACAGGTGCGGGTGGTTGCACCTTCATCGAGATCTAAGCCAACTCGACCACAAACATTTTATTTGCTTCTGGGATCTGCCCAACATAAAGTACTCGATCCAACATACACTAAAAGCCAGAGCTATAGAAAAATCTGCATAACTAATTTTTTGAACATGATATGGAAATATAGTGAGAATTAAATCCCAGTAAGTTCAACAATAAATCATCATCAATATAGCTCATCACATCATGTTCAACTGTATAAACTACAAAAAATATCTTTGGTCACATGAATGCATTATATCTATGCACATAAGAATCATACAGTAATAATATGTATGACAGGAGTAACTATTTTTAGAATATCATATGATGGCCAACAACTTATTCTCTTTTCAAGCTACCCCGGTCAGGGTGAGTATCCTCTACTCTCCGGTACGGCCTTTTCTCGCTCCGTCCGACATGGCACACTTTCTCTTTCTTTTCTCATAATCATAATCATAACCGTTGGTAGGGCATCCCCTACTGGTGCACCACACGGATTGCCATGTGACCGTGCTCATTTATTTTCTTTTCACAATGATAGCCAAAAATATGCTTTCAATAACAAGTATGTTAATCAAAATATAACTATTACCATAAATCATTGGTAATCATGCCATGAACATAACCATTTCAAATATCACTTTATAAAATATTTGCATGTCAGAATTTCACACTTAAGATGGTAAGAAGTTCATACAATGGCAATGGCTATGGCATATACTAGTCATTTATTATTTTCATTTATAAATTCGTCTTCTTTTTTAAATATTAATTTTATTTCTTTATTTTCTTGATGTAGGTTTTCATCATATCTAACCTTCTCTTTATGCTTGGCCTTTAGTAATTTTCTTCTTATTTATATCATTTACAACACATGTTCTTACAAATTTATAGAGCATTGTTCTCCAATTTGATTTCTACTATTACCCTAGAGTTAAAGAGGTTCATCTAGGGTAGAAAAATGTTGAAAATAGGCTTAACCAGCTTCCAACATGGTCTGGCCATGTTCCAGGACACGGCCATGCTTTAAAAATACTTCAAATGTACTCAAAAAATCCCCGAACACGGTTAGCCCGTGCTTGAAGCACCCAGAACACGGCCTGGCTGTGATCTGTGACCTTTGCTCACTAATCAGAGTATAACTCCCTCCTTTTAACTCCGATTGAGGTGCTCTTGGTGTCCATGGAAAGCTAAGACAATGATCGAAAACTCTTATGTTAGTCATATCAGCACAATAGTAAACCATCGTGGTGTTATTACTCCCTTAAAGTCAATATTATTTCTTCTCAGGTAGGTTCTACCTTTACTTACTAATCTGACTATATCTCCCACATAAGAATTCCAAATTAAGTGCTTCCAGTGGCTAAACATCCGTGACACAAAAATATATAATTCATATGTTAACCATTTATTTTAATTCATTATATAATTTTTCTAGAATTTAAAACACCGAAGCTATCCTAATATATTCTTCCCTGATTAACCATTTTCTGACCTTTGTTTACTAATCGGAACATATCTTCTTCATATGAACTCTAAATTGAATGATTCAAGTGGATAACAATCCATGACACATATATCTATAATTCATATGTTAACCATTTATTTTAATTCCTTATAGATTGTTCCCATAAATTAAAACACTGAAGCTTAAAATTCTGCCACCCATAGCCATACCCATGCAGAACTATCTACACTAACCTAAGTATTCAAACATACATCACATGCAAGATCAATATGTAACATGATATAGCAACATCATGACCAATCATAAAAGTTCTAAGATCAAAATCTCATATAAATAGTATAAGTTTCAAAAGTTTTCTTCAAAAAGAAATATTGTTAAACTTACCTGGAGCACTTAGTCCCTTAGACTTCTCCTTCCTCTTTCTTCCTTTCTTCCTCTACTTTCCTCACTCTACCTTGCTTCTATTTTTTCTCTCCCTCACTTGGACGAAATTATAATGTTGTAAGGGTGGGTTTTCTTATATAGACCACCAAATAATTCACCTTTCATGATTATGGGTCTACCTTATCACAATTAGGATACACTTTGTTGAATTTTTTTTTGGAAAACAAACAACTTATGTTCTTGTCTTCCTCTTCCTTAGTCAAGATATGCATAGGAAAAGGAGATTTGTATTTTGAAAATTATGATAATATGTTCTTAAGATAAGGGACAAGGTCCCTTTGATTTAGGGATTCTTTTCCTTTTTCTTTTGTCTTAAACAAGTATGATAGGTTTTCCTTTTTAGGTGGCAAATTTCTAGCCCTTGAATCTCCATTATTTGGTTGATATTATTTGTGTGGGATAGGAATGTTTTGTCCTAATGCCATGTATTATCATACCACTTGCTAGAATTATGATTGTAGGATATCGATGTTTTTGTCATAAAACCTTGTATTATCATGCCACTTGCCAAAATGATGAATGTAGAATCACACCACTTGCTAAATTTTTGTCTTAATGCCATGTAACCTAATCTTTATTATTACATTATTATATCATCACCTAATTTATTTTATTTTATTTTTCCTCTTGGATTTGGGCTTATTCCTACCCATTTTCTTTGCTTTGGATAAAATTCTACCTTTCTTCGAGGGCTTGGTCACATTTTCATAATTTTTGGGCTATTGGTCCAATTACTATATCCTAGTCCAAGTCTATATTTTATTTCTTGCTTAGGTTATCCAATGGCTTGCTAGAAACTTATGTGAAGTGGAAAAACTCTATATGAAGTGTCCATAGGTAAAAGCCCAATGTATAGGTAAAGATTTTAAACTTATTAACTCTAGTTCTTGAATTAGGAAAAATTACCCTAATTCAATGTTCTTGAAATTTTAAGACCTTTACTTGTTTCTAAAAATTTATCTTCCTTATCCAAGAATTTTGCATCTCTTTAGTATGTTATTTCTAATTTCTTTCCTATTAGGTTTTTCCTCTTTATTTGTTCTCTTAATGTTAGAAACATTTTCTATGCATATACATAAGGTGAAGAATTTCTAAGGATTATATTTCCTTAGATATCTAAAATATTGTCTAATAAATTTTATTTCCTTAATTAAATTTTTATGTACTTTTATCAATAAAAGAAACGAAATTAGGGATGTTACAGTGTAACTACGCAGCCCACTACAGACAGGCATTTCTGGCTTCCTATTTTGGTCTTCTTCTGTCCCACTCCTCCATCTTTGCCTTGCTTTCTATTTTCCCCTTTTATAGGCGATCCTTGTAGTCCCATAAAGGTGGCTTGGTTTGCTAAAATTCTCCCTACTTTTTGGCCAGCACCTCTCTCAGCAGCTTTCCCTTGACTTTTAGTAGTGGAGGATGTTCCTGTACCTCCAATAGTCTGCTGGGTTAGTTGGGCACTCCTTTTTCCCTCTACTGGGTAGTGGGCACACCTGCTGCATAGCTTTGACTCCTTTCCACCTACACTGTATCACAAAAGGTAAGCCTCCCATCTTATGCATCATATTAAAAAGGACCAAGATCACCCAACACCACCCGATTGGCTGCCATAAATGCTACGCATGTATACTGAATTGTCACAGCAAACAAAATGGGTGATCTTGTGTCCGTGGGAGGCTAAACATTCTATTATCAGGGGACATGAAAGCTAATAAGTCAGAATGCATATTAAATATCCTTGGAAAAACATAGAGAAACTCTAATGAATTAGAGTTATCAAATCCCCCCAAACTTAAATGGTTACTTGTCCTTAAGCAATTTACTCTAACCATTACACCTCTTTTCTTAAGCCCCAGCTCCTTTGCCAGTATAGTTCCATTTGGTCCTACTGCTAGCCCTCAACTCTCAGGGTTGTTTCCATATAGGGATTACCACCTGCCTTCTGCCTTTTTCCCCAACCTTAACCAGAACCTTCATCGAAGTTGTGTGTGTGATGTGGACAGTTTTACAAGAGCCACTTGGATCAAGATCAGGTCAAAGTCCTAAGATTTCCCGGCTAATATATCGAGTCTCCTTAATCAGGACAAGTTGGCATACTACATAGGCATAGCCAAGGCAAATAAGATGGGGTAGCTCCCTGATTTTTGATCTTTTGATTCTTTTGCAGAAGTATTTTATTTTACTTTTCACTTTTGTTTTAGCAAAGGTCATTAGTGCCTTTTGACGCGAATGCCAACATGTGAGATGAAGGCACTCGGTTACTCAGCATTATCACCCTTAAGCAAAATCCTACTCATGTAACAACCTCCTTTTTTTTTCCTTTATTATTATACAATATTGAGTTCACATACATGTCATTAATCAAAATAAACGTATAACATATCAAACACAGATATTTACATCTTGTTTATTTTGGTTGACCAATTCCGGAGATACAGGTGCAGGTGGTTGCACCTTCACCGGGATCTGAGCCAACTCGACCACAAACAACTTATTTGATTCTGAAATCTGCCCAACATAAAGTAACTCAATCCAATGTGCACTAAAAGCCAGAGCCTTAGCAACAAAAGCTGCATAATTAATTTTCTGAACATGATATGGAAATATAGTGAGAATTAAATCCCAGTAAGTTCAACAATAAATTATCATCAGTAAAGCTCATCACGTCATGTTCAGCTGTATAAACTACAGAAAATATCTTTGGTCACATGAATGCATTATATCTATGCACATAAGAATCATACTGTAATGATATGTATGACAGGATTAACTATTTTCAAAATATCATATGATGGCCATCAACTTATTCTCATTTCAAGCTACCCCGGTCAGGGTGAGTATCATCTACTCTCCGGTACGGGCTTTTCTCGCTCCGTCCGACATGGCCCACTTTCTCTTTCTTTTCTCATTATCATGATCATAACCGTTGGTAGGGCGTCCCCTACTGGTGCACCACACGGATTGCCATGTGACCGTGCTCATTTCTTTTCTTTTCACAATGTTAGCCAAAAATATGCTTTCAATAACAAGTATGTTCATCAAAATATAACTATTACCATAAATCATTGGTAATCATGCCATGAACAGAACCATTTCAAATATCACTTTATAAAATATGTCCATGTCAAAATTTCACACTTAAGATGGTAAGAAGTTCATACAATGGCAATGGCTATGGCTATACTAGTCATTTATTAAGATTCATCTTCTTTTTTAAATACTAATTTTATTTCTTTATTTTCTTGATGCAGGTTTTCATCCTATCTAACCTTCTCTTACTAATCAGAGCATAACTACCTCAATTTAACTCTAATGTAGGTGATCTTGGTGTTCATTTCAAGATAAAACAATTATCTAAAACTATTATGTTGAATATTGTAGCGAAAAATTAAGAGACAAAGGTGATATTACTCCCTCAATGTACCGGATAGTTCCTCTCGGATAGGTTCTGACCTTTACTGACTAATTAGACAATATCTCCCAAATTGGAACTCCAAATTGCGTTATTCCAATTGGTAAAAATCCATAAGCCATATATCTATAATTGTTATGTTGGCGCGCTATTTTAATTCCCTACAGAATATTCTCAGAAATTCAAAAACTAAAGCATTAATAACATACTCTTCCCTGAATAAACATTTTTTGACCTCTGCTTACTAATCGGATCATATCTACCTCATATGAACTCCAAAGTGCATAATTCCAGTGGGTATATTTCCATGAGACATAGATATATAACATTCATGTTAACCATTTATTTTAATTCCATACAGATAATTCTCAGAAATTAAAATACAAAAGCTATCCTAACATAATCTTCCTTGATGAACCATTTTCTGACCTTGGCTTACTAATCGGACCATATCTACCACATGTGGACTCCAAATTGAATGATTCCAGTGGTTAAAAATCCATGACACACATATCTTTAATTCTTATGTTAACCATTTATTTTAATTCCCTACCAATAATTCCCAGAAATTAAATTACCGAAGCTATCCTAACATATTCTTCCCTGATGATTCATTTTCTGACCTTTGACTACTAATCGGACCATATCTACCACATGTAGACTCAAAATTGAATGATTCCAGTGGCTAAAAATCTATGACACACATATCTTTAATTCTTATGTTAACCATTTATTTTAATTCCCTACCAATAATTCCCAGAAATTAAATTACCGAAGCTATCCTAACATATGCTTCCCTGATGATTCATTTTCTGACCTTTGACTACTAATCAGACCATAGCTACCTCATATGGACTCCAAATGGAATGATTCCTGTGGGTAAACATCCGTGACACATATATCTTTAATTCTTATGTTAACCATTTATTTTAATTCCTTATAGATTGTTCCCAGAAATTAAAATACCGAAGCATAAAATTCTGTCAACCATAGCCATACCCATGCAGAACTATCTACACCAACCTAAGTATTCAAACATACATCACATGCAAGATCAATATGAAACATGATATAGAAACATCCATGACCAATCATCAAAGTTTTAAGATCAAAATCTCATATAAATATTATGAGTTTCAAAGGTTTTCTTCAAAAAGAAATATTGTTAAACTTACCTGGAGCACTTAGTCCCCTAGACTTCTCCTTCCTCTTTCTTCCTTTCTTCCTCTCCTTTCCTCACACTACCTTCCTTCTATTTTTTGCTCTCCCTCACTTGGACGAAATTCTAATGTTGTAAGGGTGGGTTTTCTTATATAGACCACCAAATAATTCACCTTTCATGATCATGGGTCTACCTTATCACAATTAGGATACACTTTGTTGAATTTTTGGAAAACAAACAACTTATGTTCTTGTCTTCCTCTTCCTTAGTCAAGATATGCATAGAAAAAGAAGATTTGTATTTTGAAAATTATGATGATATGTTCTTAAGATATGGGGCAAGATCCCTTTGATTTAGGGATTCATTTCCTTTTTCTTTTGTCTTAATCAAGTATGATAGATTTGCCTTTTTAAGTGGCAAATTTCTAGCCCTTGAATTTTCCTTACTTAACTAAAATTATTTATGTAGGATAATGATGTTTTGTCATAATGCTATGTATTATTACCCACTTGCTAAAGTTATGAATGTAGGATATAGATGTTTTTGTCCTAAAGCCTTGTATTATTATGCCACTTGCCAAAATGATGAATGTAGAATCACACCACTTGTCAAATTTTTGTCTTAATGCCATGTCACTTAATCTTGATTACACTAATATTTCATCACTTTAATTTTATTTTTATTTTTATTTTTCCTCTTGGGTTTGGGCTCATTCTTGCCCATTTTCCTTACTTTGGTTAAAATTCTTCCTTTCATAATGGGCTTGGTCACATTTTCATGATTTTTGGGCTATCGGTCCAATTTCTATATCCTAGTCCAAGTCTATGTTTTATTTCTTCCTTGGCCTATCCTATTGGCTTGCTAAAAATTCATGTGAAGTAGAAAAACTCTATATGAAGTGTCTATAGGTTAAAGCCCAATTACGGGTGGAGATACTAAACTTAGTAACTTTTGCTCTTAAATTAAGAAAAATTACTATAATCCGATCTTCTTGAAATTTTAAGACCTTTACTTACTTCACAAAAATTTATCTTTCTTTACCTAAGAATTTCACCTTTCTTTAACATGTTTATTTCTAATATTTCCTCTTAGGTTTTCTTTCTTTACCTATTCCATTAATATTAGAACATTTCTATGTAGATATGTAAGGTGAAGAATTTCTAAGGAAAATATCTAAAAATTACGGGATGTTACATTCTTCCCCCCCTTAAGAAATTCGGTCCCCGAATTTCAATCCATCCTACCACATGTAAGGAATGAAATTATGGCATTATTTAGAGTTACCAACCTTATTACCTAAATAATTAGGGATATCTTTTATGTATAACATCTTTACTTTTTAATATGTCTATTCACTTGAGTGATTTTGCCATATAACTTAACCATAAGGATTTCTTTCACTCATAAGTTCTTCAATTTATATCCTCTAGCTCGCATGGATATATCTATGGGTCGATATAAGAAAACACACACATAAAGGAACATATTCACCTTCATATTGGGTAACTATCTTTTCTTATTCTATACTTCTATCAAGTCATATATCAATATCATCCCCTGAATATCATTGTCTTAATCTATCATCTATTTTTATCCTCAAATCCTTTAATCAATATGTTAAACATACGTTGCACTAAATCCTTCAATCCTTTATTAACATTTATGTACCATTGATACATGTCTAATAATTCTAACTTACCTCATCATAGTAATTCTATACCAACTTATTAACACCATTAAACTCTTTGTCAAAAATTTCAATTATTTCTTTTATCATCTCCAAAAGCACCTCAATCTAGCTTATGTCAATCCCATTTAATTCACCCAATCATTTCAAGAAGATTTTTCCTAACAATTACGCATACATGAATTCTCAATTCCAACATAATTTACATCCTCGATACTAGACTCAATTTAGCATGATATAATCCTTTAACACAAATATCTTAATCACTTACATTATTTTTGGACATGGTTCTCAAAATATTCTCTATATTTCCAAATTAAGAGTTCAAAGACTAATTTAAATCCTACTTCCTATATTTTATTCCTCAAGAGGTTCAACGCCACTAATTCTCTTGATTACATTCGTCAAAACACCATAAGACCATCATCCATCCATTCTTTTCAAACTTTTCATTACTTTAACCTACTAACAACTTAGACACCATAATAATCGATTTTCAAAGAAAAGAAATTATCTTTCATTGTAATGAGGGAAAATAACCTTGCATTTAATGCCAACCGTTAATGAGTGAAACAGACGAAAAGCATAATAGAGAATGGTGCCAAAAGCGAAAGTCAAAAATTTCAACAAAGCATTGAAAAAATATTAAAATCGGTGGCCGTAATTCTTGAAAATCTGTAAACAAAATCTATCTATGATTTCAGCAAAAATCGGTGGCTGCAAATTTTGAATATATGTGTCAGGATCTACTTTAAATCTATTGGTATTCGGTGGAAAGATATCACATGGAAAAAGAAACATTTCTGAGCTTATAAAAGTCTGTGAAAATCAAAGAATATGTAGTTAACTGGTAGGATGCAGTTGATTGCTTCAAAATACAACTGTAAATTAACCAGTCCAAATTAAAATTTCTCAAAATAGCTAGTCGACTTAATAATACTGATAGTCGACTGGCAAAAACATTGAGAATACAAAATAAATCATTTGATTGCATTTTTTTTTTAATGACGGCTATCACCTACAACTTTTCTACAAGAATCAAGACATCAATGCTTCATCAAAGTCAACAAGAAAAAGATAGATTTTTGGTGATATCTTATCTTATGCTTTTTATGTGCTTAATATGGGTCACGGTCATAACTACTGTAGATATACATGCTTGCCGTCATTTTTGAAATTTTTTTTTTTACTTTTAATTTTGCTGATATCCACCAATCACTCACATAGTTGTTCTAATAATACCCGGCCTATTCGCATAGCTATTATAAATATGCCCTTCTCTGAGTTCTATAAATACTTACATTAGTATCTTTGTCTATACTCAAAGTTAAGGTGATAGAAATTATGGAGGGAACCGCATTTCGTCAGTTTCGAAATATCTGTGTCTTTTGTGGTTCCAGTCCTGGAAAAGATGAGGAGTATGTTAAAGCAGCACAAAATCTGGGTATGGTGCTGGCTAGGAGAAAAATTCATTTAGTGTATGGTGGAGGTAACTGTGGGTTAATGGGGTGTGTGGCTACAGCTGCACATGTAGGGGGATGCCAAGTTCTAGGTATTATTCCTACTGCTCTAGCTACATCCAGCAACATAGGGAAAACAATTGGGGAAGAATATAGGGTAGTTTCCATGCATGAACGCATGGCTAGAATGATGAGCAATGCTGACGCCTTCATTGCCTTACTAGGTGGTTTTGGTACTCTAGAGGAGATTTTCCAAATAGTCTCTTGGGCACAACTGAATATGCATCACAAACCGATAGGTTTGTTAAATGTTAATCACTTCTTTGATGGTTTGTTATCTTTTCTAGATCAAGCTGTGGAACAGAGGTTTATCTCACACTCAGCACGACAAATTCTCATCTCAGCTTCAAATGCTGAGGAGTTGATTGATGCTTTACAAGCCTATGTTCATGTACCTGATCTAACTATTACTCCAATAGAATGGACGGCAGATAACCGCAGGAAGCGTAAATTGGATTTGGATCTTCATCTTTAAATATAGTAAAATGTAGCTATTATTGTACTACTTTTACTTTCTTAGAGTCTACTTGGAAACCATATTTACCAACCATACTCCTTTAGAGTTGGTAAAACTATCTTTGAATGTTTCTTATGATCCTCTGAACTTTTAAAATATTCTAGTATATCATCAATATATATAATAACAAATTGATCCAGGGATGACCTAATTACTATCTATGAATGTAGCTAAAATATTTGTCAATTTAAAAATATCACCAAGAACTCATAATGCCCATAATAAGTCCTACATCCTCTTCTCTTATCCTTAATTAATGTTACTCATATCCCAAATCTATTTGTGGAAAAATATTGAACACCTTATAACTGGTCAAACCGGTAATTTATACGAGCTAATGGGTTTCTATTCTACATTGTCACCTCATTCAACTGTCTATAATCTATGCATAGTCATAGTGATCCATCTTTCTTTTTCACAGATAGAACTGGAGCACTCCGAATAAAAGTACTGGGGTATTTAAATACCTTGTCTAACAAGTCTTGTAACTATTTTTTTTTTTAAATTCGATCGATATCATTCTATATAGGGACATAGATACTAGTTGGGTTCTAAGGAGTAAATCAATACCAAATTCTTGAATTGCTGTGGCAAGGTTGTGTAAGATTTCCTCCGCATTGTTTGCCGGATTCCGCCTTAGTGGTGCCATTTCCTACTGTGGGAAAAATAAAATGCTATTGAGGTGATCAAGCCCAATAGTTAGTTTCAAAAAAAAATTTCACAGCAGTCATAACACCACCTCGGCATATAGATAAGAAACACTAGTAATTTCTTACCTATATGAGTCACTGATCCCCTACACAACACAACCACAACATACTCAAGACACTATAAGATCGATTCAGATAACCATCCACCCACTGGCCATCTAGGATCGACCTGCTCTGATACCAATTATGTAACAACCTCCTTTTTTTTCCTTTATTATTATACAATATTGAGTTCACATACATGTCATTAATCAAAACAAACGTATAACATATCAAACACAGATATTTACATCTTGTTTATTTTGGTTGACCAATTCCGGAGATACAGGTGCAGGTGGTTGCACCTTCACCGGGATCTGAGCCAACTCGACCACAAACAACTTATTTGATTCTGAAATCTGCCCAACATAAAGTAACTCAATCCAATGTGCACTAAAAGCCAGAGCCTTAGCAACAAAAGCTGCATAATTAATTTTCTGAACATGATATGGAAATATAGTGAGAATTAAATCCCAGTAAGTTCAACAATAAATTATCATCAGTAAAGCTCATCACGTCATGTTCAGTTGTATAAACTACAGAAAATATCTTTGGTCACATGAATGCATTATATCTATGCACATAAGAATCATACTGTAATGATATGTATGATAGGATTAACTATTTTCAAAATATCATATGATGGCCATCAACTTATTCTCATTTCAAGCTACCCCGGTCAGGGTGAGTATCATCTACTCTCCGGTACGGGCTTTTCTCGCTCCGTCCGACATGGCCCACTTTCTCTTTCTTTTCTCATTATCATGATCATAACCGTTGGTAGGGCGTCCCCTACTGGTGCACCACACGGATTGCCATGTGACCGTGCTCATTTCTTTTCTTTTCACAATGTTAGCCAAAAATATGCTTTCAATAACAAGTATGTTCATCAAAATATAACTATTACCATAAATCATTGGTAATCATGCCATGAACATAACCATTTCAAATATCACTTTATAAAATATGTCCATGTCAAAATTTCACACTTAAGATGGTAAGAAGTTCATACAATGGCAATGGCTATGGCTATACTAGTCATTTATTAAGATTCATATTCTTTTTTAAATAATAATTTTATTTCTTTATTTTCTTGATGCAGGTTTTCATCCTATCTAACCTTCTCTTACTAATCAGAGCATAACTACCTCAATTTAACTCTGATGTAGGTGATCTTGGTGTTCATTTCAAGATAAAACAATTATCTTGAACATTGTAGCGAAAAATTAAGAAACGAAGGTGATATTACTCCCTCAATGTACAGGATAGTTCCTCTCGGATAGGTTCTGACCTTTACTGACTAATTAGACAATATCTCCCAAATTGGAACTCCAAATTGCGTTATTCCAATTGGTAAAAATCCATAAGCCATATATATATAATTGTTATGTTGGCGCGCTATTTTAATTCCCTACAGAATATTCCCAGAAATTCAAAAACTAAAGCATTAATAACATACTCTTCCCTGAATAAACATTTTTTGACCTCTGCTTACTAATCGGATCATATCTACCTCATATGAACTCCAAATTGCATAATTCCAGTGGGTATATTTCCATGAGACATAGATATATAACATTCATGTTAACCATTTATTTTAATTCCATACAGATAATTCTCAGAAATTAAAATACAAAAGCTATCCTAACATAATCTTCCTTGATGAACCATTTTCTGACCTTGGCTTCCTAATCGGACCATATCTACCACATGTGGACTCCAAATTGAATGATTCCAGTGGTTAAAAATCCATGACACACATATCTTTAATTCTTATGTTAACCATTTATTTTAATTCCCTACCAATAATTCCCAGAAATTAAATTACCGAAGCTATCCTAACATATTCTTCCCTGATGATTCATTTTCTGACCTTTGACTACTAATCGGACCATATCTACCACATGTAGACTCAAAATTGAATGATTCCAGTGGCTAAAAATCTATGACACACATATCTTTAATTCTTATGTTAACCATTTATTTTAATTCCCTACCAATAATTCCCAGAAATTAAATTACCGAAGCTATCCTAACATATGCTTCCCTGATGATTCATTTTCTGACCTTTGACTACTAATCAGACCATAGCTACCTCATATGGACTCCAAATGGAATGATTCCTGTGGGTAAACATCCGTGACACATATATCTTTAATTCTTATTTTAACCATTTATTTTAATTCCTTATAGATTGTTCCCAGAAATTAAAATACCGAAGCATAAAATTCTGTCAACCATAGCCATACCCATGCAGAACTATCTACACCAACCTAAGTATTCAAACATACATCACATGCAAAATCAATATGAAACATGATATAGAAACATCCATGACCAATCATCAAAGTTTTAAGATCAAAATCTCATATAAATATTATGAGTTTCAAAGGTTTTCTTCAAAAAGAAATATTGTTAAACTTACCTGGAGCACTTAGTCCCCTAGACTTCTCCTTCCTCTTTCTTCCTTTCTTCCTCTCCTTTCCTCACACTACCTTCCTTCTATTTTTTGCTCTCCCTCACTTGGACGAAATTCTAATGTTGTAAGGGTGGGTTTTCTTATATAGACCACCAAATAATTCACCTTTCATGATCATGGGTCTACCTTATCACAATTAGGATACACTTTGTTGAATTTTTGGAAAACAAACAACTTATGTTCTTGTCTTCCTCTTCCTTAGTCAAGATATGCATAGAAAAAGAAGATTTGTATTTTGAAAATTATGATGATATGTTCTTAAGATATGGGGCAAGATCCCTTTGATTTAGGGATTCATTTCCTTTTTCTTTTGTCTTAATCAAGTATGATAGATTTGCCTTTTTAAGTGGCAAATTTCTAGCCCTTGAATTTTCCTTACTTAACTAAAATTATTTATGTAGGATAATGATGTTTTGTCATAATGCTATGTATTATTACCCACTTGCTAAAGTTATGAATGTAGGATATAGATGTTTTTGTCCTAAAGCCTTGTATTATTATGCCACTTGCCAAAATGATGAATGTAGAATCACACCACTTGTCAAATTTTTGTCTTAATGCCATGTCACTTAATCTTGATTACACTAATATTTCATCACTTTAATTTTATTTTTATTTTTATTTTTCCTCTTGGGTTTGGGCTCATTCTTGCCCATTTTCCTTACTTTGGTTAAAATTCTTCCTTTCATAATGGGCTTGGTCACATTTTCATGATTTTTGGGCTATCGGTCCAATTTCTATATCCTAGTCCAAGTCTATGTTTTATTTCTTCCTTGGCCTATCCTATTGGCTTGCTAAAAATTCATGTGAAGTAGAAAAACTCTATATGAAGTGTCTATAGGTTAAAGCCCAATTACGGGTGGAGATACTAAACTTAGTAACTTTTGCTCTTAAATTAAGAAAAATTACTATAATCCGATCTTCTTGAAATTTTAAGACCTTTACTTACTTCACAAAAATTTATCTTTCTTTACCTAAGAATTTCACCTTTCTTTAACATGTTTATTTCTAATATTTCCTCTTAGGTTTTCTTTCTTTACCTATTCCATTAATATTAGAACATTTCTATGTAGATATGTAAGGTGAAGAATTTCTAAGGAAAATATCTAAAAATTACGGGATGTTACAACTCATACCTCTATGTTCCTGTTTTACGCAAAAGTACACATGGGGCTCATGCATACCCCTGGTTACTAAGAAACAATAGAGGCATTGGAGTGGCAACATTTCTCTCTTCTTGCTCTCTTTCCCCCAAACATAAACCTTTCTGACTATAGCCCATGCCTCTTTTTGTATTTAGCAGGAGACTCTCAACATGAACTATAAAAACTTAGGCCCAATTCTTGAAGAATCACGCGATTTCTCTTGCTAAAACTAACCATAGCTCTGTGTTAATTAGAAGAAGGTTCTAGTTGTGTGGGGTTGGCATGCAGATTTCCTCTTTGGGCTATCAGTGAAGTTCCAGACTTCCTTGTAGAGTTTCCTAGAGCTATCAACAGGTCATGAAATACACATGATAGATTCATCTCACTTTTTCTTCTTCTTCTTCTTCTTCTTCTTCTTCTTCTTCTTCTTCTTCTTTTATTTCGATAAAACAAAAAGTAATTGTAAAAACTCCCTAATTGCTAAAGTTATCAGACGTAGACTCACATTCAAGCACAATCACACAGAAATTCATACCAGAACTAACACAAATTAAAATACACTCATTCAGTCAAACACAGCAATTGCCACAGTAAACACTAAAGCAAATACTAAAGCTACACTAATTCCATCCCCAGCACAACAAATGCCATAACAAACACTAAAGCAACAATAATTTCACCTCCCCCCAAACTTAAAGATGAGCAGTGTCCTCACTGCTAATTCTATTACAAAACCCATAAAAGAGGAAAAGTACAGGAACAGCAACATGCAAAGCAATAGTGAAAATATGAAAACAGAAGAAGGGAAATAGAAGGTAAAGGGACTCCCTGAGGGTGTTTACAGGGATGCTACAGCACTCAAGTGGCATTGACCCCCTTAAGACTTTGAGGCTCTACGGAGCCCACTCCTTTGTTGAGTTGATATTTATGGGCTCTAGAGTTTGGCCTTCCCTTTCTGCATTGTGGCTGACCTCTTTGCAAGTGGCTCTTCATCCTCTGAGGACTCATTTTTCTCATGAGTCCTTGGTGGGCAGGGCTGCTACTCGTGGCTGTGGGAAGAGTCTTAGGACTCTTGACTCTCTTTAGACTGAGGCTCTGGGTTCTTCTGTTCTTCTCCAATTGTGTAATACAGTAGGTCCGAGGGGAAGTTTGGAAAGGGGAAGAACTGTCTAAAATTTTGCTTGAGTGTTTTCTGGAGGGCAATGTCCCTCTGCTGTTGGTACTGCCAGAAGGTGTGTTGGTGTTTGAGGAGTAGAGATTGCTGCTGTAAGATGGTGGTTTGCTGCTGAAGTAGTAGGTGTAGGGACTAGTTAGTTGGGTGAGGAGCAAAGGTGGATGCAGCTTGTACTTCAGGGTGAGGTGGTGCTTGTGTGGCAGCTAGTGGATCTAGAGCACCTTTTTCTTGGACAATTCGAGCTATGGTTATGGTGCTAATGGGGCTGCCCCCTTTTAGTGTTTCCTTATCGATTGAGATGGGCACCTTGTTGTCTTGGCACAGCAGGGTGATGAGGGGAGGGAAGGGAGGAGTAGACTTCCTTTCTTGCGGCTCGCACACACTAGGATTTGTTCGTTAATGACCCTGCCTACGTTAATAGGCCTGCCCAAAATAATGGCATCCAACATTGCCATTCTATCTCTGCTCACTGCTTGCCTGTGAGTAGAAGGCAAAAGGCGAGTTTTGAGAAAATGGTACCAAACCTTGGCCGCAGGCACCAAGGAAGCTTGATTCATTATGGCAACACCCTGGGAAGATCTGTCCCAGGTGGTGCCTAGGATACATACCCGGGCTAGCATTTCTTGCCAGTCGTGGTCTTGCAGAGCCTCTAATTGTGCTTCATAATCATTGTCCTCATCAGGAAATTTATAGTCTTTGTTGATTGTGGCTTGGTCGAATAAAACTCGGGTCTCCCTGACTCTGACCCATTCCTTGGCGTTCTGTGTGGCATAGAACTCCCTTACCAGAGGGATAAGGGCAGGCTTAGGGTGGGTGGCAAAGGTCTCCCATCCTCGTTGCTTCACCACTGCTTCCATATACATTGGCAGACCCAGATCTTCAAGCTTGGTAAAGGTGAAGCCCCTCTCTGTGCAGAAATTTTGCTGAATGGTTTCTTCACCGTGTCACCGCTTGTTCTCCTCTGAGGTAAACTTATGCATTTTGCTTGCCTTCCGTGCTACAGTCTTGACCCTTGGCATTGTTGGCTAGTGGAGATTCTGAAAGATGCAGGTCTGCTTTGTGCAAAGGGGATTCTGGGATGTGAAGGGTCGAGAGTATAAGAGAGTACTTAGAATGTGAAGGGGTTGAGAGAGAGTTGCAGCGACGAGTACACCAGGCTGGTTTGGGTGAAATGAGGTGGTGTACATGACTTATGGGATTCTCAAAGTTTTCCCACCCTTTTTTTTAAGGGATAAGGGCTTTTGTTGCAGCAATTCCTGTGGCAAAAATTGGCTTCCCTATGATTTTGCTGCAGCAAGTCTTGTGACAAAAGCTGGCTTCCACACGCTTTTGCCACAGCAAAACAAGACTAGCTTACACATGCTTTTGCTGCAGCATGGCAAAAATTGACCTTTAGCTTGATGTTCTCCCCCTCCTACGAAACGAACATAATTGATATTAGAGTCACAATTTAAGCTACCTAACAATTGTAAACTAAAACAACAATGAATGAAACATAGGTTACCTCCTATGAACGCTTGTTTTAGAGTCAATAGCCTAACTTCTTCCCTGTTCATCCTTCTTGCAATTGGAGTGAGGTGTGCTGGCGATCTACATCACCTCCAAGGTAGAGCTTGATCCGTTGTCTGTTAACCCTAAATTTCCTCCCTTCCTTTTCTTCCTCCAGTTCCATAGTTCCAAAAGGGAAGACTTTGCTGATGCAAAAGTGGCCATACCAACGAGATTTTAATTTCCCAGGGAACAAGGTTAGCCTGGAGTTGTATAGCAGCACTCTCTGTCTTACTTCGAATTCCCTTGGCTATATCCTCGTGTCGTGCCATTGCTTTGCTTTCTCTTTGTATAGCTTGGCATTCTAATAAGTTGGACCACAAAATTCATCTAGCTCGTTTAGCTACAGTATTCTTTTCTCACCCGCAGCTCCCAAATTCAGATTTAACTCCTTCACTGCCCAATATGCCCGATGCTCTAGCTCAACTAGTAGATGACAAGCCTTACCAAACACTAACTTGTATGGTGACATCCCCAGTGGTGTTTTATAGGCTGTTCTATAGGTCCACACTGCATCATCCAACCTTCAGGACCAATCCTTCCTAGTTGGGCCAACTGTTTTGTCCAGTATCCTCTTGATTTCTCTATTAGAGACTTTAGCCTGCCTACTGGTTTGTGGATGATATGGTGTTTCCACCTTATGTCTCACGCTATATTTGGCCAACAGTGCTCCCAAATTGCCTGTTGTAGAAGTGGGATCCTCCATCGTTGATAATGGCTCTGGGGGTTCTAAACCTTGTAAAAATGTTCTTCTTTAGAAATCTGGTTACCACCTTTGCCTCGTTAGTGGGAGACATACTTGCTTCTACCCATTTTGAGATGTAGTCAACAGCTACTAGGATGTATTGGTTCCCAAAATTCGAAGGGAAAGGGCCAATGAAATCTATTCCCTATACATCGAACAATTCCACTTCTAAAATGTTGTTCAGCGGCATTTCATGTCTTCTGGATATGTTTCCTATTCTCTGGCACCTATCACATTGCAACAAGAAGGAGTGAGAGTCCTTGAATAGAGAAGGCTAGTAGAATTCTGCCTGCAGTACCTTGTTTGCAGTCCTCACTCCTCCGAAGTGGCCTCCATAAGGTGAAGCATGGCATTGCTGTAGGATTTGCTCTATCTCTTCGCTAAGAATGCATCTTCTTATCATCTGATTAGCACACTGCTCGAAGAGGTATGATTCATCCCAGTAATATGAATTCACATCATGCAGAAATTTCTTCTTTTGCTGGGACATCAACTCCGGTGGGAGCAGGCCACTAACCAAGTAATTTACATAATCAGCGTACCATGGCACACCAGCTTGGGTCATGAGGAAGAGTTGTTCATCTGGGAACTTCTCATTAATTCCCTCTGCTTTTGTACTGTCCTTTTCTAGTCTAGAGAGATGGTCTCCCACTTGATTCTCTGCTCCCCTTCTATCCCTGATCTCCAGATCGAATTCTTAGAGCAAGAGTACCTATCGAATGAGTCTTGGCTTGGAATCCTTTTTCTTAACCAAATGCTTGATGGCGGAATGGTTTGTGTGCACAATTACTTTTGTTCCTACCAAATATGATTTGAATTTTTCAAAAGCAAATACTACTGCAAGCATCTCCTTCTCTACTGCTGGGTAGTTGAGCTGGGCCCCTTGCAGCGTTTTGCTTGCATAATATATAGAATGAAAAACTTTATTCCTACATTGCCTAAGGATGGCTCCCAATGCTTCTTCACTTGCATCACACATTAGTTCAAATGGAGAAGTCCAGTCTGGTGCCACAATAACTGGTCTTGAACTCAATTTTTTCTTGAGGTCACAGAATGCTGTCATATAGTTTTCATCAAAGTAGAAAGTTCTGTCTTTCTCTAGCAAGCTGCATAGAGATTTCGCAACCTTGGAGAAGTCCCTGATGAACCTTTTGTAGAATCCTGCATGGCCAAGGAAGCTTTTAATGCCCTTGACTGAGGTGGGAGGAGGCAGCTTCTCTATGATCTCTACTTTGGCTTTGTCAACCTCTAGTCCATTTTGAGAGACTTTGTGTCCCAGCACAATCCCTTCCTTCACCATGAATTGACACTTCTCCCAGTTCAGCACCAAGTTTGTTTCCTCACATCTTTGTAGGACCTTAGCAAGGTTTCCCAAACATAAGTCAAAGGAGTCCCCGAAAACTGAAAAGCCATTTCTGTGAAAATTGCCATCATGCATTGTTGAAAAGTTGCTAGAGCATTGCATAATCCAAATGGCATCCTTTGAAATGCAAAGGTGCCATAAGGACATGTGAATGTAGTCTTATGCTGGTCTTCAGTTGCTATAGCAATCTGATTGTAGCCTGAATACCCGTCTAAGAAATAATAGTATTCCCTTCCTACAAGTCTGTCCAGCATCTGGTCTATGAATTGCAGGGGGAAATGGTCTTTCGTCGTGCTTTTGTTTAATTTTCGATAGTCCATGCAAATCCTCCAGCCAGTCACAACATTGGTGGCGATGAGCTCACTATTTTCATTTTCCACCACAGTCATGCCCCCTTTCTTAGGGACACATTGGACTGGACTAACCCAGGAACTGTCTGATATGGGGAAAATAATCCCAGCATCTAACCACTTTATGATTTCCCTTTTTATCACCTCCTTCCTTATTGGATTGAGGCTTCGTTGGGGTTCAATGGACCATTTTTTATTGCTCTCCAAAAGGATCTTATGCATACAAAATGAGGGGCTGATACCTTTAATATCAGCAAGGGTCCAACCAATAGCTTTTCTAAATTTTTTCAATGTCAGGACTAGTTTCTGCTCTTGCTCTTCTGTCAATAGTGCTGAAATTATCACAGGAAGGGTGGTTGTTTCGCCTAGATACGCATACTTGAGATGTGCTCGAAATGGCTTCAACTCTAAGATTGGTGGTTCCTCTACGGATGCCTTAGGCAGCTTTACTTCTGGTGAGGACATTTTTAAATGCTCACTCATCAGTCCCTGCTTCCTAGTGCCATGTCTGGCTTCAATCCAGGCCCATTCCTTCTCGTTTTCCCCCTTTGAATTTGAGTTATCTGCCCATATAACTGGTTATGGGCCCTTGCAACATTTTTCAAACTACTCTGATGCTAATGTGTCTATCACAGATACAACTGAACATTCCTCTACTTCACTAGGAAATTTCATACACTGGAATACATTGAATGTGACTTGCTCATCCTGTACTCTCATGGTTAATTCCCATTTTTGGACATCAATTAAGGTTCGGCCAGTTGTTAGGAATGGCCTGCCCAAAATAATTGGTACCTCTGCATCAGCTTCATAGTCCAGTATTATAAAATCCACTAGGAAAATGAATTTGTCCACCTTAACTAGAATATCCTCAATTTTTCCTTCAGGATGTGCCATGGATCTGTCTGCCAATTGTAGTGAGACCGTGGTAGGCCTTGCTTTTCCAATCCCCAGCTTTTTGAATATGGCCATTGGCATGAGGTTGATGCTTGGTCCCAAGTCACAAAGGGCTTTGCCAAAATACTGGTTCCCAATGGAACATGGTATGGTGAAGCTACCTGGGTCTTTGAGTTTGGGAGGCAGCTTATTTTGCAACAAAGCACTACATTCTTATGTGAGGGCAACAGTCTCAAATTCCCCAAATCTTCTCTTTTTGGTCAAGATGTCCTTCATGAACTTTACATAGTTTGGCATTTTCTCTAATGCTTCCACCAAGGGGATGTTAATATGCAGCTGCTTGAGGACATCCAGAAATCTTCTGAACTGATGGTCATTCTGCTGTTTTTGGAATCTTTGAGGAAATGGTAGAGGTAACTTGGTCTGCTGCACGTTTTGCTATGGCAAAGCTGTAGTATTTTTCTATGGCAAAGTTGCAGACTTTTCTCCAGAGATTCCTACTTCATCTCTTACCTCTTCCACCAGCCTCTGATTGTCTTTCTACTTTTCCAATGGTACAGTAAGGTCTTTTTGGTCCTGTCTTCTTGCTTGGGGTGCTTCCACTACTTTTCCACTTCTAAGAGCTATAGCCTTGCAGTGCTATTTCCCTTCTCTCCTAGGGACTTCAGTATTGCTTGGAAGCATCCCTAGAGGTCTGCTTTTCAATTTATTGGCGAGCTGCCCAACTTAGGTCTCCTGATTTCTCAATGTTGCAGCATGACTCTGAATCACAGCATCATTTCTTGCCATATACTCCTTTAGCAGGGACTCTAATGAAGTGGGAGTTTTCGTAGGCTGATGCCTTTGCTGCTGAAAACCTGAGGGTGCCTTTGGTCTTTGTTGGGCAGAGTTGCTTCCCTGTCCAGTGCCATAGTTACTCCAAGAAAAATTGGGATGCTGCCTCCAGCCCAGGTTATACGTGTTTGAATAGGGATTGTTGTTGCGATTCATGTTTCCCACATAGCATACCAACACCAGATTCGAGGGACAGCTTTCGAATAAATAAGTTCCATTGTACAGAACACATGATACTCCATTCTCCTGGACTACATTAGTTGTTTGAGGGCGAATCAGCTGCTGGTCTTTCTGGACATTCACTAATGAAGTTAGTTGGGTTGTGAGAGAAGTGACTTCACTCACTTCATGCATGCCTGCTGTCTTCTTTCCAATTGAGACTCTATCCATAGGCCATTAATAGTTATTGCTAGCCATTCTTTCGAGTAGCTTATGTGCCTCATTGTATGTTTTGGACAGAAGTGCCCTATTAGCTGCTACATCCACTATGGTCCCTGTTTGAGCATAAAGGCCATTGTAAAAGGTCTCCATCTGAATGCAGTATGGGATTCCATGGTGGGGACATCTCTGTAGCAGCTCTTTATTCCTTTCCCAAGTGTCATATAGCGATTCCCAGTTTGGTTGCTGGAAGGACGTGATATCGTTCCTTAATCTTGCATTCTTGGTAGGTGGAAAGTATTTTAGCATAAACTTCTCTGCCAAATCACTCCAGTTTGTAATAGAATCGGGTGGCAAAGAGTTTAACCACGCCCTAGCTCAATCTCTTAATGAGTAGGGGAATAGTTTCAACTTGAGAACTTCATCTGTCACCCCATTCATTTTGAAAGCATCAGTGACTTCGATGAATACTCTCAGGTGAAGGTGTGGGTCCTTCGTAGGCATTCCACTGAATTGCCCTGCAGTCTGCAGCATCTGAAACATTACTGGCTTGAGCTCGAAATGAAGAGCTTCAATTTTTGGTCTTACAATACTCGGGTTCAATCGATTCAGGTTTGGTTGAACATAAGCATTCAGGACTCTATCTCTGTCATCCATGTTGTCTACTCCATTCTAGTTAGCCATTTTTGCTTCTTGCTGAGGTCCTAACAATCCTTTCCTTCTTCTCAGAAGAGTTCTTTCTATCTCAGGATCTAGAGGCAGTATCTCTCTTTCAGACCAGCTCATGCATTGTGTTACCTGCCCAAAAATGACACAATAATAACTAAAAGATAAAGTCCTTCACACAATCAAACATCTAATAATAATTTTCTAGTTGACACTCCTAGGAAATGGCGCCAAAAACTTGTTGGAATTGGAAATGCAAAGTATATATGCAATGTCAGAACGCAAGTGCACGTGTCGTGACCAAGTAATAGAATGATGAGTGAGTATAGTCTCACGAGGAGTATACTAGAAAATACTATAGAATGCTTTGACTCGTGAAATGCTATAGCAAAATTCTGTTGGTTCACACGATTTAATGTTGAGGAGAAATTAAAATGTAACAAACTAGACAGGGCTTAAATTAAGTTGAGAGACTCTAGGTTATGAAGAAGAAGATGTTAGGTGAACTAGGGTTGCCATGAACTTCTGCACTCATTTTGCTCTAGAAATTGCTATAGAAATTGGTTTAGTGCCCAGTCTGCTCTTGAATGGAGTCTTTCCAAACTACCATTCCCTATACTTCTGGGGTCTACATATGCATCCCTGCATCAATCCCAACCTCAGGATGGTACTTGAAACCCCAAACTCTTGGGTCAAATGAGACAACCATACATTCCTATATTGGTTATGCCCACACATCCAACTCTTTTCTAGCATTCACCACCTTTCCAGGTTAATGATAGCCTAAGCTTTCCTCTTTCTAATTTCAGTTAGAAGGAGAAGTTAAGATATACAAACATAGTTGGATGTCACATCATTGCTGCAGCAAAATCATTTATAAATTAAAATGTGCATGTGTTCATTACAACCCGTCTATAACCCTAGTTGGAAAATTAGCCCAGCCTCATATCCAAACCAACTACAAGCATTAGATTATCCAGTATGCAAAGGGGAGAAATACAACTATATGAAAAGAAAAATGTTGTTTCCTACTGACAATAAAAAAAAACTAAAATGAAAAGTGAAAGAAATCCCCCAACAGCAGTCCTCTTCCTTGCTCCTATGCTTCACCATGCAAGGTTGCCCTATCCTTGCCCAAAGTGTAACTACGTAGCCCACTCCAGACAGGCATTTCTGGCTTCCTATTTCGGTCTTCTTCTGTCCCTCTCGTCCATCTCTACCTGTGTTTTCTGTTTTCCCCTTTTATAGGTGATCCTTGTGGTCCTATAAAGGTGGCATGGTCTGCTGAAATTCTCCTTGTTTTTTGGCCAGCACCTCTGTCAGCAGCTTTCCCTCCACTTCCAGTAGTGGAGGTTGTTCCTCTACCTCCATCAGTGTGCTGTGTCAGCTGGGCGCTCCATTTTCTCCCTGTTGGTTAGTGGCCGCACCTACTGTAAGTAACAACTCCATTTAAGTAACAATTTTTTAAAAAAATACTATGATGTTATTACCTCGTTAAAACTTAACTTAAAATCATATTTATTTAATTTATACAATACAGAGTTTACATACATATCATTAATCAATAACATCCGTACAAAAGTCTCACACATATATAATTACATCTTATTCATCCCTGTTGACCAGTTCTGGAGATACGGGTGCGGGTGGTTGCACCTTCACCGGGATCTTAGTTAACTTGACCATAGACACCATATATATTACTGGGATCAACTCAAAATAGAGTAACTCGATCCAACATACGCTAAAAGCCAGTGCCATAGAGAAAATCTGCATAATTATTCTTCTGAACATGACATGGAAATATAGTGAGAATTAAATCCCAGTAAGTTCAATAATAAATCATCATCAATAAAGCTCATCACGTCATGTTCATCTGTATAAACTATAACAAATATCGTTGGTCACTTGAATGCACTATATCTATTCACATGAGAATCGTACAGTAATGAAATGTATGCACATGAGAATTGTACAATAATGACGTGTATGACATGAGAATCGTACAGTAATGACATGAGAAAATATGCATAATTATTCTTCTGGGGTGAGGTCTTGTTAGAAAAGTCTAGGACCCGCAGTCAATGGCCTCTTACGATCACTATATCCACTTCTTCTCACGTTCTTGCTAGGGTTGGGAAAAGTTTTCTTCCTTTTCTACAGGTTTCGCTTTTGCTTCGCCCTCCACTGCCTTTAAACTTTTCTCCAAGAGTCTGCATTTATTAATCAGAGGTACAAACTCCCTGATCTCCATAGCTACAACAGTATTCTTTATGTCCGGGTTCAGTCCTGCTTCGAACTTAACAACCTTCCATGCTTCATCGGGGTTAAATTGCACATAAGAGGAGAACTTAGACAACTCCTCGAACCTCGCAATGTATTGGTCTATGGTCATGCTACCCTGCCAGAGTTGGAGAAATTCAATCTCTTTCTTCGCCCGCATAGTACTTGGAAAGTACTTTTCCAAAAAGGTGTCTTTGAACAACTGCCAAGTGATCTGCCTTCCCTGGTGAGCTAAAAGTTCTCTAGCTCCACGCCACCAGTATTCTGCTTCATCTTTTAGCATATATGCAGCGAAGATTACTTGCTGCTCCCAGTACAGCGCAGCACTTCAAAGATTTTCTCTAACTCCCTTATCCATCTTTCAGCTATAATCGGGTCAAAGCCGCCTTGAAAAGAAGGTGGCCTAGTCCTCAGGAACTCGGATATGCCGTTATCATTTATAGCCATCCGGTTGTTAGTACTATTCACACCATTCGAGTTATTAGCATTCTGGAGGTATTATAGAATTTGGTTAGTGGTCATGACTTGGTCTCGAATTGCCGTGGCCAGGTTGTGCAGGGTTTCCTCCGCATTGTTTGCTGGATTCCTCCTTGGTGGTGCCATTTCCTACTGTGACAAAAAGAAATTTATGCGGCTATTGAGGTGATCCAGCCCAATAGTTAGTTCAAAAATATTTAACAGCAGTTATAACACCACCTCGGCATGTAGATAGGAAACACTAGTAATTTCTTACCTATATGAAATCATTGATCCCCTACACAGCATAACCACAACATACTCAAGACACTATAAGATTGATTTAGATAACCATACACCAACTGGCCAACTAGGAATGACCTGCTCTAATACCAATTATGTAACAACTCCAGTTAAGTAATAATTTTTTTTTAAAATACCATGAAGTTATTACCTCGTTACAACTTAACTCAAAATAACATTTATTTAATTTATACAATGCAGAGTTTACAAACATATCATTAATCAATAACATCCGTACAAAAGTCTAACACATATATAATTACATCTTATTCATCCCTGTTGACCAGTTCCGGAGATACGGGTGCGGGTGGTTGCACCTTCACCGGGATCTTAGTTAACTCGACCATAAACACCTTATATATTATTGGGATCAGCTCAAAATAGATTAAATCGATTCAACATATGCTAAAAGCCAGTGCCATAGAGAAAATCTGCATAATTATTCTTTTGAACATGACATGGAAATATAGTGAGAATTAAATCCCAGTAAGTTCAACAATAAATCATCATCAATAAAGCTCATCACGCCATGTTCATCTGTATAAACTATAGCAAATATCGTTGGTCACATGAATGCACTATATCTATACACATGAGAATCGTATAGTAATGACATGTATAACAGGATTATCTATTTTTAGAATATCATATGATGACTAACAATTTATTCTCATATCAAGCTAACCCGGTCAAGGTGAGTATTTTCTACTCTCTAGTACGAGCTTTTATCGCTCCGTTCGACATGGCACACTTTCTCTTTCTTTCCTCATTAACATAATCATTATCGTTGGTAGGGCGTCCCCTACTGGTGCACCACAGGTATTGCCATGTGACCGTGCTCATTTCTTTTCTTTTCACAATAATAGCCAAAAATATAATTTCAATAACAAGTATGTTCGTCAAAATATAATTATTACCAAAATTCATTGGTAATCATGCCATGAATATAACCATTTCAAATATCACTTTATAAAATATTTCCATGTCAAAATTTCACACTTGTGATAGTAAGAAGTTCATACAATGGCAATGGCTATGGCATATACTAGTCATTTATTATTTCCATTTATAAGATTTATCTTGTTTTTTTAAATATTAATTTTATTTCTTTCTTTTCTTGATGCAGGTTTTCATCCTATCTGACCTGCTCTTACTAATCAAAGAATAAGTCCCTCAATTTAACTACAATGTAGGCGATCGTGGTGTCAATTTAAATATAAAACAATTATCTAAAACTATTATGTTGAACAGTTTAGCGAAATATTAATAAATCAAGGTGATATTACTCCCTCAAAGTACAGGTTATTTCTTCTCGAGAAGGTTCTGACCTCTACCTACTAATCTGTCCATATCTCCCTCATACAAATTCCAAATTAAGTGATTCTAGTGGATAAACATCCGTGACACATATAGCAATAATTTTTATGTTAATCATTTATTTTAATTCCTTACGGAATGTTCCCAAAAATTAAATCATGAAAGCTATCCTAAAATATTCTTCCCTGATTAACTAATTTTTGACAATTGCATACTAATCAGACCATATCTCCCTCATACATATTGTTAAAAATCCATGACACATATATATATAATTCTTATGTTAACCATTTATTTTAATTCCCTACAGATTGTTCCCAGAAATAAAAACACAGAAGCTATCCCTACATATTCTTCCCTGATTAACCATTTTCTGTCTACTTCTTACTAATCAAAACATATCTACCTCATATAGACTCCAAATTGAGTGATTACAGTGGTTAAATATCTGTGAGACATATATCTACATTTTTTATGTTAACCATTTCTTTAAATTCCTTACCAATTCTTCCCAGAATTTTAAAAATAGAAGTTTAAAATTTTGCCACCTATAGCCATACCTATGCAGAACTCTCTACACCAGCCTAAGTATTCAAATATACATAATATGTAACATGATATAGCAACATCCATTACCATCATTAAAGTTCTAAGATCAAAATCCCATATAAATATTACAAGTTTCAAAAATTTTCTTCAAAAATAAATATTGTTAAACTTACCTTAAGCACTTAGTCCTCTAAACTTCTTCCTCTTCCTTCCTATCTCTCTTTCCTTTCCTCACTCTACCTTCTTTTATTTTTTTCTCTCCCTCACTTGGACGAAAATTCTAATGTTAGAAGGTTGAGTTTTGATTATATAGACTATCAAATAATTCACCTTTCATAATCATGGGTCTACCTTATCACAATTAGGATGCACTTGGTTGAATTTTTGGAAAACAAACAACTTATGTTCTTGTCTTGCTCTTCCTTAGTTAAGATATGCATATCAAAAGGAGATTTGTAGTTTGAAAATTATGATAATATGTTCTTAAGATAAAGGACAAGGTTCCTTTGATTTAGGGAGTCATTTCCTTTTTCTTTTGTCTTAATCAAGTATGATAGGTTTGCCTTTTTAGGTGGCAAATTTCTAGCCCTTGATTCTCCATTATTTGGTTGAAATTATTTGTGTGGGATATGAATGTTTTGTCCTAATTCCTTTTATTATCATACCACTTGCTAAAATTATGAATGTAGGATATCACACAACTTGCTAAATTTTTGTTTTAATGTCATTTCACCTATTTTTGATTTCACCATTATTTCATCACTTTATTTTATTTTTATTTTTATTTTGCCTCTTGGGTTTGGGCTCATTCTTGCCCATTTTCTTTCCTTTGGATAAAATTCTACCTTTCTTGGAGGGCTTCGACACATTTTCATAATTTTTGGGCTATCGGTCCAATTTCTATATCCTAGTCCAAGTCTATGTTTTATTTCTTGCTTAGGTTATCCAATGGGCTTACTATAAACTTATGTAAAGTGGAAAAACTCTATATGAAGTGTCCATAGGTGAAAGCCCAATTTTTGGGTGGAGAGACTAAACTTAGAAACTTTAACTCTTAAATTAGGAAAAATTACCTTAATCCAATCTTCTTAAAATTTTAATACCTTTACTTACTTCACAAAAATTTATCTTCCTTACCCAAGAATTTCACCTTTCTTTAGTATATTTATTTCTAAATTTTCCTCTTCAGTTTTCACTCTTTACCTATTCCATTAATGTTAGAACTTTTCTATGCAGACACGTAAGGTAAAGAATTTCTAAGGATTATATTTCCTTAGATATCTAAAAATTGTCTAATAAATTATATTTCCTTAATTAAATATTTATGTACCTTTATTAATAAAAGAAATGAAATTAGGGATGTTACTTTGAATACATGAAACAAAATTAGGGATGTTACATTTCTCTCCCCATAAAGGAAATTTTATCCTCAAAATTTCAGAAATTACGTAAGAATAATTTCAGATATTTCTTCCTCGTGACTTCTTCTAGCTCCCAAGTTGCTTCTTCCAGAGTCAAACCTTCCCATTACACCTTAACCAGGGTAATAGTTTTGTTCTGCAATTACTTCATGTCAGTGTCCAATATAGATGCTGGTACTAGCTGGTATGTCATGTTCTCTTTTATTTGGATTGGTTCATCTCGTATCATATGTGTGGAGTCTGAAAGATACTTTCGGAGCTGTGATACATGGAAAAAATTATGCAAGTTGGACAAATTAAGTGGGAGAGCAACTTGATATGCTGACGTCCCTACTTTCTTCAAAATTTGGTAGGGTCCCAATAATCACGGATTTAGCTTTTTGGTCTTGAGAGACCTACCAACTCCAGTGGTCGGGGAAAGTTTTAGAAATACATAGCCCCTTCCTCAAACTCCAAAGGTCTATGTCTCTTATCATAGTAACTCTTTTGCTGACTCTGAGCTGTGAGCATTTTGTCTCGTATAATCATGATTTGTTCAGTGGTTTTTTGAACTAGATCAGGACCCAACAAGTTCTTTTCTCCTACCTTAAACCAACATAGTGGAGATTGGCACTTTCTACCGTATAAAGCTTCATAGGGGACAAATTAATACTAGAGTGATAGCTATTATTATAAGCAAACTCTACTAAAGGAAGGTACTTATCCCATCCTTTACCTTGCTCTATCACACATGCCCTCAATATATCTTCTAGGGTTTGAATGGTCCGTTCTGTCTGCCCGTCAGTCTGAGGATGGTAGGCAGTACTAAACCACAACTGAGTACCAAAAGCTTCCTGCAATGCCTTCCAAAACATCGACGTGAACCTCGAATCTATATTTGAAATGATATTTAAGGGAATCCCATGTAGTCTAACTATTTCCTAAACGTACAACTGAGCCAATTTGTCCAGTGAATAGTTAATCTTTATGGGCGGAAAGTGAGAAAATTTGGTTAATTTGTCAACTATTACCCAGATAGAGTCATGTCCAACTGAAGTTTTAGGTAAACCCACAACAAAGTCCATCGAAATACTATTCCATTTCCATTCAGGAATCTTAAGAGGTTGTAGAAATCCTGCTGGCTTTTGATGTTCCACTTTTACCTTCCAACAAATTAAACATTTTTGCCACGAACTTAGCAATGTCTTTTTTCATTCTTAGCCACCAATACATCCTCTTTAAGTCTTGGTACATTTTAGTGGATCCAGGATAGACTGAGTATTTACTCTGATGTGCCTCCTACAGGATCTTGGTTCTCAACTCTTGTTCTTGAGGGACACAAATCCTTCCCTGACATATGATTGCTCCAGTTTTTGAGACAGAAAAATTATCTTGATCTTTGTGATCTTGTAAGTATTGATTGTGAGTTTAGGCCTCTTTAATCTAGGTTCTAAGATCACACTCTATACTCAACCTATTGATGATTAGCTTATTCGATGTAAGGGTAGTGTCCAGCTTCAGATTTCGAAACTCCTCTAGCATCTGCATCTCATATACCATCATCTGACCCATGTGTAGAGATTTTCGACTCAAGGCATCAGCTATAACATTTGCCTTTCCTCGATGATACTTTATCTCGAACTTGTAGTCATTGAGAAATTTTACCCACCTTCGTTGCCTCATATTTAACTCATTCTGATAAAAAAGGTACTTAAGACTCTTATGATCACAGTATACTTCAAATGTTGCCCCATACAAATAGTGTCGCCAAATCTTTAAGGCAAACACCACTGCTTCCAATTCAAGATCATGGGTTGTATAGTTTCCTTCGTGGGGTCTTAGTTGCCTAGAGGCGTAAGCAACTACTCTCTTATCTTGCATAAGCACACACCCTAACCCTTTCTTTGAAGCATCACTATACACTTCAAAATGTCCTGTAGGGTCTGGAATAATTAAAACAGGAGGAGTGGTCAGTCTTGTCTTAAGCTCTTGGAGACTAGCTTCACATTTATCAGTCCATTTGAAAGGACTTTCCTTCTTGGTCAATTTAGTCAATGGCAAGGCTATACGAGAGAAGTTTTGTATAAACCTCCTGTAGTATCCTGCCAAACCTAGGAAACTTCTGACTTCCTTAACCGTCTTTGGTCTCTCCCACTGAATCACTACTTCCGTCTTGCTAGGATCTATGGCTACCCCTCTATTAGAGATGACATGTCTGAGAAACTTCACCTCTGACAGCCAAAATTCACACTTCTCCAATTTGGCATATAACTTTTTCTCTTTCAGCACTTGCAGCACAATTCAGAGATGTTGTTCATGTTCTTTCTCACTTTTAGAATATATCAAGATGTTATCAATGAACACTACAACAAATTGATCTAGGTAGGGTCAAAAAATGCAATTAAGGTAATCCATGAAAGTTGCAGGTGCATTCGTCAACCCGAAAGGGCATTACGAGAAACTCATAGTGCCCATACCTAGTTCTGAAGACAGTTTTTGGTACATCCTCCTCCTTTATCCTAATCTAATGGTATCCCGACCTCAAGTCAATTTTAGAAAAGATGGAGGCTCCCTTCAGTTGATCCAATAAGTCATCTATCCTAAAGAGTGGGTACTTGTTTTTGATAGTCAACTTATTCAACTGTCTGTAATCTATGCATAGTCTCAAGCTCCCGTCTTTCTTCTTAACAAACAATACAGGAGATCCCTAATGTGATACACTCAGTTTAATGAATTGCTTGTCTAATAGTTCTTCCAACTGTTTCTTGAGTTCCTGTAGTTCCTTCGAGGCCATTCTATATGGTGCAATAGAGATAGGCCCTATCCCAGGTAGGAGATCAATAGAGTACTCTATCTCTCTCTTGGGAGGTAAGCCTGGAATATCTAATGGAAATACTTCAGGAAACTCGTTGGCTATTGGGATTTCATCAAGCTTCGATTCGACTTCTAGGTTTGATAAATACAAGAGAACGTTTCCAAGTACTCCATTCTTCAACTCCCTATTAACTTGATTCGCATTAAGCATCAATAACTGCACCCCTTCTTTCAGAGTAGGAGGTAGAAATTCAACGGTCTTGTTACAACAATTCAGCAAGACTCGATTTCTAGTCATCCAGTCTAACCCTAGAATGAAAAGGTTTTCTCTTGGATAGTGACCTGATAGTCCTTACATATAGAGGAAGTTAAGACCCTTTCCCCTGTGGGAGTTACTACAGATAGCTCATAGGGGGTTTCAGCAATAGGATACTGAAGCTACCTAATACAGTCTTCTGATATAAATGAATGACTAGCACCAGAGTCAAACAACACCATAAGAGCAAATCCTTATATATAGCATGTACCTTGAATCATTTCAGAAAGATTAAGCTGCCTCTTGGCTGCTTAGGGTAAAAACCCTTCCTTTCACGTGAGGCCTCTATTCCAGCTACTTCCCTACATTCTGTGGGTAGTTTCACGCAAAATGACCTTCTGTCCGCAGTTGATGCAGACATATTGTCCCATATAGCATGGACGATTACCATGCATACGTCCGTATTTAGCGTACTTGACTAGCGCGAGGTCTTGTCGGAAAGGTCTGGGACCCGAAGTCAATGGCCTCTTACTAGCTCCATATCCACTTCTTCTCACGTTCTTGCTAGGGATGGAAAAAATTTTCTTAATTTCCACAGGTTTCACCTTTGCTTTTCGTCCACCACTGCCTTTAAACTTTTCTCCAAGAGTCTGCACTTATTGATGAGAGGTACAAACTCCCTAATCTCCATAGCTACAACAGCATTCTTTATGTCCGGGTTCAGTCCCGCTTCGAACTTAATAGCCTTCCATGCTTCATCGGGGTTAAATCACACATAAGAGGAGAACTTAGACAATTCCTCGAACCTCGTGATGTATTGGTCTATGGTCATGCTACCCTACCTGAGTTGGAGAAATTCGATCTCTTTCTCTGCCCGCACAGTTCTTGGAAAGTACTTTTCCAAAAAGGTGTCTTTGAACACCTGCCAAGTGATCTGCTTTCCCTGGTGAGCTAAAAGTTCTCTAGCTCCACGCCACCAGTATTCTGCTTCATCTTTTAGCATATATGCAGCGAAGATTACTTGCTTCTCCTCAGTATAGCCCATCACTTCAAAGATTTTCTCTAACTCCCTTATCCATCTTTCAGCTACAATCGGGTCAAAGCCGCCTTGAAAAAAAGGTGGCCTAGTCCACAGGAACTCGGATATGCCGTTATCATTTCCAGCCATCCGGTTGTTAGCACCATTCACACCATTCGAGTTATTAGCATTCTGGAGGTATTGTAGAATTTGGTTAGTGGTCATGACTTGGTCTCGAATTGCCGTGGTCAGGTTGTGCAGGGTTTCCTCCGCATTGTTTGCTGGATTCCTCCTTGGTGGTGCCATTTCCTACTGTGGCAAAAAAAAAAAGTTATGCTACTATTGAGGTGATCTAACCCAATAGTTAGTTCAAAAATATTTAACAGCAGTTATAACACCACCTCGGCATGTAGATAGGAAACACTAGTAATTTCTTACCTATATGAAATCACTAATTCCCAACACAGAACAACCATAACATACTCAAGACACTATAAGATTAATTTAGATAACCATCCACCTACTGCCCATCTAGGATCGGCTTTCTCTGATACCAATTATGTAACAACTCCATTTAAGTAACAATTTTTTTTTAAATACCATGAAGTTATGACCTCGTTACAACTTAACTCAAAATAACATTTATTTAATTTATACAATACAGAGTTTACATACATATCATTAATCAATAACATCCGTACAAAAGTCTAACACATATATAATTACATCTTATTCATCCCTGTTGACCAGTTACGGAGATGCAGGTGCGGGTGGTTGCACCTTCACCAGGATCTTAGTCAACTCGACCATAGACACCATATATATTACTAGGATCAGCTCAAAATAGAGTAACTCGATCAAGGATACGCTGATACCAATTATGTAGCAACTCCATTTAAGAAACATTTTTTTTAAATACCATGAAGTTATTACCTCGTTATAACTTAACTCAAAATAACATTTATTTAATTTATATAATACAGAGTTTACATACATATCATTAACCAATAACATCTGTACAAAAGTCTAACACATATATAATTACATCTTATTCATACCTGTTGACAATTTCTGGAGATGTGGGTGTTGGTAGTTGCACGTTCTTCGGGAGCTTAGTCAACTCGACCATAGACACCATATATATTACTGGGATCAGCTCAAAATAGAGTAACTCGATCCAACATACGCTAAAAGCCAGTAAGATAGAGAAAATCTACATAATTATTCTTCTGAACATGACATGGAAATATAGTGATAATTAAATTCCAATAAGTTAAACAATAAATCATCGTCAATAAAGCTTATCACGTCATGTTCATTTGTATAAACTACAACAAATATCGTTGGTCACATTAATGCACTATATATAAGCACACGAGAATCATACAATAATGACATGTATGACAGGATGATCAAGCTGCCCCCGGTCAAGGTGAGTATTTTCTACACTCCGGTACGGGATTTTCTCGCTCTGTCCGACATGGCACACTTTCTCTTTCTTTTCTCATTAACATAATCATTACCGTTGGTAGCGCATCCCCTACTGGTGCACCTCACGTTTTGCCATGTGACTGTGCTCATTTCTTTTCTTTTCACAATAATAGCCAAAAATATGATTTCAATAACAAGTATGTTCATCAAAATATAATTATTACCAAAAATCATTAGTAATCATGTCATGAACATAACCATTTCAAATATCACTTTATAAAATATTTTCATGTCAAAATTTCACATTTAAGATGGTAAAAAGTTCATACAATGGCAATGGCTATGGCATATACTAGTCATTTATTATTTCCATTTTTAAGATTCTTTTTTTTTAATATTAATTTTATTTTTTTATTTTCTTGATGCAGGTTTTCATCCTATCTGACCAACTTTTACTCGTCAAAGAATAACTCCCTCAATTTAACTCCAATGTAGGCGATCTTGGTGTCAATTTAAATATAAAACAATTATCTAAAACTATTATGTTGAACAGTTTAGCAAAATAATAATAAATCAAGGTGATATTACTCCCTCAAAGTACAGGTTATTTCTTCTCGAGAAGGTTCTAACCTCTACCTACTAATCTGTCCATGTCTCCCTCATACAAATTCCAAATTAAGTGATTCTAGTAGCAAAAAATCTGTGACACATATAGCAATAATTGTTATGTTAATCATTTATTTTAATTCCCTACAGAATGTTTCCAGAAATTAAAACACAAAAGCTATACTAAAATATTCTTCCCTGGTTAACTAATTTATGACCACTACATACTAATCAGACCATATCTACCTCATACAGACTCCAAATTGAGTGATTCCAGTGGCTAAAAATCCATGACACGTATATCTACAATTCTTATGTTAACCATTTATTTTAGTTCCCTACAAAATGTTCCCTGAAATTAAAACACAAAAACTATCCCTACATATTCTTCCCCGATTAATCATTTTCTGACCACTGCTTACTAATTGGACCATATCTACCTCATACAGACTCTAAATTAAGTGATTCCAGTGGCTAAATATTTGTGAGACATATATCTACATTTTTCATGTTAACCATTTCTTTAAAGTTGATAACTGCAATTTATTATAGTTCCTATGTGCTTTCTGAGTACGTTTACTAAGTTGTTCTGGTGTTTTAAGCACTCTTATTCCCTGATTAAATTGAATGGGATGACTATTTTAGATATAACATCAGCTACCCCGTTGTTGCATCATTTTAGTAAGCATATGTGGCAAGTATAGCAGAAACCTGAGTGATATTGGGTGAGCTGCTCCCTTTTTCCTACAATACACTGGTTCTGTTTGATATGGTGCAGGTGACAACAGAGCAGGGCTGTGCAGCAGGTGCAGCCTCCACCTTGCAGGAGAGAAAGTAGCAAAAACTGACACTGCAGGCTGCTGGCACAGAACTGCCCCATTACTAAAAGTGGTGAGGACAAAGCTGCACGCAGAGATGGTTTTTCCGTAGAGCAGGGAGAATGTCAGCAAACCGGGCCACTTTACTAGGACTACAAGGCCTGGCTATAAAAGGCCATAAAGCATTTATCAAAGGGAGGGGAGAGTGAAGATAAAAGAAGAGAGAATTTTGGAGGAAAGAACACCATAGCCGAGGATGTGTTGACTCCGGAAGGTGCAGCATTAAGGGAGCAGTTCGCAGTTCCAAAAGGGGATTGATCCTTGTTGTGATCATTACTATTTTTATCAAAAAGATAGAACTGCATTTTTGTAATTTTGTTTATATCACTTAGGATGCATACCAGTGTTTTTGGGATATTTGTAACTAGTGTAACCATGAGGCTTGGCTAGTTTCCAGCTAGGGTTGCACAAGGGTTGTAATGAACTAAAGCAGATTTTTATAAACAACACATTTCGCTGTAGTTTTGTTCAACATTCAATTGTATTTCCATTTAGTTTTTCTTTCCTTAATAACGGAAGTTTGGAGGAAGAAAACCAAGGCCAACATTCTCCTGGAAGGGTAATTGAGGTTGGGAAAAGTTGAATATATGGGGCTAGCTCATATAGGGATATGTGGGTATCCCATTAGTCTAATAGTGGAGCTTCATGCACCATTCGGGGGTGAGGACTGATGCAGGAATGCATGCTTGAACCTCAAAATTGCAAAGAATGGAAGTCTGGGAAGGCTCCATTCAGGACTAAAATTGGCACTTAGAACAATTATTGCAGCAATTCCTGGAGCAAATATGAGTGTTGTAGTCCATGGAAACCCTGAGCAACCCTAGATCTCCTAATATCAACTCCTATTGGTTGGACACTTGCTGACATTAAGGGAATCATCCCCTCATTTTGAATGCATAAGATCCTCTTGGAAAGCAATGAAAAAGGGTCCATAGAACCCCAACGAAGGCTCAACCCAATAATGAAGAAGGTGGTTAAAAAGGAAATTATCAAGTGGTTAGATGCTGGAATCATTTACCCAATATCAGATAGTTCTTGGGTGAGTCTGGTCCAGTGTGTTCCTAAGAAGAGGGGTATGACTGTGGTAGAAAGCGAAAACAATGAGCTTATCCCCACCAAGGTTGTAACTGGCTGGAGGATTTGCATGGATTATTAGAAGCTGAACAAAAGCACTAGGAAGGATCACTTCCCTCTGTTGTTCATTGATCAAATGTCAGATAGACTTGCTGGAAGGGAATACTATTGTTTCCTGGATGGGTACTCAGGGTACAACCAGATTGCTATAGCACCAGAAGATCAGCATAAGACTACATTCATATGTCCTTATGATACCTTTGCATTTCGAAGGATGCCATTTGGGCTGTGCAATGCTCCAGCAAAATTCCAGCGATGCATGATGGCAATATTCACAGAAATGGTTGAGCAATTTGTGGAAATCTTCATGGATGATTTCTCAGTCTTTGGGGACTCCTTTGACCTATGCTTGGGAAACCTTGTGAAGGTCTTGCAAAGGTGTGAGGAAACAAATTTGGTGCTGAATTGGGAGAAGTGTCAGTTTATGGTAAAATAGGGGATTGTGCTGGGGCATAAGGTTTCTCAGAAAGGACTTGAGGTTGACAAGGCCAAGGTGGAAATCATAGAGAAGCTCCTTCCTCCCACCTCGGTCAAGGGCATTCAAAGCTTCCTGGGACATGCAGGATTTTATAGGAGGTTCATTAAGGACTTCTCTAAGGTTGCCAAACCTTTATGCAGTTTGCTAGAGAAGGACAAAACTTTCTGTTTTGATGAAAGTTGCATGACAGCATTCTGCGATGTCAAACAGAAATTGAGTACAACCCCAGTTATCGTGGTACCAGACTGGACCTCTCCATTTGAGCTGATGTGTGATGCTAGTGAAACAACATTGGGGGCTATCCTCGGGCAGTGCAGAAACAAGCTGTTTTATTCTATATACTATGCTAGCAAAATGCTGCAAGGTGCCTAGCTGAACTACACGGTGACATAGAAGAAATTGCTTGCAGTAGTGTTTGCTTTAGAGAAATTCAGAGCATATCTGGTAGGAGCAAAGGTGATAGTGCACACAGACCACTCTGTCATCAAACACATGGTTAGGAAAAAGGATTTCAAGCCCAGGCTCATTCAGTAGGTGCTTTTGCTTCAAGAATTCGATCTAGAGATCAAAGACAGGAAAGGAATTGAAAATCAAGTGGCAGACCATCTCTCCAGGTTGGAAGGGCACAGCTCCGGAGCAGATGACATTAATGAAAGATTCCCAGATGAGCAACTCTATCTCATGTCCCAAGATAATGTGCCATGGTATGTTGATTATGTAAATTACCTTGTGAGTGGAATGCTCCCACTAGACTTGACATGGCAGCAGAAGAAAAAATTTTTGCGTGAGGTAAACTCATACTACTGGGATGAACCATACCTTTACAAGCAATGTGCTGATCAGATGATAAGGAGGTGCATACCCAGCGAAGAGATGGAGCAAATCTTGCAACAATGCCATGCTTCCCCTTATGGTGGTCATTTTGGAGGAGTTAGAACTGCAAACAAGGTGATGCAGGCAGGGTTCTATTGGCCCTCTCTATTCAAGGACTCCCACTCCTTCGCAAATCAATGTGACCGGTGTCAGAGGACAGAGAATATATCTCGCAGACATGAAATGCCACTGAACAACATCCTAGAGGTGGAATTATTTGATGTGTGGGGAATAGATTTCATGGGCCCATTCCCTTCGAGTTTTGGGAATCAATACATCCTTGTAGCCATAGACTATGTCTCAAAGTGGGTGGAAGCAAGTGCATCTCAAACTAATGAGGCAAGGGTGGTGACCAGATTCCTGAAAAGAAACATCTTTACAAGGTTTGGAACCCCCAGGGCCATCATCAGCGATGGAGGGACCCATTTCTGCAATCGGCAGTTCAAGGCACTACTTGCCAAATATGGAGTAAGGCACAAGGTGGCAACCCCCTATCACCCACAAACGAGTGGGCAGGCTGAAATCTCCAACAGAGAGATCAAGAGAATCTTGGAAAAAATAGTAGGCCCCACGAGGAAGGATTGGTCCTCCAAGTTGGATGATGCACTATGGGCCTATAGAACAGCCTATAAGACACCTCTAGCCATGTCACCATTCAGGTTGGTATTCGGGAAGGCTTGTCATCTACCAGTAGAGTTAGAACATTGAGCGTATTAGGCAGTGAAGAAGCTAAACTTGAACCTGGAAGCTGCGAGTGGCAAGAGGATGCTGCAGATAAATGAGCTGGATGAATTTCGTGGTCAGGCCTATGAGAATGCCAAACTATACAAGGAAAAATCAAAGCAATGGCATGACAAGAAAATACAACCCAGGAACTTTGAAGTGGGACAGAGAGTACTATTGTACAACTCCAGGCTGACCTTGTTTCTTGGGAAGTTGAAATCTCATTGGTCTGGTCCTTTTCGCATAAGTAAGGTCTTCCCTTTTGGGACTATTGAATTGGAAGAAGAAAAGGAAGGGAGGACATTCAGGGTTAATGGACAAAGGGTCAAGCACTATTTAGGAGGTGATGTGGATAGACAGCACACCTCCATTTAGCTGCAAGAGGAATTAACAGGAGGGAAGTCAGGCTGAAGACTCTAAAACAAGCGCTCATAGGAGGCAACCCATGTTTAAATTTGTTGTTGATTAAGTTAACAGTTTTAAGATAGTTTAAATCATGAGTCTAATAGCATTTGTGTTTGTACGCAGGATGGGAAGCATAGAAGTTTACAGAACCAGTTTTTGTTTCGCTACAGCAAAACTATACGAAAGATAGTCCCTGCTTTGCTATAGCAAGATTAAGAACAAGCACCCTCTGCTGCAGCAAAATCCTAGGCAAGCCAGTTTTTGTTACAACATTACTATCGCAAACGCAGTCAGCCTTAAATCAAGGGGTTCCCCTATGCTATGCTTCTTACAAAAAAAAATTATAATATTTTCAAAAAATTGTTGTCAGAAGCAAAATGTGGGTGGCAAAAAGGCAGAAGCCTATATGTCACGAAAACACGTCTTCCACCCTCATTAAACCTCTGCAACTCCCCCACCCCCTTCACCCTCGAGTACCTCACCCGTATCCCCAAAACCCCTATAGCTCCCTCACCTCCTTCGTACCAGAAACCTCCATTTTCAAACCCTTGTAACCAATCATGTCGAGAATCAAGACGGTGGCCAGGAAGGCAAGCAAGGTGAAGAAATTCACCTTCGAGGAGCACAAGCAGAAGCACGACGAAGAGATTTTGCCCCAAAGCTTTTGCGCTGAGAAAGGTTTCACCTTTGCCTCATCTAGAGATTTGGGGTTGCCAATGTACGTTGGCACTGTGGTCAAATAGAGGGGATGGAAAATTTTTGCCAATCACCCGCAAACTTCCCTTGTCCCCCTGGTTCAGGAATTCTATGTAAACTTCTCCCTAGACAATGAGAAGTGGGTGACAGTCTGGGAGACGAAGGTTCATTTTGACCAAGCCTCCATAAACAAGGCTTACAATCTGCCAGACGAAGAGGACTAGTATGAGGAATATCTACAGGGTCTATAGGACGGAGACTGGGACGCTATGCTTACCCGGGTGTTCCTTCCCGGCACCACCTGGGATAAATCCCCTCAGGGCTCCACCACCATCAATCGGGTCTCTCTGGTACCTACAACAAAGGTGTAGTACCACTTTCTTAAGACCCGCCTGCTACCTTCTACCCATGGGTAGACAGTGAGCCGAGACAGAGTAGCAATGGTTGATGCACTCATATCCGGCAGACCACTCAACGTTGGCTGAATTATCAGTGGCCAAATAGAAGTATGCGCCAACCAGAAGAAGGGAAGTTTACTTTTCCCTTCCCTTATCACTATCCTGTGCAAGAATCATAGAGTCCCAGTCTCCATTGATAAAGAAGTATTGAAGGACACCAACCCCATCACTACTACCACCATTGCTCGGATTATACAAGAGAAAGCTACCCCACACCCACCAACTGCTTCCCGAGATCACCTACAATCTGTCGGCCCCTCTGCTTCTTCCTCTGCCCCCCAGCCAACTGACAAGACCTTGCAGTTCATCCTCAATCAACAAGCTACGATTCTGAGGCAGCAATTTGTGCTTTTGCAACTTCAGCAAACCTTTTGGCGTTATGAGCAAAAAAGGGATTTTTCCCTTCACACCACCCTCGAACAGAACTATAAGTAATTTTTCCCATTTTCGGAGTTAGCCCCAGCACCTGAGCCGCAGATAGAACAGTAAAAGGATTCTAAAGGATCCTCCTCCAGCAAGGAGCCCCACCCAGAACCCCACCAGACACCAGTGGGAACTGAGTCCTCTGATGATGATGAGCCTATTGCAAAACGGGCAGCAATGATGCACAAAAGAAAGGCCCTACAACAATCAACACAGCGCAGAAGTGGGCTCAGAAGCTCCTCAAGGTCTTCTGGGGTTCAATGCCCCTAGGGTGCTGTAGCATCCCTGCTAGCACTCTTAGGAAGTTCTATTAACTCTTATTCCTTCTCTGCTGCATTTGGAATTCCTTTGCCTTTACTTCTATTTTTGGTGTCTTTTGTGTTTTTTTGGCCATTGCATTAGCAGTGAGGACACTGCTCAACTTTAAGTTTGGGGGGCTTATATAATGTTTGCTGTGGCATTTCTATGGCTTAGTGTTGCTTTAGTTGTTGCCGTAGAGTTTGCTGAAGCATGGACTTGTTTATTTGTGTTTTTCTTATCTATGTTGCTGTTTATCCATGCTGCTATTTACTTATGTTTCTGACTACCTGTGTTGGATGAGTCTGCATTAGTACTTACTTGTTGTTAGTATAAAAAAGTAAAAAAAAAAAGAGAGAAACACAGGGAGATAAGCCTTAGCCTACTGAAAGTTCTGGGATAGTCCATGAGGAGGATTGGGTATTTCGCTAAAAATCAGAATAGGAGACCTACAACCTTAACCAATCACACACAGAACCCTCTTCTAATAAGCACAAGATCATGGGCAGTTTGCCAAAATAAAATTTGGTGATCTTTCAGAAATTGGACCTAAGTCTTAGAGCTAATATTGAGAGCTTTCTGTAGAATTATAAAAGAGGCAGACGCATAGGGTCAGAAAGGCTTAAGTTTGGGGGGGGAAAAGTAATATATATATATATATATATATATATATATAATTTTGGGACACTCCAATGCCTCTATAGTTCCTTAGTAACCAGGGGTATGCATGAGCCCCATGTATACCCTTGCGTAAAATAGGGACATAGAGTATGAGTGGGAAGCTGTTTAAGGGTGATAAGGCTGAGTAACCGGGTGCCTGCATTGAACATGTTGGCATTCGCGTCAAAAGGTACTAATGACCTCTGCTAGAATAAGATCTATGCCAAAAAGAGAGAAGAATATATATATATATATACATATATATATATACAAAAACAAAGAAAGAAAATCAGTGAGCTGCCTCCCCCCACCCCACATTTGTTGCCCTGACTGCACCTATGATGAATGCCAACTTAACCTAGGAAGCTCGATATATTAGCATGAAAGTCCTAGGAACTTTGGCTGTTTTTGACCCAAGTAGCTCTTAGGGAAACTGTCCATGTCAAACACACAACTCCAAAAAAGGTCTTTATTGTGATTGGGAGTAAGGTTTGTGGTGTCCTTTATACGAAAGCAATCCTGAGAGTTGAGAGCTATCAGCAGAACTATGGATTCATGCATGAGAAAGGTCTGGAATTTCTTGTTGGTAGGAATGTGGTGAACAGAGTAGATTTCTTGGGGGCAAGCAATCCTTCAAGTTTGGGGGGATTTGATAACTACAATTTATTGTAGTTCTTATGTGGTTTCTGAGTACGTTTACTGAGTTGTTCTAGTGTCTTAAGCACTCTTATTCCCTGATTAAATTGAATGGGATGCCTCTTTTAGATATAACATCAGCTACCCCATTGCTACAGCATTTTAGTAAGCATATGTGGCAAGTATAGCAGAAACCTGAGTGATATTGGGTGAGCTGCTCCCTTTTCCATGTAATACACTGATTCTGTTTGATATGGTGCAGGTGACAGCAGAGTAGGGCTGCGCAACAGGTGTAGCCTCCACCCAGCAGGAGAGAAAGTAGCAAAAACTGACACTGCAGGCTGCTGGCACAGAACTGCCCCACTACTGAAAGTGGAGAGGACAAAGCTGCACGAAGAGATGGTTTTGCCGCAAAGCAGGGAGAATGTCAGCAAACCAGGCCACTTTATTGGGACCACAAGGCCTGGCTATAAAAGGCCATAAAGCAGTTATCAAAGGGAGGGGAGAGTGAGGAGAAAAGAAGAGAGAATTTTGGAGGAAAGAACACCATAGCCGAGAATGCATTGACACCGGAAGGTGCAGCATTAAGGGAGCAGTTCGCAGTTCCTGAAGGGGATTGATCCTTGTTGTAATCTTTACTATTTTTATCAAAAAGATAGAACTGCATTTTTGTAATTTTGTTTATATCACTTAGGATGCATACCAGTGTTTTTGGGATATTTGTAACTAGTGTAACCATGAGGCTTGGCTAGTTTCCAGCTAGGGTTGTACAAGGGTTGTAATGAACTAAAACACATTTTTAGAAACAACACATTTCGCTGCAGTTTTGTTCAACATTCAATTGTATTTCCATTTAGTTTTTCTTTCCTTAATAATGGAAGTTTGGAGGAAGAAAACCAAGGCCAACATTCGCCTGGAAGGGTAAGGGAGGCTGGGAAAAGTATAATATATGGGGCTAGCTCATATAGGGATATGTGGGTACCCCATTAGTCCAATAGTGGAGCTTCATGCACCATTCAGAGGTGAGGACTGATGCAGGACTGCATGCCTGAACCTTAGAATTGCAAAGAATGGAAGTCTGAGAAGGCTCCATTAAGGACTGAAATTGGGACCTGGAACAATTGCTGCAGCAATTCCTACAGCAAAAATGAGTGTTGTAGTCCATGGCAACCCTGAGCAACCCTAGATCTCCGAATATCAACTCCTCTTTTTCTCCCTATTACTCCTTATCTTAGTTATAGTTGCAGTCAGTTAATCTAATTCTATTCCAGTCTTGTGAACCATCTTATCCTTGCTACAGCATTTGCACGGCAAAAGTCTCTATAATAGTTTTAGTTCACTCCTCGTGGGACAATACTCACTCATCACTTTATTACTTGGTCACGACACGTGCACTTGCGTTCTGGCACTGTATTCATCCTTGCATGATACTACCAACAAAAGTCCTTACCGATTCTTCCCCGAATTTAAAAAAAAAAGCTTACAATTTTGCCACCGATAGCCATACCTATGCAGAACTATCTACACCAGCCTAAGTATTCAAACATACATAATATGTAACATGCTATAGCAACATCCATGACCAATCATTAAACTTCTAAGATCAAAATCCCATATAAATATTACAAGTTTCAAAACTTTTCTTCAAAAAGAAATATTGTTAAACTTACCTTACGCACTTAGTCCTCTAGACTTCTCCTTCCTCTTCCTTCCTTTCTTTCTCTCCTTTCCTCACTTTACCTTCTTCTATTTTTTTCTCTCCCTCACTTGGACGAAAATTCTAATGTTACAAGGGTGGGTTTTGCTTATATAGACTATCAAATAATTCACCTTTCATAATCATGGGTCTACCTTATCACAATTAGGATGAACTTGGTTGAAATTTTGGAAAACAAACAACTTATGTTCTTGTCTTCCTTTTCCTTAGTCAAGATATGCATATCAAAAGGAGATTTATAGTTTGAAAATTATGATAATATGTTTTTAAGATAAGGGACAAGGTCCCTTTGATTTAGGGATTCATTTCCTTTTTCTTTTGTCTTAATCAAGTATGATAGGTTTGCCTTTTTAGGTGGCAAATTTCTAGCCCTTGAATATCCATTATTTGGCTGAAATTATTTGTGTGGCATAGGAATGTTTTGTCCTAATTCCATGTATTATCGTACCTCTTGCTAAAATTATGAGTGTAGGATAAAATGTAACATCCCTAATTTCGTTTCATGTATTCAAAGTAACATACCTAATTTTATTTCTTTTATTAATAAAGGTACATAAATATTTAATTAAGGAAATAAAATTAATATTTAAAAAAGAAGAAGAATCTTATAAATGGAAATAATAAATGACTAGTATATTCCATAGCCATTGCCATTGTATGAACTTCTTACCATCTTAATTTTGAAATTTCGACATGGAAATATTTTATAAAGTTATATTTGAAATGGTTATGTTCATGGCATGATTACCAATGATTTTTGGTAATAATTATATTTTGATGAACATACTTGTTATTGAAATCATATTTTTTGCTATTATTGTGAAAAGAAAAGAAATGAGCACAGTCACATGGCAATCCGTGTGGTGCACCAGTAGGGGACGCTCTACCAACGGTAATGATTATGTTAATGAGAAAAGAAAGAGAAAGTATGCCATGTCGGACGGAGCGAGAAAAGCCCATATCAGAGAGTAGAAAATACTTTCCTTGACTACGGTAGCTTGATATGAGAATAAATTGATAGTCATGATATGATATTTTAAAAATAGATAATCCTATCATACATGTCATTATTGTACGGTTCTCATGTGCATAGATATAGTGCATTTATGTGACCAACGATATTTACTGTAGTTTATACAGATGAACATGACGTGATGATGATTTATTGTTGAATTTACTGAGATTTAATTCTCACTATATTTTCTTGTCATGTTCAGAAGAATAATTATGCAGATTTTCTTTATGGCACTGGCTTTTAGCGTATGTTGGATCGAGTTACTCTATTTTGAGCTGATCCGAGTAATATATATGGTGTCTATAGTCGAGTTGACTAAGATCCCGGTGAAGGTGCAACCACTCGCACCAGTATCTCCGAAACTGGTCAACAGCGATGAATAAGATGTAATTATATATGTGTTAGACTTATGTACGGATGTTATTGATTAATGATATGTATGTAAACTCTGTATTGTATAAATTAAATAAATGTTATTTTGAGTTAAGTTGTAACGAGGTAATAACTTCATGGTATTTAAAAAAAAATTGTTACTTGAAAATGTAACATCCCTAATTTTATTTCATGTATTCAAAGTAACATCCCTAATTTCATTTCTTTTATTAATAAAGGTACATAAATATTTAATTAAGGAAATAAAATTTATTAGACAATTTTTAGATATCTAAGGAAATATAATCCTTAGAAATTCTTCAACTTACGTGTATGCATAGAAATGTTCTAACATTAATGGAATAGGTAAAGAGAGAAAATCGAAGAGGAAAATTTAGAAATAAATATACTAAAGAAAGGTGAAATTCTTGGGTAAGGAAGATAATTTTTTGTGAAATAAGTGAAGGTATTAAAATTTCAAGAAGATTGGATTAGGGTAATTTTTCCTAATTTAAGAGTTAAAGTTACTAAGTTTAGTATCTCCACCCATAAATTTGGCTTTCACCTATGGACACTTCATATAGAGTTTTTCCACTTCACATAAGTTTTTAGCAAGCCCATTGGATAACCTAAGCAAGAAATAAAACATAGACTTGGACTAGGATATAGAAATTGGACCGATAGCCCAAAAATTATAAAAATGTGTCCAAGCCCTCCAAGAAAGGTATAATTTTATCCAAAGTAAAGAAAATGGGCAAGAATGAGCCTAAACCCAAGAGAAAAAATAAAAATAAAATAAAGTGATGAAATAATGTTGAAATCAAGAATAGGTGACATGGCATTAAGACAAAAATTTAGCAAGTGGTGTGATATTCTACACTCATAATTTTAGCAAGTGGTATGATAATACATGGAATTAAGACAAAACATTCCTATCCCACACAAATAATTTCAACCAAATAATGGAGTTGTTACTTAATTGGTATCAGAGAAGGTCAATCCTAGATGGGCAATGGGTGGATGGTTATCTAAATCGATCTTATAGTGTCTTGAATATGTTGTGGTTGTGCTGTGTAGGGGATTAGTGATTTCATATAGGTAAGAAATTACTAGTGTTTCCTATGTACATGCCGAGGTGGTGTTATGGCTATTGTTAAATATTTTTGAACTAACTATTGGGCTTGATCAACTCAATAGCATCATAACTTTATTTTTGCCACAGTAGGAAATGACACCACCAAGGAGGAATCCAGCAAACAATGCGGAGGAAACCCTGCACAACCTGGCCACAGCAATTCGAGACCAAGTCATGACCACTAACTAAATTCTACAATACCTCCAGAATGCTAATAACTCGAATGGTGTGAATGGTGTTAACAACCGGATGGCTAGAAATGATAACGACATATCCGAGTTCCTAAGGACTAGGCCACCTTATTTTCAAGGCAGCTTTGACCCGATTGTAGCTGAAAGATGGATAAGGGAGTTAGAGAAAATCTTTGAAGTGATGGGCTGTACTGAAGAGCAGCAAGTAATCTTCGCTGCATATATGCTAAAAGATGAAGCAGAATACTGGTGGCGTGGAGCTAGAGAACTTTTAGCTCACGAGGGAAGGCAAATCAATTGGCAGGTGTTCAAAGACACATTTGTGGAAAAGTACTTTCCAAGTACTGCGTGGGCGGAGAAAGAGATCGAATTTCTCTAACTCAGGCAGGGTAGCATGACCATAGACCAATACATCGTGAGGTTCAAGGAGTTGTATAAGTTCTCCTCTTATCTGCGATTTAACCCCGATGAAGCATGGGAGGCTGTTAAGTTCGAAGCGGGATTGAACCCGGAAATAAAGAATGTTGTTGTAGCTATGGAGATCAGGGAGTTTGTACCTCTGATCAATAAATGCAGACTGTTGGAGAAAATTTTAATGGCAGTGGAGGACGAAAAGTAAAGGCGAAACTTGTGGAAAAAGAAGAAAAATTTTCCAACCCTAGCAAGAACATGAGAAGAAGTGGATATGGAGCTGGTAAGAGGATATTGACTGCGGGTCCCAGACCTTTCCAACAAGACCTCGCCCCAGTCAGGTGCGCTAAGTGCGGACGCATGCATGGTCACTGGCCACGCTACATGGGACAAGATGAAGCATAATACTGGTGGTGTGGAGCTAGAGAACTTTTAGCTCACCAGGGATGGCAGATCACTTGGCAGGTGTTCAAAGACAACTTTTTGGAAAAGTAGTTTCCAAGTACTGTGTAGGTGGAGAAAGAGATTGAATTTCTCCAACTCAAGCAGGGTAGCATGACTATAGACCAATACATCACGAGATTTAAGGAGTTGTCTAAGTTCTTCTCTTATATGCGATTTAACCCAGATGAAACATGGAAGGCTGTTAAGTTCGAAGCGGGACTAAACCTGAAGATAAAGAATGTTGTTATAGCTATAGAGATCAGGGAGTTTGTACCTATGATAAATAAATGCAGACTTATGGAGAAGAGTTTGAGGGCAGTGGAGGATGAGAAACAAAGACAGAACTTTTGGGAAAGGAAGATCGCGCCACAAAATTCTGGCACAAATGTTAGAGGAAAAGGATAGCGTACTGGCAAGAGGCCAATGACTGTGAGTCCTCAACCCTTTCAATAAGACCTCACCCCAGTCAAGTTCACTAAGTGCGAACGCATGCATGGTAACCGGCCTTGCTACATAGGACTAGATGTTTGTTTTAAATGCAGACATGATGAGCACTGTCACAGGTGCACCCAAATTAATACCTTACCTCAAAACTAACCTGTAGTAGTGGGAGTAAGGGTCGATCCCACAGAGACTGGAATTACCTTGTGATTAAAAGGGGGGAATTGATAATCTCAAATTAAGTAAAGTAAACAATAATGAAAATAAATAAGCGAAAGTGATTAATGATAAAGACGTTGGTTTCGGTCGGTATCTACCGTCAAGGGATTACATTGATCATCGACAACATAATCAATCTGTAAATGAACATCTATCTTTGGGGTTTTAACCCTGTTTCTCCTTAAGCCTAGCAAATTAATGATAATCACACTAATAAAACCCTAATCAACAAGCCATCTTTTAGCACATCGGTAAAATATAACTTGTTAACCGTATGAAGAACTAGAGAAACTGATAGAGCTAAACAAATATAAACACATCGGCTATATCTAACTTAGTCAATCATTCATCATAGGTTCAATGATTTATAATCCAAAACCCTCAAACCTATTTGCCTCATGAATCGCAGAATTAAAGACTTTGTTCAAAACACAATTCAGCGGTAGATTAAAACAGACGAAATACTAGTAGGCCTCCTAGCAAACATATGCATAATCATTAAGAACAAGAACAGATGAACAATCAATATTCAAAACAAATTGAAATAATAACATCAGATCCACATCTCACAATGTATAAAAATCCCTTGAGGTTTCAACTCACCTCAACCAACTAAAGAGAATTAGCCACGCAGGGCCATAAGATAAACAAAAGAAGAATTGAAGAATGTAGATGAAGAATTCGGTGAAAGATTGGATTTCTTCTCTAGTTGCTTTTCTCTCTTTTTATAGACTCCCTCCTCCTAATTGGTGTAGGAGTGTTTCTAGGTCAAATTTCGGCTTATTGGGCTTTAATTAGAGTTAAAAAACCTTAAAAATCGCGAACTCAGCGACCAGATGCGACGACGGGCGCCGCGGCGCTCCGGAAAGCTTCTGACGGGGTGTCGTGGCGCTTAGGCTAGCTCTAGTGAACTCTGAATTCTGACGCTCGGGCGCCACGGCGCTGGGTATTGGGCGCCACGGCGCCCGGTGCTTCTGGGCAACAAATGCCGCGGCGCGCTAGGGAGCGTCGCGGCCCTCCGAACCTGCTATGATGCAGCGCCGCGGCGCTCTTTGCCAGCACCGTGGCGCCTAGAAAACTCCAGAATTTGCCGAAGTGTCAAACATGAAAGTTATAGCTCTATGTCTCTTATTTTCATAGCCGCTGGAATCATCTTAATCCAATCTAAATTGAAGGAGATATACGAAAATTAGTGACCAAAGATCAGAATTCACCCTGCTGCACTTTGATTCTGATTTGCAAGCTCTGTAACGCTATGAAATCTCCCGAACTGGATCCCGTGTTCAACATAACAGTTGTAGAGGATTGTGTTATCGTTTCACAGCCACTTGAATCACTTTGATTGGAGTTCATAAGAGGGAGATATGCTCAAAACAATGCTGAAAGGTCTGGAATCGCTGCAATGTAGCATTTTTCCATGAATTTCTTATCTTTTTCTTCCATTTTCTTCTTCCTTTGTTCCTACAACACAAAACACAAAACTAAAATAATTCCTAATTATATTTTACTTAAATCAAACAAAAGGTAAGCATAAAGGTATTAAAATCATGCTTAATTAAGATCACATCAAATACCCCCACACTCAACCTTTTGCTTGTCCTCAAGCAAAATAATCCCTAAAGGTAAAAACAAAAATCAATATATGTAGTAAGTGTTAGGCTAACCAAACTTTCTACCTCATATCATTAAAATATGTTCAAGAAAAATTTTGAAAGATCATAATCATACACAAAATTAACCCAAATGTAATTCATTATTTTATCCTCTTGAATCCCAAGTGTGTGTGTGTTTTGAGCCATTTAATTTCCTTTTACCCAGATGAGTTTATATATCCCAAAATTTTGGTTGTAGATCTCTAATTAGTTTAGGATTTCCATATGCTTATTCTTCATGCCACTCTCCACTAATGTAGGCCAAAACTACCTCTAGGATCAATAGGACTTTATTTAGCTTGTAATGTGACCAGGATATAAGGTGGGATAAAGGATACAAATTTAGGCTCAATCACCCAGCACCACATGATTAAATATGATCTCTTGAGCTTTTATAAATTTGGGGAGATTTTCCCCCACACTCATTTTCTTGTTTCAATTGAATTTGATCCATCATTTTCTTCGATTCTCAATTTTTTTTTCAGCCATAAAATTTGCTTTTATCCTCTTTGGATATTTCTTCTCTCTTCTTTGCATAATTCTCTTCTCTTTTTTTTTTGCATAATTCCTTTCTTTTCTTTGCTCCACCTTTCCACTCTTCTGTAAATAAAGCTCTACAACACAAGTATTCAGAAAAATAATCATGGAGTGAATGAATAGGATCAAAAATAAGGATATTCATACAAAATTTGGCTTTCGGCTCATTTGTGGTTTTTAGAAGAAAAAGTTCATTAAGCTCAAAATAGAAGAACTAAGGATATTTCATTGTGTAGGTTAGGCTAGAAAGGCTCAATCTATCCAATAATGCCTAAATCATCTCCTAAATAATAGTATTAACCTAGGATTTTGCCTCAAGCAGCATTCAAATAAGTTCTAGAATCCTGTTGAGATCATTACATATTTTTGAATTATATAAACCTTTTCTAAGTAAAAGATAAATCGAATGCCCAAATTTATTGTGCAAAATATTTCAGGCCCTCCGAACCTGCTATGACGCAGCGTCGCGGCGCCTAGAAAACTCTAGAATTTGCCAAAGTGTCGAACATGAAAGTTGTAGCTCTATGTCTCTTCGTTCCATAGCCGCTAGAATCACCTTAATCCAATCTAAATTCAAGGCGATATGCTAAAATTAGTGACCAAAGGTCAGAATTCACCCTGCTGCACTTTGATTCTGATTTTCAAGCTCTGTAACGCTATGAAATCTCCCAAATTGGATCACGTGTTCAACATAAATGTTGTAGAGGATTGTGTTATCGTTTCACAGCCACTTGAATCACTTTGATCAGAGTTCATAAGAGGGAGATATGCTCAAAACAGTGCTGAAAGGTCTGGAATCGCTGCAATGTAGTATTTTTCCATGAATTTCTTATCTTTTTCTTCCATTTTCTTCTTCCTTTGTTCCTACAACAGAAAACACAAAACTAAACTAATTCCTAATTATATTTTACTTAAATCAAACAAAAGGTAAGCATAAAGGTGTTAAAATCATGCTTAATTAAGATCACATCAAGATAGAAGGGCCATTTTGCAAGGAGCTACCCACAAAATGTGGGGAACCAGCCAAAACAGAGGCCTCAGGTGAAAGGAAGGGTTTTCACCCTGAGTGGCAAAAAGGCAGCTCAATCTTCAGAAATGATTCAAGGTACATGCTATATTTATGGATTTTCTCTTATGGTGTTGTTTGAATCTGGTGCTAGTCATTCATTTATATTAGAAGAATGTATTAGGGAGCTTCAGTATCCTATTACCGAAAGCCCCTATGAGCTATCTGTAGTAACTCCCACAAGGGAAAAGGTCTTAACTTCCTCTATATGTAAGGACTGTCAGGTCACTATCTAGGAGAAATCTTTTTCTGTAGACCTTGTCTGTCTACCTTTCAAAGGTATTGATGTCATTCTAGGGTTATATTGGATGACTAAAAATTGAGTCTTGCTGAATTGTCGTAGCAAGAAAGTTGAATTTCTACCTCTTACTCTGAAAGAAGAGGTGCAATTATTGATGCTTAATGCGAATCAAGTTAATAGAGAGTTGAAGAATGGAGTACTTGGATACATTCTCTTGTATTTATCAAACCTAGAAGTCGAATCGAAGCTTGATGAAATCCCAATAGCCAACGAGTTTCCTGAAGTATTTCTATCAGATATTCCAAGCTTACCTCCCAAGAGAGAGATAGAGTTCTCTATTGATCTCCTACTTGGGACAGGGCCTATCTCTATTGCACCATATAGAATGGCCTCGAAGGAACTACAGGAACTCAAGAAACAGTTTGAGGAACTATTAGACAAGTAATTCATTAGACCGAGTGTATCACCTTGGGGAGCTCCTGTATTGTTTGTTAAGAAAAAAGACAAGAGCTTGAGACTATGCATAGATTATAGACAACTGAATAAGGTGACTATCAAAAACAAGTACCCTCAACCTAGGATAGATGACTTATTGGATCAACTGAAGGGAGCCTCCATCTTTTCTAAATTTGACTTGAGGTCGGGATACCATCAGATTAAGATAAAGGAGGAGGACGTACTAAAAATTGTCTTCATAACTAGGTATAGGCACTATGAGTTTCTCGTAATGCCCTTCAGGTTGACGAATGCACCTATAATTTTTATGGATTACATGAATCGCATTTTTTGACCCTACCTAGATCAATTTATTGTAGTGTTCATTGATGACATCTTGATATATTCTAAAAGTGAGAGCATTAGGTTTCCCTGTGGCTATCAGAGCAAAGGATTCTTTAGTAGGACCTTTAGTATCGATATGAGCCGGACATATTTCTACTTTAGGTGTTGTTGAGGGATTCTATAGGGTTTCAAATTCCTTTCTATTCCAAGTTGCTAAAGTTTATAGTATAAGATAGATTGAATATTGTGACATCTTAAGAAGTATCTATGGATCAATTATAGCTTGAAATTGAAAGGGATATGCATCCTAAAGAATTGAAGGAATTGAGATAGATACCAAATATGATGGTTTTCTGAATGTGACATCCATTGTACCCAGTTGTCAAGATATGGTACACTTTGATGTGATATTTAGAATGGATTAGTTGGCACTATGTCACGTCATTATGAAATGTCACTTTAAGGTGATTAAATTCAATATTCTTGGAGAATTTTCTTTCTTGATACAAGGAGATCGTAGTGAGATACCCAGTAACCTAATCTCTGCTTTAATATCCCAGAAGTGATTACAAAAAGGTGCCAAAAATATTTGGCAAGTGGTAAAAGATGTTGATATAAAGTATACCAGTGTAAATCAAGTTCTAGTGGTTAGAGAATTTTCTAATGTATTCCTTGAGGAATTTCCAAAATTATCCCGAAATGATAAATAGAATTTGGTATTGGTTTAGTTCCTGGAACTTAACTAGTGTCTATATTTCCATATAGAATGGCACCCACTGAACTTAAAGAATTGAAAAAGAAATAGTTACAAGACATGTTAGACAAGGTATTTAAAAGCCCTAGTACTTTTACTTGGAGTGCTCCAGTTCTATCTGTGAAAAAGAAAGATGGATCATTATGACTATGCATAGATTATAGACAGTTGAATAAAGTGACAATGTGGAATAAATACTCATTACCTCGTATAGATGATTTGTTTGACCAGTTACGAAGTGCTCAACACTTTTCAAAAATTGACTTGATTTCATATCTGGATATCATCAATTAAGGACAAGAGAAGAGGATATTGCAAAAATTGCTTTTCGGATTCGGCATAGACACTATGAGTTTTTAGTTATGTCATTTGGATTGCCAAATGCCCCAGCGACATTCATAGATTTAATGAATAAGTAATTAAGCCATCCTTGAATCACGTTGTTATTATATTTATTGATGATATACTAGAATATTCCAAGAGTTCAGAGGATCATAAACAATGAATAAGTAATTGACTTGAAGTTCTTGAGGAATAAAATATGGAAAGTAGAATTTAAATTAATTTTTGAACTCTTACTTTAGAAATATGAAGAATATTCTGAGAACCATGTCCAAAAATAATGTAAGTGATTAAGATATTTGTGTGAAAGATTTATTGCTACGTATGTTTAACATATTGATTAAAGGATTTTAGGATAAAAATAGATGATAAATTAAGATGATGATATTCATAGGATGATGTTGACATTTGAGAATCGAAGATGACTTGATAGAAGTCTGCAATAAGACAAGATAATTACCCAATATGGATGTGAATATGTTCTTTTATGTGTGTGTTTCTTAATATTGACTTATAGATATATGCATGCGAGCTTGAGGATATAAAGGAAGGAGATACTCAATGGTTTAAGAGTTCCTTATATATATATATATATATAAATAATATGTTGAATATGTTGCATAAAGTGAAATTGATTAGAAAAAGAATACAAGCAATTCAATACCGATCAACAGTCTATGAGGATGATGAATGTTGAGCACTAGAAATTATCAGTTGGTGACCACATATTCTTGAAGGACTCACCAATGAAAGAGGTAATGAGATTTGGAAAGAAAGAGAAGTTACACCCTTGGTATATAGGACCATTTGAAATTCTTGATAGGATCGGTTCAGTGGCTTATTGTTTGGCTTTACCACCAGAATTGGGTACTGTTCATCCAGTTTTTCATGTGTCTATGCTACGAAAACATTTACTGGATCCAACACATGTTATACAATGTCCATAGATTTAGTTACAGGAAGATTTAACCTATGAGGAACAACCAGTAGCAATAGTGGACAGACAAATAAAGAAATTACGGTCAAAGGAAATACGTACAGTGAAGGTGATATGGAAAAATCACTCTTCTGAGGAAGCTACTTAGGAAAGAGAGGAGGATATACACACCAGATATCCGCATTTGTTTGAACAATAAGGTTAATATTTATCTACAATTATGGAGATGAAATTCGAGGACCAAATTTCTGTAAGGGGGGGAGAATGTAATAACCGTGAAATTTAACAAAAATTTCAATTAAAGAAAATTTGGAATAAAAGAGAGAATTTTGAAAATAGAGATAAGAACCGATCAAAATAAGTTTATTTATTACATGGATTAAAGAATTACAAAAGAAATATGAGAATTTACATTTTGAGGGGTAATTTTTATTTTTAAATGATAGTATTTTGCTATAAACAAATATATTTTTATTTGTTTAAAAATGATTATGTCTTGTTAAAAGTAAGTAGATTTTTAACTAAAATAATTATTGTTTTGCTTAAAATAATTATATTGGCCTCTAATGAATTTTTGTTGTATTTTTAGAAATATTCTTTCTTTTAATATGTAAAAAGATATTTATTTTGAGATTTTTTTATTACGATTTTTATCAAGAAAAATCATGGTTTAAGAGTTTAACTAAAGGTTTATGAGAATGTAAATTTTTAGAAATTTTTGGGATATTTTAAGATGAAGAACATAATTTATATGAATTTATATAAAAGAAAATCCTATTATTCAATTATTAAATAATAATTATTATTATTCAAACAAACAAACAATAAAAGAGGCAACGGGGGACAGACGAAGAATGGTACGAAATTTTTGAAATGAATAGTTAGTGAATAGTAACCTTCAACTTTCTCTCTAGATCTGGAGTACCTATTGGCTTTCGATCTCAAAACTGAAAGTATTACTGGATTCAGGATGAAGAATATTACAGTTTTGACTGATCAATTTTTCAAATCAGCCGTTAAATCGTCGTAGATCTGAAGTAGAAAATCTCAGAAAAAGGTAAATTCTGAAACTTGTACTTAGAGATATCCAATTGGAATTCTGACACCGTAGATGGATTTAGGAACTAGATAAACCTTAAGATATGTACATTTTCGGCCATCTAACAGCCTTTTTGTTCGTCGTGAATAGTGTTTTCCGGCGAGTGAATAATGTTTTCCAGCGATGAATAGTGACCAAGTTTCTGAAGTTGCTTTCTTGATTTTTGGACCCTCCGGATACATTTTTGAGGTCAATTTGATCAAATTGAGATTGGAAAAGTACATTTTAGGGCTGTCCAATCTGGAGCCCTTACCCTGTGAGTAGATGATTCTTCCTATAGCTTGCCCTATACTCTTCTTGATATTTGAATGTGTATTTGAATATGTTTATGAGATATTTACACTTTTATATGATTCTAAAATGCATTAAAATTATCTGGATTATTTATAATTTGAAATATGGTTCAAGAAGAGCATAGTTTTGAAAATAGATTTTTGAGCACATGGTGTATCCAATTTCATATGTATTTTTCATTAAATGATAAAGTGAATATTTATGCATGTGGTATTATTTCTAAAGCTATATGATTTCCTCGAGAAAGGCCATGTACATGTGATAAACCTTGAATGAGAAATTTATGACAGATGAATCTGTACTGAAACTGAAAGTCTGTATTATATTGAGAATTTTATACTGGGTTATATGGCTATGGGTGGCAAAATTTAAACCTTCTATTTTTAAAATTCTGAGAAGAATCAGTAAGGAATTTAAAGAAATGGTTAACATAAAAATTTTAGATATATGTCTCACGGATATTAAGCCACTGAAAGCACTCAATTTGGTGTCTATATGAGGTAGATGTAGTCTTATTAGTAAGCAGTGGTCAGAAAATGGTTAATCAGGGAAGAATATGTAGGGATAGCTTCTGTGTTTTAATTTTTGGGAACATTATGTTGAGAATTAAAATAAAAGGTTAAATAATAATTATAGATATATGTGTCATGGATTTTTAGCCACTGGAATCACTCAATTTGGAGTCTGTATGAGGTAGATATGGTCTGATTAGTATGCAGTGGTCAGAAATTGGTTAATTAGGGAAGAATATTTTAGGATAGCTTTTGTGTTTTAATTTTCTGAGAACATTCTGTAGGGAATTAAAATACATGATTAACATAACAATTATTTCTATATATGTCAAGGATTTTTAGCCACTGGAATCACTTAATTTAGAATTTGTATGAGGGAGATATGGACAGATTAGTAGGTATAGGTCAGAACCTACCCAAGAAGAAATAACATGTACTTTGAGGGTGTAATATCAACTTGATTGCTTAATATTTCGCTAACCTGTTCAACATAATAGTTTTAGATAATTGTTTTATCTTTAAATTGACACCAAGATCACCTACATCAGAGTTAAATTGAGGGATTGATGCTCTGATTAATAAGAGAAGGTCAGATAGGATGAAAATCTGCATCAAGAAAATAAAGAAATAAAAATTAATATTTAAAAAAGAAGAAGAATCTTATAGATGAAAATATTAAATGATTAGTATATGCCATAGCTATTGCCATTGTATGAACTTCTTACCATCTTAAGTGTGAAATTTTGACATTGAAGTATTTTATAAAGTGATATTTGAAATGGTTATGTTCATGGCATGATTACCAATGATTTTTGGTAATAATTATATTTTGTTGAACATACTTGTTATTGAAATCATATTTTTGGCTATTGTTATGAAAAGAAAAGAAATGAGCACAGTCACATGGCAATCCGTGTGGTGCACCAGTAGGGGATGCCGGACCAATGGTTATGATCATGTTAATGAGAAAAGAAAGAGAAAGTGAGACATGTCGGACAGAGCCAGAAAATTCCGTACTAGAGTGTAGAAAATACTCACCCTAACCGAGGTAGCATTATATGAGAATAAATTGATAGTTATCATATGATATTCTGAAAATAGTTAATCCTGTCGTACATGTTATTATTGTACAGTTCTTATGTGCATAGATATAATGCTTTCATGTGACCAAAGATATTTACTGTAGTTTATACAGCTGAACATGACGTGATGAGCTATATTGATGATGATTTATTGTTAAACTTACTGAGATTTAATTGTATTTAATTGTAAATATATTTCCATGTCATGTTCAGAAAATTAGTTATGCAGATTTTTCTACGGCTCTACCTTTTAGTACACGTTGGATCGAGTTACTTTATGTTGGGCAGATCCCAAAATCAAATAAATGTTTTTGGTCGAGTTGACTAAGATCCGGGTGAAGGTGCTACCACCCGCACCTGTATCTTCGGAATTGGTCAACAGGGATGAATAAGATGTAATTATATATGTGTTAGACTTTTGTACGGATGTTATTGATTAATGATATGTTTGTAAACTCTGTATTGTATAAATTAAATAAATGTTATTTTGAGTTAAGTTGTAACGAGGTAATAACTTCATGGTATTTAAAAAAAATTGTTACCTAAATGGAGTTGTTACACTGTAAAACTTATAAGTGTAGACTTGTTATTGAAATCATATTTTTCGCTATTATTGTTAAAAGAAAAGAAATGAGCACAGTCACATGGCAATCCATGTGGTGCACCAGTAGGGATGTTACAACTTAACAAGTATGTTCATCAAAATATAATTATTACCAAAAATCATTGGTAATCATGCCATGAACATAACCATTTCAAATATCACTTTATAAAATATTTCCATGTCCAAATTTCACACATAAGATGGTAAGAAGTTCATATAATGGCAATGGCTATGGCATATAGTAGTCATTTATTATTTCCATTTATAAGATTCTTCTTCTTTTTTAAATATTAATTTTATTTCTTTATTTTTGTGATGTAGGTTTTCATCCTATTTGACCTTCTCTTACTAATCAAAGCATAACTCCCTCAATTTAACTTCGATGTAGGTGATCTTACTGTTAATTTAAATATAAAACAATTATCTAAAACTATTATGTTGAGCAGTTTAGCGAAATATTAAGAAATCAAGGTGATATTACTCCCTCAAAATACAGGTTATTTCTTCTCGGGTAGGTTCTGACCTCCACCTACTAATCTATCCTTATCTCCCTCATACGAATTCCAAATTAAGTGATTCCAATGACTAAACATCCGTGACATATATATCTATAATTCGTATGTTAACCAATTATTTTAATTCTGATGTGATCTTAGTTAAGCATGATATTAATACCTTTAAAATTACTTTTTGTTTCATTTAAGTAAAATATAATTAGAAATTAACTTAGTTTTGTGTTTTGTGTTGTAGGAACAAAGGAAGAAGAAAAGAGAAGAAAAAGATAAGAAATTCATGGAAAAATGCTACATTGCAGGGATTCCAGACCTTTCAACACTGTTTTGAGTATATCTCCTTCTTATGAACTCCAATAAAAGTAGTTCAAGTGGCTATGAAACGAAAACACAATCATCTACAACTTTTATGTTGAACACTTGTTCAAATTTGGGAGATTTCATAGCGTTACAGAGCTTGAAAATTAGAATAACAGTGCAGCAAGATGAATTATGACCTTTGGTCACTAATTTTGTCATATCTCCTTCAATTCAGATCCAATTAAGGCAATTCTAGTGGCTATGGAAAGAACCGACAAAGAGCTACAACTTTTGTGTTGAGCACTTTCACAACTTCGGGAATTGTCTGGGCGCCGCGGCGCTCACAAAAGGTAAGGGCCAGCATTCAAAGCTTAATAAATCAAATTGGGCAACATGCAACAACAGTCAATCGATTAGAGGCTCAGAATTCATAAGTTGAAAGTCTAGCTTCAGCATCATTAGTGCAAAAAGAGGAAAATTCTGCACTTAATAAAAAAGATGACTTAAAAGTTGACAATAGTAAGCCTATTAATAAAGAGACTATGGAATCTACCCTGAATGCCAAATTCGAAGAGAATATTATAGTAGGAGAGGAAGCACCAGAAGTGTAGCATGTAACAACCTTTTTTTTATTTATTATTATACAATATTGAGTTCACATACACGTCATTAATCAAAGCGTACATACAACATATCAAACACATAGATATTTACATCTTGTTTATTTTGGTTGACCAATTCCGGAGATACAGGTGCGGGTGGTTACACCTTCACCAGGATTTGAGCCAACTCGACCACAAACATCTTATTTGATTTTGAGATCTGCCCAACATAAAGTAACTCGATCCAATGTGCACTAAAAGCCAGAGCCATAGAAAAAGCTGCATAACTAATGTTCTGAACATGATATGGAAATATAGTGAGAATTAAATCCCAGTAAGTTTAACAATAAATCATCATCAATATAGCTCATCACGTCATGTTCAGCTGTATAAACTACAGAAAATATCTTTGGTCACATGAATGCATTAGATCTATGCACATAAAAATCATATTATAATGATATGTATGACAGGATTAACTATTTTCAAAATATCATATGATGGCCATCAACTTATTCTCATTTCAAGCTACCCCAGTCAGGGTGAGTATCCTCTACTCTCCGGTACGGGCTTTTCTCGCTCCATCCGACATGGCCTACTTTCCCTTTCTTTTCTCATTAACATGATCATAACCGTTGGTAGGGCGTCCCCTACTGGTGCACCACACGGATTGCCATGTGACCGTGCTCATTTCTTTTCTTTTCACAATGATAGCCAAAAATATGCTTTCAATAACAAGTATGTTCATCAAAATATAATTATTACCAAAAATCATTGGTAATCATGCCATGAACATAACCATTTCAAATATCACTTTATAAAATATTTCCATGTCAAAATTTCACACTTAAGATGATAATAAGTTCATACAATGGCAATGGCTATGGCTATACTAGTCATTTATTAAGATTCATCTTCTTTTTTAAATACTAATTTTATTTCTTTATTTTCTTGATGCAGGTTTTCATCCTATCTAACATTTTCTTACTAATCAGAGCATAACTCCCTCAATTTAACTCTGATGGAGGTGATCTTGGTGTCAATTTCAAGATAAAACTATTATGTTGAACATTGTAGCAAATATTAAGAAAGAAAGGTGATATTACTCCCTAAATGTATAGATTATTTCTTCTCGGATAGGTTTTGACCTCTACCTACTAATCGGACCATATCTACCTCATATGGACTCTAAATTGAGTGATTCCAGTGGCTAAAAATCCGTAACACACTTATCTATAATTCTTATGTTAACCATTTATTTTAATTCCATACAGATAATTCCCAAAAATTAAAATATAGAAGCTGTCCTAACATATTCTTCCCTGATGAACCATTTTCTGACCTTTTACTACTAATAAGCTCATATCTTCCTCATATGGACTCCAAATTGAATGATTCCAGTGGCTAAAAATCCATGAGACAAATAGCTATAATTATTATGTTAACTATTTATTTTAATTCCTTATAGATAATTCTCAGAAATTAAAATATAGAAGCTGTCCTAACAAAATCTTCCCTGATGAACCATTTTCTGACCTTTGACTACTAATCAGCTCATATCTTCCTCATATGGACTCCAAATTGAATGATTCCAGTGGCTAAAAATCTGTGACACACATATATTTAATTCTTATGTTAACCATTTATTTTAATTCCCTACAGATAATTCTCAGCAATTAAAATACCGAAACTTAAAATTCTGCCAACTATAGCCATACCCATGCAGAACTATCTACACCAACCTAAGTATTCAAACATACATCACGTGCAAGATCAATATGTAACATGATATAACAACATCCATGACCAATCATCAAAGTTCTAAGATCAAAATCTCATATAAATATTATAAGTTTCAAAAGTTTTCTTCAAAAAGAAATATTGTTAAACTTACCTGGAGCACTTAGTCTCTTAGACTTCTCCTTCCTCTTTCTTCCTTTCTTCCTCTCCTTTCCTCACTCTACCTTGCTTCTATTTTTCCTCTCCCTCACTTCGACCAAAATCTAATGTTGTAAGGGTGGGTTTTCTTATATAGACCACCAAATAATTCACCTTTCATGATCATGGGTCTACCTTATCACAATTAGGATACACTTTGTTGAATTTTTGGAAAACAAACAACTTATGTTCTTGTCTTCCTCTTCCTTAGTCAAGATATGCATAGGAAAAAGGATATTTGTATTTTGAAAATTATGATAATATGTTCTTAAGATATGGGACAAGGTCCCTTTGATTTAGGGATTCATTTACTTTTTCTTTTGTCTTAATCAATTACGATAGGTTGCCTTTTTCGGTGGCAAATTTCTAGCCCTTCAATCTCCATTATTTGGTTGAAATTATTTATGTGGGATAGAGATGTTTTGTCCTAATGCTATGTCTTATCATACCACTTGCTAAAATTATGAGTGTAGGATATAGATGTTTTTGTCCTAAAGCCTTGTATTATTATGCCACTTGCCAAAATGATGAATGTAGAATCACACCACTTGCTAAATTTTTGTCTTAATCCCATGTCACCTAATCTTGATTACACCATTATTTCATCACTTTAATTTTATTTTTATTTTTATTTTTTCCTCTTCGGTTTAGGCTCATTCTTGCCCATTTTCTTTACTTTGGTTAAAATTTTACCTTTCATAATGGGTTTGGTCACATTTTCATGATTTTTGGGCTACTGGTCCAATTTCTATATCCTAGTCCAAGTCTATGTTTTATTTCTTCCTTGTGCTATCCTATTGGCTTGCTAAAAATTCATGTGAAGTAGAAAAACTCTATATGAAGTGTCCATAGGTTAAAGCCCAATTACGGGTGGAGATACTAAACTTAGTAATTAAGAAAAATTACCCTAATCCGATCTTCTTGAAATTTTATGACCTTTACTTCACAAAAAATTATCTTTCTTTACCTAAGAATTTCACCTTTCTTTAGCATGTTTATTTCTAATATTTCCTCTTAGGTTTTCTTTCTTTACCTATTCCATTAATATTAGAACATTTCTATGCATATATGTAAGGTGAAGAATTTTTAAGAAAAATATCTAAAAATTACAGGATGTTACATAGCAAACAGATAAGGATCTTTCTATGTTATTACCAATTTCTAATAAGATTCATGTACCTTCTATTTTGCAGTATTCTGACCTAGGCTTAAAGAGCCTCCCTAGCCATTTAAAGGGCATATACAGTGGAGAACCACCCCCAGTGATAACCTCAAATAAATATGCCCTACTCAAAGATAGAGGAAAGCTACCCTCTGCTTTGGCAAAAACTCAAAAAGATGAAATTAAATTGGATGCCAAAAGCTACTCAAGACATCAATTATTTCCAGGTAAGTTGAGTTCTCATTTAATTAAACCTTTAACTAATGCTGATTTTCCTCTTCATGATGCAGCTGAACCTCAAAATTCTGCACATTCAAAGGCAAGCCAATTCAAAGTGGACATTAAGGACCCTCCTTGAATGACATAAGGAGCTTTGAGTCGAGCCAACGACATTAAACAAAAGCGCTTATTGGGAGGCAACCCAACATAAAAAGGAAAAGAAAAAGAAAAGTGGGAATCAGAAATATTCATGGTCCAGTAATGCAACATGTGCATTCTACTCCAAACAAATTTAGGGAAGTTCACTTAACTCATATGTTTTTCTATATCTTTCCATAATTCTTATCTTTCTTTTACATTGAGGAAAATGTAAAGTTTGAGTGTAGGGGTGGAGGTTTATTTGTCTGAATCATTGTGACCCTATTATGAGCATCAATTTTCTGATTTTCACTATTAATGCATTTTTATTGCGTTTAGCAAGTTGAGTGATTGTGTGAGTATTTCAATTTATGTTTTGGGATGTTAGGCACAACCAACAGCCAATGATCTAACTATCCAAATTTTTTTTAGCTCTTGAAAAATATAAAAAAATTATGATTGTGTGCAATTTTATCCCTTTTGCAATTTATTACTTTTGACTTTAGAATCCTGAAATTTGTTTGCACAATAACTTTGGGCATTAAATTTATCTTGTACTTAGAGAAGGTTTATATAATTCAAACATATTTCATGATCTCCACAGGATTCTAGAACTTATTCGAATACTACTTGAGGCGAAATCCTAGGTTAATACTATTATTTAGGAGATGATTTAGGCATTATTTGATAGATTGAGCCTTTCTAGCCTAACCTAAGCAATGGAATATTCTTAGTTCCTCTATCTTGAGCTTAATGAAATTTTCCTTCTAAAAACCACAAACAAGCCGAAAGCCAAATTTTGTATGAATATCCTTATTTTTGATCCTATTCACTCACTCCATGATTATTTTTCTGAATACTTGTTTTGTAGAGCTTAAATTGACAAAAGGTTGGAAGGGTGGAGCAAGGAAAAGAAAAGAATTATGCAAAGAAAAAAAAGAGAGAATTATGAAAAAGGAAGAAAAGAAAATTCCAAAGAGAATAAAAGCATATGTTGTGGGTGAAAAAAAAGCTTTTTCAGAATCAAGGAAAAGGATGGATCAAACTCAATTGAAGTAAGAAAATAAATGTGGGGGAAAGTCCTCCAAACTTGAAAAAGCTCAATAGATCATGTTTAGTCATGTGATGTTGGGTGATTGAACCTAAATTTGTATCCTTTATCCCACCTTATACCCTGGCCACATTACAAGCCAAATAAAGTCCTATTGATCCTAGAGGTAGTTTTGGTATATATTAGTAGAGAATGGCATGAAGAATAAGCATATGGAAATCCTAAACTATTTAGAGATCTACAACCAAAATTTTGGGACATATAAACTCATCCGGGTAAAAGAAAATTTAATAGCCCAAAACACACACACACTCGGGATTCAAGAGAATAAAATAATGGATTGCGTGCGGGTTAATCTTGTCCATGACTATGATCTTTCAAAAATTTTCTTGAATGTATTTTAAAGATATGAGGCAAAATTTTTGGTAAGCCTAACACTCGCTACTTTTATTGATTTTTGTTTTTGTCTTTAGGGATTATTTTGCTTGAGGACAAGCAAAATGTTGAGTGTGGGGGTATTTGATGCGATCTTAATTAAGCAAGATATTAATACCTTTAAACTTACTTTTTGTTTCATTTAAGTAAAATATAATTAGAAATTAACTTTGTTTTGTGTTTTGTGTTGTAGGAACAAAGGAAGAAGGAAAGAGAAGAAAAAAATAAGAAATTCATGGAAAAATGTTACATTGCAGGGATTCCAGACCTTTCAGCACTGTTTTGAGCATATCTCCCTCTTATGAACTCCAATCAAAGTAATTCAAGTGGCTGTGAAACGATAACACAATCATCTATAACTTTTATGTTGAACACTTGGTCAAATGCGAGAGATTTCATAGCGTTACAGAGCTTACAAATCAGAATCACAATGCAGTAAGATGAATTATGACCTTTGGTCACTAATTTTGTCATATCTCCTTCAATTCAGATCCAATTAAGGCGATTCTAGTGGCTATGGAAAAAGGAGACATAAAGCTACAACTTTTGTGTTGAGACTTTCGCAAATTCTAGAATTTTCTGGGCGCCACGGCACTCACAAAAGAGCGTCGTGGCACTACGTCATTGCAGGTCCGTAGCGCCGCGGCGCTCAGGTCGTTAAAATCACGATTTTTAGGGTTTTTTAACTCCAATTGAAGCCCGATGGGCTGGGATTTGACCTAGATACAATCCTACTTCGATTAGGAGGAGTTAATCTATAAAAATGGAGCAAAACAAGCAGAGAATTCATCTAACCCTTGATCCAAATTCTTAGTTACATTCTTCAATTCTTCTTTAGATTTTCTTATGGCCCTGCGTGGCTAGTTCTTTTTAATTGGTTGAGGTAGATTGAAACCTCAAGGGATTTTCATACATTATGAGATTTGGATTTGTTTTTATTGTTTCAATTTGAATTGAGTATTGATTATTCATCTGTTCTTCTTCTGAATGAATATTCATATAATTGCTAGGAGGCCTACTAGTATATTGTCTGTCTTAATCTACCGCTGAATTGTGTTTTGAACAAAGTCTTCAATTCTGCGATTCATGAGGCAAATAGGTTTGAGGATTTTGGATTATAAATCATTGAAGCTATGATGAATGATTAACTAAATTAGATATAGCCGATGTGTTTATATTTGTTTAGCTCTGTCAGTTTCTCTAGTTCTTCATGCGGTTAACAAGTTATGTTTTACCGATGTGCTAAAATGATTGCTTGTTAATTAGGGTTTAATTAGTACGATAGTCATTAATTAACTAGACTTAAGGAGAAATAGGGTTAGAACCCCAATGATAGATATTCAATTACAGATTGATTATGTTGTCAATGATCAATGTAATCCCTTGACGGTGGATATCAACCGAAACCAACGTCTTTATCATTAATTACTTTCTCTTAATTACTTTCATTATTGTCTAATTGATTTAATTTACAATTATCAATTCCCCCTTTTTTCAATCACATAAGGTAATACCAGTCTCTGTGGGATCGACCCTTACTCCCACTACTACAGGTTAGTTTTGAGATAAGGTATCACTTTGGATGTGTAACATCCCTAATTTCATTTCTTTTATTGATAAAAGCACATAAATATTTAATTAAGGACATAAAATTTATTAGACAATATTTTAGATATCTAAGGAAATATAATCCTTAGAAATTCTTCACCTTATGTATATGTATAGAAAATGTTTCTAACATTAAGAGAACAAATAAAGAGGGAAAACCTAATAGGAAAAAAATTAGAAATAACACACTAAAGAGATGCAAAATTCTTGGATAAGGAGGATAAAGTTTTAGAAAAGGTCTTAAAATTTCAGGAACATTGGAATAGGGTAATTTTTTCCTAATTCAAGAACTAGAGTTACTAAGTTTAAAATCTTTACCCATACATTGGGCTTTTACCTATGGACACTTCCTATAGAGTTTTTCCACTTCACATAAGTTTCTAGCAAGCCCATTGGATAACCTAAACAAGAAATAAAACATAGACTTGGACTAGGATATAGTAATTGGACCAATAGCCCAAAAATTATGAAAATGTGACCAAGCCCTCCAAGAAAGGTAGAATTTTATCCAAAGCAAAGAAAATGGGTAGGAATAAGCCCATAATGGGTAGCAATAAGCCCAAATCCAAGAGGAAAAATAAAATAAAATAAAATAAATTAGGTGATGATATAATAATGTAATAATAATAAAGATTAGGTTACATGTCATTAAGACAAAAATTAAGCAAGTGGTGGGATTCTACATTCATAATTTTAGCAAGTGGCATGATAATACAAGGCTTTAGGACAAAAACATCTATATCCTACACTCATAATTTTAGCAAGTGGTATGATAATACTTGGCATTAGGACAAAACATTCCTATCCCATACAAATAATATCAACCAAATAATGGAGATTCAAGGGCTAGAAATTTGCCATCTAAAAAGGCAAACCTATCATACTTGTTTAAGAGAAAAGAAAATGGAAATGAATCCCTAAATCAAAGGGACCTTGTCCCATATCTTAAGAACATATTATCATAATTTTCAAAATACAAATCTCCTTTTCCTATGCATATCTTGACTAAGGAAGAGGAAGATAAGAACATAAGTTGTTTGTTTTCCAAAAATTCAACCAAGTGTAATCTAATTGTGATAAGGTAGACCCATGATCATGAAAGGTGAATTATTTGGTGGTCTATATAAGAAAACCCAACCTTACAACATTAGAATTTCGTCCAAGTGAAGGAGAGAAAAAATAGAAGTAAGGTAGAGTGAGGAAAGGAGAGGAAGAAAGGAAGAAAGAGGAAGGAGAAGTCTAGGAGACTAAGTGCTTCAGGTAAGTTTAACAATATTTCTTTTTGAAGAAAACTTTTGAAACTTATAATATTTATATGAGATTTTGATCTTAGAACTTTGATTATTGGTCATTGATGTTGCTATATCATGTTACATATTGATCTTGCATGTGATGTATGTTTGAATACTTAGACTGGTATAGAAAGTTCTGCATAGGCATGGCTATGGTTGGCAAAATTTTTAGTTTCTGTGTTTTAATTTCTGGGAATTATTTGTAGGGATTTAAAATACATGATTAACATATGAATTAAAGATATATGTGTCACGGATATTTAGCCACTAGAATCATTCAATTTGGAGTCCATATGAGGTAGATATGGTCTGATTAGTAAGCAAATGTCAGAAAATGGTTCATCAGGGAAGAATATGTTAGCATAGCTTTTATATTTTAATTTCTGGGAATTATCTTTAGGGAATTAAAATAAATGGTTAACATAAGAATTATAGATATGTGTGTCAAGGAGTTTTAGCCACTGGAATCACTCTTATTGGAGTCCATATGAGGTAGATATGGTCTGATTAGTAGTCAAAGGTCAGAAAATGATTCATCAGGGAAGAATATGTTATGATAGCTTCTATATTTTAATTTTTGGAAATTATCTGTATTAAATTAAAATAAATGGTTAACATAAGAATTATAGATATGTGTGTCACAGATTTTTACCCACTGGAATCAATCAAGTTGGAGTCCATATGAGGTATATATGGTCCGGTTAGTAGGTAGAGGTCAGAACCTATCCGAGAAGAAATAACATGTACATTGGGGGAGGAATATCACCTTGATTTATTAATATTTCGCCACAATGTTCAACATAATAGTTTTAGATAATTGTTTTATCTTGAAATTGACACCAAGATCACCTACATCAGAGTTCAATCGAGGGAGTTATGCTCTGATTATTAAGAGAAGGTTAGATATGATGAAAACCTGCATCAAGAAAATAAAGAAATAAAATTAATATTTAAAAAAGAAGACGAATCTTATAAATGACTAGTATATGCCATAGCCATTGCCATTGTATGAATTTCTTACCATTTTAAGTGTAAAATTCTGACATGGAAATATTTTATAAATTGATATTTGAAATGGTTATGTTCATGGCATGATTACCAATGATTTATGGTAATAGTTATATTTTGATGAACATACTTGTTATTGAAAGCATATTCTTTTGTCTATCATTGTGAAAAGAAAAGAGATGAGCACGGTCACATGGAAATCCGTGTGGTGCACCAGTAGGGGACGCCCTACCAACGGTTATGATCATGTTAATGAGAAAAGAAAGAGAAAGTGGGCCATGTCGGACGGAGCTAGAAAAGCCCGTACCGGAGAGTAAAAAATACCCACCCTGACCGGGGTAGCTTGATTTGGGAATAAATTGATAGTCATCATATGATATTTTGAAAATAGTTAACCCTGTCATACATGTTATTATTGTACGATTCTCATGTGCATAGATATAGTGCATTCATGTGACCAAAATTATTTTCTGTAGTTTATACACCTGAACATGATGTAATGAGCTATATTGATGATGATTTATTGTTGAACTTACTGGGATTTAATTCTCACTATATTTCCATATCATGTTCAAAAAATTAGTTATGCAGATTTTTTTTATTGCTCTGGCTTTTAATGTACGTTGGATCGAGTACTTTATGTTGAGCAGATCCCAGAAGCAAATAAAATGTTTGTGGTCGAGTTGGCTTAGATCCCGGTGAAGGTGCAACCACCCGCACCTGTATCTCCAGAATTGGTCAATCAGAATAAAAAAAGATGTAGATTTTTATGTGTTTGATATGTTGTACGTATGTATTGATTAATGACATGTATGTAAACTTTGTATTGTATAAATTAAATAAATGTTATATCGAGTTAAGTTGTAACGAGGTAATAACTTCATGGTAATTTTTTTAAAAAAAAAAATTTGATACTTAAATGGAGTTGTTACAGGGTGTACCTGTGATAGTGCACACCAAATTCCCTACAGAATGTTCCCAAAAATTAAAACACAAAAGCTATCATAAAATATTCTTCCCTAATTAACCAATTTTTGACCACTACATACTAATCAGACCATATCTACCTCATACAAACTCCAAATTGCGTGATTCCAGTGGTTAAAAATCCATGACACATATATCTATTATTATTATGTTAATCATTTATTTTAATTCCCTACAGAATGTTCCCAAAAATTTAAAAACAGAAGCCATCCCTACATATTCTTCCCTGATTAACCATTTTCTGATCACTGCTTACTAATCGGACCATATCTACCTCATAAAGACTCCAAATTGAGTGATTCTAGTGGCTAAATATACGTGAGACATATATCTACATTTTTCATGTTAACCATTTCTTTATATTCCTTGCAGATTCTTCCAAGAATTTTAAAAACAGAAGCTTAAAATTTTGCCACCCATAGCCATACCTATGTAGAACTATTTACACCAGCCTAAGTATTCAAACATATATAATATGTAACATGATATAGCAACATCCATGATCAATCATTAAAGTTCTAGGATCAAAATCCCATATAAATATTACAAGTTTCAAAACTTTTCTTCAAAAAGAAATATTGTTAAACTTACCTTAAGCACTTAGCCCTCTAGACTTCTCCTTCCTCTTTGTTCCTTTCTTTCTCTCCTTTCCTCACTCTACCTTCTTATATTTTTTTCTCTCCCTCACTTGGACGAAAATTCTAATGTTATAACGGTGGGTTTTGCTTATATAGACTATCAAATAATTCACCTTTCACAATCATAGGTCTACCTTATCACAATTAGGATGTGGTTGAATTTTTGGAAAACAAACAACTCATGTTCTTATCTTCCTCTTCCTTAGTCAAGATATGCATATCAAAAGGAGATTTGTAGTTTGAAAATTATGATAATATGTTCTTAAGATAAGGAACAAGGTCCCTTTGATTTAGGGATTTATTTCCTTTTTCTTTTGTCTTAATCAAGTATGATAGGTTTGTCTTTTTAGGTGGCAAATTTCTAGCCATTGAATCTCCATTATTTGGTTGAAATTATTTGTGTAGGATAGGAATGTTTTGTCCTAATTCCATATATTATCATACCACTTACTAAAATTATGAGTGTAGAATATAGATGTTTTGTCCTAAAGCCTTGTATTATCATACCACTTGCTAAAATCATGAATGTAGGATATCACACCACTTGCTAAATTTTTGTCTTAATGCCATGTCACCTATTCTTGATTTCACCATTATTTCATCACTTTATTTTATTTTTATTTTTATTTTTCCTATTGGGTTTGGGCTCATTCTTGCCCATTTTCTTTATGTGAGTCGACTAGCTATTTTGAGAAATTTTAATTTAGACTGGTTTATTTTACAATTAATTGATTACATCTAATTTAAAGCAATCAACTGCATCCTATCAGTTAACTATGTGCTCTTTGTTCTTCACGAACGTTTATATAAGCTCATAAATGTTTCTTTTTCATGTGCTATTTTTCCACTGAATACCAATAGGTTTAAAGTAGATTCTGGCACATATATTCAAACCTTGCGGCCACCGATTCTTGTTGAATATAGCAGCTAGATTTTGTTTACAGATTTCCAAGAATTACGGCCACCGATTTTAATTTTCTTCAATGCTTTGTCCAAATTTTTGACTTTCTATTTTGGCACCGTTCTTTCTCTATTATGCTTTTTGTCTGTTTCACTACATTCGTCCTCATTAATGGTTAGCATTAAATGCAAGGTTCTTTTCCCTTATTACAAGGAAAGTTAGTTTTTTTTTTTTGAAATCCAATTATTTGAGCAATAAGGTTGATAACTCCAAATTATGTCCTCATTTCATTCCCTACATGTGGTAGGATGGGTTAAAATTCGGGAACCGAATTTCTTAAGGGGGAAGAATGTAATATCCCCTAATTTTTATATTTAAATAACAATGTTTTGCTATAAAAAATATTTTTTTATTTTAAATGATTATGTTTTGCTTAAAGTAAATATATTTTTAAGTAAAATGATTTTTGTTTTACTTAATAATTATAATGTCCTCTAATAAATTTTTATTCTATTTTTAGAAATATTATTTCTTTTATTATGTATAAACATATTTATTTTGTGATTTGTTTTTTTTTAATTTTTATCAAGAAAAGTCATGATTTAAGAGTTCAACTAAAGTTTTATAAGAATGTAAATTTTTAGAAAATTTTGGGATATTTTAGGATGAAAAATAGTATTTATATGCATATATATAAAAATAAATCCCATTATTTAATTATTAAATAATAATAAAATTTATTATAAAAAAAAGAAGGGGGAAAGGAACGGGATGCAGAGGAGGAGCGGAGCGCAGCAGAGAGAAGAAAAAAATTTCTTCTCTTTCTCTCTCTGACTTCTACTTTCTCTCTAGGATTTCTCCCATTCTAGATATTCAATTGAGATACTGAAGGTACCGTTGGACTTGTGGCGACGGGAGCTTCAAAATCCACTGATCAATTTCACTAGAAGTTCGCCAGAAAATCGTGAATAGTAACTTATTGGTAATTTTTCTAAAATGCTGGATTTTTTTTTATAGTTTTTCAAGCTTTCAAGTTATGGGTTTTGTTAAGAATGTAGAGTATTGGTTGTAGGATAAATTTCACGGTCAAACAACATGATTTGGTGCTTTAATTTTGCAAATTTTACTTCGGTGAACAGTAACTATGAACAATGTGTGAACAGTGCCCCTGAACAATATCTGGTGTGAATAGTGATTTTCGGCCGCGCGTGAGCAGTGTTTTCCTGCCATGAACAGTGCCAGCGTTGACCAAGCCCTCGGGGTCATTTCCTAAGTTTTTGGACTGTCCAGACTCATTTTTGGGGTCTATTTGGCTAAATTTGGACTAGAAACATGGATTTTGGGGCTGTCTAATCTGGGGCCCTTACCCTGTGAGTGAATATAATTTACTATAACACATTTTTAAATCTCTCTCATGCCCATGCATTTTAAAACAAAGTTTTAATTGTATATAGCATAAATTGAATTTCATATTTATATTGATTTATATTCTTAGAAGCTATAGGACATGCACAACAGACCTCTAATAATCCCTCCTGAGTTTGACATGAAAATATGGTGTTATGTTACACTTTATTGAAACTTATAATTGTATTATTTTTCAAATTGTTTCATATGATTTATGTTATACTGATACCTCATTATTTCATAAATATGGTGAAATTGTATTTGGATTTATGTTTGGAATGTGTCTTTGGGACTGAATATCATGATTTGTTTGGACTGGAATAAAACTGTTGTATTTCTAATTTTGGAGAAATGAATTTTTATGCCGGAACTCTATCTGAGGAATGTCTTGGAAGGGAGGGATATATTTTGTCTTAAAAAGAATTTTAATCTCATACTTTCCAATTTTCCTTTCAGTTTACGTTTTTGGTTTATTAAACTTGTTTATTCTGGAGGAATCATTGGTAAAAACACTGTTAGCTAGCGGCAGAGGTAGCCAGCCTTGGTGCACCATGAAACCCTAGCTAGTAAGAAAGTTGCTAGCCCCTTGTGCGAAAGGGCACATGAGGATTTGATTGTGAATAAGTATGTAGTTGAGGTATGTCTCCTCCAATAGCCAGTGGCATTTGGCCTGGTTACCTATGATGAAAATGTGATGATTTACCCATCCTATTGCTGTGTGCTTAGGAAAGTCAACATATGAAAAGGTTAGGGAGTTGAGGAAAGCTCCTCCCAACCTTATAATATGAATGATGAGAATATGGTGACTTACCCGTCCCATTGCTATGTGCTTGGGATAAAACATGTGATTTCCCTTACTAGGCTTTGTGCTTGGGTATAAAAAAAATTATAATTATGGTTCTACTTTGAGTCCTCCTCTAAACATTTTTTTAAAAGAGTTATCTTCCTATCTCCTTATCTGATTTTGAAATTATTGTTTATTATACTGAATCTTAAGATTTCAAATTTTCTTTTAACAAAATTTAGCCATTTAAAGCTTTAGTTTGTTGTTATATACATTGATTTAGATAATGTTATATTCTAACATAATTTCTATTTATGAAAACTCATGCATATGGTCTGTTATATTTCAGTTATAGTAGACTATATTTGCTCACTGAGTTGTCAAACTCACTACACGATATTTCTACATTTTTTTTCAGATAAAAATACAGAGTTTGATCATTCTCCTACAGATAACTGGTCAGTTAGACGACACATTTTATGGGTGAACCTACCTTATTTCCAGGGCTCCCAGCTTTTGGTTTATGTTGTATTTTGCACTCTAGAGTTGCTCCACATATCACAGGCAGGATCTCAGCTTCCATTTGCATAGTATTTATATATATTTTGAGATAAATGAAATTATACAGTATAGATAACAAAGCTCTTAAATGAATGTGATTATGAGTTTGGCTACAATATATACTATTTGTGAGAAATTCATTTATATGTATCATACTTGAGGCTTACGGGATGAGATTATTCTCAAAACCCGTGCCGGTTATGTACTCCTATTTTGGGGTCGTGACAAAGTTGGTATCAGATCATTAGGTTTCCCTGTGGCTATCAGAGCAAAGGATTCTTTAGTATGGATATGAGCTGGACATATTTATACTTCAGGTGCTGCTGAAGGATTCTATAGGGTTTCACTTTCCTTTCTATTCCAAAATTACTAAAGTTCCTAGTATAAGATTTATTGAATATTGTGACATTTTAAAAAGTATCTATGAGTCAATTATTGCCTGAAACTGAAAGGGATAGGCATCACTTTTAATGCACCTGCCTCACTAGGCGGTCTAGCACACTTAATTTAAAAATGACCAGCCTCACTCGGCGGTCTAGCACACTTAATTTAAAAATGACCTACCTCACTCGGCGATCTGGTCAACTCACACACTCAATGTAAAATGACTTGCCTCATTCGGTGTCTGGTCAATGCAATTTGCTATATGCATAGTGACCGATCGACTACAGTCACAATAGTGATCAGGAAATGTGGGTCCATCACCCATCTGCCTCCTCACATTACCACTGTCACCCGGTTGGAGTGGCCTTCCCTCAGCTCACTCAAGCCAATAGGGCATCCCCTATTCAGTACCGTCACAAGCCATACAACCTGCCGATATTCATCCATACATATAAATACATATATATTAATGCATATTCATAAAATACAATGTAAAATTATCAAGCAACTCGCCATGAGCTTTACACTTGCCATTCAGTCTCATTTATAATATGACATGCATTATTTTTGCAAGTATGTAACTTTACAAATCAATGCATCGTGCACATAATATTCACTTTATCAAATAATGATAAATACATTTAGAACCACATATTCAATGAGTTCCCAAATACATTTCTAAAATAATACTCTTCTTGAACTATGTGCCAGTTTATAAGTATAACAGATATTTTAACACATTTAATAAACTTATAATAACATAAATAATTTATAAACAAAAACAATAATACATTTATAATTCAAGAAGAGCATGAGAAAGAATTATCTACTCACAAGGTAAGGCTCCTGGTTGGACATCCTTAAAATGTACTTTTTCAATCTGAATTTGACCAATTAGACCCCAAAAACGTGTCCGGAGGGTCCAAAGACTTAGAAAATGACTCCAGTAGCTTGGTCACTATTTACCAAGAACAAGAAGTTGTCAGATAGCTGAAAAATTTCATATTCTAAGGTTTATCTAGCTCTTGAATCTATCTACGGTGTCAAATTTTCAATTAGAGGTCTCTAAGTAAGAGTTTCAGAGTTTACCTTTTTTCTGAGATTTTCTACTTCAGATTTACAATGATTCAACGGCTGATTTGAGAAATTGTTCGGTAAAAATCGTAGTATTCTCCGTCCTGAATCTAGTGGTATCCTCAGTTTAGAGATCGAAAGCCAACAGGCACTCCATATCTAGAGAGAAATTGAAGGTTACTATTCACACTATTCACTCTCACTATTTAGTTTTTCTGAAATTCGTAGCCTCCGTCTCCTTGCACCATATAGAATGGCCTATCTCTATTACACCATATAGAATGGCCTCGAAGGAACTACAGGAACTCAAGAAACAGTTAGAGGAACTATTAGACAAGAAATTCATTAAACCAAGTGTATCACCTTGGGGAGCTCTTGTATTGTTTGTTAAGAAGAAAGACGAGAGCTTGAGACTATGCATAGATTACAGACAGCTGAATAAGGTGACTATCAAAAACAAGTACCCTCTCCCTAGGATAGATGACTTATTGGATCAACTGAAGGGAGCTTCTATCGTTTCTAAAATTGACATGAGGTCGGGATACCATCAGATTAGGATAAAGGAGGAGGATGTACCAAAAACTGCCTTCAGAACTAGGTATGGGCACTATGAGTTTCTCGTAATGCCCTTTGGGTTGACGAATGCACCTGCAATTTTCATGGATTACATGAATCGCATTTTTTGACCTTACCTAGATCAATTTGTTGTAGTGTTCATTGATGACATCTTGATATATTCTAAAATTGAGAAAGAACATGAACAACATCTCCGAATCGTGCTGCAAGTGCTGAAAGAGAAAAAGTTATATGCCAAATTGGAGAAGTGTGAATTTTGGCTGTCAGAGGTGAAGTTTCTCGGGCATGTCATCTCTAATAGAGGGGTAGCTGTAGATCCTAACAAGACGAAAGTAGTGATTCAGTGGTAGAGACCAAAGACAGTTATGAAAGTTAGAAGTTTCCTGGGTTTGGCAGGATACTACAGGAGGTTTATACAAAACTTTTCTCGTATAGCCTTGCCATTGACTAAATTGACCAGTAAGGGAAGTCCTTTCAAATGGACTGATTAATATGAAGCTAGTTTCTAGGAGCTTAAGACAAGACTGACCACTCCTCCTGTTTTAATTATTCGAGACCCTACAGGACATTTTGAAGTGTATATTGATACTTCAAAGAAAGGGCTAGGGTGTGTGCTTATTCAAGATGAGAGAGTAGTTGCTTATGCCTCTAGGCAACTAAGACCCCACGAAAGAAACTATCCAACCCATGATCTTGAATTGGTGCCGGTGGTGTTTGCCTTAAAGATTTGGCGACACTTTTTGTTCGGGTCAACATTTGAAGTATACTGTGATCATAAGAGTCATAAGTACCTTTTTTATCAGAAGGAGTTAAATATGAGGCAACGAAGGTGGGTAGAATTTCTCAATGACTACAAGTTTGAGAGAAAGTATCATCCAGGAAAGGCGAATGTTGTAGCGGATGCCTTGAGTCGAAATTCTCTACACATGGGTCAGATGATGGTGTATAAGATGTAAATGCTAGAGGAGTTTCGAAATCTAAAGCTGGCCACTACCCTTACACCAAATAAGCTAATCATCAATGGGTTGAGTATAGATTGTGATCTTAGAACCCAGATTAAAGAGGCCTAAGCTCACGATCAATACTTATAGGATCACAAAGATCAAGATAATTTTTCTGTCTCAAAAACTGGAGCAATCATGTATCAGGGAAGGATTTGCGTCCCTCAAGAACGAGAGTTGAGGACCAAGATCCTGTAGGAGGCACTTCAGAGTAAATACTTAGTCCATCCTAGATCCATTAAAATGTACCAGGACTTAAAGAGGATGCCAGGGATGAAAAACGACGTTGCTGAGTTCATGGCGAAATGTTTAATTTGTCAGAAGGTGAAAGTGGAACATCAAAAGCCAGCAGGATTTCTACAAGCTCTTAAGATTCCTGAATGGAAATGGGACAGTATTTCGATGGACTTTCTTGTGGGTTTACCTAAAACTTCATATGGACATGACTCTATCTGGGTAATAGTTGACAGATTAACCAAATCTGCTCACTTTCTGCCCATAAAGATTAACTATTCACTGGACAAATTGGCCCAGTTGTACGTTCAAGAAATAGTTAGACTACATGGGATTCCCTTAAATATCGTTTTAGATGGAGATTCAAGGGCTAGAAATTTGCCACCTAAAAAGGCAAACCTATCATACTTGATTAAGACAAAAGAAAAAGGAAATGAATTCCTAAATCAAAGGGACCTTGTCCCTTATCTTAAGAACATATTATCATAATTTTCAAACTAAAAATCTCCTTTTGATATGCACATCTTAACTAAGGAAGAGGAAGACAAGAACATAAGTTGTTTGTTTTCCAAAAATTCAACCAAGTGCATCCTAATTGTGATAAGGTAGACCCATGATTATGAAAGGTGAATTATTTGATAGTCTATATAAGCAAAACCCACCCTTATAACATTAGAATTTTTGTCTAAGTGAGGGAGAGAAAAAATTAGAAGAAGGTAGAGTGAAGAAAGGAGAGAAAGAAAGGAAGAAAGAGGAAGGAGAAGTCTAAAGGACCAAGTGCTTAAGGTAAATTTAACAATATTTCTTTTGGAAGAAAAGTTTTGAAACTTACAATATTTATATGGGATTTTGATCTTATAACTTTAATGATTGCTCATGGATGTTGCTATATCATGTTACATATTATGTATGTTATAATAATTAGGCTGGTGTAGATAGTTCTGCATAGGTATGGCTATGGGTGGCAAACTTTTAAGCTTCTATTTTTAAACTTTTTGTTAAGCATTGGTAAGGAATTAAAACAAATGGTTAACATTAAAAATGTAGATCTATGTCTCACGAAATGTTAGCCACTGAAAGCACTCAATTTGGAGTCCATATGAGGTAGATATGGTCCGATTAGTAAACAGTGGTCAGAAAATGGTTAATCAGGGAAGAATATGTTAGGATAAGTTTTGTGTTTTAATTTCTGGGAACATTTTGTAGGGAATTAAAATCAATAGTTAACATAAGAATTATATATATATGTGTCATAGATTTTTAACCACTGGAATCACTCAATTTGGAGTCCGTATGAGGCAAATATGGTCCGATTAGTATGTAGTGGTCTGAAAATGGTTAATCAGGGAAGAATATCTTAGGATAGCTTCTGTGTTTTAATTTTGGGGAATATGATGTAGGGAATTAAAATAAATGGTTAACATAAGAATTATAGATATATGTGTCACGAATTTTTAGCCATTAGAATTACTCAATTTGGAGTCCGTATGAGTCAAATATGGTCAGATTAGTATGCATTGGTCAGAAATTGGTTAATCAGGGAATAATATTTTAGGATAGCTTATGTGTTTTAATTTTTGGGAACAAGCCGTAGGGAATTAAAATAAATGATTAACATAAAAATTATTGCTATATGTGTCATTGATATTTAGCCACTGAAATCACTTAATTTGGAATTCTTATGATGGAGATATGGACAGATTAGTAGGTAGAGGTCTGAACCTACCCGAGAAGAAATAACATATACTTTAAGTACATGCCATAGCCATTGTTATGTTAATAAGACTAGTATATGCCATTGCCATTGCCATTGTATGAACTTCTTACCATCTTAAGTGTGAAATTTTGACATGGAAATATTTTATAAAGTGATATTTGAAATGGTTATGTTCATGGCATAATTACCAATGATTTTTGGTAATAATTATATTTTGATGAACATACTTGTTATTGAAAACATATTTTTGGCTATTATTGTGAAAAGAAAAGAAATGAGCAGGTCACATGAAAATCTGTGTGGTGCACCAGTAGGGGACGCCCTACTAACAGTTATGATTATGCTAATGAGAAAAGAAAGAGAAAGTGTGTCATGTCAGACAGAGCGAGAAAAGACGGTACCGGGGAGTAGAAAATACTCACCTTAACCGGGGTAGCTTGATATGAGAATAAATTGATAGTCATCATATGATATTCGAAAAATAGTAAACCTGTCATACATGTCATTATTGTACGATTCTCATGTGCATAGATATAGTGCATTCAAGTGACCAAAGATATTTGTTGTAGTTTATACAGATGAACATGACGTGATGAGCTATATTGATGATGGTTTATTGTTAAACTTACGAGGATTTAATTCTCACTATATTTCCTTGTCATGTTCAGAAAAGTAGTTATGCAGATTTTTCTATGGCTCTGGCTTTTAATGCATGTTTGATTGAGTTACTTTATGTTGGGCAGATCCCAGTAATATATATGGTGTCTATGGTCGAGTTGACTAAGATCCCGGCGAAGGTGCAACCACCAGCACTCGTATCTCTGGAATTGGTCAACAGGGATGAATAAGATGTAATTATATATGTATTAGACTTTTGTACGGATGTTATTGATTAATGATATGTATGTAAACTCTGTATTATATAAATTAAATAAATGTTATTTTGAGTTAAGTTGTAATGAGGTAATAACTTCATGGTATTTTATTAAAAAAAATTGTTACTTAAATGGAGTTGTTACATAATTGGTATTAGAGCTGGTCGATCTTAGATGGCCAGCGGGTGGATGGTTATCTAAATCAATCAATTATGTAACAACTTTTTTAATTATTATTGTAGAATATAGAGTTAACATTTTCTGATGTTATAAGGTTGGGTTTTACTTATATAGACTATCAAATAATTCACCTTTCATAATCATGGGTCTACCTTATCACAATTAGGATGCACTTGGTTGAATTTTTGGAAAACAAACGACTCATGTTCTTGTCTTCCTCTTCCTTAGTCAAGATATGCATATCAAAAGGAGATTTGTAGTTTGAAAATTATGATAATATGTTCTTAAGATAAGGGACAAGGTCCCTTTGATTTAGGGATTCATTTCCTTTTTCTTTTGTCTTAATCAAGTATGATAGTTTTGCCTTTTTAGGTGGCAAATTTCTAGCCCTTGAATCTCCATTATTTGGTTGAAATTATTTGTGTGGGATAGGAATGTTTTGTCCTAATTCCATGTATTATCATACCACTTGCAAAAATTATAAGTGTAGGATATAGATGTTTTGTCTTAAAACCTTGTATTATCACACCACTTGCTAAGATTATGAATGTAGGATATCACACCTCTTGCTAAATTTTTGTCTTAATGCCCTGTCACCTATTCTTGATTTTAGCATTATTTCATCACTTTATTTTATTTTTATTTTTATTTTTCCTGTTGGGTTTGGGCTTATTCTTGCCCATTTTCTTTACTTTGGATAAAATTCTACCTTTCTTGGAGGGCTTGGACACATTTTCATAATTTTTGAGCTATCGGTCCAATTTCTATATCCTAGTCTAAGTCTATGTTTTATTTCTTACTTAGGTTATCCAATGGGCTTACTAGAAACTTATGTGAAGTGGAAAAACTCTATATGAAGTCTCCATAGGTGAAAGCCCAATTTATCAGTGGAGATATTAAACTTAGGAACTTTAACTCTTAAATTAGGAAAAATTACCCTAATCCAATCTTCTTGAAATTTTAATACCTTTACTTACTTCACAAAAATTTATCTTCCTTACCCAAGAATTTCACCTTTCTTTAGTATATTTATTTATAAATTTTCCTTTTAGGTTTTCTCTCTTTACTTATTCCATTAATGTTAGAACATTTCTATGCATACACGTAAGGTGAAGAATTTATAAGGATTATATTTCCTTAGATATCTAAAAATTGTCTAATAAATTTTATTTCCCTAATTAAATATTTATGTACCTTTATTAATAAAATAAATGAAATTAGGGATGTTACTTTGAATACATGAAACGAAATTAGGGATGTTACATTGCACAGCTCTAACTCCCTGCCACCTACACCATATCACAAAAGGTAAGCCTCCCATCTTATGTATCATATTAAAAAGGACCAAGATCGCCCAACACCACCCGGTTTGCTACCTTAAATGCTGCGCATGTATACTGAATTGTCACAACAAACAGAATGGGTGATCTTGTGTCCGTGGGAGGCTAAACATTCTATTATCAGGGGGCATGAAATCTAATAAGTCAGAATGCATATTAAATATCCTTGGAAAAACATAGAGAAACTCTAATGAATTAGAGTTATCACTTATACAGCTGGACATAGCATGTAAATTTTCCATATGCTTATATGTATTGGATGTTGACCTTGCTTGGATTTTATATCTCACTATGTTTAAATGTTATATGATGAGTGAGTTTTATAACCATGAATTAAATACTTTCATCTTAATTCTTTGTCATGTTTAAGCACTTATTTTTCATATTTATCTTTAGTTTTATGCATCTTCTACAGATGGAGAAAAAAAATAGAAAATTGACTCAATTGGAGAAATCAAAGCTAAATTGTGGTTCTTTGGGAATTATGTTTATAGATCAAGCGGTACAAATGAATTCATTAAGGATGGCTGGGTAAGGAGCATTATCTTTTTGACTCTTGAGACACATCCTAATGGATATATTTAATCTTGATTTATGACCATATAAGATTCAAGGAACCTCCAATGTGGAAAATCTGTGTACTATTTATTTTTCTGCCCGACCTTACTCTAGTATTTTAATCATAAATAATAAATTACATATCCAATATATATGAAATTTGGTAAGTGCATCACAATTTTCTACAACTTTCATGTTTACGTGATTAGCTAATTTGGAAGGTAAAAGGGGGAAAATTAGGCTAGAAGAAAATCTGCTTGCAGTTGTAGTCCAGCCCAACCTGGCTGTAGTATTTGGGTCATATCTCATAAAATACGCAATCAATGTATACAAAAATTGGTAGGTAGATTACCGACACAATTCCCTACAACTTTGCTTCTCACATAGGCAGCAAATTCGGTGGCTATCAAGAAGGAATATCATGATCACTTTCGATGGACATAGTGGAATCCAACCTGCCAACTTTATTGCAACTTGCTTTGTTACTTACCTCATTAATTGTATCTATAAATAGAGGGGTCTTGTGAGCTAAGAGGAGGTCAAAAATTAGCTGAAGGCAGTGTAGTTTTGAGACCATAAATTTTAGTTTTTAGTATTTTAATGCTCTTATTTCTTTAGATACTTTGTTATCCTTTCATAATATCATCATGCTTGTTCATCTTCATTTTTGCTTTTTTACTTTGAATATGGAGAACTAATCTCCTTATGCTATGGTAAAGGGTGAAACTCTTGGTATAAGAATAATAATTAATCTAACTCTTAATCTTGATATTTATCTTTGATATTGTATTTACCTTCTTATTTCTTTTCTTATGTTATTTCTTAATGGCTGGTTTTATCAGACTGCCGATTTCTTGTTATTTAATTGGCTGGTTCTACCAAACCGCCTATTTTTTGTTTTATTATGTTATTGTGTTTATTTTCTTTCCTCTTATCTCTTGTTATCTTATTGGCTGGTTCTATTAGACCTCCTATCTCTTATTATGTTTATGTTTGGCCTTGCCATCTATCTTTTGTTATGTTTCTTCTTCGTACCTCTTTTCTTTCTAATCTTGTAAGGTGTGAACCTTGATACATTGTTGACAATTTTTGGCACAATAAATTCTTGAATCAATCGTGATTTATTGTAGACAATATAATAATTGGCACAATGTATACTTGAATCCATTTTACAAGCATGTATTAATGTTGTAAAAGGAGGTAAATATAATTCATGTATAAACAAAAGTGAGCTCAAAGTAATACATTTTTCGATTGGAACCTTATTCATATGAGGATTCCAGTTGAGTGATAAAAGAGTTAAATTTATCATTACTCATACCAGGAGTGGATCCCCTAACCTTAGCATTCATTTTTACCTTGAATACATTTCAATTTAATTTGAGTACATCAATTCCTTGCACACTTGAATTAATATTCTCATCACAAAACAAAGATTTTGATAACAAGGTTAGAATTATTCATTTTGGATCTAAATTAGAATTTTCTCTCAATTGGAAATCCCTGTGGGATTGACCTTGCATAGCACTAAATCTATACTCTAATAGATTCATGCGCTTGCGAGTTTTAATTAAAACAACAACAAGTGTTTGGCGCTGTTGCTGGGTATTGCGACGAAGAAGCTAATTAGAGCCAAGTAAGTATAATTCTTCCACTAGTTATAGTTTAGATTTTTTTTTTCTTTGTATAGAAATTTTTCTTTGTGATAAAAAAAAATTTTTTGTGTAATTTCTTTATTGTATTCTCATTTTGTTTGTAATTATATTGTGTGCCATTAGAAACACTTGTTTATAGTTTTTTTTTCTTCTTTTAGTTTATGCGTGTTTGGAAACGTGATAAATATCAGCGTTTGGTTAGAAAAAGTTTAGTATCACCCATTCATTTTAACATTGAAACATTAGACTTTGTTGGGACACCATCAAAAATGGAAGAACAAGTTGTACACGAGAAAACCCTTATGGAATATTTCTCACTTGTCATAGCTAGTACTCCATCTTGTATAGTGTTACCATAAACTAATGCAACTCACTTTGAGCTTAAACCAGCCATAATCCAATTGTTGCCATCATTTTACGGATTAGAGATAGAAGACCCATACATGCATATTAAAGAGTTTTTGGAAATTTGCTCGACATTCCGGTTTCAAAATTTCAATGATGAGTCAATCAGGCTTAGAATGTTTCCATTTTCATTAAAAGATAAAGCTAAAGCTTGGTTGAATTCTCTTCCTACAGGAACTATTACTGGTTGGAATCAATTAGTAAATAAGTTTCTAGCCAAATTTTTTTCCATGTCTAAAACGGATGCCCATAGGAGAGAAATCTTTGAATTTTTTCAAAAAGAGGGTGAACAATTTTTTGAGTGTTGGGAAAGATTTAATGACCATCTTTTGAAGTGTCCTCATCATGGTTTTGAAACTTGGAGACTCATAAAATATTTTTATGATGGTTTGACTTTATCAAACCGTCAAATGATTCAAAGTATGCATGGTGGGAAATTTCTACAGTTAAATGAGGCTAAAGCTTGGGCATCCTTAGAGTCTCTATCTGAAAACTCTCAACATTGGAATTGCATTGATCCAAAGGATAGAAAGTCTCAAACCACAAAGAGAGGAGGAATTTATGAAGTAAGTAATGATACAGATGTGAGAGCTACCTTGGCCAATCTTACTAGAAAGGTAAAAGCTTTGAATTTAAGCCATACTCTGAACTTTTCTACCAATACTAGGAATGAAGCATGTGCTTTATGTTCTAGTACATCTCACATTGCACAATCTTGTCCATCCATACCAGCTTACCAAGAAGCATTCTCTGAGCAAGTTAATTCCCTTCAGTCTTATGGAAAATCATCAGATAGTCCATTTGCACCAACATATAACCCAAATTGGATAAATCATCCAAATATTTCATGGAGACAAAATCAGCCTTCAATGAGTCAAGGTGGGCAACAATTTGCCCCTCCCAATTCAGACCCTCAAGTTCCTCAACATGCTCCTCCTTTCAGGATATCACAACAAAGAAAACCTTCTTTGGAGGATACCTTGCAACAGTTCATGCAGTCGATCCAACAAGGTTTGCAATCTCACACTCAAGCTATTTCAAAGCTTGAAACACAATTGGGTCAAATACCTAATGTTTTAGGAGAGAGAAAAAAGGGAAATTTTTCAGTCAACCTGTTCCTAATCCTAAGGGTCAATTTGAAGTAGGATCATCAAAAAATTCTAATGAAGAAGTAAAGTCTGTAACAACCCTTAAATATGGAAAAGTCATTGATAATCATGTTCACATGCCAAAAAATGAGGAATAGAGTCAACATATATCCCCATATAATGACTAAAGTAAAAAGAAAAGTGAACAGATTTCTTGTGCCCCAAAAGCTCCTTTCCCACAAAGACTTACGGCAAATAAGAAAGGTACTCAGTATAGTGACATTTTAGAGGTGTTTAAGCAAGTAAGTATTAACATCCCTTTTCTAGACTCTATCAAACAAGTACCCGCTTATTCAAAATTCCTGAAAGATCTTTGTATGGTGAAAAGGAAAACCAATATTCCAAAAAAGGCATTCTTAACTGAACAAGTGAGTTCTATAATTCAACAAAAAACTCCCATCAAGTACAAAGATCCTGGTTCTCCTACAACTTCTTGTGTTATAGGTGACCATGTGATTAACCGAGCCTTACTTGATCTAGGAGCAAGTGTGAATCTGCTACCTTACTCTGTGTATGAGAAACTTGGGTTAGGAAAGTTGAAACCTACACCAGTGACCTTTCAGTTAGTTGATAGGTCCACAAAGATTCCTAGAGGTGTCATAGAGGATGTGCTCATTAAGGTTGATAAATTCTACTTTCCAATAGATTTCATTGTTCTTGACACTAAACCTGTTGAGAATACAGAGACACAAATTCCAGTCATTTTGGGTAGACTATTTCTGGCAACATTCAATGCAATCATTAATTGTCGAAATGGAATTTTGAATTTATCTTTTGGAAATATGACTGTGGAACTAAATGTTTTTAATGTCTCTCGTCAACCTGTGGACATGGATGATTTATGTGAGGTCGACCTGATTGAAAGTGCCATTTATGATTCATTTTTAGACTCATTTAGTAATGATCATCTAGAAAAATATTTGATTCATTTCAATAAGGATAAAGGTGAAGATTATCTAGTTCGTGAAGTAGACTCTTTGTTAGAGACAACTCCACTAATGGATACTGAAAAATGGAAAGCCAAAAAAGAAAAAGTGTTACCTTTTAAGTCAGTTCCACTGCCATCTGTTGTTCATGCTGTTTACCCACATGGTGTAGTAAAGATTGAAAATTCTAAGAACGGTGATGTGTTTAAAGTAAATGGTCAAAGATTGAAAGAATTTTTGGAATTACCAAACCCGAAGATAGAGGAGACACCTTTGCGTGATCCTATCTACCAGGATTGATTTGCTTCTGTTGTTAAAGGTTGTCATGCACGCTATCTAGGTAAGATTGTTCTTTATTTAACTTGCATTAATTTTTCCCTTTAGTGTTATTTTCTTTTGAATTTTTGTTGTTTTCCCTACCTTTATTGCGTTTGCTCTTTAAAAAAAAGAGATAAGAAAATTTGAGTTGAGAATGGAGGACATTCTCACAAAATTGAAAAATCATTTTCCTTCTCTTCCACCCAATGCATTGAGAAAAATTTACAAAGCACGAGTCGCAAGATTAAGGGTGTTGATGAACATGAGGGTGCCTGCTGATATTCGATCACTAATTGAAGCTAAGGTACGGTTATCAGGTGAGTCTGTAAATAGTTTCATCTCTTACATGCTTGGTTTGGGAAAAAGCAGTTTTTCTAAAAAGCGAAGAGCTAAAAGAATGGGTGTTTGTCACAAATGTGGACGTGAAACTTGCAACAAACGTTGTCGTTCTTTGGGTTGGGTATCTGTAAATCGGGAAGACAAAATTAAGTTCGTTAAGGATGGTTTGAGTAAGGAGTCATTGGATGATGACTTTCATCCAATGTCTCTTGAGACACATCCTAGTTGATCTGTGCATATCGATATTGTCGGTTTATGGCCCCATTTCAAAAAAGAACATAAACGATACAGTCTTGGGAATCTGACGTTAAAAGGCCCTGTTTGCCAATTTATAAGAAAATTGGATGGGAAGCATATCCTCGACCTATAAAGGGCGTTTAAGCCGTTACTGGACGTAAAACTAGAGAAAGATGTGAGCCATAATCACAACTACTGTACATATGCATGCATGTTATCATTTTTTTTAATCTTTCACCTTTACTTTATCTGACATCCACCGGCCTACTCACCTAACCATTGTAAGTATGTCCTTGTCTGAGTTCTATAAATGCACACTTTACCATCTTCACCTTCATACCCAAAATTAGTGTAAGTGCAGTCATGGAGTGAGCCTCAGTTTGCCATTTTAGAAATATTTGTGTCTTTTGTGGTTTCAGTCCTTAGAAAAATGGAGAGTATGTAAAAGCAGCATAAACTTTGGGCATGGTATTAGTTAAGAGAAACATGCATTTAGTTTATGGTGGAGGTTATCGAGGGTTAATGGGGAGTGTGTTTGGATATGCATATCTAAGACGATGCCAAGTTCTAGGTATTATTTCTACAGCTCTAGCTGCATTAAACATCGTAGGAAAAACAATTGGGTCTGACGCCTTCATTGCCTTACCTAGTGGCTTTGGTACTCTGGAGGAAATTTTTCAAATCGTCTCTTGGGCACAACTGAACATCCATAATAAACCAATAGGTTTGTTGAATGTTAACAATTTCTTTGACGGTTTGTTGTCTTTTCTTGATCAAGTTGTGGAACAGAAGTTTATCTCACACTCAGCACGACGGATTCTCATCTCAGCCTCAAATGCTGATGAGTTGATTGACACATTACAAGCATTTGTTCATGTTCCTGATCCAACTATGGCTCAAATAGATTGGACATCAGATAACCGCTTATAGCGCAAACTGGACTTGACTCTCCATCTATAACTCATTTTATTTGATTGCATAAATTTTTATTTCTCTATTAGTTTGCTGCAAGTTCATCTTTTCCTTAATCTCCTTTAAGGTAATTTCTCTTTCAATCTTTGTTGTCTGTTTTGTGTTTGTTCATCTTTCAAAAAAAAATTTAGAAAAAAATAAAATAAAAAATTTTTGAGTGATGTTTTAGAATTTGGTAAAACTGACACCAATGATGAAAATGGTTTAAAGTGCCTGTAACCTTTGAAAAATAGATGAGTTTTGAGTGTTATGTTTGAACTTAAATTCTATTACAACGTATGTTTTACCTGAAAATCTCAAATATCTTGAGCACTTAATCTTTTACATTTGACTTATTGTTTATTCAGAAAAGATTTATGTGATTTAAATATAACAAGTGATTTCATAAGACTCTAGAACTTATTTGATTGTCACTTGAGGTGAAATCCTAGACTACTCTCCATTTAAGAAATGAATTAGGCATTGTTGGAATCGTTTGAGCCTTTCAGACCAACCTATTCTTTATGCTATCTCTAGTAACCCACTTTGAGCCTATGCTTCTCATTTCTTGTACACCTATATTATTATCTAGCCTTTAAACAAAAAATGTTTCTAACTCTTACCTTTCAGAAATGATCATTTGAAAAGCTATGGTTCATGGATGGATGGATGGAGTTAAAAAAACTTATATAGAACTCCCTAAATAAATAAGTTTGGGGGTTTATTTTAAAAAAAAAGAGCAAAAAAAAAGAAAAAAAAATGTAGTATGAGTAAATAATGTAAGGATGAGAATAAGGTTGGAGATAGAATCTACATGATAATATCAAAAGAATTTGAAAGGACCCAAATGATCATGTATGTTGAATTGAGCTTTCATTAATATCTTTTTATCTACCTTTAACTTATGCCATACATTACAAGCCTAATAAAAGTCCTGATGATCTTAAATGTTATGATTAGTCTACATTAGTGGGGAGTGACATGAAAAATAAGCTTATGGAGTCTTACATGAATCTATCTGGAGATTTACTTTAAATATTTAATTACATAAATTTATTTGAATGCAAAAAGTCCAATGTCAAAGGATTACCACACACACACTTGAGATTCAAAAGTAAACTATACGTTTCATTTGAATTGAAGTTTTACATAACCTTGGATCTTGATATTTTCTTTGGTTGCACATTTTAAATCCTTGAGGAATGTTTAGTAAGTCAAATACAACTCATCACTCATCTTTTGAATTTTGAAATTTGTGTGTTTTGCTTGAGGACAAGAAAATGATTAAGTTTGAGCGTATTTGATGAGTGAGTTTTATAACCATGAATTAAATACTTTCATCTTAATTCTTTGTCATGTTTAAGCACTTATTTTTTGTATTTATCCTTAGTTTTATGCATCTTCTACAGATGGAGAAAAAAAAATAGAAAATTGACTCAATTGGAGAAATCAAAGCTAAATTGTGGTTCTTTGGGAATTATCTTTATAGATCAAGCGGTAAAAATGAATTCATTAAGGATGGTTGAGTAAGGAGCATTATCTTTTTGACTCTTGAGACGCATCCTAATGGATATATTTAATCTTGACTTATGACCATAGAAGATTCAAGGAACCTTCATTGTGAAAAATCTGTGTGCTGTTTGTTTTTCTACCCGACCTTACTCCAGTATTTTAATCATAAATAATAAATTACATATCCAATATATATAAAATTTGGTAAGTGAATAGCTAACACAATTTTCTACACTTTCATGTTTATGTGATTAGCTAATTTGGATGGTAAAAGGGTGAAAATTGGGCTAGAATAAAATCTGCTTGCTGTTGCAATCTAGCCCAACCTTGCTGTAGTATTTGGGCCGTATCTCATAAAATAGACAGTCAATGTATACAAATTTGGTAGGTAGATAGCCGACACAATTCCCTAGAAATTTTCTTTTCACATGGGCAGCAATTTCAGCGGTTAACAATGAGGAATATCATGATCACTTTCGGTGGACATAGTGGAATCCAACCTGCCAACTTTAGTGCAACTTGCTTTGTCACTTACCTCACTAGTTGTATCTATAAATAGAGGGGTCTTGTGAGCTAAGAGGAGGTCAAAAATTAGCTGAAGGGAGTGTAGTTTTGAGACCATAAATTTCAGTTTTTAGTATTTTAATGCTCTTATTTCTTTAGATACTTTGTTATCCTTTCATAATATCATCATGCTTGTTCATCTTTATTTTTGCTTTTTTACTTTGAATATCGAAAACTAATCTCCTTATGCTATGGTAAAGGGTAAAACTCTTGGTATGAGAATAATAATTAATCTAACTCTTAATCTTGATGTTTATCTTTGATATTGTATTTACCTTCTTATTTCTTTTCTTATGTTATTTCTTAATGGCTTGTTTTATCAGACCGCCGATTTCTTGTTATTTAATTGGCTGGTTCTACGAAACTGCCTATTTCTTGTTATATTATGTTATTGTATTTATGTTCTTTCCTCTTATCTCTTGTTATCTTATTGGCTGGTTTTATTAGACCGCCTATCTCTTATTATGTTTATGTTTGGCCTTGCTGTAACATCCTTTTTTTTTATTATACAATATTGAGTTCACATACACGTCATTAATCAAAACGTACATGCAACATAAAAGACATAGATATTTACATCTTGTTTATTTTGGTTGACCAATTCCGGAGATACAGGTGCGGGTGGTTGCACCTTCACCGGGATCTGTGCCAACTCGCTCACAAACATTTTATTTAGGATCTGCCCATCATAGAATAACTCAATCCAACGTGCACTAAAAGCTAGAGCTATAGAAAATCTGCATAACTAATTTTCTGAACATGATATGGAAATATAGTGAGAATTAAATCCTAGTAAGTACAACAATAAATCATCATCAATAAAGCTCATCACGTCATGTTCAGCTGTATAAACTACAGAAAATATCTTTGGTCACATGAATGGATTATATTTACGCACATAATAATCATACTGTAATGATATGTATGACATGATTTACTATTTTTAAAATATCATATGATGGCCATCAACTTATTCTCATTTCAAGCTACCCCGGTTAGGGTGAGTATCATCTACTCTCCGGTACGGGATTTTCTCGCTCCGTCCGACATGGCCCACTTTCTCTTTCTTTTCTCATTATCATGATCATAATCGTTGGTAGGGCGTCCCCTACTGGTGCACCACACGGATTCCCATGTGACCGTGCTTATTTCTTTTCTTTTCACAATGATAGCCAAAAATATGCTTTCAAAAACAAGTATGTTCATCAAAATATAACTATTACTATAAATCATTGGTAATCATGCCATGAACATAACCATTTCAAATATCACTTTATAAAATATTTTCATGTCAAAATTTCACACTTAATATGGTAAGAAGTTCATACAATGGCAATGGCTATGGCTATACTAGTCATTTATTAAGATTCATCTTCTTTTTTAAATACTAATTTTATTTCTTTATTTTCTTGATGCAAGTTTTCATCCTATCTAACCTTCTCTTACTAATCAGAGCATAACTCCCTCAATTTAACTCTAATGTAGGTGATCTTGGTGTCCATTTCAAGATAAAACAATTATCTAAAACTATTATGTTGAACATTGTAGCGAAATATTAAGAAATCAAGGTGATATTACTCCCTAAATGTATAGGTTATTTCTTCTCGAATAGGTTCTGACCTCTACCAACTAATCAGACCATATCTACCTCATATGGACTCCAACTTGAGTGATTCCAATGGCTAAAAATCCGTGACACACATATATATAATTCTTATGTTAACCATTTATTTTAATACCATACAGATAATTCCCAGAAATTAAAATACAGAAGCTGTCCTAACATACTCTTCCTTGATGAACCATTTTTTGACCTTTGACTACTAATGAGATCATATCTTCTTCATATGGACTCCAACTTGAATGATTCCAGTGGCTAAAAATCCATGACACACATAGCCATAATTATTATGTTAAGCATTTATTTTAATTCCATACAAATAATTCTTATGTTAAGCATTGATATAGCAACATCCATGACCAATCATCAAAGTTCTAAGATCAAAATCTCATATAAATATTATAAGTTTCAAAAGTTTTCTTCAAAAAGAAATATTATTAAACTTACCTGGAGCACTTAGTCTCCTAGACTTCTCCTTCCTCTTTCTTTCTTTCTTCCTCTCCTTTCCTCACTCTACCTTGCTTCTATTTTTTCCTCTCCCTTACTTGGACGAAATTCTAATGTTGTAAGGGTGGGTTTCCTTATATAGGCCACCAAATAATTCACCTTTCATGATCATGGGTCTACCTTATCACAATTAGGATACACTTTGTTGAATTTTTGGAAAACAAACAACTTATGTTCTTGTCTTCCTCTTCCTTGGTCAAGATATGCATAGGAAAAGGAGATTTGTATTTTGAAAATTATGATAATATGTTCTTAAGATATGGGACAAGGCCCCTTTGATTTAGGGATTCATTTACCTTTTGTTTTGTCTTAATCAATTATGATAGGTTGCTTTTTTAAGTGGCAAATTTCTAGCCCTGTAATCTCCATTATTTGGTTGATATTATTTGTGTGGGATAGGAATGTTTTGTCCTAATACCATGTATTATCATACCACTTGCTAAATTTTTGTCTTAATGCCATGTAACCTAATCTTTATTATTATTACATTATTATATCATCACCTAATTTATTTTATTTTATTTTTCCTCTTGGATTTGGGCTTATTCCTACCCATTATGGGCTTATTCCTACCCATTTTCTTTGCTTTGGATAAAATTCTACCTTTCTTGGAGGGCTTGGTCACATTTTCATAATTTTTGGGCTATTGGTCCAATTACTATATCCTAGTCCAAGTCTATGTTTTATTTCTTGCTTAGGTTATCCAATGGGCTTGCTAGAAACTTATTTGAAGTGGAAAAACTCTACATGATGTGTCCATAGGTAAAAGCCCAATTTATGGGTGGAGATACTAAACTTAGTAACTTTTGCTCTTAAATTAAGAAAAATTACCCTAATTCGATCTTCTTGAAATTTTAAGACCTTTACTTACTTCACAAAAATTTATTTTTCTTTAACTAAGAATTTCAACTTTCTTTAGCATGTTTATTTCTAATATTTCCTCTTAGGTTTTCTTTCTTTACCTATTCTATTAATATTAGACAATTTCTATGCATATATGTAAGGTGAAGAATTTCTAAGGAAAATATCTAAAAATTACAGGATGTTACACTTGCCACCTATCTTTTGTTATGTTTCTTCTTCGTACCTCTTTTCTTTCTAATCTTGTAAGGTGTGAACCTTGATATATTGTAGACAATGTTTGGCACAATAAATTCCTGAATCAATCTTGATTTATTGTAGACAATATAATAATTGGCACAATGTATACTTGAATCCATTTTACAAGCATGTATTAATGCTGTAAAAGGAGGTAAATATAATTCATGTATAAACAAAAGTGAGCTCAAAGTAATACATTTTTCGATTGGAACCTTATTCATGTGAGGATTCCAATTGAGTGATAAAAGAGTTAAATTTATCATTACTCATACCAAGAGTGGATGCCCTAACCTTAGCATTCACTTTTACCTTGAATACATGTCAATTTAATTTGAGTACATCAATTCCTTGCACACTTGAATTAATATTCTCATCACAAAACAAAGATTTTGACAACTATGTTAGAATTATTCATTTTGGATCTAAATTAGAATTTTCTCTCAATTGGCAATCCTTATAGGATCGTCCTTGCATACCACTAGATCTATACTCCAATAGATTCGTGCGCTTGCGAGTTTTAATTAAAACAACAACATTATATTCAGATCAGTAGAGATTTCTTTTGTTGTACTGACGATTCTCCTGGAGCTGCAGATGGTAGGCGTCCCTTACTTGGGATAGTTCAGAGTCATAGTGAACCTGTTGGTGATCAACATGGTAGAGGTCCCTGCTCCTGGCCCACCTCCTCCACCAGCAATACCCCAAGGGTGATGGCTAGGGGAGAGAAATAGGATAGTATTGTGTATATAGTTAATTTTGTAATGTAAATGGGCTAACCTTATTGTTTTGATGTAACCCCACAGTACTCTGCCTTCTGTGATGTATGCTCAGTACCTCGGGTTACATATGTATGTATATATGCTGCTAAACTCTGATGGATGTAACTTTTGAATGTATGTATATATATAAGATGTATAACTTATGATATAACACTGGTCTCTTACACATGAATATATATATATATATATATATATATATATATATATATATATATATATATATATAAACCAGGCGTTACAATACCCCTATTGACTCAAGAGTCATATAGGAACCTAGTTTGCATGGCACTAATGAAAGACCTCCAAAAGTTGCAATATAGGAAGGAGGAAAAATGGTGAATATGGAAATGATTAGTGAAACTCAAGAGACTTTCATAATGCTAGTGGAAGAAGGCCAAGGCCTAGGTCACTCTATTGATATGTACACTGTTTCAAAGTTGAGCCTAGTACTCTATGTGCTTGTTTCACTTTTCTTTTTCATCTTACCTATGAAGATGCTTCCATGAAAATGTGAAGGGTTGCTAGTATAAGCTTTGACAGTACCTTTCAAAAGATTACTTGACAAAATAAACTTAATATTGTGGCTCTTTTGGAGATAAGAGTAAATTACAATTGAGCTTTTAATGTGATAAGGAAGTTGGTTCACAAAATCTAAAAGGTTTGAAGCTAATATAGATTTCTATTTTGGAGACATTTAAGTAGTTTACTCATATGAAGTTGGAGAATAGTCATATAAGAAAGGTGTGGAAGTGTATTATATGTTGGATTACGAAGTCAAGTTCACACTAACTACTCTTCACTTCATATGCTACATCCTTTAAGTCATGGTAGTTAACTTATAGTTAGCAATCAATCAATTATATTTATATTCTTATCCGTAAGATTTATAAGACTGGTTAGATTAGCTTAGCTTAACTTTTGTTATATACATACCTTAGTTTGATCATTTTCAATGTAACGTCCCTAATTTCGTTTCTTTTATTAATAAAGGTACATAAATATTTAATTAAGGAAATAAAATTTATTAAATTTTTTTAGATATAAAAGGAAACATAAGTCTTAGAAATTCTTCACCTTTTGTGTATGCATAGAAAAGGTTTCAAACATTAAGGGAATAAGTAAAGAGAGAAAACCTAATAGGAAAATTAGAAATAACATACTAAAGAGAGGCAAAATTCTTGGGTAAGGAAGATAAATTTTTGGGAAGTAAGTGAAGGTCTTAAAATTTCAAGAAGATTGGATTAGGTTCATTTTTCCTAATTCAAGAACTAGAGTTACTAAGTTTTACATCTCCACCCATACATTGGGCCTTCACCTATGGACACTTCATAGAGTTTGTTTTTCCACTTCACATGAGTTTCTAGCAAGCCAATTGGATAGCCCAAGCAAGAGATATAACATTGACTTGGACTAGGATATAGAAGTTGGAATGATAGCCTAAAAATAATTAAAATGTGACCAAGCCTTCCATGAGATGTAGAATTTCAACCAAACCAAAGGAAATGGGCAAGAATGAGCCCAAATCCAAGAGAAAAAAAATAAGAACCTTGTGATGAAATAGTAGTGTAATAATAATCAATATTAGATCACAAGGCATTAGAAAAAACATCTATATCCTACATTCATAATTTCAGCAAGTAGGTAATAATATGTGACATTATGACAAAACATCACTATCCTACACAAATAATTTTAGCCAAGTAAGGGAGACTCAAAGCCTGAAAATCTGCCACATAGAAAGGCAAACCTATCATACTTGAGTTAGACAAAAGAAAAATGAAATGAATCCCTAAATCAAAGGGACCTTGTTCCTTTTCTTAAGAACATTTTATCATGATTTTCAAATACAAATCTCCTTTTGCTATGCATATCTTGACTAAGGGAGAGGAAGACAAGAACATGAGTTGTCTTCCTCTAAAAAGCAACCAAATTCATCCTAATTGTGATAAGGTAGACCCATGATTATGAGAGGTGAACCACTTGATAGTTTATTTAAGCAAAACCCACCCTTATAACATTATAATTTCATCCAAGTAAGGGAGAGGAAAAATAGAAGCAAGCTAGAGTGAGGAAAGGAGAGAAAGAAAGGAGAATAAAGGAAGGAAGAAGAAGAAGTCTAAAGGACTAAGTACTCAAGGTAAGTTAGCTTAATCTCCACTTGAATCCATCTTTCCTCTTCATCCTTGGGGTTCAAAAGTCACCCTCCTTTTCTTATTTAAGCTACTAGAAAAATTAAGGGAAAGGACAAATCTTACCACTTCCTTCAAGAGGAAACAAGAAAAAAACTTCACTAAGTGAGCTAGGGAGATCTTTAGGTAGGTTTAACAATATCTCTTATTGAAGAAAATCTTTGAAATTTATAACATTTATATGCAATTTGGATCCTAAAACTTTGATGAAAATTACATTATTTACTATTTTAATGATTGGCCATCAATATTGCTATATCATGTTACATGTTGATCTTACATATGATGTATGTTTGAATATTTAAGTTGGTGTGGATGGTTCTGCATAGATATGGTTATAGGTGGCAAAATTTTAGAGTATTGTACTGCTATTATTTATATTTAAATGTGGTAAAAATTTGATGGCATATGGTGAGATTGATAAAATGAATATGGCCTTAAACACATAAAAGAAGACCATGAGAAATTTCTGTTTAGAATCACCCATAGTGATGCATGATTTGATTATGTTTTTCTTTTTAAGTGGATGATGGAATATGCTAAATTAAGTAAGAAATATAATTAAATGTTTATTAATTCTTTGGTTAGTTGAAAATTTGGAAGAAAAATGGAAGAGGACTTAATAAAAGGATAAACTAGAATTTTAGGAAAGGTTAGGCTAAGAAACCTGGATTTTGTAGTAATAGGGGATGCTTCTTTTTTTGAAATTCTAGGAACAATTGGTTATGAATTAAAAGAAATGATTAACATGAAAAATATAGATATATGTCTCACGGAGTTTAACCACTTGAATCACTTAATTTGAAGTTCATATAAGGGAGATATTGTCTAATTAGTAAGGAGTGGTCATAAAATGGTTAACTAGGGAAAAATCTGTTAGGTATGCTTCTGTGTTTGAATTTCTGAAAAAATATATGTAGGAAATTAAAAGAAATGATTACTATGAATAATATAGATATATGTCTCACAAAAGTTTAGCCATTGGAATAAATCAAATTTGAATTTATATGCGGGAGGTATGGTCAAATTAGCAAGCAGTAGTCAAAAACTAGATAACCAGGAAAGAATCTATTAGGTAAGCTTATGTGTTTGAATTTATGGGATAAATCTGTAGGGAATTAAAATCAATACTTAACATAAAAAATATAGATATATGTCTCAAAAAATATTAACCACTGGAATCATTCAAAATAGAATCAATATGAGTATGATATGGTCAGATTAGCAAGCAAAGGTTAAAAAATAGTTAACCGGGGAAGAATATGCTAGGTAAGATTTTGTGTTTGAATTTATAGGAAAAATATATAGGGAATTAAAAGAAATGGTTTACATAAAAATATAGATATATGTATCACCAATATTTAGCCACTAAAATCATTCAATTTGGAATCCATATGTGGGAGATCAGATTAGTAAGTAGAGGTCAAAATCAACTCGAGAAGAAATAATATCGAATTTGAGAGAGAAGTAACACCATGATTACTTAAGATTTCACTAAAATGTTCAACATAAGGGTTTTGGAGGATTGTCTTCTCTTTAAATTGACACCAATATCACCTCAAGCATATTTAAAATGAGGGAGTTATGCTCTAATTAGTGAGAGAGAAAAATAATATTTAAGAAAGAAGAAGAATCTTATAAATGAAAATAATAAATGACTAGTGTATGCCCTAGCCATTGCCATTGCATGAACTCCTTACTATCTTAAGTGTGTAATTTTGACATGAAAATATTTTATAAAGTGGTAATTGAAAATGATTATGTTCATAGCAAGATTACACTTGACTAATGATTTTTGGTAATGATTATGCTTTGATAATAAATTATGGCATGTGAGTATAATGAACATACTTGTTATTGAGATCATATTTTTGGGTATTAATGTGAAAAAAAGGGAAATGAGACGAGCACGATCACATGGCGGTCCGTGTGGTGCACCAGTAAGGGATGCCTTACTCACTGCTATGATTATGTTAATGAGGAAAGAAAGAGAAAGTGTGCCATGTCGGATGGAGCGAGAAAATCCCATACTGGAGAGTAGAAAGTACTCACCCTGACTAGGGTAACTCGTTATGAAAATAAGTTGATAGCTATCATATGATATTCTAAAAATAATTATTCATGCCATACATGTCATTACTGTACGATTTTCACGTGCATAGATAAAGTGCATTCATGTGACCTAAGGTATTTTCTGTAGGTTATACATATGAACATGACACGATAATCTATATTAATGATAATGATGATTTATTGTTTAACCTACTGAGATTTAATTCTCACTATATTTCCATATCATGTTCAAAAGAATAAATATGCAGATATTCTCTATGACCGGCTTTTAGCATACATTGAGTCGAGTTGGCTAAAATCCTAGTGAAGGTATAACCACCTGTACTCATATCCCCGAAACTAGTCAATATGGATGAATAAGATGTAGACATATATGTGTTTGGCTTTTATACTGACGTTTTTAATTAATAATGTGTTTGTAAACCCAGAATTATATCAATGTTATGTGTATACCATAAACCTTAATTATGCTTGGTTAATTTAATTAAATGTTATTATGAGTTAAATAGTTAGAAGTAAAGAGGTAATGACTTCATGGGATTTTACAAATATATATGTATATATGTAAAAAAATTGGAGTTGTTACATTCAACCAATGAAGATTACTTTTAATTCTTCTCAATCTGTCATCCTCTCATTTTGATCTTCATTTAGTTTTTCATTTTGTTCTAAATTTATTTATGGTATTAAAGCCAAAAGCTCATAACCATGGAGAAGATCATCAAAGCTTAGCTTAAAAGTTAAATTTGGTTTCATTCTCTCACAAGATTTCAGTCAAGTTGAGTGAGACAAATTCTTTCTGTGAAAGCAATAAGTGTTTGTTACTATTTATGGCCAAGTTCTTGAGAAGTTCATTTCAGGACTAGAAGCAATTCTAGCTAAATATCTAAAGTATGGTGGTGAAGAAATTGGAAGAATTAATAAAAAGTTTGTATTGGAAGAAGAAAGATAAATTATTTTTGTGTTGGATCCTTTCTTCAATGACCAAGAATATTCTTGTGTTTTGGTTGCACCTATACTCATCAAATATGGAAGTGCTTACAAGTCATTTTTGCTTCTCAGACGCAAGCAAAAGTACAATAGCTTAAATTGCAATTGAAATCCATAAAAAAAGGAAGGTATGGCAATGAATTATTACTTGTTTAAAATAAAAAGCACAGTAGATGCATCAGGAGTAACATATTTCCATTAAACACCAATGATCATTTAGAAGCCATTTTCAAAGGTTTATGGACTGATCATGATGGTTTTATCACATTAGTTTTGACTACACTATATCCTAACTCTGTTAGTGATATGGAATCCTTACTACTTGCTCAAGAAGCAAGAACTAAGAAAGTATTAAAACTAGTGAAATTAGTTTCAATAAAAGTTAATCAACATAGAAATTTTTCGAATGGTAGAAGAGGTTCCAATTTTAGCACATTTACTATTTTTTGAGGAAAACAGTAGTTTAATCCAAATTTTAGAGGCTACAGGAGTTTTCAAGGTAGAAATAAAGAAATAGGTAGTTTCAGTAACTCTATTAGGCCTACTATTATTTGCCAATTATGCAACAAACAAGGGCATTTAGTATGGAGTTGCTATTGCCACTTTAATCAATTTTCTAATTTTTTAACGATGGTCAAAGCTCAAATTCTTTAGAATAGTCTTATAGGTTTACTTGTCAAATGTTTGCAATGCTAACCTCTCCTAAAGTTGTACAAGATGAGAGTTGGTACTAGATTTTGCAGCTATAAATCATGTAACTCCATATCTAAATAATATCATGTAGAAGGCATAATACCTTAACTAAGAGCAAGTTCATGTAGCTAATAAAACGGGTTCATCCATAAGATATATAAGTTTTTATATGCTTCAATCACAATATAATAGTTCTAATTTGTCTCTCAAACAACTATTATATATTACTACCATAACAAAGAACCTCTTGAGTGTTTCATAGTTTGCTCAAGATAACCATGACTATTTTGATTTTCATCCATATTCTTGTTATCTTAAGGCACAGTGTACCAAGGAAACTCTTTAGGAAGGGATAATTAAAGGTGGACTCTATGTGTTTGAAGATTTTGAGCTAGCTCACCTTCAACACAAGTCCAAATTACCTAATATTGAGCACAAGAAGTATTAATAGCTTGCCTCTCACAGAAAAATAATAACAAACAAGTGACAATAGTAGTTGTTTTTGAATAATAAAGCAATAGCAAATACTTAAGTTTCTAATACTCAGTATATGCCACAAGAAATCAATAGTGATGTACTTTATAAGTTTTTACTTTGCATAAAAGATTAATTCACCCTTCTCATAAACTTGTAAGATCAGTGTTGAAGAATTGTAATGAGACATTTGAAATTTGATGGATTTTTGTTCAACTTGCTGCATGGGTAAAGCTCATAAGACTCCATGTACACTTTTGCAATGGTCTGTAATGTGCCCTTAGAATTAGTGTAATCTAATCTATGGGGTCTAGCACAAGTAAATTCATTAAGGGGTTACATTTATTATATTTCTTTCATTGATGCTTACAATAAATACATATGTATTACTTTCCTTCAATATAAATCTAATACTCAAGATGCTTTTCTAAAGTTTAAGGTTATGGAAGAGTTGCAAAACTGTTATAAGTTGAAGTGTTTTCAATAAGATGGTGGTGGAAAATACAAGTACTTCTCATTTGTCCTTGCTTAATAAGGAGTATTACATCGATTTAACTACCCCTATGTGCATAAACAGAATATAGCTAATAAGAGTCTTATGACCCCAGTTTAAGGAGTAAGTGATAGACACATATAAGGAAATAATCATAACCTTTGAGCTGCTAACCATATACCAGCTTACTAAGGATATAAAAAATTATATAATATTTCATGAAAACAATGCCTTGAAAACACATGCATTGGGAAAATCCTCTTTAATAAAATACAAAAGTATATTTATGCTATACATTCCAAAATATAGTTGGATGTAGGAATCTTGCCTATAATTCATGGAGCTTAAATAAGGTTGAAAATTACAAAGCAATAATATTAGATGGAGCCCATAGAACTATGATTGGGCTCACTACCAGATAGCTTTAGCTCATTGCACTCATGGAGTTAGATTAAACTCATTATTACTATATGAAAATGTGACCATATAAAGTGGTGATTTTTCAACTTAGTGAGCAGACAATTCGTACAATAAAAGAAACAAGACAAAACAAGGCATGATTTTTTTGAAATGAATTATTAATTCCAGAGAAATATCAAAATGAAACACTAAAAAAAATTTATAGTTTTATGCGATCAATAATTTAGTAAATTAGGAATTAAGAACTTTTGAATAAAATGACTAAAGGCCCATTAATAAAAGTTTTATAATTATTCAAGAAATTATGTTCATAAATACAGTTAACTTAAATAAGTTTCAAAGAACTAGGATATTTAGGAGGATCCTACATCAGAATCATAACTTATCCTAAGTATGTATCAAGGAAGGGCAATCACCAACAAATAGTCTTTCCACCTAAATGACCATTTTAGTCTGACAACCTAGTAAGCATTTTACCTTAAAATTCAACAGCCTTTATGCCTGAGTAACAAACAAGCATTACACTCGAAAATCCAACAGACATTATGCCCATACAACCACGTCCATCAACCAACACATGGGGCTAGCATTACCGTTGCTAGAGGAGTTTTCAAGGTGCACCAAGGTTATCATCTACTGTTGTTAGCTAATAGTTTTTTGATGAGGTACCTAAACAGGGAACAATATATGAAAACAAGTTTACACTAAAAAGGAAATTTCACAACCCCAATTCAAGGGTACATAACTTGCATGGGTATTGATATTAATTTCAACCCATAAGCCTTAAACAAACAGAATCATAGATCTTAAACAATTGAATGTACAATTAGAATATTTGATATATCATTTCATTATGCTAAACGACACTATTTTCATAAAATATATGCAAATATAAATTAAAGCATTATGCTTTTATTGTATAATGTCATAGAATAAATTCCATATATATACATACATATATATATATATGCATATATATATACACACACACACACACAAATATATATATATATATATATATAATAATAATAATAATAATAATAATAATAATAAATTAGAAACATAATAGAAGCATAAGCCTACCTATGGCGTACTAAGCATACTCTAGAGTACAATATAGAATAAATAAAATTGAATGAGCCCTTCGTATAAAGTTGGCTCACCCTGCGAGAAGACAACCTAATCGATCACTTTACAGAAAAGGGTGTACCGAACTCTATATTTTTATATGGAAAAACATAGAAATAACATAGGGTGAGTTTTACAACTCAGTGAATAAAAAATATGCACTATAATTGAAACAAGAAAAGCAAAGGCATGAGTCATTTTGTACGAAAACTGCAAATCAAGAAAAGAATCTTAGGAAAAACAAATGAAAGTAACAATATTAGACTTCTTAAAATTAATATACATATATACATATATATATATATATACATATATACATATATATGTATATATGTATATATACATATATACATATATACATATATACATATATATGTATATATATATATAATACATTAGAAACATAATAGAAGCATAAGCCTACCTATGGCGTACTGAGCATACTCTAGAGTACAATATAGAATAAATAAAATTGAATGAGCCCTTATACAAAGTGGGCTCACCATGTGAGAAAACAACCTAATCGATCAGTTTATAGAAAATGGTGTACCAAACTCTATATCTTTATATGGGAAAACATAGAAAGAACATAGGGTGAGTTTTACAACTCAGTGAGTGGACAATATGCACTACAATGGAAACAAGACAAGCAAAGGCATGAGTCATTTTTGTAGGAAAACTACAAATCAAGAAAAGAATCTTAGGAAAAAAATGAAAGTAACAATATTATACTTAAAATTAATATACATATACATACATACATACATATATATATATATATATATATATATATATATATATATATATATATAATACATTAGAAACATAATAGAAGCATAAGCCTACCTATGGTGTATTGAGCATACTTTAGAGTACAATATAGAACAAATAAAATTAAATGAGCCCTTAGTACAGAGTGGGCTCACCCTGTGAGAAGACAACTTAATTGATCACTTTACAGAAAAGGGTGTACCAAACTCTATATCTTTATATGGAAAAATATAGAAATAACATAGTATGAGTTTTACAAGTCAGTGAGTAGATAATATGCACTATAATGGAAACAAAACAAGTAGAGGCACGAGTCTTTTTGTAGGAAAATTGCAAATTAAGAAAAGAATCTTAGGAAAAACAAATAAAAGTAACAATATTAGACTTCTTAAAATTAATGTATGTAACAACTCCATTTATATATATATATATATTTGTAAAATCCCATGAAGTCATTACCTCTGTACTTCTAACTTTTTAACTCATTATAATATTCAATTAAACTAACCAAGCATAATTAAGGTTTATGGTATACCAATAACACTGATACAATTCTGGGTTCACATACACATCATTAATTAAAAACGTTAATACAAAAATCAAATACATATATGTCCACATCTTATTCATCCATATTGACCAGTTCTGGGGAGATAGGTGTGGGTGGTTATACCTTCATTGGGATCTTAGCCAACTCAACTGAATGTACGCAAAAAGCCGGTCATAGAGAATATCTACATATTTAGTCTTTTAAACATGATATGGAAATATAGTGAGAATTAAATTCCAGTAGGTTCAACAATAAATCATAATCATCGTCAATATAGCTCATCATATTATGTTCATTTGTATAAGATATAATAAATACCTTAGGTCACATGAATGCACATGAAAATCATACATTAATGACTTGTATGGCATGAATAACTGTTTTTAAAATATCATATGATGGCTATCAACTTAGTTTCATATCAAGCTACCCCGATCAGGGTGAGTACTTTCTACTTTCTGGTACAGGCTTTTCTTACTTTGTCCAACATGGCACACTTTCTTTTTCTTTTCGCATTAGCATAATCATAGTCATGAGTAGAGCATCCCATACTGGTGCACCACATGGACTGCCATGTGACCGTGCTCGTGTCTTTTCTTTTCACATTAATAGCCAAAAATATGATTTCAATGATGAGTATGTTCATTATACTTACATGCCATAATTTATAATCAAAGCATAATCATGACCAAAATCATTGGTAAAAATGAAATCATGCCATGAACATAATCATTTTCAAATATCACTTTATAATATATTTCCATGTCAAAATTACACACTTAAGATAGTAAAGAGTTTATGCAATGGCAATGGCTAGGGCATACATTAGTCATTTCTTATTTTCATTTATAAGATTCTTCTTCTTTAATATTAGTTTCATCTCTTCAGTTTCTTAATTCTTGGCCTCTAGTTACTTTTCGCCTACTTATATCATTTCCAACACATGTTCTCATAAGTTTTATAAAGCATTATTCTCCAATTTGGTTTCTATTATTACCCTATAGTTAAATAAATTCATTTAGGGTAGAAAAATATTGAATAAGATTTACCATCTCCCAAGACGGCCTTTCTATATTCTAGGACATGGCCTTACTTGAAAAATACTTTAAATGTACTAATAAACATCCCTAAAAATGGCCTACCCGTGCTGAAGCAACCTAGAACACAGCTAGGCCATGTTCTGTGACATTTTCTCACTTATTCAACCATATCTCCCTCATATGAATTCCATATGAGGACATTCTAGAGCCTATAAAACAATAAAACAATTATCTACAACTTTCATGTTTATCATTTATTTAGATTCCTTCTGAATTATTCATAGAAAATCGAAAACCAAAAACGTTTAAATTTACCACCTTGGATTCTAGACTGATTCTAACCTCTGCTCATTAATTAGCCATATCTCCCTCATATGGACTCCAAATTATGTGATTTTAAAGCCTATAGATCCGTACGATATATGTCTATATTTATTATGTTAACCAGTTCCTTTAATTCTTTACAGATTTTGCCCAAAATTTCAAACACAGAAACTTACCTAATAGATTCTTCTCTGATTAACCATTTTCTGACTACTGCTTACTAATTAGACCATATCTCCCCCATCTGGACTCCAAATTAAGTGATTCTAGTAGCTAAAAATCCATGAGACATATATTTATATTTTTCATGTTAACCATTTCTTTTAATTCCTAACCAATTCTTCCCAGAATTTGAAAAAAAAAAAGCTTCCCTAGTTACTCCAAAATCCAAGTTTCTTAGCCTAGCCTTTCCTAAAATTCTAGTTCATCCTTTTATTAAGTCATCTTCCATTTTTCTTCCAAATTTTCACCTAACCATAGAATTACTCATCTCAACATTTAATTGCATTTCTTATTTAATTTAACATATTCCATCATCCACTTCAAAAGAAAAACATAATCAAATTATGCATCACTAAAGGTGTTTCTCAACAGAAATTTCTCATAGTCTTCTTCTAGGTATTTAAGGCCATATTCATTTTATCAATCTAACTATATCCCATGCAAACATAGTCTTCTTCTAGGTAAAAGTAACAATATTTGACTTCTTAAAATTAAGTGAATAAAATATAATGAACTTTAGCAGGCAAACATTTAAACTTTTATGATAAGAGATCTACCAAATTTCTTGGAAAATGATTTGTATAGAAATAAATAAATAATTTCATATATAAGAGATATTCGAGAGGACTCTATTCAGAACCCTACTATAATCCCCAAGCACACAACATAGGAAGGCAATCCATATCCGAAAGGCATTAAGCCTAACAACAGAGTTTACCCATAATGATAATAGTATGAAGGCATTCATCCTAATAACTACAATAATAGAAGACATTTTGCTACTCCTTTACTCAATGTAGTCATGTAATATCCCATAATTTTTAAATAGTGTATTTTGTCCTAGTAACTACATTTTATGCAAAAATGTGTATTTTTTTCTTAAAAGTAGATATATTTTATTTATATTATGGGTAGTCTTATGGTTTTAAAGCGTAAAGGAAAATTTTAGCTAGAACAAAAGTATGTTTGGGCCCCTAGAAATTTTATGTATGGAACTTTTAAAACAAATCTATATACATTAAAATTTGGTGATATAAATTTCTAAAATTTATCTCATAAAAATATAGTTACATGGAATTTCCCATTTTACCCTTTTATTACGTGAAACTTCCAAGAATTTCCCCTAAAAGAGTTTGGTTGTATGAAGGTACAAAAATGCCTCTGAAGTTTTCTCTTAGCCGCAAGTTCTCTAGAATTTTTTGCTTCCTTTTTGTTCTCTGTTTCGGGTGTCCTCCTTCCCATAGCCTAGCCTTCAAGTCCAACCAAACCTTCAACCATGAAACAATATATGTATCTATAAAGTAGCATGAAGTTAAGGAGGTGTTATGGAAAATCTCCATTGAAGGCAACAGTTTTGATCTTCAGCCAACCTAAACGAAAAATTCAAATTTTTGTGTTTTTGTGTTTTCTAGAATTTCTAGGCTTATATATGTGTTTTGGGTTTAGAATAATATAAGTATACAATTTTTTATCATCATACAACAATTTTGGGTTAAAATCGTGAATTTGTTCCTTGGTGAAAAGTAATATGAACAATGTGAATAGTATCCATATAAGGAATTTTCATAATTTGATTGTTTTGGTTGTAAAGCACAAATTTGAGGTACAAGAAGTTTGGTTGATTTTTGGAAAATAACCAAAAAGAGTTAGCCGAATTAGAGTTTGAAGTGGGTGGGTAAATATTATGAGCTATAATTTGTGAAAGTAGGAATTGATTTATAAAATGTATGTTATCAATTTTGTAAGTAACATTAGGTAGTTGAATATGTTATGTTGTAGCAATGATCTAATTTATGGGGAACTCGTTAATTGGTATGAAATTGTGAGTTATATAGTATGGAGAGATATGCATACTAAAGTAAGTATTAGGGATGGAAATTGAGACATGTTATTGTAAGAAATGAGATTAATCTAGGTTAGGTTACTTAAAGTGCATAGAGATTTATAAGATGGATGGTTGGTTATAAGACTTTAGGATGGTACTATTGAGTTAAATATTTGGAGTTCGCTTATGATGTTGAAAGATAGCTAATAAGGAGTTTTATGAATGATTATTATATGAGTGTAGTCTTATGGAATATGATGCATATTTGGAACTAGGCATTCTATACCTAATGGTTAAAGGATATGGCAAGACATGTTATTCTAGTAAATAGAATTATAATGAGTTAGTAGAAATTAAACATTATGGAGGCATGAGAAATAAATGAGGAATATTTAACCCCAAGAGGATAATTTGTGAGGACATATATATCAAGGGATTTTATGAATGTTATACCTTGGTTAAAAAACTTAGGATTATCAATATGTGATGGAGATTACAATTATAAAGGCGTTTAGAGGTGAAAACTTTAGGATTATTACAAAACTAGGAATATGTAAGTTAAGATTTCATGTATGAAAAACTATTGGATGGACGTAGTTTTGTAGTATATATGTGAATTAGAATGGAATACATAGGGATGTTGTATCCCTGATATTAAGGATGTATAATAAGATTTTTAGGAGCATTTGAGTATGGATTTCTTCATGGTGCCAACATAATGCTCAATTGATGCAAGAATTTTAGGAATTTTGTGTTCTGTAAATTTAGGTAAATCAATTAAGTTCTTTTGTTAAATGATATGGATTATACAAAACTTGTATATCTTGAGCATAAATTATTGAAGAAGTGGAAGCTATGGATTATGTTATAGTTAGATGAAAGAGTAGGATAAATAGATACTTAAGGTACTGAGTGATTGATTATATGGTCATGATTTGCGTTTGAAAATGGAGATGAGTTAAGTACTATTATGATAAGAGAAATCATTGCACATGAATTTAGAATTAGTGATTTAGTTAAGTTGGGAATTTGTTTGATAAAGAACATAGTTGGAGATATGAGACTGATGATTTCAAAGAAGTTATAAAAATATAAATTATTATAAAGGATTTTGTGTGTGTGTGTGTATATATATATGTAACATAATTTTGAGTATGATATAATGAAACCTTGAATGATGCTGAACATTTGTTATTTTAATTAATATTCGAATGAAGATTTAATAAAAAATGAATACAAAAGAAAAACCCTAGAGTTAAAAAGTTATGAGATAGAAATGTATTGATGTGTATCTTATATGTATTTTGTAATGAATGAAAAAAGGATATGTGACTATTCTAACTGAATGTGAATGTTTATAGATTGGATGCCTAGTGTGCCATTCATACTAGTTCTAAAATATGTGATATGACATTATTCAAATTTGGATTCATGTTTGGAAAAAAGGAGCATATTAAATAAAAATTTTCTTTCTTAAATTTTATTTAATAAGTACATAAATAAATAGTTAAAATATAAAATAGTTGTAAAGGATTTATTTTAGAAATATTATTAGCTAGCAACAACAAATGCTAGCCTCGGTGCACCTTAAGTTCTATATTACGAGCTTTTGCCTGATAGATTACAGACTTATGCTTGATGGATTACAAGCTTTCGCCTATGGACTTTATGGGTTTTTGTTTAATGGATTATGATCTTTTTCTTGATGAATTACATGCTACTACTTGACATATAGTGATTCACCATTATAGATTGTGTGTTTAATGGAACAATGATTTACTCTTGCGAACTGTGTGTCTAATGGAAAAGGTGATTATTCCTTCCCTTGTTGTGTGCTTAGGAAAGAATTTTATGGTTTTGATGTGGGATCCTATTATCAAACCTAATAATAAAATGAATGGAAATAAAATAAATATAAAAATATAATCTTAATTGATTTTTTTAATAGTTTAATATAATTAAAATAAATAACCAAATATTGTGAGGTATAATCTAATATGAACCTAATGCTACATAAGAAACCTTTTGTTATAAGAAAAATTCATATGTACAGTTAGCAAAGGATAAGAAGAGATGTCTATTAAAGTATGTGAAAAAGATTTGTCTTGAGAAGTCTGTTCCTAATTGATTGATTGTGAATCTCTTGAGGAAGCAAGGATAGTGACAGGACAAAACAAAAATAGTTAATATGTTCAATCTAACAATTATGCCTAATTTGTTTCAAGTAATATTTTAGAGGATGTTACAAAAATTTATACAAATGGTATTATTGACAAGGATAGTAATGGGCTAGAACTTCTAGAATATAGTATATGGAAGTTGAATATTAAATCTTGAGTCTAGTAAAGTTGAGTAAATGGACTAAATATGAACATTAGATTATATAATTTAGATCATATTTAATAAAGTATAGTCTGATATGGACAATGCTATTCTACATTTTATAGTGGTATTATTTGCTCATTAAATCCCAAGATTAATTCCATTTCTTTATATATTTTTCAGTTAGAAACAGAGGGCTGCAACAATGTCTAGTAGATTAGGTTGTTCCTGGTGAGCCTAAATTATGTTTTTGCCTTATTTATTTTTTTATTTGTATAACTATTGGAAGTTTAGAGTTTTCTTCATTACCATAGACAGGATCCACATTTTCAATGTACATCAATACGATTGTTTATGAAATCTTCATATTAATTATTAACGAATCTCTTGATGTATCTAAAGTTGAAAGTAAAAAAATTGGTCGATGATTTTGCCTATGGGAATAATAGTTATATTTATGTGTATGGTTCTTTGAAGCTAGATATTTAGTTATGTTTTAAATGAAAATAAACTTTTAAATAAGTCTTTGATTGTTTTACAAGTTTAAGGTTTATGTTGCTTGGAATAAGTGATATGTTTTCTTTAAGTAGGCCTATAGAATGACGAAATACCTCATTCATACTGGATACATGCTCAAAATTCTAGACTGTGACAAGTCAGAAGGCATTATGCTTAATTCAAGGTGTATAAGGGATATCATTAAGAGTGTTTATAAAAAGATTCATCCTAAGGAAAAGTAGTATACTAAAACATATTTATACTAAAATAGTTTTAGAAATTTTTTAAAACTAGTATCTCCATCAAACGATTTATTTTTTACACTTCTAATATAATTCATATATTTCTTTTAGAAATAGTACCATATATCAAATTCAATGCTTTTAAGTCATAACATATTGGTAGATTCAGAGTATACCAATCAATCAGATCACATTTTTTGAAGAAATTTCTAGTCTCAAATAAAATTTCTAAATACCTACTCATATAAACTAGTTTATAGTCACAATACATCAAGTAACATCTCATAAATTTTAATAATCAGCCATTTTCACAAGACAGTTTAGAAAAAATTTCAATTCTAATACAATTCCATTCTTTGCAAGTTTGATGGAGGTTATTGTGTAGTCTAAGCTTGTGCTATGTACCTAAGAACTCTTGGATGAAAAAAATGACAACTAAAGTGTTATCATATACTTAAAATTTCCTTAAATTTTAGAAAAGACCCGTATATTAACTATTATCTTTCTTTTAGAAAGTTTGAACATATAGAATAATATATAATCCACCAGAATAATAAATGATACATGAAAAAAATAAAATAAGTTATAGTAAGTATTATCTACTTCTAGACAGATAAGTTAATATGACTATTTTTCACGATAGTGATTAGAATGTTGTTCGACCATAAAGCCTTGAGCATTTATGTAATATTCGGCAATTGTCAAATAATAATGTTTTGCTATAAACAAGTATATTTTTATTTTAAATGATGATGTTTCGCTAAAAGCAAATATATTTTTAATTTAAATGATTTTGTCTTGCATTAAATAATTATATTTGGCTCCAAATAATTTTTTTAATAAATATTCTTTATTTTAATATGCATAAATATATTTTTATATTTTGATTTATTTTATTAGAAATTTTATCAAGAAAATTCATGGTTTAAGATTATAACTAAAGTTGTGCAAAAAATATAGATTTTGGGAAGCTTTTTAGGAGATTTTACTATATATATATGGATAAAGCACATAATAATAATAGAATAATAATAAAAAAAGAAAGAAAAGTGCACGGTGAGGATGCAAGAAGCTCAGGCAATAAAAGAACTTTACTCCTACCCTCCATTTTTTTACTATCCTTCTTTTTCTCTCTAAGGTTTCATCTTCTCTCTTCAATTTCTCTCAATCTAGACAGCTATTTGAGATGTTAGAGGTACCGTTGGACATAAGGTGATGAGAACTTCAAAATCCACTAATTATGTTCACCAGAAACTCACGAGAATCTCGCGAAAAAATCGTGGACAGTAAATGTGATGGGTGAGGCTTCTGATTTCAAATTTATTTGACTTTTTGGGTGTTTTTTAGCCCTAAAATCATGTTTAGGAGGTAGTTTCTGACCAAATAGTATGATTTGCGACCTTAAATCATGAAATTGTTCTCCGGTGAACAATAATGTAAATAGTGTTTTGTGTTTGTGTGAATAGTGCATAAACAATGTATAAATAGTAACCACGATTTGAATTTTTAAGCTTAGTTTGGTCCAAATCAAAAAGCATGAAATAGGGGTTTAAGTAGTCTAGTTGTTTTAGGGAAAAAGCAAGAAAAATCTATCCTAGTTGAAGCTCAAAGTTGGTGAGTAAATAGCATAAATTTTAATATAAAGAAAAATTATATTATGATCTTTAAAATTTCTATGTATGGAATTTGATTATGTAATATAAATTTTTCACTCCTTCATTATGGTTGAATTAGTGGCTTTGAGTGACACATAAATTCAATTGAATTTAGGTGGAAATATATGAGAATATGGATAGTGTTTAGAGCCAACATGTGATTGAGGAATGTCACAAAAAGGGATGATTTGAGTTGTAACGTATTGATTTGAGAATTTACTAAGGAGAAATTTATGGAAAAATTTAAATAAATTTGTCATATTCATGTTGAGATGATGGAGTTAATGTTTTATACATTTTAGGTGGATTAATAAATGGTGAGTTGCAAATGAGTTTAGATGTTCAAAAACGTAGAGGCAACTAAGGAAGTTGAATTATGGTAGAACATTGATTAAGGTCTTCTACGTGTGTGCTCTCTGTGAACCAAGAACTCATTAATGTATAAGTGAGTTAGAAGACTGAAGTACTATATATTCATGAATGAAGTATTATGAAATGAAGGTTTTGCATATATATGTATTTGTGTGTGTGGCCAAAAGATTTTTCATGGTCTTACCTTAACAAAAGAGAGGTATGCTGGTTAATCTGTAAAGTGAAAGGATAAGGCGTGAGCATTGAGTAAGAACTGAAGTTGGGTAAATTATATATAGGCATTTGGATTTGGCGTTGATAGGATAAAGGGAAATATAAGGTGAGTAGCTTAAGTGACCAACAGGTAAGGTTGTAGAGTAAAGTAGGTATGATGTACCAAGGAGCTATGTTGGTTGACAATGGGTAAATTTATGACAGGATTTGGCAAGATATCATATGTTGGGTTGTAATTCATACAAAGATGAATACAATGTCAAAATGCAAGTGCACGTGTCGTGACCAAGTAATAAAGTGATGAGTGAGTATCGTCCCACGAGAAGTGAACTAAAACTTTTTAGAGACTTTTTGCTGTATGAATGCTGTAGCAACGTTAAGATGTTTCACAAGATTGGAATAGAAATGGATTGACTGACTGTAACTATAACTGAAATAAAGAGTAATAGGAAATAAAAGGGGAAACTAAATTGGGAGAACTAGGGTTGCTCAGGGTTGCCATGGACTATAGCACTCATTTATGCTCTAGGCTTTGCTGCAACAATTTTTCTGAGTGCCAGATTCAGTCCTGAATAGAGTCTTCCCAGACTGCCATTCCTTATAATTCCAAGGTTCAGACTTGCATTCCTGCTTCAGTCCTCACCTCCAAATTGTGCATGAAGTTCATTATGGGACTAATGGGGTACCCGTATATCCCTACATGAGGTAACCCCTTACATTCAACTTTCTCCCAGCCTTCATTACCCTTCCAGGTTAATGTTGGCCTTAGTTTTCTTCCTCCAAACTTTTGTTATTAAGGAAAGAAAAAAAAACAAGAAACGCAATTGAATGGTGAACAACAACTGCAACGAAATGAATTAATAATAAAAATGTGCATCAGTTCATTACAACCCTTGTGCAACCCTAGCTGGAAACTAGCCAAGTCTCATGGGTACACTGGTTACAAAAATCCCAAAAACATTAGTATGCATCCTAAGTGATTTAAATAAAATTACAAAGTGCAGTTCTTTCTTTTTGATAAAACAGTAATATAACAACAGGGGACAATTCCCTTCTGCAAAACTATTCCCTTAATGATGCACCTCTCGGTGTCAACACATCCTCGGCTATGGTGTTTTGTCCTCCAAGTTCTCCCTTGCTTTCTCTCGTCCCCCTCCGGTTCTCTGCAATAGCTGCTTTATGGCCTTTTATAGACAGCCCTTGTGGTCCCAGTAAAGTGCCCTGGGTTGCTGACATTCCTTCTGCTCTGCAGCCGGCGCCCTTGTTGTGTAGCTTTTTCCTCTCCACTTTCAGTAGTGGAGGCAGTTCTGTACCAACAGCCTGCAGTGTCCCTGCTACTGTCCCCTGCTCAATGGTGGCTGCTCCTGCTGCGCAGCTCTGCCACCTGCACCATATCAAATAGAATCAATGTATTGCAGGAAAGAGAGAGCAGCTCACCCACTATCACCCGGGGTTCTGCTATTGTTACCACATATGCTTATTGAAATGCTGCAGCAATGAGGTAGCTGATGTTATATCTAGAAGAGTCATCCCATTTAATTAAATTAGGGGGTAAGAGTGCTTAAAACACCAGAAAAATTTAGTAAACATACACGGACAACACATAGAAACTATAATGAAATGCAGTTATCAAATCCCCCCAAACTTAAAGGATTGCTTGTCCCTAAGCAACCTACTCTGTTCACTACATTCCTACCACCCAGAAATTCCAGACTTTTCTCATGCATGAATCCATAGTTCTGCTGATAGCTCTCAACTCTCAGGATTTCTTCCATATAAGGGATACCACAAACCTTTCTCCCAATCACAGCAAAAACCTTATTTGAAGTTGTGTGTGTGACATGGACAGTTTCCCTAAGAGCTACTTAGGTAAAAAACAGCCAGAGTTCCTAAGACTTTCATGCTAGTATATCGATCTTCTTAGGTTAAGCTGGCATTCATTATAGGTGCAAACAGGGCAGTAAATGTGGGGGGAGTGGTAGCTCACTGATTTTCTTTCTTTATTGTTTTTTTTTTGCATAGATCTTATTCTAGCCAAGGTCATTACAGCCTTTTGACGCGAATGACAACATGTTCAATGATGCAGGCACCCGGTTACTCAGCCTTATCACCCTTAAACTGCTTCCCACTCATACTCTATATCCATGTTTTACGCAAAGGCACACATGGGGCTCATGCATACCCATAGTTACTAAGGAACTACAGAGCATTGGAGTGTCCACTCTATGTCCCTGTTTTACGCAAAGGCACACATGGGGCTCATGCATACCCCTGGTTACAAAGGAACTACAAAGCATTAGAGTGTCTATATTTCTTTCTTTATTTCCTACTTCCCCCCTCAAACTTAAGCCTTTTTGACCCTATGCGTCTGCCTCTTTTATAATTCTACAGAGAGCTCTCAATACTAGCTCTAAGACTTAGGTCCAATTTCTGAAAGATCACCAAATTTTTCTTTGGAAAACTGCCCATGATCCTGTACTCATTAGAAGAGGGTTCTGTGTGATTGGGTGAGGTTGTAGGTCTCCTATTTTGGTTTCTAGCGAACTACCCAATCCTCCTCATGGAGTATCCCAGAACTTTCAGCAGGCTATGCAAAATGCAGAATTTTTTTTTATGAAGGGAAATACATCTAAGTCAGATAATTTCTATAGGTAGCAACCAGTAACACTGCAGTTTCATCTAATTCAGTTAGGCACAAATATCAGCACTCAGACAAAGAGAACAAAAATAAACAAGTCTAACCTAACATTTGCTCTAGCAAATACTATAGCATAAAATCAATGCTTTAGCAGATACCACAGTAATGAACAAAACACAAAAAGTGCCACAGCAACATTATATTATTCCCAGCAGACATTATATCACACCCCTCAAACTTAAATTGAGCAGTGTCCTCACTGCTGATGCAATGGCCATAAAACACAAGACATACAAAAACAGAAGCAGAAGCAAAGGAATTCCAAATACAGCAGAGAAGGAAGAAGAGTTCAGGGAACTTCCTGAGGGTGTTAGCAGGTATGCTGCAGCACCCTAAGGGAATTGACCCCCAGAAGACCTTGATGAACTTCTAAGCCCACTCCTCCGCTATGTTGATTGCTCTAGGGCCTTTCTTTTGTGCATCATTGCTGCCTTTTTTGCAATGGGCTCATTATCATCAAAGGACTCAGTTCTCTCTGGTCTCTGGTGAGGTTCCGGATGGGGTTCCTTGCTGGAGGAGGATCCTTCGGAATCCTTGTGCTGCTCTATCTGTGGTTCAGGTGCTGGGGCTGACTCCTCGAAAGTGGTATGGAGCAAGTCAGTTGGAAACTCTGGGAATAAGAAGAATTGCTTAAAGTTCTACTCCAAGTTGGTGTAGAGGGCGAAGTCCCTCTGCTGTTCATAATGCCAAAAGGTCTGCTGATGTTGCAGCAACTGTGCTTGCTGTCTGAGGATTGTAGCTTGTTGTTGTAGAATATGCTGAAGGGTCTTGTCAGCTGGCTGAGTGGCAGAGGAAGAAGCAGATGGTCCAGCAGCTTGTGGAGGGTCTCGAGAGGCAACTGGTAGGTGTGGGGCTGCTTTCTCCAGGACAATCCGAGCAATGGTGGTAGTAGTAATGGGGTTGGTGTCCTTCAAGACTTCTTCATCAATGAAGACTGGTACTCCATGATTCTTGCACAGTATGGTGATGAGGGAGGGAAAAAATAGGCTTCCTTTTTTTTGGCTGGCGCATGCTTGGATTTGGCCACTGATGATGCGGCCAACATTGAGTGGTCTACCGAGTATGAGTGCATCCACCATTGCTACTCTATCTCAGCTCACCATCTGCCCATGGGTGGAAGGTAGCAGACGAGTCTTGAGAAAATGATACTAGACTTTCGCTGTCGGCACCAGGGAAATCCGATTGATAGTGGTGGAGCCCTGAGGAGATTTATCCCAGGTGGTGCCAGCAAGGCACACCTAGGTGAGCATTGTATCCCAGTCTTCATCCCGCAAACCATGTAGATAGTCCTCATACTTGTCCTCTTCATCTGGTAGATTGTAGGCCTTATTGATTGAAGCTTGGTCAAAATGCACCTTCGTCTCCCGAACTGTCACCCACTTGTCAATTTCTGGTGAGAAGTTCGCATAGAATTCCTGAACCAGAGGAATGAGGGCCGTTTGCGGGTGGCTTGCAAAATTTTCCCAACCCCTCTGCTTGACTACTGTGCCAACGTACATTGGCATCCCTAAATCTCTAGAGGAGGTGAAGGTGAACCCTTTTCTCAGCGCAGAAGTTTTGGGGTATGATCTCTTCATCGTGCTTCTGTCGGTTTTCCTCAGAGGTGAATTTCTTCACCTTGCTTGCTTTTCTTGCCACCGTCTTGATTCTAGGCATGATTGGTTCGAGGGTTTGGAGGTAGGGGTTTCCGAAACGAAGGAGGTGAGGAGGTTGTAGGGCTTTGAGAACTCAGGAGAGGTGAAGTGGGAAGGGGAGTTGTAGAGTTGAAAAACGTGGGTGTCTTAACTCGAGGGTGAAGTGGGTTAGAAGTTGCAGAGGTTAAATACCGTGGGTGTCTTATGGCCTTCTGCCAGTTTTCCCGCCCACTTAAAATTTTTTTTTTTACGGTTGGGAAACTCCTTCACCTAGGACTAAACGCAATTGCTGCAGCAACTATTGCAGCAATACTGCCTTGCCTACGCTTTTGCTGCAGTAGAGGTGGCTTGCCCAAAAATCTTGCTATAGCAGAGCCAAGCCTACCTCACCTAGTTTTTTGTTGCAGCAAAGTAAGAACCTTCCTGCAGCCTGCTATGTTTCCCTACCTGTGTAGCAAACAAAAATGTGATTAAATTCGCAAATCAAATAATCTAAAAATTGTTACCTTTACTAACAACAGATTTAAACATGGGTTGCCTCCCATAAGCGCTTATTTTACAGTCTTCAGCCTGACTTCTTTCCTGTTCATTCCTCTTGCAGCTGAATGGAGGTGTGCTGTCTATCCACATCACCTCCTAAATAGTGCTTGACCCTTTGTCCATTAACCCTAAATGTCCTCCCCTCCTTTTTTTCTTCCAATTCAATTGTGCCAAAGGGGAAGACCTTGCTTATGCGGAAAGGACCAGACCAACGTGATTTTAACTTCCCAGGAAACAAGGTCAGCCTAGAGTTGTACAGTAGTACTCTCTGTCCTACTTTGAAGTTCCTGGGTTGTATCTTCTTGTCATGCCATTGCTTTGCTTTCTCCTTGTATAGTTTGGCATTCTCATAGGCCTGACCACGAAATTCATCCAGCTCATTTAGTTGCAGCATACTCTTCTCACCCGCAGCTTCCAGGTTCAAGTTTAGCTTCTTCACTGCCCAATAAGCTCGATATTCCAACTCTATTGGTAGCTGACACGCCTTCCCGAATACCAATCTATATGGTGACATGCCCAGAGGTGTCTTATAGGCTGTTCTATAGGCCTAAAGTGCATCATCCAACCTAGAGGACCAATCCTTCCTCGTGGGGCCTACTGTTTTTTCCAAGATTCTCTTGATCTCTTTGTTGGAGACTTCAGCCTAACCACTCGTTTGTGGGTGATAGGGGGTTGCCACCTTGTGCCTTACTCCATATTTGGCAAGTAGTGCCTTAAACTGCCGATTGTAGAAATGGGTCCCTCCATCGCTGATGATGGCTCTGGGGGTTCCAAACCTTGTAAAGATGTTTCTCTTCAGAAATATGGTCATGACTTTGGCTTCATTAGTCTGGGATGCACTGGCTTCCACCCACTTTGAGACATAGTCTACAGTTACAAGGATGTATTGATTGCCGAAACTCGAGGGAAATGGTCCCATGAAATCTATTCCCTAGACATCAAATAATTCCACCTCTAAGATGTTGTTTAGTGGCATTTCATATCTGCGAGATATGTTTCCTGTCCTCTGACACCGGTCACATTGCTTTACAAAGGAGTAGGAGTCCTTGAATAGGGAGGGCCAATAAAACCCTGCCTGCAACACCTTGCTTGCAGTTCTAACTCCTCCAAAATGACCTCCATAAGGGGAAGCATGGCATTGCTGTAGGATTTGCTCCATTTCTTTGCTGGGTATGCATCTCCTAATCATCTGATCAGCACATTGTTTGTAAAGGTATGGTTCATCCCAGTAGTATGAGTTTACCTCATGCAAAAAAATTTTCTTCTGCTGCCACGTCAAGTCTGGTGGGAGCATTCCACTCACAAGGTAATTTACATAATCAGCATACCATGGCACATCATCTTGAGTCAGGAGATAGAGTTGCTCATCTGGAAATCTTTCGTTGATGTCATCTGCTTCAGAGATGTGCCCTTCCAACCTGGATAGATGGTTTGCCACTTGATTTTCAGTTCCTTTCCTGTCTTTGATCTCTAGATCGAATTCTTGAAGCAAAAGCACCCACCGAATGAGCCTGGGTTTGGAATCCTTTTTCTTAACCAAGTGTTTGATGGTAGAGTGGTCTGTGTGCACTATCACCTTTGTTCCTACCAGATATGCTCTGAATTTCTCAAAGGCAAACACTACTACAAGCAATTCCTTCTCTGTCACAGTGAAGTTCAGTTGGGCACCTTGCAGCATTTTGCTAGCATAGTAAATAGAATGAAACAGCTTGTTTCTGTGTTGCCCTTGGACAGCCCCCAATGTTGTTTCACTAGCATCACACATTAGCTCAAATGGGGAGGTCCAGTCTGGTGCCACGATAACTAGGGCTATACTCAACTTCTGTTTGAGATCGCAGAATGTTGTCATGCAACTTTCATCAAAACAAAAAGTTATGTCCTTTTCTAGCAAACTGCATAAAAGTTTGGCAACCTTAGAAAAGTCCTTAATGAACCTCCTATAAAATCTTGCATGTCCCAGGAAGCTTCGAATGCCCTTGACCGAGGTGGGAGGAGGCAGTTTCTCAATGATTTCCACCTTGGCCTTGTCATCCTCAAGTCCTCTTTGAGAAACCTTATGCCCCAGCACGATCCCTTCTTTTACCATAAACTGACACTTCTCCCAGTTTAGCACCAAGTTTGTTTCCTCACACCTTTGCAAGACTTTAGCAAGGTTTCCCAAGCATAGGTCAAAGGAGTCCCCAAAGACTGAGAAATCATCCATGAAGATTTCTACAAATTGCTCAACCATTTCTGTAAATATTGCCATCATGCATCGCTGGAATGTTGCTAGAGCATTGCACAGCCCAAATGGCATCCTTCGAAATGCAAAGGTACCATAAGGACATGTGAATGTGGTCTTATGTTGATCTTCTGGTGCTATAGCAATCTGGTTGTACCCTGAGTACCCATCTAAGAAACAATAGTATTCCCTTCCAGCAAGTCTATCTAACATTTGATCAATGAATGGCAGAGGGAAGTGGTCCTTCCTAGTGCTCTTGTTCAGCTTCCTATAGTCCATGCAAATCCTCCAACCGGTCACAACCTTGGTGGGGATGAGGTCATTGCTATCAGTTTCCACCACAGTCATACCCGCTTTCTTAGGGACACACTAGACCGGACTCACCCAAGAACTATCTAATATTGGGTAGATAATTCCAGCATCTAGCCACTTGATAATTTCCTTTTTAACCACCTTCTTCATTATTGGGTTGAGCCTTCGCTGAGGTTCTATGGACCCTTTTTCATTGCTTTCCAAGAGGATCTTATGCATGCAAAATGAGGGGCTGATTCCCTTAATGTCAGCAAGTGTCCAGCCAATGGCCCTTCTGAATTTCTTCAGTGTCAGGACCAATTTCTCCTCTTGTTCCTCTGTCAAAAGTGCTGAGATAACCACAGGAAGAGTGGTTGTTTATCCTAAATATGCATACTTAAGGTGTGTTGGTAGAGGCTTCATCTCTAAGACTGGTGGCTCCTCCACTCATGCTTTCAACAGCCTTGAATATGGTGGGGTCACATATAATGGCTCCTTTATTGGCTCCTGCTTCCTAAAGCCTTGCCTGACATCAATCCAGGCCCATTCCTTCTCATCTTCTCCTTCAGAATCTGAGTGGTCTGTCCATGCTGCTGCTGGTGGCTCCTTACAGCATTTTTCCAACTATTCTGATGCTAATGTGTCTATCATAGACACCACTACACATTCCTCTTCTTCACTGGCAAACTTCATGGTCTGGAGCACATTGAATGTAACCTGCTCATCCTGGACTCTCATGGTTAATTCACCTTTTTGAACATCAATTAGTGTCCGGCCAGTTGTTAGGAATGGTCTGCCCAATATAATTGGTACCTCTGCATTAACTTCATAGTCCAGAATTATGAAGTCTACTGGAAAGATGAACTTGTCCACCTTAACCAGGACATCCTCGATCTTTCCTTCTGGGTGTGCTATGGATCTGTCTGCTAGTTGTAGTGAGACTGTGGTAGGCCGAGCTTCTCCAATTCCTAGCTTCTTAAATATGGTCATTGGCATGAGGTTGATGCTTGCTCCCAAATCACAAAGTGCCTTGCCAAAATACTGGTTCCCAATTGAACAAGGTATGGTGAAACTGCCTGGATCCTTAAGTTTGGGTGGCAACTTATTTTGTAGCATAGCACTGCATTCTCTTGTGAGAGTAACAGTCTCAAACTCACCAAATCTCATCTTCTTGGTTAGGATGTCCTTCATGAATTTCACATAATTCGGCATCTGCTCCAGTGCTTCCACCAGAGGAATGTTGATGTGTAGTTGTTTTAGGACATCTAGGAACCTTCTAAATTGCTGGTCATTCTGCTGCTTCTAAAATCTCTGAGGGAAGGGGGGAGGTAACTTAGCTTGCTGCATGCCTTGCTGTGGCAAAGTTGCCGAATTCTGCTGTGGCATAGCTGTAGCATTTCCTCCAGAGGTGGTTGCTTCCTCGTTTACCTCCTCTTCTTACTTCTTTTTGTCTTTTTTCTTTTCCAAAGGTACAGTGGAGTCTGTCTGGTCTTGCCCTCTTGCTTTTGGTGCTTCCACCATCTTCCCACTCCTTAGGGCTATAGCCTTGCAATGCTCTTTCCCTTCTCTCCTGGGGACTTCAGTATTACTAGGAAGTGTCCCTGGGGGTCTGCTTTTTAGTTCATTGGCAAGCTGCCCCACTTGAGTTTCCAGATTCCGCAATGAGGCTGCTTGACTTTGGATTAGAGCATCATTCCTTGCCATATATTCCTTTAGCAAGGATTCCAGCGAAGTGGGGGCTTCCTGAGGCTGTTGTCTTTGCTGCTGGAAGCCTGGTGGGCCCTGTGGTCTTTGCGGGGTAGAGTTGCTCCCTTGTCCTATACCATAGTTACTCTAGGAGAAATTGGGGTGTTGCCTCCATCTTGGGTTATATGTGTTGGAGTAGGGATTGTTATTGCAATTCATATTACCCACGAAACACACTAATTCTGGGTTTGAGTGACAAGCTTCAAATAGATGAGGTCCATTACATAGTACACAAGATGGTCCAGTTTCTTGGACTGCACTGGCTGCTTGAGGGCAAACAATTTGCTGGCTCTTCAAGACATTAACTAGTGAAGCTAGCTGGGCTGTAAGAGAAGTTAATTCACTCACTTCGTGCATGCCTACTGCTTTCTTTCCAGTTGAAACTTTGTCCATTGGCCATTGATAGTTGTTACTGGCCATCCTTTTGAGCAGCTCATGTGCTTCATTATATGTCTTGGATAAGAGTGCCACATTAGCTGTTGCATCCACTATGGTACGGGTTTGGGCATTGAGGCCATTGTAAAAGGTCTCCATCTGAATGCAGTAAGGAATTCCATGATGGGGGCACCTCCGTAATAACTCTTTATACCTCTCCCAGGTCTCATACAAAGATTCACCTTCTAATTGCTGGAAAGAGGTGATGTCATTTCTCATTCTGGCATTCTTGGTGGGCGGGAAGTATTTTAGCAGAAATTTTTCTGCCAAATCACTCCAGTTAGCAATAGAGTCAGGTGGCAGAGAGTTCAACAATGCTCTTGCTCGGTCTCTTAATGAATAAGGGAACAGTTTTAGCTTGAGCACTTCTTCTGTTACCCCATTCATTTTGAAAGCATCCGTGACTTCCATGAACACTCTTAAGTGAAGGTGAGGGTCCTCTGTCGGCATTCCACTGAATTGCCCTGCAATTTGCAGCATCTGGAACATTACTGGTTTGAGCTCAAAATGTAGAGCCTCGATCTCTGGTCTCACAATGCTCGGGTTCAACCCATTCAGGTTTGGTTGAACATAAGCATTTAAGACCCTATCTCTATCGTCCATGTTGTCTGCTCCATTCTAATTAGCCATCTCTGCTTGCTGCTGGTGTGTTAACTATCCTCTTCTTCTCAAAAGCGTTCTTTCTATCTCTGGATCTAAAGGCAGAAGTTCTTTGTCAGCTCGGCTCATGCACTGTGTTACCAGCTCAACAAGACACCAAAGTAAAATGATATACAACAAAACAATACTTCACACAGTTGGGTATCCAAAAATAAATTTTAAGTTGACACTCCCCGGCAACGGCGCCAAAAACTTGTTGGGTTGTAATTCATACAAAGATGAATACAATGTCAGAACGCAAGTGCACGTGTTGTGACCAAGTAATAAAGTGATGAGTGAGTATCGTCCCACGAGGAGTGAACTAAAACTATTTAGAGACTTTTTGCTGCATGAATGCTGTAGCAACGTTAAGATGTTTCACAAGATTGGAATAGAAATGGATTGACTGACTGTAATTATAACTGAAATAAAGAGTAATAGGAAATAAAAGGGGAAACTAAATTGGGAGAACTAGGGTTGCTCAGGGTTGCCATGGACTATAACACTCATTTATGCTCTAGGCTTTGCTGCAGCAATTATTCTGAGTGCCAGATTCAGTCCTGAATAGAGTCTTCCCAGACTGCCATTCCTTACAATTCCAAGGTTCAGACTTGCATTCCTGCTTCAGTCCTCACCTCCAAATTGTGCATGAAGTTCATTATGGGACTAATGGGGTACCCGTATATCCCTACATGAGGTAACCCCTTACATTCAACTTTCTCCCAGCCTTTATTACCCTTCCAGGTGAATGTTGGCCTCAGTTTTCTTCCTCCAAACTTCCGTTATTAAGGAAAGAAAAACTAACAGGAAACGCAATTGGATGGTGAACAACAACTGCAAGGAAATGAATTAATAATAAAAATGTGCTTCAGTTCATTACAACCCTTGTGCAACCCTAGCTGGAAACTAGCCAAGCCTCATGGGTACACTGGTTACAAAAATCCCAAAAACACTAGTATGCATCCTAAGTGATTTAAATAAAATTACAAAGTGCAGTTCTTTCTTTTTGATAAAACGGTAATATAACAACAGGGGACAATCCCTTTCTGCAAAACTATTCCCTTAATGCTGCACCTCTCGGTGTCAACACATCCTCGGCTATGGTGTTTCGTCCTCCAAGTTCTCCCCTGCTTTCTCTCGTCCCCCTTCGGCTCTCTGCAATAGTTGCTTTATGGCCTTTTATAGGCAACCCTTGTGGTCCCAGTAAAGTGCCATGGGTTGCTGACATTCCTTTTGCTCTGCAGCCGGCGCCCTTGTTGTGCAGCTTTTTCCTCTCCACTTTCAGTAGTTGAGGCAGTTCTGTACCAACAGCCTGCAGTATCCCTGCTGCTGTCCCCTGCTCAATGGTGGCTACTCCTGCTACGTGGCTCTGCCACCTGCACTATATCAAATAGAATTAGTGTATTGCAGGAAAGAGAGAGCAGCTCACCCACTATCACTCGAGGTTCTGCTATTGTTGCCACATATGCTTACTGAAATGCTGCAGCAATGAGGTAGCTGATGTTATATCTAGAAGAGTCATCCCATTTAATTAAATCAAGGGGTAAGAGTGCTTAAAACACCAGAAAAATTTAGTAAACATACACAGACAGCACATAGAAACTATAATGAAATGCAGTTATCATCATATTGAAAAAAATTAAGGAATAAGTAGGTAATGAAATCATAGGGATGAATATGTAAGAGAAATATGAACTTGTGCAAGTAGTAAACATGTTTGTTATTTTTTAGGAATTGTGCTAGGTACGTGAGGCATGTGTGTATATGTAATGACTCCATTTTTTATATATTTATTCACCACACTAATGAAGTCATTACCAACAGTTCACTGATCCATTCATTTCATGATAATTAATCTCTTAATTTAAGAAAACACAAATTGAGATCAAAGCAGTGTTTCTATTATTAATATTAATTATGTCGCTAGTTCATATACGTATCACAGTGTCCTAGGTGTTACCTATAGTACAAAACATACATATATCTTATGCCCTAATAATCCATATTAGCCTCGTCTGGGGACACTGGTGCGAGTGGTGGCACCTCCTCTAGAACTTTAGCTATCTTAATAATTGATACATCGTTAATCACATGAATTTTCCCAACATAGGGCATCTCTACCCAGTGTATGCTAAAAGTCAAAGTTCTCGAAAATAGCTACATGTTATCACTACTTATCTGAACATGACATGGAATTATAGTGTGATATAATAATCTCAATAGGTTCAACAATAAATCATGATTTCACATACATATCTCATCATGTCATGTTTAGTTGTATAAGCTACAAAATTTCTTAGGCCACAGCAATGCACCTTATCTATGCATATGATAATCATGCAGCTATGATATATAGGGCATGAATAATCATTTCAAAAACATTTGTCATAGGCATATATAATTGTTCAAAATGTCATGGGCATGATCAATTGTTTTCAAAATATTATGGCAAGTAAAAATCACAACTTTATCATATAATGGCTATCAAATGTTCATATCAAGTCAACCTCGGTTAGGGTGAGTATACTCTACTTATTCGGCATTGGCTTATCTCGCTTCGTCTGACATGGCAAAATTATCTTTCTTTTCTCATCATCATAATTATGAATAGGTGTCCCCTATCTAGTGCACCGCACATGTAACATCCCTAATTTCCTTTCTTTTATTAATAAAGGTACATAAATATTTAGTTAAGGAAATAAAATTTGTTAGACAATTTTTAGATATCTAAGAAAATATACTCTTTAGAAATTATTCACCTTATGTGTATGCATAGAAAATGCTTCTAACATTAAGGGAATAAGTAAAGAGAGAAAAACCTAATATGAAAAAAATTTGAAATAACACACTAAAGAGAGGTGAAATTCTTGGTTAAGGAAGATAAATTTTTGGAAAGTAAGTCAAGGTCTTAAAATTTCAAGAAGATTGGATTAAGGTAATTTTTCCTAATTCAAGAGCTAGAGTTCCTAAATTTAACATCTCCACCCTTACATTGGGCTTTCACTTATGGACACTTCATATAGAGTTTTTCCACTTCACATGAGTTTCTAGAAAGCCAATAAGATTGCCCAAGAAAGAAATAAAACATCAACTTGGACTAAGATATATAAATTGGACCGATAGCCCACAAACCATCAAAATATGATCTAGCCATCCATGAAAGGTAGAATTTCAGCCAAAACAAAGAAAATGGGAAAGAATGAGCCCAAATCCAAGAGGAAAAAATAAGAAGCAGGTGAGGAAATAACAGTGTAATAATAATCAAGATTAGATCACATTGCATTAGGACAAAACATCTATATCTCGCATTCATAATTTCAACAAGTAGGTAATAATACATGGCATTACGACAAAATATCTTTATCTTACATTCATAATTTCAACAAGTAGGTAATAATACATGGGATTATTGTAACGCCTGGTTTTATATATATATATATATATATATATATATATATATATATATATATATATATATGCAAGAGACCAGAATTATATCATAGGCTAGACAACTTGTATACATCCCAAAAGCTATATACATCAGAGTTTAGCAGCTTATATACATATACATGTAACCCGAGGTACTGAGCATACATCACAAAAGGAGGAGTACCATGGGGTTACGTCAAAACAATGGGACCTCTATCATGTTGATCATCATCAAGTTCACAATGATTGTGAACTATCCAATGTCTATTGTCTGCAGCTCCAGGAGTAATGTCAGTACAACGAAGGACATCTCTACTGATTTGAACATAGCATCAAAACATAGTGAGATATAAAATCCCAACAAAGTCAACATCCAAAACATATAAATATACAGAAAACTTACATTCTATGTCTAGCTATATAAGCTACAGAAAACATTTTCTCTTTTTATGCATTAAAGGTACTGTAAAATACATGCCAGCCTTTTATAGGTTATGCATCAATATCACGCATGCTAAAATAAAACATGTATTTATAAAATACATGTGCCATTATTCATGGTCCATACATCACTCAGTGGATCATCATCACTCACAGTGGCTCATAGGCCGAAAATCTCTCTCAATTGTAATCCTCAATATGGTGTGAGCCTTACCCCTCCAACTACTCACCCACCCTTTTAGGCTCATTGGTCGGAAGGTCATTCCTGTATTGACCACTCTAGGCTATAGGGTGTCCCCTATCCCGGTACCGTATCTAAGCCACGACCCTTCAGTCACCTTACCTTGTAATGTGCCACACTCCCGGTTCACCTTAATGGGTGAGGGTCATCCTGGACTTGTCAGTCTCCTCAATACAGCAAGGGAGACAACTGTTTCTAGGCCACCCTGCTTCAGAGAGGATCATTCTGACTTGTCAGTCTCCTCAATACAGCAAGGGAGACACCTATTTCCATGCCAACCTGCTTCAGAGAAGATCCTCCTAACAAAGCTTAAGTATTTTATATCTCTCTAGCCACTTAACATAACAAGAGTGTGCATATTAATAAATATCCAGCACATAAACCATACTCATCCTCAAACATGTTACAACAACTCATCATGGATGAACATGCATATCTTAATAACCTTTCATAATATGCATACATCAATAACTCACTTGCAGCCATACATCCAAGCAGTCTATAGTATGTAAATATAGCATTCATGCATTATTCCTCATGCTTCATATACATGATTTACCAACCATACATGATGAAATAAATATAGCACATGCAAATATAACATTCATGCATCACAAAACCTTCACTAACATCCTAAAAATGTTGGTAATTAAATAAGATTTAGAAAGGAAATAGAAAACAAAGAAAAAGGTCAACACAACATGAAGCACGACTGTGTTCCTCCCCGTGTTCCCTCTTCACTTGGCCATGTTTCACACAGGCCAGCCCCATGCACGGTTGTGCTTCGGGCCTTGATCAACAATTTTCCATATTTCTCAAAACTTCAGGATTCCTGCCCAGAGCACGGCTTGGTCGTGTCTCCAAGCACGACCGTGCTCTGGGTACGAAATTCACAAAAAATTTCTTTTTTCTCTCAAATCAACCAAGAAAAACCAACAATCAAAATATTAATGTTTTAAGCATGAAAAATGCAATTTTTCCAGAGCAACCCACGAACCAAAACATGGATTAAAACTCAAAACCAACTACACAAAGTTTTCCCCAAATTATTAGCACATAGATATACATTGTAATAACCGTGAAATTTAACGAAAATTCTAATTAAAGAAAATTTGGAATAAAAGAGATAATTATGAAAATAGAGATAAGAACCGGTAAAAATAAGTTTATTTATTACATGGATTAAAGAATTACATTAACCTCTAATGAATTTTTGTTGTATTTTTAGAAATATTCTTTCTTTTAATATGAATAAAGATATATTTTTCGAGATTTGTTTTATTGCGATTTTTATCAAGAAAAATCATGATTTAAGAGTTTAACCAGAGGTTTATGAGAATGTAAATTTTTAGAAATTTTTAGGATATTTTAGGATGAAAAACAGAATTTATATGAATTTATATAAAAAAAATCCTATTATTAATTATTTAATAATTATTAAAAAAATAAATAAAGAGACACGGGGGAAGGAGGAAACTCCATCTAAAAATTTTCTGAAGAATCGAGAAAGAGGAATAGTGAGTGAATAGTAACCTTCAACTTTTTCTCTCGATCTGGAGTGCCTATTGGCTTCCGATCTCAGAATTGAATGTGCTATTGGATTCATGACGAATAATACTACAGTTTTGACCGATTAATTTTTCAAATCAACCGTTGAATCGTCGTAGATTTGAAGTAGAAAATCTCAGTAAAAGGTAAGTTCTAAAACTTACTTAGAGGTTTCAAATTAGAAATCTGACTCCATAGAAAGATTCAGAAGTTAGATAAACATTAGGATATGAATTTGTTTTGGCGATTTGGTAATTTTTTTGTGGCGGTGAATAGTGATTTTCGGCAGTGAATTGTAATTTCCGACGGTAAATAGTATTTTCCGGCGGTGAACAGTACCTTTAGCGTTGACCTGCGTTGATTGAGCTCCTAGAGGTCAAATTTAGCAAATTCGCAGACATTTTCAAGGTTTTTGGACCTTCTGGACTCGTTGTTGGGGTTTATTTTACCGAATTCGGACTAGAAACGAGGATTTTAAGGCTGTCCAATCTGGAGCCCTTACACTATAAGTAGATAATTCTTCCTATAGCTTATTTTTACTCTTCTTGAACTTTACATTGATAAATGAGTATGATCACATGCATAACATTTATATGTTTCTGAAATGGTTTGAAATATCTAAAATGGTTGAAATATGATATTTAGTTCAAGAAGAGTATGAATTTTGATACACATTGAACATATGATATTTAAATGTATTTCGCATTACATGGCTAAGAAAATATGTTATGCATGTGACGTTGATTTATAAAGTGATACGTTTGCCTCGGATATGGGCATGATTATATGATTCCCCTGATTGGGAAGTTTTGACAAATGAATATTCTGAGAATGAAAAGTCTGTTTTATATTGAGAATTTTATACTGGATTATATGGCATATGTGAATATGGTATTTTCTGTGGAGGAATCCTATTGGAAACACTGTCTGCTAACAGCAGGTGATGTTAGCTCTGGTGCGCACCTTGATTGCCTCAGCTAGCAGGGGAGGTGGTGCTAGCCTCGTGTGAGGTCCAACACATGGGAGATTATATGTGAAGGAGAGCGGGATGCCCCCTATATATGGTCGAGATGCCAGTTATATGATGGCGAGATGCTAGTTATATGAGATGTTATTTGCCTTCCCTTGCTGTGTTCTTGGGAAAGACCCATACAGAGTCCCTTCGCGTGTCCTCTTGAATGGTAGTAGGGCAAACCTCAGCGGGATGCTTGATAACTGCAATTTATTTTAGTTCCTATATGCTTTCTGAGTGCGTTTACTGAGTTGTTCTGGTATTTTAAGCGCTCTTATTCCCTGAATAAATTGAACGGGATGACTCTTTTAGATAAAACACCAGCTACCCCGTTGCTGCAGCATTTTAGTAAGCATATGTGGCAATTATAGCAGAAACCTAAGTGATAATGGGTGAGCTGCTCCCTTTTTCTACAATACGCTGATTCTGTTTGATATGGTGCAGGTGACAGCAGAGCAGGGTTGCGCAGCAGGTGCAGCCTCCACCCAGCAGGAGAGAAAGCAACAAAAACTGACACTGCAGGCTGCTGGCACAGAACTATCCCACTACTGAAAGTGGAGAGGACAAAGCTGCACGCAGAGATGGTTTTGCTACAGAGCAGGGGGAATGACAGCAAAAGCAAGGCAGCTGACTGGGACCACAAGTCTGAACGATAAAGAGAGGTAGAGAGGGGGAGACAAAGGACACACGACAGTGGGGGGTGAAAGGGGAGAATAGCTACACACTAGGAAGAAGCATCAGTAGCAGGGGAGAGAGTGCAATCCCAGAATTCTATTGTTCGTTGTTTTGTTTTCCTTTTTTTTGTTTTCTATCAAGACTGCACTTGCATTTTTTTCTTTTATGACTAGAGATGTATACCAGTGATGTTGGGATTTTTGTAACTAGTGTAACCATGAGGCTTGGCTAGTTTCCGGCTAGGGTTGCGCAAGGGTTATAATGAACTTAAGCACACTTTTTAGTAAAACACATTTCGCTGCAGCGTTGTTTTTACATTCATCTGTGTTTATATTTTAAACTCCTCTGATAACAGAAGTTAGTGGAGGTAGACCGAGGCCAATATTCACCCGGGAGGGGAATGGAGGCTGAAAAGACAGCTTGAATAGATAGGGGGAGCCAATATAGGAATATATGGTCCCCCATCGTCCCAGCAGTGGAGCTTCATGCACAACTTAGGGGTGAAGACTACTCCAGGAATGCTGGTCTGAACCTCAGAATTGCAAAGAATGGAAGTCTGGGAAGACTCCATCCAAGACTGAACTGGGCACCTAGGGCAGTTGCTGTAGCAATTCCTGGAGCAAATATGAGTGCAATACTTCATGGCAACCATGAGCAACCCTAGACCTCCTTATTACATTTTCTTTACTCCCTAGTACCCCTCGTCCTAGTTATAACTGTATTTAATTGAACCACCTTTATTTTATTCTATATACCATCCTATTTTTGTTACAGCATTTCACACAGCAAAGTCTCCTTAACAGTTTTAGTTCACTCCTCGTGGGACGATACTCACTTATCACTTTATTACTTGGTCACGACACGTGCACTTGCGTTCTGACACTGTATTCATCTTTGCATGAAACAAACCAACAAGTTTTTGGCGCTGTTGCCGTGGAGTGTCAACTTGAAAACTGTTTTTAGATATTCGACTGTGTGAAGTGTTGTTTTGTTACATTTCTTTTTACTCTGGTGTCTTGTTGAGCAGGTAACACATTGTATGAGTAGGGCTGACAGGGAACTTCTACCTCTAGATCCAGAGATAGAAAGAACGCTTTTAAGAAGAAGAAGGGGACAATTAGCACCTCAGCAGCAGGCAGAGATGGCTAATCAGAATGGAGCAGACAACATGGACGATAGAGATAGGGTCTTAAATGCTTATGTTCAACCAAACCTGAATGGGTTGAACCCGAGCATTATGAGACCAGAGATCGAGGCTCTACATTTTGAGCTTAAAACAGTAATGTTCCAGATGCTGCAAACTATAGGACAATTCAGTGGAATGCCTACAGAGGACCCTCACCTTCACTTAAGAGTGTTCATGGAAGTCACAGATGCTTTCAAAATGAATGGGGTAACAGAAGAAGTGCTCAGGCTAAAGCTGTTCCCTTACTCATTAAGAGACCGAGCAAGAGCATGGTTGAACTCTCTGCCACCTGACTCTATCGTTAACTGAAGTGATTTGGCATAAAAATTTATGTTGAAATACTTCCCGCCCACCAAGAATGCCAGATTGAGAAATGACATCACCTCTTTCTAGCAATTGGAAGGTGAATCTTTGTACGAGACCTGGGAGAGGTATAAAGAGTTATTACGGAGATGCCCCCATCATGGAATTCCTTACTGCATTTAGATGGAGACCTTTTACAATGGCCTGAATGCTCAAACATGCACTATAGTGGATGCAGCAACTAATAGGGCACTCTTGTCCAAAACATATAATGAGGCATATGAGTTGCTCGAAAGAATGGCTAGCAACAACTATCAGTGGCCTATGGACAGAGTTTCCACTGGCAGAAAAACGGCAAGCATACATGAAGTGACTGAAGTTACTTCTCTCACAGCCGAGCTAGCTTCGCTGGTTAATGTCTTGAAAAACTAGCAACCGAGCCGCCCTCAAACAGCCAATGCAGTCCAAGATACTGGACCATCTTGTGTATTGTGCAATGGACCACATCTTTTTGAAATATGCCCCTCAAACCCAGAATCAGTATGCTTCGTGGGAAATATGAATCGCAATAACAATCCCTACTCCAATACATATAACCCAGCATGGAGGCAACACTTTAATTTCTCCTGGAGTAACTATGGTACGGGACAAGGGAGCCACTCTGCCCCACAAAGACCATAGCCTCCCCCAGGCTTCATGCAGCAAAGACAACAGCCTCAGGAAGCCCCCACTTCGCTGGAATCCCTAATGAAGGAGTATATGGCAAGGAATGATGATCTAATCCAGAGTCAAGCAGCCTCACTACGGAATTTGGAAACTCAAGTGGGATAGCTTGCCAATGAACTAAAAGGCAGACCTCCAGGAACACTTCCAAGTAATACTGAAGTCCCTAGGAGAGAGGGGAAAGAGCACTACAAGGCTATAGCTTTGACAAGTGGAAATATGGTGGAGCCACCAAAGGCAAAAGGACAAGACCAGAAAGACTTCACTGTACCCCCGTAGAAAAAGAAAGACAAGCAAAAGCAAGAGGAGGAGGTAAGCGAGGAGGAAACCATTCTTGGAGAAAATGCTGCAACTATGCCACAGCAAAATTTGGCAACTTTGCCGCAGCAAGGCATGTAGTAAACTAAGTTACCTCCCCCTTTCCCTCAGATTTCAGAAGCAACAGAATGACCAGTAGTTTAGAAGATTCCTAGATGTCTTGAAACAGCTGCACATTAACATACCTCTGGTAGAAGCACTAGAGCAGATGCCTAATTATGTAAAGTTCATGAAGGACATCCTGACAAAGAAAAGACGATTTGGTGAGTTTGAGACTGTTGCTCTCACAAGAGAATGCAGTGTTGTGCTGCAAAATAAGTTGCCACCCAAACTTAAGGATCCAGGCAGTTTCACCATACCTTGTTCTATCGGCAACCAGTATTTTGGCAAGGCACTTTGTGAGTTGGGAGCAAGCATCAACCTCATGCCAATGGCCATATTTAAAAAACTAGGAATTGGAGAAGCTCGGCCTACCACAGTCTCAATACAACTAGCAGACAGATCCATAGCACACCCAAAAGGAAAAATTGAGGATGTCCTGGTTAAGGTGGATAAGTTCATCTTCCCAGTGTACTTTATAATTCTGGACTATGAAGCTGATACAGAAGTACCAATCATATTGGGCAGGCCATTCTTAGCAACCAGCCGGACACTAATTGATGTTCAGAAGGGTGAATTAACCATGAGAGTTCAGGATGAGTAGGTTACATTCAATGTACTCCAGACCATGAAGTTTTCCAATGAAGAAGAAGAATGTGCAGTGGTGTCTGTTATAGACACATTGGCATCAGAGCGGTTAAGAAAATGCTGCAAGGACCGACCATTAGTAGCATGGACAGAAGACTCGGATTCAGAAGAGGAGAACGAGAAAGAATGGGCCTGGATTGATGTCAGGCATGGCATTAGGAAGCTGGAGCCAATAAAGGAGCCATTATATGTATCCCTACCAGATTCAAGGCCACCGAAAGCATCAGTGGAGGAGCCACCAACCTTGGAGATGAAGCCTCTGCTAGCACACCTCAACTATGTGTATTTAGGAGAAACAACCACTCTTCCTGTGGTTATCTGATAACTACATTTCACTATAGTTTCTAAGTGTTGCCCATGATTGTTTACTGAATTTTCTGGTGTTTTAAGCACTCTTACCCCCCTGATTTAATTAAATTGGATGACCTTTCTAGATGTAACGTTAGCTACCTCATTGATGTAGCATTTCAGTAAGCATGTATAGTAATGATAGTAAAACCCCAGGTGATAGTGGGTAAGTTGCTTCCTCTCTCTCCTGCACTACGATGATACTGTTTGATTTGGTGCAGATGGCAGAGCTGCGCAGCAGGAGCAGCCACCAGTGAGTAGGAGACAGCAGCAGGAACACTGTAGGCTGCTGGTACAGGACTGCCCTCCACTACTGAAAGTGGAGAAGGAAAAGCTGCACAACAAGGGCGCCGGCTGCAGAGCAGAAGGAATGTCAGCAATCCTGAGCGCTTTATTGGGACCACAAAGGGCTGTCTATAAAAGGCCATAAAGCAGCTGTTGCAGGGGAGTCCGCCGGGGAAGAAGAGGAGAGAATTGGGAGAAAAATAACACCACAGCCTAGAGTGCTGTTAACACCGGGAGGTGCAGCATGAGGGGATAATGCGCAATTTTAGAAGGAAATTCTGATCACTGATTGTTGTTTTACTGTTTTATCAAAAAGAAAGAACTGCATTTTGTAATTTAGTTTTTTTTATCTCTTAGAATGCATACCAGTGTTTCTGGGATTTTTGTAACCGGTGCACCCATGAGGCTTGGCTAAGTTCCAGTTAGGGTTGCACAAGGGTTGTAATGGACTGAAGCACACTTCTATTATCAATGCATTTCGCTGCAGTTTTGTTTACCATTCAACTGTATCTCCTATAGCTTTTCTTTCCTTAATAACAGAAGTTTAGAGGAAGAAAACCAAGGCCACCATTCACCTGGAAGGGTAATGGAGGCTGGGAAAAAGCTGAATGTAAAGGATATACGGGTACCCCGTTAGTCCCATAATGGACCTCATGCACAATTCGGAGGTGAGGACTGATGTAGGAATGTGTGTCTGAACCTTGGGATTGTAAGGTATGGCAGTTTGGGAAGACTCTATCCAGGACTGAAATTGGCACTCAGAACAATTGCTGCAGCAAAGCCTAGAGCAAATATGAGTGCAGTAGCCCATGACAACCCTAAGCAACCCCAGTTCTCCCCATATAGTTTCCTTTCTATTCCCTATTACTTTTCCTTTTAGTTACATTTAACAACTCCATTTATGTAAATTTTTTTTTTAAATACCATGAAGTTATTACCTCGTTACAACTTAACTCAATATAACATTTATTTAATTTATACAATACTGAGTTTCCATACACACTATTATTTTACAAACTACACACCATTATTTTACAAACATTTGTACAAAGATACATATTAGTTCTAATCATCTATATCGACTACTTCCGGGGACACTGGTTCGGGTGGCACGTCCACCGGAATCTCAGTTACATCTACGACAGTTACATAAAAAATAACTGGAAGTTGCCCAAGGTAGGGCACCTCGATCCAACGTACAGAGATAATAAGTGTCATAGAGAATATCTGCATATTTATTCTTCTGAACATGATATGGAAATATAGTGAGAATTAAATCCCAGTAAGTTCAACAATAAATCATAATTTACCATCAATATAGTTCATCACGTCATGTTCAGCTGTATAAACTACAGAAAATATCTTTAGGTCACATGAATGCACTTTATCATGCACATGAAAATTATACAGTTATGACATGTATGGCATGAATAACTATTTTTCGAATTTCATATGATGGCTATCCACTTATTCTTACTTCAAGCTATCCTGGTCAGGGTGAGTATTCTCTACTTTTCGGTACGGGCTTATCTCGCTCCGTCCGACATGGCACACTTTCTCTTTCTTTTCTTATTAACATGATCATAACCGTTGGTAGGGCGTCCCCTACTGGTGCACCACACGGATTGCCATGTGACCGTGCTCATTTCTTTTCTTTTCACAATGATAGCCAAAAATATGCTTTCAATAACAAGTATGTTCATCAAAATATAACTATTACCATAAATCATTGGTAATCATGCCATGAACATAACCATTTAAAATATCACTTTATAAAACATTTCCATGTCAAAATTCCATACTAATACCTTGGTAACTGGATAGTAATTGTAGTCTGTAAACAGCGCACCAGAAAAGTTCCCAGGAAAGAGAGGTGGGTCACTAATGGACATGCTTAAATACCATGTCTTTCCTTGCCAGAGCTTTCCTTAGACATGCACTTTTCACAAATCTCAATTTTGTTTTCCAGTAACTAGAATAATTCTTTTCTGATGTGAAAATACTGCAACCACGGAGCATACTAAGATTTTTCAAATAAAACCGGCACTTTCAAAACTTCTTGTAAATTTATATGAGTACTAGGGTAAATTCCATATTAAAAATTACACACTTAAAATGGTAGTAAGTTCATGCAATGGCAATGGCTATGGCTATACTAGTCATTTGTTAAGATTCATCTTCTTTTTAAAATACTAATTTTATTTCTTTATTTTCTTGATGCAAGTTTTCATCCTATCTAACATTCTCTTACTATCTAACATTCATCCTATCTAACATTCATCTTCCCTGATGATTCATTTTCTGACCTTTGACTACTAATCAGACCATAGCTACCTCATATGGACTCCAAATGGAATGATTCCAGTGGCTAAAAATCCATGACACATTTATCTTTAATTCTTATGTTAACCATTTATTTTAATTCCTTATAGATTGTTCCCAGAAATTAAAATACCGAAGCTTAAAATTCTGCCACCAGCCATAACCATGCAGAACTATCTACACCAACCTAACTATTCAAACATACATCACATGCAAGATCAATATGTAACATGATATAGCAACATCATGACCAATCATAAAAGTTCTAAGATCAAAATCTCATACAAATATTATAAGTTTCAAAAGTTTTCTTCAAAAAGAAATATTGTTAAACTTACTTGGAGCACTTAGTCTTCTAGACTTCTCCTTCCTCTTTCTTCCTTTCTTCCTCTTCTTTCCTCACTCTACCTTGCTTCTATTTTTTTCTCTCCCTCACTTGGACGAAATTCTAATGTTGTAAGGGTGGGTTTTCTTATATAGACCACCAAATAATTCACCTTTCATGATCATGGGTCTACCTTATCACAATTAGGATACACTTTGTTGAATTTTTGGAAAACAAACAACTTATGTTCTTGTCTTCCTCTTCCTTAGTCAAGATATGCATAGGAAAAGGAGATTTGTATTTTGAAAATTATGATAATATGTTCTTAAGATATGGGACAAGATCCCTTTGATTTAGGGATTCATTTCCATTTTCTTTTGTCTTAAACAAGTATGATAGGTTTGCCTTTTTAGGTGGCAAATTTCTAGCCCTTGAATCTTCATTATTTGGTTGATATTATTTGTATGGGCTATGAATGTTTTGTCCTAATACCATGTATTATCATACCACTTGCTAAAATTATGAGTGTAGGATATAGATGTTTTTGTCCTAAAGCCTTGTATTATCATGCCACTTGCTGAAGTGATGAATGTAGAATCACACCACTTGCTAAATTTTTTGTCTTAATGCCATGTAACCTAATCTTTATTCTTATTATTATATCATCATCTAATTTATTTTATTTTAGTTTTCCTCTTGGATTTGGGCTTATTCCTACCCATTATGGGCTTGTCCTACCCATTTTCTTTGCTTTGGATAAAATTCTTCCTTTCTTGGTGGGCTTGGTCACATTTTCATAATTTTTGGGCTATTTGTGAAATTACTATATCCTAGTCCAAGTCTATGTTTAATTTCTTGTTTAGGTTATCCAATGGGCTTGATAGAAACTTTTGTGAAGTGGAAAAACTCTATATGAAGTGTCCATAGGTAAAAGCCCAATGTATGGGTAAAGATTTTAAACTTAGTAACTATAGTTCTTAAATTAGGATAAATTACCCTAATTCAATGTTCTTTGAAATTTTAAGACCTTTACTTGTTTCTAAAAATTTATCTTCCTTATCCAAGAATTTTGCATCTCTTTAGTATGTTATTTATAATTTCTTTCCTATTAAATTTTCCTTCTTTATTTGTTCTCTTAATGTTAGAAACATTTTCTATGCATATACCTAAGGTGAAGAATTTCTAAGGATTATATTTCCTTAGATATCTAAAATATTGTCTAATAAATTTTATTTCCTTAATTAAATTTTTTATGTACCTTTATAATTAAAAGAAACAAAATTAAGGATGTTACATTTCTCTCCCCCTAAAAGAAATTTTGTCCTCAAAATTTCAGAAATTACCTTATAAGAACAGTTGCGGATATTTCTTCCTCATGACTTCTTCCAGCTCCCAAGTTGCTTCTTCCGGAGTCAAACCTTCCCATAACACCTTAACTAGGGGAATGGTTTTATTTCTCAGTTGCTTCACGTCAGTGTCCAATATGGATGCAGGTACTAGCTGGTATGTCATGTTCTCCTTTATTTGGATTGGTTCATCCAGTATTATATGTGATGAATCTGAAAGATACTTCCGCAGCTGTGATACGTGGAAAACATTATGTAGGTTGGACAAATTAGGTGGGAGAGCAACTTGATATGCTGATGTCCCAACTTTCTTTAGAATTTGGTAGGGTCCTAAAAATCGCGGACTTAGCTTTCTTGTTTTGAGAGACCTACCAACTCCAGTAGTCAGGGAAAGTTTCAGAAATACATGGTCTCCTTCCTCAAACTCTAGAGGTCTATGTCTCTTATCGTAGTAACACTTTTGCCGACTCTGAGCTGTAAGTATTTTGTTTCGTATCATCCTGATTTGTTCAGTGGTTTGTTGAACTAGATCAGGACCTAACAAGTTCTTTTCTCCTACCTCGAACCAACATAGTGGAGATCGGCACTTTCTACCGTATAAAGCTTCATAGGGGGCCATCTTAATGCTAGAGTGATAGCTATTATTATAAGCAAACTCTACTAAAGGTAGGTACTTATCCCATCCTTTACCTTGCTCTATCACACAGGCCCTCAACATATCTTCTAGGGTTTGAATGGTTCGTTCTGTCTGCCCGTCAGTTTGAGGATGGTAGGCAGTACTGAACCGCAACTGAGTACCAAAAGCTTCTTGCAACGCCTTCCAAAACCTCGACGTGAACCTCAGATCTCTATCAGAAACAATATTTAAGGGAATCCCATGGAGTCTAACTATTTCCTGAACGTACAATTGGGCCAATTTATCTAGTGAAAAGTTAATTTTTATGGGCAAAAAGTGAGCAGATTTGGTTAATCTGTCAACTATTACCCAGATAGAGTCATGTCCCACTGAGGTCTTAGGTAAACCTACAACAAAGTCCATCGAAATACTATCCCATTTCCATTTAGGGATCTCAAGAGGTTGTAGAAATCCCGCTGGCTTTTGGTGCTCCACCTTCACCTTTTGACAAATGAGACATTTCGCCACAAACTCAGCAATGTCATTTTTCATCCCTGGCCACCAATACATCCTTTTTAAATCCTGGTACATTTTAGTGCATCCAGGATGGATTGTGTATTTACTTTGATGCGCTTCCTGCAGTATCTTAGTCCTCAACTCTTGTTCTTGAGGGACACAAATCCTTCCCTGATACATGATTGCTCCATCTTCCATTACAGAAAAATTACCTTGGTCTTTATGATCTTGTAAGTATTGATCGTGAGCTTGAGCTTCTTTGATCTGGGCTCTAAGGTCAGACCCTATACTTAAACCATTAATGACTAGTTTCTTTGGAGTAAGAGTAGGGGCTAGCTTCAAATTTCGAAACTCCTCTAGCATCTGCATCTCATACACCATCATCTGACCCATATGCAGAGATTTTCGACTCAAGGCATCTGCTACAACATTCGCCTTTCCGGGATGATACTTTATCTCAAACTTGTAGTCATTGAGGAATTCTACCCATCTTCGTTGCCTCATAGTTAACTCCTTCTGATCAAAGAGGTATTTAAGACTCTTATGATCACAATATACTTCAAAGGTTGCCCCGTACAAATAGTGTCGCCAAATCTTTAAGGCAAACACTACTGCCGCTAATTCAAGATCATGGGTTGGATAGTTTCCTTCGTGAGGTCTCAGTTGCCTAGAGGCGTAAGCAACTACTCTCTTATCTTGCATCAGCACACATCCTAGCCCTTTCTTTGAAGCGTCACTATACACTTCAAAATATCCTGTGGGGTCTGGAATAATTAAAACAGGAGGAGTGGTCAGTCTTGTCTTCAGCTCCTAAAAACTAGCATCACATTGATCAGTCTATTTGAAAGGACTTCCCTTCCTGGTCAATTTAGTCAATGGCAAGGCTATACGAGAGAAGTTTTGTATAAATCTCCTGTAGTATCCTGCCAAACCAAGGAAACTTCTGATTTCCGTAACCGTCTTTGGTGTCTCCCACTTAATCACTGCTTCCGTCTTGCTAGGATCTACGGCTACCCCTCTATTAGAGATGACATGTCCGAGAAACTTCACCTCTGACAGCCAAAATTCACACTTCTCCAATTTAGCATATAACTTTTTCTCTTTCAGCACTTGCAGCACGATTCGGAGATGTTGTTCATGTTCTTTCTCACTCTTAGAATATATCAAGATGTCATCAATGAACACTACAACAAATTGATCTAGGTAGGGTCGAAAAATGCGATTCATGTAATCCATGAAAATTGTAGGTGCATTAGTCAACCCGAAGGGCATTACGAGAAACTCATAGTGCCCATACCTAGTCCTGAAGGCAGTTTTTGGTACGTCCTCCTCCTTAATCCTAATCTGATGATATCCTGACCGCAAGTCAATTTTAGAAAAGATGGAGGCACCCTTTAATTGATCCAATAAGTCATCTATCCTAGGGAGAGGGTACTTATTTTTGATAGTCACCTTATTCAGCTGTCTGTAATCTATGCATAGTCTCAAACTCCCGTCTTTCTTCTTAACAAACAATACAGGAGCTCCCCAAGGTGATACACTCGGTCTAATGAATTGCTTGTCTAATAGTTCCTCCAACTGCTTCTTTAGTTCTTGTAGTTCCTTCGAGGCCATTCGATATGGTGCAATAGAGATAGGCCCTATCCCAGGTAGGAGATCAATAGAGAACTCTATCTCTCTCTTGGGAGGTAAGCCTGGAATATCTGATGGAAACACCTCAGGAAACTCGTTGGCTATTAGAATTTCATCAAGCTTCGATTCGACTTCTAGGTTTGATAAATACAAGAGAATGTATCCAAGTAATCCATTCTTCAACTCCCTATTAACTTGATTGGCATTTAACATCAATAACTGGACCTCCTCTTTCGGAGTAGAAGGTAGAAATTCAACGGTCTTGTTACAACAATTCAACAAGACTCGATTCCTAGACATCCAGTCTAACCCTAGAATGACCTCAATACCTCTTAAAGGTAAAATGACGAGGTCTACAGAAAAAGTTTTCTCCTGGATGGTGACTTGACAGTCCTTACATACAGAGGAAGTTAATACCCGTTCCCCTGTAGGGGTTACTACAGATAGCTCATAGGGAGTTTCAGAAATAGGGAACTGAAACTTCCTAATACATTCTTCTGATATAAATGAATGACTAGCACCAGAGTCAAATAACACCATAAGAGCAAATCCATAAATATAGCATGTACCTTGAATCATTTCAGAAGATTGAGCTGCCTCTTGGCCGCTCAGGGTGAAAACCCTTCCTTTCACCTGAGGCCTCTGTTCTGGCTGCTTTCCTACATTCTGTGGGCAGTTTTTCGCAAAATGTCCCTTCTGTCCGCAATTGAAGCAGACATCTTGTCCCATGTAGCATGACTGGTTACCATGCATGCGTCCGCATTTAGCGCACTTGACTGAGGCGAGGTCTTGTTGAAAAGGCCTAGGACCCGCAATCAATGGCCTCTTACCAGCTCCATATCCACTTCTTCTCACGTTCTTTCTAGGGTTGGGAAAATTTTTCTTCCTTTTCCATAGGTTTCGCCTTTGCTTCTCGTCCTCCACTGCCCTTAAACTCTTTTCTAGGAGTCTGCATTTATTTATCAGAGGTACAAACTCCCTGATCTCCATAGCTATAACAGCATTCTTTAACTCCGGGTTTAGTCCCGCTTCAAACTTAACCGCCTTCCATGCTTCATCTGGGTTATATCGCAGATAAGAGGAGAACTTAGACAGCTCCTCGAACCTTGCGATATACTGGTCCACGGTCATGCTTCCTTGCCTGAGTTGGAGAAATTCGATCTCTTTCTCTGCCCGTACAGTACTTGGAAAGTACTTTTCAAAAAAAATGTCCTTGAACACTTGCCAGGTGATCTGTCTTCCCTGATGAGCTAAAAGTTCTCTAGCTCCACGCCACCAGTATTCTGCTTCATCCTTTAACATATATGCAGCAAAAATGATTTGCTGCTCTTCAGTACAGCCCATCACTTCAAAGATTTTCTCTAATTCTTTAATCCACCTTTCGGCTATCGTTGGGTCATAACCACCTTAGAAACAAGGTGGTCTAGTCCTCAGGAACTCGGATATGCCATTATCTTTTCCAGTCGTTCGGTTGTTAGGACCAATCTCAACATTTTTGTTATTAGCATTCTGGAGATGTTGTAAAATTTGGTTGGTGGTCATAACTTGGTCTCGAATTGCCGTGGCCAGGTTGTGCAGGGTTTCCTCTGCATTGGTTGCTGGATTCCTCCTTGGTGGTGCCATTTCCTATTATGGTACAAAACAAAGTTATGCTGCTATTGAGGTGATCAAGCCCAATAGTTAGTTCAAAAATATTTAATAGCAGTCATAACACCACCTCGGCATATAGATAGGAAACACTAGTAATTTCTTACCTATATAAATCACTGATCCCCTACACAGCACAACCACAACATACTCAAGACACTATAAGATCGATTCAGATAACCATCCAACTACTGGCCATCTAGGATCGACCTGCTCTGATACCAATTATGTAACAACTCCATTTATGTAAATTTTTTTTTTTTTAAAATACCATGAAGTTATTACCTCGTTACAACTTAACTCAATATAACATTTATTTAATTTATACAATACTGAGTTTCCATACACACTATTATTTTACAAACTACACACCATTATTTTACAAACATTTGTACAAAGATACATATTAGTTCTAATCATCTATATCGACTACTTCCGGGGACACTGGTTCGGGTGGCACATCCACCGGAATCTCAGTTACATCTACGACAGTTACATCAGAAATAACTGGAAGTTGCCTAAGGTAGGGCACCTCGATCCAACGTACAGAGATAATAAGTGTCATAGAGAATATCTGCATATTTATTCTTCTGAACATGATATGGAAATATAGTGAGAATTAAATCCCAGTAAGTTCAACAATAAATCATAATTTACCATCAATATAGTTCATCACGTCATGTTCAGCTGTATAAACTACAGAAAATATCTTTAGGTCACATGAATGCACTTTATCATGCACATGAAAATTATACAGTTATGACATGTATGGCATGAATAACTATTTTTCGAATTTCATATGATGGCTATCCACTTATTCTTACTTCAAGCTACCCCGGTCAGGGTGAGTATTCTCTACTTTTCGGTACGGGCTTATCTCGCTCCGTCCGACATGGCACACTTTCTCTTTCTTTTCTTATTAACATGATCATAACCGTTGGTAGGGCGTCCCCTACTGGTGCACCACACGGATTGCCATGTGACCGTACTCATTTCTTTTCTTTTCACAATGATAGCCAAAAATATGCTTTCAATAACAAGTATGTTCATCAAAATATAACTATTACCATAAATCATTGGTAATCATGCCATGAACATAACCATTTAAAATATCACTTTATAAAACATTTCCATGTCAAAATTCCATACTAATACCTTGGTAACTGGATAGTAATTGTAGTCTGTAAACAGCGCACCAGAAAAGTTCCCAGGAAAGAGAGGTGGGTCACTAATGGACACACTTAAATACCATGTCTTTCCTTGCCAGAGCTTTCCTTAGACATGCACTTTTCACAAATCACAATTTTGTTTTCCAGTAACTAGAATAATTCTTTTCTGATGTGAAAATACTGCAACCACGGAGCATACTAAGATTTTTCAAATAAAACTGGCACTTTCAAAACTTCTTGTAAATTTATATGAGTACTAGGGTAAATTCCATGTTAAAATTACACACTTAAAATGGTAGTAAGTTCATGCAATGGCAATGGCTATGGCTATACTAGTCATTTGTTAAGATTCATCTTCTTTTTAAAATACTAATTTTATTTCTTTATTTTCTTGATGCAGGTTTTCATCCTATCTAACATTCTCTTACTAATCAGAGCATAACTCCCTCAATTTAACTCTGATGTAGGTGATCTTAGTGTCAATTTCAAGATAAAACAATTATCTAAAACTATTATGTTGAACATTGTAGCGAAATATTAAGAAATCAAGGTGATATTACTCCCTAAATGTACAGATTATTTCTTCTCGTGTAGGTTCTGACATTTACTGACTAATTAGACCATATCTCCCAAATTTGAACTCCAAATTGAGTTATTCCAGTTGGTAAAAATCCATGAGCCCTATATCTATAATTGTTATCTTGGCGTACGATTTTAACTCCCTACAGAATATTTCCCAGAAATTCAAAAACTAAAGCTTTAATAACATATTCTGAATAAACATTTTCTGACCTCTGCTTACTAATCAGCTTATATCTACCTCAAATGGACTTCAAATTGAATGATTCCAGCGGCTAAAAAATCCATGACATACATATCTTTAATTCTTATGTTAACCATTTATTTTAATTCCCTACCAATAATTCCCAGAAATTAAATTACCGAAGCTATCCTAACATATTCTTCCCTGATGATTCATTTTCTGACCTTTGACTACTAATCAGACCATAGCTACCTCATATGGACTCCAAATGAAATGATTCCAGTGACTAAAAATCCATGACACATTTATCTTTAATTCTTATGTTAACCATTTATTTTAATTCCCTACCAATAATTCCCAGAAATTAAATTACCGAAGCTATCCTAACATATTCTTCCCTGATGATTCATTTTCTGACCTTTGACTACTAATCAGACCATAGCTACCTCATATGGACTCCAAATGGAATGATTCCAGTGGCTAAAAATCCATGACACATTTATCTTTAATTCTTAGGTTAACCATTTATTTTAATTCCTTATAGATTGTTCCCAGAAATTAAAATACCGAAGCTTAAAATTCTGCCACCAGCCATAACCATGCAGAACTATCTACACCAACCTAAGTATTCAAACATACATCACATGCAAGATCAATATGTAACATGATATAGCAACATCATGACCAATCATAAAAGTTCTAAGATCAAAATCTCATACAAATATTATAAGTTTCAAAAGTTTTCTTCAAAAAGAAATATTGTTAAACTTACTTGGAGCACTTAGTCTTCTAGACTTCTCCTTCCTCTTTCTTCCTTTCTTCCTCTCCTTTCCTCACTCTACCTTGCTTCTATTTTTTTCTCTCCCTCACTTGGACGAAATTCTAATGTTGTAAGGGTGGGTTTTCTTATATAGATCACCAAATAATTCACCTTTCATGATCATGGGTCTACCTTATCACAATTAGGATACACTTTGTTGAATTTTTAGAAAACAAACAACTTATGTTCTTGTCTTCCTCTTCATTAGTCAAGATATGCATAGGAAAAGGAGATTTGTATTTTGAAAATTATGATAATATGTTCTTAAGATATGGGACAAGGTCCCTTTGATTTAGGGATTCATTTCCATTTTCTTTTGTCTTAAACAAGTATGATAGGTTTGCCTTTTTAGGTGGCAAATTTCTAGCACTTGAATCTTCATTATTTGGTTGATATTATTTGTGTGGGCTATGAATGTTTTGTCCTAATACCATGTATTATCATACCACTTGCTAAAATTATGAGTGTAGGATATAGATGTTTTTGTCCTAAAGCCTTGTATTATCATGCCACTTGCTTAAGTGATGAATGTAGAATCACACCACTTGCTAAATTTTTTGTCTTAATGCCATGTAACCTAATCTTTATTCTTATTATTATATCATCATCTAATTTATTTTATTTTAGTTTTCCTCTTGGATTTGGGCTTATTCCTACCCATTATGGGCCTGTCCTACCCATTTTCTTTGCTTTGGATAAAATTCTTCCTTTCTTGGTGGGCTTGGTCACATTTTCATAATTTTTGGGCTATTTGTGAAATTGCTATATCCTAGTCCAAGTCTATGTTTAATTTCTTGTTTAGGTTATCCAATGGGCTTGATAGAAACTTATGTGAAGTGGAAAAACTCTATATGAAGTGTCCATAGGTAAAAGCCCAATGTATGGGTAAAGATTTTAAACTTAGTAACTATAGTTCTTGAATTAGGATAAATTACCCTAATTCAATGTTCTTTGAAATTTTAAGACCTTTACTTGTTTCTAAAAATTTATCTTCCTTATCCAAGAATTTTGCATCTCTTTAGTATGTTATTTATAATTTCTTTCCTATTAGATTTTCCTTCTTTATTTGTTCTCTTAATGTTAGAAACATTTTCTATGCATATACCTAAGGTGAAGAATTTCTAAGGATTATATTTCCTTAGATATCTAAAATATTGTCTAATAAATTTTATTTCCTTAATTAAATTTTTTATGTACCTTTATAATTAAAAGAAACGAAATTAAGGATGTTACAGTAAAAGTCAGTCAACCCACGTCTATTCAAATTTTGTGAACCATTTAGTGTTGCTACAGCATTCATACAACAAAGTCTCTAAACAATTTTTAGTTCACTCCTCGTGGGACGATACTCACTCATCAATTTATTACTTGGTCACGACACGTGCACTTGCGTTCTGACATTGTATTCATCTTTGTATGAATCACAAACCAACATTATCTCAGCACTTTTGACAGTGGAACAAGAGGAAAAATTGGTCCTTACACTGAAGAAATTCAAAAGGGCCATTGGTTGGACACTTGCTGACAATAAGGGAATCAACCCCTCATTTTGCATGCATAAGATCCTCTTAGAAATCAATGAAAAAGGGTCCATAGAACCCCAGCGACGGCTCAACCCAATAATGAAGGAGGTGGTTAAAAAGGAAATTATTAAGTGGCTAGATGCTGGAATTATTTACCCAATATCAGATAGCTCTTGGGTGACTCCGGTCTAGTGTGTTCCTAAGAAGGGGGGTATGAGTGTGGTGGAAAGTGAAAACAATGAGCTTATCCCCACCAAGGTTGTAACTGGCTAGAGGATTTGCATGGATTATCGGAAGCTGAACAAAAGAACTAGGAAGGATCACTTCCCTGTGTCGTTCATTGATCAAATGTTAGATAGACTTGCTGGAAGGGAATACTATTCTTTCCTGGATGGGTACTCAGGGCACAACTAGATTGCTATAGCACCAGAAGATCAGGATAAGACCACATTCACATGTCCTTATGGTACCTTTGCATTTTGAAGAATGGCATTTGGGCTTTGTAATGCTCCAGCAACATTCCAGCGATGCATGATGGCAATATTCACAGAAATGGCTGAGCAGTTTGTGGAAATCTTCATGGATGACTTCTTAGTCTTTGGGGACTCCTTTGACCTATGCTTGGGAAACCTTGCTAAGGTCTTGCAAAGGTGTGAGGAAATAAACTTGGTCCTAAACTGGGAGAAGTGTCAGTTTATGGTAAAAGAAGGGATTGTGCTGGGGCATAAGGTTTCTCATAGAGGACTTGAGGTTGACAAGGCCAAGGTGGAAATCATAGAAAAGCTCCTTCCTCCCACCTCGGTCAAGGGCATTCGAAGCTTCCTGGGACATGCAAGATTTTATAGGAGGTTCATTAAGGACTTCTCTAAGGTTGCCAAACCTTTATGCAGTTTGCTAGAGAAGGACAGAACTTTCTATTTTGATGAAGGTTGTATGACAACATTTTGTGACCTCAAGAGAAAATTAAGTACAGCCCTAGTGATTGTGGCACCAAACTGGACCTATCCATTTGAGCTGATATGTGATGCTAGTGAAACAGCATTGGGGGCTGTCCTCAGGCAGCACAGAAACAAGCTGTTTCATTTTATATACTATGCTAGCAAAATGCTGCAAGGTGCCCAGCTGAACTACACAGTGACAGAGAAGGAATTGCTTGCAATAATGTTTACCATTGAGAAATTTAGAGCATATCTGGTAAGAGCAAAGGTGATAGTGCACACAGACCACTCTACCATCAAACACTTGGTTAGGAAAAAGGATTCCAAGCCCAGGCTCATCCGGTGGGTGCTTTTGCTTTAAGAATTTGATCTAGAGATCAGAGACAAGAAAGAAACTAAAAATCAGGTGGTAGACCATCTCTCCAGGTTGGAAGGGCACAGCTCTGGAGTAGATGACATTAATTAAAGATTCCCAAATGAGCAACTCTATCTCATGTCCCAAGATGATGTGCCATGGTACGCTGATTATGTAAATTACCTTGTTAGTGGAATGCTCTCACCAGACTTGACGTGGCAGCAGAAGAAAAAATTTCTGCATGAGGTGAACTCATACTACTGGGATGAACCATACCTTTACAAGCAATGTGCTGATTAGATGATAAGGAGGTGCATACCCAGCGAAGAGATGGAGCAAATCTTACAGCAATGCCATGCTTCCCCTTATGGAGGTCATTTTGGAGGAGTCAGAACTGCAAACAAGGTGCTGCAGGCAGGGTTCTATTGGCCTCTCTATTCAAGGACTCCCACTCCTTCGTAAAGCAATGCGACCAGTGTCAGGGGACAGGGAATATATCTCGCAGGCATGAAATGCCACTGAACAACATCCTATAGGTGGAATTATTTGATGTGTGGGGAATAGATTTCATGGGTCCATTCCCTTCGAGTTTTGGGAATTAATACATCCTTGTAGTCGTAGACTATGTCTCAAAGTGGGTGGAAGCAAGTGCATCTCAAACTAATGAGGTAAGAGTGGTGACCAGATTCCTGAAAAGAAACATCTTCCCAAGGTTTGGAACCCCCAGGGCCATCATCAGCGATGGAGGGACCCATTTCTACAATCGGCAGTTCAAGGCAATACTTGCCAAATATGGAGTAAGGCACAAGGTGCAACCCCCTATCACCTACAAACGAGTGGGCAGGCTGAAGTCTCCAATAGAGAGATCAAGAAAATCTTGGAAACAACGGTAGGCCCCACGAGGCAGGATTGGTCCTCCAGGTTGGATGATGCACTATGGGCCTATAAAACAGCCTATAAGACACCTCTGGGCATGTCTCCATATAGGTTGGTATTCAGGAAGGCTTGTTATCTACCAGTAGAGTTAGAACATCGAGCATATTAGGTAGTGAAGAAGCTAAAATTGAACCTGGAAGCCGTGGGTGAGAAAAGGATGCTGTAGCTAAATGAGCTGGATGAATTTCGTGGTCAGGCCTATAAGAATGGCAAACTATACAAGGAGAAAGCCAAGCAATGGCATGAAAAGAAGATACAACCCAGGAACTTCGAAGTGGGACATAGAGTACTACTGTACAACTTTAGGCTGACCTTGTTTCCTGGGAAGTTGAAATCTCGTTGGTCTGGTCCCTTTCGCATAAGCAAGGTCTTCCCTTTTGGCACTATTGAATTAGAAGAAGAAAAGGAAGGGAGGACATTCAAGGTTAATGGACAAAGGGTCAAGCACTATCTAGGAGATGATGTGGATAGACAGCACACCTCCATTCAGCTGCAAGAAGAATGAACAGGAGGGAAGTTAGGCTAAAGACTCTAAAACAGGCGCTCATGGGAGGCAACCCATGTTTAAATTTGTTGTTGTTTAAGTTAACAGTTTTAAGATACTTTAAATCATGAGTCTAATAGCATTTGTGTTTGTTATGCAGGATGGGAAGCATAGAAGTTTGCAGAACCAGCTTTTGTTTTGCTGCAGCAAAACTATACGAAAGATATTCCCTGCTTTGCTACAGCATGATTAAGAACAAGCACCCTTTGCTGCAATAAAATCCTAGGCAAGCCATTTTTTGTTGTAGCGTTGCTGCAGTAAACGCAATCAGACCTAAATCAAGGGATTCCCTTCTGCTATGCTTCTTATAAAAAAATATTTTCAAAAAATTGTTGTGAGAAGAAAAATGGGGGCGAGAAAAAGGCAGAAGATCATAAGTCACGAAAACACGTCGTCCACCCTCATTAAATCTCTGTAACTTCCCCACCCCCTTCACCCTCGAGCACCTCTCTCGAGTTCCCAAAATCCTTACATTCTCCTCACCTCCTTCGTACTAGAACCCTCCACTTCCAAACCCTCAGACCAATCATGCCGAGAATCAAGACGGTGGCTAGGAAGGCAAGCAAGGTGAAGAAATTCAACTCCAAGGAAAACAGGCAGAAGCACGACGAAGAGAGTTTACCCCGAAGCTTTTGCGCTGAGAAAGGTTACACCTTTGCCTCTTCTAGAGATTTGGGTTGCCAATGTATGTTGGCACTGTAATCAAACAGAGGGGTTGGGAAAATTTTACCAGTCACCCGCAAACAGCCCTCATCCCTCTGGTTTGGGAATTCTATGCAAACCTCTCACCCAGAAATGAAAAGTGGGTGACAGTCCAGGAGACAAGGGTTCATTTTGACCAAACCTCCATAAACAAGGCTTACAATCTGCCAGACGAAGAGGACCAGTATGAGGAATATCTCCAGGGTCTGTAGGATGGAGATTAGAATGCTATGCTTACCCGAGTGTGCCTTCCCGGCACCACCTGGGATAAATCCCCTCAGGGCTCCACCACCATCAATCGGGTCTCTCTGGTACCTGCAACAAAGGTGTGGTACCACTTCCTCAAGACCCGTCTGCTACCTTCTACCCATGGACAGACAGTGAACCGAGACAGAGTGGCAATGGTGGATGCACTCATATTCGGCAGACCACTCAACATTGGCCAAATCATCAGTGGCCAAATCCAAGCATGCGCCAACCGGAAAAAGGGGAGCTTACTTTTCCCTTCCCTCATCACTACACTATGCAAGAATCGTGGAGTCCCAGTCTCCATTGATAAAGAAGCACTGAAGGACGCCAGCCCTATCACTGCCACCACCATTGCCCAGATTGTCCTGGAGAAAGTGGCCCCACACCCACCAACTGCTTCCTGAAATCCTCCACATACTGCTGACCCCTCTGCTTCTTCCTCTGCCCCCAACCAGCTGACAAAACCTTGAAGTTCATCCTCAATCAACAAGCTACCATTCTGAGGTAGCAAGCTGTGCTTCTGCAACTTCAGCAAACCTTTTGGCATTATGAGCAGAAAAGGGATTTTGCCCTTCATACCACCCTCGAATAGAACTATAAGCAATTTTTTCCATTTCTGGAGTTTCCTACTGACTTGCTCCATACCACCTTCGAGGAGTTAGCCCCAGCACCAGAGCCGCAGACAGCACAACAAAAGGATTCTAAAGGATCCTACTCCAACAAGGAGTCCTACCCAGAACCCCACCAAACACCAATGGGAACGGAGTCCTCTGATGATGATGATGAGCCCCTTACAAAACGAGCAGCAATGATACGCCAAGGAAAGGGCCCACAACAATCAACACAGCGGAGGAGTGGGCTTAGAAGTTCATCAAGGTCTTCTGGGGGTCAATGCCCCTAGGGTGCTGTAGCATCCCTGCTAGCACCCTCAGGAAGTTCCCTTAACTCTTATTCCTTCTTTGCTGTATCTGGAATTCCTTTGCCTCTGCTTCTATTTTTGGGTGTCTTTTGTATTTTTGGCCATTGTATCAGCAGTGAGGACACTACTCACGTTTAAGTTTGGGGGGGTTTATATTATATAATGTTTGTTGTGGCTTAGTGTTGCTTTGGTATTGCTGTAGAGTTTGCTGAAGCATGGACTTGTGTATTTGTGTTTTGCTTATGTATGTGGCTGTTTATCCATGCTGCTATTTACTTATGTTTCTGCCTGCCTGTGTTGGATGAGTCTGCATTAGTACTTACTTGTTTTGATAGTTATATGTGTATATTCAAAAAAAAATTGGAGAGGGAAATGAGTCTGCATATTGCATAGCCTACTGAAAGTTCTGGGATACTCCATGAGGAGGATTGGGTATTTCGCTAAAAACCATAATAGGAGACCTACAACCTTACCCAATCACACACAGAACCCTCTTCTAATAAGCACAACATCATAGGCAGTTTTCCAAAAGAAAATTTGGTGATCTTTCAGAAATTGGACCTAAGTCTTAGAGCTAATATTGAGAGCTTTCTGTAGAATTATAAAAGAGGCAGACGCATAAGGTCAGAAAGGTTTAAGTTTGTGGGGGGGGAAAAGTAAAATAATAATAATAATAATATCTGGGACACTCCAATGCCTCTATAGTTCCTTAGTAACCAGGGGTATGCATGAACCACATGTGTACCCTTGCATAAAATAGGGACATAGAGTATGAGTGGGAAGCTATTTAAGGGTGATAAGGCTGAGTAACCGGGTGCCTGCATTGAACATGTTGGCATTCGCGTCAAAAGACACTAATGACCTTAGCTAGAATAAGATCTATGCCAAAATATATATACAAAAACAAAGAAAGAAAATTAGTGAGCTGCCTTCCCCCCCCCCCCCCACATTGGTTGCCCTGGCTGCACCTATGACGAATGCCAACTTAACCTAGGAAGCTCGATATATTAGCATGAAAGTCTTAGGAACTCTGGCTGTTTTTGACCTAAGTAGCTCTTAGGGAAACTATCCATGTCACACACATAACTTCAAAAAAGGTTTTTGTGTGATTGGGAGTAAGGTTTGTGGTGTCCTTTATATGAAAGCAATCCGAAGAGTTGAGAGCTACCAGCAGAACTATGGATTCATGCATGAGAAAGGCCTGGAATTTCTTGTTGGTAGGAATGTGGTGAATAGAGCAGATTGCTTGGGGGCAAGCAATCCTTTAAGTTTGGGGGGATTTGATAGTTACAATTTATTTTAGTTCCTATATGCTTTTTGAGTGCGTTTACTGAGTTGTTCTGGTATTTTAAGCGCTCTTATTCCCTAAATAAATTGAACGGGATGACTCTTTTAGATAAAACACCAGCTACCCCGTTGCTGTAGCATTTTAGTAAGCATATGTGGCAATTATAGCAGAAACCTGAGTGATAATGGGTGAGTTGCTCCCTTTTTCTACAATACACTGATTCTGTTTGATATGGTGCAGGTGACAGCATAACAGGGCTCGCAACAGGTGCAGCCTCCACCCAGCAGGAGAGAAAGCAACAAAAACTGACACTACAGGCTGCTGGCACAAAACTGTCCCACTATTGAAAGTGGAGAGGACAAAGCTGCAAGCAGAGATGGTTTTGTTGCAGAGCAGGGGGAAAGACGGCAAAAGCAAGGCAGCTGACTGGGACCACAAGTCTGAACGATAAAGAGAGGCAGAGAAGGGGAGACAAAGGACACACAACAGTGGGGGGTGAAAGGGGAGAATAGCTACACACTAGGAAGAAGCATCAGTAGCAGGGGAGAGAGTGCAATCCCAGAATTCTATTGTTCGCTGTTTTGTTTTCCTTTTTTCTGTTTTCTATCAAGACTGCACTTGCATTTTTTTTCTTTTATGACTAGAGATGTATACCAGTGATTCTGGGATTTTTGTAACTAGTGTAACCATGAGGCTTGGCTAGTTTTCGGCTAGGGTTACGCAAGGGTTGTAATGAACTTAAGCACACTTTTTAGTAAAACACATTTCGTTGCAGCGCTGTTTTTACATTCATCTGTGTTTATATTTTAAACTCCTCTGATAACGGAAGTTAGTGGAGGTAGACTGAGGCCAATATTCACCCAGGAGGGGAATGGAGGCTGGAAAGACAACTTGAATAGAAGGGGGCAGCCAATATAGGAATATATGGTCCCCCATCATCGCAGCAGTGGAGCTTCATGCACAACTCAGGGGTGAAGACTGTTGCAGGAATGCAGGTCTGAACCTCAGAATTGCAAGGAATGGAAGTCTGGGAAGACTTCATCCAAGACTGAACTGGGCACCTAGGGCAGTTGCTGTAGCAATTCCTGGAGCAAATATGAGTGCAATAGTTCATGGCAACCCTGAGCAACCCTAGACCTCCTTATTACATTTTCTTTACTCCCTAGTACCCCTCGTCCTAGTTATAGCTGTATTTAATTGAACCATCTTTATTTTATTCTATAAACCATCCTATTTTTGCTACAGCATTTCACACAGCAAAGTCTCCTTAACAGTTTTAGTTCACTCCTCGTGGGATGATACTCACTCATCACTTTAGTACTTGGTCACGACACGTGCACTTGCGTTCTGACACTATATTCATCTTTGCATGAAACAAACCAACAATGTTGAGTTTAGGCAAATCCTATACCACCAAAGTACGGAAGGGGTCAAACTGGTATGGTGGTTCTGATATGGGATCCTCCGAATATTTTATGAGAAATGTTTTGATGCATAACATGATTTGGTTTATGATTTTACAGTATTGAACATGATTTTGAATATGATTTGAATAATGTTTATACAGTACTACATATAGTTTGAATACCTGATTAAGATTTCTGAACAGAGAATATTTTTAAATGCGGGTCTCATATGAATGTTCTTCTGAATGTAACTTTTCAATATGAGAAACTTTGAAATGAAAAGTACATCCATATGTTGACCTAAGAGGTTATAGGGGATGTTATCTGCTCACTGAGTTGTAAAACTCACTACACGTGGTTGATATATTTTTTAGATAAAGACCCAGAGTTTGGTGCTGCAGCTTCTTGATCGACTAGGTGTCGTACTTCTATGGTGAGCCTAAATTGTTTTTTGGCTTTCAATGTTTAAAAATGTAATTTAATTGTACTCTAGAGTTGTTATGAACGCCACAGGCAGGATCCCTGCTTCTGCTGTACTCTGATATATATGTACTTGATTTGTATATGATATTTATATGGGAAAACCTATATGTATCTATTTCCTTCATAAAGGAGTGGAATATTCTTGTTTATAGAAAATATATGTTCATGATATACGTGTTTCACGTGCCCTAAATTTAGGAGCATGACATGCATGAACAGTAACCATGGATGCCATAACTACTCCAATAAAAGCTCTATCTACCTTCCCATATATTTAAATACTCATATAAATCCAGTCAAAAAGACATCCAACCATAAAACAAAAAGGAGAATGTTGATCTTACCTTTTTCTTTCCACTAGCTTATTTTTCTCTCTCTTGTTCTATTACTTTCTCTCTCTAGAAAGTATCACCAAACAACAGGATTTTCTCCATCCATTAGTTCCCATAGAAGATTTAGGGAATAAATAAGAGATTAAGAGTTGCAATCTTACCTTTCCTTCTTCATTTTTCACTTCTCTCTCTAGCTCTCTTCTTCTTTCTCTCTCCTTTCCTCCCTTTTCTTTCTTCTCCTTCTCTCTTTTTTCCTTCTTGCCGTGGAGTTCTCTTCTTTGGGCTAGAAGAGTGGCAACTTAGCCACTAAGTCAAGGGGAGATATATTAAAATAATGAAAACTTCTCCAAGAAGCCATCTAACCCTTTAACCTTCAACCTTGCTTTGCCTAAGAGTTTCCAAAATGCCACTCCATTACATTATAACTAAGGGGGTTAGCTAAGGCCTTGTTTGGGTGCAAGAAAACTTACCAAGTGTTTAATTCTTTCTTGAGCCTTAGTTTAATGGATTTTTGTGCAAATTTCTTCATGTCTCCACCTCTGTATTATTGTTGTCTATTTATGGCCTTGTAGACAAGGAAATCACTATCTCTTCCTTAAACAATTCTTTCCAAAAATGAAAAAATCCTTATTAAACATTCATAGTTATTTCCTTATAACTCCCTCATTTAACTCTTTTAAACCCTTTCTTATTAATCCATTTTGTGAATATTATTAATAGAATTTTGAGTGTTACAAATATGACAAAACATCCTTATCCTACACAAAAAATTTCAACCAAGCAAGGGAGACTCAAGGGCTGGAAATTTGCCACCTAGAAAAGCAAACCTATCATACTTGATTAAGACAAAAGAAAAAGGAAATGAATCCCTAAATCAAAGGGACCTTGTCCCTTGTCTTAAAAACATTTTATCATAATTTTCAAAATACAAATCTCCTTTTGCTATGCATATCTTGACTAAGGGAGAAGAAGACAAGAACACAAGTTGTCTTTTCCCAAAAAACAACCAAGTGCATCCTAATTGTGATAAGGTAGACCCATAATTATGAAAGTTGAACCACTTGATAGTTTATTTAAAGCAAAACCCACCCTTATAAATTATAATTTTGTCCAAGTGAGGGAGAGGAAAATAATAATTCAAGGTAGAGTGAGGAAAGGAGAGAAAGAGAGGAGAAGAGAGGAAGGAAGAGGAAGGAGAAGTCTAGAGGACTATGTACTTAAGGTAAGTTAGCTTAATCTCTACTTGAATTCATCTTTTCTCTTCATCCTTAGGGTTCAAAACTCACCCTCCTTCTCTTATTTAAGCTACTAGAAAAGCTAAGGGAATGGATGAATCTTGCTACTTCCTTCAGGAGGAAAAAAGAAAAAGAATTCACTAAGTGAGCTAGGGAGATTTTTCGGTAGGTTTAACAATATCTCTTTTTGAAGAAAAGTTTTGAAATTTGTAACATTTATATGGGATTTTGATCTTAGAACTTTGATGAAATTTACAATATTTGTTACTATGATGATTGTTCATGAATGTTGCTATATCTTGTTATAATATCCCGTAACTTTTATTTTTAAATAATAATGTTTTGCTATAAACAAATAGATTTTTTTTAAATGATTATATTTTGCTAGAAGCAAGTATACTTTTAATTAAAATAATTATTGTTTTGCTTAAAATAATTATATTGGCCCCTAATAAATTTTTGTTTTATTTTTAGAAATATTCTTTCTTTTATTATGCATAAAGATATTTATTTTTTGATTTGTTTTATTAAACTTTTTATCAAGAAAAGTCATGATTTAAGAGTTCAACTAAAGTTTTATGAGAATGTAAGGGTTTGTTTGATTCTGTTTTTCTTTTTTTGTTTTTAAAACTGTTTTTGAAAACTATGTTTAAAAGTTGTTCTGTAGAACAAAAGTAAAAAAAAATCCGTTTGATAAACTGTTTTGAAAACATGTTGTTTTTTACTTTTTTTTCTTCTGAAAACAAAAACTGGAAACAAAAACAACTTTTCATTTTTTCTGTTTTTCTGTTTTAAAAATAACTTGTTTCCAAAACTTGTTTCCGAAACAACAACAGAAAACAGTTACCAAACGAGTTTTTTTGTTCTGAAAACAACTGAGAACAGAAAACAATTTTTAAAACAGGAAAACAAACAGACCCTAAATTTTTAGAAATTTTTGGGATGTTTTAGGATGAAAAACGGTATTTATATGAATATATATGAAATAAAATAAAGATAATCCTAAATATTTAATTATTAAATAATAATATAATAATAAATTAATATAAAAAAAAGAGAATAAGGGAGGGGGAGATGAACCGAGCGTGAGAGTCTACAGAACTGATGAATAGTGAAATAGTGTGAATAATACTTCCATGTTTTCTCTCTAGATTTAGAGTGTCTATAGGTCTCTGATCTCAAAACTAAAGGTACCACTGGATTGAAGACGGAGAGTACTACGATTTTAACTGAATAATTTTTTACATCAGCCGTTGAATCACCGCAGATTGGACGTAGAAAATCTTAGAAAAAGGTAAGTTATGAAACTCTTACTTAGAGAGTTCAAATTGGAAATTTGACACCGTAGATGGATTTAGGAGCTAAATAAACCTTAGGATATGAAAATTTTCAGCTATCTGACAACTTTTTATTCTTGGTAAATAGTATTTTTCGATAGTGAATAGTGATTCCGCCGGCGTGAACAGTATTTTTCGGCCATGAACAGTTACCAAGTTTTCGAATTCATTTCCTTGATTTTTTGGAATCTCCAGACACGTTTTTGAAGTCTGTTTAGTCAAATGTGAATTGGAAAAATGCATTTTGGGACTATCCAATCTGGAGCTCTTACCCTGTAAGTAGATTATTCTTCCTATGGCTTGTTTTATAGTCTTCTTGATCTTTAAGCATGTATTTCACTATGTTTATGAGATATTTACACTTTATATGTTTCTAAAATGCATTAAAATTATCTTAATTGCTTACAATTTGAAATATAGTTCAAGAAGAATATAGTTTTGAAACTGGATTTTTGAACCCAATGGTATATCTGATTTCACATGTATTTTTCATTGAATGGTGAAATGAAGACTTATACACATGGCATTGATTTATAAAGCTATATGATTGCCTTGAGAAAGGGCTTGTATATGTGATAAACCCTGAATGGGTAATTTACGATAGATGAGCTGTATTGAAATTGAGATTCTGAATTATTTTGAAAACTCTATTTTGAATAATATAGAATATTTGCATATGATAAATTTTTGGAGGAATCTGATTATAAACACTGTCTACTAACAACAGGTGATGTTAGCCCTGGTGCAGCTTAATAACCTAGCTAGCAGGGGGTGGTGCTAGCCTCGTTTGTTAGCCAACACACGGGATATGAATGTGAAGGAGAGCGGAATGCCTCCTATATGGATGAGATGCCAACTATATGAGATGTGATTTGGCTTCCCTTGCTGTGTGCTTGGGAAATACCCATATTAGAGTCCATTCGTGTGTTCTCTTGAATGGTGGTAGGGCAAACCTCAGCGGGATGCTGAGTTTAGGCAAATCCTACACCAATAAAGTACGGAAGGGCTTGAACTATGATATGGTGGTTCTGATATGAGATCCTCCTAATGTTTTCATGTGAAAGGTTTTGATGCATTACAATATTTGAATAATGATCATACCGTATTGCATATGATTTTGAATATTTGAATGTGATATGAACTGAGAATATTTGAAATGCAGGTCCCATATGGATGTACTTCTGAATTGTATTTTTTGTGACAAATTTTAAAATATAAGTACATCCATATGTTGACCTAAGAGGTCATAAGAGGTATTATCAGCTCACTAAGTTGTCAAACTCACTACACGTTATTTTTATGTTTTTAAGATAAGGATGTAGAGTTTGGTCCTTCCCCTTCAGATAGTTGACCAGCTAGACGACATAATCTCTACGTGAGCCTACTTTGTTTCCAAGGGTTATAGATTTTGATTTATATTGTACTTGTACTATAGAGTATGCTCTGAACACCACATGCAGGATCCCTGCTTCTACTGTACTTTGATGTTTATAGATTTGGTTTATATATTATATATATATGGGAATACATATCTGTAAAAGAGTGTATTATACATGTTATGGAAAATATATGATTGTAGTAAGTGTTTCACATGCTCTAAAAGTAGGGGTGTGACACATGTTACATGTTATCTTGCATATGATGGATGTTTTGAACATTTCGGTTGGTGTGGAGAGTTCTGCATAGGTATGGCTATGGGTGGCAAAATTTTAGGATTTTTATGCTTCTATTTTGTATATTTGAATGTGGTGAAAAGTTTATGGAAGATGATTAGATGTAAATTAAGAAGAAAATGGAAGAGGATGTAACAAAATGATGAACTAAAACCATAGGAAAGGTTTGGTTAGGAAATTGGATTTTAGAGTAACTAGGTAAGCTTCTATGATTGAATTTCTGGGAAAAATATATAAGAAACTAAAATAAATAGTTAACATGAAAAATGTGTATATATGTCTCAAGAATATTTAGCCATTGGAATAATTCAATTTTGAATCTATATTAGGAAGATATGGTCAAATTAGTAAGTAGTGGTCATAGACTAGCTAATCAGGAAAGAATCTATTAATTAAGCTTTTTTGTTTGACTTTCTGGGCACAATCTATAGGGAAAAAAAGGAAATTGTTAACATAATAAATATAGACATATGTATCAAGGATCTATAGGCTCTAAAATAACTTAATTTAAAGTCCATATGAGGGAGATATAGCTGATTAATGAGTTGAGGTCAGAATCAGCCTAGAATCCAGGGTGGTAAATGTAAGTATTTTTATTTTTGATTTTCTGAGAATAATTCGTACGGAATATGAAGAAATGATAAACATGATAGTTGTATATAAGTGTCTTAAAATTTTATAGGATTTGGATTAACCTAAATTAATGTTTGTATGAGGGAGATATGGCCAAATTAGTAAGTAGAGGTCTGAACCTACCCGAAAAGAAATAATATTGAATTTGAGGGAGTAATAACACCATGATTACTTAAGATTTCACTAAAATGTTCAACATAAGGGTTTTAAAGGATTGTCTTATCTTTCAATTGACACCAAGATAACCTCAATTATATTTAAAATGAGGGTGTTATGTTTTATTTAATGAGAGAGGAAATAATATTTAAAAAAGAAGAATAATCTTATAAATAAAAATAATAAATGACTAGTGTATGCCATAGCCATTTCCATTGTATGAACTCCTTACCATCTTAAATGTGTAATTTTGACATGGAAATGTTTTATAAAATGATATTCGAAAATGATTATGTTCATGGTAAGATTGTATGTTACCATTGATTTTTGGTAATGATTATGCTTTGATGATAAATTATGGCATGTGAGTATAATGAACATACTTGTTATTGAAATCATATTTTTGGCTATTAACATGAAAAGAAAAGAGACGAGCACAGTCACATGCTGGTTCGTGTGGTGCACCAGTAGGGGATGCCCTACTCACAGCTATGATTATGTTAATGAGAAAAGAAAGAGAAAGTGTGCCATGTCAGACAGAGTGAGAAAAGCCCATACCGGAGAGTAGAAAGTACTCACCCTAACTGGGATAGCTTAATATGAAAATAAATTGATAGCCATCATATGATATTATGAAAATAGTTATTTATGCCATACATGTCATTACTGTAGGATTTTCATGTGCACAGTTAAAGTGCATTCATGTGACATAAGATATTTGTTGTAGCTTGTACAGATGAACATAACATGACGAGCTATATTGATGATAATTATGATTTATTGTTGAACCTACTTGGATTTAATTTTCACTATATTTCCATATCATGTTCAGAAGACTAAATATACAGATATTCTCTATAATCGGCTTTTAGCGTACATTGGGTCTAGTTGGCTAAGATCCCAATAAAGGTTCAACCACCCACACCCGTATCCCTAGAACTGGTGAATATGGATGAATAAGATGTAGAAATATATGTGTTTGATTTTTGTACGGACGTTTTTAATTAATGATGTGTATGTGAACCCAGAATGGTATTAGTGTTAATGGTATACCCTAAACCTTAATTATACTTAGTTAATTTAATTGAATGTTATTATGAGTTAAATAGTTAGAAGTAAAGAAGTAATGACTTTAAGGGATTTTTTTAAATATATATATATATATATATATATATATATATATATATATATATCTATATATATATATATATATATATATGTATATACATATATATATATATATATGTATATATATATATATGTATGTACATACATACATATATATATATATATATATATGTATGTATATATATATATATCTATATATATATATATACATACATATATATATATATATGTATGTACATACATACATATATATATATATATACATACATATATATATATATATATATATATATATATATATATATATATATATATATATATATATATATATATATGTATGTATGTATGTATGTATATATGTAAAAAAAATTAGAGTTGTTACACTCACCACGGACACATCACATATAATTGGTATTTGCCTCAAATAGGGCAACTCAATCCATCGTACAACAAAAACAAGAGTCATGGTGAAAATATACATATCTAATTATCTGAACATAACATTGAAATTTAGTGAGAATTAAATTCTAGTAGGTTCAACAATAAATCATATTCATCAATAATATCAGTCATCATATTATGTTCAGCTGTATAATCTATAGCAAAATTTCATTAGGCAACATAAATGCACTTTATCTGTGCACATGAAAATCATGCAGCAATAATTTGTATGACATGAGTATTTACTTTCAGAATGTCATGGGAATGTATAATCATTTTCAAATTTCAGGGGCAAGATCAACTATTTAAAATGACATGTCAAGAAAATCATAGTTTTATCATATGATGGCTATCAACTAATTCTCATATTGAGCTACCTCGATCAAGGTAAGTATTATCTACTCTCCAATATGGGCTTTTCTCGCTCCGTTCGACATGGCATACTTTCTCTTTCTTTTCTCATCATCATAATTATAGCTATGAATAGGGCGTCCCCTACTGGTCCACCATATGAATGGGCATGGGTTCAGTGCTTGTCTCTTATCTTATCTTTTCACATCATTGCCAAAATATGGTTTCAATAACAAATATGCCCATCATGCCCATATGCCACAAATGCTCATCAAGCTTAATCATTTCAAAAATCATTTTACAAAACATAATAATGCCACAATCACTTACTTAGGATGGTAAAGATTTCATGCGATTGCATTGGCTAGGGCATATGTAACATCCCTAATTTCGTTTCTTTTATTAAAAAAGGTACATAAATATTTAATTGAGGAAATAAAATTTATTAAACAAATTTTAGATATATAACGAAATATAAGCCTTAGAAATTCTTCACCTTACGTGTATCCATAGAAAATGTTTCTAACATTAAGGGAATCAGTAAAGAGAGAAAACTTAATAGGAAAAATTAGAAATAATATACTAAAGTGAGGCAAAATTCTTGGGTAAGGAAGATAAATTTTTGGGAAGTAAGTTAAGGTCTTAAAATTTCAAGATTGGATTACAGTAACTTTTCCATATTCATGAGCTAAAATTACTAAGTTTAACATCTCCAACCATACATTGGGCCTTTATGTAACAACTCCATTTAAGTATCAATTTTTTTAAATACCATGAAGTTATTACCTCATTACAACTTAACTCAAAATAACATTTATTTAACTTATACAATACAGATTTTACATACATGTCATTAATCAAAACATACATACAACATATCAAACACATAAAAATCTACATCTTATTTATTTTGGTTGACTAATTCCGGAGATACAGGTGCGGGTGGTTGAACCTTCATCGTGATCTAAGCCAACTCGACCATAAACATTTTATTTGCTTTTGGGATCTGGCCAACATAAAGTACACGATCTAACGTGCACAAAAAGCCAGATCCATAAAAAAATCTGCATAACTAATTTTCTAAACATGATATGGAAATATAGTGATAATTAAATCCCAGTAAGTTCAACAATAAATCATCATCAATATAACTCATCACATCATGTTCAGCTGTATAAACTACAACAAATATCTCTGGTCACATGAATGCACTATATCTATGCACATGAGAATCGTACAATAATAACATGTATGACAGGATTAACTATTTTCAGAATATCATATTAAGCTACCCCGGTCAGGGTGAGTATTTTCTACTCTCCGGTACGGGCTTTTCTCGCTCCGTCTGACATGGCCCACTTTCTCTTTCTTTTCTCATTAACATGATCATAACCGTTGGTAGGGCGTCCCCTACTGGTGCACCACACAGATTGCCATGAGACCGTGCTCATTTCTTTTCTTTTCACAATGATAGCCAAAAATATGCTTTTAATAACAAGTATATTCATCAAAATATAACTATTATAAAAAATCATTGGTAATCATCACATGACCATAACTATTTCAAATATCACTTTATAAAATATTTCCATGTCAGAATTTCATACTTAAGATGGTAAGAAGTTCATACAATGGCAATTTCTATAGCATATACTAGTCATTTATTATTTTCATTTATAAGATTCTTCTTCTTTTTTAAATATTAATTTTATTTCTTTATTTTCTTGATGCAGGTTTTCATCCTATCTAACTTTCTCTTACCAATCAGAGCATAACTCCTTCAATTTAATTCCAATATAGGTGATCTTGGTGTCAATTTCAAGATTAATCAATTATCTAAAACTATTATGTTGAATAGTTTAGTGAAATATTAAGAAATCACAGTGATATTACTTCCTTAAAGTACAAGTTATTTCTTCTCAGATAGGTTATGACCTCTACCTACTAATCTATGCATATCTCCCTCATAAGAATTCCAAATTAAGTTATTTCAGTGGCAAAAAATCTGGGACACATGTAGAAATAACTTTTATGTTAATCATTTATTTTAATTCCCTACAGAATGTTCCCAGAAATTAAAACACAGAAGCTATCCAAAAATATTCTTTCCTGATTAACCAATTTTTGACCACTGCTTACTAATCAGATCATATCTACCTCATATGGACTCTAAATTCAGTGATTCTAGTGGCTATAAATCCGTGAGACATATATCTATAATTCTTATGTTAACCATTTATTTTAATTCTCTACAGAAAATGCCTAGAAATTAAAACACAGAAGCTATCCTATCATATTCTTCCCTAATTAACCATTTTCTGACCACTGCTTACTAATCATACCATATCTTCCTTATACGGACTCTAAATTGAGTGATTCCAGTGGCTACAAATCCGTGAGACATAGATCTACATTTTTTATGTTAACCATTTATTTCAATTCCTAACTAATTATTCCCAGAATTTTAAAAAATAGAAACTTAAAAGTTTGCCATCAATAGCCATACCTATGCAGAACTATCTACACCAGCCTAAGTATTCAAACATACATAATATGTAACATAATATAGCAACATCCATGACCAATCATCAAAGTTCTAAGATCAAAATATCATATAAATATTATAAGTTTCAAAAGTTTTCTTCAAAAAGAAATACTGTTAAACTTACATGGAGCACTTAGTCCTTTAGACTTCCCCTTCCTCTTTCTTCCTTTCTTCCTCTCCTTTCCTCACTCTACCTTGCTTCTATTTTTCCTCTCCCTCACTTGGAAGAAAATTATAATGTTGTAAGGGTGGGTTTTGCTTAAATAGACGATCAAATAATTCAACTTTCTTTATCATGGGTCTACCTTATCACAATTAGGATACACTTGGTTGAATTTTTGGAAAACAAACAACTTATGTTCTTGTCTTCCTCTTCCTTAGTCAAGATATGCATAGGAAAAGGAGATTTTTATTTTGAAAATTATGATAATATGTTCTTAAGATAAGGGACAAGGTCCCTTTCATTTAGGGATTCATTTCCTTTTTCTTTTTGTCTTAATCAAGTATGATAGGTTTGCCTTTTTAGGTGGCAAATTTCTAGCCCTTGAATCTCCATTATTTGGTTGAAATTATTTGTGTGGGATATGAATGTTTTGTCCTAATGCCATGTATTATCATACCACTTGCTAAAATTATGAGTGTAAAATATAGATGTTTTGTCCTGAAGCCTTGTATTATCATACCACTTGCTAAAATTATGAATGTAGGATATCACACCACTTGCTAAATTTTTGTCTTAACGCCATGTCACATAATCTTGATTACACCATTATTTCATCACTTTACTTTTATTTTTATTTTTATTTTTCCTCTTGGGTTTGGGCTCATTCTTGCCCATTTTCTTTACTTTGGTTAAAATTCTACCTTTCATAATGGGCTTGGTCACATTTTCATGATTTTTGGGCTACCGGTCCAATTTCTATATCCTAGTCCAAGTCTATGTTTATTTCTTCATTGGGCTATTCTATTGGCTTGCTAAAAATTTATGTGAAGTAGAAAAACTCTATATGAAGTGTCCATAGGTGAAAGCCCAATTTATGGGTGGAGATACTAAACTTAGTAACTTTTGCTCTTAAATTAAGAAAAATTACCGTAATATGATCTTCTTGAAATTTTAAAACCTTTACTTACTTCACAAAAATTTATCTTCCTTACCTAAGAATTTCACCTTTCTTTATCATGTGTATTTCTAATATTTCCTCTTAGGTTTTCTTTCTTTACCTATTCCATTAATATTAGAACATTTCTATACATACACGTAAGGTGAAGAATTTCTAAAGATTATATTTCCTTAGATATCTAAAAATTGTCTAATAAATTTTATTTCCTTAATTAAATATTTATGTACCTTTATCAATAAAAGAAATGAAATTATGGATGTTACTTTGAATACTTTTGTACTTTTATTAATACATGAAACGAAATTAGGGATGTTACATTTCTCTCCCCCTAAAAGAAATTTTGTCCTCAAAATTTTAGAAATTACCTAATAAGAACAATTTCGGATATTTCTTCCTTATGACTTCTTCTAGCTCCCAAGTTGCTTCTTCCGGAGTCAAACCTTCCCATAACACCTTAACTAGGGGAATAGTTTTGTTTCGCAATTGCTTCACGTCAGTGTCCAATATAGATGCTGGTACTAGCTAGTATGTTATATTCTCATTTATTTGGATTGGTTCATCTCGTATCACATGTAAGGAGTCTAAAAGATACTTCCAGAGCTGTGATACATGGAAAACATTATGCAAATTAGACAAATTAGGTGGGAGAGCAACTTGATATGCTGATGTCCCTACTTTCTTTAGAATTTGGTAGGGTCTCAAAAATCACGGACTTAGCTTTCTTGTTTTGAGAGACCTACCAACTCCAGTAGTTGGGGAAAGTTTCAAAAATACATGGTCTCCTTCCTAAAACTCTAGAGGTCTATGTCTCTTACCGTAGTAACTCTTTTGCCGACTCTGAGCTATAAGTATTTTGTCTCGTATCATCCTGATTTGTTCAGTGGTTTGTTGAACTAGATCAGGACCCAACAAGTTCTTTTCTCCTACCTCAAACCAACATAGTAGAGATCAGCACTTTCTACCGTATAAAGCTTCATAGTTGGCCATCTTAATACTAGAGTGATAGCTATTATTATAAGCAAACTCTACTAAAGGTAGGCACTTATCCCATCCTTTACCCTGCTCTATCACATAGGCCCTCAACATATCTTCTAGGGTTTGAATGGTTTGTTCTGTCTGCCCGTCAGTCTGAGGATGGTAGGTAGTACTGAACCGCAACTGAGTACCAAAAGCTTCCTGTAATGCTTTCCAAAACCTCGATGTGAACCTCGGATCTTTATCAGAAATGATATTTAAGGGAATTCCATGTTGTCTAACTATTTCCTGGACGTACAATTGGGCTAATTTATCCAGTGAATAGTTAATTTTTATGGGCAAAAAGTGAGCAGATTTGTTTAATCTGTCAACTATTACCTAGATAGAGTCATGTCCCACTGAAGTCTTAGGTAATCCCACAACAAAGTCTATTGAGATACTGTCCCATTTCCATTTAGGGAGCTCAAGAGGTTGTAGAACTCCCGCTGGCTTTTGATGTTCCACCTTCACCTTTGGACAAATGAGACATTTTGCCACAAACTCGGCAATGTCCTTTTTCATCCCTGGCCACCAATACATTCTCTTTAAATCCTGGTACATTTTAGTGCATCCAGGATGGACTGTGTATTTACTCTGATGCACTTCTTACAGGATCTTAGTCCTCAACTCTCGTTCTTGAAGGACACAAATCCTTCCCTGATACATGATTGCTCCATCTTCCATGACAAAAAAATTACCTTGGTCTTTATGATCCTGTAAGTATTGGTCGTGAGCTTGAGCCTCTTTGATCTGGGCTCTAAGGTCACACTCTATACTTAAACCATTAATGACTAGCTTCTTTGGAGTAAGAGTAGTGGCTAGCTTTAAATTTCGAAACTCCTCTAGAATCTGCATCTCATACACCATCATCTGACCCATGTGCAGAGATCTTCGACTCAAGGCATTTGCTACAACATTGGCCTTTCCGGGATGATACTTTATCTCAAACTTGTAGTCATTGAGGAATTCTACCCATCTTTGTTGCCTCATATTTCACTCCTTCTTATCAAAGAGGTATTTAGACTCTTATGATCACAATATACTTCAAAGGTTGCCCCGTACAAATAGTGTTGCCAAATCTTTAAGGCAAACACCACTGCCGCCAATTCAAGATCATGGGTTGGATAGTTTCCTTTGTGAGGTCTCAGTTGCTTAGAGGCGTAAGAAACTACTCTCTTATCTTGCATCAGCACACATCCTAGCCCTTTCTTTGAAGCGTCACTATACACTTCAAAATGTCCTCTGGGGTCTGAAATAATTAAAACAGAAGGAGTGGTCAGTCTTGTCTTAAGCTCTTGGAAACTAGCTTCACATTGATCAGTCCATTTGAAAGGACTTCCCTTCCTGGTCAATTTAGTCAATGGGAAGGCTATACGAGAGAAGTTTTGTATAAACCTCCTGTAGTATCCTGCCAAACCCAGGAAACTTTTGACTTCCATAACCGTCTTTGGTCTCTCTCACTGAATCACTGCTTTCATCTTGCTAGGATCTATGGCTACCCCTTTATTAAAGATGACATGTTCAAGAAACTTCACCTCTGACAGCCAAAATTCACACTTCTCCAATTTGGCATATAACTTTTTCTCTTTCAGCACTTGCAGCACGATTCGGAGATGTTGTTCATGTTCTTTCTCACTCTTAAAATATATCAAGATGTCATCAATGAAGACTACAACAAATTTATCTAGGTAAGGTCGAAAAATGGGATTCATGTAATCCATGAAAATTGCAGGTGCATTTGTCAACTCGAAGGGCATTACGAGAAACTCATAGTGCCCATACCTAGTCCTGAAGGCAGTTTTTGGTACGTCCTCTTCCTTGATACTAATCTGATGATATCCTGACCTTAAGTCAATTTTAGACAAGATGGAGGCTCCCTTCAGTTGATCAAATAAGTCATCTATCCTAGGGAGAGGGTACTTGTTTTTTATAGTCACCTTATTCAGCTGTCTGTAATCTATGCATAGTCCCAAGCTCCTGTCTTTCTTCTTAACAAAAAATACAGGAGCTCCCCAAGGAGATACACTCGGTCTAATGAATTGCTTGTCTAATACAGGGGGAGATATGATCAAAACAGTGGTGAAAGGTCTGGAATCCCTGCAATGTAGCATTTTTCCATGAATTTCTTATCTTTTTCTTCTAATTTCTTCTTTCTTTGTTCCTACAACACAAAACATAAAATTTAGCTAATTCCTAATTATATTTTACTTAAATCAAACAAAAAGTAAGTTTAAAGGTATTAATATCATGCTTAATTAAGATCACATCATGTCTGCAGTTGAAGCAAACATCTTGTCCCATGTAGCATGGCCGATTACCATGCATGCATCCGCATTTAGCGCACTTAACTAGGGCGAGGTCTTGTTGGAAAGGTTTGGAACCTGCAGTCGATGGCCTCTTTCCAGCTCCATATCTACTTCTTCTCACGTTCTTGCTAGGGTTGGGAAATTTTTTCTTCCTTTTCCATAGCTTTCGCTTTTACTTTTCATCCTCTACTGCCTTTAAACTTTTCTCCAAGAGTTTACATTCATTAATTAGATGCACAAACTCCCTAATCTCCATAGCTACAACAGCATTCTTTATGTTCGGGTTCAGTCCTGCTTCTAACTTAACAGCCTTCCATGCTTCATCAGGGCTAAATCGCAGATAAGAGGAGAACTTAGACAATTCCTCGAACCTCACGATGTATTGGTCTATAGTCATGCTACCCTACCGGAGTTGGACAAATTCGATCTCTTTCTCCGCCCTCATAGCACTTGGAAAGTACTTTCCCAAAAAGGTGTCTTTGAACACCTGCCAACTGATCTGCCTTCCCTAGTGAGTTAAAATTTCTCTAGCTCCATGCCACCAGTATTCTGCTTCATCTTTTAGCATATATGCATAAAAGATTACTTGCTGCTCCTCAGTACAGCCAATCACTTCAAAGATTTTCTTTAACTCCCTTATCAATCTTTCAGCTACAATTGGGTCAAAGCCGCCTTGAAAACAAGGTGGCCTAATCCTCAGGAACTTGGATATACCGTTATCATTTCTAGCCATCTGGTTGTTAACACCATTCACTAGTTCCCTACTAATTTTTCCCAGAATTTTAAACACAGAAGCTTACCTAATAGATTCTTCCCTAGTTAACCATTTTTTAAAATCCTCTTCCATTTTCTTCTTAATTTCCATCTAACCAAAGGATTAGTTATTTCAACATTTTAATTAGATTCCTTACACTTAATTGAACATATTCCATCATCCTGTTCTCAAGAAAATAGAAAATCACATTTTGTATTATTAAGGGTGTTCCCACCAGAAATTTCACATGGATTTCTTCTAGGTGTTTAAGGCCATATTCATTTTATCAATCTAACCATATCCCATCAATTTTTTTACCACTTTTAAATATACATAATAGCAGCATAATACTCTAAAATTTTGCCACCCATAGCCATACCTATGCAGAACATTCGACACCAACTTTCATTAGGCTGATGCCTTTGCTATTAAAATCCTAGGGGGCCTGTGGTCTCTATGGGGCAGAGTTGCTTCCCTGTCTAGTACCATAGTTACTCCAAGAAAAATTGGGATGCTGCCTCCAACCCAGGTTATGTGTGTTTGAATAGGGATTATTATTGCGATTCATGTTTCCCACATAGCATACTAACTCCAGATTTGAAGGACAACTTTTGAATAAATGAGGCCCATTGCACAGAACACAAGATACTCCATTTTCCTGGACTGCATTAGCTGCTTGAGGGCGAATCAATTGCTGGTTTTTTAAGACATTCACTAATAAGGCTAGGCGGGCTGTGAGAGAAGTGACCTCACTCACTTCTTGCATACCCAAAGTTTTTTTTCCAACTGAGACTTTGTCCATAGGCCATTGATAATTGTTGCTGGCCATCCTTTCGAGCAGCTCATGTGCCTCATTGTATGTTTTGGACAAAAGTACCCCATTAGCAGCTGCATCCACTATGGTTCGTGTTTGAGCATTAAGGCCATTATAAAAGGTCTCCATCTGAATGTAGTACGAGATTCCATGATGAGGACATCTCCATAGTAGTTCTTTGTACCTCTCCCAGGTGTCCTATAGCGATTTTCCATCTAGTTGCTAGAAGGATGTGATATCATTCCTCAATCTTACATTCTTGGTAGGTGGGAAGTATTTTAGCAGAAAATTCTCTGCCAAGTCACTCCAGTTGGCAATAGAATCAGGTGGCAGAGAGTTCAGCCATCTCGATCTCTTAATGAATAGGGGAACATTTTTTAGCCTCAGAACTTCATCTGTCACCCCATTCTTTTTGAATGCATCTGTAACTTCAATGAATACTCTCAGGTGAAGGTGAGGGTCCTCTATAGGCATCCCACTAAATTGGCCTGCAGTCTGTAGCATCTGGAACATCACAGGCTTGAGCTCAAAATGAAGAGCTTTAATTTTTGATCTTACAATGCTCAGGTTTAACCCATTCAGATTTGGTTGAACGTAAGCATTCAAGACTCTATCTCGGTCATCCATGTTCTCTGCGCCTTTTTGGTTGGCCATTTCTGCTTCTTTCTGTGGTCCCAACAGTCCTATCCTTCTTCTTAAAAGAGTCCTCTCTATCTCAGGATTTAGAGGCAATAGCTCTCTATCAGACTTGCTCATGCATTGAGTTTACCTGCTTCCAGGTTGCTATGAACTTCTGCACTTATTTTGCTCTAGTAATTGCTATAGCAATTACTCAAGTGCCCAATTTTCTCTTGAATGGGTTCTTCCCAAACTACTATCCCATGTAACCCTAGGATTCAGTCCTACATTCCTGTATGAAGCCAAGCCCCAGAGTTTTACTTAAAGTCCTAACTATTAGGTCAAATAAGAAAACCATATATTCCTATATTAGTTGTGCCCATACATCCAACCCTTTTTCCAGCCTCCACTACCCTTTCAGGTTAGTGTTAGCCTTGGCCTTCTACTATTAAATTTTAGTTAACAAAAAAAGTTAAGAAATGCAAAAGCAGTTGAATGACAAAAGTAATGCTGCAGCAAAATCATTTATAAATCAAAATATGCATGTGTTCACTGCAACCTGTCTACAACCCTAGCCGAAAACTTAGCCCAGCAATATATCCAAACTGATTACAAGCATCAGGATAACCATCATACAATGTAGAGTAATACAACTAAAAGAAAAAAAAAATACAATTCAACGCTAAATGATAAAGCACAAAAAGAGAGGAAGGGAATCCTCAGCAGGGGTCCTCTTCTTCTCATCCAGTGCTTCACCCTGCAGGGTTGGTTCGTCCTGGGCAAGACTATATCCTCAGAGCCCACTCCCGTCAGGGATTTTCTAGGCTTCCTTTTTTCATTTTTTTGTTTTCCTCTCACCCCTTTGCGTCCTTATTTTTCTTCTCTACTGTATGCCTTTTATAGCCAAGCATTGTGGTCCCAGTGAGCTAGCCTGGTTTGCTGCAATTCTTCTTACTTTTTGGCCTGCACATATTCCAATAGCTTTCCCTTCACTTCCAGTAGTGGAGACAGTCCATGTGCCTCCTAATACTCTGCTATGTCAGCTGGGTGCTCCCCTTTTTCATGCTGGGTAGTGGCCGCACCTGCTATAACAGCCCTGACACACTGCCACCTGCACCATAACATAAACGGTCAGCTTCCCATCATATGCATCATATTAAAAGGATCAAGATCACCCAATATCACTCGGTTTGCTGCTTGTTTTGCTATGCATGCATACTAAATTTTTGCAGCAAACGTAATGGGTGGACTTATATTCATGGGAGGCAAAACAACTATTAAATCAGGGAGCATGAATGCTAATAAATCAAAATGTAGAGTAATTGACCTTAGAAAAGCATAGAGAAACTCTAATGAATTAGAGTTATCACTACACAAATAATTTTAGCCAAGGAAGGGAGACTCAAGGGAGGAAATTTCCCACTTAGAAAGGCAAATCTATCATTCTTGAGTGAGACAAAAGAAAAAAGAAATGAATCCCTAAATTAAGGGGACCTTTCCCCTTGTCTTGGGAACATTTTATCATAATTTTCAAATAACAAATCCTTCTTTTTTCTATGCATATCTTGATTAAGTGAGTGGAAGACAAGAACATGATTTGTCTAGCCCTAAAAAGTAACCAAGTTCATCCTAATTGTGTAAAGTAGGCCCATAATTATGAGAGGAGGACCACTTTATAATTTATTTAAGCAAAAACCACTCTTATAACATTAGAATTTCATCCAAGTGAGGGAGAGGAAAAATATAAGCAAGGTAGAGTGAGGAAAGGAGAGAAAGAGATGAGAAGAGAAGAAGGAAGAAGAATGAGAAGTCTAAAGGACTAGTACTCAAGGTAAGTTAGCTTAATCTCCACTTGAATCCATCTTTTCTCTTTATCCTTAGGGTTCAAAACTCACCCTCCCTCTTTTATTCAAGCTACTAGCAAAGCTAAGGGAAGGGAGAAATCTTGCCACTTCCTTCAAGAGGAAACAAAAAAATAATTCACTAAGTGAGATAGGGAGATATTAGGTAGGTTTAACAATATCTCTTTTCCAAGAAAAGCTTTGAAATTGGTAATATTTGTATGGGATTTTGATCTTAGAACTTTGATGAAATTTACAATATTTGCTACTTTGATGATTGGCCATGGATGTTGTTATATCATGTTACATGTTGATCTTGCATGTGATGGATGTTTTGAATACTTCGGTTAGTATGGAAAGTTCTGCATAGATATTGCTATAGGCGGTAAAATTTTAGGGCTTTTACACTACTGTTATGTATATTTGAGTGTGGTGAAAAATTGATGGAATATGATTAGATTGATAAAATGAGTAATGAGTATGGCCTTAAACATTTAGAAGAAGAACATGAGAAATTTCTATTGGGAAACATCCTTAATAATACATGATTTGATTTGTGTTTTCTTGAGAAGTAGATGATGGAATATGTGAAGTTAAGTGTAAGGAATCTAATTAAAGTGTTGAAATGAGTAATCTTATGGTTAGATGTAAATAAGGAAGAAAATGGAAAAGAACGTAATAAAATGATGAACTAGAAACTTAGGAAGGTTTTAGTTTGAAAACTGGTTTTGAGAGTAACCAATGAAACTTCTATTTTTGAAATTTTAGGAAGAATTAGTTAGGAATTAAAAGAAATGGACAACATAAAAAATGTACATATATGTCTCCCAAATTTTTAGCCACTAGAATCACTCAGTTTGGATACCATATGAGGGAGATATGGTCAAATTAGTAAGTAGTGGTCTAAAACTAGCTAACCAAAATAAATTTGTTAGGTAAGCTTCTGTGTTTAAATTAATGGGAAAACTAAGTTGAGAATTAAAGTAAATTATTAACTTAATAAATATAGATATATGTATCACGGATTTTTAGCCACTGGAATTACTCAATTTGGAGTGCATAAAAGGGAGACATGGTCATATTGGTAAGTAGAGGTCAGAACCTACCCTAAAAGAAATAACATTAAATTTTAGGGAGTAATAACACCAAAATTACTTATGATTGCACTAAGATGTTCAACATAATAGTTATGGAGGATTGTCTTAGCTTTAAATGTACACTAATATCATCTTAATTGGAGTTAAAATGAAAGAGTTATGCTCCGATTAGTGATAGAAGGTCAGGCTAGATGAAAACCTACATTAGAGGAGAACACACAACACAAAGCATGGCCATGTTCAATGCAGGTAAGGGCTTTTTGAAGCCTAGAGCATGGTTGTGTTACAAGAAATAGCTAGGTCATGTTGGGAGCTGATAATGTAACATTTCTAATTTCGTTTCTATTATTAATAGAGGTATATAAACATTTAATTAAAGAAATAAAACTTATTAAAAAAAAATTCAATATCTAAGAAAAAAATTTAAGCCTTAGAAATTCTTCACCTTATGTGTATGAATAGAAAATGTTTTTAACATTAAAGGAATAGGTAAAGAGAGAAAACCTAAAAAGAAAAAAATTAGAAATAACATCTTAAAGAGAGGCAAAATTATTGGGTAAGGAAGATAAATTTTTCGAAGTAAGTATAGGTCTTAAAATTTCAAGAAGATAGGATTAGGGTAATTTTTCCTAATTCAAGAGTTAGAGTTCTTAAGTTTAACATCTCCATCGATACAATGGGGCTTCACCTATGGACACTTCATAGAGTTTGTTTTTCCACTTCACATGAGTTTCTTGCAAGCCAATTGGATAGCCCAAGCAAGAGATATAATATAGACTTGGACTAGGATATAGAAGTTGGATAGATAGCCCAAAAATCATGAAAATATGACCAAGCACTCCATGAGATGTAGAATTTCAGCCAAAGTAAAGGAAATGGGCAAGAATGAGCCAAAATCAAAGAAGAAAAAAATAAGAACCATGTGATGAAATAATAGTGTATTAATAATCAAGATTAGATCACATGACATTAGGACACATCTAAATCTTACACTAATAATTTTAGCAAGCCATGTGATCATATGGTAGGTAAATAACACATGGCATTAGGACAAAACATCTATATCTTACACTAATAATTTCAGCAAGCCATGTGATGATATAATAGGTAATAACACATGGCATTAGGACAAAACATACTTATACTACACAAATAGTTTCAGCTAAGCAAGGGAGACACAAGGGCTAGAAATTTGCCTCCTAGAAAGACAAACCTATCATACTTGAGTGAGACAAAAGAAAAAGGAAATGAATCCTTAAATCCTAGGTACCTTGTCCCTTGTCTTAAGAACACTTTATCATGATTTTGAAATACAAATCTCCTTTTGGTATGCATATCTTGACTAAGGTAGAGGAAGACAAGAACATGAGTTGTCTTCCCCCAAAAAACAACCAACTTGCATCCTAATTATGATAATGTAGACCCACGATTATTGTAACATCCCGTAATTTTTAGATATTTTCCTTAGAAATTCTTCACCTTACATATATGCATAGAAATGTTCTAATATTAATGGAATAGGTAAAGAAAGAGAAAACTTAAGAGGAAATATTAAAAATAAATATACTAAAGAAAGGTGAAATTCTTGGGTAAGAAAGATAAATTTTTGTGAAGTCAGTAAAGGTATTAAAATTTCAAGAAGATTGAATTAGGGTAATTTTTCCTAATTTAAGAGTTAAAGTTACTAAGTTTAGTATCTCCACCCATAAATTGAGCTTTTACCTATGGACACTTCATATAGAGTTTTTCTACTTCACGTGAATTTTTAGCAAGCCAATAGGATAGCTCAAGGAAGAAATAAAACATAGACTTGGACTAGGATATAAAAATTGGACCGGTAGCCCAAAAATCATGAAAATGTGACAAGCCCATTATGAAAAGGTAGAATTTTAACCAAAGTAAAAAAATGGGCAAGAATAAGCCCAAACCTAAGAGGAAAAAAAAATTAAGTGATGGAATAATGATGTAATCAAGATTAGGTGACTTGACATTAAGACAAATTTAGTAAGTGGTATGATAAAACAAGAATTTAGGACAAAACATCAATATCCTACACTCATAATTTTAGCAAATGGGTAATAATACATAGCATTATGACAAAACATCTTTATCCCACACAAATAATTTCAACCAAATAATGGAGATTCAAGGGCTAGAAATTTGCCACTTAAAAAGGAAAATCTATCATACTTGATTAAGACAAAAGAAAAAGGAAATGAATCCCTGAATCAAAGGGATCTTGTCCCATATCTTAAGAACATATTATCATAATTTTCAAAATACAAATCTCCTTTTCCTATGCATATCTTGACTAAGGAAGAGAAAGACAAGAACATAAGTTGTTTGTTTTCCAAAAATTCAACCAAGTGTAATCTAATTGTGATAAGGTAGACCCATGATCATGAAAGGTAAATTATTTGAGGGTCTATTTAAGCAAAACCCACCCTTACAACATTAGAATTTTCGTCCAAGTGAGGGAGAGGAAAAATAGAAGCAAGGTAGAGTGAGGAAAGGAGAGGAAGAAAGGAAAAAAGAGGAAGGAGAAGTCTAGAAGACTAAGTGCTCCAAGTAAGTTTAACAATATTTCTTTTTGAAGAAAAACTTTGAAACTTATAATATTTATATGAGATTTTGATCTTAGAACTTTGATGATTGGTCATGGATGTTGCTATATCATGTTACATATTGATCTTGCATGTGATGTATGTTTGAATACTTTGGCTGGTATAGAAAGTTCTGCATAGATATGGCTATGGGTGGCAAATTTTTAAGCTTTTGTGTTTTAATTTTTGGTAATTATTTGTAGGGAATTAAAATAAATAGTTAACATAAGAATTAAAGATATATGTGTTACGAATTTTTAGCCACTGGAATCACTCAATTTGGAGTCCATATGAGGAAGATATGATCTGATTACTAGTCAAAGGTCAGAAAATGGTTCATCAGGAAAGAATATGTTAGGATAGCTTATGTTCTTTAATTTCTGAGAATTATCTGTAGGGAATTAAAATAAATGGTTAACATAATAAGTAAAGATATATGTGTCACGGATTTTTAGCCACTGGAATCATTCAATGTGGAGTCCATAAGAGGAAGATATGAGCCGATTAGTAGTCAAATGTCAGAAAATGGTTCATCAGGAAAGAATATTTTAGGATAGCTTCTGTGTTTTAATTTCTAAGAATTATCTGTAGGGAATTAAAATAAATGGTTAACATACGAATTAAATATATATGTATCATGGATTGTTAGCCACTAGAATCATTCAATGTGGAGTCCATATGAGGATGATATGAGCCGATTAGTAGTCAAAGGTCAGAAAATGGTTCATAAAGGAAGAATATGTTAGGGTAACTTCTGTGTTTTAATTTCTGATAATTATTTGTAGGGAATTAAAATAAATGGTTATCATAAGAATTAAAGATATATGTGTCACGGATTTTTAGCCACTGGAATCATTCAATATAGAGTTCATATGAGGTAGATATGTTCAGATTAGTAAACAATGGTCAGAAAATGGTTAATTAGGGAAGAATATGTTAGGATAGTTTCGGTGTTTTAATTTTTGGGAACATTATATAAGGAATTAAAATAATTGTTAACATATGAATTATATATATATGTGTCATGGATTGTTAGCCACTGGAATCATTTAATTTGGAATTCTTATGAGGGAGATATGGACAGATTAGTAGGTAGAGGTCAGAACCTATCCGAGAAGAAATAACCTGTATATTGAGGGAGTAATATCACCTTGATTTATTAATATTTCGCTACAATGTTCAACATAATAGTTTTAGATAATTTTTTTATCTTCAAATTGACACTAAGATTACCTACATCGGAGTTATATTAAGGGAGTTATGCTCTAATTACTAAGAGAAGGTTAGATATGATGAAAACCTGCATCAAGAAAATAAAGAAATAAAATTAATATTTAAAAAAGAAGACGAATCTTATAAATGAAAATAATAAATGATGAGTATATGCCATAGCTATTGCCATTGTATGAACTTCTTACCATCTCAAGTGTGAAATGTTGACATGAAAATATTTTATAAAGTGATATTTGGAATGGTTATGTTTATGGCATGATTACCAATGATTTTTTGGTAATAGTTATATTTTGTTGAACATACTTGTTATTGAAAGCATATTTTTGGCTATCTTTGTGAAAAGAAAAGAAATGAGCACGGTCACATGGCAATCCGTGTGGTTCACCAGTAGGGGACGCTCTACCAACAGTTATGATTATGATTATGAGAAAAGAAAGAGAAAGTGTGCCATGTCGGACGGAGCGAGAAAAGCCCGTACCGAAGAGTAGATGATACTCACCCTGATCGGAGTAGCTTGAAATGAGAATAAGTTTATAGCCATCATATGATATTCTGAAAATAGTTAATCATGTCATACATATCATTACTGTATGATTCTTATGTGCATAGATATAATGCATTCATGTGACCAAAGATATTTTCTGTAATTTATATAGCTGAAGATGATGTGTTGAGCTATGTTGATGATGATTTATTGTTGAACTTACTGGGATTTAATTCTCACTATATTTCCATATCATGTTCAGAAAATTAGTTATGCAGCTTTTTTCTATGGCTCTGGCTTTTAGTGCACATTAGATCGTGTTACTTTATGTTGGGCAAATCTCAGAATCAAATAAGATGTTTGTGGTCGAGTTGGCTTAGATCCTGGTGAAGGTGCAACCACCCGCACCTGTATCTCTAGAATTGGTCAACCAAAATAAACAAGATGTAAATATCTATGTGTTTGATATGTTGCATGTACGTTTTGATTAATGACGTGTATGTAAACTCAATATTGTATAATAATAAAGAAAAGAAAAAGGTTGTTACAATTATGAGAGGTGAACCACTTGATAATTTATTTAAGTAAAACCCACCCTTATAACATTATAATTTTGTCCAAGTGAGGAAGAGGAAAAACAAAAGCAAGGTAGAATGAGGAAAGGAGAGAAAGAGAGGAGAAGAGAGGAAGAAAGAAAAAGTGAAAGTCTAGAGAACTAAGTACTCAGGGTAAGTTAGCTTCATCTCCACTTGAATCCCTCTTTTCTCTTCATCCTTGGGGTTCAAAACTCACTGTCCTTCTCTTATTTAAGCTACTGGAAAAGCTAAGGGAAGGGAGGAATCTTGCCACTTCCTTCAGGAGGGAACAAGAAAAATAATTCACTAAGTGAGCTAGGGAGATGTTTAGTTAGGTTTAACAATATCTCTTTTTGAAGAAAATATTTGAAATTTATAACATTTATATGGGATTTGGATCCTAGAACTTTGATGCAATTTTCTACTTTGATGATTGGCCATTGATGTTGCTATATCATGTTACATATTGATCTTGCATGTGATGGATGTTTGAATGCATATATTGGTATGGAAATTTTTTGCTTAGGCATGGCTATGGGTGGTGAACTTTTAGGGACTTTTGTACTACTTTGATACATAATGGGATGTGCTAAAAAATGGATGCAAGATAGTTAGGTTGGTAAATTAAGTGTAGCCTTAAACACCTAGTGGAAGACCATAAGAAATTTTTGTTGTGAAACAACCTTAGTGATGCAAGATTTAATTATGTTTTTCTTTTGAAGTGGATGATGGAATATGTTAAATTAAGTAAGAAATATAATTAAATTTTGAGATGAGTAATTCTATGGTTAGTTGGAAATTTTGAAGAAAAATGAAAATGACTTAATAAATGGATGAACTAGAACTTTAGGAAAGTCTATGCTAAGAAAACTAGATTTCGGAGTAACTAATAAAGCTTTTATTTTTAAAATTCTAGGAAGAATTGGTTAGGAATAAAAAGAAATGGTTGACATGAAAAATGTAAATATATGTCTCACCAAATTTTATCCACTAGAATCACCCAATTTGGAGTTCAAATGAGGGAGATATGGTCTGATTAGTAAGTAGTGGTCATAAAATGATTAACTAGGGAAGAATCTGTTAGGTAAGCTTCTGTGTTTAAATTTTTGAGAAAAATATATAGGAAATAAAAGAAATATTTAACAAGAATATATATATATATATATATGTCTCACGAATTTTTAGCCACTGAAAGCATTCAATTTGCAATCGTTATTAGGAACATATGGTCAGATTAATAAGCAACAGTCAGAACTAGTTAACTAGGGAAGAATCTGTTAGGTAAGCTTTTGTGATTCAATTTTTTGGGATGAATTTGTAGGGAATTAAAAGAAATGGTTAACATGAAAAAATATAGATATATGACTCACGAATTTTTAAACACTAGAATCACTCCATTTAGAGTCCATAGGAGGGAGATATGATCAGATTAATAGGTAGAGGTTAGAACCTACCCGGGAAGAAATAACTTCGAATTTGAGGGAGTAATAACTTCTATATTCCTTATGATTTCTATAACATCCCCAATTTTATAATGGTGAAGGGAAGGAAAGAGAATGTCAGGGAACATTGAAGAAACCCCAGAAAATTATAAAGTGGTCATATGGCAAAAAAGAAAGACTATAAGGGGAGAAAGTATAATACTCTAATTCTTTGGGGTTAGAACCGAACATCAAGAAATGAGTTAAATATATGTTTTGAGTGTGACTCCACACATTGGAGTTTTACTAAAAGAGGAATTAAAGCATTTTGGGAATTTGAGGAAGCCAAACAAGGCCTTAGTTAAGGGGTTCGTCAAAATCTAATGGAGTGGCAATCTTATAATAGTTAGGTTTTTGGGAGCCATTAGTTAGGGAAGGAGTGACTTGTTGGATAAGGTTGGATTAAAATAAGCTTTTTCCCTTGACTTGGAGGAGAAGTCGACCAAGCCAAGGGGAAAATATCCAATCTAAAGGGAAGGCTACGCAAAGGGAGAAGAGAAAGAGAGAGACTAAGAGAAGGAGATAAAGGGAGAGAGAGAGAGAGAGAAAAAGGAGAGAGAAAGGCACAAGGTGAAGATCCAAGAGAAAATGAAGAAGGAGAGTGATCAAGAAGAGGAAATCCAAGGAAAGCTTGAGAAGAGAAAGAATCTCTGGTTTGGTAGGTTTAACGTTATACATATTTACATGGAATTTAATGTATTTTGAATGATTTATAAGTGTTTCATATATCCTATTTTGATGATTCATGATGTATATTTATGGTTGGCCATGAAAGGTGAGAGTTCGATGCATAGATCATACATGTGTTTACTAATTTTGGGCTTGAAAAGGGGTGAAAATCGATGCTCTGAATGGTTGGTTCTGAGTGTTATGTTTTAGGTCGAATCTGGAAATATGTCTAACATATGAGTTGTAGCCATATTTCTTAGATTTCTAATGCCTATGGAATCACCTTGATCAGATTTAAAATGAAAGAGATATTCCTTGATGACTGAAGAAAGGTTAGATTTAACGCACAAAATCGCGATGCTGTTCTCGGGTACCTTTTTCACCTGTTTTCGTTTCTAATTTGTTAAACTAGTAACAAAAAGGTTGTATATAATTGTCTTAACTTTCTATAAACACCGAAATCACCCTAATCGGAGTTAAAATGAGGGAGTTATTATCTTCTTAGTAAGAGAAGGTCTGGATGGAAATCTGGAGTGCAGGAAAACCCAAAGCACGACCGTGCTTAGTGACATAGACAGGTCATGCTTTGGGTTGTTTTGTGATTTTTCAGTATGGTTTGCATAACTTGAAGCACGGTCGTTCTTGTTGACACGACTAGGCCGTGCTTGAAACTGGAATTGCTCTGTTTTGCATTTTGAAGGCTCTAAATGAACTTCAATGAATGGATGATGTTAAGGGGAACTCACATATTGCATTGTAATGTGAATTTCTCTTTTTTGCATTGTAATGTGAATTCCATCCTTTTATTATGAGAAATTAAATCACCTATTACATATTGATGAGATGTATGGATAAAAATACATATTAATGAGACATATGTAAGTAAATTGCATAGGAGATATATATACGATGCATTGTAGTGTTAAGTCCATCCTTTTATTATGAGATATATGTAAGTGAATTGCATATGAGATATATGTGCAATGAATGGAGGATATGCATGTTGATTTGATGACTATGCTAGTATATCAATGCATGAGGATTAGAAAATATGATGTATGCCTTGTCATATGTTGATAAGTGTATTAATACATATTTGTTAAATGATATGGTGATAATATTGTGCAAGATATTAGTGATGTACTTGATTAATGCAAACTTCATCATGGAGGTAATGATGATTAAAGATTAATGGGTCATAAATGGGTATGACACATACTTGAGCATTATGATGGGCATACATATGATGTTATTAACATATCTTTGTTGATTAAATATGGCTTAAAACTAAAAAGATATTAAGATGTCAGGATGATCCTTCCTGAAGCAAAATATCATGTGGCATCATGCTATGTTAAGGTGACCAATAAATAATTGAAAAGATTCATGTGCATGGTCAGGAGGACCCTCTCTGAAGCAGGTGGCCTGACAATAGGTGTCACCTTGTTGTATTGAGGTGACTGACGGTCAGAATGATCCTCTCTGAAGCAAGATGGCCTGGCAACTGGTGTCACCCTTGCTGTATTAAGGACACTGACAAACCCAGGATGACCCTTACCCAACTAAGGTGACCCAGCGACATGCGGCACCTTGCGGAGGTAAGGCGACTGAGGACTCATGGCTACAGACAATTAGTGACTGAGTATGAGGATGTGGCTACAAACGATTATTCACTGTTGAGGACCTCATGCCTACAGACGATTAGTCATTGAGGGTTGAGATGTGGCTACAGACGATTAGTCACTATTGTTGGATCTCATGGCTACAGACGATTAGTCATTGAGGGTTGAGATGTGGTTACAAATGATTAGTCACTGTTGTTGGACCTTATGGCTACAGACGATTAGTCATTGAGGGTTGAGATGTGGCTACAGAGGATTAGTCACTGTTGTTGGACCTCATGGCTACAGACGATTAGTCATTGAGGGTTGAGATGTGGCTACAGACGATTAGTCACTATTGTTGGACCTCATGGCTACAGACGATTAGTCACTATTGTTGGACCTCATGGCTACAGACAATTAGTCATTGAGGGTTGTGATGTGGCTACACACGATTAGTCATTGAGGGTTGAAAGGTGGCTGTAGACGTTTAGTCACTGTTTGTTGACCTCGTGGCTACAGACGCTTAGTCACTGAGGGTTGAAATATGGCTGCAGACGATCAGTCTTCATGCATAAAAGCACTGCATATGATATTTTAATTTTTGAGCATATGACTATACTATGTTAATCATGCATTTGCAATTATTATGACTTTTATTACAAAGAGAAAAGGTTTTCTGTAGTTTATACAACTGGACATAACACTATGATTTCTCTTATAATATGATGTTGTTAATGTTGAATCTATTGAGACTCTGTTCACATTAATATTTGGTGTTATGTTCAGATAAAGGTAATTGAGATGTCGGAAGACTTCCTATCTTTGCTTGGGAGTTTCAAACGATTGTGATACCTTGGTTGGGTTAGTTGACCGTTATGTAGTTAATGTTGTGGAGATCCTAATGCCAACACCACCTCCTCCACCCTTTATACTAGGGGTGATGTGCGGTATAGGGTCAAATGTTAAGTTAATGTAATTTTGTGACTCATGTATAAATCATAACCACTAATGTGGCCCTTTTAGTATGATGATAATACAATATGAACTGCGTTTATATGATGTGTATTATTTGATGTTGGAATGTGGTAACTGTATAAAAAAACGGTAGTTACAATTTCACTAAATTGTTCTACATAACAATTTTAAAGGTTTCTCTTAACTTTAAATTGATACCAAGATCACCTCAATCGAAGTTAAAATGAGGGAGTTATGATTTGATTAGTAAGAGATAAAAATAATATTTAAGAAAGAAGAAGAATTTTATAAACAAAAATTATAAATGACTAGTGTATGCCCTAGCCATTGTCATTGGATGAACTCCTTACCATCTTAAGTTTTTAATTTTGACTTAGAAATACTTTATAAAGTGATATTTGAAAATAATTATGTTCATGGCATAATTACCCATGATTTTTGTTAATGATTATACTTTAATGATAAATTATGACATTTGAGTATAATGAACATACTTGTTATTGAAATCATATTTTTGGCTATTAATGTGAAAAGAAAAGAGATGAGCACGATCACATAGTGGTCCGTGTGGTGCAGCACTAAGGGATGCCTTACTTGTAACATTCCTAATTTACGGGCACATGGACAAACATTTTACATATAGGTTTTCTCATGTATAAACATTATATAGACCAAATTATAAATTTCAAATTAATAACAGAAGCAGGGATCCTTCTTGTAGCATTCAAAGCACACTTTAGAATACAAACACAATATAATTCAAAAATTGTGAGCCGTGGAAGCAACGTAGACTCACTCAGACTTCGTCACCCATCTACCTCCTTACATTACTACTGTCACCTGGTTAGAGCGGCACTCCCTTGGTTCAATCAAGCTAGTAGGGCGTCCCCTACTCGGTACCATCTTAAGTCATACAACCCGTCCATATTCATCCATACATATATATATATATATATATATATATATATATATATATAAATGCATGTTCATCAAATGCAATGTATAATTATCAAGCAACTCGCCATGAGCTTTACGCTTGTCATTCAATCATAATCAACATCTTTATAGTTTTACAGATCAATGCCTCATGCACATAATATTTACTTTACCAAATAATAATAAATGCATTTAGAACCACATATTCAGTAATTTTCAAAATATATTTGCAAAACCATACTCTTCATGAACTATGTGCCAGTTCATAAACAAAATAGATATTGTAACACATTTCAAAAACTTATGATAGTGTAAATACTTTGTAAACTGAACCAATTATACATTTTAAGTTCAAGAAGAACATGGGGTAAGTTATAGAAAGAATTATCTACTCACAGGGTTAGAGCTCTAGATGAACATGACATGATGAGCTATATTGATGATAATTATGCTTTATTGTTTAACCTATTAGGATTTAATTCTTACTATATTTCCATATCATGTTCAGAAGAATAAATATAAAGATATTCTCTATGACTAGCTTTTAGTGTATGTTAGGTCGAGTTGGCTATGATCCCGGTGAAGGTGTAACCACCCGCACCCATATCCTTAGAACTGGTTAATACGGATGAATAAGATGTAGACATATATGTGTTTACTTTTTGTACGAACGTTTTAAATTAATGATGTGTATGTGAACCTAGAATTGTATAAGTGATATTGGTATACCATAAACCATAATTATGCTTGGTAAATTTAATTGAATGTTATTATGAGTTAAATAGTTAGAAGTAAAGAGGTAATGACTTCATGGGATTTTACAAATATATATATATTTGTAAAATCCCATGAAGTCATTACCTCTTTACTTCTAACTATTTAACTCATAATATATGTAAAAAAATGGAATTGCTACATAATTGGTATGAGAGCAGGTTGATGTTAGATGGCTAGTGGGTGGATGGTTATCTGAATCAATCTTATAAAGTCTTGACTATGTTTGTGGTCATGTTGTGTGGGGTACCAGTGATTTCATATAGGTAAGAAATTATTAGTGTTTCCTATCTATATATCAAGGTGGTGTTATGACTACTGTAAATATTTTTAAACTAACTATTGGGCTTGATAAACTTAATAGCAGCATAACTCTGTTTTTGTCATAGTAGAATATGGCACCACCATGGAGGAGCACAGCAAACAATGTGGAAGAAACTTTGCATAACTTGGCTACAACAATTCAAGACCATGTTATAGCCATTAATCAAATTCTGTAACATCTCCAGAATAGTAACAACCTGAATGGAGGAAATAATGCAAACAATCAAGTTATTGGAAATGATAATGGCCTATCTAAGTTCCTCAGAACCAGACCACCTTCTTTCTAAGGTGGCTATGACCCAACAGTAGCTGAAAGGTTGATAAGGGAATTGGAGAAGATCTTTGAGGTGATAGGCTCCACTAATGAGCAGCAGGTTATCTTTACTGCATATATGCTGAAGGATGAAGATGAGTGTTGGTGGCGAGTGGCCAAAAAACTATTAACTCACTAGAGGAGGCAGATCACTTGGTAAGTGTTTAAGGATATTTTCCTAGATAAGTACTTTCCAAGTACTATGCGGGCTGAGAAGTGGATCAAATTTCTCCAACTTAGACAGGATAACATGTCAGTAGACCAACACATTGCTAAGTTCGAGAAGTTGTCTAAGTTCTCCTCTTACCTGAGGTTTAACCATGATGAAGCATGGAAAGCTATTAAGTTTAAAGAAGGACTGAACCCATAAATTAGGAATGCAGTGATAGCTTTGGAAATAAAGGAGTTTGTGCCCTTGATAAATAAATTTAGACTTTTGGAGAAGATTTTAAAGGAAGTGGAGGATGAAAAGCTATGGCAAAACTTATGAAAGAGTAAGAAAAGTTTCCCCAACCCTGACAAAAAATGTGAGGGAAAGAAGATATAGAGCTAGTAAGAGGCCATTGACTGCGAGTCCCCAACCTTTCCAACAAGAGCTTGCCATAGCCAAGTGCACTAAGTGCATACGTATGCATGGTAACTGACCATGCTACAATGGACAAGATTTCTATTTCAAATGCGGATAGAAGGGTCATTTTGTGAAGAACTACCCACAGAATGTGGAGAAGCAACCAGATCATAGGCCATAGGTGAAAGGAAGGGTTTTCACCCTAAGCAACCAAGAGGCAACTAAATCCTCCCAAATGATTTAAGGTACGTGCTACATCTATGGATTTTCTCTTATGGTATTGTTTGAATCCGGTGCTAGTCATTCATTTATATTAGAAGAATGTATTAGGAAACTATAGTATCCTATTTCTGAAACCACCTCTGAGCTATCTGTCGTAACCCTCATAGGGGAAAGGGTCTTAACTTCCTCTATAAGTAAAGATTTTTAGGTCACCATCCAGGAGAAATTTTTTTTCTGTAGACCTCGTCTGTCTACCTTTAAGAAGTATTGATATAATTTTAGGATTAGAATGGATGTTTAGAAATCAAGTCTTGCTAAATTGTTGTACCTAAATCGTTGAATTTTTATCTCCTACTCCACAAGAGGAGATGCAGTTATTGATGCTAAATGATAATCAAGTCAATTGGGAGTTGAAGAGTGGAGTACTTGGTTACATTCTCCTGTGTTTATCAAACCTAGAAGTCGAACCCAAGTTTAATGAAATCCCAAAAGTTAATGAGTTTTCTGAAGTATTTCCACTAGATATTCCAGTTTTACCTCCTGAGAGAGATATATAGTTCTCTATTTATCACCTATTGACATGCTATAAAATAAGCATGTTTTTGACATGTTTTAAGTTGCTTTTTATTTAATTTTAGTAGAAAATAGATATGAATTGATTGAGTGTTGTGTTTTGTGTTTTAGGAATAATAAAGAAGAAAAGAAGAGAAAAATAAAGAGAAAATCATAGAAAAATGTTGATTCCTGACCTTTTGTCACTAATTGAGGAATATCTCACTCATTCGAACTCCGATTAAGGTGATTTCAGTGGCTGTGGAAAGAAAAGACATAGAGCTATAACTTTCATGTTTGATACTTCGGCAAAATCCAGAAGATTCTAGGCGCCGCGGCGATCCAAGGAAATTTGGAGCGCCGTGGCGCCCGATCAGGTTCGACGTAGCCCGCCGCGGCACCCCGTCCCTGATTCCCCGCAGTGCCGCGGTGCTCCACTTAAGCGCCGCGGCGCCCGTGCGTCGTAGGGAATGTGCTAATTTCGCAATTTTAGGTCATTTTCGCTCAAAATTGAAGGGAATGGACGGGAATTTGACCTAAAATACGTTCTGACTTCGATTAGGAGGGGAAAGTCTATAAAAAGAGAGGAAAGCAACTAGAGAAGGCATCCAATCTTTCACTGAATTCTTCATCTACATTCTTCAATTCTTCTTTTGATTATCTTATGGCCCTGCGTGGCTAATTCTCTTTAGTTGGTTGAGGTGAGTTGAAACCTCAAGGGATTTTTATACATTGTGAGATGTGGATCTGATGTTACTATTTCAATTTGTTTTGAATATTGATTGTTCATCTGTTCTTATTCTTAATGATTATGCATATGTTTGCTAGCATGCCTACTAGTGTTTCGTCTGTTTTAATCTAGCGTTGAATTGTGTTTTGAACAAAGTTTTTAATTCTGCGATTCGTGAGGCAAATAGGTTTGAGGGTTTTGGATTATAAATCATTGAACCTATGATGAATGATTGACTAAATTAGATATAGTCGATGTGTTTATATTTGTTTAGCTCTGTCAGTTTCTCTAGTTCTTCATGCGGTTAACAAGTTATATTTTACCGATGTGCTAAAAGATGGCTTGTTGATTAGGGTTTAATTAGTGCGATTGTCATTAGTTTGCTAGGCTTAAGGAGAAACGGGGTTAAAACCGCAATGATAGATATTCATTTGCAGATTGATTATGTTGTCGATGATCAATGTAATCCCTTGACGGTGGATACCAACGGAAACCAACGTCTTTATCATTAATCACTTTCGCTTATTTATTTTCATTATTGTTTACTTTACTTAATTTGCGATTATCAATTCCCCCCTTTTAATCACATAAGGTAATTCCAGTCTCTGTGGGATCGACCCTTACTCCCACTACTACAGGTTAGTTTTGAGGTAAGGTATTAAATTGGGTGCACCTGCGATAGTGCGCACCAAATTTTGGCGCCGTTGCCGGGGACTGCGTCATTATTTTTTGTGATTTTTTTTATTTATGCCTGTAACTCGTTCTTCTAATTCTCGAGATTTACAATTCAATCCAGATATTGGAAAATCTATATACAGGCACAGAAGAGAAATTCAAGAAGACATTGATCAGGATACGGAGGAAGTGATCATGGCCAGGCATCCCACTCTAAAGGAGCTTGCTGCTCCTGATTTGCATCAGCAACCCTTATGCATTACTTTTCCTAATCTTGATGATAATGTTAATTTTGAGTTGAAATCTGGATTAATTCATCTCTTACCAAGTTTTCATGGTCTTGCAGGTGAAGATCCTCATAAACATCTGAAGGAATTCCATGTAGTATGTACCAGTATGAAGCCCCCTGGAGTAACTGAGGAACAAATAAAACTCAAGGCTTTTCCTTTTTCCTTAAAAGATTCAGCCAAAGATTGGTTGTATGATTTGCCTTCTGGTACTATCACTACTTGGAATGAGATGAAGAAAATGTTTTTAGAATGTTATTTTCCTGCATCTAGAGCCGCTACTATTAGGAAAGAAATATGCGGCATTAGGCAATTGTATGGTGAAACACTTTATGAATATTGGGAGAGGTTTAAGAAACTTTGTGCAAGCTGCCCACATCATCAGATTAGTGAGCAGCTACTAATCCAATATTTTTATGAAGGTATTTTGTAGGGAGATAGGAGCATGATAGATGCTGTTAGTGGAGGAGCACTAGTAGATAAGACTCCAGAAGCAGCTAGAGCCCTAATATCAAATATGGCTGCCAATTCACAACAATTTGGCATTAGGCATGATCCTCCTATTAGGCATACCCATGAGGTAAGTACTACTTCTCTTCAGAATCAAATATCTGAACTTACTTCTCTTATTCGCCAAATGGCTACAGGTACACTTCAGCAAGTTAAAGTCTGTGGAATATGTTCAGCCACAGGGCACCCAACTAACATGTGTCCTACACTTCAAGAAGAATCCACTGAACAAGCGAATGCTATAGGAGGTTTTCCTGGCCAATCAAATAGGTATGATCCTTATTCTAATACATACAATTCTGGATGGAATGATCATCCAAATTTCAAGTATGGGAATGCACAAAATAGGCCTGCAGGACAAAATTTTCAAGAAAACCAACAGGCTTATTATCCTCGACAGAATGCATCCCAGGATCATCAGGTAAGTAATCCATTGGAAGACATTGTGAAAACTCTTGTACATAACTCTCATCAATTTCAGCAAGAGACAAGAGCTAGCATTCAGAACCTGACAACGCAAGTAGGTCAGTTAGCAACCACAGTGAGTCGTTTGGATGCTCAAAACTCAGGTAAGTTACCTTCACAAACTGTGGTAAACCCAAGGGAAAATGTGAGTGCAATCATGCTATAAGGTGATGAAGAAGTTGAGACCCCAATGCAAGAGTTACATGCACTAATTGAGCAAGAGGAAGACAAGAATGATGCAACCATGGTAGGTAAGCATCCAAAAGGTAAGTCTGAACCTTTCTCTGAATATAAATCTAAACCTCCCTTTCCTGAAGCTTTGAAGGAAAATAGGATGAATGAAAGAACTTCTGAACTATATGATATCTTTAGAAAGCATGAGGTAAATCTTCCTCTTTTGGATGCAATCAGCAGGAACCTCACTATGCCAATTTCTTAAGGGAATTACACACCCAACAGAGAAATCAGAAGTTGAAAGGAGCTGAGAAAGTAAAAGTAGGTGAGCATGTTTCTGCAATTATTCAGAGAAAACTCCCTACAAAATGCAAGGACCCAGGTATGTTTTCTATTCCCTGCTCTATAGGCTACAATACATTTGATAAGGCAATGGTAGATCTAGGAGCATCTATTAATGTCATGCCATACTCTATCTATGCATCTTTAGCACTAGGACCTCTGAAAGAAACTAGTGTTATAATACAATTGGCTGACAAATCTAACACCCTCCCCGAGGGTGTAGTTGAGGATGTTTTAGTACAAGTTGGTGATATGATTTTTCCTGCTAATTTTTATGTACTTAACATGGAGAGTGGTGGTCAAACAACTCCAATTTTGTTAGGGAGACCATTCTTAAAAACATCCAAGGCCATAATAGATGTTCATAGTGGCACACTGACAATGGAATTTGAAGGAAAAATTATGAAATTCAGTAACTGCAATGCCATGGAAGATCTCACTGCCTATGCTATTAATATGGTAGATTCTATAGCACAGGATGTTAAGCCTTCAGAGACAAAGGTTGAGCAATCAGCCTTGAGTGTTCACTTGTAGGAGAATCATGTAGAAGCTCCAAAAGTATAGCAAACAGGTAAGGACCCATTTACTGTAGTACCTAATTCTAATGCAAATGCACCTTCTATTTTGCAGGATTGTGGTTTAAATCTGTCACCTCTTCCCAATCACTTGAAATACTTGGAAGTAGGAGATGCATCACCTCTTTTAGTTGCCAAGAATTTGGGTGTTAAAAAAGAAGAAGAATTGATGCATATTCTTCAGAAAGAAAGAAATGCCATTATAAAAACAATTGCAAACCTTAAAGGCATAGACCCGACTGTAGAGTTGCATCAAGTTCTAGAAATCAAAGGAGTTAGACCCCTTAAAGGTAAGAAATCTCTCCCTTGGTTAGGACCACTTCTTATTACTAATGTGGCTTCTGGTTATGCAGTTGAATTTCAAGGATTGAATCAGTCCCAGAAATTTAAAATTAACATCAAAGAGCCTCCATGAACAAAGATAGGGAGCTGGGTCGAGCCAACGACATTAAACAAAGGCGTTTATTGGGGGGCAACCCAACATTTAAAAAAAACTGAAAATTGGAGAAATTCAAGGTCTAATAATGCCACACGCTCATGCCACCCCAAACAAAATCAGGGAAGTTTCACTGAACCCCTCCTTATGTTATTATTTGTCCCTTTTATATTCTCTTCTATTTTCTTACATTGGGGACAATGTATGTTTTTAAGTGTGGGGGGGTCACTTTATGATTCAGCTGGATGACTGTATAATAAATCATACACTTGTGCACTTTCCTACTTTGATGCATAACTATAATTTAATGATATGTGCACTTTTAATCCTGTCATGAGTTGAGCATGTGAACAAAGTTTCTATTTATGAGTTTGTGATAACTGAACCAATAGCCAATGATATAACTGTTTAAATTGCATATAGCTCTTGGGAGATGTAGGAAAGTCATAATTATGTGTAATTTTAAATTCTTTTCAATTTACGATTACCTATTTTCTAAAAATCCTGAAATTCTTTTGCACAGTAATTTTGGATATTTAATTTGTCTTTTACTTAGAAAAAGATTATATAACTCAAAAATATTTTATGATCTCTTTTAAATTTTTAGAACTTATTTAAATGCTACTTGAGGCGAAATCCTAGGCTAATTCTAACAATTAGGAGATGATTTAGGCATTTTTTTTATGAGATTGAGCCTTTCAAGCTTAACCCAAACAAGTGAATATCCTTAGAACCTTTATTTTGAGCTTAATTAACATTTTATTCTATACCCACAAAACAGCCAAGACCAAATTTTGTGATTAATACCACTCACTCCATGATTAATTTCTGAATATTTGTTTTATATATCTACATTAATGAAAGGGTGGAAGGGTGGAGCAAGGACAAAAGAAAGAAAGAAAAATATATATATATATATATATATATATATATATATATATATATATATATATATATATATATTCTCAAAAGACTAATGAAAGTCTATCCAGTGATTAAAAAAGGAAGAAATAGAGAATCAAAGAAAAGTAGAATGCAGAGAAGCAAGGAAATAAGTGTGGGGGAAAAACTTCCCCAATCTTGAGAATTAGCTCAAATCGATCAGAGTTAATCATGTGATGTTGGGAGATTGAGCTTTAAAATGATATCTTTTATCTCACCCCATAGCCTAGCCACATTACAATCTGAGTTAAGTCCTTTTGATCCTAAGAAGCAGTTTTAGCCTACATTAGTGGAGAGTAGCATGAAAAATAAGCCTATAGAAATTTTAAATAGAGAGCCATGCTATAATTCCTGAGATATATAAGCTCATTTAGGTAAAAGAAAATTAAATTATCCAAAGACACACACACACTATGGATTTTAGGGAATAAAATTATAAATTGCATTTGAATTAAATGTTGCACATAGTCATGAAATTTTCTGAAATTTCTTCAAGAGCATACAATTTTCACTATGAGGCAGCATATTGGTAAGCTATCCACTCATTTCATATATTGAATTTTGTTTACATGAATCAATGTTTGCTTGAGGACAAGCAAAAGAGTAAGTGTAGGGGTATTTGACATGCTATAAAATAAGCATGTTTTTGACATGTTTTAAGTTGCTTTTTATTTAATTTTAGTAGAAAATAGATATGAATTGATTGAGTGTTGTGTTTTGTGTTTTGGGAATAATAAAGAAGAAAGGAAGAGAAAAATAAAGAGAATATCATAGAAAAATGCCGATTCCTGACCTTTTGTCACTAATTGAGGCATATCTCGCTCATTCGAACTCCGATTAAGGTGATTTTAGCGGCTATGGAAAGAAGAGACATAGAGGTACAACTTTTATGTTCAGTACTTTGGCAAAATCTAGAAGATTTTGGCGCTGCTGCGCTCACAAGGGAGCGCTGCGGTGCCACGATAAGGAAATTCGGAGCGCCGCGGCCCCCATCCCTGATTCCCCGCAGCGCCGCGGCGCTCCACTTAAGCACCACAGCGCCCGTGCGTCGTAGGGGATGTGTTGATTTCGCGATTTTAGGTCGTTTTCGCTCAAAATTGAAGGGAATGGACGGGAATTTGACCTAAAATACGTTCTAACTTCGATTAGGAGGGGAAAGTCTATAAAAAGAGAGGAAAGCAACCAGAGAAGGAATCCAATCTTTCACTGAATTCTTCATCTACATTCTTCAATTCTTCTTTTGATTATCTTATGGCCCTGCGTGGCTAATTCTCTTTAGTTGGTTAAGGTGAGTTGAAACCTCAAGGGATTTTTATACGTTGTGAGATGTGGATCTGATGTTACTATTTCAATTTGATTTAAATATTGATTGTTCATATGTTCTTATTCTTAATGATTATGCATATGTTTGCTAGGAGGCCTACTAGTATTTCGTCTGTTTTAATCTACCGCTAAATTGTGTTTTGAACAAAGTTTTTAATTCTGCGATTCGTGAGGCAAATAGGTTTGAGGGTTTTGGATTATAAATCATTGAACCTATGATGAATGATTGACTAAATTACATATAGCCGATGTGTTTATATTTGTTTAGCTCTGTCAGTTTCTCTAGTTCTTCGTACGGTTAACAAGTTATATTTTACCGATGTGCTAAAAGATGGCTTGTTGATTAGGGTTTAATTAGTGCGATTGTCATTAATTTGCTAGGCTTAAGGAGAAACGGGGTTAAAACCGCAATGATAGATATTCATTTGCATATTGATTATGTTGTCGATGATCAATGTAATCCCTTGACGGTGGATACCAACCGAAACCAACGTCTTTATCATTAATCACTTTCGCTTATTTATTTTCATTATTGTTTACTTTACTTAATTTGTGATTATCAATTCCCCCCTTTTAATCACATAAGGTAATTCCAGTCTCTATGGGATCGACCCTTACTCCCACTACTACAGGTTAGTTTTGAGGTAAGGTATTAATTTGGGTGCACCTGCGACAGTGCGCACCACCTACCTGAGACAAGACCTATTTCTATTACACCTTATAGAATGGCCTCAAAGAAATTACAATAACTTAAGAAACAGTTGGAGGAATTATTAGATAAGCAATTCGTTAGACTAAGTGTATCACCTTGGGGAGCTCCTATGTTGTTTGTTAAGAAGAAGGACAAGAGCCTGAGACTATGCATAGACTACAGACAGCTGAATAAGGTGACTGTAAAAAACAAGTACCCTCTCCCTAGGATATATAAGTTATTTGATTAATTGAAGGGATTCTCCATTTTTTCTAAAATTGACTTGAGGTCAGGATATTATCATATTAGGATCAAGGAGGAGAATGAACCAAAAACAGCCTTCAGGACTAGGTATGGCCACTATAAGTTTCTCGTAATGCCCTTTGGATTGACAAATGCACCTGCAATTTTCATTGATTAAATGAATCGCATTTTTCGACCCTACCTAGATCAATTTGTGGTGGTGTTCATTAATGACATCTTAATATATTCTTAGAATGAGAAAGAACACGAACAAGATCTCTGAATTGTGCTACAAGTATTGAAAGAGAAAAAATTGTATGCTAAATTGGAGAAGTGTGGATTTTGGCTGAAAAAGGTGAAGTTTATCGGACTTGTTATCTCCAATAGAGGAGTAGTCGTAGACCCTAGGAAGACAAAAATAGTGATTCAGTAGGAAAGACCAAAGACGGTTACAGAAGTCAAAAGTTTCTTGTGTTTGGTAGGATACTACAGGAGGTTTATACAAAACTTCTCTCGTATAGCCTTGCCATTGACTAAATTGACCAAGAAGGGAAGTCCTTTCACATAGACTGATCAATGTCAAGCTAGTTTCCAAGAGCTTAAGATAAGATTTGCTACTCTTTTTGTTTTAATTATTCCAGACCCCACAAGACATTTTGAAGTGTATAATGATGCTTCAAAGAAAGGGTTGGGGTGTGTGCTGATGCAAGATAAGAGAGTAGTTACTTATGACTCTAGGCAACTAAGACCCAATGAAGGAAATTATCCAACCCTTGGTCTTAAATTGGTAGCGGTGGCATTTGCCTTAAAGATTTGGTGACACTATTTGTACATGGTAACATTTGAAGTGTACTGTGTAACAACTCCATTTAAGTATCAAATTTTTTTTAAATACCATGAAGTTATTACCTCGTTACAACTTAACTCAATATAACATTTATTTAATTTATACAATACAGAGTTCACATACATGTCATTAATCAAAACATACGTACAACATATCAAACACATAAAAATCTACATCTTATTTATTTTGGTTGACCAATTCCGGAGATATAGGTGCGGGTGGTTGCACCTTCACCGGGATCTAAGCCAACTCAACCGCAAACATTTTATTTGCTTCTAGAATCTGCCCAACATAAAGTACTCGATCCAACGTACACTAAAAGCCAGAGCTATAGAAAAATCTGCATAACTAATTTTCTGAACATGATATGGAAATATAGTGAGAATTAAATCCCAGTAAGTTCAACAATAAATCATCATCAATATAGCTCATCACATCATGTTCAGCTGTATAAACTACAGAAAATATCTTTGGTCACATGAATGCGTTATATCTATGCACATAAGAATCATACAGTAATAATATATATGACAGGAGTAACTATTTTTAGAATATCATATGATGGCCAACAACTTATTCTCATTTCAAGCTACCCCGGTCAGGGTGAGTATCCTCTACTCTCCGGTAGAGGCTTTTCTCGCTCCGTCCGACATGGCACACTTTCTCTTTCTTTTCTCATAATCATAATCATAACCGTTGGTAGGGCGTCCCCTACTGGTGCACCACATGGATTGCCATGTGACCGTGCTCATTTCTTTTCTTTTCACAATGATAGCCAAAAATATGCTTTCAATAACAAGTATGTTCATCAAAATATAATTATTACCAAAAATCATTGGTAATCATGCCATGAACATAACCATTTCAAATATCACTTTATAAAATATTTCCATGTCAAAATTTCACACTTAAGATGGTAAGAAGTTCATACAATGGCAATGGCTATGGCTATACTAATCATTTATTAAGATTCATCTTCTTTTTTAAATACTAATTTTATTTCTTTATTTTTTTGATGCAGGTTTTCATCCTATCTAACCTTCTCTTACTAATCAGAGCATAACTCCCTCAATTTAACTCTGATGTAGGTGATCTTGGTGTCAATTTCAAGATAAAACAATTATCTAAAACTATTATGTTGAACAGTGTAGTGAAATATTAAGAAATCAAGGTGATATTACTCCCTAAGTGCGCATTTGGTTGGCAGGAATGGAAAGGAATCTAGAATGGAAAGTAAGATTCCATCGTTTGGTTTGATGGAATGGAACAATCCATGGAATACTCTATTCCATCATGTGATGGAAAATGGACTCCTGGTGCGCACTGTCGCAGGTGCACCCAAATTAATACCTTACCTCAAAACTAACCTGTAGTAGTGGGAATAAGGGTCAATCCCACAGAGACTAGAATTACCTTATCTGATTAAAAGGGGGGAATTGATAATCGCAAATTAAGTGAAGTAAACAATAATGAAAATAAATAAGCGAAAGTGATTAATGATAAATACATTGGTTTCAGTTGGTATGCACCGTCAAGGGATTACATTGATCATCAACAACATAATCAATCTGCAAATGAATATCTATCATTGGGGTTTTAACCCCGTTTCTCCTTAAGCCTAGCAAATTAATGACAATCGCACTAATTAAATCCTAGTCAACAAGCCATCTTTTAGCACATCGGTAAAATATAACTTGTTAACTGCATGAAGAACTAGAGAAACTGACAGAGCTAAACAAATATAAACACATCGGCTATATCTAATTTAGTGAATCATTCATCATAGGTTCAATGATTTATAATCCAAAACCCTCAAACCTATTTGTCTCACGAATCGCAGAATTAAAAACTTTGTTCAAAATATAATTCAGCGGTAGATTAAAACAGACGAAATACTAGTAGGCCTCCTAGCAAACATATGCATAATCATTAAGAACAAGAACAGATGAACAATCAATATTCAAAAAAAATTGAAATAATAACATCAGATCCACATCTCACAATGTATAAAAATCCCTTGAGGTTTCAACTCACCTCAACCAACTAAAGAGAATTAGCCACGCAGGGACATAAGATAATCAAAAGAAGAATTGAAGAATGTAGATGAAGAATTTGGTGAAGGATTGGATCCTTCTCTGGTTGCTTTTCTCTCTTTTTATGGACTTTTTTCTCCTAATCGACGTCAGAATGTATTTTTGGTCAAATTCCTGTCCATTCCCTTCAATTTCGAGCGAAAACGACCTAAAATCGCGAAATCAGCAAGTCCACTACGGCTCACGGGCGCCGCGGCACTACGAAGATTCTACCACGGGGCGCCACGGCGCTCCCTGTCAGCGCCGTGGCGGGCTAAGTCGAACATGATTGGGCACCGCGGCGCGCTGGGTTGAGCGCCACGGCGCTCCCTCCTGGGTACCACAGCGCTGCGGCGCTCTGAATTTCCTTATCGTGGTGCCACGGCACCCATAATCTTCTGGATTTTGCTGAAGTACCGAACATGAAAGTTGTAGCTCTATTTCTCTTCTTTTCATAGCCATTGAAATGACCTTAATCGGAGTCCGAATGAGTGAGATATGCCTCAATTAGTGATAAAAGGTTAGTTATCAGGATTTTTCTATGATTTTCTCTTTATTTTTCTCTTCTTTTCTTCTTTATTATTCCTAAAACACAAAACACAACACTCAATCAATTCATATCTATTTTCTACTAAAATTAAATAAAAAGCAACTTAAAACATGTCAAAAACATGCTTATTTTATAGCATGTCAAGTACCCCCACACTTACTCTTTTGCTTGTCCTCAAGCAAACATGGATTCATGTAAAAAGAATTCAATATATGAAATGAGTGAATGGCTTACCAATATGCTGCCTCATAGTGAAAATTGTATGCTCTTGAAGAAATTTCAGAAAATTTCATGACCATGTGCAACATTTAATTCAAATGCAATTTATAATTTTATTCCCTAAAATCCATAGTGTGTGTGTGTCTTTGGATAATTTAATTTTCTTTTACCTAAATGAGCTTATATATCTCAGGAATTATAGCATGGCTTTCTATTTAAAATTTCCATAGGCTTATTTTTCATGCTACTCTCCACTAATGTAGGCTAAAACTACTTCTTAGGATCAAAAGGACTTAACTCAGCTTGTAATGTGGCTAGGCTATGGGGTGAGATAAAAGAACTAATTTAAAGCTCAATCTCCCAACATCACATGATTAACTCTGATCTATTTGAGCTAATTCTCAAGATTGGGGAACTTTTTCCCCCACACTTATTTCCTTGCTTCTCTGCATTCTATTTTTCTTTGATTCTCTATTTCTTCCTTTTTCAATCACTGGATAGACTTTCATTAGTCTTTTGAGAAAATATATATATATATATATATATATATATATATATATATATATATATATATATTTTTTCTTTCTTTTGTCCTTGCTCCACCCTTCCACCTTTCATTAATGTAGATCTATAAAACAAATATTCAGAAATTAATCAAGGAGTGAGTGAATCAGGTAGAAAAAAATAAAGGTATCAGTCACAAAATTTGGTCTTGGCTGTTTTGTGGGTATAGAATAAAATGTTAATTAAGCTCAAAATAGAGGTTCTAAGGATATTCACTTGTTTGGGTTAAGCTTGAAAGGCTTAATCTCATAAAAAAAATGCCTAAATCATATTATAATTGTTAGAATTAGCCTAGGATTTCGCCTCAAGTAGCATTTAAATAAGTTCTAAAAATTTAAAAGAGATCATAAAATATTTTTGAGTTATATAATCTTTTTCTAAGTAAAAGACAAATTTAATATCCAAAATTACTGTGCAAAAGAATTTCAGGATTTTTAGAAAATAGGTAATCATAAATTGAAAAGAATTTAAAATTACACATAATTATGACTTTCCTACATCTCCCAAGAGCTATAAGCAATTTAAACAGTAATATCATTGCCTATTGGTTTAGCTATCACAAACTCATAAATTGAAATTTTGTTCACATGCTCACCTCATGACAGGATTAAAAGTGCACATATCATAAAATTATAGTTATGCATCAAAGTAGGAAAGTGCACAAGTGTATGATTTATTATACAATCATCCAGCTGAATCGTAAAGTGACCCCCCACACTTAAAAACATACATTGTCCCCAATGTAAGAATATAAAAGAGAATATAAAAGGGACAAATAATAACATAAGGAGGGGTTCAGTGAAACTTCCCTAACTAGTGATCACCATCCATCTCATTATGCTCAGGTGCAGGCCTAAAGGGTGGTTCAGGAGGTGCCGGAAAAGCAATCGGGAGGTTCAGGGCATGAGCTAACTGGCTAAAACATGCATGATGATGCTGTGCAATAGAGTGCTGATAGAAGGCCAGATCGTTCATTTGATGGCTCAGATACTCTGTGCGCTCCCATAAATCTTCAATGGTATGCTAGGATTGTGGTGGAGCTAAGCTGCTTCCCAGTTCCTCTGTAGGTATTGGCTGAATCCCTAGCTCCTCCTCTGCTACTTCTTCATGGCCCTTGTATTTTTGGATGTCTGCATAGGAAATAGGCTTCATCGGGTGAATGAGAGCCTCAGTGGAATCCCAGCTTACGCCAGCTTTTTGACATAGACCAGTAATTAAACTAGGGGCAAATAGGGATTTGCCTCTAGCACTGATACAGCCGAGCAGCTGCCTATGAATAACCTTGCCTACATCAATAGAAAACCCTTTTAGTATTACATAAAGCAAAATGGCCCTTTCCCGCCTGACTTGACTCATGTTGAGGCTGGGCATGAATCTGGCTGATACGAAATAGTGCCATGCTTTAGCCACTTTATTCATGTCAGCTCTAGCAAGGTATAACAGATGGCCATTGCTATCCAATTTCTAGGAGGCCCCTCTGTAGCATAAAGTGCAAATAACGTCGTCAAAGTCAATGTATGATTGAAGAAGCGCCGTATATTCATCATCCTCAATATCAGGCAGGGAATAGAATTCATTAATAGCGTGTGGAGTGAATGGCACCATCTTGCCTCTAACCCGTGCTTGATGACGTTCGTGAACTGTAGCATTAGAGTAGAACTCCTGAACTACGGGAATAACTCCTGGTTCTGGATTCCTGTAGAAAATCTCCCAATGCCTATGGAGGATATTGTCTCTATGAGGTAGCCCTTCGGTGATAAGAAATCCACGTTCTGGAACTATAGGTTTATGCACCACCACTTTGATATGGTGTTGATAAACCACTTCAGTCACAAAAGCCATGGTGTCGAATGCTGGAGGTTCCTCAGCTCTGTTTTTCCTCTTAAAGATGCCTAATTTGGAAGTTTTTGGGGCCATTGCACTTGGCAAACTCACTGGGGCGTTTTATCAAACACCTAGTGTGCACTCTTGAAAAATGGAGAGAATGGATGGTAGATTCATAGCTTGAAGTCCCAATGCAGTAAAAACCAGTAGCAATGAAGTTTAGAGATCAACTTCAGCAGGAAAAACAAAGTAAATTGTACCAAATTCAGCGTGATTTGTGGCTGGAAAGTGTGAGATCAAAATTGCTTGAGAACCCTTGAAAATTGGCGTGGAATCCAACTCAAATGCTGAAAAGAATTGTATAATCCTGCAAAAAAAGATGCAAAATCATGTAATTTCAGTAAGATAACGTAGTGGGAGGTGGATATGGTTGATTCCACACAAGAAAGTGGAGTGGGGATGTGAGAAGTAAGCAAAACGGAGGGGGGAAAAGGCAAGAGCGCGCGATGCTCTTATAGAGAACGCCACGGCGCTCACCCATTCTGGGTAAGTAGCGTCGCGGCGCTGTTCTAGAGCGCCGCGGCGCATGTGCGCGTCCGCAGTTCAAATTTTTTTTTTTAACAGAAAAAAATTAAACTATGGAAAGAAAAATCCAGAAGAAGAAGAATGGATGTTGGGTTGCCTCCCAACCAGCGCCTTTGTTTTACGTCGTTGGCTCGACCCAGCTCCCTATCTTTGTTCATGGAGGCTCTTTGATGTTAATTTTAAATTTCTGGGACTAATTCAATCCTTGAAATTCAACTGCATAACCAGAAACCACATAGTAATAACAAGTGGTCCTAACCAAGGGAGAGATTTCTTACCTTTAAGGGGTCTAACCCCTTTGATTTCTAGAACTTGATGTAACTCTATAGTCGGGTCTATACCTTTAAGGTTTACAATTTTTTTTATAATGGCATTACTTTCTTTCTGAAGAATATGCATCAATTCTTCTTCTTTTTTAACACCCAAATTCTTGGCAACTAAAATAGGTGATGCATCTCCTACTTCCAAGTATTTCAAGTGATTGGGAAGAGGTGACAGATTTAAACCACAATCCTGCAAAATAGAAGGTGCATTTGCATTAGAATTAGGTACTACAGTAAATGGGTCCTTACCTGTTTGCTATACTTTTGGAGCTTCTACATGATTCTCCTGCAAGTGAACACTCAAGGCTGATTGCTCAACCTTTGTCTCTGAAGGCTTAACATCCTGTGCTATAGAATCTACCATATTAATAGCATAGGCAGTGAGATCTTCCATGGCATTGCAGTTACTGAATTTCATAATTTTTCCTTCAAATTCCATTGTCAGTGTGCCACTATGAACATCTATTATGGCCTTGGATGTTTTTAAGAATGGTCTCCCTAACAAAATTGGAGTTTTTTGACCACCACTCTCCATGTTAAGTACATAAAAATTAGCAGGAAAAATCATATCACCAACTTGTACTAAAACATCCTCAACTACACCCTCGGGGAGGGTGTTAGATTTGTCAGCCAATTGTATTATAACACTAGTTTCTTTCAAAGGTCCTAGTGCTAAAGATGCATAGATAGAGTATGGCATGACATTAATATATGCTCCTAGATCTACCATTGCCTTATCAAATGTATTGTAGCCTATAGAGCAGGGAATAGAAAACATACCTGGGTCCTTGCATTTTGTAGGGAGTTTTCTCTGAATAATTGTAGAAACATGCTCACCTACTTTTACTTTCTCAGCTCATTTCAACTTCTGATTTCTCTGTTGGGTGTGTAATTCCCTTAAGAAATTGGCATAGTGAGGTTCCTGACTGATTGCATCCAAAAGAGGAAGATTTACCTCACGCTTTATAAAGATATCATATAGTTCAGAAGTTCTTTCATTCATCCTATTTTCCTTCAAAGCTTCAGGAAATGGAGGTTTAGATTTATATTCAGAGAAAGGTTCAGACTTACCTTCTGGAGGCTTACCTACCATGGTTGCATCATTCTTGTCTTCCTCTTGCTTAGTTGGTGCATGTAACTCTTGCATTGGGGTCTCAACTTCTTCATCACCTTGTAGCATGATTGCACTCACATTTTCCCTTGGGTTTACCACAGTTTGTGAAGGTAACTTACCTGAGTTTTGAGCATCCAAACGACTCACTGTGGTTGCTAACTGACCTACTTGCGTTGTCAAGTTTCGAATGCTAGCTCTTGTCTCTTGCTGAAATTGATGAGAGTTATGTACAAGAGTTTTCACAATGTTTTCCAATGGATTACTTACCCGATGATCCTGGGATGCATTCTGTCTAGGATAATAAGTCTGTTGGTTTTGTTGAAAATTTTGTCCTGCAGGCCTATTTTGTGCATTCCCATACTTGAAATTTGGATGATCCTTCCATCCATAATTGTATGTATTAGAATAAGGATCATACCTATTTGATTGGCCAGGAAAACCTCCTACAACATTCGCTTGTTCTGTGGATTCTTCTTGAAGTGTAGGACACATGTCAGTTGGGTGCCCTGTGGCTGAACATATTCCACAGACTTTAACGTGCTGAAGTGTACCTGTAGCCATTTGGCGCACAAAAGAAGTAAGTTCAAATATTTGATTCTGAAGAGAAGTAGTACTTACCTCATGGGCATGCCTAATAGGAGGATCATGCCTAATGCCAAATTGTTGTGAATTGGCAGCCATATTTGATATCAGGGCTCTGGCTGCTTCAGGAGTCTTATCTACTAGTGCTCCTCCACTAGTTGCATCTATCATGCTCCTATCTCCCTGCAAAAGACCTTCATAAAAATATTGGATTAGTAGCTGCTCACTAATCTGATGATGTGGGTAACTTGCACAAAGTTTCTTAAACCTCTCCCAATATTCATAAAGCGTTTCACCATGCAATTGTCTAATGCCGCATATTTCTTTCCTAATATTAGCGGCTCTAGATGCAGGAAAATAACGTTCTAAAAACATTCTCTTCATCTCATTCCAGGTAGTGATAGTACCAGAGGGCAAATAATACAACCAATCTTTGGCTGAATCTTTCAAGGAAAAAGGAAAAGCCCTGAGTTTTATTTGTTCCTCAGTTACTCCAGGGGGCTTCATACTGGTACATACTACATGGAACTCCTTCAGATGTTTATGCGGCTCTTCACCTACAAGACCATGAAAACTTGGTAAGAGATGAATTAATCCAGATTTCAACTCAAAATTAACATTGTCATCAAGATTAGGAAAAGTAATGCATAAGGGTTGCTGATGCAAATAAGGAGCTGCAAGCTCCTTCAGATTGGGATTCCTGGCCATGATCACTTCCTCCGTATACTGATCAATGTCTTCTTGAATTCCTCTTCTGTGCCTGTATATAGATTTTCCAATATCTGGATTGAACTGTAAATCTCGAGAATTAGAAGAACGAGTTACAGGATTAAATAAAAAAAAATCACAAAAAGTAATGACGCAATCCCTGGCAACGGTGCCAAAATTTGGTGCGCACTGTCGCAGGTGCACCCAAATTAATACCTTACCTCAAAACTAACCTGTAGTAGTGGGAGTAAGGGTCAATCCCACAGAGACTGGAATTACCTTATGTGATTAAAAGGGGGGAATTGATCATCGCAAATTAAGTGAAGTAAACAATAATGAAAATAATTAAGCGAAAGTGATTAATGATAAAGACGTTGGTTTCAGTTGGTATCCACCGTCAAGGGATTACATTGATCATCGACAACATAATCAATCTGCAAATGAATATCTATCATTGGGGTTTTAACCCCGTTTCTCCTTAAGCCTAGCAAATTAATGACATTCGCACTAATTAAACCCTAATCAACAAGCCATCTTTTAGCACATCGGTAAAATATAACTTGTTAACCGCATGAAGAACTAGAGAAACTGACAGAGCTAAACAAATATAAACACATCGGCTATATCTAATTTAGTCAATCATTCATCATAGGTTCAATGATTTATAATCCAAAACCCTCAAACCTATTTGCCTCACGAATCGCAGAATTAAAAACTTTGTTCAAAACACAATTCAGCACTAGATTAAAACAGATGAAATACTAGTAGGCCTCTTAGCAAACATATGCATAATCATTAAGAACAAGAACAGATGAACAATCAATATTCAAAACAAATTAAAATAATAACATCAGATCCACATCTCACAATGTATAAAAATCACTTGAGGTTTCAACTCACCTCAACCAACTAAAGAGAATTAGCCATGCAGGGCCATAAGATAATCAAAAGAAGAATTGAAGAATGTAGATGAAGAATTTGGTGAGGGATTGGATCCTTCTCTGGTTGCTTTTCTCTCTTTTTATAGACTTTTTTCTCCTAATCGAAGTCAGAATGTTTTTTAGGTCAAATTCCCGTCCATTCCCTTCAATTTTGAGCGAAAACGACCTAAAATCGCAAAATCAGCAAGTCCCCTACATCTCACGGGCGCTGCGGCGCTACGAAGATTCTACCATGGGGAGCCACAGCACTGCCTGTCAGCGCCGCGGCGGGCTATTTCGAACATGATCGGGCACTGCGGAGCGCTGGGTTGAGCGCCGCGGTGCTCCCTCCTGGGTAGCACAGTACCGCGGTGCGCTATGTAATGCCATGGCGCTCCGAATTTCCTTATCGTGGCGCCGCGGCGCTCAGCCACGTGTCATTCCTTTGTGAGCACCGCGGCTCTCAGAATCTTCTAGATTTTGCCAAAGTACCGAACATGAAAGTTGTAACTCTATGTCTCTTCTTTCCATAGCCACTGAAATCACCTTAATCAGAGGCCGAATGAGTGAGATATGCCTCAATTAGTGACAAAAGGTCAGGAATCAGCATTATTCTATGATTTTCTCTTTATTTTTCTCTTCTTTTCTTCTTTATTATTCCTAAAACACAAAACACAACGCTCAATCAATTCATATCTATTTTCTACTAAAATTAAATAAAAAGCAACTTAAAACATGTCAAAAACATGCTTATTTTATAGCATGTCAACTCCTTCCAATAATGGATGAAATGCAAGATTCCATCACAAAATAATGCTAACTTCATATTTTTTTATTAAAATAATTTAATTTATTAAAAAAATTAATTTGATTATATTTTGTAAAGATTAATTTATAGGAATTTTTTTAAAAAAAATCTATTTTTTTAAATTTTTTTATTTAAAAAAATAAATTTAATTAATTTACATTAAAATTAATTTAATCATTTTACTTATCTTATCTTTCTATTCTTTCAATTTATCTATTAATCAAATAATAAAATATCACATTACCTCTTTTTTTCCATCGCATACCAAACAAAGTAATGGCATTCCATTCTCTTTTCCATTATCTCTTCCTTTATTTTTTCCATTCCATTAAAATTTATTCCATCCAACCAAACGGGCCCTAAATGTATAGGTTATTTCTTATTGGATAGGTTCTGACCTCTACCTACTAATTGGACCATATCTACCTCATATGGACTCCAACTTGAGTGATTCCAGTGGCTAAAAATCCGTGACACACATATCTATAATTCTTATGTTAACCATTTATTTTAATTTCATACAGATAGTTCCCAGAAATTAAAATACAGAAGCTGTCCTAACATAATCTTCCCTGATGAACCATTTTCTGACCTTTGACTACTAATTAGCTCATATCTTCCTCATATGGACTCCAAATTAAATAATTCCAGTGGCTTAAAATCCATGACCAATGTAGCTATAATTCTTATGTTAACAATTTATTTTAATTCCAAACAGATAATTTCCAGAAATTAAAATACAGAAGTTGTCCTAACATATTCTTCCCTGATGAACCATTTTCTGACCTTTGACTACCAATCGGACCATATCTACCACATATGGACTCCAAATTGAATGATTCCAGTGGCTAAAAATCCATGACACACATAGATATAATTCTTATGTTAACCATTTATTTTCATTCTATACAGATAATTTCCAGAAATTAAAATACAGAAGCTGTCCTAACATATTCTTCCCTGATGAACCATTTTCTGACCTTTGACTACTAATCGGACCATATCTACAACATATAGACTCCACATTGAATGATTCCAGTGGATAAAAATCCGTGAAACATATTTCTTTAATTCTTATGTTAACCATTTATTTTAATTCCTTATAGATTGTTCCCAGAAATTAAAACACCGAAGCTTAAAATTCTGCCACCCATAGTCATACCCATGCAGAACTATCTACACCAACCTAAGTATTCAAACATACATCACATTCAAGATCAATATGTAACATGATATAGCTAGATCATGACCAATCATAAAAGTTTTAAGATCAAAATCTCATATAAATATTATAAGTTTCAAAAGTTTTCTTCAAAAAGAAATAGTGTTAAACTTACCTGGAGCACTTAGTCCCCTAGACTTCTCCTTCCTCTTTCTTCCCTTCTTCCTCTCCTTTCCTCACTCTACCTTGCTTCTATTTTACCTCTCCCTCACTTGGACGAAATTATAATGTTGTAAGGGTGGGTTTTCTTATATAGACCACCAAATAATTCACCTTTCATTATCATGGGTCTACCTTATCACAATTAGGATACACTTTGTTGAATTTTTGGAAAATAAACAACTTATGTTCTTGTCTTCCTCTTCCTTAGTCAAGATATGCATAGGAAAAGGAGATTTTTATTTTGAAAATTATGATGATATGTTCTTAAGATAAGGGACAAGGTCCCTTTGATTTAGGGATTCTTTTCCATTTTCTTTTGTCTTAAACAAGTATGATAGGTTTACCTTTTTAGGTGGCAAATTTCTAGCCCTTGAATCTCCATTATTTGGTTGATATTATTTGTGTGGGATAGGAATGTTTTGTCCTAATGCCATGTATTATCATACCACTTGCTAGAATTATGAGTGTAGGATATAGATGTTTTTGTCCTAAAGCCTTGTATTATCATGCCACTTGCCAAAATGATGAATGTAGAATCACACCACTTGCTAAATTTTTGTCTTAATGCAATGTAACCTAATTTTTATTATTACATTATTATATCATCACCTAATTTATTTTATTTTATTTTTCCTCTTGGATTTGGGCTTATTCCTACCCATTATGGGCTTATTCCTACCCATTTTCTTTGCTTTGGATAAAATTCTACCTTTCTTGGAGGGCTTGGTCACATTTTCATAATTTTTGGGCTATTGGTCCAATTACTATATCCTAGTCCAAGTCTATGTTTTATTTCTTGCTTAGGTTATCCAATGGCTTGCTAGAAACTTATGTGAAGTGGAAAAAACTCTATATGAAGTCTCCATAGGTAAAAGCCCAATGTATGGGTAAAGATTTTAAACTTAGTAACTCTAGTTCTTGAATTAGGAAAAATTACCCTAATTCAATGTTCTTGAAATTTTAAGACCTTTACTTGTTTCTAAAAATTTATCTTCCTTATTCAAGAATTTTGCATCTCTTTAGTATGTTATTTCTAATTTCTTTCCTATTAGGTTTTCCCTCTTTATTTGTTCTCTTAATGTTAGAAACATTTTCTATGCATATACATAAGGTGAAGAATTTCTAAGAATTATATTTCCTTAAATATTTAAAATATTGTCTAATAAATTTTATTTTCTTAATTAACTTTTTATGTACTTTTATCAATAAAAGAAACGAAATTAGGGATGTTACATATTGTGATCACAAGAGTCTTAAGTACCTTTTTGATCAGAAGGAGTTAAATATGAGGCAATAAAGATCGGTATAATTTTTGAATGACTACAAGTTTGAGATAATGTATCACCTAGGAAAGGCGAATGTTGTAGTAGATGCCTTGATTCAAAAATCTCTACACATGGGTCAAATGATGGTGTATGAGATGTAGATGCTAGAGGAGTTTCGAAATTTGATGTTGGCCACTACTCTTACCTCAAATAAGCTAATCATCAATGGGTTAAGTATAGAGTGTGATCTGAGAGTCAAGATTAAAAAGGCTTAAGCTCACGACTAATACATACAGGATCACAAAAATCAAGATAATTGTTTTGTCTTCGAAGATGGAGAATTCATGAATCAGGGAAGGATTTGTATCACTCAAGAACAAGAGTTGAGGACTAAGATTCTACAAGAAGCACATCAAAGTAAGTACACAGTCCATCCTGGATCCACTAAGATGTATTAAGACTTAAAGAAGATGTACTGGTGGCCAGGGATGAAAAAGGACATTACTAAGTTTGTGACGAAATGTTTAATTTGTTAGAAGGTGAAGGTAGAGCATTAAAAGCCAACGGGATTTCTACAACCTCTTTAGATCCATAAATGGAAATGGAATAGTATTTTTGTGGACTTTGTGGTGGGCTTACTTAAGATTTTAGTTGGACATATCTCTATCTGGTTAATAATAGATAGATTAACAAAATTTGCTCACTTTTTACCGATAAAGATTAACTATTCACTGGACAAATTAGTCCAGTTGTACGTCCAGGAAATAGTTAGACATCATAGAATTCCCTTTAATATCATTTTTTATAGAGATATGAGGTTCACATTGAGGTTTTGGAAGGCATTGCAGGAAGCTTTTGGAACCCAGTTGCGGTTCAGTACTGCCTACCATCCTTAAACTGACAGATAGACAAAACGAACAATTCAAACCATAGAAGATATGTTGAGGGCCTGTGTGATAGGGTAAGGTAAAGGATGGGATAAGTACATAATTTTAGTGGAGTTTGTTTATAATAATTGCTATCAATTTAGTATTAAGATGGCCCCATACGAAACTTTATACGGTAGGAAGTGCCGATCTCCACTATGTTGGTTTGAGGTAGGAGAAAAGAATTTTCTTGGTCCTGAACTAGTTCAATAAACAACTGAGCAAATTAAGATTATATGAGACAAAATACTTACAGTTCAGAGTCGAAAAAGGAGTTACTATGATAAAAGACATAGACGTCTGGAGTTTAAGGAATGAGACCATGTATTTCTGAAGCTTTCCTTAACTAGTAGAGTTGGTAGGTTTCTCAAGACCAAAAAGCTAAGTCCATGATTTTTGGGACCCTACCAAATTCTGAGGAAAGTGGGGATATCAGCATATCAAGTTGCCCTCTTACCTACTTTTTCCAACCTGCATAATGTTATCCATGTATCACAGCTCCAAAAGTATCTTTTAGATTCTTCACATGTAATACGAGATGAACCCGTCCAAATAAAGGAGAACATGACATACCAGTAAGTACTGGAATCTATATTAGAAACTGACATGAAGGAATTAAGGAATAGCACTATTCCCCTGGTTAAGGTGTTATGGGAAGGTTTGACTTTGGAAGAATCAACTTGGGAGCTGGAAGAAGTCATGAGGAAGAAATATCCACAATTGTTCTTATTAGGTAATTTCTAAAATTTTGAGGATAAAATTTCTTTAAGTAGGAGAGAAATGTAACATTCCTAATTTCATTTCTTTTATTAATAAAGGTACATAAATATTTAATTAAGAAAATAAAACTTATTAAACAATTTTTCGATATCTAAGAAAAAAATATAACCCATAGAAATTCATCTCTTTATGTGTATGCATAGAAAACAATTCTAACATTAAGGGATTAGGTAAAAAGAGAAAACCTAATAAGAAAATTTAGAAATAACATCCTAAAGAGAGGTGAAATTCTTGTGTAAGGAAGATAAATTTATGGAAGTAAGTAAAGGTCTTAAAATTTCATAAAGATTAGATTAGGGTAATTTTTCCTAATTTAAGAGTTAGAGTTCCTAAGTTTAACATCTCCAACTATACATTGGGCCTTCACCAATGGACACATCATATAGTTTGTTTTCCACTTCACATGAGTTTCTTGCAAGCTAATTGGATAGCCCAAGCAAGAGATATAACATAGACTTGGACTAGGATATAGAAGTTGGATCGATAGCCCAAAAATCATGAAAATATGACCAAGCCCTCTATGAGATGTAAAATTTTAGCCAAAGCAAAGGAAATTGGCAAGAATGAGCCTAAATCCAAGAAGGAAAAATAAGAACCATGTGATGAAATAGTAGTGTAATAAAAATCAAGATTATGTCACATGGCATTAGGAAAAAACATCAATATCTTACACTAATAATTTCAGCAAGCCATGTGATGATATAGTAGGTAATAATACATGAAATTAGGACAAAAAGTCCTTATCCTACACAAATAGTTTCAACCAAGCTAGGGAGACTCAAGGGCTAGAAATTTGCCACCAAGAAAGGCAAACCTATTATACTTGAGTGAGACAAAAGGAAAAGGAAATGAATCCATAAATCAAAAGGACCTTGTCCCTTGTCTTAAAAACATTATATCATGATTTTTAAATGCAAATCTCTTTTTTCTATGCATATCTTGACTAAGGGAGAGGAAGACAACAACATGAGTTGTCTTCTCCTAAAAAACAACAAAGTGCATCGTAATCATGATAAGGTAGACCCGTGATTATGAGAAGTGAACCATTTGATAGTTTATTTAAGAAAAACCCACCCTTATAACATTATAATTTCATCCAAGTAAGGGAGAGGAAAAACAAAAGTAAGGTAGAGTGAGGAAAGGAGAGAAAAAGAGGAGAAGAGAGGAAGAAAAAAGAAGGAAAAGTCTAGAGGACTAAGTAATCAAGGTAAGTTAGCTTAATCTCCACTTGAATCCATCTTTTCTCTTCATCCTTGGGGTTCAAAACTCACTGTCCTCTTATTTAAGCTACTGGAAAAGCTAAGGGAAGGGAGGAATCTTGCCACTTCCTTCAAAAGGGAACAAGAAAAATATTTCACTAAGTGAGTTAGGGAGATATTTAGGTAGGTTTAACAATATCTCTTTTTGAAGAAAGTATTTGAAATTTGTAACATTTATATGGGATTTTGATCCTAGAACTTTGATGAAATTTGTTACTTTGATGATTGGCCATGGATGTTGCTATATCATGTTACATGTTGATCTTGCATATGATAGATGTTTGAACGATATATTGGTATAGAAATTTTCTACTTAGGCATCACTATGGCTGGCGAACTTTTAAGGATTTTTGTATTGTTGTGATGCATATTAGGATGTGGTAAAAAATGGCTGGAAGATGGATAGGTTGGTAAATTAAGTATGGCCTTAAACACCTAGAGGAAGACCATGAGAAATTTCTGTTGAGAAACACTCTTAGTGATATATGATTTTATTATGTTTTTCTTTTGAAGTGGATGATGGAATATGTTAAATTAAGTAAGAAATATAATTAAATGTTGAGATGAGTAATTATTTGGTTAGTTGGAAATTTGGAAGAAAAGTGGAAGAAGACTTAATAAGAGGATGAACTAGAACTTTAGGAAAGGCTAGGCTAAGAAAACTGGATTTTGGAGTAACCAGGGAAGCTTCTGTTTTTGAAATTCTTGGAAGAATTAGTTAGGAATAAAAAGAAATGGTTAACATTAAAAATGTAGATATATGTCTCATAGATTGTGAGGCACTAGAATCACCCAATTTAGAGTTCAAATGAGGGAGATATGGTATAATTAGTAAGCAGTGGTCAAAAAATGGTTAACTAGGGAAGAATCTGTTAGGTAAGCTTCTATTTTTAAATTTCTGGGAAAAATCTATTGGGAACTAAAAGAAATAGTTAACATGGCATGATTCCTTATTATTTCTATAACATCCTAAGTCTTTAATAAAGTTAGATAAATCTAAGAAAAAGTAAAAGATATATATGACCAAGAATTAAATTACTTAGTTATGGAACAATAAGGTAGTTAAAAAAGAATAGGTGACATATAATTAATCATGAATCATACAAATAACATTCTTAGGATCATAATGGATGGGGGAAGGATACAAATACATTTTTAGGACATCACTAATCTAGGATTAGTAGTAAATTATGACAAGAAAGGGAGAAACCACGCATCTTCCTTATTTTGTTTCTACAAACCATGACAAGAAAGGAACCTTCCTTATTATGTTTCTACAAACCATGACAAGAAAGGAACCTTCCTTATTTTGTTTCTATTTTTTTTCTGTCCTCTATAAATACCATTGACAAGAGGGAGTCTAAGATAGAAAGAAAGGAAGAGAGAAAGAGAGAGAGAGAGAGAGAGAGAGAGAGAATAACCAGAAATTTGAGAGAGGAAATGTCTAGAAATTGAGAGAAATCTTCTTTCCTTCCTTCACCATAAGGTAGTGAGAGTGAGAGTGAGAGTTGAGATTTGAAGCCTTGGTCACCCCATATTTGGTTCCCAAAAAAAAGTGGCTTGGTTGCAAAGGAAACCAATAGGGATAGCAAGCTGCAAATTGAGAGCCATAGGAGTGGGTTTACACAAGGTAAGTCTGGCTTCTTATAAAAATCTGATTCAGAGTTTATTAAGTTAAATTTCTACCCTGTATGGACGATTTTTTGTCTACAATATGCAAACATGTTCAGCATAGAAGTTGTAGCCCAATGTCTTAGCTTTCTATATCATTTGGAATCACATCAATCAGACGTAAATTGAGAGAGTTATACTCTAGGGAGTGATTAGAGGTCAAAATCGGGTTTGGAATTCAGGCTGGTGAAGAATAGCTTATGTTTTCAAATTTATAGGACTAATACATAAGGCATATGAAGATATAGTTAACATAAATGTTGTATATATATTTCTCACGGTTACATAGCCACTGGAATCACACAATTTCGAGTCCATATGAGTGAGTTAGGGTGTGATTAGTGAGTAAAGGTCATAGAGCATAGAAGGGTTAGAGAAAAAATAGAAACCTTTTAGCACCTGAAAATATTGGCTTATTAAATTTAGTAAATGGCCTTTAAATTTTATGACATGTTATAGGGATCCTAATTAAGGATTCTACCAAATTTTAGGAAATTATAGACAGGTTAAAGTATATAATAAAATGTAGAAATTAGGTAGGACAGGAAATGAGGCAGAACAGGCCATAACAGGGGACAGCTTTAAAACATGGGTTATTCGAAGGGAAAAATGAATTATTTTTAATTTTTAATTTTTATGGTGATTATACAACATATCTAGGATGCTTCATATAAAATATCATGAATTTTTATGAAGGTTTACTAATCCAAATGAATGTAAAACAGAATGGAAATAGAACCGAAACTAATTTACACTATTCTGGGTTTGGAGGTAGTTTTTGGGGTTGAATGGAAGATTTAAGGGCTGAGATAATTACGAAATAAAATAAACATCTAAAGATATCTCTATAAAAAAATTTAGAATTTGTAGAGGACTTTTGTCATATTTAATAATAACCTCAAATCTCATCAAAATCATAGTTTTGTGTTGAGAAGCAGAAGCTCTTAAACTAGAGATTTATGACTTTAGGTACTAATATGCATGAATTAACCAAGAACTCTTATATATTTTAGTTTGAGTTGCTGGTTGTAACCTTGGCAGCCTTGGAAAGGAAGTGATTTGTGCTGAAATTGAGGTAGCTAGCTTTTCCTTAAAACACTATTTATGTTTATGAACTTGAATTTATGAATTTTCACTGATTGCCTGACTTTTATGCTATGATGAATGATGGTCGAATGATATGTTATGTATGCATTCTTGGGAATTAAGGGGGTGCACAAAAGGTTGCCAAGTAAGCCCCATTTCCCTCATGATTGGCCAATAATAGGAGATGCATAACCATTTGTAGGTATGGGACTGCATTGGGTAAGTAGACCAACATGTTATGGGTCCCTAGTGTGACCAAGATGATGTATGTATGTATGGTCAGTGCTTTATGTTTTAGTGAAATAAATTGAGATGTTTTAAGGAATCCAATGTGTCCTATTTTTCTGAAAATTTGCTAACTATTGAGATTTTCATCTCATCTTTCTATATACAAACACATTCCAGGTAATTCAGCAAGAAGTGAGCAACAAGATTCCCAAGGTTGACTCATCTGAATATAGATATGGATTATATATTTTCTGGGAATACAATATATGAAGAATGAAGCTAGTAAGTAGGTGTTACAATTTCACTAAAATGTTCAACATAAGAGTTTTAGAGAATTGTCTTATCTTTATATAGACACCAAGATCACCACAATCAGAGTTAAAATGAGGGAGTTATGCTCTAATTAGTGAGAGATGAAAATAATATTTAAGAAAGAAGAAGAAATTTATAAATAATAACAATAAATTACTAGTGTATGCCCTAGCCATTGTTATTGCCATTACATGAACTCCTTACCATCTTAAGTGTGTAATTTTGATATAGAAATATTTTATAAAGTGATATTTGAAAATGATTATGTTCATGGCATCATTACCAATGATTTTTGGTAATGATCATACTTTGATGATAAATTATAACATGTGAGTATAATGAACATACTTGTTATTGAAATCATATTTTTGGCTACTTGTTGTGTATGTTTCACTAGTTAACCACAAGAGCACGCCGTAGTTGTAGCTAGTCCAGCGAGTACGGGTCGTATCTCACAGAGAACAAAGATCAATTACTAGAGTTCTATGAATTATGCTATCTAGATCAATGTAATTCAATAGAGATGAAGTCACAATTAAGTAAATAAGGAATTCAATTAAAAATTCTTAGGGTTAGGGTTTATCACAGTTATGATATTCAACAATTAATATGTACCTCTAATTGCAATTATCTAAGTAATTGGGATGGTTTATCCTTAATTAATTAATAAGCTCTTTCAGGTGTTACTAATCGTACCTAGATTAATCCAATTGCCTACTTTCGTAGTTCTTAGTTCAACCTAAGTCCATTAAGTTCTATACGAACCATTTGATTCAATTAATAGGTTTTCTCGTGCCCAGTAATTAATTCAATTCTTAGAAAACCTTAAACTACTTTCGTGATTAAGGTATCTCTAATTAACTATTAAGTTTTGGTATTAAGTTTCACCTTTCAGTTCATCGGTTAATAATCTAAGATGTGATAAATATTGGCCAAAAATTCATAAACTCATATAATAGATGCATAATAGTCAATCTTAAGTAACCACAAACAATCTCAATTAGGATTCCAACAATTCCTATTAACAATGTATCATCATATCATACATGGGTTTACTAAAACCCTAGATCAATATCTACTCACAAATAATTGAAAGTAAACTCATAATCAAATTCATTAAATCATTCATCAATGTTCAATACAAACTAAGAGAAAGAGTAAAAGTAGAAATAGAGATGTAAAGTAGAAGGAGAAAACCTGGATTGTAGTAGTTGAATTAAGAATATAAGCTTGAATAAATCTCAAATTCTACTATAAGAACATAAATGAAACAATGATTCTAATCTAATCCTAATCTAATGGTGTTTCCTAAGCCTAAATTGATTAAAAAAAAGTCTGTATGAGTCTTGATATGTTACTTGTATTTCCCCTTGTATATATATCACATAAACAACTGAAAACCCTAAAAAATACAGAGTGGACGGCCACGAAGCACGACCTTGCTTCCTGACATGGCCTAGCCATGCTTCATGTTGGAAATTTAGGAATTCCTTCACTCTTTGCACAGAGCACAACCTGGCCGTGCCTCTTGCATACCAAGTATGGGCTGCCCGTGTTAGGGGCTGCTAAGCTTAGATTTTGCTAATTTCTTATGTGTTGCCTCCTTGCATCCTCCTCAGCATGTTCTAAATCCATATAGCTCTTCATGTGAGTGTTTTCTCTTGCTTCTTGGCCTCTTTTTCTCACCTACAAACATAAAACAAACCAAAGCAGTATCCAAAGCAAGCAAAACCAAATAGAATAAGAAATAGGGAAATAATGACAAGTTTACTATGAAATAAGGGATGAGATATAGCAATAAAATACATAAATTTTCCCTTTATCAATATTAATGTGAAAAGAAAAGATACGAGCACAGTCAAATGGCAGTCTGTGTGGTGCACCAGTAAGGGACGCCATACTCATGGCTATAACTATGAAATTGAGAAAAGAAAGATAAAGTGTACCATGTCGGATGGAGCGAGAAAATCCCATATCGGATAGTAGAAAGTACTCACCTTGACCAGAGTAGCTTGATATGAAAATAAGTTGATAGCCATCATATGATATTCTGAAAATAGTCTTTCATGCCATACATGTCATTACTGTACGATTTTCATGTGCATAGATAAAGTGTATTCATGTGACCTAAGGTATTTGCTGTAGCTTATACAAATGAACATGATATAATGAGTTATATTGATGATAATTATGATTTATTGTTGAACCTACTGGGATTTAATGCTCACTATTTTCCATATCATGTTCAGAAGATTAAGATCCTGGTGAAGGTGCAACCACTCGCACCTGTATTCTCGAAACTGGTCAATATAGATGAATAAGATGTAGACATATATATGTATAATTTTTGTACGAACGCTTTTAATTAATGATGTGTATATGAACCCATAATTGTATCAGTGATATTGGTATACCATAAACCTTAATTATACTTGGTTAATTTAATTGAATGTTTTTTAGTTAAATAGTTAGAAGTAAAGAGGTAATGACTTCATGGGATTTTACAAATATATATATATATATATATATATATATATATACATATTTCTACCCTAAATGAACCTCATTAACTATAGGGTAATAATAGAAATTAAATTGGAGAAGAATGCCCTATAAAATTTGTGAGAACATATGTTGAAAATGATATAAGTAGGAGGAAAGTGACTAGAGGCCAAGCATAAAGAAAATGAAAAGAAGAAAATTGGCACACCCATAATTTAAGGGCATGTGAAACATTTACTTTACAAACATATATTTGCCATAATATGCATAATACACTTCTTTATCATTGAAAATAGTTACATATAGGTATTCCTAATTTTTTTATAATTAAGCATAATTTTAATACCTTTAAGCTTACTTTTTATTTGATTTAAGTAGAATATAAATATAAATTAATTGATTTTTTTTGTTTTTTAGGAAGAAAAAGTAAGAAAAGAAGAGGAAAATAGAGAAGAAATATGGAAAAATGTTGAATTTTGAACCTCTGTCCCTAATTGAGTCATATCTCTCTCATTTAAACTCTGATTAAGATGATTCTAGCAGATATGGAAAGAAGAGATATATAGCTACAACTTTGGTGTTTGGAACTTTGTTAAATTCTAGAAGTTTGTGAGCACCACGTAATTGTAAATTCAGAGGGTCGGGGTTGTCACCAGCACGCCGTGGTGCTTGCCACCGTATCAAAACACTAAAGTCATGATTTGTAGGTTTTTTTGCTCTAATTAAAGCCTAACAGGTCGGGTTTTGACCTAAAAATAGTTCTACTTCAATGGGGAAAAGCTAATCTATTAAAAGGGAAGAAAGGAAGCATTAAAGATCATTCAAGTTCTTAATTACCTTCTTTAATTCTTTAAATTTTCTGATGGACTTACGTGGCTGATTTATTTTTAGTTGGTAGAGGAAGATTGAAACCTTAATGGATCCTTATCCATTGTGAGATTTGGAATAGATTTTATTAATTCAATCTTAATTGGGTATTGATTATTCATCTACTCTTCTCTTTTCAATGATTATTCATATAATTGCTAGGAAGGCCTATTAGTATATTGTCTATTTTAATCTACGGCTAAATTAGGTTTTGAACAAAGTTTTCATTACTGTATTCAGGAAGCAAATAAGATTAAAGATTTTTTATTATAAATCATTAACCCTATGACGAATGATCAACTAAATTAGATGTTTATATTTGTTTAGCTCTACCAGTTTCTCTTACTTTTCATGCGCGGCTGATTTATTTTAAGTTGGTAGAGGAAGATTGAAACCTCATGGGATCCTTATGTATTGTGAGATTTGGAATAGATTTTATCTTAATTGGGTATTGATTATTCATTTACTCTTCTCTTTTCAATGATTATTCATATAATTGCTAGGAAAGCATACTAGTATATTGTCTATTTTAATCTACTGCTGAATTAGGTTTTGAATAAAGTTTTCATTACTGTATTCAAGAAGAAAATAGGATTAAAGATTTTGGATTGTAAATCATTAACCCTATGATGAATTATCAACTAAATTAGATATAGCCAATGTGTTTATATTTGTTTAGCTCTATTAGTTTCTCTTACTCTTCATGCGATTAATAGGTTAAACTTTACCGATGTGTTAAAGGATATCTTATTCATTAAGGTTTAATTGGTGTGATTGTTATCAATTTACTAAACTTAAGGAGGAATAGGGATAGAATCTGAATAGTAGATATTTGATTTAAGATTGATTATTTTGTTAATGATCAATGCAATCCCTTAACGATAGATATTATCCGAAGCCAACGCTTCTCTTATTAATTACTCTCTTAATTACTTTCATTATTGTTTACTTTGTTATCTGCAATTATCAATCCCCTTTTCTCAATCACATAAGGTAATTCTAGTCTCTATAGGATCGACCCTTACTCCCATGACTATAGGTTAGTTAAGAGGTAAGGTATCAATTTGGGTGTACCTATGACATTACGCACCAATTTTTTGCACAGTTACCGGGGACTGCGTTTATTACCTTTTTGTGATTTTTATTTTAATTTATGCCTGTGACTCATTCTGCTAACTCTTAAGATTTACAATACAAGCCAAATATTGAAAAATCTATTCACAAGTATAGAAGAGAACATTAAGAGGACATTCATTAGAAGAAAGAAGAAGTAATCATGGCCAGGCACCTCACTCTAAAGGAACTTGCAGCTCTAGATCCACATCATCAGCCTTTATGCATTACTTTTCCTAACCTTGATGAAAACAATAATTTTGAATTAAAACCTGGACAAATTCATCTCTTACCCAATTTTCATGGTCGTGCAGGTGAAGACCACATAAACACTTGAAGGAATTCCATGTGGTGTGTACAAGTAAGAAGCCCTCTAGAGTTACACAAGAACAAATTAAACTCAAGGCTTTCCCTTTTTCTTTAAGAGACTCAGCCAAGATTGGTTATATTATTTACCATCTGGCATTATTACTACTTAGAATGAGATGAACAAATTGTTTTTAGAGAGATATTTTCCTGCATCTAGATCCGCAAATATAAGAAAAGAAATATGCGGCATTAGGAAATTATATAGAGAGACACTTTATGAGTATTAGGAGAGTTTTGAAAAGTTTTGTGCAAGCTGCCCACATCATCAGATCAATGAGCATCTACTGATTCAATACTTTTATAAAGGTTTTTTGCAGGGCGACAAGAGCATGATAGATGCAGCTAGTGGAGGAGCAATAGTAGATAAAACTCCTGAAGCAGCCAAAATCTTGATATCAAACAGGGCTACCAATTCCCAACAATTTGGCATTAGGCATGATTCTCCAGTTCAATATGCCTATGAGGTAAGTAACTTTGCCCTTCAACAACAGATATCTGAACTAACCTCTTTTGTACACTAAATGCTACAGGTACACTATAGCAAGTGAAAATATGTGGAATATGTTCTGCAAAGGGGCACCCAACTAACAGGTGTCTTACACTTCAAGAGGAATCGACAAAACAAGCTAATGATGTAAGAGGATTCCCTAGCCAACCAAAGAGGTATAATCCTTATGCTAATTTATATAATCTTGGATGGAAGGATCATCTCAATTTCAGGTATGGGAATGCACAAAATAAACCTGCAAAACAAAATTTTCAACATAATAAATAGGCCTATTATCCTAGAAAAAATACATCTCAAGATTTCCAGGTAAGTACTTCTTTAAAAGATATTGTTAAATCTCTTGCACATAATACTGAGCAATTTCAACAAAAGATAAGAGTTAGTATTCAAAGCTTGACAACTTAAATCGGCCAATTAGCCACCACCGTTAGCAGATTAGAGGCTCAAATTTAGGTAAGTTACCCTCTCAAACGGTGGTAAACCTAAAGAAAAATGTAAGTGTCATCATGCTACAAGGTGATAATGAAGTTGAGATACCAATGCCAGAGGTACATGTACCAACTGAGCAAGAGGAAGAAAAGAATAATGCAATCAAGGTAGGTAAGCATCCAATAGGTAAGTCTGCACCTTCATTTCAATATGAATCTATACCTCCCTTTCCTAAACTCTGAAGGAAAATAGAATAAATGAGAGAACTTCTGAATTATATTATACTTTTAGAAAGTGTAAGGTGAATCTTTCTCTTTTAGATGCAATCAGTGAGGAACCTTACTATGCCAATTTCTTAAGGGAATTACACACCCAATAGAGGAAGTAGAAGTTGAAAAGATCTGAGAGAGTAAAAGTAGGTAAGCATGTTTCTCCAATCATTTAGAGAAAAATCCCTGCAAAATGCAAGAACCGAGGTATGTTTTCTATTCCCTACTCTATTGGAAATAATGCATTCAAAAAGGCCATGCTAGATCTAGGAGCATCTATTAATGTCATGCCATATTTTGTTTATGCATCTTTAGCACTAGGACCTTTGAAAGAAACTAGTGTTATAGTTCAATTGGCTGACAAATCTAATACCCTTCCTGTTGGTTTGATTCATGCAAAGATGAATACAGTGTCAGAACGCAAGTGCACGTGTCATGACCAAGTAATAAAGTGATGAGTGAGTATAGTCCCACGAGGAGTGAACTAAAAACTGTTAAGGAGAATTTTCTATGTGAAATGCTGTAGCAAAGATAGGATGGTTTATAAAATAAAATAAAGGTGGTTCAAATTAAATACAGCTATAACTAGGACGAGGGGTATTAGGGTGTAAAGAAAATGGAATAGGGAGGTCTAGGGTTGCTCAAGGTTACCATGAACTATTGCACTCATATTGCTCCAGGAATTGCTATAGCAATTGTCCTAGGTGCCCAGTTCAGTCTTGAATGGAGTCTTCCCAGACTTCCATTCCTTGCAACTCTAAGGGTCAGACCTACATTCCTGCAGTAGTCTTCACCCCTGAGTTGTGCCTGAAGCTCCACTGCTGGGATGATGGGGGACCATATATTCCTATATTGGCTGCCCCCATCTATTCAAGCTGTCTTTCCAGCCTCCATTCCCCTCCCGGGTGAATATTGGCCTCAATCTACCTCAACTAACTTCCATTATCAGAGGAGTTTAAAATATAAGCACAGATGAATGTAAAAATAGTGCTGCAGTGAAATGTGTTTTACTAAAAAGTGTGCTTAAGTTCATTACAACCCTTGTGCAACCCTAGTCGGAAACTAGCCAAGCCTCATGGTTACACTGGTTACAAACAACCCAGAATCATTAGTAAACATCTCTAGTGATAACAGAAAAAAATGCAAGTGCAGTCTTGATAGAAAACCAAAGAAAAAGGAAAACAAAACAAAACAACAATAGAATCCCTGGGATTGCACTCTATCTCTTGCACTGATGCTTCTTGGCAGTGTGCAGCTACTCCCTTCTTTCTCCCCCTCTCGTCGTGTGTCCTCGTCTTTTCCTCTCTGCCTCCCTTTATTGTTCAGCCTTGTGGTCCCAGTCAGCTGTCTTGGTTTTTCGTCATTCCCCCTGCTCTACGGCAAAACCATCTCTACATGCAGCTTTGTCCTCCCGACCTTCAGTAGTGGGACAGTTCTACGCCAACAGCCTGCAGTGTCAATTTTTGTTTCTTTCTCTCCTGCTGGGTGGAGGCTGCACCTGCTGCGCAGCCCTGCTCTGCTGTCACCTGCACCATATCAAGCAGAATTAGTGTATTGCATAAAAAGGGAGCAACTTACCCAATATCACTTAGGTTTCTGCTATATGCTTACTAAAATGCTGCAGCAACGGTTTAGCTGATGTTATATCTAAAAGGGTCATCCCATTCAATTTAATCAGGGAATAAGAGTGCTTAAAACACCAGAGCAACTCAGTAAACGTACTCAGAAAGCACATAGGAACTTCAATAAATTACAGTTATCAAATCCCCCCAAACTTAAAGGATTGCTTGTCCCCAAGCAACCTGCTCTGTTCACCACATTCCTACCAGCCAGAAATTCCAGACTTTTCTCATGCATGAATCCATAGTTCTGCTGATAGCTCTTAACTCTCAAGATTGCTTTCATATAAAGGACACCACAAACCTTACTCCTAATCATAACAAAAACCTTCTTTGAAGTTGTGTGTGTGACATGGACAGTTTCCCTAAGAGCTACTTGGGTAAAAAATAGCCAGAGTTCCTAAGACTTTCATCAGGGCAACAAATGTGGGGGGGAAAGGCAGCTCACTGATTTTCTTTCTTTGTTTTTGTATATAAACATATATATATATATATATATATATATATATATATATATATATATATATATATATTACTTCTCTCTTTTGGCATAAATCTTATTCTAGCAGAGGTCATTAGTGCCTTTTGATGCGAATGCCAACATGTTCAATACAGGCACCCGGTTACTCAGCCTTATCACCCTTAAACCGCTTCCCACTCAGACTCTATATCCCTGTTTTACGCAAAGGCACACATGGGGCTCATGCATACCCCTGGTTACCAAGGAACTATAGAGCATTGGAGTGTCGATATTTCTCTCTTTATTTTCTACTTCCCCCCCCAAACCTAAGACTTTTTGACCCTATAAGTCTGCTCTTTTATAATTCTACACAAAGCTCTCAATGTTAGCTCTAAGACTTAGGTCCAATTTCTGAAAGATCACCAAATTTTCTTTTGGAAACCTGCTCAAGATCCTGTGCTTATTAGAAGAGGGTTTTATGTGTGATTGGGTAAGGTTGTAGGTCTCCTATTCTGGTTTTTAGCGAAATACCCAATCCTCCTCATAGAGTATCCCATAACTTTTAGTAGGCTATGCAATATGCAAACTCATTTCACTCTCCAATTTTTTTTTATTTTTTTATTTTTTTTGTAGCTTTTTCACATACAAATATAACCATATTCATCAAAACAAGTAAGTACTAATGCAGACTCATTTAACATGGGCAGGCAGAAACATAAGTAAACATCAGCATGGATAAACAGCCACATAGATAAGCAAAACACAAATACACAAGTCCATGCTTCAGCAACCTCTACAACAACACTAAGCCACAATAGACATTATAGCAGACATTATATAATATAAACCCCCCCAAACTTAAAAGTGAGCAGTGTCCTCACTGTTGATACAATGGCCAAAACACAAAAGACACCCAAAAAATAGAAGCAGAAGCAAAGGAATTCCAAATATAGCAGATAAGGGGTAAGAGTTGAGGGAACTTCCTGAGGGTCCTAGCAGGTATGCTGCAGCACCCTAGGGGCATTGACCCCCAGAGGACCTTAAGGAGCTTCTGAGCCAACTTCTGTGCTGTGCTGATTGTTGTGGGGCCTTTCCTTTGCGCATCATTGCTGCCCGTTTTGCAATGGGCTCATCGTCATCAGAGGACTCAGTTCCCCCTGGTGTCTGGTCGGGTTCCGGGTGGGACTCATTGCTGGAGGAGTATCCTTCAGAATCCTTGTGCTGCTCTGTCTGTGGCTCAGGTGCTGGGGCTGACTCCTCGAAGGAGGTATGAAGCAAGTCAGTGGGAAACTCCGGAAATGGGAAAAATTGTTTAAAGTTCTGCTTGAGGGTGTTGTGAAGGGCAAAATCCCTTTTCTGCTCATAACGCCAGAAGGTTTGCTGAAGTTGTAGAAGCACAGCTTTCTGCCTTAGAATTGTAGCTTGTTGGTTGAGGATGAACTGTAAAGTCTTGTCAAGTGACTGGGGGGCAGTGGATGAAGCAGAGGGTCCAGCAGTATGTGGAGGATTTCAGGAACCAGCTGGTGGGTGTGGGGCCGCTTTCTCCAGGACAATCCGAGCAATGGTGGTGGCAGTGATGGGACTCCACGATTCTTGCACAGTATAGTGATGAGGGATGGGAAAAGTAGGCTTCCCTTTTTCCGGTAGCGCATGCTCGGATTTAGCCACTGATGATTCAGCCAACGTTGAGTGGTCGGCCGAATATGAGTGCGTCCACCATTGCCACTCTGTCTTAGCTCACTATCTGCCCATGGGTAGAAGGTAGCAAACAGGTCTTAAGGAAGTGGTACCACACCTTAGCTGTAGGCACCAAAGAGACCCGATTGATTATAGTGGAGCCCTGAGGGGATTTATCCCAGGTGGTGCCAGGAAGGCACACCCGGGTAAGCATAGCATCCCAGTCTCCGTCCTGCAGACTCTGTAGATATTACTCACACTGGTCCTCTTCGTCCGGTAGATTATAAGCTTTGTTTATGGAGGCTTGGTCAAACTGAACCTTCATCTCCCGGACTATCACCCACTTTTCATTTCCGGGTGAGAGGTTCACGTAGAATTCACGAACCAGAGGTATAAGGGCCGTTTGCGGGTGGCTTGCGAAATTTTCCCAACCCCTCTGCTTGACCACTGTGCCAACGTACATTGGCATCCCCAAATCTCTAGAAGAGGCGAAGGTGAATCCTTTCTCAGCGCAGAAGTTTCTGGGCACAATCTCTTCGTTGTGCTTCTGCCTGTTTTCCTCGGAGGTGAATTTCTTCACCTTGCTTGCCTTCCTAGCCACCGTCTTGATTCTCGGCATGACTGGTTTGAGGGTTTGGAAATGGAGGTTTCTTGTACGAAAGAGGTGAGGAGGCTGTAGGGATTTGAGAACTCGGGAGAAGTGCTCGAGGGTGAAGGTGGTGAGGAAGTTGCAGAGGTTTAATGAGGGTGGACAACGTGTTTTCGGGGCTTATGGGCTTCTGCCTTTTTCCCGCCCCCATTTTGCTTCTGACAACAATTTTTTGAAAATATTTGTCTCTTTTTTTTTTGTCAGTAAGAAGCATAGCAGAGAGGAACCCCTTGATTTAGGGCTGACTGCGTTGCTGCAGCAATGTTGCAGCAAAAACTGGGTTGCCTAGGATTTTTGCTGCAACAAAGAGTGCTTGTTCTTAATCCTGCTGTAGCAACGCAAGGACTATCTTTAGTATAGGTTTGCTGCAGCAAAACAAAAACTGGTTCTGCAAACTTTTATGCTTCCTATCCTGCGTAACAAACACAAATGCTATCAGACTCATGATTTAAACTATCTTAAAACTGTTAACTTAAACAATCAACAAATTTAAACATGGGTTGCCTCCCACGAGCGCTTGTTTTAGAGTCTTCAGCCTGACTTCCCTCCTGTTCATTCCTTTTGCAGTTGAATGGAGGTATGCTGTCTGTCCACATCACCTCCTAGATAGTGCTTGACCCTTTGTCCATTAACCCTAAATGTCCTCCCTTCCTTTTCTTCTTACAATTCAATAGTCCCAAATGGGAAGACCTTGCTTATGCGAAAGGGACCAGACTAACGAGATTTCAACTTCCCAAGAAACAAGGTCAACCTGGAGTTATACAGTAGTACTCTCTGTCCCACTTAGAAGCTCCTGGGTTGTATCTTCTTGTCATGCCATTGCTTTGCTTTCTCCTTGTATAGTTTGGAATTCTCATAGGCCTGACCACGAAATTCATCCAGCTCATTTAGCTGCAACATCCTCTTCTCACCAGCAGCTTCCAGGTTCAAGTTTAGCTTCTTCACTGTCCAATATGCTCGATGTTCCAACTCTACTGGTAGATGACAAGCCTTCCCGAATACCAATCTGTATGGTGACATGCCCAGAGGTGTCTTATAGGCTGTTCTATAGGCCCACAGTGCATCATCTAACCTGGAGGACCAATACTTCCTCGTGGGGCCTACTAGTTTTTCCAAGATTCTCTTGATCTCTCTGTTGGAAACTTCAGCCTGCCCACTCGTTTGTGGGTGATAGGGGGTTGCCACCTTGTGCCTTACTCCATATTTAAAAAGTAGTGCCTTGAACTGCCGATTGCAGAAATGGGTCCCTTCATCACTGATGATGGCTCTGGGGGTTCCAAACCTTGTAAGATATTTCTCTTCAAAAATCTGGTCACGACTCTGGCTTCATTAGTCTGGGATGCACTGGCTTCCACCCATTTTGAAACATAGTTGATGGCTAGTAGGATGTATTGGTTACCGAAACTCGAGGGAAATGGTCCCATGAAATCTATTCCCCAGACATCAAATAATTCCACCTCTAGGATGTTGTTCAGTGGCATTTTATGTCTGCGAGATATATTCCCTGTCCTCTGACACCGATCGCATTGCCTTATGTAGGAGTAGGAGTCCTTAAATAGAGAGGGCCAATAGAACCCTGCCTACAGCACCTTGTTTGTAGTTCTAACTCCTCCAAAATGACCTCCATAAGGGGAAGCATGGCATTGCTGCAAGATTTGCTCTATCTCTCCACTGGGTATGCACCTCCTTATCATCTGATCAGTACATTGCTTGTAAAGATATGGTTCATCCCAGTAGTATGAGTTTACCTCATGCAGAAATTTTTTCTTCTGTTGCCACGTCAAGTTTGGTGGGAGCATTCCACTCACAAGGTAATTTACATAATCAGCGTACCATGGCACATCATCTTGGGACAGGAGATAGAGTTGCTCATCTGGGAATCTTTCATTAATTTCATCTGCTCCGGAGCAATGCCCTTCCAACCTGGAGAGATGGTCTGCCACTTGATTTTCAGTTCCTTTCCTATCTCTGATCTCTAGATCGAATTCTTGAAGCAAAAGCACCCACCGAATGAGCCTGGGCTTAGAATCCTTTTTCCTAACCAAGTGTTTGATGGCAAAGTGGTCTGTGTGCACTATCACCTTTGCTCCTACCACATATGCTCTAAATTTCTCAAAGGCAAACACTACTGCAAGCAATTCCTTCTCTGTCACCGTGTAGTTCAGCTGGGCACCTTGCAGCATTTTGCTAGCATAGTATATAGAATGAAACAACTTGTTTCTGCGCTGCCCGAGGATAGCCCCCAATGTTGTTTCACTAGTATCACACATCAGCTCAAATGGGGAGGTCCAGTCTGGTGCCACGATAACTGGGGCTAATTTCTGTTTGAGATCGCAGAATGCTGTCATGCAACTTTCATCAAAACATAAAGTTTTGTCCTTCTCTAGCAAACTGCATAAAGGTTTGGCAACCTTAGAGAAGTCCTAAATGAACCTCCTATAAAATCTTGCATGTCTTAGGAAGCTTCGAATGCCCTTGACCGAGGTGGGAGGAGGCAGTTTCTCAATGATTTCCACCTTGGCCTTGTCAACCTCAAGTCCTCTCTAAGAAACCTTATACCCCAGCACAATCCCTTCTTTTATCATAAACTGACACTTCTCCCAGTTCAGCACCAAGTTTTTTTCCTCACACCTTTGCAAGACCTTAGCAAGGTTTCCCAAGCATAGGTCAAACGAGTCTCCAAAGACTGAGAAGTCATCCATGAAGATTTTCACAAACTGCTCAGCCATTTATATGAATATTGCCATCATGCATCGCTGGAATGTTGCTGGAGCATTACAAAGCCCAAATGGCATCCTTTGAAAGGCAAAGGTACTATAAGGACATGTGAATGTGATCTTATGCTGATCTTCTGGTGCTATAGCAATCTGGTTGTACCCTGAGTACCCATCCAGGAAACAATAGTATTCCCTTCCAGCAAGTCTATATAACATTTGATCAATGAACGACAGAGGGAAGTGATCTTTCCTAGTGCTTTTGTTCAACTTCTGATAATCTATGCAAATCCTCCAGTCAGTTACAACCTTGGTGGGGATAAGCTCATTGTTTTCACTTTCCACCACAATCATACCCCCCTTCTTAGGAACACACTGGACCGGACTCACCCAGGAGCTATCTGGTATGGGGTAAATAATTCCAGCATCTAGCCACTTGATAATTTCCTTTTTAACCACCTCCTTCATTATGGGGTTGAGCCTTCGCTGGGGTTCTATGGACCCTTTTTCATTGCTTTCCAAGAGGATCTTATGCATGCAAAATGAGGGGCTGATTCCCTTAATGTTAGTAAGTGTCCACCCAATGGCCCTTCTGAATTTCTTCAGTGTAAGGACCAATTTCTCCTCTTGTTCCACTGTCAAAAGTGCTGAGATAACCACAGGAAGAGTGGTTGTTTCTCCTAAGTACACATACTTAAGGTGTGCTAGCAGAGGCTTCATTTCCAAGGCTGGTGGCTCCTCCACTGATGCTTTCTGCGGCCTTGAATCTGGTGGAGTCACAAATAATGGCTCCTTTATTGGCTCCTGCTTCTTAATGCCATGCCTGAAATCAATCCAGGCCCATTCTTTCTCATTTTCCCCTTCGGAATCTGAGTTGTCTGTCCATGCTACTGGTGGTGGGTCCTTGTAGCATTTTTCTAACTGTTCTGATGCTAATGTGTCTATCATAAACACCACTGCACATTCTTCTTCTTCACTGGCAAACTTCATGGTCTGGAGCACATTGAATGTAACCTGCTCATCCTGGACTCTCATGGTTAATTCACCCTTCTGCACATCAATTAGTGTCTGGCCGGTTGCTAGGAACGGCCTGCCCAATATGATTGGCACCTCTGAATCAGCTTCATAGTCCAGAGTTATGAAGTCTACTGGGAAGATGAACTTGTCCACCTTAACCAGGACATCCTCTATTTTTCCCTCTAGATGGGCAATGGAACTGTCTGCCAATTGCAGTGTGACTGTGGTAGGCCTTGCTTCTCCAATTCCTAGCTTTTTAAATATGGCCATTAGCATAAGGTTGATGCTTGCTCCTAAGTCGCAAAGTGCCTTGCCAAAATACTGGTTCCCAATAGAACAAGGTATGGTGAAACTACCTAGATCCTTAAGTTTAGGTGGCAACTTATTTTGTAGCATAGCACTGCATTCCCTTGTGAGAGCAACAGTCTTGAACTCGCCAAATCGTCTTTTATTTGTCAGGATGTCCTTCATGAACTTCACATAGTTAGGCATTTACTCTAGTGCTTCTACCAGAGGTAACTTAGTTTGTTGTATGCTTTGCTATGGCAAAGTTGCCAAATTTTGCTGTGGCATAGCTGCAGCATTTTCTTCAGAGATGGTTTCTTCCTTGCTTACCTCCTCCTCTTGCTTTTGCTTGTCTTTCTTTTTCTCCGGGGGTACAGTGAAGTCTTTCTGGTCCTGCCCTCTTGCTTTTGGTGGCTCCACCATCTTTCCATTTCTCAAAGCTATAGCCTCGCAGTGCTCTTTCCTTTCTCTTCTAGGGACTTCAGTATTACTTGGAAGTGTTCCTGAAGGTATGCTTTTTAGTTCATTGGCAAGCTGTCCCACTTGAGTTTCCAGATTCCGTAATAAGGCCGCTTGACTCTAGATTAGAGCATTATTCCTTACCATATACTCCTTCATTAGGGATTCCAGTGAAGTGGGGGTTTCCTGAGGCTGTTGTCTTTGTTGCATGAAGCTTTGGGGAGCCTGTGATCTTTGTGGGGCAGAGTTGCTCCCTTGTCCCGTACCATAGTTACTCTAGGAGAAATTGGGGTGTTGCCTCCATCCTGGGTTATATGTATTGGAGTAGGGATTGTTATTGCGATTCATATTTCCCATGAAACATATTGATTCTGGGTTTGAGGGGCACATTTTAAAAAGATGTGGCCCATTACACAGTACACAAGATGGTCCAGTCTTCTGGACTGCATTCGCTGCTTGATGGCGGGTCATTTACTGGCTCTTTAAGACATTAACTAGTGAAGCTAGCTGGGCTGTGAGAGAAGTCACTTCACTCACTTCATACATGCCTGCTGCTTTCTTTCTAGTTGAAACTCTGTCCATTGGCCATTGATAGTTGTTACTGGCCATCCTTTCAAGCAGCTCATGCGCTTCATTATACGTTTTGGACAAGAGTGCCCCATTAGCTGCTGCATCCACTATAGTGCGTGTTTGAGCATTAAGGCCATTGTAAAAGGTCTCCATTTGAATGCAGTAAGGAATTCCATGATGGGGGCATCTCCGTAATAACTCTTTATACCTCTCCCAAGTCTCGTATAAAGATTCACCTTCCAATTACTGGAAAGAGGTGATGTCATTTCTCAATCTGGCATTCTTGGTGGGCGGGAAGTATTTCAGCAAAAATTTATCTGCCAAATCACTCCAGTTAGCGATAGAGTTAGGTGGCAGAGAGTTCAGCCATGCTCTTGCTCGGTCTCTTAATGAGTAAGGGAATAGCTTTACCCTTAGCACTTCTTCTGTTACCCCATTCATTTTGAAAGCATCTGTGACTTCCAAGAACACTCTTAAGTGAAGGTGAGGCTCCTCTGTAGGCATTCCACTGAATTGCCATGCAGTTTGCAGCATCTGGAACATTACTGGTTTGAGCTCAAAATGTAGAGCCTCGATCTCTGGTCTCACAATGCTCAGGTTCAACCCATTCAGGTTTGGCTGAACAAAAGCATTTAAGACCCTATCTCTATCGTCCATGTTGTCTGCTCCATTCTGATTAGCCATCTCTGCCTGCTGCTGGTGTGTTAATTGTCCTCTTCTTCTTCTCAAAAGCGTTCTTTCTATCTCTGGATCTAGAGGCAGAAGTTCCCTGTCAGCCCTGCTCATGCACTGTGTTACCTGCTCAACAAGACACCAGAGTAAAAAGAAATATAACAAAACAATACTTCACACAATTGAGTATCTACAAACAATTTTTAACTTGACACTCCCCGGCAACGGTGCCAAAAACTTGTTGGTTTGATTCATGCAAAGATGAATACAGTGTCAGAACACAAGTGCACGTGTCATGACCAAGTAATAAAGTGATGAGTGAGTATCGTTCCACGAGGAGTGAACTAAAAACTGTTAAGGAGACTTTGCTGTGTGAAATGTTGTAGTAAAGATAGGATGGTTTATAAAATAAAATAAAGGTGGTTCAAATTAAATACAGCTATAACTAGGACGAGGGGTACTAAGGTGTAAAGAAAATGGAATAGGGAGGTCTAGGGTTGCTCAGGGTTGCCATGAACTATTGCACTCATATTGCTCCAGGAATTGCTACAGCAATTGTCCTAGGTGCCCAATTCAGTCTTGAATGGAGTCTTCCCAGACTTCCATTCCTTGCAACTCTGAGGGTCAAACCTTCATTCCTGCAGCAGTCTTTACCCCTGAGTTGTGCATGAAGCTCCACTGCTAGGACGATGGGGGACCATATATTCCTATATTGGCTGGCCCCATCTATTCAAGCTGTCTTTCCAGCCTCCATTCCCCTCCCGGGTGAATATTGGCCTCAGTCTTCCTCCACTAACTTCCATTATCAGAGGAGTTTAAAATATAAGCACAGATGAATGTAAAAATAGTGCTGCAGCGAAATGTGTTTTACTAAAAAGTATGCTTAAGTTCGTTACAACCCTTGTGTAACCCTAGCCAAAAACTAGCCAAGCCTCATGGTTACACTGGTTACAAACAACCCAGAATCACTGGTATACATCTCTAGTGATAAGAGAAACAAAAATGCAAGTGCAGTCTTGATAGAAAACCGAAGAAAAAGGAAAACAAAACAAAACAACAATAGAATCCCCAGGATTGCACTCTATCTCTTGCACTGATGCTTCTTGGCAGTGTGTAGCTACTCCCTTCTTTCTACCCCTCTCGTCGTGTGTCCTCGTCTTTTCCTCTCTGCCTCCCTTTATTGTTCAGCCTTGTGGTCCCAGTCAGCTACCTTGCTTTTCCGTCATTCCCCCTGCTCTGCGACAAAACCATCTCTGCGTGCAGATTTGTCCTCCCCACCTTCAGTAGTGGGATAGTTCTGCACTAGCAGCCTGCAGTGTCAGTTTTTGTTGCTTTATCTCCTGCTAGGTGGAGGATGACCTGCTGCGCAGCCCTGCTCTGCTGTCCCCTGCACCATATCAAGCAAAATCAGTGTATTGCAGAAAAAAGGAGCAGTTCACCCAATATCACTCAGGTTTCTGCTATATGCTTACTAAAATGCTACAACAACGGGGTAGCTGATGTTATATCTAAAAGGGTCATCCCATTCAATTTAATCAAGGAATAAGAGTGCTTAAAACACCATAGCAACTCAGTAAACGTACTCAGAAAGCACATAGGAACTTCAATAAATTACAGTTATCACTTCCCGAGGGTGTGGTTAAGGATGTTTCAGTACAAATTAGGGACCTAATTTTTCATGCTGATTTTTATGTACTTAATATGGAGAGTGGTGATCAAAACACTCCAATTTTATTAGGGAGACCATTTCTAAAAACATCCAAGGCCATAATAGATGTTCATAGTGGCACTTTGACAACAGAATTTGAAGGAAAATTTATGAAATTCAGTAATTGTAGTGCCATGAAAGATTTTATTGCCTATGTTATTAATATGGTAGATTTTATAGCACTGGATGTTGAGCCTTTAAAGATAAAGGTTGAGAAATCAGCATTGAGTGTTCACTTGTGGGAGAATAATGAAGAAGCTCCAAAAGTGCAACAATCAGGTAAGGACCCCCTACTTCAATAACAAAATCTAGTGGAAGTACACCTTCTATTTTGTAGGATCCAGGATCAAATCTCTCACCTCTTCCTAAACACCTGAAATAGTTGAAAGTTAATGATGCAACACTTATAATAGTTGCCAAGATTCTAGATTCTAAAAAAGAAGAGGCATTGATGCATATTCTTCAGGAAAAAGGAAATGCCATTACAAAAACAATAGCAAACCTTAAAGGCATAGACCTAAATGTAGAGTTGCATCAAGTTCTAGAAATCAAAGAGGTTAGACCCCTCAAAGGTAAGAAATCTATCACTTGGTTAGGACCCCTTGTTATTACTATTGTGATGCAGTAGAATTTCAAGGCTTGAATTAGTCCAAGAAATTTCAAATTAAAGTAGACATCAATGATCCTCCATGAATGACATAAGGGGTTTTGAGCCGAGCCAACAACATTAAACAAAGGCACTTATTGGGAGGCAACCCAATATAGTAAGAAAAAAGAGATAGGTGGAAATCAAAAAAATTTAGGGTCCAGTAATGCAGCACGTGAATTCTAACCCTAAAAAATTCAGGGAAGTTTACTTAATTCATATGTTTTCATATATCCTTCCCTATTCTTATCTTTCTTCTATATTGAGGACAATGTAAAGTTTGAAGGTAGAGGTGGAAGTATATTTGTTTGAAGAATTGTGACCCTATTTTGAGCATCGATTTTCTGATTTTCACTATTAATGCACTTTTATTACGTTTAGCAAGTTGAGTGAATGTGTGAGTGTTTCAATTTGTGTTTTAGGATGCTAGGCACAACCAATAGCCAATAATATAATTAGCCAAATTTTCTTTAGCTTTTAAAAAATTTAGAAATCATGGTTGTGTATAATTTTAACCCTTTTGTGATTTATTATTTTTAACTTTAGAATCCTAAAACATTGTTACATAATAACTTTGGGCATTTAATTTGTCTTTTACTTAGGGCAGGTCATTATAGTGGTAGCATTAGAGCAGGTTGATCCTAGATGATCAAGGGTAGATGGTTGTCTAAAATTGATCTTAGTAAGCCTTGTGTATATGTGTGGTTAAGTGTGCAGGGTCATAAATATTTATGTACAAGTAAGAAATTACTAGTATTTCCTATCTGTATAATTCAGTAGTGATATATATTGTAAACGTTTTTAACAAACTATTGAGTTTGATCACCTCGATAGTAATTTATCTTATTTTTAATATAGTAGAATACGAAAATTCGCACAAATGAAACTCTACATGTCATGTTGTGACTATTTGAGACCAAGCTTTAACTACAATTTAAATCCTACGATATATCTAAAACAATAACAATAACAATGGAGAACTTGAAGGGAATAATAGTGGTAAAGGGGAAATTATGTGTTTAATGGTTATATTTTGTCCCATAATTCATAGTGAACTTGTGATTATTTCCCTACTTTTGGTTATGTTTTGTTTTGCTTGCTCTAGATACTGGTTTGGTTTGTTTTCTATTTGTAGGTGAGCAAAAGAGGCCAAGAATCAAGGGAAAAACTTAATGTGAAGAGATATATAGACTTAGAACAAGCTGAAGAGGAAGTAAGGAGGAAAACCAGAAGAAGTTGGCAAGAAAGGACCTTCACAGCCTTCAACACTGCCAGGCCGTGTTCTGTGCGAGACATGGAGAAAAATCTTAGAATTCAGCTCGAAGCAAGGTCAGGCCATGTCCTAGAACACAGTTGTGCTTCATGTCTGTACACTATATTTTTTTAGGGTTTTAAGTAGTCAAAGTACTATATATACAAGGGGAAGCATGGAGAAAGGGGGAAAAGACACTTACAAACCTAGAAAGACTCAATTTAGGCCTAGGAAACACATTAGATTAGGTTTAGAGTAGGATTATTGATTACTTTATGTTCTTAGAGTAGAATTTGGATTGATTGAAGCTTGTATCCCTGATTCATCTATTACAACTAGGTTTTATCTTTCTAGCTTTACATCTCCTTCTACTTGTACTCCTTTCTCTTTGATTGTATTGAACACTTATGAACGGTTTAATGAATATGATTATGAGTTTTCTTTCAATTATGTGTGAATAGATTTAATCTAGGGTTTCAGTAAACCCACTTATGGTATGATGATATTGCATTAAATGGTATGGTGAAACCCTGATTGTAATTGTTTATGGTTAATTAGGATTAACTATTATGCATCATACGAGATGATAGAATGCCTGATCACCCATTTTATCACGTCTTAGGTTATTAACTAACAAACTGAAAGGTGAAAGTTAATACCGGATCTTAATAGTTAATTAAGGATATCTTAATCACGAATGTAGTTTAAGGTTCTCTAGGAATTGAATCAATTGGTAGGCATGAGAACCCTTATTAATAGAATCATATGGTAAGCATAGAACTTAATGGACTTAGGTTGAACTAAGAACCATAAAAGTAGGCAATTGGATTAACCTAGGTACCATTAATAACACTTGAAAGAGATTATTAATTAATTAAGGCTAAATTATCCCCAATTACCTAGATAATTGCAATTAGAGGTACTTATTGATTGTTGAATATCATAAGTGCGGTAAACTCTAACTCTAGGCTTTTGTTAATTGATTATCTTATTCTTTTCTTAATTGTGATTTCTCTCTATCGAATTACATTGATTTAGATAGCTTATTTTGTAGAATTCTTGTAATTAAACTTTGGTCTCTGTGGGATACGACCTGTACTCACCGAACTAGCTACAGCTACGCCATTCACTTACAGTTAATTAGTGAAACACACATTAAAATTTTTTTGGCACCATTACTAAGGAACAATAGTGTTAATATTAGATATTTTAAGAAATAGCTAGAGAAGATCCTTTTTCTTTTAAATTTTCTATATATTTTCTCTTGTTGATTTTTGTCTATTTTCTTCCTTTGTAGATCTGCTGCTCTTTTATGTAAAGAGATCGCAAATTTTTTTATAGATTTTGACCCAGAAATTGAACACACTTTACGAAGGAGAAAAAGAAGAAAGCAGTAAGATCCTCCATCGACCATAGGAGATAGAGATAATCGATCTCTTAAATATTTCACCGCCCCATACATTCAAAGCCTGAATTGAAGCATAGTTAAACCAGTTATAGAGGCCAACAACTTTGAATTGAAGCCTTCTCTTCTTCTGATGGTTCAGTCAAATCAATTTGGAGTGTTCCCTACTGAATACCCGAATCTCCATCAATCAGATTTTTTTGGAATATTGTGATACATTGAAGCTGAATGGAGTATCTACTGATGCCATTTAATTAAGGTTTTTCCCATTCTCTCTACGGGACAAAGCCCGAGCATGGTTTCATTCTCTTCCAACAGGGTCAATAACTACTTGGCAGAAACTTTCTCAATCATTTATATCCAAGTGCTTCCCACCAAGTAAATTAACCCATCTTAGAAACCAAATTACTCCTTTCTCTCATTATTTCTTTGCTACACATACTTAACTCCCATTTTTCTTATGCCAGCACCCATTTCCTTGAAAAACCCAAAAAACGCCTTCCCTTGCACCAACAACCCCCATTGTAGCAGCAATCTCCCTCATCCACCAAGAGACCCTTTCTCTTTCTTCCCTTCCATCTTCCTGTGTCTATCGCTGTACCAGCATTCACCCGTGCCCTTACCTTTTTAGTTACATTGCCCTGTACTCTCATCTCCTGATTTCACCCTACTATTGGCATACCTATGGCTTCCCTCTAGGTAATTTTTATCTCTACTTTGTGCTTAACTTTTATCTCTTGTGGATTAGAATTCCTTGGTTGTTGAACTTGATACATTAGTTTATTTATCTGCATTGGACTGATTTGTTCATCTAAATTTTCAGCACTTATGGCTTATTCGACTAGTAGTAGAATACACTATAGAATTTGGATTTGAGTGTGTTGCATTTTTTGGTTCTTTAGCTGTTATACTAGATTCCTCTAACTTGGACAATTTCTGCTATAATTTCTTTGCTCTTAGTTTATGTTTAGTTGGCTGAATTTATTTTAGAGTAAATGCTTTGCATGCTTATGAACTACCTATTTACTCTACCTAGTTTAGCTATAAAAAAACTCTGGTTAAATGCTTCTCTTCCTTATTACATTGTTTTTCCCCTGGAGAATTTCTACTCAATTTGACATTACATTATCCTTATTCCTTCTGAATTTGGTTGCTTTAACTTAGGTTGGAAACTTTCCTTGGAAATTCAATTGTATGATCACCACATCTTGCATTTAAAAATAGAATTGAAAATCATTTGAGCATTCATTTATTTGGAAACTATTAGTTACCTTGCTGAAATAAGCCTTGAGTTTGCTGAGTTGTTGGATTGTTCCTATTGATTACTACTGAATTTATTTGGTTGGCATAAGGTACTATATGAATTTGGTTTGGATTGTTATTGTTGCTGGTTGAACACATTGAATTGCTGGTGCCTTGTTTTAGCTATCTTAGCATTGGTTTCCTTAGTTTTTTTTATTTGCAATTGATTAATTTATGGTGTCTTGGTTTAGCTAGTGTCAACTGCAAATAGTCCATTAATTAGGTTTTGGTCTACTCATCCTACTCCCTAAAAACCAACCAAGTGCATCCTAATTGTGATAAGGTAGATCAATGATTATGGGAGGAGGATTACTTGATAATTTTTTTATGCAAAATCCAACCTTATAACATTATAATTTCGTCCGACTGAAGAAGAGGGAAAAATTGAAGTACGGTAGAGTGAGGAAAGGAGAGAAAGAGAGGAGAAGAGAGAAAGGAAAACAAGGAGAAGTCTAGAGGACTAAATGCTCAATGTAAGTTAGCTTAATCTCCATTTAAATCAATCTTTTGTCTTCATCCTTGGGGTTCCAAACTCACCCTTGCTCTCTTATTTAAGCTGCTGGAAAAACTATGGGAAGGGAGGAATCTTGCCACTTCCTTCAAGAGGAAACAAGAAAAAGAATTCATTAAGTAAGCTAGGGAGATCTTTAAATAGATTTAACAATAATTTTTTTAAAAGAAAAACTTTAAAATTTATAACATTTATATGAGATTTTGATCCTAAAACTTTGATGAAATTTACAATATTTGCTACTTTGATGATTGGCCATGGATGTTGCTATATCATATTAGATGTTGATCTTGCATGTGATATATGTTTGAATACTTCGATTGGTGTGAAACATTCTGCATAGGTATGGTTATGGGTGGCAAAATTTTAAGGCTTTTTTTTCTACTGTTATGTATATTTGAATGTGGTAAAAAATTGATGGAAAATGGTTAGATTGATAAAATGAATATGGCCTTAAACACATAGAAGAAGACCATGAGAAATTTTTGTTCGGAACACCTTTAATATTACATGTTTTGATTTCTGTTTTCTTGAGAAATGGAGGATAGAATTTGTTAAATTAAGTGTAAAGAGTCTAATTAAAACATTGAAATAAGTAATCTTTGGGTTAGATGGAAATTCAAAAGAAAATGTAAGAGGATCTAATAAAAGGATGAGTTAGAACCTTAAGAAGGGTTTGGTTAGAAAATTAGATTTCGAAGTAACTAGGGAAGCTTCTGTGTTTAAATTTCTAGGTAAAAGAAAAAAGTAAGGAATTAAAGGAAAGATTTAACATTAAAAATGTATATATATGTCTCACGAATTTTTAGCCACTAAAATCACACAATTTTGGTTCCATATGAGGGAGATATGGTCAGATTAGTAAGTAGTGGTCAGAAACTAGTTAACCAGGGAAGAATCTTTTAGGTTAGCTTCTATGTTTGAATTTTTGGGCAAAATCTGTAGTGAATTAAAAGAAATGGATAAGATAAAAAATATAGATATATGTCTCATAAATTTTTATCCATTGGAATTACTCAATTTGAAATCTATAGGAAGGAGATATGGTCAAATTAGTTAGTAGAGGTCAGAACCTACTCGGGTAGAAATAACATTGAATTTGAGGGTATAATAACACCAAGATTCCTTAGGATTTCACTAAAATGTTCAACATAAGGTTGTCTTAGTTTTAACCTTAATCAAAGTTAAAATAAGGGTGTTATGCTCTAATTAGTGAGAGAAGGTCAAGCTTGATGAAAACCTACATTAGGGGACAACACATAACACAGAGCATGGTCGTGTTTCAGGACATGGCTAGGTTGTGTTCAGTGCAGGTAAGGGCTTTTTGAAGCCTAGAGCATGGCTATGTTATAGGACACGGCCAGGTCGTGTAGGGAGCTAGTAAAGCTTATTTTCGACATTTTTCTACCCTAAATGAACCTTATTAAATATAAGGTAATAATAGAAACCAAATTGAAGAAAAAGGCCCTATAAAATTTGTAAGAACATATGTTGAAAATTATATAAGTAAGAGGAAAGTGACTAGGGGCCAAGCATAAAGAAAATAAAGAGATAAAAATAATATTTAAGAAAGAAGAAGAATCTTATAAATAAAAATAAGAAAGGACTAGTGTATTCCCTAGCCATTGTCATTGCATGAACTCCTTACCATTTTAAATGTGTAATTTTCACATAGAAATATTTTCTAAATTGATATTTGAAAATGATTATGTTCATAGCATGATTGCATTTTACCAATAATTTTTGGTAATGATTTTGCTTTGATGATAAATTATGGCATGTGAGTATAATGAACATATTTGTTATTGAAATCATATTTTTGGCTATCAATGTGAAAAGAAAAGAGAAGAAAAGAGATGAGCACAATCACATAGCCATCTGTTTGGTGCACCAGTAGGCGACGCCCTACTCATGGCTATGATTATGGTAATGAGAAAAGAAAGAGAAAGTGTACTATGTTGAACAGAGAAAAAAAAACCCATACTGAAGAGTAGAAAATACTCACCCTAATCAAAGTAACTTGATATGAGAATAAGTTGATAGCCATCGTATGATATTTTGAGAATAGTTATCCATTCCATACATGTCATTACTACATAATTTTCATGTGCATAGATAAAGTGCATTCATATGACCTAAGACATTTGTTGTGGCTTATACAAATGAACATGGCATGCTGAGCTATATTGACGATCATTATGATTTATTGTTGAACCTACTGGGATTTAATTCTCACTATATTTCCATATCATGTTTAGAAAGCTAAATATACAAATTTTCTCTATTACTTTGGTTTTTAGAGTACGTTGGATCATGTTAATCTATTTTGGGATGAACCCAGTAATTAATAAGGTGTTTATGGTCGAGTTGGCTAAGATCTCAGTGAAAGTGCAACCACCTGTACTCGTATCTCTAGTATTGGTCAACAGGGATGAATAAGATGTAGACATATATGTGTTTGACTTTTGTACAGACGTTTTTTATTGATGATGTGTATGTGCACTCAGAATTGTATCAGTGTTAAGGGTAGACCTTAAACTTTAATTATGCTTGGTTAAATTAATTGAATGTTATTATGAGTTAAGTAGTTAGAACTAAAGAGGTAATGACTTAATGAGATTTTACAAGTATATATTAAAAAAATGGAGTTGTTACAGCATGTATTTTTAAAGGTCTCCCTTACAACATGTGTAGGTATGTCTTTCAAAATAAAGAAGATAAGTCCTTGATTTTTAGGTCTTTAGCAAATTCTTAGAAGAGTTGAACCTTCAGCTTACCAAATTACACTTACACCCAGTCTACCAAATCTTTATGATGTTTTCTATGTATTTCAACTTCGAAAATACCTCTCAAATCCTTCATATATCATGTTAGATGAATCAATACAAGTAAAAGAAAACTTAACCTATAAGATGGTACCAATATCCATCATTGACTCAGAAATAAAGCAACTGAGGAATAAAATTATTCCTCTAGTTAAAGTGGTATAGGAAGATTTCACTCCAAAGAAATCCACTTAGGAGATAAAGGAGATGATGAGATAAAGGCATCCACATCTATTCGAAACCAAGTAATTTCCAAATTTTAAGGACAAAAGATTTTTAGGAAGGGAGAATTGTAACATCCTCAAAAATTTTATTTAATAGAAATTAAATTAATATGTTGCTAAATAACTAAAATAGGAGAAAAATTAGTATAAGGAGATGGAGAGAGAAAGACTTTCGGAAAATGAACAAAAATGAATGAACAAATTTTTTAATAAAAGTGCATGGGTGCATATTTGAATAAAATAGAGGGAGGATTAATATGATAGTGAATTCTTCGAGCTAATATGAGATAAATTGGTCTTAATAGACTCAATAAAAATATTTTTAGAAAAGAATACATGAGTTAGAATTTTTGGAAAGGAATGAGAAGCACAAAAGAGAACTTTTTGGAATAATAAAGTGTAGGAGATTATAAAGGGAATTATATAATATTGTATACCAAAATTCAAGAATTTCTCCTCACTAATTCTGTCCTAATTAAATATTAGATGTCATAAGATGGAATTGGATCATATAACTAAGCTATAAAAAATAAATGAGGATGAGAAGGAAATTAAGAGAAACATGAAATTAAGGATTAAATGGAAATTTAACAATAAGTCATCATAAAATATATGAATTTCTTGCTCTCTAGGCTTATTTTTGCTAAATTGTAATGACCAAAGAGAGGATTTTGTGGGTGATTTCTGGTTAAGTATTTAACCATGTTCTGGAATTAAAATTTGAAGCACAAAGAGACACATATACAAGGTTAAGTGGGGGATTACTCCATATAATCATTACATAATATTAAAATATTAATTTTTTCCCATTCCTTGCATGTTAAGTCTACCAAAGAGGAGAGATTAAGGGCTAGAGGAGCTTTGGCCAGCTCAAAACAGATTGGAAACTAGAAAAACAATAGCAAAAGAAAGAGTAAAAATAACCCAGCACTAAGAAAAAGGAAGGAAAAAAGGAAGAAGTTTCCATCTAAGGTAGGGTATTGTTCTCTTGCTCTTATCCTTCATCTTCCTCCTTCATTTTGGAAAACTTCTAGGTTGTTTTGTCATGCTAAATGTTGTGCGTATTTCACTAGTTACCGCAAGTGTACGGTGTAGCTGTAGCTAATCCAGCGAGTATGGGTCGTATTCCACAGAGAACAATGTCAATTACTAGAGTGATGCAAAATATGCTATCTAAATCGATGCAATTTGATGAGAAAGTGTCAGAATTAAATAGATGAAAATAACCAATTAAGCAAAGCCTAGGCTTAGGGTTCACCACACTTGTGATACTCAACAACAAGTACGTACCTCTAATTGCAATTATCTAGATTAGTTAGGGGATGGTTTAGCCTTAATTAATTAGCAAACTCTTTCAAGAATTACTAATTGTACCTAGGTTAATCCAATTTCCTACTTTTGTGGTGCTTAGTTTAACCTAGGTTTATTAAACTTAATGCCAACCATGGAATACAATTGATCGGTGTTCTCGTGCCTACTAATTGATTCGTTCCTAGAGAATCCTAAACTACTTTCGTGATTAAGATATCTATAATTAACTATTGAGTTCAGGTTTTAATCTTCACCTTTCAGTTCATCAATTAAATACCTAAGACGTGATAGATTGGTGATCAGGCATTCTACCAACTCATTCATGCATATAATAGTTAATCCTAATCAATCTAGAGAAATCACAATTAGGGTTCCAATATTCAATTAAAGTATCATCATACCACAAGTGGGTTTACCAAAACCCTAGATAAAAACTACTCACACGTCATATAATCAGAAACCAAATTCATAATCATTAAATAAACCATGATAGTTCGATACAATCTCAAGAGAATGAATAGAGGTAGAAGTAGAGATAAAGAATTGAAGTAGAAATATGTAACATGGTGTGCAGAAAAGTAAAAAACTGAAATACAATATTCCACCTCCACCGGAATCTCAGTCACATCTACTACAGATACATCTAATATAACTGGTAGCTGCCCAAGGTAGGGCACCTTGAGCCAACGTACGAAAATAATAATTGTCATTGAGAAAATCTGCATTATTCTTCTGAACATAATATGGAAATATAGTGAGAATTAAATCCTAGTAGGTTCAACAATAAATCATAATTTACCATCAATATAGTTCATCATGTCATGTTCAGCTGTATAAACTACAGAAAATATCTTTGGTCACATGAATGCATTATATCTATGCACATAAGAATCATACAGTAATGATATGTATGACAGGATTAACTATTTTAAGAATATCTTATGATGGCCATCAACTTATTCTCATTTCAAGCTACCCCGGTCAGGGTGAGTATCCTCTGCTCTCTGGTATGGGCTTTTCTCACTCCGTCCGACATGGCACACTTTCTCTTTCTTTTCTCAGAATCATAATCATAACCGTTGGTAGGGAATCCCCTACTGGTGCACCACATGGATTGCCATGTGACCATGCTCATTTCTTTTCTTTTCACAATGATAGCCAAAAATATGCTTTCAATAACAAGTATGTTCATCAAAATATAACTAATACCATAAATCATTGGTAATCATGCCATGAACATAACCATTTCAAATATCACTTTATAAAATATTTCCAAGTCAGAATTTAACACTTAACATGGTAAGAAGTTCATACAATGGCAATGGCTATGGCATATACTAGTCATTTATAAGATTCATCTTCTTTTTTAAATATTAATTTTATTTCTTTATTTTCTTGATGCAGGTTTTTCATCATATCTAACCTTCTCTTACTAATCAGAGCATAACTCCCTTAATTGAACTTTGATGTAGGTGATCTTGGTGTCCATTTTAAGATAAAACAATTATCTAAAACTATTATGTTGAACATTGTAGCGAAATATTAAGAAATCAAGGTGATATTACTCCCTACATGTACAGGTTATTTCTTCTCGGATAGGTTCTGACCTCTACCTACTAATCGGACCATATCTACCACATATGGACTCCAACTTGAGTGATTCCAGTGGCTAAAAATCCATGACACAAATATCTATAATTTGTATTTTAACCATTTATTTTAATTCCATACAAATAATTCTCAAAAATTAAAATACCGAAGCTATCCTAACATTCTTCCCTGATGAACTATTTTCTGACCTTTGACTACTAATCAGCTCATATCTTCCTCATATGGACTCCAAATTGAATGATTCCAGTGGTTAAAAATCAGTGACACACATAGCTATAATTCTTATGTTAACCATTTATTTTAATTCCATACAGATAATTCCCAGAAATTAAAATACAAAAGCTATCCTAACATATTCTTCCTTGATGAACCATTTTCTGACCTTTGACTACTAATCGGACCATATCTACCTCATATGGACTCCAAATTGAATGATTTCAGTGGCTTAAAATCCATGACACATATATCTTTAATTCTTATGTTAATCATTTATTTTAATTCCCTTCAAATAATTCCCAGAAATTAAACTACAGAAGCTATCCTAACATATTCTTCCCTGATGAACCATTTTCTGACCTTTGACTACTAATCGGACCATATCTACCTCATATGGACTCCAAATTGAATGATTCCAGTGGCTTCAACTCCGTGACACATATATATTTAATTCTTTTGTTAACCATTTATTTTAATTCCCTACAGATAATTTCCAGAAATTAAAACTCAGAAGCTATCCTAACATATTCTTCCCTGATGAACCATTTTTTGACCTTTGCTTACTAATCGGACCATATCTACCTCATATGGACTCCAAATTGAATGATTCCAGTGGCTTAAAATCCGTGACACATATATCTTTAATTCTTATGTTAAAGAAAAGAAATGAGTGATGAGTGAGTTTTATATTCATAAATTAAATATTTTCATCTTATCTTTTTGCCAAAATTAAGCATAAATCTCCATTACTTGTCTTTAGTTTGTGTATTTCTTACAGATGGAGAGAAGAGTAGAAAATGGACTTAATTGGAGGAATCAAAGCTAAATTGTGGTTCTTTGGGAATGATGTCTATAAATCAAGCATATAAAACAAATTCATTAAGGATGGCTGAGTAAGGAGCATTATCATAGTGACTCTTGAGACGCATCCTGATGGAGATATGCACAAATTTATTCTTGATTTATGATCACATTTCTAAAAGAACTAAAACATAAAGATTCATGGCAAAGCACCCATTGTTGAGAATATGTTTTCTGTTTGAAGTCAAGCCCAACCTTGCTGTAGTACTTGGGACATATCTTCGAAAATACATATCCAATATGTATGCAATTTGGTAGGTGTGTAGCTAACACAATTGGTTACAACTTTCGTGTTCAAGTGGTTAGGAAATTCGGACATTAAAAGGGCCAAAAGTGGGCTAGAATAGAATCTGACTACTGCTGCAATCCAGCCCGACTTGGCTCTAGTATTTTGACCATAACTCACACATTACGTATCCAATTTGTCCACAATTTGTCTTGACGGAAAGCAAATGAAATTGTCTACAACTTTTGTGTTGATGAAGTCAGCAAATTCGGCGGATTTCAAGACGATATTCAAGGATCAATTTCGGTGCACATGATGGAATTCAAATTGTCAACTTTGTACAACTTCCTACCTAACAATTTTGACAATTATCACACCTACCACACCTAATTGTATTTATAAATGGAGGGCTTAAGGGGTGAGTGAGGGAGTTTTTTTTGGAGAGCTTTTAGAGAGAGCTTGGGAAAGCTTTGTTGGAATTCTACATACTTGTAATGTTATTCTCTCTTTAGACATTCTGTATTTTTTATTTTCTTTCGTAATATTATCATTTTCCTTCCTCTATCATTTTACTTTCTCGCTTTAATTATGGAGAACTAATCTCCTAATGCTAAGGTGAAAGGGTGAAACTCTTGGTATGAGAATAATAATCTATCTAACTCTTAATCTTAATGTTTATCTTTGATATTGTATTTACCTTCTTATTTCTCTTCTCGTGATTATTTCTTAATGGCTGGTTTTATTAGACTGCCGATTTCTTGTTATCTTATTGGTTGGTTTTATCAGACCGCCTGTCTTTTATTATTTTTATGGTTGGCTTTGCCCCCTACCTCTTGTTATGTTTCTTCTTCGTACCTCTTTTCATTCTAATCTTGTAAACTTTGAATCTTGATACATTGTAGACAATCTTTGGCACAATAAATGCTTGAATCAATCTTGATTCATTGTAGACAATATAATGATTGGCACAATGTACGCTCGACTTTAGTTACAAGTTATCTTTTGTATCTTTGTATTTTTAATCTTGTGAAATGTGAATCTTGATATATCATAGACAACATGACAATTGGCACAATATATACTTGAATCCATTTTACAAGAATGTTTTGATTATTAGTAAGGAGGTAAATATAATTCATGTATAAACAAAGTTGAGCTTAAATTAACATATCATCCGATTAGAACTTCATTCGTGTAAGGATTCTAATTGAGTAACAAAAGAGTTAAATTTATCTTTATTATATATACCAAGAGTGGATCCCCTAACCTTAGCATGCTTCTTTACTTTGAATACATCTTCATTTAATTTCAGTATATTAGTTCTTTGTGTAATTTGTTCAATATTCCTCTCACAAAACAAGACACCAGGAACTAGGTTAGAAGTATTTATTTCAGATCTATATTAGAATTTTCTCTCAATTGGCAATCTCTATGGGATCGACCTTGCATACCACTAAATCTATACTCCAATAGATTCGTGCACTTGCGAGTTTTAATTAAAACAACAACAATGAGCACGGTCACATGGCAATCTGTGTGGTGCACCAATAGAGGATGCCCTACCAACGGTTATGATTATGATTATGAGAAAAGAAAGAGAAAGTGTGCCATATCGGACGGAGTGAGAAAAGCTCGTACCGGAGAGCAGAGGATACTCACCCTGACCGGGGTAGTTTGAAATGAGAATAAGTTGATGGCCATCATATGATATTCTGAAAATAGTTAATCCTGTCATACATATCATTACTATATGATTCTTATGTGCATAGATATAATGCATTCATGTGACCAAAGATATTTTCTGTAGTTTATACAGCTGAACATGACATGATAAACTATATTGATAGTAAATTATGATTTATTGTTGAACCTACTGAGATTTAATTCTCACTATATTTCCATATCATGTTCAAAAGAATAATGCATATTTTCTTAATGACACTTATTATTTCCGTACGTTGGATCGAGGTGCCCTACCTTGGGCAACTACCAGTTATATCATATGTATCTGTAGTAGATGTGACTGAGATTCCGATGGAGGTCGACATAGATGATTAGAACTAATATGTATCTTTGCACAAATGTTTGTAAAATAATGGTGTGTATGGAAACTCAGTATTGTATCACTGTTAATAACAATTATGCTTGGTTACAGTGCTTATTATTACGAGTTAAGTGGTTAGAATTAAAGTAGTAATAACTTCATGGAATTTTACAAATATATAAAAAAAAAATTGTTACATTTACATAAATAGAGTTGTTACATAATTGGTATTAGAGGAAGTTGATTCTAGATGGCCAGTGGGTGGATGGATATTTGAATCGATCTTATAGTGTCTTGAGTATGTTGTGGTTGTGCTGTGTAGGGGATCAATGATTCATATAGGTAAGAAATTACTAGTGTTTCCTATCTATATGCCGAGGTGGTGTTATGACTGCTATTAAATATTTTTGAACTAACTATTGGGCTTGATCACCTCAATAGCAGCATAACTTTGTTTTTGCCACAGTAGGAAATGGCACCACCAAGGAGGAATCTAGAAACCAATGCAGAGAAAACCTTGCACAACCTTGCCACGGCAATTCGAAACCAAGTCATGACCACTAACCAAATTTTACAATATCTCCAAAATACTAATAACCCAAATGGTGAGAATGATGCTAACAACCGGATGGCAAGAAAAGATAATGGCATATCTGAGTTCTTGAGGACTAGACCACCTTGTTTCCAATGTGGCTATGACCCAACGGTAGCTAAAAGGTGGATAAGGGAATTAGAGAAAATCTTTGAAGTGATGGGTTGTACTGAAGAGCAGCAAGTTATTTTTGTTGCATATATGTTAAAGGATGAAGTAGAATACTGGTGGCGTGGAGCTAGAGAACTTTCAGCTCATCAGGGAAGACAGATCACCTGGCAAGTGTTCAAGGACATTTTGTTTGAAAAGTACTTTCCAAGTACTGTACGGGCAGAGAAAGAGATCAAATTTCTCCAACTCAGGCAAGGCAGCATGACCGTGGACCAGTATATTGCAAGGTTCGAGGAGCTGTCTAAGTTCTCCTCTTATCTGCGATATAACCCAGATGAATCATGGAAGGTGGTTAAGTTCGAAGCGGGACTAAACCCGGAGATAAAGAATGCTGTTATAGCTATGGAGATCAGGGAGTTTGTACCTCTAATAAATAAATGCAGACTCCTAGAAAAGAGTTTAAAGGCAGTGGAGGATAAGAAGTAAAGGAAAAACCTATGGAAGAGGAAGAAAAATTTTCCCAACCCTGGAAAGAATGTGAGAAGAAGTGGATATGGAGCTGGTAAGAGGCCATTGATTGTGGGTCCTAAACCTTTTCAACAAGACCTCGCCCCAGACAAGTGCGCTAAGTGCGGACGCATGCATGGTAATTGGCCATGCTACATGGGACAAGATGTTTGCTTCAATTGCAGACAAAAGGGACATTTTACGAGAAACTGCCCACAGAACGTGGGGAAGCAGCCAGAACAGAGGCCTCAAGTGAAAGGAAGGGTTTTCACCCTGAGCGGACAAGAGGCAGCTCAATCTTCTGAAATGATTCAAGGTACATGCTATATCTATGGATTTGCTCTTATGGTGTTATTTGACTCTGGTGCTAGTCATTCATTTATATCGGAAGAATGTATTAGGAAGTTTCAGTTTCCTATTTCTGAAACTCCCTATGAGCTATCCGTAATAACCCCTACAGGGGAACGGGTATTAACTTCCTCTGTATGTAAGGACTGTCAAGTTATCATCCAGGAGAAAACTTTTTTTGTAGACCTCGTCTGTTTACCTTTAAGAGGTATTGAGGTCATTCTAAGGTTAGACTGGATGTCTAGAAATCGAGTCTTGCTGAATTGTTGTAACAAGACCGTTGAATTTCTACCTCTTACTCCGAAAGAGGAGATCTAGTTATTGATGCTAAATGCCAATCAAGTTAATAGGGAGTTGAAGAATGGAGTACTTAGATACATTTTCTTGTATTTATCAAACCTAGAAGTCGAATCGAAGCTTGATGAAATCCCAATAGCCAATGAGTTTCCTAAAGTATTTCCATCAAATATTCCAGGCTTACCTCCCAAGAGAGAGATAGAGTTCTCTATTGATCTCCTACCTGGGACAGGGCCTATCTCTATTGCACCATATCGAATGGCCTCGAAGGAACTACAGGAACTCAAAAAGCAGTTAGAGGAACTATTAGACAAGCAATTCATTAGACCGAGTGTATCACCTTGGGGAGCTCCAAAAATTCATACCTCAGATTGGATGGAAGAGGTTTCAGTTCTACCTTAGGTGCCTTGGTTTCCTCAATGGTTGCTGATTTTTCATTATCCAATTCTAGCTTTTCAGCTTTTACTTTTGATGATAGCATGGGACGTTCATCAAGCATTTGGGCATATCCATAAGCTTCTACCTGTTCAGCACAAAAAATAGAACTTTCCACAAGGAAAAGTTCAAGTGGGTCAGTAGAACAAAAGCTTACTGCATTTTCAATAATGTTTTGCTCAATAATATCAACCATGCAACAAGTATCACCTAAAGATGGGCACTTTATTGCCTCATTAAGATTGAACTCAATCTTTTCATCCCCTACATTCAAGGAAAGCTTTTCGTCTTTCACATTAATAATAGCAACCGCAGTAGCCAGAAAAGGCCTTCCAAGAATGATGGGGATTTGGATATCTTCCTCCATCTCTAAGACAACAAAGTCAATAGGTATGAAAAACTTACCTACCTTTAGAGGCATATCCTCTAGTATACCTACCGGATGAGCAACGGATAGGTCTGCTAACTGGAGGAAGATAGTAGTAGGCTTCAGATCACCCATTTGGAGCTTCTTGCATATGGATAATGGCATAAGACTCATGCTTGCTCCAAGATCACATAAGGCTTTAGTGATTTGCACATCTCCAATGGAGCAAGGTATAGAGAAGCTTACAGGGTCCTTGAGCTTAGGAGGCAATTTGTTCTGAATCAAAGCACTGCACTCCTCAGTTAATGCCACAGTGGCATACTCCTCAATCTTCCTCTTGTTAGAGAGGATTTCCTTAAGAAATTTAGCATAGGAGGGCATCTGAGAGACAGCTTCCAAGAATAGAATATTGATATGCAGCTTTTTCATTACATCAAGGAATTTCCCATACTGCTTCTCTAACTTGGCTTTGGCTAGTCTCTAAGGGAAAGGAACTGGTGGCTTGTATAGTTCAGGAGCTACGTATTTAGGTTCTTCTTCCTCTTTCCTTCCACTAACTTGCTCCGCCTCTTCAATTGCTCTTTCAGGCTCATCTCTCTTCTCTTCTTCCTTAACCTCCTCCTTTTCCACTGACCCACCCAATTGCTTACCACTTCTCAAAGTGATAGCCTTGCAGTGTTCCCTTGGATTCTCAAGCTGGCCAAAAAATTTACCAAAATTTTTATTTGAAGAACTCACTTGCTGTGCTATTTGAGTTTCTAGCATTTTATTATGTGTAGCAAGTGAATCCACTTTAGAATCTAAGTCCTTTATAGCCTCATTCATGTAGTGATTCTGGGCTCTAAATTCCTCATTCTGTCTACTCTGTGTGGAGATAAAGTTTTCCATTAGAGCCTCCAAATTGGACTTTGGTTGAGGAGGAGGAGGAGGATTGAATGGCCTTTGATTCTGAAAGCCTGGAGGTTGCCTGAAATTGTTCTGAGGCTGCTGATTAGCATTAGGCTTGTAAGAAAGGTTCGGGTGGTTTCTCCAGCCTGGGTTATAGGTATTGCTGTAGGGATTGTTTCTTTGATTATTCACAAAGTTTGCCTACTCATAATCCTGAGGTGCAAACCTCCCAAGCTAACATTCATTGGCCATATGGCCAACACCTCCACAAATCTCACAAGATGAAGATGAAGAGGAAGGGGTCCCAACAACATTGATACTCAACTTGTCTAATTTCTGAAATAAGGCATCAACTTTTGAAGTCAGATGGTTAAATACATCGACTTCATACATACCTGAGGCTTTCCTTGGCTGCCTTTCACTAGACCATGAATAGTGGTTTTGGGCCATATCCTCTATCAACTCATATGCCTCATCTAATGTCTTGTTCATAATGGCTCCACCAGCTGCAGCATCCATAGACATGCGGGTGTTGTAGATTAGTCCATTATAGAATGTATGGACTATGAGCCACTTCTCCAACCCATGGTGTGGGCATACTCTGAGGAACTCTTTAAATCTTTCCCAATCTTCATATAGTGACTCCCCATCTTTCTGAGTGAAAGTTGTTATTTGATTCCTCAAATGAGCTATCTTACTCGGCGGGAAGTACTTGGCAAGGAAGGCTTGTGAAAGCTGCTGCCATGTAGTGATGGACCCTGATGGAATAGAATGCAACCATGCACGGGCCTTGTCCAACAAAGAAAAAGGGAACAGTCTCAGTCTAATGGCATCAGATGATACCCCATTCAGCTTCAGGGTGTCACAATACTCCAACAACACAGAAAGATGGAGATTAGGGTCTTTAGTAGGTGACCCTCCAAACTGATTCTGCTAAACCATATACAACAGAGAAGGCTTCAGCTCGAAGTTGTTGGCTTCAACAATAGGTCTTACAATGCTGGGATTCAGAACATGACTATCTGGGGCGGTAAAATCCTTAAGAGATCGGTTATCTCTTTCTGCCATGATAGATGCAGAGTTTTCTTGCTGCTGTCTTTTTCTTATCCTTCGTATGGTGCGTTCAATTTCTGGGTCAAATTCAACAATGAACCTATAGTTTCTTTGCATAAAACAGAAACACTCCTATAAGAGAAGAAAATAACAAAAATCAACAAGATAAAGTAATGCAGAGAAATTAAAAGAAAGTGATCTAGTCTAGCTATTTCACAATCTATCTAATATTGACAATTGTTCCCCAGCAACGGCGCCAAAAACTTGTTGTGTGTATTTAACTAGTTACCGCAAGCGTAAGGTGTAGCTATAGCCAATCCGGCGAGTACGGGTCGTATCCCACAAAGAACAATGTCAATTACTAGAGTGATGCAAAATATGTTATCTAAATCGATGCAATTTGATGAGAAAGTGTCACAATTAAATAGATGAAAATAACCAATGAAGCAAAGCCTAGAGTTAGGGTTCACCACACTTGTGATACTCAACAACAAGTACGTACCTCTAATTGCAATTATCTAGATTAGTTAAAGGATGGTTTAGCCTTAATTAACTAGCAAACTCTTTCAAGCATTACTAATCATACCTAGGTTAATCAAATTGCCTACTTTCGTGGTGCTTAGTTTAACCTAGGTTCATTAAGCTTAATGCCAACCATGGAATACAATTAATCGGTGTTCTCGTGCCTACTAATTGATTTGTTCCTAGAGAATCTTAAACTACTTTCATGATTAAGATATCTCTAATTAACTATTAAGTTCAAGTTTTAATCTTCAAGTTTCAATTCATCAATTAAATACCTAAGATGTGATAGATTGGTGATCAGGCATTCTACCAACTCATTCATGCATATAATAGTTAATCCTAATCAATCTAGAGCAATCACAAGTAGGGTTCCAATATTCAATCAAAGTATCATCATACCACAAGTGGGTTTACCAAAACCCTAGATAAAAACTACTCACACATCATATAATCAGAAACCAAATTCATAATCATTAAATAAACCATGATAGTTCGATACAATCTCAAGAGAATGAATAGAGGTAGAAGTAGAGATAAAGAACTGAAGTAGAAAGATGTAACCTGGTGTGTAAAAAAGTAAAAAGTAAAATACAATCTTCCAATACTGATAAATCCTATTCTAGAACATCCAATCGACCATGATTCAAGTTAAAAGCTAAACTAGGAGTGTTTTCTAAGCCTAAAATCTGAGTCCAAAGTATGTCCTTTGGTCTCCCCCTGTGCCTCTACGTTTTCCCCTGCTTATATACCCACTTGGTAGCCAAAAACCCTAATTTTAATGTGCAGTTGGGACCCGAAGCACGGCCGTGTTCCAAGACACGGCCTAGCCGTGCTTCGGGCTGGATTCTGGGAACCTTCTGCAGCTTCTGCCCAGAGCACGGCTTGGCCGTGTTCCATGCCACCAAGCATGGCATAGACGTGTTGGGGGCTACCGTGCAACTTTTTCTCCAATTTTGGTGTACTGCCTCCTTGCTTCCTCCTTTGCATATCCCATGTCCACTTGGCACTTCCCATGATTATTTTCTCTTGCTTCTTGGCCTCCTTTGTTCTCCTATAAACACAAAACAGACTATAGTAGTATCCAGAATAAAGTATAACTAAAAACAGAAAAATAACCATAAGTTACTATAAATTAGGGGATAAAATATAGCCATTAAGTACTCAAAATTCTCCTTTATCACTAAAATGATAAAATATGGAGTAGCAAAGTCAGACTTTAGTGAGCAAGAGAGAAGGAGATAGGATGAGTAATAACCTAGGAACTTTGAAGGACTTTCTTGAGGCAAGTTTAACAATAAAAATCTCGTAAAAATCTGGAATTTTATGGCTTGAATTTTGCTATTTTCTAGCCAAACATTTAGAGAGGTTTTAATACAAATATTGGGCTATAAGGATGCTTATCTATGTACACATGAATTATGAGTTTTATGCTTATAATATGTGTTTGTTTGATGACAATAATTGCATGGAATCGGATGAATTTTTTGGGTAGGTTTTGGATATATAAATGGTACTTCATGTTAATTATTTGATCAATTTTTAGTGAGTATAAATGAGAGAATTTTAGGCAATGATGTTAATGGCAAGAATTTTGGTAACATGGAAGGGAAAATCTACCACTTTAAAGGTACATGCTGGCTGAAATGCTTATGGTCACTTTTGTGGGTTGTTTGTCAATATCTTAGGTACTAAATGATATAATATTAAGAGAAAATAAAGATGTAAAATGGTATGGGTTGTTGATAACCAAAGAGGTGGAAATGGAATCCTAAAATGAGTAGGAGAAAATTATAATCATGCTTATTTGAAATATACTTATCGAAGATGACGAGAGAAAAGGGGTGGAAATGTATAAAATGTGGTGTATTAAATTAAGGGGAGTATGGGAATACAAAAAGGGAGTTAGGGTAAAGAGAAAATAGATTACTAGTAGTAATATGATAATAGATTAAGAAAACTAAATGAAATGGAATTTATAATAAGGTTAATAGAAAATTAGGTCACTAGAAATATATGAGCATAGCCTAAAATGATAATTTATAATTAAAAAAACAAAGGTAACCAAAATGGAAGGAATTCGGGATTTAAATGGAATTTAATTTAGGATAAGAAAACAAAAAGAAAATATTAGGATTAAAGTTTAAGATTTACCGTAGTTAGGAGTTAAAATAATTAAAATGGAATTTATAAGAAATATGCACATTCCAATGTAATTATTTTCTTTCTTTTATGCATATTGTGTTATGTAAATGGCATAAATGTATTTTCTTGATATTTATATGAAAATGTTGCACTGATATATGCATAAGTGATTTTTTTTAGAAAATATTTGATATACATAGTATTGGTAGCATTGTTATCCTGGAATTGTGCAAGCACTTTGTGATGGATATGATCCAAGAAACATCATATTCTAATTTTTTATGGGCAAATAAAAATATAAATATGCTCCTTACAAAGAAAAGACCCTGCATAAGGTGATTCTCTAGTATGGAAAGAGCTAAAGGAAAAAGATCCTATTATAGGTGATTCCCTGGTAGCTTGATCACATGGCTTATCATGTCAGTACTAGATAGGGGACACCTTATTCAGGATGAGATTGTTAGCTATACCTAAACTGAGTCGGCAAGGCAAGGAAGTTCTGGGTGAATTTTTGCCAGTGATAGCATAATTATGGAAATGATGTGAACAACTATGAAATGAAAATTTGATGAAAAATTATATGTGCCCATGTGGGATGATTTGTGGATATAGCTAGACATTTATAAATATTATGTGTTGTATTTACATACCATATTTGTATGGTTTTATGTACATGAGATATACAATGATGCCATATAGCTGAAAAATTATGTAGCTTTTACAGTTGGACATAGCACGGTGCATATATATAATGTTTGCGATGTTCATGGTTGATTGGGTAGAGTTGCCCTTTTTAGGGTATTCTCCTTTTATGCATGTTTTGATTATAGTCGAGCTCGTTGTGATACTTGTTGATGCACCTCCATTGTCCCCTATCTCACAGCAAGGGGAGCCCATCGATGGATGAATCTATGTAGTTATAGTATGATATTTTATATTATGTGGTTGACTTACCATCTTTGTGGAATAGTAACCAGATACATAATATTTTTGTGCAACGGGTAGTCCTCTAGTTACTATTACGTGTACATAGTCTTGCTAATCTAATGAAACTATCACTAAAGGTTAATGGAAAGTACATCTTTCTAATTTTTGTATGCTAAATATAATTATATGTATATATATAGTTAACCGTTAAAATATATCTTTTATTGCTCTAAGGATTAATGTGTGAAGAAGAGTAATGACTCTAATAAGAGGTGAATGTAGATAGAGAAAAAAGTTGGGCAAAATAATGGTAATTTTTAATTGAGGTCATTACAACTAGGGTAAAGGGTAGGATCATGGATAAAAATGGCTTAGTCACCCCATACCACATGACTATTTTGATTTCTTTTTCTTGAGCTTTGTCTTTCTTTCAAGGGCTTTTCCACCCACACTACATTTCTACTATATTTCAATTTTGATTTCAATGGTTCTCTCTTGTTTTCTTCTTTCTTTCTTTTTTATTTTATTATTCTTGTGCACATTACTATTATTTTTCTCTTTCTTTCTTTCTTTCTTTCCCATTCTTTATTGTATTTTCTTAACTTCAACGTTCTACCCTTTTGGATAATTATGCTTTAAATAATATTTCATATGTTACTTATGTGCTAAGTGAATATGGTACTCAAAAGAAAATAGGGATATCAAAAGTATGAAAATAATTTTATGATGATAAATTGTCATATATAATGAAAGTTAGTTAAACTCAAATGTGAGTACTTGAGATGTAATAACATTAGGATAGCTTGAACTGGCTTAGTCTATCAAAGAATGGCTAAATCACAATGATAATATCAACCTAATACTTTACCTCTAGTGGCATTCCAATAAGTTCTAGAGTCCTTTTACACTAATTTTAAATGATAAACCATTTTTAAGGAATAGATGAGTTAAATTCCCAAGGTTAAATAACATAATTTTTTTTACATGATTTAAAAGTATTGGTAAAAATTTCAAGAGTTAAAATTTTCCTACAATTGCAATTTTCTTCTACCTTTTTCTAGGAGCAAAAAATTTTCAAATTGTCTACATCATTGGCATTTTAGATAACACAAAGCCTAACATAAACACATGTACACAATTGCATAACTTGTTGTCATAATAAAGTTGCATAAAGGTGGAAATTTAGGTGGATTAGCGCAAATAAGGTTATGGTAGTCATTCATTCAGGTACAGTCATCCAGAATCTTATGGTTATACAATTATCCAGAATTAGTGTAACATCCTTAAAAATTTAGTAATTCTCATTTATATATGGATTATTAAAAGAAATAAATGAGTAGGGATATAATTGAAATGTTTTAAGGATGAAAATTAAAACTTGTTAATATTTTTGGGGTGAAAATGTAATTCCCTAAAAGTTTAAGGGTCAAAGTGTAAATAATAAAATTTGAAGGACTTTCTCCAACAATTAGTAAATTACTATTTGGTCCCTCTATCATTTTTTTTTAAATCTTCTATAGGTTTTGTAATATCCCGTAATTTTATTTTTAAATGACAATGTTTTGGTATGAACAAATATATTTTTATTTGTCTAAAAATGATTATGTTTTGTTAAAAGCAAGTATATTTTTAATTAAAATGATTTATGTTTTGGTTACAATAATTATATTGGCTTCTAATGAATTTTTGTTGTATCTTTAGAAATATTCTTTCTTTTAATATGAATAAAGATATTCATTTCGAGATTTATTTTATAATGATTTTTATCAAGAAAAATTATGATTTAAGAGTTGACTAAAGATTTATGAAAATGGAAATTTTTAGAAATTTTTGAGATATTTTATGGTGAAATACGAAATTTATATGAATTTATATAAAAGAAAATCTAATTATTAATTATTTAATAATTATTATTATATTAAAAAAATGAAATGATAAAACGAAACCGGGGAGGGGAAACGAGTAATCAGTTTTGAAAGAAAAATCGAGAAAAATGCATAGTGAATGAATAGTGTGTAAATAGTAATCTCTAACATTTTCTCTCGATCTGGAGTACCGATTGGCTTCTGATCTCAAAACTGAAGGTGCTACTAGATTCAGGACGAAGAGTACTACAATTGTAACCGATCAATTTTTCAAATCAGTCGTTGTATCGCCGTAGATCTGAAGTAGAAAATCTCAGTAAAAGGTAAATTCTGAAACTCTTACTTAGAGATCTCAAATTAGAAATCTGACTCCGTAGATGCATTCAGAAGCTAGATAAACATTAGGATATGAATTCGTTTCAGTCATTTGATAACTTTTTATGTGGTGGTGAATAGTATTTTTGGCAATAAATAGTGGCGGTAAATAGTATTTTCCGGCAGTGAATAGTACCCATAGCGTTGACTTTTGTTGATCGAGTTCCTAAAGGCCAAATTTAGAAAATTCGGAATCATTTTCAAGGTTTTTGGACCATTCGAACTCGATTTTGGGGTTTATTTTACTAAATTCGAACTAGAAACGAGGATTTTAGGGTTGTCCAATCTGAAGCCCTTACCTATGAGTAGATGATTCTTCATATGGCTTATTATATACTCTTCTTGATATTTGAGCATATATATGATTATGTTTATGAGATATTTACACATTGATATATTTTTGAAATACATAAAAATGATCTGAACTGCTTATAATTTGAAATATGATTCAAGAAGAGTATAGTATTTGAAAATGGATTTCTGAACTCATGATATATCTGATTTCACTTGTATTTATCATTATTTGATAAAGTGTATATTATGTGCATGTTGCATTGATTTGTAAAGCTATATACTTGTGAAAATGATGCATGTCATATGATAAATGAGATTGAATGACAAGCGTAAATCTCATGGCGAGTTGCTTGATAATTTTACATGTATTTATATGTATTGATGAATATCGGCTGGTTGTATGGCTTGTGACGGTACCAAATAAGAGACGCCCTATTAGCCTGAGTGAGCCGAGGGAGAGCCGTTCCAACCGGGTGACAGTGGTAATGTGAGGAGGCAGGAGGGTGATGTACTCACATTCCCTGATCACTTACTGTGACTAGGGTCGAGGTCACTATGCGTATAGCAAATATTTTTATTGCATTGACCAGATTGCTGAGTGACAGTGTTAATGTGAGGAGGCAGTAGAGTGATGTACTCACATTCCCTGATCACTTACTGTGACTGGGGTCGAGGTCACTATGCGTATAGCAAATGTGTTATATTTTCATTGCATTGACTAGATTGCCGAGTGAGGCAGGTGCATTAAAAGTAATGATTTTACCTTCAAATCATAATATTTTACTATAGCTTATACAACTGAGCATAACAACATTTGTTTAATGATCATACCATGGTGCATATGGTTTTGGATATCTGAATATCCTTTGATTTGATAATATTTGAAATATGGGTCCCATATGAATGTACTTCTAAACTGTATTTTCTATGTGACACATTTTAAAATATAAGTACATCTATATGTTGACCTAAGAGGTCATAGGAGGAATTATTTGCTCACTGAGTTGTCAAACTCACTACACGATATTTCCACATTTTTTTCAGATAAGAATATCAGAGTCTGATTCAGAAAATAGGTGATATATTCTCTGGGTGAGTCTACGTTGCTTCTAAGACTCACGGTCTTTGAATTATATTGTATTTGTATTCTAGAGTGCTCTGAATGCTACAGGCAGGATCCCTGTTTCTGCTGTACTCTGATGTTTATAGACTTGATCTGTATATTGTGTATACATGAGAGATCCTATATGTATTTGTTCCCATGATAAAGAATTGAATTATGTATATTTATGGAGATTATCTTACATTTAAAAAAAATTGTTTATTTTACGTAACATAAATTAGGGGCGTTATAAGTTGGTATCAGAGGATTAGATTTCCCTGTGGCTATCAGAGCAAAGGATTCTTTAATAGGACATTTAGTATCGATATGAGCTGGACATATTTATACTTCAGGTGCTGTTAAGGGATTCTATAGGGTTTCAAATTCCTTTCTATTCCAAGGTTGCTACTAAAGTTCCTAGTATAAGGTTTATTGAATATTGTGACCTGTTTAAAAAAATATCTATGGGTCAATTATTGCCTGAAAGTGAAAGGGATAGGCATCCTTGAGAATTTAAAGAATTGAGACAAATGCCAATTATGATCGTTTCTGAATATAATATTCGTTTTACACCGTTGTCTAGTTATGATAGACTTTGATGTGATACTGAAAATGGATTGGTTGGTATCAAGCCATGCCATTCGGAATGTCACTTTAAGGTGATTAAATTCAATATTCTTGGAGAATTTTCTTTCTTGATACAGAGAGACCATAGTGAGATATCGAATAATCTAATCTCTACTTTAGTAGCCCATAAGTGATTACAAAAAGGTGCCAAGGATATTTGGCAGTGGTGAGAGATATTGATATAACGTATGCCAGTGTAAATCAAGTTCTAGTGGTCAAACTTTTTTTTTGATGTAATTCCTGAGAAATTGCCAAGATTACCTCGAAACGTAAAATAAAATTTGGTATTGATTTACTTCCTGGAACTTAACCAGTGTTTGTCTATACCCCCTTATAGAATGATATTGACTAAACTTAAGAAAAACAAATAGTTACAAGACTTGTTAGACAAAGGATTTATACTCTCTAGTACTCTCCTTGAGGTGCTCTAGACCTATTTGTGGAAATGAAGGATAGATCACTATGACTATGCATAGATTATAGACAATTAAATAAAGTGATAATGTGGAATAAATACTCATTACCTCGTATAGATGATTTGTTTGACTAGTTACAAGGTGCTCAACATTTTTTTAAAAAAAATTTGAATATATTTGATATATGGATATCATCAATTGAGGATAAGGGAAGAGGATATTCAAAAAATTTCTTTTAGGACTCATTATGGGCATTATGAGTTCTTGGTGATGTCATTTAGTCTGATAAATGCCCAGTTGCATTCATGGAATTGAAAAAAAAATTATTGAAGCCATCCCTAGATTAAGTTATTATTATAATTATTGATAATATATTAGAATATTCCAAGAGTACAGAGGATCATAAGCAACATTTAAAGATAGTTTCACAAACTTTAAGAAAGTATGTTTGACAAGGATGGTATCCAAGTAGATCCCAAGAAAGTAAAAGTGGTACAACAATAGCCATGTACCATTAGTTATAGATGGAGATCCAAATCCAATTTGCGCTTCCTGCGGTTGTCTGCCATCCATTCTATTTGAGCAATAGTTGGATCAGGTACATGAACATATGCTTGTAAGGCATCAATCAACTCCTCAGCATTTGAAGCCGAAATGAGAATTCGTCGTGCTGAGTGTGGGATAAACCTCTATTCCATAGCTTGATCTAGAAAAGACAACAGACCATCAAAGAAGTGATTAACATTTAACAAACCTATCGGTTTGTGATGCATATTCAGTTGTGCCCAAGAGACTATTTGAAAAATCTCCTCTAAAGTACCTAGAAGGCGTACTCTGATGCATGGAAGGCAATGAAGGCGTCAGTATTGCTCATCATTCTAGCCATGCGTTCATGCATGGAAGCTAATCTATATTCTTCCCTAATTGTCTTCCCTATGATGTTGGATGCAGCTAGAGCTGTAGGAATAATACCTAGAACTTAGCATCCTCCTACATGTGTAGCTGTAGCCACACACCCCATTAACCCACGGTTACCTCCACTATACACTAAATGAATTCTTCTCCTAGCCAGCACCATACCCAGATTTTGTGCTGCTTTAACATACTCCCCATCTTTTCCAAGGTTGCAACCACAAAAGACACAAATATTTCAAAACTGACGGAATGTGGTTCCCTCCATAATTTCTATCACCTTAACTTTGAGTATAGACAAAGATACTAATGTAAGTATTTATAGAACTTAGAGAAGGGCATATTTATAATAGCTATGCGAATAGGTCGGGTATTATTAGAACAACTATGTGAGTGATTGGTGGATATCAGCTAAATTAAAGGTAAAAAATTTCAAAAATGACGGCAAGCATGTATATGTACAGTAGTTATGACTGTGACCCATATTACGCAAATAAAGAGCATAAGATAAGATATCACCAGAAATCTATCTTTTTCTTATTGTCTTTGACGAAGTATTGATGTCTCGATTCTTGTAGAAAAGTTATAAGTGATAGCCGTCATTGTAAAAAAAAGTGAAAATTCAAACTAATTAATTGTTGAAGAGGAACAATCAAATGATTTATTTTGTTTTCTCCATGTTTTTGCTAGTCGACTATCGGTATTATTAAGTCGACTGGCTATTTTGAGAAATTTTAATTTGGACTGATTATTTTACAGTTGATTGATTACATCTATTTTAAAGCAATCAACTGCATCCTACCAGTTAGCTACGTATTCTTTGTTTTTCACAGACTTTTATTAGTTCAGAAATGTTTCTTTTCCACCGAATATCAACAACTTTAAAGTAGATTCTGGCACATATATTCAAAATTTGTGGCCACCGATTTTAATGTTTTTCAATGCTTTGTCCAAATTTTTGACTTTCTATTTTGGCATCATTCTCTATTATGCTTTTCGTCTGTTTCACTGCATTCTCCCCCATTAATGGTTGGAATTAAATGCAAGGTTCTTTTGCCTTATTACAATGAAAGTTAATTTCTTTTCTTTGAAACTCAATTATTATGATATTCGAGTAATTAGTAAGTTAAAATAATAGAGATTTTGATAGGATTTATCTACCAAAGAAGGTACTTAAAAAAAAATTATTATATTAAATATGTATAACTGTGTAAGTTGGCAGATTATGTGTAAATTAGAAAATATACCATGCTAAATTGAGTCTAGTATTTAGGATTTGAATTATGTTGAGATTAGAATTCCACGTGTAAATAATTGTTGAGAAATGAGGTTTCAGAAGAAGTCATAAATTGTGAATATGGATAACCCGAGGCAATAAGGATATAATAAGATATGAAAGAATTGTACTAGTATAATGGTAAAAAGAAGATATAAGTGCAAATTTTTTCGTTGTTTGGTATGTCAGCAAGTAAAAAAAAATTTGGATATATTGTTTCAAGAGAACTATTCAAGAAGCCTAAGGATCTTTGTTAGATTATAGTATAGCTGATAGTAAATCTAATTGATGTGTTTATGCATTAGAAGTTATGTTTCAGGTATCTTTATATAATTTTAGTGAAAATTTGGAGAAAATCATTTATCCTTAGTTAAACTTGCCCCTATCAATAATTATTAGGTCAACATACAAATGACACTATTTAAAGTTTTACATAAAACATTGTAGGTCTCCTAGTGGGTAAATGAGTTGAGTAAAGTTAAGTCCACAGTATATAGGATCGGCCCAGTAGCTTACCATTGGGCTTTGCCATCTGAATTGAGTAATATTCATCCAATCTTTCACGTGTCTATGCTACGAAAGTATCTACCAGGCCCAACACATGTTATTCAATGTTGGAAAATTTAGTTAGACAAAGATTTGTCATATGAGGAAAAATCAGTGACTATAGTAGATAGACAAATGAAGAAATTACATTCAAAAGAAATGTCACGGTGAAAGTGATGTAGTAAAAGTACTTTTCAAGGGAGGCTACTTAAGAAAGAGAGAATAATATGCGCGTCAGATACCCACATATTTTTGAGTGAGAAGGTTAGTATCTATTTGCAAATATGGCGATGAAATTGATTAGAAAAAGAATATAAGCAACTCAGTATAGTACAAAAGTCTATAAGGACCATAAATATTAGAGCACTAGACATTATCAGTTGGTGACCAAATATTCTTGAAGAATTTATGGTTGAAGAAAATCCCTATGGTTAAGGTTATATGGTAAAATCACTAAAGTAAAGAGACTTCTTAGAGAGTAAAGATAATATACAAAGGAGATACTCTCAATAGCTTGAGTAATGAGGTTAATAATTATAATTTATGCCTTGACTTCATTCCCTATTTGTGATAGAATGAATTGAAATTCGGGGACCGAATTTCTGAAGGGGGGAAGAATGTAATATCCCGTAAATTTATTTTTAAATGATAATGTTTTGCTATGAACAAATATATTCTTATTTGTTTAAAAATGATTATGTTTTGCTAAAAGCAAGTATATTTTTAATTAAAATGATTTATGTTTTGGTTACAATAATTATATTGGCTTCTAATGAATTTTTGTTGTATTTTTAGAAATATTCGTTCTTTTAATATGAATAAAGATATTCATTTCCAGATTTATTTTTTAACGATTTTTATCAAGAAAAATTATGATTTAAGAGTTTAACTAAAGATTTATGAGAATGGAAATTTTTAGAAATTTTTGAGATATTTTATGGTGAAATACGAAATTTATATGAATTTATATAAAAGAAAATCTAATTATTAATTATTTAATAATTATTATTATATTAAAAAAATGAAATGATAAAATGAAATCGGGGAGGGGAAATGAGTAATCAATTTTGAAAGAAAAATTGAGAAAAATGCATAGTGAGTGAATAGTGTGTGGATAGTAATCTCTAACATTTTCTCTCGATCTGGAGTACCAATTGGCTTCTAATCTTAAAACTGAAGGTGCTACTAAATTCAAGACGAAGAGTACTACAATTTTAATCGATCAATTTTTCAAATCAGTCGTTGTACGCCGTAGATCTGAAGTAGAAAATCTCAGTAAAAAGTAAATTCTGAAACTCTTACTTAAAGATCTCAAATTAGAAATCTGACTCTATAGATGGATTCAGAAGCTAGATAAACATTAGGATATGAAATCATTTCGATCATTTGGTAACTTTTTATGTGGCGGTGAATAGTGATTTTTCGGTGATGAATAGTGGTAGTAAATAGTACCTATAGCGTTGACCTGCATTGACCGAGTTCCTAGAGGCCAAATTTAGAAATTTTGGAGTCATTTTCAAGGTTTTTGGACCTTTCAGACTCGATTTTGGGGTTTATTTTACCAAATTCAGACCAGAAACGAGGATTTTAGGGCTGTCCAATCTGAAGCCCTTACTTGTGAGTAGATGATTCTTCCTATGGCTTGTCCTATACTCTTCTTGATATTTGAGCATATATATGATTATGTTTATGAGATATTTACACTTTGATATGTTTCTGAAATACATAAAAATGATCTGAACTGCTTATAATTTGAAATATGATTTAAGAAGAGTATAGTATTTGAAAATTGATTTCTGAACTCATGATGTATCTGATTTCACTTGTATTTATCATTATTTGATAAAGTGTATATTATGTGAATGTTGCATTGATTTGTAAAGCTATATACTTATGAAAATGATGCATGTCATATTATAAATGAGATTGAATGGCAAGCGTAAAACTCATGGCGAGTTGCTTGATAATTTTACATGTATTTAAATGTATTGATGAATATCGGCTAGTTGTATGGCTTGTGACGGTACCGAATAGGGGACGCCCTATTAGCCTGAGTGAGCCGGGGGAGGGCCGCTCCAACCGGGTGACAGTGGTAATGTGAGGAGGTAAGAGGGTGATATACTCACATTCCCTGATCACTTACTGTGACTAGGGTCGAGGTCACTATGCGTAAAGCAAATATTTTTATTGCATTGACCAGATTGTTGAGTGACAGTGGTAATGTAAGGAGGTAGTAGGGTGATGTACTCACATTCCCTGATCACTTATTGTGACTAGGGTCGAGGTCACTATGCGTATAACAAATGTGTTATATTTTCATTGCATTGACTAGATTGCCGAGTGAGGCAGGTGCATTAAAAGTAATGATTTTACCTTGAAATCATAATATTTTACTATAGCTTATACAGTTGAGCATAACAACATTTGTTTAATGATCATACCATTGTTCATATGGTTTGGGATATCTGAATATCCTTTGATTTGATAATAATTGAAATACGGGTCATATATGAATGTACTTCTGAACTGTATTTTCTATGTGACACATTTTAAAATATAAGTACATCTATATGTTGACCTAAGGGGTCATAGGAGGAATTATTTGCTCACTGAGTTGTCAAACTCACTACACGATATTTCCACATTTTTTTCAGATAAGAATATCAGAGTCTGATTCGGTAAATAGGTGATATATTCTCTGGGTGAGTCTACATTGCTTCTAAGACTCACGGTCATTGAATTATACTGTATTTCTATTCTAGATTGCTCTGAATGCTACAGGCAGGATCCCTATTTCTGCTGTACTCTAATGTTTATAGACTTGATCTGTATATTGTGTATACATCAGAGATCCTATATGTATTTGTTTCCATGATAAAGAATTGAATTATGTATATTTATGGAGATTATCTTACATTTTAAAAAAAAATTGTTTATTTTGCGTAACGTAAATTAGGGGCGCTACAGGTTTATTAGGCAATTACTATTCACTCATCTCCTCCATCTTTCCTCTTTAGATCTGGAGTACTTTTGAGCATCTAATCTCAAAATTAAAGGTACCATTGGATTCAGGAGGAAAAGTACTACGATTTTGGCCAACTAATTTTTCAAATCAACCACAGAATCGCTGCAGATTGGAAGTAGAAAATCTTTAAAAAAGGTAAACTCTGAAACTCTTATTTAAAGACCTCAAATTGGAAATTTAATATCGTAGATGGATTCAAGAGATAGATAACCTATAGGATATGAAGTTTCACAGTCATTTAACATTTTTTGGTGTCATGAAGAGTAACTCCGACCGTGCGTGAATAGTGATTCTGGCTGATGTGAACAGTAAATACGCCCCCATGAATAGTATTCCCGATGATGAATAGTAATTCCCAATCGTGAAGAGTACCTATCAATTGACCAGTGTTGACCAAGCTCCCAAAAGCCAAATTTTGCTATTCTGTAGTCATTTCCTAGATTTTTGGACCCTCCGAACTCGTTTTTGAGATCTATTTGATCAGATTTGACTTGAAAAAAAATACATTTAGGGCTATCCAACCTGGATCCCTGACCTGTGAGTAGATAATTCTTTCTATGACTTTCCTTATGCTCTTCTTGAACTAAAAATGTATAATTGGTTATGTTTACAAATTATTTATGCTATCATAAGTTTCTAAAATGTGTTAAAGTATCTGTTTTGCTTACGAACTGACATATAGTTCAAGAAGAGTATGGTTTTACAGATAGATTTTCAAACTCATTGAATATGTGGTTCTAAATATATTTATCATTATTTGGTAAAGTGAATATTATGTGTATAAGGCATTGATTTGTAAAGCTATAAAGTTTGCTAATTATGATTGAATGGCAAGCATAAAGCTCATGGCGAGTTGCTTGATAATTATACATTGCATTTAATGAATATGCATTTATATGTATGGATGAATATCGAATGGTTGTATAGCTTGAGATGGTACCGAGTAGGGGACGCCCTATTAGCCTGAGTGAGCCAAAGGAGGTCCGCTCCAACCGGGTGACAGTGGTAATATGAGGAGACAGATGGGTGATGAACTCACATTCCCTTATCACTATTGTGACTATAGTCAATTGGTCACTATGCGTATAGCAAATGAGTGAATTGAGTGTATTGAGAGCTGTAACATGCTTGAACATTATGTAAAAAGAATAGATTTTTAGTGCATATATAGTATGTTAATTATGCATAAACAAAAGTTATGACTTTATCTCAAAAGCTTAATATTTTACTATAGCATATACAGCTGAGCATAACAACATTTGTTTAATAATCATACCTTGCTACATATGGTTTTGGATATCTAAATATCCTTTGATTAGAAAATATTTGAAATACAGGTCCTATATGTATGTACTTCTGAACTATATTTTCTATGTGACAAATTTTAAAACATGAGTACATCCATATGTTGATCTAATAAGTCATATGAGGTATTATCTGCTCTCTGAGTTGTCAAACTCACTACACCATATTTCCCCATTTTTCATATAAGAATACAGAGTCTGATCCTATAGATAGGTGATTAGTTGGGTGATATATTCTCTTAGTGAGTCTACATTGCTTTCAAGGCTAATAGTTTTTGAATTATATTGTTTTTGTATTCTAAAGTGTGCTCTGAATGCCACAGGCAGGATCCATGCTTCTGTTGTTACCTTGACATTTATAAATTAGTTTATATAATGTGTATACATGAGAAAATCTATAAGTATATATTTCCATACAAAGAATAGTGTATGCATGTTATGAAAAATATCTGATTGCAAAAAAAATGTTTGTTTCACGTGCCCGTAAATCGGGGGCATTACAATTAGCAAAATTAAGTTCCACCTCCACACTCAATCTTCACATTTTCCTCAATGTAAAATAGAAATATAGTAGAAAAGAAAACATAAAAGAAAAGGGAAAATCTAAGAAAAAACTAGGCATCAAATACTTCTTAGATCTAAGAATCGTTATCTCCAGTATTTTGGTCTATAAGGTCTTCTTTCGCTACTCTAAATGTTGAAGGTGGTCTGAATGGTGGTGGTGGTGGAAAGTATACCTGTGCTTCTAAAGTTATGGCCAATGTGTTTAAGCACTTTATCTAGTATTATCTCAAAAAGGTGAGGCATTCATATTAATATTGGCCCAAAGATGTGCCCACATGTTCTATGTCACTCTTGAGTGCCTTAGTACTATCCCAAATCTCATTAATAGAGTGGGTTTGGAGTGGGGTAGCTGGACCATCTTTAGCCTCTTATGGAGCTTTAACTATTGCTAATGGTTGGAATAGTATGTTGATTATTGCTGCTAGTAGGCCCTTAGGGTATTTATACTTGTAAATGTCTATGTAGGTGGTGACTTTCATGGGATGAACTAAGGCCTCATTGTAGCTCAATTAAACCTCAACTCGAGCATATATGGTTGTTATAAGACCCAAAATAAATAGCTCATCAGTATTGAAGTTAATGTAGGTCAATAAACTCTTGTGAATAACCTTGCCCACGTCTATGAAATGCCTTTTTAGTAAGGCATAGATGTGTAAAGCTCTGCCCAATAAAATGTCATTAATATGTGCTATTGGCATCAATTATCTAGATGAAAAATAAAGCCATGCTTTTGTAAAGATGGTCATATGGCCCTTATCAAAATAGCTAGGTTGCCAACTTATATTCAATTTCCATTGGGCCCCTACATAGTACAATTCATTAATTATCTCTCTAGAGTCAATATCCTCCGAAAGGTAAGCACTATAGCCATTATCTTCAATGTCTAGGAAGGAGTATATGGCATTAATATTATGTGGGGCGATGGATACTCGTCTACCTCTAACCATGGCCATATGCCTCTAATGCACTATGGCATTCAAATAAAATTCCTAGACAATCAAGCCTACCCCTAATTGAGGTTGCTAATGGGTACTGTTGCGGGTACACCAAAAATAATACATTACCTATTAAACTAACTTGTAGTAATGGGAGTAAGGGTCGATCCTACAGAGACTGGTATTACCTTTTGTGAGTGAAATAAGGGGGATTGATAAATGAAAGTAAAACAAAAGTAAAAGAGAATAATGGCAAATAAAAGAGTGATTAATAATAAAGGCACTAGTTTCGGTTGATATACACCGTCAAGGAATCACATTGATCATTGACAACATAATCAATCTTTAATTGAATATATATCATTGGTATTCTATCCTTGTTCCTCCTTAAGTCTAGTAATTGATGGCGATTACCTCAATTAACCCTAATTAACAAGTAATCCTTTAGCACATCGGTAAATTATAACTTATTAATCGCATGAAGAATTAGAGAAACTAATAGAGTTAAACAAACATAGGCATGTCGGCTATATTTCATTTCATCAATTATTCACCACATGTTTAATAATTCATAATCCAAAATCGTTAATCCTATTTGCCTCTTGAATCATAATAATGAAAATTTTGTTCAAAATACAATTCAGTAGTAGATTAAGACAAATAATATACTAGTAGGCCTCCTAGCAATTATATTAATAATCATGTAAAAGAAGAGCAGATAAATAATCAACACTCAATTAAGATTGAACTAATAAAATCAAATTCAAATCTCATAATGCATAAAGATCCTCAAGGTTTCAATCTTCTTCCACCAATAAAAAGTAAATTAGTCGAGCAGGGACAAAAGAAAATCTAAAGAAGAATAGAAGAAGATGATTGAGAATTTGATGTGTAATAACTCCATTTTTTTACATATATATACATACATTTATATATATATATATATATATATATATATATATATATATATATATATATATATATATATATATATATATTCTAAAATTCCATGAAATCATTACCTATTTACTTCTAACTATTTAACTTATAATAACATTCAATTAAATTAACTAAATATAATTAAGGTTTTTGAAATACCATTAACACTTATACAATTCTTGGTTCACATAGATATTATTAATCAAAACATCTGTACAAAAATAAACACATATAAGTCTACATTTTATTCATCCATATTGACCTGTTCTGGAGATACGAGTGTGGGTGGTTGCTCCTTCACCGAGATCTTAGCCAACTCGACCCAACATACGCTAAAAGCCAGTCATAGAGAATATATGTATAAATTAGTTTTCTGAACATGATATGGAAATATAGTGAGAATTAAAATCCAGTAAGTTCAAAAATAAATCATAATCATCATCAATAATGCTTATCACGTCATGTTTATCTGTATAAGCTACAACAATTATTTTAGGTCACATAAATGCACTTATCTATGCACATGAAAATCTTACAATAATGACATGTATGGCATAAATAACTATTTTCAAAATATCATATGATGGTTGTCAACTTATTTTCATATCAAGTTACCCCAGTTAGGGTGAGTACTTTCTACTCTCTAGAATGGACTTTTCTCACTCCGTCTGACATGGCACACTTTCTCTTTCTTTTCTCATTAATATAATCATAGCCATTGGTAGGGCGTCCCCTACTGGTGCACCACACAAACCGCCATGTGACCATGCTAATTTCTTTTCTTTCCTTTTCTTTTCACATTAAAAGCCAAAAATATTATTTCAATAACAAGTATGTTCATTATACTCACATGACATAATTTTTCTTCAAAATATAATCATTACCAAAAATTATTGGTAATCATGCCATGAATATAATCGTTTTAAATATCACTTTATAAAATATTTTCACGTCAAAATTACACACTTAAGATGGTAAGGAGTTCATGCAATGGCAATGGAATACACTAGTCATTTATTATTTTCATTTATAAGATTATTGTTTTTTTTAAATATCATTTTTCGCTCTCACTAAACAGAGCATAACAAACTCATTTTAAATCCCATTAAGGTGATCTTAGTGTAAATTGAAAGATAAGACAATCCTATAAAACCCTTATGTTGAACATTTTAGTGAAATCTTAAGTAATCGTGGTGTTATTACTCCCTCAAATTCAATGTTATTTCTTCTCGGGTAGGTTCAGACCTCTACTTACTAATCTAACCATATCTCTCTCATACGAACTTCAATTGAGGTGATTCCAAAGCATATAAAAATATAAGACACTTATATATAAGTTTCATGTTATCATTTCTTTAGATTCCTTACTAATTACTCCCAGAAAATTGAAAACAAAAATGCTTACATTTAACACCCTGGATTCTAAACTGATTATGACATTTACTTATTATTGAGCCATATCTCCCTCATATGGACTCCAAAATAAGTGATTTTAGTGCCTATAGATCTGTGATACATATATCTATATTTATTATGTTAACAATTTCCTTCCATTTACTATAGAGTTTGCCTAGAAATTCAAATATAGAAGCATACTTAACATATTCTTCCCTGGTTAGCTAGTTTCTGATCTCCACTTACTAATTTGACCATATCTCCCCCATATTGATTCCAATTTGAATGATTCTAGTGGCTAACAATTCGTGAGATATATATCTATATTTATCATGTGAAGCATTTATTTTAATTCCTTACATATTTATCTTAGAAATTCAAACCCAAAAGCATACCTAACAGATTCTTCCCTGGTTAACAATTTTCTGACCACTTCTTGCAAATCGGGAAATATATCTCTCATCTGGACTCCAAATTATGTGATTCTAGTGCCCAAACATCCATGTGACATAGATCTACATTTTTTATGTTAACCATTTCTTTTAATCTGTAATCAATTCTTCCCAAAATTTTAACAACAAAAGCTTTCATGGTTACTCAAAATCCAGTTTCCTAACCAAACCTTTCCTAAGGTTTTAGTTCATCATTATATTACATCCTTCTCTATTTTCTTCCTAATTTACATATAATCATATTCCATCAATTTTTTACCACATTCAAATATACAAAATAGCGGCATAAAAATCATAATATTTTACCACCTATAGCCATACATATGCAGAACTTTCCACACCAACCAAAATGTTCAAAATATCCATCATATGCAAAATAACATGTAACATGATATATCAACATCCATGACCAATCATCAAAGTAGAAAATATTGTAAATTTCATCAATCAAAGTTCTAAGATCAAAATCCCATATAAATGTTACAAATTTCAAATCTTTTCTTCAAAAAGAGATATTATTAAACCTACCTAAAGATCTTCCTAGGTCACTTAGTGAATTCTTTTTCTTGTTTCCCCTTGAAAGAAGCAGCAAGATTCTTTCCTTCCCTTAGCTTTTTTAGAAGCTTAAATAAGAGAAGGAGGGTGAGTTTTGAACCCCAAGGATGAAGAGAAAAGATGGATTCAAGTGAAGATTTGTAGCACCTCCAAAATCTAAATCGTAGAATGTTCCTTATTATCTATAAATTCTTGGCAATGACCACTTAGCCCATACATTAACCTATTAACTTATATTGTTTGTTATCATTCTTGGGAAAGCATACAAGTACTTCAAGCTATTCCAAGCATTTTCAAATCTCATTTCCTTATAGACAACTAGTTAGGCATGATATGCATTACTTACAACATAAAGGATCTCATGCCATAAAGAAAAGGGGTACAATCCACAACTTATATTACATCACATTATCAATTGTCTAAAAGGGACCTGGCACTCATCTAGGCTATCCCACATAAATGGTACATAACCAAAGAAAATACAATCATGATCATATGAGTCAACCTTGAGACCCCTATTGGTCACATCTTGCTGGAGTACCTAGAATGTGATTATGTGGACATAAAAAGTGAGATGATAATCTCAATAGCTAGCAATTTTTTTTTGAAAAATAGTACACATTCCATTCCTTAAAACATCTCAATTTATTTCACTGAAACATAAGCACTGACCAAACATTCATAAATCATCTTGGTCACACTAGGGACCCATAACATTTTGGTTTACTTACCCAGTGCAGTCACATACGGCCATACCTACAAAGGGCTATGCATCTCCTATTATTGGCCAATTGTGAGGGAAATGGGGCTTACTTGGCACCCTTTTGTGCACCCCCTTAATTCCCAAGAATGCATACATAACATATCTTTAGATCATCATTCATCATAGCATAAAAGTCAGGCAACCAGTGAAATTTTGATAAATTCAAGTTCATAAACATAAAGAGTGTTTTAAGGAAGAGCTAGCTACCAAATTTTTCAGAAAAATAGTACACATTCCATTTCTTAAAACATCTCAAATTATTTCACTGAAATATAAGCACTGACCATACATACATACGGCATCTTAGTTACACTAGGGACTCATAACATCATGGTCTACTTATCCAATGCAGTCACATACAACCATACCTACAAAGGGATATGTATCTCCTATTATTGCTAATCCTAAATTAGTAGCATTCTAAGGAATATCTTTGTATCATATTCCTCTCATTTATGCTCCAAAAATATTTTATTTATATTACTTCTAACCATGAAATGGTACCACATATTTTATAAAGTCTTTATTGTCATACAATTACCCATTTTAATTCTTGTTCCTATATGTCTTAACTTATCACTAATCCTAGATTAGTAATGTCTAAAAAAATGTATTTGTGTCCTCTCTTCATCCATTTGATTCTAAGAATTTTATTTATACGACTCAATGTTAACTATGTCATCTATTTTATACTTGCCTTATAGTCACATAACTAAGCATCTTAATTACTTGTCATATGTATTTTCTACTCATCCTTAAATTTATCTAACTTATTAGAGGTTTGGGATCTTACGAGATTAACCTAATTTACCTTGAGTACTTAGTCCTTTCGACTTCTCCTTCTTCTTCCTTCTTTTTTTTCCTCTCTTTTTCTCCTTTCCTCACTCTACCTTGCTTCAATTTTTCCTCTCCCTCACTTGGACGAAATTATAATGTTATAAGGGTGGGTTTTGTTTAAATAAACTATCAAGTGGTTCACCATTCATGATCATGAGTCTACCTCATCACAATTAGGATGCATTTGTTTGTTTTTTTTTTGGGAAAAAATAACTCATGTTCTTGTTTTCCTCTCCATTAGTCAAGATATGCATAGCAAAAGGAGATTTTTATTTTAAAAATTATGATAAAATATTCTTAAGACAAGGGACAAGGTCCCTTTAATTTAGAGATTCATTTCCTTTTTCTTTTGTCTCACTCAAGTTTGATAGGTTTGCCTTTCTAGGTGGCAAATTTTCAGCCTTTGAGTCTCCCTTTCTTGGCTGAAATTATTTATGTAGGATAAGGATGTTTTGTCATAATGTTATGTATTATTACCTACTTGTTGAAATTATGAATGTAGGATATATATGTTTTGTCTTAATGCCATGTATTATTACCTATTTGTTGAAATTATGAATGTAGGATATAGATGTTTTGTCTTAATGCCATGTATTATTACCTATTTCTTGGATTTGGGCTCATTCTTATCCATTTCCTTTGATTTGGCTAAAATTCTACCTTTCATGGAGGGATTGGTCACATTTTCATAATTTTTGGGCTATCGGTCCAACTTCTATATCCTAGTCCAAGTCTATGTTTCATTTCTTACTTGGTCTATCCAATTGGCTTGCTAGAAACTTATGTGAAGTGGAAAACTATATATGAAGTGTCCAATGTATGGCTAGAGATGTTAAACTTATGAACTCTAACTTTTGAATTAGGAAAAATTACCCTAATCCAATCTTCTTGAAATTTTAAGACCTTTACTTACTTCACAAAAATTTATCTTCCTTACCAAAGAATTTCGCCTCTCTTTAATATGTTATTTCTAATTTTTCCTATTAGTTTTTCTCTCTTTGCCTATTCCCTTAATGTTAGAAATATTTTCTATGCATACACATAAGGTGAATAATTTCTAAGGATTATATTTCCTTATATATTTAAAAATTGTCTAATAAATTTTATTTTCTTAATTAAATATTATGTACCTTTATTAATAAAAGAAACAAAATTAGAGATGTTACATTAAATATTTATGTACTTTTATTAATAAATGAAACGAAATTAGGGATATTACATGATGCCTTTGATGCTTGCTTTTCTCACCTTTTATAGATTGGCTCTTCTTAAATGAAGTAAGATTGTTTCTAGGTCAGTTCCCAGCCCATCAGGCTTTAATTGGAGCCAAAAAAACCTAAACCATGAATCCTCCTTTCTGGGGCAACGGTGGGTGCTATGGTGTTTCAGAATTGCTGCAATAGGGCATCGTGACACCTAAGCTAGTGTTGTGACATTTCGGATTTCGTGCAACGAGGCGTTACAATGCTGGTCCTAATGCTATGGCGCTTCGGTCCTCTGCTTCCCAAGTGCCACGGTGCCTAGAAAATTCTAGAATTTGCCTATGTACTTAACACGAACATTGTAGTTCTTTGTCTCTGTTTTCCATAGCTGCTAGAATCACCTCAATATGAGTTTGTATGAGAGGGATATGCCTCAATTAGCAACAAATGGTTGGAAATAAGCTTTTTTCCATAATTTTGTCTCTATTTTCCTCTTCTTTTCTTGTTTATCCTTCCTAAAACACAAAACAAAAAAATCAATTACTTCCTATTTATACTTTACATAAATTAAATAAATAAAAACTTAAAACATGCTAGAAACTTGCTTAATTTACTCCATATCAAATATTCCCACACTTGCTCTTTTGTTTGTCCTCAAGCAAACTAATTCATGTAAACAATATTCAATATATGAAGTGAGTGAAAGGCTTACCAATATTTTTCCTTATAGTAAAAATTGTATGCTCTTAAAGAAATTAAAAAAAATCATGATTATGTGCAAAATTCAACTCGAATACATATCTTATGATTCATTTTCTAGAGTCCTGAGTGTGTGTGTGTGTGTGCCTTTGAGTAGTTTAATGATCTTTTAACCAAATGAGTTTATATATCTCAAGAATTGAGGTATGGATCTCTATTTGGTTTAGAATTTTCACAGGCTTATTTTTCACGCTACTTTTCACTAATGTAGGATGAAACTATTTTTTAGAATCAAAAGGACTTTATTCAACTTGTAATGTGATTAGGTTACGGGGTAAGATATAAGATATAAATTTAGGATCAATCACCCAACACCACATGATTAAGTCTAATCTCTTAAGCTTTCTCAAGTTTGGAGGATTTTCCCCCATACTTATTCCCTTGCTTTAATTGAATTTAATTCATTCTTTTCTGTGGTTCTCTTTTTCCTTCACTACTACAAAGACTTTTATCTGTATTTTGGAATTTTTTTTTTCTTTCCTTTTGATTTTCATTTTCTTTCCTTTGAGTTTTCCTTTTCTTGCCTTTACTCCACCCTTCCACCCTTTTATCAATGTAACTCTACAAAATAAGTATTCAGAAATTAATCATGGAGTGGGTGAATAAGGTCAAAAATATAGGTATTAATCACAAAATTTAGTTTTGGCTTTGTAGTGGATATAGAATAAAATTTTAATTAAGCTCAAATAAAGGAACTAAGAATATCTCATTGCTTGGGTTAGGCTTGAAATGCTTAATCTTATCAAATAATGCCTAAATCATCTCTTAATTAATAGTGTCGGACTAGGATTTTGTCTTAAGTAGCATTTAAATAAGTTATAGAAATTTATTAAGATCATAAAATATTTTTGAGTTATATAAATATTCTCTAAATAAAAGACAAATTAAATACCCAAAGTTATTGTGAAAAAATGTTTTTGAAATCTAAAAAATGGGGAATAATAAATTGCAAAGAAATTAAAATTACATATAACCATGAATTTCCTACATTTCTCAAGAGCTACTGGCAATTTAAGTAGTTATATCATTGGCTATTGTTTTGCCTAATACAAATTCAAACATTGAGATAAAGTCACATGCTCACACCATTTAATAACTAGAATAAAAGTGCATAGATCACATAAGTTTACTGTAGCAAGTTTCTAAGTAAGTAGTGCATAATAATATGATTTATTGTATAGTCATCCACCTTAATCATAAAGTGACCCCCCTATATTTAAGAGTTTACATTGTCCATAATGTAAATACAAAAGAAGGAAATAAAAAGGATAAGTAATAAAAGGAAAAGGGGTCCAGTGGAACTTCCCTATTTAATCATTACCATCCATCTCATCATGCTTAGGTGTAGGCATAAAAGGCAGTTCGGGAGGAACTGGAAATGATATAGGAAGGTTGAGGGCATGGGCTAGCTAGCTAAAACATGCAGTGTTATCCTATGTAATGGAGTACTAGTAGAGTGCTAAGTCATTCATTTGATGGTTAAGAATCTCTATTCACTCCTGTAAATCTTCAATGGTATGCCAAGATTGTGGTGGAACTAAACTACTACTAGGTTTCTCTGTAGCCAATGGCCAAACGCCTAACTCATCCTCTACTACCTCCTCATGCCCTTTATATTTTTGAATGCCCATGTAAGAGATAGGTCTCATTAGTTGGATGAGAGCTTCAGTGGAGTCCTAGCCTACTCTAGAGTTTCCACATAGACCATTGATTAAACTAAGGGAAAAGAGGGAGCTATCTTCAGAACTTATGCATCACATCAATTGAAAATCCCCTTAGTATGGCATAAATTAAAATCGCCTTGTCTCGCCAAACATGATTCATGTTCAAGTTGGGCATGAGTCTGGTTGTCGCAAAATAGTGCCAAACTTTAGCTACTTTACTCATATCTACCCTTACAAAAAACACAGGTTGGCCATTGCTATCTAATTTTCAAGATACCCCTTCGGGGCAAAGGGTGCAAATAACATCATTAAAACTAATTTTTGATTGAAGAAACAAAGAGTATTCCTCATCTTCAGTATCAGGTTAAGAGTAAAATTCATTGATTGCATGAGGGGTGAACTTCATCATCTTTCATCTTGTGCTTTATTGTGCTCATGTACTGTAACATAGGGGTAAAATTCTTGCACTACTAGTATGACCCCTGGTTTTGGGTTCCTATAGAAAACTTCCCAATTCCTTTGGAGAATATTGTGTCTATTAGGTAGCCTAGTGGTGGCAATAAAACCTCTTTCTGGAATGATGGGTTTATGAACCACCACTTTGATATGGTGTTGATAGACTTCCTTATTCATAAATGCCTTACTATCGAATGTAGGATGATCATTTGATTGACTTTTTCTCTTGGAGAGGGCTAGCTGTGAAGTCTTAGGAGCCATCTATCTATTAAAAGTTCACTAGGGCCTTTTATTGAATAGTTTCCTTTGTGCTCTTCGAATTGAGAGTGTAATATCTTGTAATTTTCAAATAATAATATTTTACTATAAAAAAGTATTAATTTTTTGAAATGATTATGCATGTTCTGCTGAAAGAAAATATACTTTTAATTAAAATAAATTTTTTGTTTAAAATAATTATATTTGCCTCTAATAAATTTTTATTTTATTTTTAGAAATATTCTTTCTTTTATTACGCATAAAGATATTTTATTTTGTGATTTTTGTTGTTAAAATTTTTATCAAGAAAAGTCATAATTTAAGAGTGTAACTAAAGTTTTACAATAATATAAATTTTTAGAAATTTTTGGGATGCTTTAGGATGAAAAACAATAATTATATGTATATAATTAAAGAATAAATTTCAAATATTAATTATTAAATAATAATAAATATAAAAAAGGAAAAGAGAAAGAAAACGGAAGGCAAAGCACATAGATGGAAGCAAGGAGTTCCTCTTTCTCTCTCTAACCTCTACCTTCTCTCTAGGATTTCTTCCAATATATGGATCCAATTAATATACCAGAGGTACTGTTGGACTCGTGGCCACGAGAGCTTCAAAATCCACAGCTCAATTTCATTGGAAGCTTGTTGGAAAATTGTGAATAGTAACACATAGGTAATGTTTCTAAAATACTGGACTTTTGATGGTTTTTTGAGCTTCCAAGTTAGGAGTTTTGTTAAGGATATAGAGTATTAGCTGTATAATAAATTTCACATTCAAACAACGAGATTTGGTGCTTTAATTTTGCAAATTATTCTTCGGTGAACAGTATTTTTATCTGTGTGAACAATGCCCGAACAATGTGTGAGCAGTGTTTTAGCCGACGTGAATAGTGATTCCAGTCGGCATGAACAATATTTTCGGCATGAAAAGTGTAACATCCCTAATTTCATTTCATGTATTAATAAAAGTACAAAAGTATTCAAAGTAACATCCATAATTTCATTTCTTTTATTGATAAAGGTACATAAATATTTAATTAAGAAAATAAAATTTATTAGAAAATTTTTAAATATCTAAGGAAATATAATCCTTAGAAATTCTTCACCTTACTTGTATGTATAGAAATGTTCTAATATTAATAGAATAGGTAAAGAAAGAAAACCTAAGAGGAAATATTAGAAATAAACATGCTAAAGAAAGATTAAATTCTTAGGTAAGGAAGATAAATTTTCGTGAAGTAAGTAAATGTCTTAAAATTTCAAGAAGATCGGATTAAGGTAATTTTTCTTAATTTAAGAGCAAAAGTTACTGAGTTTAGTATCTCCACCCATAAATTGGGCTTTCACCTATGGACACTTCATATAGAGTTTTTCTACTTAACAAAATTTTTTAGCAAGCCAATAGGATAGCCCAAGGAAGAAATAAAACATAGACTTGGACTAGGATATAGAAATTGGACCGGTAGCCCAAAAATCATGAAAATGTGACCAAGCCCATTATGAAAGGTAGAATTTTAACCAAAGTAAAGAAAATGGGCAAGAATGAGCCCAAACCCAAGAGGAAAAATAAAAATAAAAATAAAATTAAAGTGATGAAATAATGGTGTAATCAAGATTAGGTGACATGTCATTAAGACAAAAATTTAGCAAGTGGTGTGATATCCTACATTCATAATTTTAGCAAGTGGTATGATAATACAAGGCTTTAGGACAAAACATATATATCCTACACTCATAATTTTAGCAAGTGGTATGATAATACATGGCATTAGGACAAAACATTCCTATCCCACATAAATAATTTCAACCAAATAATGGAGATTCAATGGTTAGAAATTTGCCACCTAAAAAGGCAAACCTATCATACTTGATTAAGACAAAAGAAAAATGAAATGAATCCCTAAATCTCCTTTTCCTATGCATATCTTGACTAAGGAAGAGGAAGACAAGAACATAAGTTGTTTGTTTTCCAAAAATTCAACCAAGTGTAACCTAATTGTGATAAGGTAGACCCATGATCATGAAAGGTGAATTATTTGATAGTCTATATAAGCAAAACCCACCCTTATAGCATAAGAATTTCATCCAAGTGAGTGAGAGAATAAAAGAAATAGAAGCAAGGTAGAGTGAGGAAAGGAGAGGAGGAGAGGAAGAAAGGAAGAAAGAGGAAGGAGAAGTCTAAAAGACTAAGTGCTCCAGGTAAGTTTAACAATATTTCTTTTTGAAGAAAAGTTTTGAAACTTGTAATATTTATATGGGATTTTGATCTTAGAACTTTAATGATTGGTCATGGATGTTGCTATATCATGTTACATATCATGTATGTTTGAATACTTAGGTTGGTGTAAATAGTTCTGCATGGGTATGGCTAAAGGTGGTAGAATTTTAAGCTACTATTTTTAAAATTCTGGGAAGAATCAGTAAAGAATTGAAAGAAATGGTTAACATGAAAAATGTATATCTATGTCTCACGGATGTTTAGCCACTGAAATCACTCAATTTGGAGTCTATATGAGATAGATATGGTCTGATTAATAAGAAAATGTCAGAAACTGGTTAATCAAGGAAAAATATATTAGGGAACATTATATAGGGAATCTAAACAAATGGTTAACATAACAAATGTATATCTATGTCTAACGGATTTTTAGCCACTAGAATCATTGAATTTAGAATTCATATGAGGTATATATGGTCCAATTTGTAAGCAAAGGTCAGAAAATGGTTAATCAGGGAGGAATATGTTAGGATAGCTTCGGTATTTTAATTTCTGGGAACATTCTGTAGGGAATTAAAATGATTGGTTAACATAAGAATTATAGATATATGTGTAACGGATTTGTAGTCACTAGAAGCACTTAATTTGGAATTTGTATGAGGGAGATATGGACCAATTAGTAGGCAAAAGTCAGAACCTATCCGAGAAGAAATAACCTGTACATTGAGGGAGTAATATCACCTTGCTTTCTTAATATTTCGCTACACTATTCAACATAATAGTTTTAGATAATTGTTTTATAAATTGACACCAAGATCACCTACATCGGAGTTAAATTGAGAGAGTTATGCTCTGATTAGTAAGAGAAGGTTAGATAGGATGAAAACCTGCATAAAGAAAATAAAGAAATAAAATTAATATTTAAAAAAGAAGATGAATCTTATAAATGAAAATAATAAATGACTAGTATAGCCATAGCCATTGCCATTGTATGAACTTCTTACCAGCTTAAGTGTGAAATTTTGACATGGAAATATTTTATAAAGTGATATTTGAAATGGTTATGTTCATGGCATGATTACCAATGATTTTTGGTAATAGTTATATTTTGATGAACATACTTCTTATTGAAAGCATATTTTTGGCTATCATTGTGAAAAGAAAAGAAATGAGCACGGTCACATGGCAATCCGTGTGCTGCACTAGTAGGGGACGCCCTACCAACAGTTATGATCATGTTAATAAGAAAAGAAAGAGAAAGTGGGTCATGTCGGACGGAGCGAGAAAAGCCCGTACCGGAGAGTAGAAAATACTCACCCTGACCGGGGTAGCTTGATATGAGAATAAATTGACAGTCATCATATGATATTCTAAAAATAGTTAATCCTGTCATACATGTCATTATTGTATGATTCTCTTGTGCATAGAGCTGAACATGACGTGATGAGCTATATTGATGATAATTTATTGTTGAACTTACTCGGATTTAATTCTCACTATATTTCCATATCATGTTCAGAAAATTAGTTATATATATTTTTCAATGGCTCTGGCTTTTAATGCACGTTGGATCGAGTACTTTATGTTGGGAAGATCCCAGAAGCAAATAAAATGTTTGTGGTCGAGTTGGCTTTAGATCCCGCTGAAGGTGCAACCACCCGCACCTATATCTCCTGAATTGGTCAACCAGAATAAATTAGATGTAGATTTTTATATCTTTGATATGTTGTACGTATGTTTTGATTAATTACATGTATGTAAACTCTGTATTGTATAAATTAAATAAATGTTATTTTGAGTTAAGTTGTAACGAGGTAATAACTTCATGGTATTTTAAAAAAAAATTGATACTTAAATGGAGTTGTTACAAAAGTACCTTCCATCAGTTGATTAGCGTTGACCAAACTCCAAGAGTCATTTCCTAAGTTTTTCAACCCTTCGAGCTTGATTTTGAGGTCTGCTTGGTCACACTTGGATTGGAAAAGTGCATTTTGGGGCTATGTAACCTGGGGCCCTTACCCTGTTAGTAGATAATTCTTTCTATGACTTACCCTATGCTCTTCTTGAAATTTAAATGTATAATTGATTTTGTTTACAAGTTATTTATACTTTTATATGTCTCTGAAATTGATTAAATTACTTGATTTGTTTACTATCTAGATTATAATTCAAGAAGAGTATAGTTTTGAAAATAAATTTTTGAACTCATTGAATATGTGATTCTAAATGTATTTCTCATCATATGGTAAAGGAAATATATTGTGCACGTGGCATTGATATGTAAATCTATAAGATTTCCTTGGAGAAGGGCATGTATATGTGATAACTCTGATCGAAAAAAAATTTGACAGAGGAATTTTATTGAGACTGAAAATTCTGTATTATACTGAAATATCTGTTTTGAATGATATGGAATATGTGAAAATATGATTTTTGTGGAGGAATCATATTGGAAACATTGTTTGCTAACAGCAGGTGATGTTAGCCCTGGTGCACCTTAACACCTCAACTAGTAGGGGTAGTGCTAACCTCGTGTGACGGCCAATACATTGGATATGATATGTGAAGGAGAGCGGGATGCCTCCTATCTAGGTGAGATGCTGACTACATGATATGTGATTTGCCCTCCCTTACTGTGTGCTTAGAAAAGTACCCATATTAGAGTCACTTCATGTGTCCTCTTGAATGGTGGTAAGAGAAACCTTAACTGAGATGTCGAGTTTAGACAAATCCTACAACACCAAAGTATGGAAAGGCTTGAACTCTAATATGGTGGTTCTAATATGAGATCCTCCTAATGTTTTCATGTGAAATATTTTGATGCATAGTAACATTTTTTTAAAGATCATACAATACAGTGTATGGTTTTTGATATCTGAATATCCTTTGATTTGAGAATATTTGAAATATGGGCACTATATAGATGTACTTTTGAACTATAATTTTCTACATGATAAATTTTAAAATATGAGTACATCCATATGTTGACTTAAGAAGTCATAGGAGGTATTATCTGCTCACTGAGTTGTCAAACTCACTACACGATATTTTCACATTTTTCATATAAGAATACAGAGTTTGGTCATTTCCCTTCAGATAGGTGATTAGCTAGGTGACATATTCTCTGGTGAGCCTATTTTGTTTCTAGGGCTTGTAGATTTTGATTTATATTGTACTTGTACTCTAGAGTATGCTCTAAATGTCATTGGCAGGATCCCTACTTCCGTTGTTACTTTGATATTTATAGACTTAGTTTGTATATTATGTATACATGGGAATACCTACATGAAACTGTTTCCAATGTTAAAGGAGTGTGTTTTGCATGTTATGGAAAATCTATATTCGTAAAGTATGTGTTTCATGTGCCCTTAAATTAGGGGCATGAAAAGTTGGTATTAGAGCATTAGGTTTTCTTGTGGCTATCAGAGCAAAGAATTCTGTAGTAGAAATTTGGGTATGGGTATGTAACCAGGAACATTTTATACTCATAGTGCTTTTGTGGAATTCTATAGGGTGTCATCCTTTTCCTCCTTATGAATTTTATCCTTAGGTATGCGATGTATAAGTATCGATGTGTATATCCTAGATGGTGCCTCTTGAGTGTGGACTACCAATTCAGCTTTTGAACTCATTTTGATGAACAATGATAAAGAGAACCCTGTTAGGTACAAAGAAAATAATTAGTTGAAAATAAGAAGATTCCATCTGAACACAAAGGTAATGGTTTGTTTGGATGTCAAGAAGGTTTGAATTGGTTGTTTGATTTGCTTATGTGAAACAATATGACGAATGACTAATACAATATTGATAGTGGGTTATAATGTGATCGAGGTTGTTAACTCCAAGATAACAGTTTGTAATAAAGTAAGTGTTTTGGAAATAGATGTAAATCTCTTTTTAGATGGATGAGTTGGAACCTATGTATATAAATGGATTACGCAAGTTATAAGGTGGATTAAATTTGAGAGCAGGGAATCAATGAAGATACTGCTTTAAATGATAGATTTTGTTGATATAAAAGATTCGAAGACAATTTGGTTTTCAATAATATTATGTACAAGCATTATGAGAAAGGAAGGTTTGCCCATGGAAATTTAAAATTTAAGGTATGCAAAATGGGAATTCATGTGAAGGATTCTTGGATAGACACATGCTTTTTATGATTGATTGGTAAGACTTTGCATAAGCATGTTAAAGAATAAAGTCAAAATAGGTTGACCTTGTTTAAGCATTTTTGAAGTGCGTTCTAGCTTATATAGTATGAAGATGTCATCAATAGCATAAAAGATTAGTAAAGGAGTTGCAAGTAGTGAACAATTAGTGGAAGCATGTACTTCGTAATTTAATTTTAGCTTTAGCAGCCCATAAGTTATTACAAAAAGTGTCCCAAGGATATTTGGTAGTCGTGAGAGATGTTGATATAAAGTATACTAATATAGATCAGGTTCTAGTGGTTAGGGAATTTCTTGATGTGTTCCCAAAAGAATTGCTTGCATTATTTCCAAAACAAGAAATATATTTTGATATTGATTTACTTCCTGAAACCTAACTAGTATCTATATCCCTATATTGAATGATATCGACTAAAATTAAAGAACTAAAAAAAATTAGATACAAGACTTGTTAGACAAGGCATTTATACGCCCTAATATTTCTTCTTGAGGTGCTTCGGTCCTATTTGTGTAAAATAAGGATGGATCAATGCAGTGATGCATAGATTACAGATAATTAAATAAAGTGACAGTGAGTAATAAATACACATTACCTCATATAGATGATTTGTTTGACCAACTATAGTATGCTTAATATTTTTTGAAAATTGATTTGAGATCTGGGTATCATCAATTAAGGATAAAGGAAGAGGATATTCCGAAAAATAGCTTTCAGTACTCGGTATGAGCACTATGAGTTCTTAGTGATGTCATATAGTTTGACAAATGTCCTAACTACATTTATGGACTTTATGAATAGAGTACTTAAGTAATTCTTGGATCAACTTCCTATTATATTTATTGATGATATACTAGTATATTCCAAGTTCAAAGGATCATAAGTAACATTTACGGATGGTTTTACAAAGAAAAAGGGAACATCAACTAGATGCTAAACATTCAAAATGTGAATTCTAGCTTACTTGTGTTACTTTCATAGGGTATGTGGTTAACAAGGATAGTATTCAAGTAGATCTTAAGAAAGTAGAAGTGGTACAGTAATGGCCATGTCCTACTACAATTACAGATGAAGATCCAAGTCCAACTTGTGCTTCCTATAGTTGTCTATCGTCCAATCTATTTGAGCTATAGTTGGATCAGGTACATGAATAAACATTTGTAAAGCATCAATAAACTCATCAGGATTGAAAGCCGAAATGAGAATTCGTCATGTTAAGTATAAGATAAACCTTTGTTGCACAACTTGATCAAGAAAAGACAACAAACCATCAAAGAAGTGATTAACATTTAACAAACCTATCGGTTTGTGATGCATATTCAGTTGTGCTTAAGAGAATATTTGAAAAATCTCTTCCAAAGTACCAAAACCACCTGGTAAGGAAATGAAGACATCAGCATTGCTCATCATTCTAGCCATGCGCTCATGCATGGAAGCTACCCTAAATTCTTCCCCAACTATTTTTCTATGATATTTGATACAGCTAGAGCGGTAAGAATAATACCTAGAACTTGGCTTCCTCTTACATGTGTAGCTGTAGACACATATCCCATTAACCCACGGTTACCTCCACCATAGACTAAATAAATTTTTCTCCACGCCAGCACGATACCAAAATTTTGTGCTACTTTCACATACTCTCCAACGTTTCTAGGACTAGAACCACAAAAGATACAAATATTTTGAAACAGATGGAATTCGGTTCCCTTCATAACTAGACTCACCCTAACTTTGAGTATAAAGGTAAAGATACTAATGTGTGCATTTATAGAACTCAGAGAAGGGAACACTTATAATAGCTATGAGAATAGGCCAGGCATGATTAGAACAACTATGTGAGTGATCGATGGATATTAGCTAAATTGAGAAAAAAAATTCAAAAATGACGGCATGCATGCATATGTATAGTAGTTGTGATTATAACTCATATTAAGCACATAAAGAGAATAAGGTTAAGACATCACCAGAATTTTCTTTTTTCTTGTTGTCCTTGATAAACCATTGATGTTTTGATTCTTATAGAAAAATTGTAAGTAATAGACATAACAGTAACAAAAGAGAGAGAGTGAAAATGCAAACCAGCTAGTTGTTGAGATTTTTCTTGTTTTTCAAATATTTTTGCCAATCGACTATCAGTATTATTAAGTCGATCAGCTATTTTGAGAATTTTTAATTTAGACTTATTTATTTTACAGTTGATTAATTACATCTGTTTTGAAGCAACCAACTATATCCTACCAGTTAACTACATGTTCTTTGTTTTCCACAAACTTTTATACGCTCAGAAATGCTTCTTTTCTATGTGCTATTCCTCCATTGAATAACAATAATTTTGAATTAGATTTTGGCACATATATTCAAAACTTGCAGCCACCGATTTTTTCCGTAATAGCAACTAGGATTTTGTTTACAACTTTTCAAGAATTACGACCATCGATTTTAATTCTCTTCAATGCTTTGTCCAAAATTTTGACTTTCTATTTTGGCACCGTTCTCTATTATTCTTTTCATCTTTTCTATTGCATCCTCCTTTATTAATGTTTGTCATTAAATATAAGGTTCTTTTCCCTCATTACAAGAAAAATTAATTTATTTTCTTTAAAACTCAATAATTATGGTGTCCAAGTGGTTAGTAGGTTAAAGTAATGGAGAGTATTTTGAGAACCATTTTTCGAAAAAAAATGTAAATCAATCAAGGTATTTGTATTAAGGGTTTATACCATGCTAAGTTGAGTCTAGTATCTAGGATATGAATTATGTTGAGATTAGAAATTCATGTATGAATAATTATTGAGAAAGGAGATTTCAAAAAAAGTTTTAGATTGTGAATATGGATAACCCAAGGCAATAAGGATATACTAAGATATGAAAGAATTGCACTAGTATAATGGTAACAAGAAGTTACAAGTGAAATAATTTTTGTTGTTTGGTATGTCAGCAAATAAAAATTGAATACTTTGTTTCAGGAGAGCTATTCAGGAAAACCTAAGGATCTTTGTTAGATTATAGTATAGCTAATAGTAAATCTAAATGATGTGTTTATGCATTAGAAGTTATGCTTCAGGTATCTTTATATAATTTTAGTGAAAGTTGAGAGAAATTATTTGTCCTTAGTTAAACTTGCTCATATCAGTAGTTATAAAGCCAATATACAAATTGCACCATTTAAGGTTTTACATGAAACATCGTTGGTCTCCTAATAAGTGAGTGAGTTGAGTAAAGTTAAACTTTTAGAATCTAATTTGAAATAACATGCAATAGACAGAATAAGAATAACCTGAATTGATGATGCTAGTTTGGAGAGCATGCTTCAAGAATATTTCTTCGAGTTTGATGGGAGATCTATTAGTAGAATTTGCCTATTGTAACAACTCCATTTTTTTTACATATATACATACATATATTTTTAAAATTCCACAAAGTCATTACCTTTTTACTTTTAACTATTTAATTCATAATAACATTCAATTAAATTAACCAAGCAAAATTAAGGTTTATGGCATACTATTAACACTAATACAATTCTGGGTTCACATATACATCATTAATTAAAAACATCCGTATAAAAATCAATCACATATATGTCTACTTATTCATCCATATTGACCAGATTTGGGGATACGGGTGTGAGTGGTTGCACCTTCACCGGGATCTTAGCCAACTTGACCCAACGTACGCTAAAAGCTGGTCATAGAAAATATTTGCATATTTAGTCTTCTAAACATGATATGAAAATATAGTGAGAATTAAATCCCAGTAGGTTCAACAATAAATCATAATTATCATCAGTATAGCTTATCATGTCATGTTCATCTGTATCAGTTACAACAAATATCTTAAGTCAAATTAATGCACTTTATCTATGCACATGAAAATCATATAGTAATGACATCTATGGCATGAATAACTATTTTCAGAATATCATATGATGGTTATCAACTTATTTTCATATCAAGCTACTGTGGTAAGGGTGAGTACTTTCTACTCTTAGGTATGGGCTTTTCTCGCTCCGTCTGACATGTCACACTTTCTCTTTCTTTTCTTATTAACATAATCATAGTCGTTAGTAGAGCCTCTCCTACTGGTGCACCACACGGACCGCCATGTGACCGTGCTCGTCTCTTTTCTTTTCTTTTCATGTTAATAGCCAAAAATATGATTTCAATAATAAGTATGTTCATTATACTCACATGCTATAATTTATCATCAAAGCACAATCACTACCAAAAAGTTATTGGTAAAATGAAATCATGTCATGATCATAACTGTCACGCCCCTAATTTTAGGACACGTGAAACACATATACTATGTGCATATATTTTTCATAGACATTAATATTCCAATATCTACGATGTCAAATTTTCAATTTGAGGTCTCTAAGTAAGATTTTCAGAGTTTACCTTTTTCTAAGATTTTCTACTTCAGATCTACGACGATTCAACGGCTAATTTGACAACTTAATCGGTCAAAACTATAGTATTCTCCATCCTAAATCCAGTGGCACCCTCAGTTTTGAGATCGAAAACCAATAGGTACTCCAGATCTAGAGAGAAAATTAAATGTTATTATTCATTAATATTCACTATTTATGGAAAGTTTCTGAGTTCTGCATCTTCTGCTTTTGTTTAGATTTCAATTTATTTTATTTATTTATTATTATTTAATAATTAAATATTTAGGATTATTATTTATTTTATTTTATACCTATTCATATAAATACCGTTTTTCATCTTAAAATATCCCATAAATTTCAAAAAATGTACATTATTGCAAAACTTTAGTTGCAATATCAAATCAAGACTTTTCTCGATTAAATTTTAATAAAAAAATTACAAAATAAATATCTTTATGTATAATAAAAGAAAGAATATTTCTAAAATTAAAACAAAAATTTATTAGAGGTCAATATAATCATTTTAAGCAAAACAATAATTATTTAGTTTAAAATATACTTACTTTTAATAAAACATAATCATTTTTAAACAAATAAAAATATATATTTTTATACCTAAACATTATTATTTAAAAATAAAAATTTCAGGATATTAAATTCTTCTCCCGGTAAGAAATTCGGTCCCCGAATTTCAACCCATCCTACCATATGTAGGAAATGAAGTCAAGACATAACTCAGATTTACCAACCTTATTACTAAAATAATTGGGGATTTCTCTTATGCATGTCATCTTCTACTTTCCAGGTGGCTTCCTCACTTAAGTGATTTTGTCATATAAACATATCCGTAGAGATTCTCTTTCAGCCATAAGTTCTTCACTTATCAATCAATAATAATCATCGTTTTTTTCTCATAATTAAGCCAAGTTCTTGAAACCCAATAATATGAGAAGAATCTGATAGGTAATTTCTTAACATTAATGCAATAAAGATTGTACCAACATCACTTAATCTTGATGCAAAGTTAGATGATATATACTATGCATACTTTGTCCAAGATTTCAAAAGAGCCTATATACTAGAGCTTAACTTTTTCTTTCTTTCCAAACCTCATTACCTCTTCTATGGGTGAGTCCTTCAAGAATATTTGGTCACCAGCTGATAATTTGTAGTGCTCAACATTCCTGGTCCTTTAGACTTTTGACATGTATTGAGTTTCCTGTATTCTTTTTCTAATCAATTTCACTTTATCAATGACATCTTACAATAAATCTAACTCCACTGAGTCATTTAACAGAAAATTTGTAACACCTCTTACATAAGGCTTAAATCTTTTAATATCATTTTATTATAGACAAATTCTGCTAAGGAATCTCCCACCAATCTCAAAAACATATGCTTGAAGCATGCTCTCCAAGTTAGTATCATCAATTTAGGTAAGTCATATTCTATCTATTGCATGTTATTTCAAATTAGATTTCCAAAGTTTAACTTTACTCAATTCACTCACATAATTAAGAGACCTACGATGTTCATATAAAACCTCAAGCATATGTTTACTATCAGCCATACTATAATCTAACAAAGATCTTTTGTTTCAACTAAGGACAATAAATTTCTCCCAACTTTTACCAAAATTATATAAAGATACCTAAAACATAACTTCTAATGTATAAACACATCATTTAAATTTACTATCAGCCATACTATAATCTAACAAAGATCTTTAGGCTTTCTGAATAGCTCTCTTGAAACAAAATATTAAATTTTTACTTGCTGACATACCAAACAACGAAAAATATTTCACTTGTATCTTCTTTTTACCATTATGCTAATACAATTCGTTCATATCTTAATATATCCTTATTGCCCTAAGATTATCCATATTCACAATATATGGCTTCTTCTGAAATCTCATTTCTCAACATAATTCACATCTTATATACATCCTCGATACTAGACTTAACTTAACATGGTATAAACCCTTAACACAAATATCTTGATCACTTTGCACAATTTTCAAACATGGTTCTCAAAATATTCTCCATATTTCCAAATTAAGAGTTCAAAGATTAATTTGAATCCTACTTCCCATATTTTATTCATCAAGAACTTCAATACTACTAATTCACTTTATAACATTCCTCAAAGCACCATAAGGCCATCATCCATCGCTAACATGTCTACTACCTGCTCATCTCTATTCACTTCTCACACATTCATATATTTTAGTGAGATAGTATCCAAATCTCAAACATCACCCAAGTTACAATCTAGACATACGAAAATAGTCATAAATTTACATTACATATCCATATTATACAATCTATAAATTTAGAGACAAATTATAATTCTTTTCTCCATGCCATAATTTATGCCATTACTCACTCACTTATTAGGAAATCTACGATGTTTCATGTAAAACCTCAAATAGTGCCATTTGTATACTGGTTTGGTAGCTACTGTTATAAGCAAATTTAGTTAGGGTAAAAATCTCTTCCAGCTACCTTCAAAATCAAGCACACATACCCGAAGCATGTCTTCCAATATTTGGATAGTTTGCTCAAACTGTCCATCTGTTTGAGGATGGAAAACAGTACTAAGATTTAGCTTCATGCCCAAAACTTCCTGGAAGGCTCTAAAAAAACAAGTTATGACTGTAATCCTTGATCAGATATAATCGATATCAGTACCTCATGAAGTCTCACTATCTTATTTAAATACAAATTTTCATACTGCGCTACGTTATATGTGGTTTTCACTATGTTGATTTAGTCAACTTGTTAATGATCACTTAAGTCAAACCTTTGTTTTTTGTGTTTGCAATAGCCCTGTAACAAAATCCATAGTTATTCTCTATCATTTCTATTCAGGTATTTCTATTTGTTGATGTAACCTTGTAGGCTTTTGATGTTCTGTTTTTACCTACTGGCAAGTTAAACATCGAGAGACATAATCAACTATATCTTTCTTCATACTATCCTACCAATAAATTTCTTTTAAATCTTTATACATTTTATTTACCTCAAGATGAATGGTATATATGGATCTATGGGCTTCCTCTAAAATCTCTTCCTTATGTTCTTCTTTATTAGGTACACACAATCACTTGCCCAATCTCAAAATTCCTTTAGAGTTTACAGTAAATTCAACATCACTGTCATTCTTCACCTCTTCATTTTTCTTGCCTAAATAGGCATCCTCTTCCTTTGCCTTTTTCACCTACTCAACCAAAAATGATTGAAACTGTATGAGTTTCACATGTATCACCATACAGATAATGCCTCCAAACTTTGAGAGTAAAACCACTGCTGTCATTTCCAAATCATAAGTCAGATAATTTTGCTCATGTGGCTTAAGTTGTCAAGATGCATATGCATTGACTCGACCATATTGCATCAACACCCCTCTTAATCCAGTTCTCAATGCATCCCAATATACCGTGTATCCTTCGGTACCTAAAGAAATAGACAACACTAGCGCCGTAGTCAAACATTTCTTTAGTTTCTAGAAATTTCTTTCACATTCATCTTACTAGTCAAATATTATTGCTTTCCTTGTCAACCTCATCAAAGGAGCAGCAATTTTTGAAAAATATTTAACGAATCTACAATAATAACCTGATAAACCAATAAAATTACAAATCTTTGTAATTGTTATAGAATGTGGCTAATGCTGTACTGCTTCTACCTTCTTAGGATTAACTTGAAGATCATCCTTGATAATCACATGCCCTAGGAAAAATAACACTACTAAGGCAAAATTCACATTGTGAAAATTTAGGATGCAACTGGTATTCTCTTAGGGTTTACAAAGCTATCCTTAAATGTTGCTCATTCTTGTTAAAACTCTTTGATTATACCCAGATATCATCTATGAATCCAATAACAAATTGGTCTAAGAAATGTTTAAATACTATATTCATCAAATCTATGAATGTAACTGGGGAATTTGTTAAATCAAAATGGAATTACTAATAACTCATAGTGCCATACCGTGTTCTAAAAGCAGTTTTCGAAATGTCCTTTTCCCTTATCTTCAATTAATGATACTTAGATCTCAAATCAAATTTTTTTTATACATTGAGCACACTATAGTTGATCAAAAAAATATCTATCCGAGATAATGGGTATTTATTACCCACTGTCACTTTATTCAATTATCTGTAATCTATGCATAACTGTAGTGATACATCCTTCTTTTTCACAAATAAGAGTGGAGCACCTCAAGAAGAAATACTAGGGCGTATAAATCCCTTGTTTAACAAGTCTTGTAACTATTTTTTTTCATTCATTAAATTTAGTGGGTGCCATTCTATAAGGGGGTATAGAAACTAGTTGGTTTCCAGGAAGTAAATTAATACCAAATTCTATTTTACATTTCGAGGTAATACTGGCAATTTCTCAGGAATTACATTAGAAAATTCTCTAACCACTGGAACTTGATTTACACTGGTATACTTTATATCAACATCTCTCACCACTGCCAAATATCATTGGCACCTTTTTGTAATCACTTATGGGATGTTAAAGCATATATTAGAGTACTAGGTATCTCACTACAATCTTCTTGTGTCAAGAAAGAATATTCTCTAGAAATATTGAATTTAATCACCTTAGGATGATATTCTAAAATGAAATGACATAATGCCAACCAATCCATTCCCAATATCACATCAAAGTGTACCATATCTAAACAGCCAGTTAAAACAGATATCATTTTCAAAAACGATCATAATTGGCATTTGTCTCAATTCTTTAAATTCTCTGGCACGCCTATCTCTTTTCACTTTTAGGTAGAAATTGACCCATAGATATTTCTTAAGATACCACGATATTCAATCAATCTTATACCATGAAATTTAACAACTTGGAATAGAAAGAAAATTGAAACCATATAATGTAACAACTCCATTTAAGTAACAATTTTTTTTAAATATCATGAAGTTATTACCTCGTTACAACTTAATTCAAAATAACATTTATTTAATTTATACAATACAGAGTTTACATACATATCATTAATCAATAACATCCGTACAAAAGTCTAACACATATATAATTACATCTTATTCATCCCTGTTGACCAGTTCTGGAGATACGGGTACGGGTGGTTACACCGTCACCGGGATCTTAGTCAACTCGACCATAGACACCATATATATTACTGGGATCAACTCAAAATAGAGTAACTTGATCCAACATATGCTAAAAGCCAGTGCCATAGAGAAAATTTGCATAATTATTGTTCTGCACATGACATGGAAATATAGTGAGAATTAAATCTCAGTAAGTTCAACAATAAATCATCATCAATATAGCTCATCAGGTCATGTTCATCTGTATAAACTATAGCAAATATCTTTGGTCACATGAATGCACTATATCTATACACATCAGAGTTATACAATAATGACATGTATGACAAGATTACCCATTTTAAGAATATCATATGATGACTATCAATTTATTCTCATATCAAGCTACCTCAGTCAAGGTGAGTATTTTCTACTCTCCAATACGGGCTTTTCTCGCTCCGTCCGACATGGCACACTTTCTCTTTTTTTGCTCATTAGCATAATCATAACTGTTGGTAGGGCATCCCCTACTAGTGCACCACATGGATTGCCATGTGACCGTGCTCACTTTTCACAATGATAGCCAAAAATATGCTTTCAATAACAAGTATGTTCATCAAAATATAATTATTACCAAAAATCATTGGTAATCATGCCATGAACATAACCATTTCAAATATCACTTTATAAAATATTTCCATGTCAAAATTTCACACTTAAGATGGTAAGAAGTTCATACAATGGCAATGGCTATGGCATATACTAGTCATTTATTATTTTCATTTATAAGATTCTTCTTTTTTAAATATTAATTTTATTTCTTTATTTTCTTGATGCAGGTTTTCATTCTATCTGACCTTCTCTTACTAATCAGAGCAGAACTCCCTCAATTTAACTCTGATGTAGGTGATCTTGATGTCAACTTAAAGATAAAACAATTATCCAAAACTATTATGTTGAACAGTTTAGCGAAATATTAAGAAATCAATGTGATATTACTCCCTTAAATTATAGGTTATTTCTTCTTGGGTAGGTTCTGACCTGTACCTACTAAATTGTCCATATTTCCATCATAAGAATTCCAAATTAAGTGATTGCAGTGGTTAAAAATTCGTGACACATGTAGCAATAATTTTTATGTTAATCATTTATTTTAATTCCCTACAGAGTGTTCCCAGAAATTAAAACACAGAAGCTATCCTAAAATATTCTTCCCGGGTTAACCAATTTATGACTACTGCATACTAATCAGAACATATCTGCCTCACACAGACTCCAAATTAAATTATTCCAATGGCTAAAAATCCGTGATAGATATATATATATAATTCTTATGTTAACCATTTATTTTAATTCCCTATAGTATGTTTCCATAAATTAAAACACAGAAGCTATCGCAACATATTATTTCCTGATTAACCATTTTCTGAACACTGATTACTAATCGGACCATATCTACCTCATATGGACTCCAAATTTAGTGATTTCAGTGGCTAAAAATCCTTTAGACATATATCTACATTTTCATGTGAACCATTTGTTTTAATTCCTTACCCATTCTTTTCAGAATTTTAAAAACAGAAGCTTAAAATTTTGCCATCCATAGCCATACCTGTGCAGAACTATCTACACCAGCCTAAGTATTCAAACATACATAATATGTAACATGATATAGCAACATCTATGACCAATCATCAAAGTTCTAAGATCAAAATCTCATATAAATATTACAAGTTTCAAATCTTTTCTTCAAAAAGAAATATGGTTAAACTTACCTTGAGCACTTAGTCCTCCAGACTTCTCCTTCCTCTTTCTTCCTTTCTTCCTCTCCTTTCCTCACTCTACCTTGCTTCTATTTTTCCTCTCCCTCACTTGGACGAAAATTGTAATGTTATAGGGGTGGGTTTTGCTTAAATAGACCACTAAATAATTCACCTTTCATGATCATGGGTCTACCTTATCACAATTAGGATACACTTGGTTGAATTTTTGGAAAACAAACAACTCATGTTCTTGTCTTCCTCTTCCTTAGTCAAGATATGCATAGGAAAAGGAGATTTGTATTTTGAAAATTATGATATTATGTTCTTAAGATAAGGGACAAGCTCCCTTTGATTTAAAGATTCATTTCCTTTTTCTTTTGTCTTAATCAATTATGATAAATTTTCCTTTTTAAGTGGCAAATTTCTAGCCCTTGAATCTCCATTATTTGGTTGAAATTATTTGTGTGGGATAGAAATTTTTTGTCCTAATGTCATGTATTATCGTACCACTTGCTAAAATTATGAGTGTAGGATATAGATGTTTTGTCCTAAAGCCTTGTATTATCATACCACTTGCTAAATTTTTGTCTTAAAACCATGTAACCTAATCTTTATTATATTATCACATGATTTATTTTATTTTATTTTTCCTCTTGGATTTGGGCTTATTCCTACCCATTTCCTTTGCTTTGGATAAAATTCTACCTTTCTTGAAGCACTTGGACACATTTTCATAATTTTTGGGCTATTTATCCAATTTTTATATCCTAGTCCAAGTCTATGTTTTATTTCTTGTTTAGGTTATCCAATGGGCTTGCTAGAAACTTATGTGAATTGGAAAAACTCTATATCAAGTGTCCATAGGTGAAAGTCCAATGTATGGGTGAATATGTTAAACTTAGTAAGTTTAGTTCTTGAATTAGGAAAAATTACCCTAATCCAATGTTTTCTTGAAATTTTAAGACCTTTACTTGTTTTAAAAAATTTATCTTCCTTACCCAAGAATTTCACCTTTCTTTAGTATATTATTTCTAATTTTTCTTCTTAGGTTTTCTCTCTTTACCTATTCCATTAATGTTAGAACATTTTTATGCATCCACGTAAGGTGAAGAATTTCTAAGGATTATATTTCCTTAGATATCTAAAAATTGTCTAATAAATTTTATTTCCTTAATTAAATATTTATGTACCTTAAAAAGAAATGAAATTAGGGATGTTACTTTGAATACTTTTGTATTTTTATTAATTTATGAAATGAAATTAGGGATGTTACATATAGAATCCCTCAACAGCACCTGAAGTATAAATATGTCCAGCTCATATCCATACTAAAGATCCTACTAAAGAATCCTTTGCTCTAATAGCCACAGGGAAACCTAATGCTCTGATACCAACTTGTCACGCCCCTAATTTTAAGGCACGTGAAACATATATACTATGCACATATATTTCCCATAGACATGAATATTCCAATCCTTTATCATGGAAACAGATACATATAGGTTCTCCAATACATATACCATATACAGAACAAGTCCATAAACATCAGAGTAACAACAAAAGTAGGGATCCTACCTATGGTATATAGAGCATACTCTAGAGTACAAGTACAATATAAATCAAAATCTACGAGCCTTGGAAACAAAATAGGGTCACAGAGAAAATGTCGCCTAACCGATCATGTCACGTCCCTAATTTAGGAACGCGAATAACTCTATTATCCAATAATTTTATCTTTATACATTTGCAAATAATTTTACAACATCATATATCAAGATAATGTCATAAGTTTCCAAGTTTGCAATACTGCTAATTATACATGCCAATTCTATGTCTCTCAGAGTAACAACGAAAACAAGGCCTGCCTGTGGCGTTCAGAGCAACTCTAGAGTACATTTATATTACAAACTAAAAACTGAGAGCCCAGAAACAATTTAGGCTCACCACAGATGTACGACACCTAGTCGATCAAGAAGCCCTGGAACCAAACTCTGAGTCTTTATCTGAAAACATATAAACCACGTGTAGTGAGTTCTACAACTCAGTGAGCAGATAACACCTCATATGACCTCTCAGGTCAACATATGGATGTACTCATATAAAAAAATTATCTCATCAAAAATTACACTTCAAAAGTACATCCATATGGGACCCGCATTTTCAAATATTCTCTGTTCAAAATTCTTAATCAGGCATTTCAAACCGTATGCAGTACTGAATAAACATTATTCAAATCATGTTCAAAATTATATTCAATACTGTAGAATCATTAACCAAATCATGTTATGCATCAAAACAATTCTCATAAAATATTCGGAGGATCCCGTATCAGAACCACCATACTAGAGTTTGACCCCTTCCGTACTTTGGTGGTATAGGATTTGCCTAAACTCAGCATCCCGCTGAGGTTTGACCTACTACCATTCAAGAGGACACACGAAGAGACTCTGTATAGGTCTTTCCCAAGCACACAGCAGGGGAAGGCAAATAACATCTCATATAAATGGCATCTTGCCATCATATAACTAGCATCTCGCCCATATATAGTAGGCATTCCGCTCTTTATTCACATATAATCTCCTGTGTGTTGGCCCTCATACGAGGCTAGCACCACCTCCCTTACTAGCTGAGGTAATCAAGATGCGCACTAGGGCTAACATCACCTGCTGTTAGCAGACAGTGTTTCCAATAGGATTCCTCCACAGAAAATACCATATGCACATATGCCATATAATCCAGTATAAATTTCTCAATATAAAACAGACTTTTTTGTCTCAGTATATTCATCTGTCAAAACTTCCCAATCAGGGGAAACATATAATCATACCCATATCCGAGGCAAACGTATCACTTTATAAATCAACGTCACATGCATAACATAATTTCTTTGCCGTGTAATGCGAAATACATTTAAATATCACATGGTCAATGTGTATCAAAATTTATTTCAAAATTCATACTCTTCTTGAACTAAATATCATATTTCAACCATTTCAGATATTTCAAACCTTTTCAGAAACATATAAAAGTATAAATCACATGTAATCATACTCATTTACCAATGTAAAGTTCAAGAAGAGTAAAAATAAGCCATAGGAAGAATTATCTACTCACAGGGTAAGGGCTCCAGATTTGACAGCCCTAAAATGCACTTTTCCAATGTCAATTTGATCAAATAGACCTCGAAAATGTATCCGGAGGGTCCAAAAATCAAGATAGCAACTTTGGAAACTTTGTCACTATTCACCGCCGGAAAAAACTATTAATTGTCACTATTCATGTCGAAAAATACTATTCAACACACTATTCATCGCTATAAATCACTATTCACCGCCACATAAAAAGTTATGAAATGACCAAAAAAAATTCATATCCTAAGGTTTATCTAGCTCCTGAATCCATCTACAGTGTCAGCATTTGAATCAGAGGTCTCTAAATAAAAGTTTTAGAAGTTACCTATTTCTGATATTTTCTACTTTAGATATACGGCGATTCAATAGTTAATTTGAAAAATTGATCAGTCAAAATCATAGTATTCTTCGTCATGAATCCAGTAATACGTTCAGTTTTGAGATCGGAAGCCAATAGGCACTCCAGATTTAGAGAAAAAATTGAAGGTTACTATTCACTCACTATTCATTTCTCGATTTTTTTTCTCGATTTGCAAACGGCATTCTCCCCCGGTTTCCTTTCATTTTATCTTTTTTTTAATAATAATTATTATTATTTAATAATTAATAATAATATTTCTTTTATATAAATTCATATAAATTTTGTTTTTCATCTTAAAATATCCCAAAAATATCTAAAAATTTACATTCTCATAAACCTTTAGTTAAACTCTTAAATCACGATTTTTTTTTATAAAAATCATAATAAAACAAATCTCAAAATAAATATCTTTATACATAATAAAAGAAAGAATATTTCTAAAAATATAACAAAAATTCATTAGAGGCCAATATAATTATTTTAAGCAAAACAATAATTATTTTACTTAAAAATCCACTTACTTTTAGCAAATAATAATCATTTCTAAACAAATAAAAATATATTGCTTAGAGCAAAATACTATCATGTAAAAATAAAAATTATGCGCCAAAACGTAAATTCTCATATTTTCTTTATACTTCTTTAACCCATGTAGTAAATATACATATTTTCTACGGTTCTTATCTCTATTTTCAAAATTACGCACCAAAACGTAAATTCTCATATTCTAAATTTTCTTTAATTTAAATTTTCGTTAAATTTTACGGTTATTACATTCTTTCCCCTTAAAGAAATTCGGTCCCCGAATTTCATCACCTTAATTGCAGATAAATCCTAACCTCATTGTTCAAACAAATGCGGATATCTGGCGCGTATATCCTCCTCTCTTTTCCAAGTAATTTCCTCAGAAGAGTGATTTTTTTCCATATCACCTTCACTGCAGGTATTTCTTTTGACCGTAAATTCTTTACTTGTCTATCCACTATTGCTACTAGTTGTTCCTCATAGGTTAAATCTTCATGTAACTGAATCTGTGGACACTATAATAATTTTTTTTTCTTTTACTTATTATTATACAATATAAAGTTCACATACACATCATTAATCAAAACGTACGTACAACATTTCAAACACATAAATATCTACATCTTATTTATTATGGTTGACAATTTCTGGAGATTCAGATGCGAGTGATTGCACCTTCACCGGGATCTGTGCCAACTCGCCCACAAACATTTTATTTAGGATCCGCCCATCATAGAATAACTCGATCCAACGTGCACTAAAAGCCAGAGCTATAGAAAAAATCTGCATAACTAATTTTTCTGAACATGACATAAAAATATAGTGAGAATTAAATCCCAGTAAGTTCAACAAGAAATCATTATCAATATAGTTCATCACGTCATGTTCAGCTGTATAAACTACAGTAAATAACTTTGGTCACATGAATGCACTATATCTATGCACATGAGAATCGTACAGTAATGACATGTATGACAGGATTAATTATTTTCATAATATCATATGATGACTATCAATTTAATCTCATATCAAACTACCCCGGTCAGGGTGAGTATTTTCTACTCTTCGGTACGGGCTTTTCTCGCTCCGTCCGACATGGCACACTTTCTCTTTCTTTTCTCATTAACATATTCATAACCGTTGGTAGGGCGTCCCCTACTGGTGCACCACACGGATTGCCATGTGACCATGCTCATTTCTTTTCTTTTCATAATGATAGCAAAAAATATGCTTTCAATAACAAGTATGTTCATCAAAATATAACTATTATAAAAAATAATTGGTAATCATGCCATGAACATAACCATTTCAAATATCACTTTATAAAATATTTCCATGTCAAAATTTTACACTTAAGATGGTAAGAAGTTCATACAATGGAAATGGCTATGGCTATATTAGTCATTTATTATGTTCATTTATAAGATTCATCTTCTTTTTAAATATTAATTTTATTTCTTTATTTTCTTGATGCAGGTTTTCATCCTATCTAATCTTCTCTTAGTAAACAGTACATAACTCCCTCAATTTAACTCCGATGTAGGTGATCTTGGTGTCAATTTCAAGATAAAACAATTATCTAAAACTATTATGTTGAACATTGTAGCGAAATAGTAATAAATCTAGGTGATATTACTCCCTCAATGTATAGGTTATTTCTTCTCGGATAGGTTCTGCCCTCTACCTACTAATCTGTCCATATTTTCTTCATAAGAATTCCAAATTACGTGATTTCAGTGGCTAACATTCCGTGACACATATATCTATAATTTATATTTTAACCATTTATTTTAATTCCTTATAGAATGTTCTCATAAATTAAAACACCGAAGCTATCAAAACATATTCTTCCTTAATTAACCATTTTCTAACCTTTGTTTACTAATCGGAACATATTTACCTCATATGAACTCTAAATGGAATGATTCCAGTGGGTAAAAATCTGTGACACATATATATATAATTCATATGTTAACCATTTATTATAATTCCTTATAGAATGTTCCCAGAAATTAAAACACCGAAGCTATCCTAACATATTCTTCCCTAATTAACTATTTTCTGATCTTTGTTTACTAATCGGAACATATCTACCTCATATGAAATCTAAATGGAATGATTCCAGTGGCTAAATATTCGTGACACATATATCTATAATTCATATGTTAACCATTTATTTTAATCCCTTAGAGAATGTTCCCATAAATTAAAACACCAACACTATCCTAACATATTCTTCTGTAATTAACCATTTTCTGACCTTTGTTTACTAATCGGACCATATCTACCTCATATGAACTCTAAATGGAATGATTCCAGTGGCTAAAAATCCGTGAGACATAAATATACATTTGTTATGTTAACCATTTGTTTAGATTCCCTATAGAATGTTCCTAGAAATTAAAACACAAAAGCTTAAAATTCGGCCACCCATAGCCATACCCATGCAGAACTATCTACACCAACCTAAGTATTCAAACATACATAATATGTAACATCATATAGCAACATCCATGACCAATCATCAAAGTTCTAAGATCAAAATCCCATGTAAATATTACAAGTTTCAAAATTTTTCTTCAAAAAGAAATATTGTTAAACTTACCTGTAGCACTTAGTCCCTTAGACTTCTCCTTCCTCTTTCTTCCTTTCTTCCTCTCGTTTCCTCACTCTACCTTGCTTCTATTTTTCCTCTCCCTCACTTGGATGAAATTCCAATGCTGTAAGGTTGGGTTTTCTTATATAGACCACCAAATAATTCACCTTTCATGGTCATGGGTCTACCTTATCACAATTAGATTACACTTGGTTGAATTTTTGGAAAACAAACAACTTATGTTCTTGTCTTCCTCTTCCTTAGTCAAGATATGCATAGGAAAAGGAGATTTGTATTTTGAAAATTATGATAATATGTTTTTAAGATATGGGACAAGGTCCCTTTTATTTAGGGATTCATTTACTTTTTTTTCTTTTGTCTTAATCAATTATGATAGGTTTGCCTTTTTAAGTGGCAAATTTCTAGCCCTTGAATCCCCATTATTTGGTTGAAATTATTTGTGTGGGATAGAAATGTTTTGTCCTAATGCTATGTATTATCATACCACTTGCTAAATTTTTGTCTTATTGCCATGTCACCTAATCTTGATTACACTATTATTTCATCACTTTCATTTTATTTTTATTTTTATTTTTCTTCTTGGGTTTGGGCTCATTCTTGCCCATTTTCTTTATTTTGGTTAAAATTCTACCTTTCATAATGGGCTTGGTCACATTTTCATGATTTTTGGGCTACCGGTCCAATTGCTATATCCTAGTCCAAGTTTATGTTTTATTTCTTCATTGGGCTTTCCTATTGGCTTTCTAAAAATTCATGTGAAGTAGAAAAACTCTATATGAAGTGTCCATAGGTGAAAGCCCAATTTATGGGTGGAGATACAAACTTAGTAACTTTTGCTCTTAAATTAAGAAAAACTACCCTAATCCAATATTCTTGACATTTTAAGACCTTTACTTACTTCACAAAAATTTATCTTCCTTGCCTAAGTTCTTTAGCATGCTTCTTTCTAATATTTTCTCTTAGGTTTTCTTTCTTTACCTATTCCATTAATATTAGAACATTTCTATACATACACATAAGGTGAAGAATTTCTAAGGATTATATTTCCTTAGATATCTAAAAATTGTCTAATAAATTTTATTTCCTTAATTAAATATTTATGTACCTTTATCAATAAAAGAAATGAAATATGTATATTACTTCGAATACTTTTGTATTTTTATTAATATATGAAACAAACTTAGGGATGTTACAGACACTGTATAACATGTGTAGGATCCGGTAAATATTTTGGTAACATAGACACATGAAAAATTGGATGGACATTACCCAATTTTGGTGGTAAAGCCAAACAATAAGCCACTGAACCAATCCTATAAAGAATTCAAATGGTTCTATATACCAAGGGTGTAACTTCCCTTTCTTTCCAAATCTCATTACCTCTTTCATTGGTGCGTCCTTCAAGAATATGTAGTCACCAACTGATAATTTCTAGTGCTCAACATTCATGGTCCTTATAGACTTTTGACTAGTATTGAGTTACTTGTATTTATTTTCTAATCAATTTTACTTTATACAAAGTACTCAAATCTTTCTTTCGCTTCCAATATAGTAACATAAAATTCTAACCTCTTCAATTCCACTTTACCAATCCTAGCACCTTAAAGGGTTTCATAACAAATGTACACACATAAAATTTATAATCTTGAACTATCCCAAATTTTACATAAAGGACTTCATCTTAGTATGCCTTAACCCATTAGTACATATACCTAGATCACTTATGCTCTGTTGGGACGTTATTTGAAAATGTTCTACACACACCCACTTTGGTAGGCCAAACTAATTCACTTAAACTTTACTTTCCACATTCCTTCATCAAGGAGTTCTAACATCATTGATTCTTCTAGTACATTTTTAAATTATCATAAAAGTTTCTCAATTGATTCTTTTCAAATAAACCTTTCGATATACTTTCGGTAGCTAAAATCACTAATTACATTGTAAGAAATTTAATGTTTAAGTACCACCAAAAATTTTCACTATCAACACTTCCAAATAAAAATTATGATCACTAATTCCCTTGTCTCATTTTGCCTATGCTCACATAAATCCCACATATCTCAAATCCTCTCTTTAAAACATTTTCTTAATGCTTCCAATTTCCAAACAATTTACCCTATAATCACATACATTTAGTTTCACCCACATAAATTCATACACCATCCAATTCACCAATTTCCAACAAAAAGAATTGACCAATAACTTAAATTACATAACTTCAACACATAGCATAAAATTTAAATACAAAATATTATTCAACCTCATATTATAAGTTTTGCTATTTACTTACATTATTTTTGGACATGTCCATATTTCCACATTAAGAGTTCAAAGATTAATTTAAATCCTACTTCTCATATTTTCTTCCTCAAGATCTTCAATACTACTAATTCTTTTTATTACATTCGTCAAAACACCATAAGGCTATCATCCGTCCATTCTTTACAAACTTTTTATTACTTTAACCTACTAACCTCTTGGACACCAAAATAACTGAGTTGAAGAGAAAATAAATTAACTTTTCTTGTAATGAGGGAAAAGAACTTTGCATTTAATGCCAAACATTAATGTAGGATAATGCAACCGAAAATTTGGAATTCATAATAGAGCATGGTGTCAAAATAGGAAGTCAGAAATTTGGATGAAGCATTGAAATAAAATTAAAATCGGTGGCCATAATTTTTGAAAATCTGTAAACAAAATCTAGCTGCTATTTCAGCAAAAATCGGTGGCTGCAAATTTTGAATATATGTGTCAAAATCTACTTTAAATTTGTTGGTATTCGGTGGAAAGATAGCACATGGAAAAAGAAATATTTCTGAGCTTATAAAAGTCTATGAAAATCAAAGAATACGTAGTTAACTGGTAAGATGTAGTTGATTGCTTCTAAATAGATGTCATCAATCAACTGTAAAACAACCAGTCCAAATTAAAATTTCTCAGAATAGCTAGTCGATTTAATAATACCGATAGTCTACTAGCAAGAACATTGAGAAAAGAAAAAAAATGTCCCTCTTCACTAATTATTTGGTTTGCATCTTCATTTTTTTTTTCATTTTTTTATAAAGACGCCTATCGTCTACAACTTTCCTACATGACTCAAGACATTAATCCTTCATCATGGACAACAAGAAAAAGACAATTTCCTGGTGATATCTTAACCTTATTCCCTACATGCTTGCCGTCATTTTTGAAAATTTCATCTTCAATTTACCTGATATCCATCAATCACTCACATAGTTATTCTAATTATGCCCGGCATATTCACATAGCTATCATATGTATGTCTTTCTCCAAATTCTATAAATATACATGTTAGTATCTTTACTTTCATACTCAAAATTAAAGTGCGTACAACTATGGAGGGACTCGCATTCCGTCAGTTTTGACATATTTGTATCTTTTGTGGTTCTAGTCCTGGGAAAGATGGAGAATATGTGAAAGCAGCACAAAACCTGGGTATGGTGCTAGCCAGGAGAAAAATTCATTTAGTTTATGGTGGAGGTAACTGTGGGTTAATGGGGTGTGTGTCTACAGCTGTGTACATGTAGGAAGATGTCAAGTTCTAGGTATTATTCCTACAGCTCTAGCTGCATCCAACATCATAGGAAAGACAATTGGGGAAGAATTTAGTGTTGCTTCCATGCATGAGCACATGGCTAGAGTAATGAGCAATGTTGATGTCTTCATTGCTTTACCAAGGGATTTTGGTACTTTAGAAGAAATTTTTCAAATAGTCTCTTGGGCACAACTAAATATGCATCACAAACCGATAGGTTTGTTAAATGTTAACCACTTCTTTGATAGTCTGTTGTCATTTCTTGATCATGTTGTGGAACAAAGGTTTATCCCACACTCAGCACGATAAATTCTCATCTCGGCTTCAAATGCTGAGGAGTTAATTGATGCTTTACAAGCATATGTTCATGTACCTGATCCAATTACAACTCAAATAGAATGGACAACAGACAACAGTAGAAAGCATAAATTGGACTTGGATCTTCATCTGTAACTATAGCAAGATGTGGACATCACTGTACCACTTTTACTTTCTCAAGGTTATATTATATACCATCTTGCTAGCCACATACCTTAAGAAAGTAATATGACTAATTCAAAATTCGTATGTTGAGAACTTAGCATATAGCTGATACTCCCTTGGAGTTCGTAAAACTATCTTTAAATATTGCTTATGATCCTCTGAACTCTTGGAATATTCTAGTATATCCTCAATAAATATAATAACAACTTGATTCAGGGATGGCTTAATTACTTATTCATTAAATTTATGAATGTAGCTGGGGCATTTGTCAATCCAAATGACATAACTAAAAGCTCAGTGTCTATGCCGACTCCTGAAAGAAATTTTTGTAATATCCTCTTTTCTTATCCTTAATTGATGATATCTAGATATCAAATCAAGTCAATTTTTGAAAAATGTTGAGCACTTTCTAACTGGTCAAATAGATCATCTATACGAGGTAATGAGTATTTATTCCACATTGTCACTTTATTCAACTGTCTATAATCTATGCATAGTCATAGTGATCCATCTTTCTTTTTCAAAGATAACTAGAGACTCGAAGTAAAAGTATTAAGGCTTTTAAATCCCTTGTCTAACATGTCTTGTAACTATTCATTTTTCAGTTCTTTAAGTTCAGTGGGTGCCATTCTATATGGAAATATAGACACTGGTTAGGTTCCAGGAAATAAATCAATACCAAATTCTATTTATTGTTTGGGGTAATCCTGGCAATTTCTCAAGAATTATATCAGAAAATATTCTTGGCACCTTTTTGTAATCACTTGTGGGATAGTAAAATAGAGATTAGGTTACTGGGTATCTCACTACGATTTCCTTGTATCAAGAAAGAAAATTGTCCAAGAATATTGAATTTAATCACCTTAAAGTGACATTTCAAAATGACATGACATAATGTCAACTAATCCATTCTCAATATCATATCACAGTCTACCATATCTAGACAAATGAGTACAATGGATGTCACATTCAGAAACCATCATATTTGGTATCTGTCTCAATTCCTTAAATTCTTTAAGACGCATATCTCTTCCACTTTCAAGCTATAATTGATCCATAGATACTTCTTAATATGTCACAATATTCTATCTTATACTATAAACTTTAGCAACTTGGAATAAAAAGGAATTTGAAACCCTATAGAATCCCTTAGCAGCACCTGAAGTATAAATATGTCCGACTCATATCGATACTAAAGGTCCGACTAAAGAATCCTTTGCTCTGATAGTCACAAGGAAACCTAATGATTTGATACCAACTTGTCATGTCCCTAATTTAGGAATGCGAATAACTCTATTATCCAATAATTTTATCTTTATCCATTCGCAAATAATTTTACAACATCATATATCAGGATAACGTCATAAGTTTCCAAGTTTGCAATACTGCTAATTATACATGCCAATTCTATGTCAATTAGAGTTACAAAGGAAACAAAGATCCTGCCTGTGGCATTCAAAGCAACTCTAGAGTACATTTATATTACAAATTAAACACTGAGAGCCCAGAAACAATTTAGGCTCACCACAGATGTACGACACATAGTCGATCAAGAAGCCGTAGAACCAAACTATGAGTCTTTATCTGAAAAACATATAAACCACATGTAGTGAGTTTTACAACTCAGTGAGCAGATAACACCTCCTATGACCTCTTGGGTCAACATATGGATGTACTCATATAAAAAAATTATCTCATCAAAAATTACATTTCAGAAGTACATCCATATGGGACCCGTATTTTTAAATATTCTCTGTTCAAAATTCATAATCAGATATTTCAAACTGTATGCAGTACTGAATAAACATTATTCAAATCATGTTTAAAATCATATTCAATACTGTAGAATCATTAACCAAATCATGTTATGCATAAAAAAATTACTCATAAAATATTCGGAGGATCCCGTATCAGAACCACCATACTAGAGTTTGACCCCTTCCGTACTTTGGTGGTATAGGATTAACCTAAACTCAGCATCCTGCTGAAGTTTGCCCTACTACCATTCAAGAGGACACACGAAGAAACTCTGTATGGGTCTTTCCCAAGCACACAGTAAGGGAAGGCAAATAACATCTCATATAACTGGCATCTCGCCCATATATAGTAGGCATTCCGCTCTCTATTCACATATAATCTCCTGTGTGTTGGCCCTCACACGAGGCTAGCACCACCTCCCCTACTAGCTGAGGCAATCAAGGTTCGCACTAGGGCTAACATCACCTGCTGTTAGCAGACAGTGTTTCTAATAGGATTCCTCCACAGAAAATACCATATGCACATATGCCATATAATCCAGTATAAATTTCTCAATATAAAATAGAATTTTTAGTCTCAGTATATTCATCTGTCAAAACTTCCCAATCAGGGGAAACATATAATCATACCCATATCCGAGGCAAACTTATCACTTTATAAATCAACGTCACATGCATATCATAATTTCTTTGCTGTGTAATGCAAAATACATTTAAATATCCCATGGTCAATGTGTATCAAAATTCATTTCAAAATTCATACTCTTCTTGAAGTAAATATCATATTTCAACCATTTCAGATATTTCAAACCATTTCAAAAACATATAAAAGTATAAATAACATCTAATCATACTCATTTATCAATGTAAAGTTCAAGAAAAGTAAAAACAAGCCATAGGAAGAATTATCTACTCATAGGGTAAGGACTCCGGATTTGACAACCCTAAAATGCACTTTTCCAATCTCAATTTGATCAAATAGACCTCAAAAACGTATCCGGAGGGTTCAAAAATCAAGATAGCAACTTCGGAAACTTTGTCACTATTCACCGCTAGGAAACACTATTCATGTTAGAAAATTACTATTCACCGCAACTATTCATCACTTGAAATCACTATTCACCGCCACATAAAAAGTTACCAAATGACCGAAAAAAATTCATATCCTAAGGTTTATCTAGCTCCTGAATCCATCTACGGTGTCAAAATTTCAATCAGAGATCTCTAAGTAAAAGTTTCAGAAGTTACATTTTTCTAAGATTTTCTACTTTAGATCTACGGCGATTTAACGGTTAATTTGAAAAATTGATCGGTCAAAACTGTAGTATTCTTCGTCCTGAATCCAGTAACACCTTTAGTTTTGAGATCGGAAGCCAATAGGCACTCCAGATCTAGAGAAAAAATTGAAAGTTACTATTCACTCACTATTTATTTCTCAATTTTTTTTCCTCGATTTGCAAACGGCATTCTCCCCCGGTTTCCTTTCATTTTATCTTTTTTTTAATAATAATTATTATTATTTAATAATTAATAATAGGATTTTCTTTTATATAAATTCATATAAATTCTGTTTTTCATCCTAAAATATCCCAAAAATATCTAAAAATTTACATTCTCATAAACCTTTAGTTAAACTCTTAAATCACGATTTTTCTTGATAAAAATCGTAATAAAACAAATCTCAAAATAATATCTTTATACATAATAAAAGAAAGAATATTTCTAAAAATACAACAAAAATTCATTTGAGGCCAATATAACTATTTTAAGCAAAACAATAATTATTTTACTTAAAAATCCACTTACTTTTAGCAAATCATAATCATTTCTAAACAAATAAAAATATATTTCTTATAGCAAAATACTATCATGTAAAAATAAAAATTACGCGCCAAAACGTAAATTCACATATTTTCTTTATACTTTTTTAACCCATGTAGTAAATATACATATTTTCTACGGTTCTTATCTCTATTTTCAAAAATTTTTCTTTTATTCTAAATTTTCTTTAATTTAAATTTTCGTTAAATTTTACGATTATTACAGATCACCCATCTGAAGGGAAAAGATAAAAATATGTATTCTTATATGAAAAATATAGAAATATCGTGTAGTGAGTTTGACAACTCAGTGAGCAGATAATCCCTCCTATGACCTCTTAGATCAACATATGGATGTACTCATATATTAAATTTTATGACATTGAAAATTACAGTTCAGAAGTACATCCATATGGGGCCTGCATTTTCAAATATTCACAGTTCAAATCACATTCAAATATCTGTAACCCCATATGATACAATGTGATCTTTAGTCAAACTTCATAATGCATTAAAAATATTTCACATGAAAACATTAGGAGGATCCCATATCAGAACCACCATATCAGAGTTTTACCCCTTTCCTACTTTGGTGGTATAGGATTTGCCTAAACTCAGCATCCCGCTGAAGTTTTCCCTACTACCATTCAAGAGGATACGCGAAGGGACTATATATGGGTATTTCCCAAGCACACAGCAAGGGAAGGCAAATCACATCTCATATAACTGGCATCTTGCCCATATAAGAGGCATCCCGCTCTCCTTCACATGTTATCTCCCGTGTGTTGGCCCTCACACAAGGCTAGCACCACCCCCTGCTAGATGGGTTATCAAGGTGCACCAGCGCTAACATCACCTACTGTTAGCAAACAGTGTTTCCAATAGGATTCCTCTACAGAAAATATCATATGCACATATGCCATATAATCCAGTATAAAATTCTCAATATAATACAGACTTTTAGTCTCAATATAAATTCATCTATCATAAATTCCCCATTCAGAGTTTATCATATGTACATGCCTTTTCTCGAGGCAATCATATAACTTTATAAATCATGCCACATGCATAAATATCCACTTTATCATTTAATGAGAAATACATGTGAAATCAGATACATCATGAGTTTAGAAATCTATTTTCAAATACTATACTCTTCTTGAACCATATTTCAAATTGTAAGCAAATCAGCTAATTTTAATGCATTTTAGATTCATATAAAAGTGTAAATATCTCTTAAACATAATCACATACATGTTCAAATATCAAGAAGAGTATAGGGCAAGTCATAGAAAGAATCATCTACTCATAGGGTAAGGGCTCCAGATTGGATAGCCGTAAATTGTACTTTTATCCATATTTGACTAAACAGACTTCAAAAACGTGTCTGGAGGGTCCAAAAATCAAGGAAATGACTTCGAAAACTTTGTCACTATTCATGGCCAAAAAATACTATGCAGTGCTGGAAAACACTATTCACCAAGAACAAAAAGTTATCAAATGACCGAATAGAATTCATATCCTAATTTTTATCTAGCTTCTGTATACATCTACGGGGTCAGATTTCCAATTTGAGGTCTCTACGTAAGAGTTTCAGAGTTTACCTTTTTTTGAGATTTTCTACTTCAGATCTACAGTGATCTAACGGCTGATTTGAAAAATTAATCGGTCAAAACCATAGTATTCTCCGTCCTAAATCCAGCGGTACCCTCAGTTTTGAGATCGGAAGCCAATAGGCACTCCAGATCTAGAGAGAAAATTGAAGGTACTATTCATTACTATTCACTATTCATGGAAAGTTTGAGCTCTGTGTCTTCTGCGTCTTCTGCTTTCGTTTATATTTCATTTTATTTTATTTATTTATTATTATTTAATAATTAAATATTTAGAATTATTATTTATTTTATTTTATACATATTCATATAAATACCATTTTTCATCTTAAAATATCCCAAAAATTTCTAAAAATTTACATTATTGCAAAACTTTAGTTGCAATATCAAATCACGACTTTTCTCGATAAAATTTTAATAAAAAAATTGCAAAATAAATATCTTTATGTACAATAAAAGAAAGAATATTTTTAAAAATAAAAAATTTATTAGAGGTCAATATAATTATTTTAAGCAAAACAATAATTATTTAGTTTAAAATATATTTGCTTTTAACAAAACATAATCATTTTTAAACAAATAGAAATATATTTTTTTATAGCAAAACATTATTATTTAAAAATAAAAATTTCAGGATATTACAATAACCATTTTTGAATATCACTTTATAAAATATTTTCATGTCAAAAGTATACACTTAAGATGGTAAAGAGTTCATGCAATGACAATGGCTAGGGCATACACTAGTTATTTATTATTTCCATCTAAAATATTCTTCTTCCTTTTGTAAATATTATTTTCATCTTTTCATTTTCTTTATGCTTGGCATCTAGTTAATTTTCTCCTACTTATATAATTTCCAACACATGTTCTCACAAATTTTATAGGGCATTCTTCTACAATTTGGTTTCTATTATTTCCTTATAGTTAATAAGGTTCATTTAGGATAGAAAAATATTTAAAATAATCTTTACCAACTCTCAACACGGCTAAGTCATGTTACAGGACACGGCCATCCTTGAAAAATACTTCAAACATATACAAAAACAACCCTGAACATGGCCTACCTGTGCTGAGACAACCCAGGACACGCCCTACGTGTCCTGTGACATTTCCTTCTTAATCAACCATATATCCCTCATACGAACTCCAATTGAGGTGATTCCAAATTCTATAAAAAGCTAAGACACTTATCTACAATGTTCATGTTAATCATATCTTTAGATTCCTTACTAATTATACCAAGAAAATTGAAAATAAAAATGCTTACATTTACCACCTTGTATTCTAGACTGATTCTGACCTTTACTCATTCCTCAGCCGTATCTCCCTCAAATGGACTCCAAATTAAGTGATTTTAGAGTCTATAGATCTGTGAGACATATATCTATATTTATTATGCTAAAAAGTTTCTTTAATTCCCTACATATTTTTCCCAAAATTTCAAACACAGAAGAATACTTAACAAATTCTTCCCTGGTTAGCTAGTTTTTGACCGCTGCTTACTAATCTGACCATATCTTCCTAATATGGATTCTAAATTGAATGATTCCAGTGGTTATATATATATATATATATATATATATATATATATACTTCATGTTAACTATTTATTTTAGTTCCCTATAGATTTTTCCCAAAAATTCTAACACAGAAACTTACCTAACAGATTCTTCCCTAGTTAACCATTTTCTAACCTCTGCTTACTAATCAGACTATATCTCCCTAATTTGAACTTCAAATTGGGTGATTCTAGTGGCTAAAAATCTGTGAGACATATATCTACATTTTTCATGTTAACCATTTCTTTTAGTTCCTAACTAATTCTTCCCATAATTTCAAAAACAGAAGTTTCCCTGGTTACTCCTAAATCTAGTTTTCTTAGCCTAGCCTTTCTTAAAGTTCTAGTTCATCATTTTATTAATTCATCTTCCATTTTTCTTCTAAATTTCCACCTAACCATAGAATTACTCATCTCAACATTTAATTATATTTCTTACTTAATTTAACATATTCCATCATCCACTTCAAAAGAAAAACAAAATTAAATCATGCATCACTAAGGGTGTTTCTCAACAGAAATTTCTCATGGTCTTCGCCTATGTGTTTAAGGCCATACTTATTTTACCAACCTAACCATCTTCCATCCATTTTTACCATATTCAAATATACATAACAGTAGAATAAAAGCCCTAAAATCTTTGCCACCCATAGCCATATATATGCAGAACTTTCCATACCAACCAACGTATTCAAATCATCCATCACACGCAAGATCAACATGTAACATGATATTGCAACATCCATGGCCAATCATCAAAGTTGTAACAACTCCATTTAAGTATCAAATGTTTTTTTAAAAAAAAACCATGAAGTTATTACCTCGTTACAACTTAACTTAATATAACATTTATTTAATTTATACAATACAGAGTTCACATACATGTCATTAATCAAAACATACGTACAACATATAAAACACATAAAAATCTACATCTTATTTATTCTGGTAGACCAATTCCGGAGATACATGTAACATCCCGTAATTTTTTAGATATTTTCCTTACAAATTCTTCACCTTACATATATGCATAGAAATGTTGTAATATTAATGGAATAGGTAAAGAAAGAAAACCTAAGAGGAAATATTAGAAATAAACATGTTAAAGAAAGGTGAAATTCTTAGGTAAAGAAAGATAAATTTTTGTGAAGTAAGTAAAGGTCTTAAAATTTCAAGAAGATCGGATTAGGGTAATTTTTCTTAATTTAAGAGCAAAAGTTACTAAGTTTAGTATCTCCACTCGTAATTGGGCTTTAACCTATAGACACTTTATATAGAGTTTTTCTACTTCACATGAATTTTTAGCAAGCCAATAGGATAGCCCAAGGAAGAAATAAAACATAGACTTGGACTAAAATATAGAAATTGGACCGGTAGCCCAAAAATCATGAAAATGTGACCAAGCCCATTATGAAAGGTAGAATTTTAACCAAAGTAAGGAAAATGGGCAAGAATGAGCCCAAACCCAAGAGGAAAAATAAAAATAAAAATAAAATTAAAGTGATGAAATATTGGTGTAATCAAGATTAAGTGACATGGCATTAAGACAAAAATTTAGCAAGTGGTGTGATTCTACATTCATCATTTTGGCAAGTGGCATAATAATACAAGGCTTTAGGACAAAAACATCTATATCCTACATTCATAACTTTAGCAAGTGGGTAATAATACATAGCATTACGACAAAACATCATTATCCTATACAAATAATTTTAGTTAAGTAAGGAAAATTCAAGGGCTAGAAATTTGCCACTTAAAAAGGCAAATCTATCATACTTGATTAAGACAAAAGAAAAAGGAAATGAATCCCTAAATCAAAGGGATCTTGCCCCATATCTTAAGAACATATCATCATAATTTTCAAAATACAAATCTCCTTTTTCTATGCATATCTTGACTAAGGAAGAGGAAGACAAGAACATAAGTTGTTTGTTTTCCAAAAATTCAACAAAGTGTATCCTAATTGTGATAAGGTAGACCCATGATCATGAAAGGTGAATTATTTGGTGGTCTATATAAGAAAACCCACCCTTACAACATTAGAATTTCGTCCAAGTGAGGGAGAGCAAAAATAGAAGCAAGGTAGTGTGAGGAAAGGAGAGGAAGAAAGGAAGAAAGAGGAAGGAGAAGTCTAGGGGACTAAGTGTTCCAGGTAAGTTTAACAATATTTCTTTTTGAAGAAAACCTTTGAAACTCAGAATATTTATATGAGATTTTGATCTTAGAACTTTGATGATTGGTCATGGATGTTGCTATATTGTGTTACATATTGATCTTGCATGTGATGTATGTTTGAATACTTAGGTTGGTGTAGATAGTTCTGCATGGGTATGGCTATGGTTGACAGAATTTTAAGTTTCGGTATTTTAATTTCTGGGAACAATCTATAAGGAATTAAAATAAATGGTTAACATAAGAATTAAAGATATATGTGTCAAGGATTTTTACCCACTGGAATCATTCCAGTTGGAGTCCATATGTGGTAGCTATGGCCTGATTAGTAGTCAAAGGTCAGAAAATGAATCATCAGGGAAGAATATGTTAGGATAGTTTCGGTAATTTAATTTCTGGGAATTATTGGTAGGGAATTAAAATAAATGGTTAACATAAGAATTAAAGATATGTGTGTCATGGATTTTTAGCCACTGGAATCATTCAATTTGGAGTCCACATGTGGTAGATATGGTCCGATTAGTAAGCCAAGGTCAGAAAATGGTTCATCAGGGAAGATTATGTTAGGACAGCTTTTGTATTTTAATTTCTGGGAATTATCTATATGGAATTAAAATAAATGGTTAACATTAAAGTTATATATCTATGTCTCATGGAAATATACCCACTGAAATTATGCAATTTGGAGTTCATATGAGGTAGATATGATCCGATTAGTAAGCAGAGGTCAGAAAACGTTTATTCAGGGAAGAGTCTGTTATTAATGCTTTAGTTTTTGAATTTCTGGGAATATTCTGTAGGGAATTAAAATAGCACGCCAACATAACAATTATAGATATATGGATCATGGATTTTTACCAACTGGAATAACTCAATTTGGAGTTCCAATTTGGGAGATATGGTCTAATTAGTCAGTAATGGTCAGAACCTATCCGAGAGGAACTATCCTATACTTTGAGAGAGTAATATCAACTTTGTTTCTTAATGTTTCGCTACAATGTTCAACATAATAGTTTTAGATAATTGTTTTATCTTAAAATGGACACCAAGATCACCTACATCAGAGTTAAATTGAGGGAGTTATGCTCTGATTAGTAAGAGAAGGTTAGATAGGATGAAAACCTGCATCAAGAAAATAAAGAAATAAAATTAGTATTTTAAAAAGAAGATGAATCTTAATAAATGACTAGTATAGCCATAGCCATTGCCATTGTATGAACTTCTTACCATCTTAAGTGTGAAATTTTGACATGGAAATATTTTATAAAGTGATATTTGAAATGGTTATGTTCATGGCATGATTACCAATGATTTATGGTAATAGTTATATTTTGATGAACATACTCGTTTTTGAAAGTATATGTTTTGCTATCATTGTGAAAAGAAAAGAAATGAGCACGGTCACATGACAATCCGTGTGGTGCACCAGTAGGGGATGCCCTACCAACGGTTATGATCATGATAATGAGAAAAAAAAGAGAAAGTGGGCCATGTCGGACGGAGCGAGAAAAGCCCGTACCGGAGAGTAAAGGATACTCACCTTGACCGGGGTAGCTTGAAATGAGAATAAGTTGATGGCCATCATATGATATTTTGAAAATAGTTAATCCTGTCATACATATCATTACAGTATGATTCTTATGGGCATAGAATATAATGCATTCATGTGACCAAAGATATTTTTCTGTAGTTTATACAGCTGAACATGACGTGATGAGCTTTACTGATGATAATTTATTGTTGAACTTACTGGGATTTAATTCTCACTATATTTCCATATCATGTTCAGAAAATTATTTATGCAGCTTTTGTTTCTAAGGCTCTGGCTTTTAGTGCACATTGGATCGAGGTACTTTATGTTGGGCAAATTTTAAAATCAAATAAGATGTTTGTGGTCGAGTTGGCTCAGATCCCGGTGAAGGTGCAACCACTCGCACCTGTATCTTCGGAATTGGTCAACCAAAATAAACAAGATGTAAATATCTATGTGTTTGATATGTTATACGTCTGTTTTGATTAATGACATGTATGTGAACTCAATATTGTATAATAATAAAGGAAAAAAAAAGAGGTTGTTACAATACAGGTGCGGGTGGTTGCACCTTCACCAGGATCTAAGCCAACTCGACCACAAACATTTTATTTGCTTCTGGGATCTGCCCAACATAAAGTACTCTATCCAACGTCCACTAAAAGCCAGAGCTATAGAAAAATTTGCATAACTAATTTTCTGAACATGATATGGAAATATAGTGAGAATTAAATCCCAGTAAGTTCAACAATAAATCATCATCAATATAGTTCATCACATCATGTTCAGCTGTATAAACTACAGAAAATATCTTTGGTCACATGAATGCATTATATCTATGCACATAAGAATCATATAGAAATAATATGTATGACAGGAGTAACTATTTTTAGAATATCATATGATGGCCAACAACTTATTCTCATTTCAAACTACCCCAGTCAGCGTGAGTATCCTCTACTCTCCGGTACGGGCTTTTCTCGCTCCGTCCGACATGGCTCACTTTCTCTTTCTTTTCTCATAATCCTAATCATAACCGTTGGTAGGGCGTCCCCTACTGGTGCACCACACAGATTGCCATGTGACCGTGCTCATTTCTTTTCTTTTGACAATAATAGCCAAAAACATGCATTCAATAACAAGTATGTTCATCAAAATATAATTATTACCAAAAATCATTGGTAATCATGCCATGAACATAACCATTTCAAATATCACTTTATAAAATATTTCCATGTCAAAATTTCACACTTAAGATGGTAAGAAGTTCATACAATGGCAATGGCTATGGCTATACTAGTCATTTATTAAGATTCATCTTTCTTTTTTAAATACTAATTTTATTTCTTTATTTTCTTGATGCAGGTTTTCATCCTATCTAACCTTCCCTTACTAATCAGAGCATAACTCCCTCAATTTAACTCTGATGTAGGTGATCTTGGTGTCAATTGCAAGATAAAACAATTATCTAAAACTATTATGTTGAACATTGTAGCGAAATATTAAGAAATCAAGGTGATATTACTCCCTAAATGTATAGGTTATTTTTTCTCGGATAGGTTCTAACCTCTACCTACTAATCAGACCATATCTACCTCTTATGGACTCCAACTTGAGTGATTCCAGTGGCTAAAAATCCGTGACACACATATCTATAATTATTATGTTAACCAATTATTTTAATTCCATACAGATAATTCCCAAAAATTAAAATACAGAAGCTGTCCAAACATATTCTTCCCTGATGAACCATTTTTTGACCTTTGACTACTAATAAGCTCATATCTTCCTCATATGGACTCCAAATTGAATGACTCCAGTGGATAACAAATCCATGACACACATAGCTATAATTCTTATGTTAACCATTTAATTTAATTCCATACAGATAATTCCTAGAAATTAAAATACAGAAGCTGTCCTAACATATTCTTCCCTAATGAACCATTTTCTGACTTTTGACTACTAATTGGACCATATCTTCCTCATATGAACTCTAAAGTGAATGATTCCAGTGGCTAATAATCCATGACACATATATCTATAATTCATATGTTAACCATTTATTTTAATTCCTTATATATTGTTCCCAGAAATTAAAACACCGAAGCTTAAAATTCTGCCACCCATAGCCATACCCATGCAAAACTATCTACACCAACCTAAGTATTCAAACATACATCACATGCAAGATCAATATGTAACATGATATAGCAACATCATGACCAATCATAAAAGTTCTAAGCTTAAAATCTCTTATAAATATTATAAGTTTCAAAAGTTTTCTTCAAAAAGAAATATTGTTAAACTTACCTGGAGCACTTAGTCCCCTATACTTCTCCTTCCTCTTTCTTCCTTTCTTCCTCTCCTTTCCTCACTCTACCTTGCTTCTATTTTTTCTCTCCCTCACTTGGACGAAATTATAATGTTGTAAGGGTGGGTTTTCTTATACAGACCACCAAATAATTCTCCTTTCATGATCATGGGTCTACCTTATCACAATTAGGATACACTTTGTTGAATTTTTGGAAAACAAACAACTTATGTTCTTGTCTTCCTCTTCCTTAGTCAAGATATGAATAGGAAAAGGAGATTTGTATTTTGAAAATTATGATGATATGTTCTTAAGATAAGGGACAAGGCCCCTTTGATTTAGGGATTCTTTTCCATTTTCTTTTGTCTTAAACAAGTATGATAGGTTTGCCTTTTTAGGTGGCAAATTTCTAGCCCTTGAATCTCCATTATTTGGTTGATATTATTTGTGTGGGATAGGAATGTTTTGTCCTAATGCCATGTATTATCATACCACTTGCTAGAATTATGAGTGTAGGATTTAGATGTTTTTATCCTAAAGCCTTGTATTATCATGCCACTTTCCAAAATAATGAATGTAGAATCACACCACTTGCTAAAATTTTGTCTTAATACCATGTAACCTAATCTTTATTATTACATTATTATATCATCACATAATTTATTTTATTTTATTTTTCCTCTTGGATTTGGGCTTATTCCTACCCATTATGGGCTTATTCCTACCCATTTTCTTTGCTTTGGATAAAATTCTACCTTTCTTGGAGGGCTTGGTCACATTTTCATTATTTTTGGGCTATTGGTCCAATTACTATATCCTAGTCCAAGTCTATGTTTTATTTCTTGCTTAGGTTATCCAATGGCTTGCTAGAAACTTATGTGAATTGGAAAAAACTCTATATGAAGTGTCCATAGGTAAAAGCCCATTGTATGGGTAAAGATTTTAAACTTAGTAACTCTAGTTCTTGAATTAGGAAAAATTACCCTAATTCAATGTTCTTGAAATTTTAAGACCTTTACTTGTTTCTAAAAATTTATCTTCCTTATCCAAGAGTTTTGCATCTCTTAAGTATGTTATTTCTAATTTCTTTCCTATTAGGTTTTCCCTCTTTATTTGTTCTCTTAATGTTAGAAACATTTTCTATGCATATACATAAGGTGAAGAATTTCTAAGGATTATATTTCCTTAGATATTTAAAATATTGTCTAATAAATTTTATTTCCTTAATTAAATTTTTATGTACTTTTATCAATTAAAGAAACGAAATTAGGGATGTTACAAAAGTAGTAAATATTGTAAATTTCATCAAAGTTCTAAGATCAAAATCCTATATAAATGTTGTAAATTTCAAAGCTTTTCTTCAAAAAGAGATATTGTTAAACCTACCTAAAGATCTCCCAAGCTCACTTAATGAATTCTTTTTCTTGTTTTCTCTTGAAGGAAGTAGTAAGATTCCTTCAATCCCTTAGTTTTTCTAGTAGCTTAAATAAGAAAAAGAGGGTGAGTTTTGAATCCCAAGGATGAAGAGAAAAGATGGATTCAAGTAGAGATTAAGCTAACTTACCTTGAGTACTTAGTCCTCTAGACTTTTGCTTCTTCCTTCCTCTCTTCTCTTCTATTTCTCTACTTTCCTCACTCTACCTTACTTCTATTTTTCCTTTCCCTCACTTGGACGAAATTATAATGTTATAAGGGTGGGTTTTGCTTAAATAAACTATCAAGTTGTTCATCTCTCATAATCATGGGTCTACCTTATCATAATTAGGATGCTCTTGATTATTTTTTAAGGAAAGACAACTCATGTTCTTGTCTTCCTCTCCTTTAGTCAAGATATGCATAGCAAAAGGAGATTTGTATTTTGAAAATCATGGTAAAATGTTCATAAGACAAGGGAAAAGGTCCCTCTAATTTAGGGATTCATTTCCTTTTTCTTTTGTCTCACTCAAGTTTGATAGGTTTGCATTTCTAGGTGGCAAATTTTTATCCTTTGAGTCTTTCTTACTTAGTTGAAATTATTTGTGTAGGATAAGGATGTTTTGTTATAATGCCATATATTATTAACTACTTTTTGAAATTATGAATGTAGGATATATTTGTTTTGTCCTAATGCCATGTATTATTACCAACTTGCTGAAATTATGAATGTAGGATGTTGGTGTTTTGTCTTATTGCCATGTGACCTAATCTTGATTATTATTACACTACTATTTTGTCACATGATTCTTATTTTTCCCTCTTGGATTTAGGCTCATTCTTACCCATTTCCTTTGCTTTGGCTGAAATTCTACCTTTCATGGAGGGCTTGGTCACATTTTCATAGTTTGTGGGCTATCGGTCCAACTTCTATATCCTAGTCCAAGTCTTTGTTTTATTTCTTACTTGGGATATCCTATTGGCTTGCTAGAAACTCATGCGAAGTGAAAAAAACTCTATATGAAATGTTTATAGGTAAAATCCCAATGTATGGGTAGAGATGTTAAACTTAGGAACTCTAGCTCTTGAATTAGGAAAAAAATACCCTAATCCAATCTTCTTGAAATTTTAAGATATTTACTTACTTCCCAAAAAATTATTTTTCTGACACAAGAATTTCTCCTCTCTTTAATATGTTATTTCTAACTTTTCCTATTAGGTTTTCTCTCTTTACTTATTCCATTAATGTTAGAAACATTGTCTATGCATGCACATAAGGTGAAGAATTTCTAAGGATTATATTTCCTTAGATATTTAAAAATTGTCTAATAAATTTAAATTCCTTAATTAAATATTTATGTACTTTTATTAATTAAGTAAATGAAATTATGGATGTTTCACCTATAATGAAGTGATATTGTATGACTTAAAGCCTTATGTTAGAGGTGTTACAAACTTTCTGTTAAATAATTTAGTGAGGTCAGACTTATTGTAAAATGCCATTGTTAAAGTGAAATTGATTAGGAAAAGAATACAAGAAACTCAATAATGGCCAAAAGTATATAAGGACCGTGAATGTTGAGCATTAGAAATTATTAGTTGGTGACCAAATATTCTTAAAGAAATTATGGTTGAAGGAGATCCCTATGGTTAAGGTTATACGGCAAAATCCCTCAAGTGAAGGGTGTAACGCCCCTAATTTATGTTACGTAAACTAAACAATTTTTATTTATTTTCTGCAATTAGATATTTTCCATAAAGATACATAATTCAATTTTTTATCATGGGAACCAATACATAAAGGATCTCTCATGTATACACAATCTACAGACCAAGTCTATAAACATCAGAGAACAACAGAAACATGGATCCTGCCTGTAACGTTCAGAGCACTCTAGAATACAAATATAGTATAATTCAAAGACCGTGAGTCTTGGAAGCAACGTAGACTCACCTAGAGAATATATCACCTTTCTGCCGAATCGGACTCTGATATTCTTATCTGAAAAATGTGGAAATATCGTGTAGTGAGTTTGACAACTCAGTGAGTAAATAATTCCTCCTATGACCTCTTAGGTTAGCATATGGATGTACTTATGTTTTAAAATATGTCACATAGAAAATACAATTCAGAAGTACATTCATATGAGACTCGTATTTCAAATAATTCTCAAATTCAAGGATATTTAGATATCTAAAATCATATGCACCATGGTATGATCATTAAACAAATGTTGTTATGCTCAGCTGTATAAGCTATAGTAAAATATTAAGATTTGGAGATAAAATCACCACTTTTTAAATGACCTACCTCACTCGGCGATCTGGTCTACTTAATTTTGAAAATGACCTCCCTCAGTCGGCGATCTGGTCAATGCAATTTGAAAATGACCTGCCTCAGTCGGCGATCTGGTCAATGCAATTTTAAAATGACCTGCCTCAGTCGGCGATCTGGTCAATGCGATTTGCTATACACATAGTGACCTCGACCTTAGTCACAATAAGTGATCAGGGAATGTGAGTACATCACCCTCCTACCTCCCCACATTACTACTGTCACCCGGTTGGAGTGGCCATCCCCCGGCTCACTCAGGCTAATAGGGCGTCCCATATTCGTTACCGTCACAAACCATACAACTAGCCGATATGCATCAATACATATATATACATGTAAAATATCAAGCAACTCGCCATGAGCTTTACGCTTGTAATTCAATCTCATTTATAATATGACATGCATAATTTTCACAAGTATATCACTTTACAAAACAATGCATCGTGCACATAACATCACTTTATCAAATAATAATAAATACATTAGATCCACATATTCAATGAGTTCCAAAATCCATTTCTAAAACCATACTTTTCTTGAACTATGTTCCAGTTCGTAAGTATAACAGATATTTTAACACATTTCAGAAACTTATAATAGTAAATAATTTATAATCAGAAACAATAATAAATTTATAATTCAAGAAGAGCATGGGACAAGTCATAGAAAGAAGTATCTACTCACAGGTAAAGGCTCCAGATTGAACAGCCCTAAAATCCTAGTTTCTAATCTGAATTCGGTAAAATAAACCCCAAAATCGAGTCCAGAAGGTCCAAAAACCTTGAAAATGACTTCGAATTTGCTAAATTTGGCCTCTAGGAGCTCGGTCAACGCTATGGTACTATTCACCGCCGGAATCACTATTCACCACCGGAAATTACTATTTACCGCCACTATTTACGCTGAAAATCACTATTCATCGCCACATAAAAAGCTACCAAATGACCGAAAGAAATACATATCCTATTGTTTATCTAAGTTCTGAATCCAGCTACGGTGTCAGATTTCTAATTTGAAGTCTCTAAGTAAGAGTTTTAGAATTTATCTTTTTTTGAGATTTTATACTTCAGATCTACGGCGATTCAACAGTGGATTTGAAAAACTGATCGGTTAAAACTGAAGTATTCTTCGTCCTGAATCCAGTAACACTTTCAGTTTTGAGATCGGAAGCCAATAGGCACTCCAAATCTAAAGAAAAAGTTAAAAATTACTATTCACTCACTATTCACTCACTATTCATCGAAATAGACTTACTTTTTTATTTTTCTTTTTATAATATTAATTATTATTATTTAATAATTAAATATTTAGATTTATTCTTATTTTATTTCATATATATTCATATAAATACCGTTTTTCACCCTAAAACATCCCAATTTTTTTAAAAATTTACATTCTCATCAACCTTTAGTTAAACTCTTAAATCATGATTTTTCTTGATAAAAATCATAATAAAATAAATCTCAAATTATACATATTATAAGAAAAGAATATTTCTAAAAATACAACAAAAATTCCTTAGGGACTAAGATAATTATTTCAAACAAAACAATAATTATTTTAATTAAAAATAGACTTACTTTTAGTAGAACATAATCGTTTATAAAAATAAAAATTATGGGATGTTACATTTTTCTCCCCTTAAGAAATTCGGTCCCCGAATTTCAGCTCATCCTACCACATGTAGGGAATAAAATCAAGGCATAATTTGGAGTTACCAACCTTATTACTTAAATAATTAGGGATTTTATTTTTGTATAACATCTTTACTTTTTAAGGTCTCTTCATTTGAGTGATTTTACTATATAACCTTATTCATAGGGATTTTCTTCAACCATAAATTCTTCAAGAATATTTGGTCACCAACTGATAATGTCTAGTGCTCTAATATTTATGGTCCTTATAGACTTTTAGCTTGTACTGAGTTGCTTATATTCTTTTTTCTAATCAATTTCATCGCCATATTTGCAAATAGATACTAACCTTCTCACTCAAAAATATGTGGGTATTTGGTGCGCATATTATTCTCTCTTTCCTAAGTAGCCTCCCCTGAAAAGTACTTTTACTACATCACTTTCACCGTGACATTTCTTTTGAATTTAATTTCTTCACTTGACTATCTATTATAGTCACTGATTTTTCCTCATATAACAACTCTTTGTTTAACTGAATTTCCCAACACTGAATAACATGTGTTGGGTCTGGTAGATAGTTTCATAGCATAGATATGTGAAAAGACTGGATGAACATTATCCAATTCAGATGGAAAAACCCATCGGTAAGCTATTGGACCGATTTTAGATGCTATGGACCTAACTTTACTCAAGTCACTCACCCATTAGGAGACCTATAATGTTTTATATAAAACCTCAAATGGTGCCATTTGTATATTGGCTTGATAACTATTGATATGAGCAAATTCAATCAAGGACAAATAATTTCTCCTTTCTCAACAATTATTCACACATAACTTTTCAATCTCAACATAATTCAAATCCTAGATACTAAACTCATCTTTGCATGGTATAATCCCTTAATTCAAGTACTTTGATCCTTTCATTATTTTCAGACGTAGTTCTCAAAATATTCTCCATATTTTCAAATTAAGAGTTCAAAGATTAATTTAAATCATACTTCCCATATTTTATTCCTCAAGAACTTCAACACCACTAATTCTCTTGATTACAGTCGTCAAAACACCATAAGGTCATTATCTGTCTATGTCTTTCAAACTTTTCATTACTTTACCTACTAACCACTTGGACACCATAATAACCGAGTTTCAAAGAAAAGAAATTATCTTCCTTTGCAATGAGGGAAAAGAACCTTGCATTTAATGCCAACCATTAATGAAGGAGAATGCAATGAAATAGACGAAAAGCATAATAGAGAATGGTGCCAAAATAGAAAGTCAAAAATTTGGACAAACATTGAAAAGCATTAAAATCGATGGTCGTAATTCTTGAAAATTTGTAAACAAAATCTATCTACGATTTCGGCAAAAATCGGTGGCCGCAAATTTTGAATATATGTGCCAAAATCTAATTCAAAGATCTTGTTATTCGGTGGAAGAATATCACATGGAAAAGAAACATTTCTGAGCTTACAAAAGTCTGTGAAATTCAAAGAATACGTAGTTAACTAGTAGGATGCAGTTGATTGCTTCTAAATAGATGTCATCAATCAACTGTAAAATAACCAGTCCAAATTAAAATTTCTCAGAATAGCTAGTCGACTTAATATACCGATAGTCGACTGGCAAAAATATTGAGAAAACAAAATAAATCATTTGATTGTTCCTCTTCAACAATTAATTGGTTTGCATTTTCACTTTTTTTTTACAATGACGGCTATCACCTACAACTTTTCTACAAGAATCAAGACATCAATGTTTCATCAAAGACAACAAGAAAAAGACAAATTTCTGGTGATATCTTATCTTATGCTCTTTATGTGCTTAATATGGGTCACAGTCATAACTACTATACATATACATGCTTGCCGTCATTTTTGAAATTTTTGTTTTACCTGTAATTTAACTGATATCTACCAATCACTCACATAGTTGTTCTAATAATACCCGGCCTATTCGCATAGCTATTATAAATATGCCCTTCTCTGAGTTCTATAAACTCTTACATTAGTATCTTTATCTTCATACTCAAAGTTAAGGTAAGAGCAATTATGGAGGGAACCGCATTTCGTCAGTTTCAAAATATTTGTGTCTTTTGTGGTTCTAGTCCTGGAAAAGATGGGGAGTATGTTAAAGCAGCACAAAATCTGGGTATGGTGCTAGCTAGGAGAAGAATTCATTTAGTGTATGGTGGAGGTAACCGTGGGTTAATGGGGTGTGTGGTTACAGCTGTACATGTAGGGAGATGCCAAGTTCTAGGTATTATTCCTACAGCTCTAGCTGCAGCTAGCAACATAGGAAAGACAATTGGGGAAGAATATAGAGTAGCTTCCATGCATGAACGCATGGCTAGAATGATGAGTAATGCTGACGCCTTCATTGCCTTACCAGGTGGTTTTGGTACTTTAGAGGAGATTTTCCAAATAGTCTCTTGGGCACAACTGAATATGCATCACAAACCGATAGGTTTGTTAAATGTTAATCACTTCTTTGATGGTTTGTTGTCTTTTCTAGATCAAGCTGTGGAACAGAAGTTTATCCCACACTCAACACGACAAATTCTCATCTCGGCTTCAAATGCTGAGGAGTTGATTGATGCCTTACAAGCATATGTTCATATACCTGATCCAACTATTGCTCAAATAGAATGGACGGCAGACAACCGCAGGAAGCACAAATTGGATTTGGATCTTCATCTGTGACTGTAGTAGAACGTAGCCATTGTTGTTCCACTTTTATTTTCTTAGGATCTATTTGGATACCATCCTTACTAAACATACTCCTTTAGAGTTTGTAAAACTATCTTTAATTATGATCCTTTAAACTCTTAGAATATTTTAGTGTATCGTCAATAATTATAATAACAAATTGATACAGGAATGGCTTAAGTACTCTATTTATTAAGTCCATGAATAAAGCTTAGACATTTTTCAAACTAAATGACATAACCAAAAATTCATAATGTCCATAATGAGTCCTAAAGGAAATTTTTTTCAAATATCCTCTTCCCTTCTCCTCAATTCATGATACCAAATCAAGTTTTTAATACTGAGCACCTTATAACTGGTTAAACATATACAAGGTAATGGATTTTTTTTTATTCCACATTGTCACCTTATTCAACTGTCTATAAGCTATGCATAGTCATAGTGATCCATCCTTCATTTTCACAAATATGTCTAGAGCACTTCAAGGAGAGTACTAGAGAGTATAAATCCTTTGTCTAACAATTCTTGTAACTATTTTTTTTCGTAAGTTTAGTCAATATCATTCTATAAGGGGGTATAGACAAACACTGGTTAGGTTCCAGGAAGTAAATCAATACCAAATTTTATTTTACGTTTCGAGGTAATATTGGCAATTCCTCAGGAATTACATAAAAAAAAAATTTTTTTTTGACCACTAGAACTTGATTTACACTGGCATACGTTATATCAATATCTCTCACCACTGCCAAATATACTTGGCACCTTTTTGTAATCACTTATGAGCTACTAAAGCAGAGATTAGATTATTGGATATCTCACTATGGTCTCTCTGTATCAAGAAAGAAAATTCTCCACGAATATTGACTGTAATCACCTTAAAGTGACATTCCGAATGGCATGGCTTGATACCGACCAATCCATAGACAACGGGGTAAAACGAATATTAGATTCAGAAACGATCGTAATTGGCATTTGTCTCAATTCTTTAAATTTTCAAGGATGCCTATCCTTTTCACTTTTAGGCAATAATTGACCTATAGATATTTTTCTAAAAATGCCACAATATTCAATAAACCTTATATTAGGAACTTTAGCAATCTTGGAATAGAAAAGAATTTGAAACCCTATAGAATCCCTTAACAGCACCTGAAGTATAAATATGTCCGGCTCATATCGATACTAAAGGTCCTACTAAAGAATCTTTTGCTCTGATAGCCACAGGGAAACCTAATGCTCTGATACCAACTTGTAATGCCCATAATTTACGTTACGTAAACTAAACAATTTTTTATTTATTATTTTCCGCAATCAGATATTTTCCATAAAGATACATAATTCAATTCTTTATCATGGGAACCAATACATAAAGGATCTCTCATGTATACACAATCTATAGACCAAGTCTATAAACATCAGAGAACAACAGAAACATGGATCCTGCCTGTAACGTTCAGAGCACTCTAGAATACAAATACAGTATAATTCAAAGACCGTGAGCCTTGGAAGCAACGTAGACTCACCTAGAGAATATATCACCTATCTGCCAAATCAGACTCTAATATTCTTATATGAAAAATGTGGAAATATCGTGTAGTGAGTTTGACAACTCAGTGAGTAAATAATTCCTCCTATGACCTCTTAGGTCAGCATATGGATGTACTTTTGTTTTAAAGTATGTCACATAGAAAATACAGCTTAGAAGTACATTCATATGAGACCCGTATTTCAAATATTCTCAAATCAAAGGATATTCAGATATCCAAAATCATATGCACCATGGTATAATCATTAAACAAATGTTGTTATGTTCAGCTGTATAAGCTATAGTAAAATATTAAGATTTGGAGATAAAATCATCACTTTTAAAATGACCTACCTCACCCGGCGATCTGGTCCACTTAATTTTGAAAATGACCTGCCTCAGTCAGTGATCTGGTCAATGCAATTTAAAAATGACCTGCCTCAGTTGTAATAACCGTAAAATTTAACAAAAATTCCAATGAAAGGAAATTTATAATAAAAGAGAGAATTTTGATAATAGAGATAAGAACCGGTGAAAATATGTATATTTATTACATGGATTAAAGAATTACAAAATAAATATGAGAATTTATGTTTTGACGCGCTATAAGCAAATATATTTTTATTTATGTAAAAATGATTATGATTTGTTAAAAGTAAGTGGAGTTTTAAGTAAAAGAAGTATTGTGTTGCTTAAAATAATTATATCGGCCTCTACTGAATTTTTATGGTATTTTTAGAAATATTCTTTCTTTTAAAATGAATAAAGATATTTGTTTTGAAATTTGTTTTATTATGATTTTTATCAAGAAAAATCATGATTTAAGAGTTTAACTAAAGGTTTATGAGAAAGGAAATTTTTAAAAAAATTTGGGATATTTTATGATGAAAAACGGAATTTATATGAATTTTTATAAAAGAAAATCTTATTATTAATTATTTAATAATTATTATTATATTTAAAAAAAAATAGCAGCAGAATGTTAAATTGAAACCGAGGGCGACGAAATATCAAAAAGGAAAAAAAACGGAAAGATGCATAGTAATGAATAGTGAATGAATAGTGATCTCAAAATTTATCTTTCGATTTGGAGTATTTAAGGGCTTCCGATAGTAAAACTGAAAGTGTTATTGGATTCAGGATGAAGAGTACTTCAGTTTTGACCGATCAGTTTTTCAAATCAATCGTTGAATCGCCGTAGATCTAAAGTAGAAAATCTCGGTAAAAGGTAAGTTCTGAAAAACCTTACTTAGAGACCTCAAATTAGAAATCTAACACCGTAGATGGGTTCAGAAGCTTGATAAACATTAGAATATATAATTTTTTCGGTCATTTGGTAACTTTTTATGTGGCGGTGAATAGTAATTTCTGGCATGAATAGTGCACGTGAAATCCATATACCATACACATATATTTTCCATAAATGAACATAATGCCATTCTTTATCATATAAACCAATAAATATAAGTTTCCATACACATATACAATATACAATTTACGTCTATAAACACTAGAGTAACAGTAGAAGCAAAGATCCTGCCTGTGACGTTCAAAGCAACTCTAGAGTACAAATATTTTACAAATATAAAACATTGAGAGCTTAGAAACAATGTAGGCTCACCACTGAAGTACAACATCTAGTCGATCACGTGGCTATTGGACCAAACTCTATGTCTTTATCTGAAAAATAGATCCACATCGTATAGTGAGTTTTACAACTCAGTGAGCAGATAATACCTCCTACGACCTCTTAGGTCAACATATGGATGTACTCATATAATAAAATTTATGTTATCAAAAATTACATTTCAGAAGTACATCCACATGGGACCCGCATTTTCAAATATTCTCTGTTCAAAAATCATAATCAGGTCTTTCAAACCGTATGCGGTACTATATAAACAATGCTCATATCAAGTTCAAAATCATATTCAATACTGTAAAATCATTAATCAAATTACGTTATGCATCAAAACATTTCTCATAAAATATTCGGAGGATCCTTTATCAAAACCACCATATCAGAGTTTGACCCCTTCCGTACTTTGGTGGTATAGGATTTGCCTAAACTCAACATCCCCCTGAGGTTTGCCCTACTACCATTCAAGAGGACACGCAAAGGGACTCTGTATGGGTCTTTCCCAAGCACACAGCAAGGGAAGGCAAAATAACATCTCATATAACTGGCATCTCGCTTATATATAGGAGGCATTCCGCTCTCCTTCACATATAAACTCCCGTGTGTTGGCCCTCACACGAGGCTAGCACCACTTCCCCTGCTAGCTGAGGCAATCAAGGTGCACACCAAGGCTAACATCACCTGCTGTTAGAAGACAGTGTTTCCAATAGGATTCCTCCACAGAAAATACCATATGCACATATGCCATATAATCCAGTATAAATTCTCAATATAATACAGACTTTCAGTCTCAAAATACTCATATGTCAAAACTTCCCATTTAGGGGAAACATGTATACATGCCCATATTCGAGGCAAACATATTACTGTAAAATCAATGTCACATGTATAACATACTTTCTTTGACAGGTAATGCGAAATACATGTAAAAATCACATGTTCAATGTATTTCAAAATTCATCTGTTATAAATTACCCATTCAGGGTTTATCACATATATATGCCCTTTCTCTAGGCAATCATATATCTCTATAAATCAATGTCACGTGTATAAATATTCACTTTATCATTTAATGAGAAATACATGTGAAATCATATACACCATGAGTTCATAAATCCATTTTCAAAACTATACTCTTCTTGAATTGTATTTCAAAATGTAAGCATATCAGATCGTTTTAATGCATTTCAGAAACATATCACAGTGTGTATATCTCATAAACATAATCATATACATATTCAAGTATCAAGAAGAGTATAGACAAGTCATAGGAATAATCATCTACTCACAGGTAAGGGCTCCAGATTGGACAGCCCTAAAATCTTCGTTTCTTGTCTGAATTTGACCAAATAAGCTTCAAAAACATGTCCGGAGGGTCCAGAAACCTTAAATGAGCTTAGGTACTGTTCACCGACGGAACACTATTCACTGTCACTATTCATCACTGGAATCACTATTCATCTACACTATTCATGCCGGAAATTACTATTCACCGCCATATAAAAAGTTACCAAATGACCGAAAAAAATTACATATTCTAATGTTTATCAAGTTTCTGAACCCATCTACAGTGTCAGATTTCTAATTTGAGGTCTCTAAGTAAGGTTTTTCAGAACTTACCTTTTACCGAGATTTTCTACTTCAGATCTACGGCGATTCAACGGTTGATTTGAAAAACTGATCGGTCAAAACTGAAGTACTCTTCATCCTGAATCCAATAACACTTTCAGTTTTACTATTGGAAGCCTTTAAGCACTCCAAATCGAAAGATAAATTTTGAGATCACTATTCACTCACTATTCATTACTATGCATCTTTTCATTTTTTTTTCTTTTTGATATTTCGTCGCCCCCGGTTTCAATTTAACATTCTGCTGCTGTTTTTTTTTTAATATAATAATAATTATTAAATAATTAATAATAAGATTTTCTTTTATAAAAATTCATATAAATTCTGTTTTTTATCATAAAATATCTCAAAAATTTTTAAAAATTTCCTTTCTCATAAACCTTTAGTTAAACTCTTAAATCATGATTTTTCTTGATAAAAATCATAATAAAACATTTCAAAACAATATATCTTTATTCATTTTAAAAGAAAGAATATTTCTAAAAATACTATAAAAATTCAATAGAGGCCGATATAATTATTTTAAGCAACACAATACTTCTTTTACTTAAAAGCCCACTTACTTTTAACAAATCATAATTATTTTTACATAAATAAAAATATATTTGCTTATAGCGCGCCAAAACATAAATTCTCATATTTATTTTGTAATTTTTTAATCCATGTAATAAATATACATATTTTCACCGGTTCTTATCTCTATTATCAAAATTCTCTCTTTTATTATAAATTTCCTTTAATTGGAATTTTCGTTAAATTTTACGGTTATTTCATATTTCGCATTACTTGTCAAAGAAAGTATGTTATACATGTGACATTGATTTTACAGTGATATGTTTGCCTCAGATATAGGCATGTATACATGTTTCCCCTAAATGGGAAGTTTTGACATATGAGTATTTTGAGATTGAAAGTCTGTATTATATTGAGAATTTATACTGGATTATATGGCATATGTGCATATGGTATTTTCTGTGGAGGAATCCTATTGGAAACACTGTCTGCTAACAGCAGCTGATGTTAGCCTTGGTGCGCACCTTGATTACCTCAGCTAGCAGGGGAGGTGGTTGTAGCCTTGTGTGAGGGCCAACACACGGGAGTTTATATGTGAAGGAGAGCGGAATGCCTCCTATATATGGGCGAGATGCCAGTTATATGAGATGTTATTTTGCCTTCCCTTGCTGTGTGCTTGGGAAAGACCCATACAGAGTCCCTTCGCGTGTCCCCTTGAATGGTAGTAGGGAAAACCTCAGCGGGATGCTGAGTTTAGGCAAATCCTATACCATCAAAGTACGGAAGGGGTCAAACTCTGATATGGTGGTTCTGATAAAGGATCCTCCTAATATTTTATGAGAAATGTTTTGATGCATAACGTAATTTGATTAATGATTTTACAATATTGAATATGATTTTGAACTTGATATGAGCATTATTTATACAGTACCGCATACGGTTTGAAAGACTTAATTATGATTTTTGAATAGAGAATATTTGAAAATGCAGGTCCCATGTGGATGTACTTCTGAAATATAATTTTTGATAACATAAATTTTTTTATATGAGTACATCCATATGTTGACCTAAGAGGTCATAGGAGGTATTATCTGCTCACTGAGTTGTAAAACTCACTACACGATGTGGATCTATTTTTCAGATAAAGACATAGAGTTTGGTCCAACAGCCACGTGATCGACTAGAGGTCGTACTTCAGTGGTGAGCCTACATTGTTTCTAAGCTCTCAATGTTTTATATTTGTAAAATATTTGTACTCTAGAGTTGCTTTGAACGTCACAGGTAGGATCCTTGCTTCTACTGTTACTCTGGTGTTTATAGACATAAACTGTATATTGTATATGTGTATGGGAACTTATATGTATTGGTTTATATGATAAAGAATGGCATTATGTTCATTTATGGAAAATATATGTGTATGGTATATGGATTTCACGTGCCCTAAAATTTGGGTCGTGACATCAGTCGGCGATCTGATCAATGCAATTTGCTATATGACATGCTATAATTTTAGCATGTATTTAGCATATTTTATGTTACTTTTTATTTTATTTAAATAGTGAATAAATAGGATTTAATTAATTTTTGTGTTTTATGTTTTAGGAATAATAAAGAAGAAAAGAAGAGAAAAATAGAGAGAAAATCATGAAAAATGCTGATTTCTGAGCCCCGTGACTTGTTTTCCGTAGCGCCACGGCGCTTTACTTGAGTGCCGCGGCGCCCAACGCCGTAAAGACTTGTTGATTTCGCGATTTTAGGTCTTTTTCACTTAAGTTGAAGGCTGATGGACAGGGATTTTGACCTAAATACATTCCTACTTCGATTAAGAGTGGGGAATTTATAAAAGAGAGGCAAGCAAGCAGATAAGTCAGCAAATTCTTCATCCAAGTTCTTCAATTCTTCTTTAGATTTTATTATGGCTCTGCGTGGCTAATTCTTTTAGTTGGTTGAGGTAGATTGAAACCTCAAGGGACCCTTATGTATTGTGAGATTTGGAATTGTTTTCAATAGTTTAATCTTAACTAGGTATTCTTTATTCATCTCCTTTTCTTTTCTAAATGATTTTTCATGTGATTGCTAGGAGGCCTACTAGTATATTGTATGTCTAAGTCTACTGCTGAATTAGGTTTTGAACAAAGTTTTCATTACTTGATTCATGAAGCAAATAGGATTAAGGATTTTGGATTATAAATCATTAACCCTATGATGAATGATCAACTAAATTAAATATAATCGATTTGCTTATATTCATTAAGCTCTATCAGTTTCTCTGGTTCTTAATACAGTTGATAAGTTAGACTTTGCCGATGTGTTAAAGGATTTTTTTATCAATTAGAGTTTAATTGGTACGATTGTTATCAATTCACTAGGCTAAATGAGGAACTGGGATAGAGTCCCAATGATAGATATTTGGTTTAAGATTGATGATTTGGTCAATGATCGATGCAATCCCTTGATGGTAAATATCGACCGAAACCAACGCTTTTCTCATTAATTACTCTTTTCACTATTTTCATTATTGTTTAATTTACTTTATTCACAATTATCAAACCCCCCTTTCTTAATCGCAGAAGGTAATTCCAGTCTCTGTGGGATCGACCCTTACTCCCACTACTACAGGTTAGTTTTGAGGTAAGGTATTAATTTGGGTGTACCTGCGACAGTATGCACCAAATTTTGGCGCCGTTGCTGGGGAACTGCGCCATTAGTTTTTGTGATTTTATTTATTTATGCTTGTATCTCGTTCTTCTAATTCTAAAGATTTACAGTTCAATCCAGATATTGGAAAATCTATATACAGGCACAGAAGAGAAATTCAAGAAAACGTTGATCAAGATAGGGAGGAAGTGATCATGGCCAGACACCCTACTCTGAAGGAGCTTGCAGCTCCTGATTTGCATCAGCAACCCTTATGCGTTACTTTTCCTAATCTTGATGACAATGTTAATTTTGAGTTGAAATATGGATTAATTCATCTCTTACAAAGTTTTCATGGTCTTGCAGGTGAAGACTCGCATAAACATCTAAAGGAGTTCCATGTGGTATGTACCAGTATGAAGCCCTCTGGAGTAACTGAGGAACAAATAAAACTCAGGGCTTTTCCTTTTTCCTTAAAAAATTCAGCCGAAGATTGATTGTATTATTTGCCCTCTGGTACTATCATTACTTGGAATGAGATGAAGATAATGTTTTTAAAACGTTATATTCCTGCATCTAGAGCCGTTACTATTAGGAAAGAAATATGCGGCATTAGGCAATTGCATGGTGAAACGCTTTATGAATATTCGGAGAGGTTTAAGAAACTTTGTGCAAGCTGCCCACATCATCAGATTAGTGAGCAGCTACCAATCTAACATTTTTATGAAGGTCTTTTGCAGGGAGATAGGAGCATGATAGATGCAGCTAGTGGAGGAGCACTAGTAGATAAAACTCTTGAGGTAGCCAGAATCCTAATATCAAATATGGCTGCTGATTCACAACAATTTGGCGTTAGGCATGATCCTCCTATTAGGCATGCCCAGGAGGTAAGTACTACTTCTCTTCAGAATCAAATATCTGAACTTACTTCTCTTGTGCGCCAAATGGCTACAGGTACACTACAACAAGTTAAAGTATGTGGAATATGCTCAGCCACAGGGCACCCGACTGACATGTGTCCTACACTTCAAGAGGAATCCACAGAACAAGAGAATGTTGTAGGAGGTTTTCCTGGCCAACCAAAAAGGTATGATCCATATGCCAATACATACAACCCTAGATGGAAGGATCATCCCAATTTCAGATATGGGAATGCACAAAATAGGCCTACAGGACAAAATTTTCAACAAAATCAGCAAGCCTATTATCCTAGACACAATGCATCCCAGGATTAACAGGTAAGTAATCCGTTGGAAGACATTGTGAAAAATCTTGTACATAACTCTCATCAATTTCAGTAAGAGACAAGAGCTAGCATTCAGAACTTGACAACTCAAGTAGGTCAGTTAGCAACCACAGTGAGTCGATTGGATGCTCAAAACTCAGGTAAGTTACCTTCACAAACTGTGGTGAACCCCAGAGAGAATGCTAGTGCAATTGTTTTAAGGAATGGTAAGGAGATTGAAAGTCCACCAGCACCCTCTTCTCCTAAGAAAACTGAAAAATCAATTAAGGAGAATGAAGCACCTACAGGTAAGTCTCCTTCTAATTTAAATTATGAAGTAGTGCCTCCTTTTCCAGAAGCTCTTAAAGAGAATAGGCTAAATGAGAAAACTTCTGAATTGTATGATATCTTTAGAAAATGTGAAGTTAATATTCCCCTCCTAGATGCTATTAAGCAAGTACCAAGATATGCAAAGTTCTTGAAAGAATTATGCACTTAAAAAAGAAAGCAAGAATTGAAGGGGTTTGAAAATGTTCAAATGAGTCAGAATGTATCTGCCATGATACAAACAAAACTCCCCACTAAATGCAAGGATCCAGGTATGTTTACTATTCCATGTAAAATTGAGGATACTCATGTTGAAAAAGTTATGTTGGATTTATGAGCCTCCATAAATGTCATGCCATATTCTATATATGCTTCCTTGAAATTAGGACCATTGAACTCTACTAATGTGGTCATTCAATTAGCTGACAGGTCCACTGCATACCCTAAGGGAGTAATTGAGGATGTTTTGGTACAGGTAGATGATTTGATTTTCCCTGCAGACTTTTATGTACTAGACATGGAAAATGGGGATTTTACATCCCCAATATTATTAGGGAGACCATTTTTGAAAACCTCATAAAACAAGAAAGATGTTCACAATGGCACACTCACTATGGAATTTGATGGTGAAGTAATAAATTTTAATATGTATGAAGCCATGAAACATCCAGGTGATGATACTCCTATTTATTCTATAGATATCTTTGATTCCCTAACACATGATGTATTTGAATTAGATGGACAGGATAAATTGGAAGTGATTGTGAGCAAATCCATAGAAGAGGATGATGGTAAGATAGAATTGGATGAAGAAACAAAAGAGGAACTGGCTGCACTAAATGGTTTTTCAGAAGAACCACCAATAGGTAATGTTTCTTATATAGAATTACCAATTTCTGATACTTCTCTTCTACCTTCTGTTGTGCAGGCTCCTACTCCTAAACTGAAACCACTCCCTGATCATCTCAAATATGTATTCTTGGGAGAAGGAGAAACACTTCCTGTTATTATCTTTAACAAGCTTGAAAATGATCAAGAAGCAAAACTAATCCAAGTTCTTAAAGAACACAAAACTGCAATAGGTTGGACCATAGCTGATCTTAAGGGAATAAACCCTTCTACATGTATGCACAGAATATTGATGGAAGAAGGAGCTAAACCATCTAGACAGCCCCTTTTAAATCCACCTATGATGGATGTAGTGAAGAAAGAAATTCTTAAATTGTTGGAGGTTGGGGTAATATACCCTATTTCAGACAGTCATTGGGTGAGCTCAGTGCAAGTGGTTCCCAAGAAAACAGGAATAACTATGATAAAAAATCAAAAGGAGGAATTGGTACCCACCCATATTCAAAATAGGTGGAGGGTTTGTATGGATTATAGAAAATTAAATTCTGTAACCCGAAAAGATCATTTTCCATTACCTTTTATTGATCAAATGCTTGAAAGATTATCTGGTAAACCTTACTACTATTTTCTTGATGGTTATTCAGGCTATTTCCAGATTGCAATTGCTCCTGAAGACCAGGAAAAGACAACCTTCACTTGTCCATTTGGGACATTCGCATATAGGCGCATGCCATTTGGGCTTTGTAATGCCCCTGCCACTTTTCAAAGGTGTATGGTTAGCATATTCTCAAATTACCTTGAAAAATTTATTGAGGTATTTATGGATGATTTTTCAGTTTATGGGAATTCATTCGATGATTGTTTGCATAACCTTTCACTAATTTTGAAAATATGTCAAGAAACTAACCTTGTTTTAAATTCTGAAAAGTGTCATTTTATGGTTGAACAAGGTATAGTTTTAGGCCATGTTGTCTCAAAAAGAGGAATAGAGGTAGATAAAGCAAAGATTGATATTATACAAACTCTACCTTATCCCACTTGTGTGCGGGAAGTTCGTTCTTTTCTTGGCCATGCAGGTTTTTATAGGAGATTTATAAAGGACTTTTCTAAGAAAGCAGCATCTATGTGCAAATTGCTTCAGAAGGATGTCTCTTTTGAATTTGAGGGAGAATGCAGGGAAGCTTTTGACAAATTGAAAGAGTCCTTGATTTCAGCTCCAATCATCCAAGCACCAGATTGAAACATTCCTTTTAAAATTATGTGTGATGCCAGTGACCATGTAGTTAGAGCAGTACTAGGCCAAAGGATTGGAAACACATCCCATGTGATATATTACGCCTCCAGAATTCTGAATGATGCCTAGAAGAACTATACCACCACTGAAAAAGAACTCTTAGCTATAGTCTTTGCATTAGAAAAATTTAGATCATATTTAATATGTACTAAAATTATTGTTTTTACTGATCATGCAGCTTTGAGGTATTTGGTGATGAAAAAGGAGGCTAAACCTAGGATAATCAGATGGGTGCTACTACTTACAGAATTTGATTTATAGATTAGAGACAAGAAAGGGTCTGAAAATAATGTAGCAGATCACCTAAGCCGCCTGACACATGTGGAAGAAAAATTGAAAATTGAAGAATCATTCCTAGATGAAAATTTATTTTCAGTTTCAATTCATATGACATGGTATGCAAATATTGTAAATTATTTGGCTACTAATCAGTTACCTCCTCTTTTGACCTGGGCAACTAAAAATAAGATCAAGAGTGACGCTAAATACTACACATAGGATGATCCTTACCTTTGGAAGCAATGCTCAGATCAAATTATAAGAAGGTGTATTCCTAATTCTGAAGTTTTATCAATTCTAACTTTTTGTCATTCTTATGCATGTGGAGGACACTTTGGAGCAAAGAGGACAGCAAAGAAAGTGTTGGACTGCGGTTTTTACTGGCCTACTCTATTCAAAGATTCATATCGTTTTTGTAAGTCATGTACTAACTGTCAGAAAACAGGTAATATATCTAGAAAAAATGAGATGCCTCAAACACCAGTATTATTTTGTGAAATTTTTTATGTTTGGGGCATTAATTTCATGGGACCTTTTCCCTTGTCATATGGATATAATTATATTTTGCTGGCTATGGATTATGTCTCAAACTGGGTGGAAGCTAAACCCACTAGGACTGATGATTCTAAAGTGGTTGCAGATTTCATTAAATCCCATATTTTTTCAAGATTTGGGATTCCAAGAGCTTTGACAAGTGACAGGGGAACACATTTTTGCAATAGGACTATTGAAGCCCTATTAAAGAAATATAATGTCACTCATAAATTGTCAACTGCATATCACCCCCAGACCAATGGGCAAGCTGAGGTATCCAACAGAGAAATCAAAAATATCATTAGTAAGACAATAAATCCCAACCGCAGGGTTGGAGTCTCAGATTAGATGATGCTTCATGGGCATACAGAACAGCCTATAAGACTTCAATTGGTATGTCTCCATACAGGTTAGTATTTGGAAAAACTTGTTATCTTCCAGTTGAATTGGAACATAAAGCATTTTGGGCTATAAAGAAATTTAACATGAATGTGGAAGAAAATGGATAACACAGGAAATTACAGCTTCAAGAATTAGAGGAAATTAGAAATGAGGCCTATGACAATGGAAATATTTATAAGGCCAAAACTAAACTCCTACACGATCACATGATTTCACGTAAGGAGTTTAGCAAAGGATAGAAAGTTCTCCTCTACAATTCTAGGCTCCAATTGTTTCCAGGTAAATTTCGTTCTAGATGGGAGGGACCATTTATTGTTACTGATATTTTTCCTCATGGTGCAGTTGAAATAAAGAGCATGAATAACCAACATAGCTTCAAAGTCAACGGGCATAGGCTTAAACCTTACTATGAAGGATTTCAGCAAGAGGAAGAACAATGGATACCTTTTCAAGATCCTCATTGATTTTCTTTGAATTTATGTCGAGCCAACGAAGTAAAACAAAGGCGCTGGTTGGGAGGCAACCCAACAACCATTCTTCTTTTTCTTCTTATTTCTTTTTTCTATTCATAGTTTAATTTTTCTTTATTTTCAAAAAAAAAATTTGGAGACCTGTGGACGCACATGCGCCGCGGCGCCCAAACCGAGTGCCGTGGCACTCCGCGTTGCAGCAGAGAGCGCCACGGCGCTCTCTATAAAAGGATCGCATTCCTCTTCGTTTTCCCCTCCGGTTTTGCATCCTTTCCTCCTCCAAATCCACTTTCTTACCTTAAATCAACCATACCCACCTCCCATTATGTTATCTTGCTTACATTACATGATTTTTCATCTTCTTTGACAGGATTATACACCTCTTCCAGCAATTAAGTCGACTTCCAAGGAATTTTTCTAGGGTTCTAAGGCACATTTGCCCTTGCACTTTCCAGGCACAAGTCACACTGAATTGGGTACGATTTACTTTGTTTATCCTGCTGAAGTTGATCTGCATACTTCATTGCTACTGGTTTTCACTGCATTGGGACTTTGAGCTACGAATCTACCATCCATTCTCTCAATTTTTCAAGAGCGCACACTAGGTGTTTGATAAAATGCCCCAGTGAATTTGCCAAGTGCAATGGCCCCAAAAACTTCCAAATTAGGCCTCTCAAAAAGGAAGAACAGAGCTGAGGACCCTTCAGCATTTGACATTGTGGCATTTGTGACTGAAGAGGTTTATCAAAACCACATCAAAGTGGTGGTGCATAAGCCTATCATTCCAGAATGTGGATTTATTATCACCGAAGGGCTACCTCACAGAGACAATATCCTCCATAGGCATTGGGAGATTTTCTGCAGGAACCCAGAACCAGGAGTTATTCCCGTGGTACAGGAGTTCTACTCAAATGCCACAGTTCACGAACGTCATAAAGCACGGGTTAGAGGCAAGATGGTGCCATTCACTCCGCATGCCATTAATGAATTCTATTCACTGCCTGATATTGTAAATGATGAATATACGACGCTTCTTTAATCATACATTGACTTTGAAGACGTTATATGCACTCTATACTACAGGGGTGCCTACTGGAAATTGGATAGGAATGGCCATCTAGTATACTTTGTTGGGGCTGATATGAATAAAGTGGCTAAAACATGGTACTATTTCGTGTCAGCAAGATTCATGCCCAGATTCAACATGAGTCAAGTCAGGAGGGACAGGGCTATTTTGCTTTATGCAATACTAAAGGGCCTTTTTATTGATGTAGGCAAGATTATTCATAGGCAGATGCTCAGCTGTATTAGTGCTAGAGGCGGATCCCTCTTTGCCCCTAGTTTAATTACTGGTCTATGTCAGAAGGCAGGAGTAAGCTGGGATTCCACTGAGGCTCCCATTCACCAAATGAGACCTATTTCCTATCCAGACATACAAAAATACAAAGGCAATGAAGAAGCAGTAGAGGAGGAGCTAGGGATTCAGCCAGTACCTAAAGAGGAACCGGGTAGCAGCTCAGCTCCACCACCATCCCAGCATACCATTGAAGATTTATGGGAGCGCACAGAGTGTCTGAGCCATCAAATGAACGATCTGGCCCTCTACTAGTACTCTATTGCATAGCATCATCATGCATGTTTTAGCCAGTTAGCTCATACCCTGAACCTCTCAATTGCTTTCCCGGCACCTCCTGAACCACCCTTTAGGCCTGCACCTGAGCATGATGAGATCGATGGTGATCACTAATCAGGGAAGTTTCACTGAACCCCTCCCTATGTTATTACTTGTCCCTATTTTTTTTATATTCTTACATTGGGGACAATGTATGTTTTTAAGTGTGGGGGGGTCACTTTATGATTCAGCTAGATGACTGTATAATAAATCATACACTTGTGCACTTTCCTACTTTGATGCATAACTATAATTTTATGATATGTGCACTTTTAATCCTGTCATGAGGTGAGCATGTGAACAAAATTTCAATTTATGAGTGTGTTAGTGAAACCAATAGCCAATGATATAACTGTTTAAATTGCTTATAGCTCTTGGGAGATGTAGGAAAGTCATAATTATATGTAATTTTAATTTCTTTTCAATTTATGATTACCTATTTTCTAAAAATCCTGAAATTCTTTTGCACAGTAATTTTGGATATTTAATTTCTCTTTTACTTAGAAAGAGATTATATAACTTAAAAATATTTTATGATCTCATTTAAATTTCTAGAACTTATTTAAATGCTACTTGAGGCGAAATTCTAGGCTAATACTAACAATTAGGAGATGATTTAGGCATTTTTTTTATGAGATTGAGCCTTTCAAGCTTAACCCAAACAAGTAAATATCTTTAGAACCTCTATTTTGAGCTTAATTAGCATGTTATTCTATACCCACAAAACAGCCAAGACTAAATTTTGTGATTAATACCTTTATTTTTTCTACCTAATTCACTCACTCCATGATTAATTTCTAAAATCTTGTTTTATAGATCTGCATTAATGAAAGGGTGGAAGGGTGGAGCAAGGACATTCAAAAAAAGAAGAAAAAATCCCAAAAGACTAATGAAAGTCTATCCAGTGATTGAAAAAGAAGAAATAGAGAATCAAAGAAAAGTAGAATGTAGAAAAGCAAGGAAACAAGTGTGGGGGAAAAAAATTCCCCAATCTTGAGAATTAGCTCCAATAGATCAGAGTTAATCATGTGATGTTGGGAAATTGAGCTTTAAATTATATCTTATATTTCACCCCATAGCCTAGCCACATTACAAGCTGAGTTAAGTCCTTTTGATCCTAAGAAGTAGTTGTAGCCTACATTAGTGGAGAGTAGCATGAAAAATAACTCTATGGAAATTTTAAATAGAGAGCCATGCTATAATTCTTGAGATGTATAAACTCATTTTGGTAAAAGAAAATTAAATTATTCAAATACACACACACACTATGGATTTTAGGGAATAAAATTATAAATTGCATTTGAATTAAATTTTGCACGTAGGCATGAAATTTTTTTGAAATTTCTTCAAGAGCATACAATTTTCACTATGAGGCAGCATATTGGTAAGCCATTCACTCATTTCATATATTGAATTCTGTTTACATGAATTAATTTGCTTAAGGACAAGCAAAAGAGTAAGTGTGGGGGTATTTGACATGCTATAATTTTAGCATGTATTTAGCATATTTTATGTTACTTTTTCTTTTACTTAAATAGTGAATAAATAGGATTTAATTAATTTTTGTGTTTTATATTTTAGGAATAATAAAGAAGAAAAGAAGAGAAAAATAGAGAGAAAATCATGAAAAATGCTGATTTCTGACCTTTCATTCCTAATGGAGGCATATCTCACTCATTTGAGCTCCAATCGAGGTGATTCCAGTGGCTTTGGAAAGAAGAAACATAGAGCTACAACTTTTATGTTTGGCAATTCGGAAAAATTCAGAAGATTCTGGACGCCGCGGCGCTCACAAGAGAGCGCTGTGGCGCCACATTAAGACAAATCTGGAGCGACGCGGCACCTGAGCATCTTCGACACAGTGCGCCACGGCGCCCCGTGACTTGTTTTCCGTAGCGCCACGGCGATCTCCTTGAGCGCCACGGCGCCCAACGCCGTAGAGACTTGCTGATTTCGCAATTTTAGGTCTTTTTCACTCAAATTGAAGGCTGATGGACGGGGATTTTGACCTAAATACATTCCTACTTCCATTAAGAGTGGGGAATCTATAAAAAGAGAGGCAAGCAAGCAGAGAATTCATCCAATTCTTCATCCAAGTTCTTCAATTCTTCTTTAGATTTTATTTTTGCCCTGCGTGGCTAGTTCTTTTAGTTGGTTGAGGTAGATTGAAACCTCAAGGGACCCTTATGTATTGTGAGATTTGGAATTGTTTTCAATAGTTCAATCTTAACTAGGTATTGTTTATTCATCTCCTTTTCTTTTCTAAATGATTTTTCATGTGATTGCTAGGAGGCCTACTAGTATATTGTATGTCTAAGTCTACTGCTAAATTAGGTTTTGAACAAAGTTTTCATTACTTGATTCATGAAGCAAATAGGATTAAGGATTTTGGATTATAAATCATTAACCCTATGATGAATGATCAACTAAATTAAATATAATCGATTTGCTTATATTCATTTAGCTCTATCAGTTTCTCTGGCTCTTAATGCAGTTGATAAGTTAGACTTTGCCGATGTGTTAAAGGATTTTTTATCAATTAGAGTTTAATTGGTATGATTGTTATCAATTCACTAGGCTTAATGAGGAACTGGGATAGAGTCCCAATGATAGATATTTGGTTTAAGATTGATGATTTTGTCGATGCAATCCCTTGATGGTAAATATCGACCGAAACCAACGCTTTTCTCATTAATTACTCTTTTCACTATTTTCATTATTGTTTAATTTACTTTATTCACAATTATCAAACCCCCCTTTCTTAATCGTATAAGTTAATTCCAGTCTCTGTGGGATCGACCCTTACTCCCACTACTACAGGTTAGTTTGGAGGTAAGGTATTAATTTGGGTGTACCTGCGACAATACGCACCACTATACGCATAGTGACCTCGACCCTAGTCACAATAATTGATAAGGGAATGTGAGTACATCGCCCTCTTGCCTCCCCACATTACCACTGTCACTCGGTTGGAGCGGCCCTCCCCCAGCTCACTCAGGCTAATAGGGCGTCCCCTATTCAGTACCGTCACAAGCCATACAACCAGCCGATATGCATCAATACATATATATACATGTAAAATATCAAGCAACTCGCCATGAGCTTTACGCTTGCCATTCAATCTCATTTATAATATGACATGCATAATTTTCACAAGTATATCGCTTTACAAAACAATGCATCGTGCACATAATGTCACTTTATCAAATAATGATAAATACATTAGATCCACATATTCAATGAGTTCTAAAATCCATTTCTAATACCATACTCTTCTTAAACTATGTTCCAGTTCGTAAGTATAACAGATATTTTAACACATTCAGAAACTTATAATAGTAAATAATTTATAATCAGAAACAATAATAAATTTATAATTCAAGAAGAGTATGGGACAAGTCATAGAAAGAAGTATCTACTCACAGGTAAAGGCTCCAGATTGGACAGGCCTAAAATCCTCGTTTCTTATTTGAATTCGGTAAAATAAACCCCAAAATCGAGTCTGGATGGTCCAAAAACCTTGAAAATGACTCTGGATTTGCTAAATTTAGCCTCTAGGAGCTCGGTCAACGCTATGGACTATTCACCGTCAGAATCACTATTCACCACCAAAAATTACTATTCACCGTCACTATTTACGCCAAAAATAACTATTCATCACCACATAAAAAGTTACCAAATGACCGAAAGAAATACATATTCTAATGTTTATCTAAGTTCTGAATCCATCTACGGTGTCAGATTTCTAATTTGAAATCTCTAAGTAAGAGTTTTAGAATTTACCTTTTTCTGACATTTTCTACTTTAGATCTACGGCGATTCAACGGTGGATTTGAAAAACTAATCGGTCAAAACTGAACTTTTTTTTGTCCTGAATCCAGTAACACCTTCAGTTTTGAGATCGGAAGCCAATAGGCACTCCAAAGCTAAAGAAAAATTTAAAAATTACTATTCATTCACTATTCACTGACTATACATCAAAATATATTTTTTTCGAAATGTGCCGCCGGTTGTGTATCCCCCTTCCCTTTTTATTTTTCTTTTTATAATATTAATTATTATTATTTAATAATTAAATATTTAGATTTATTCTTATTTTATTTCATATGTATTCATATAAATACCGTTTTTCACCCTAAAACATCCCAAAAATTTCTAAAAAGTTACATTCTCATCAACCTTTAGTTAAACTCTTAAATCATGATTTTTCTTGATAAAAATCATAATAAAAAAAATCTCAAATTATACATATTAAAAAAAAGAATATTTCTAAAAATACAACAAAAATTCCTTAGGGACCAAGATAATTATTTCAAACAAAACAATAATTATTTTAATTAAAAATAGACTTACTTTTAGCAGAACATAATCGTTTATAAAAATAAAAATTATGGGATGTTACACCTCCAATTTACATTACTTAAAATAAAATTTTTTTTTCCTACAATTATTTTTCGCAATAAGATATTTTCCATAAAGATACATAATTCAATTCTTTATCATAGGAATAGATACATATAGGATCTCTCATGTGTACACAATATACATATCAAGTCTATAAACATCAAAGTACAGAAGAAACGGGGATCCTGCCTGTAGCGTTCAGAGCACTCTAGAATACAAACACAGTATAATTCAAAGATTGTGAATCTTGGAAGCAACGTAGACTCACCCAGAGAATATATCACCTATATGCCAAATCAGACTTTGACAATCTTATTTGAAAAATGTGGAAATATGGTGTAGTGAGTTTGACAACTCAGTGAGCAAATAATTCCTCCTATGACCTCTTAGGTCAGCATATGGATGTACTTATGTTTTAAATTATGTCACATAGAAAATATAGTTCAGAAGTACATTCATTTGAGACCCGTATTTTAAATATTCTCAAATCAAAGGATATTCAGATATCCAAAACCATATGCTGCATAGTATGATCATTAAACAAATGTTATGATCAACTGTATAAGCTATAGTAAAATATTAAGATTTGGAGATAAAATCATCACTTTTAATGCACTTGCCTCACTCGGCAATCTGGTCAATGCAATGAAAATATAACTCATTTGCTATACGCATAGTGACCTCGACCTCAGTCATAATAAGTGATCAGGGAATGTGAGTACATCACCCTCTTGCCTCCTCACATTACCACTGTCACCCGGTTGGAGCGGCCTTCCCCTGGCTCACTCAAGCTAATAGGGCGTCCCCTATTCGGTACCGTCACAAGCCATACAACTAACCGATATTCATTAATACATATATATACATGTAAAATTATCAAGCAACTCGCCATGAGCTTTACACTTGTCATATTTATCAAGCAACTCGCCATGAGCTTTACGCTTGCCATTCAATCTCATTTATAATATGATATGCATCATTTTCACAAGTATATAGCTTTACAAATCAATGCATCGTGCACATAATATTCACTTTATCAAATAATGCTAAATACATTCAGAACCACATATTCAATGAGTTCCAACATTCATTTCTAAAATCATACTCTTCTTAAACTATGTGCAAGTTCGTAAGTATAACAGATATTTAACACATTTCAGAAACTTATAATAGTATAAATAATTTATAAACAGAAACAATAATACATTTATAGTTCAAGAAGAGCATTGATCTTAGAACTTTGATGATTGGTCATGATGTTGCTATATCGTGTTACATATTGATCTTGCATGTGATGTATGTCTGAATACTTAGACTGGTATAGAAAGTTCTGCATAGGTATGGCTATGGGTGGCAAAATTTTTAGCTTCTAGGTTTTAATTTCTGGGAATTATTTGTAGGGAATTAAAATAAATAGTTAACATAACAATTAAAGATATATGTGTCACGGATTTTTATCCACTGGAGTCATTCCATTTGGAGTCCATATGAGGTAGATATAGTCCGATTAGTATGCAAAGGTTAGAAAATGATTCATCAGGGAAGAATATGTTAGGATAGCTTCTGTGTTTTAATTTATGGGAATTATCTGTAGGGAATTAAAACAAATAGTTAACATAAGAATTAAAGATATATGTGTCACGGATTTTTAGTCACTGGAATCATTCAATTTGGAGTCCATATGAGGAAGATATGAGCCGATTAGTAGTCAAAGGTCAGAAAATGGTTCATCAGGGAAGAATATGTTAGTATAGCTTCGGTATTTTAATTTCTGGGAATTATCTGTATGGAATTAAAATAAATGGTTAACATAATAATTATATCTATGTGTGTCATGAATTTTCAGCCAATGGAATAATTCAATTTGGAGTCCATATGAGAGAGATATGAGCCGATTAGTAGTCAAAGATTAGAAAATGGTTCATCAGGGAAGAATATGTTAGGATAGCCTCTATATTTTAATTTCTGGGAATTATCTGTATGGAATTAGAATAAATGGTTAACATAAGAATTATAGCTATGTGTGTCACAGATTTTTAACCACTGGAATCATTCAATTTGGAGTCCATAGGAGGATGATATGAGCTGATTAGTAGTCAAAGGTCAGAAAATGATTCATCAGAGAAGAATATGTTAGGATAGCTTCTGTATTTTACTTTCTGGGAATTATCTGTATCGAATTAAAATAAGTGTTTAACATAAGAATTTTAGCCATGTGTGTCATAGATGTTAAGCCACTAGAATCATTCAATTTGGAGTCTATATGAGGAATATATGAGCTGATTAGTAGTCAAAGGTCAGAAAACGGTTCATCAGGGAAGAATATGTTAGGATAGGTTCTGTATTTTAAATTCTGGGAATTATCTGTATGGAATTAAAATAAAAGATTAACATAAGAATTATAGATATGTGTGTCACAGTTTTCTAGCAACTGTAATCACTCAAGTTGGAGTCCATATGAGGTAGATGTGGTCCGATTAGTAGGTAGAGGTCAGAACCTATCTGACAAGAAATAACCTATACATTTAAAGAGTAATATTACCTTGATTGCTTAATATTTCGCTATAATGTTCAACATAATAGTTTTAGATAATTGTTTTATCTTGAAATTGACACCAAAATTACCTACATTGGAGTTCAATTGAAGGAGTTATGCTCTGATTAGTAAGAGAATGTTATATATGATGAAAACCTGCATCAAGAAAATAAAGAAATAAAATTAATATTTAAAAAAAGAAGACGAATCTTATAAATGACTAGTATATGCCATAGCCATTGCCATTGTATGAACTTCTTACCATCTTAAGTGTAAAATTCTGACATGAAAATATATTATAAAGTGATATTTAAAATTGTTATGTTCATGGCATGATTACCAATGATTTATGGTAATAGTTATATTTTGATGAACATATTTTTTATTGAAAGCATATTTTTGGCTATCATTGTGAAAAGAAAAGAAATGAACATGGTCACATGGCAATCCGTGTGCTGCACCAGTAGGGGACGCCCTACCAACGGTTATGATTATGATTATGATTATGAGAAAAGAAAGAGAAAGTGTGCCATGTCGGATGGAGCGAGAAAAGCCCGTACCGGAGAGTAGATGATACTCACCCTAACCGAGGTAGCTTGAAATGAGAATAAGTTGATGGCCATCATATGATATTCTAAAAATAGTTAATCCTGTCATACATATCATTACTGTATGATTCTTATGTGCATAGATATAATGCATTCATGTAACCAAAGATATTTTTTGTAGTTTATACAGCTGAACATGACGTGATGAGCTATATTGATGATGACCTATATTGATGATGATTTATTGTTGAACTTACTGAGATTTAATTCTCACTATTTTTCCATATCATGTTCAGAAAATTAGTTATGCAGATTTTTCTATTGCTCTAGCTTTTAGTGCACGTTGGATCGAGTACTTTATGTTGGGCAGATTCCAGAAGCAAATAAAATGTTTATGGTCGAGTTGGTTTAGATCCCGGTGAAGGTGCAACCACCTGCACCTGTATCTCTGGAATTGGTCAACCAGAATAAATAAGATGTAGATTTTTATGTGTTTGATATATTGTAGGTATGTTTTGATTAATGACATGTATGTGAACTCTGTATTGCATAAGTTAAATAAATGTTATATTGAGTTAAGTTGTAACGAGGTAATAACTTCATAGTATTTAAAAAAAAATGATACTTAAATGGAGTTGTTACATTAGGCAACTAAGACCCCATAAAGGAAATTATCCAACCCATGATCTTGAATTGGCAGCAGTGGTATTTGCCTTAAAGATTTGGTGGCACTATTTGTATAGGGCAACATTTGATGTATACTATGATCATAAGAGTCTTAAGTACTTTTTTGATCTAAAGGAGTTAAATATGAGGCAACAAAATTGGGTAGAATTTCTCAATGAGTACAAGTTTAAGATAAAGAATCATCTAGGAAAGGCGAATGTTGTAGTTGATGCCTTCAGTCAAAAATCACTACACATGGGTCAGATGATGGTGCATGAGATGCAGATGCTAGAGGAGTTTCAAAATTTGAAGCTGGTCACTACTCTTACTCCAAAGAAGCTAATCATCAATGGGTTGAGTATAGAGTGTGAACTTAGATCCAAGATTAAAGAAGCTCAAACTCACGACCAATACTTATAGGATCACAAAGAACAAGATGATTTTTCTATCTCAGAAAATGAAGTAATCATATATCAAGGAAGAGTTTATGTCCCTCAAGAAAAAGAGTTGAGGACTAAAGTCCTGCAAGAGGCACATCAGAGTAAGTACACAGTCCATCCTGGATCCACTAAAATAAAGAAGATGTACTGGTGGCCAGGGATGAAAAGGGACATTATTGAGTTTGTGGCGAAATGTTTAATTTGTCAGAAGGTGAAGGTAAAGCATCAAAAGCTAGCGGAATTTCTACAACCTCTTGAGATCACTAAATGGAAATGGGATAGTATTTCGATGGACTTTATGGTGGGCTCACTTACGACTTCAGTTGGACATGACTCTATCTGGGTAATAGTAGACAGATTAAGTAAATATGCTCACTTTCAGCCAATAAAGATTAACTATTCACTAGACAAATTTTCCAGTTGTACGTCCAAAAAATAGTTAGACTGCATAGAATTCCCTTAAATATTGTTTATGATAGAGATCAAAGGTTTATATCATGGTTTTGGAAGGAAACTTTTGGAACCCAGTTGCAGTTCAGTATTACCTACCATCCTCAGACTGACGAGCAGACATAATGGACCATTCAAACCCTAGAAGATATGTTGAAGGCCTGTGTGATAGAGCAAGGTAAAGGATGGGATAAGTACCTACCTTTAGTGGAGTTTACTTGTAATAATAGCTATCACTATAGTATTATAATGGTCCTCTACGAAGCTTTATATAGTAGAAAGTTCTGATCTCCCCTTTGTTGCTTTAAGGTAGGAGAAAAGAACTTGCTTGGTTCTGACCTAATTCAATAAACCACTAATCAAATCAAGATGATACGAGACAAAATACTTATAGCTCAGAGTTGGCAAAACAGTTACTATGATAAGAGACATAGACCTCTGGAGTTTGAGGAAGGAGACCATGTATTTCTGAAGTTTTTCCCGACTACTGGAGTTGGTACGTCTCTCAAGACTAGAAAGCTAAGTCCACAATTTTTGTGACCCTACCAAATTCTGAGGAAAGTGGGGACGTCATCATATCAAATTGCCCTTCCACCTAATTTGTCCAACCTACATAATGTTTTTCTTGTATCACAGCTCCAGAAGTATCATCCAGATTCATCACATGTAATATGGGATGAACCAATCCAAATAAAGGAGCACATGACATACCAACTAGTACCGACATCTATATTGGACACTGACGTGAAGCAATTGAGGAATAAGACCATTCCCCTAGTTAAGGTGTTATAGGAAGGTTTGACTCTGGAAGAAGCAACTTGGGACTAGAAGAAGTCATGGGAAAGAAAAATTCACAATTGTTCTTATATTGGAGAGAAATGTAACATCCTTAATTTCGTTTCTTTTATTAATAAAGTTACATAAATATTTTATTAAGGATATAAAATCTATTAAACAATTTTTAAATATCTAAGAAAATATAAGCCTTAGAAATTCTTCACCTTATGTGTATGCATAGAAAATGTTTCAAACATTAAGGGGATAAGTAAAGAGAGAAAGGCTAATAGGAAAAATTAGAAATAACATACTAAAGATAGGTAAAATTCTTGGGTAAGGAAGATAAATTTTTGGAAAGTAAGTGAAAGTCTTAAAATTTCAAGAAGATTGAATTAAGGTAATTTTTCCTAATTCAAGAGTTAGAGTTACTAAGTTTAACATCTCCACCCATACAATGGGCCTTCAACTATAGACACTTCATATAGAGTTTTCCCATTTTACATGAGTTTCTAGCAATCCAATTGGATAACCTAAGCAAGAGATATAACATAGACTTGGACTAGGATATAGAAGTTAGACCGATAGCCCAAAAATCATGAAAATGTGACCAAGCCCTCTATGAAAGGTAGAATTTCAACCAAAGCAAAGTAAATGGAAAAGAATGAGCCCAAATCCAACAGAGAAAAATAAGAACCATGTGAGGAAATAGTAGTGTAATAATAATCAAGTTTAGGTCACAAGGCATTAAGACAAAACATCTATATCCTGCATTTATAATTTCAACAAGTAGGTAATAATACATGATATTAGGATAAAACATCTATATCTACATTCATAATTTTGGCAAGTAGGTGAAAATACATGGCATTATGACAAAACATCACTATCCTACATAAATAATTTTAGCCAAGCGAAGGAGACTCAAGGGCTAAAAATTTGCCACATAGAAAGGCAAACCTATCATACTTGAGTGAGACAAAAGAAAAAGGAAATGTATCCCTAAATCAAAGGGACCTTATCCCTTTTCTTAAGAAAATTTTATCATGATTTTGAAATACAAATATCCTTTTCCTATGCATATCTTGACTAAGGGAGAGGAAGACAATAACATGAGTTATCGTCCCCCAAAAAAACAACCAAGTGTCTCCTAATTGTCATAAGGTAGATGTAACAACTCCATTTATGTAATTTTTTTTTTAAATACCATGAAGTTATTACCTCGTTACAACTTAACTCAATATAACATTTATTTAATTTATACAATACTGAGTTTCCATACACACTATTATTTTACAAACTACACACCATTATTTTACAAACATTTGTACAAAGATACATATTAGTTCTAATCATCTATATCGACTACTTCCGGGGACACTGGTTCGGGTGGCACGTCCACCGGAATCTCAGTTACATCTACGACAGTTACATCAGAAATAACTAGAAGTTGCCCAAGGTCGGGCACCTCGATCCAACGTACAGAGATAATAAGTGTCATAGAGAATATCTGCATATTTATTCTTCTGAACATGATATGGAAATATAGTGAGAATTAAATCCTAGTAAGTTCAACAATAAATCATAATTTACCATCAATATAGTTCATCACGTCATGTTCAGCTGTATAAACTACAGAAAATATCTTTAGGTCACATGAATGCACTTTATCATGCACATGAAAATTATACAGTTATGACATGTATGGCATGAATAACTATTTTTTCGAATTTCATATGATGGCTATCCACTTATTCTTACTTCAAGCTACCCCGGTCAGGGTGAGTATTCTCTACTTTTCGGTACGGGCTTATCTCGCTCCGTCCGACATGGCACACTTTCTCTTTCTTTTCTTATTAACATGATCATAACTGTTGGTAGGGCGTCCCCTACTGGTGCACCACACGGATTGCCATGTGACCGTGCTCATTTCTTTTCTTTTCACAATGATAGCCAAAAATATGCTTTCAATAACAAGTATGTTCATCAAAATATAACTATTACCATAAATCATTGGTAATCATGCCATGAACATAACCATTTAAAATATCACTTTATAAAACATTTCCATGTCAAAATTCCATACTAATACCTTGGTAACTGGATAGTAATTGTAGTCTGTAAACAGCGCACCAGAAAAGTTCCCAGGAAAGAGAGGTGGGTCACTAATGGACACGCTTAAATACCATGTCTTTCCTTGCCAGAGCTTTCCTTAGACATGCACTTTTCACAAATCACAATTTTGTTTTCCAGTAACTAGAATAATTCTTTTCTGATGTGAAAATACTGCAACCACGGAGCATACTAAGATTTTTCAAATAAAACCGGCACTTTCAAAACTTCTTGTAAATTTATATGAGTACTAGGGTAAATTCCATGTTAAAAATTACACACTTAAAATGGTAGTAAGTTCATGCAATGGCAATGGCTATGGCTATACTAGTCATTTGTTAAGATTCATCTTCTTTTTAAAATACTAATTTTATTTCTTTATTTTCTTGATGCAGGTTTTCATCCTATCTAACATTCTCTTACTAATCAGAGCATAACTCCCTCAATTTAACTCTGATGTAGGTGATCTTAGTGTCAATTTCAAGATAAAACAATTATCTAAAACTATTATGTTGAACATTGTAGCGAAATATTAAGAAATCAAGGTGATATTACCCCCTAAATGTACATATTATTTCTTCTCGTGTAGGTTCTGACCTTTACTGACTAATTAGACCATATCTCCCAAATTTGAACTCCAAATTGAGTTATTCCAGTTGGTAAAAATCCATGAGCCCTATATCTATAATTGTTATCTTGGCGTACGATTTTAACTCCCTACAGAATATTTCCCAGAAATTCAAAAACTAAAGCTTTAATAACATATTCTGAATAAACATTTTCTGACCTCTGCTTACTAATCAGCTTATATCTACCTCAAATGGACTTCAAATTGAATGATTCCAGTGGCTAAAAATCCATGACATACATATCTTTAATTCTTATGTTAACCATTTATTTTAATTCCCTACCAATAATTCCCAGAAATTAAATTACCGAAGCTATCCTAACATATTCTTCCCTGATGATTCATTTTCTGACCTTTGACTACTAATCAGACCATAGCTACCTCATATGGACTCCAAATGGAATGATTCCAGTGGCTAAAAATCCATGACACATTTATCTTTAATTCTTATGTTAACCATTTATTTTAATTCCCTACCAATAATTCCCAGAAATTAAATTACCGAAGCTATCCTAACATATTCTTCCCTGATGATTCATTTTCTGACCTTTGACTGCTAATCAGACCATAGCTACCTCATATGGACTCCAAATGGAATGATTCCAGTGGCTAAAAATCCATGACACATTTATCTTTAATTCTTATGTTAACAATTTATTTTAATTCCTTATAGATTGTTCCCAGAAATTAAAATACCGAAGCTTAAAATTCTGCCACCAGCCATAACCATGCAGAACTATCTACACCAACCTAAGTATTCAAACATACATCACATGCAAGATCAATATGTAACATGATATAGCAACATCATGACCAATCATAAAAGTTCTAAGATCAAAATCTCATACAAATATTATAAGTTTCAAAAGTTTTCTTCAAAAAGAAATATTGTTAAACTTACTTGGAGCACTTAGTCTTCTAGACTTCTCCTTCCTCTTTCTTCCTTTCTTCCTCTCCTTTCCTCACTCTACCTTGCTTCTATTTTTTTCTCTCCCTCACTTGGACGAAATTCTAATGTTGTAAGGGTGGGTTTTCTTATATAGACCACCAAATAATTCACCTTTCATGATCATGGGTCTACCTTATCACAATTAGGATACACTTTGTTGAATTTTTGGAAAACAAACAACTTATGTTCTTGTCTTCCTCTTCCTTAGTCAAGATATGCATAGGAAAAGGAGATTTGTATTTTGAAAATTATGATAATATGTTCTTAAGATATAGGACAAGGTCCCTTTGATTTAGGGATTCATTTCCATTTTCTTTTGTCTTAAACAAGTATGATAGGTTTGCCTTTTTAGGTGGCAAATTTCTAGCCCTTGAATCTTCATTATTTGGTTGATATTATTTGTGTGGGCTATGAATGTTTTGTCCTAATACCATGTATTATCATACCACTTGCTAAAATTATGAGTGTAGGCTATAGATGTTTTTGTCCTAAAGCCTTGTATTATCATGCCACTTGCTTAAGTGATGAATGTAGAATCACACCACTTGCTAAATTTTTTGTCTTAATGCCATGTAACCTAATCTTTATTCTTATTATTATATCATCATCTAATTTATTTTATTTTAGTTTTCCTCTTGGATTTGGGCTTATTCCTACCCATTATGGGCTTGTCCTACCCATTTTCTTTGCTTTGGATAAAATTCTTCCTTTCTTGGTGGGCTTGGTCACATTTTCATAATTTTTGGGCTATTTGTGAAATTACTATATCCTAGTCCAAGTCTATGTGTTAATTTCTTGTTTAGGTTATCCAATGGGCTTGATAGAAACTTATGTGAAGTGGAAAAACTCTATATGAAGTGTCCATAGGTAAAAGCCCAATGTATGGGTAAAGATTTTAAACTTAGTAACTATAGTTCTTGAATTAGGATAAATTACCCTAATTCAATGTTCTTTGAAATTTTAAGACCTTTACTTGTTTCTAAAAATTTATCTTCCTTATCCAAGAATTTTGTATCTCTTCAGTATGTTATTTCTAATTTCTTTCCTATTAGATTTTCCTTCTTTATTTGTTCTCTTAATGTTAGAAACATTTTCTATGCATATACCTAAGGTGAAGAATTTCTAAGGATTATATTTCCTTAGATATCTAAAATATTGTCTAATAAATTTTATTTCCTTAATTAAAATTTTTATGTACCTTTATAATTAAAAGAAACGAAATTAAGGATGTTACAGTAGACCCATGATTATGAGCGGTGAACCGCTTGATAGTTTATTTAAGCAAAACCCATCCTTATAACATTATAATTTCGTCCAAGTAAGGGAGAGAAAAAAATAGAAGCAAGGCAGAGTAAGGAAAGGAGAAAAAAGGGAGGAGAAGAAAGGAAGAAAGAAGAAGGAAAAGTCTATAGGACTAAGTACTCAAGGTAAGTTAGCTCAATCTCCACTTAAATCCATCTTTTCTCTTCATCATTGGGGTTCAAAACTCACCCTCCTTCTATTATTTAAGCTACTGGAAAAGCTTAGGGAATGGAGGAATCTTACCATTTCCTTTAAGAGGAAACAAGAAAAAGAATTCACTAAGTCAGTTAAGGAGATCTTTAGGTAGGTTTAACAATATCTCTTTTTGAAGAAAAGCTTTGAAATGTGTAACATTTATGAGATTTTGATCTTAGAACTTTGATGAAATTTACAATATTTGCTACTTTGATGATTGGTCATGAATGTTACTTTATCATGTTTCAAGTTATCTTGAATATGATGGATGTTTTGAACACTTTGGTTGGTGTGGGAAGTTTTACATAGGTATGCTATGAGTGGCAAAATTTTAAGATTTTTATGCTTCTTTTTTGTATATTTGAAAGTGGTAAAAAATTGATGGAATATTATTAGTTGTAAATTAGGAAGAAAATGGAAGAAGACGTAATAAAATGATGAAATAAAACCTTAAGAAAGGTTTGGTTAGGAAATTGAATTTCGGAGTAATTAGGGAAGATTTTGTTTTTGAAATTCTGGGAAGAATTAGTTAGGAATTAAAAGAAATTTCTAACATGAAAATTGTAGATTTTTGTCTCACGGATTTGTAGACACTAAAATCACTTAATTTGGATTCTAGATGAGGGAGATATGTTCGATTAATAAGTAGTGTTCAGAAAATGGTTAACTAGGGAAGAATCTGTTAGGTATGCTTCTATGTTTAAATTTTTAGGAAAAATATATAGGGAATTAAAAGAAATGATTAACATGGAAAATATAGATATATGTCTCACGAATTTTTATCCATTGCAATAAATCAAATTGGAATTCTTATGAGGGAGATATGGTCAAATTAGTAAGTAGTGGTCGTAAACTAGTTAACTAGGGAAGAATCTATTAGGTAAGCTTTTGTGTTTGAATTTTTGGGAGAAATCTGTAAGGAATTAGAAGAGTTACTTAACATGAAAAATACATATATATGTCTCACAAATTGTTAGCCACTGGAATCAATATGAGGGAGATATGGTTATATTAGTAAGCAAAGGTCATAAACTTGTTAACCAGGGAAGAATCTGGTAGGTAAGTTTCTGTGTTTGAATTTCTGGGTAAAATATTAAGAGAATTAAAAGAAATGGTTAACATAAAAAATATAGATATATGTATTACGAATTTTTAACCACTGCGATCATTCAATTTGGAATCTACATGAGGGAGATATGATCAAATTAGTAAGTAGATGTTAGAACTTACCCGAGAAGAAATAACATTGAATTTGAGGGAGTAGTAACACCATGATTACTTAAGATTTCAATAAATTTTTCAACATAAGGGTTATAAAGTATTGTCTTAGCTTCAAATTGACACCAAGATCAACTCAATCAGATTTTAAAAAACGGTGTTATTCTCGGATTAGTGAGAGAGAAAAATAATATTTAAGAAAGAAAAATAATCTTATAACTGAAAATAATAAATGACTAGTGTATGTCATAGCCATTGCCATTCCATGAACAACTTAACATCTTAAGTGTGTAATTTTAACTTGGAAATATTTTATAAAGTGGTAATTGAAAATGATTATGTTCAAGGCAAGATTGTATTTTACCAATGATTTTTCATAATGATTATGTTAGTGAGAAAAAAAAGAGAAAGTGTGGCCTGTCAGATGGAGGAAAAAAAGCATGTACAGGAAAGTTGAAAGTACTTACCCTAATTGGGACAGCTTAATATGAAAATAAGTTGATAGCCATCATATGATATTCTGAAAATAGTTATTCATGTCATACATGTCATTATTGCACAATTTTCATGTGCATAGATAAAGTGCATTCATGTGACCTAAGATATTTGCTGTAGCTTATACAGATGAACATGATGTGACGAGTATTATTGATGATGATTATGATTTATTTTTAAACCTACTGAGATTTAATTCTCATTATATTTCCATATCATGTTCAAAAAGTTAGTTATGCAGATTTTTCTTTGGCTCTGGCTTTTAGTGTACGTTAGATCGAGTTACTCTATGTTAGGCAGATCCCAAAAACGAATAAGGTATTTTTGGTCGAGTTAGCTAAGATTCTGGTGAAGGTACAACCACTCACACCTGTATCTTCGGAATTGGTCAACATGGATGAATAAGATGTAGATATTTATGTGTTTGATTTTTGTACGGACGTTTTGATTAATGATGTGTATGTGAACTCAGAATTGTATCAGTGTTAATGGTAGATCTTAAACTTTGATTATACTTGGTTAAATATGCATTAGACCTGTCTGATAATTGAATTAACACATTAGTAGAATTTAATGGTCCTAATTTCAAAGAAGTATAGATAGAATATGGCATGAATTTTATGGAAGCTTTTAAATCTAGCATAGCCTTTTCAACATGAGTATTCCCAATTTTGCATGGAATAGTAAACATACCTAGATCCTTGCATTTAGTGGAGATTTTTGTTTGTATCATAACAGATACATTCTAACTCATCTTTATCTTTTCATATCCCTTCCATTTTTGCCTTCTTTTTTTAGTACATAGTTCTTTTAAGAACTTTGTATATCTTCACGCATGTTTAATATCATCTAGAAGGGGAATAGTAACTTCACACTTTCTAAAGTTTTGATATAAGTCAGAAGTTTTCTCATGTAGCCTATTCTCTTTAAGGGCTTCTAGAAAAAAAGGCACTACTTCATAATCTGAAGTAGATGGAGACTTACCTGTAGATGTTTCATTCTCTTTGATTATTTTCTCATGTTCCTTGGGAGATGAAGGTGATGGTGGACCTTTAATTTCCTTACCATTCCTTAAAACAAGTGTAATAGCATTTTCTCTTAGGTTTACCATAGTTTGAGAGGGTAACTTACCTAAATTTTGAGCGTATAACTGGCTAACTGTGGTTGCTAATTGACCCATTTAAATTGTCAGGCTCTGAATGCTAGCTTTTGTCTTTTGCTGAAATTGCATAGAGTCATGTGCAAGAGATTTAACAATTTCTTCTGAAGAACTACTTACTTGGAAATCTTAAGATGTATTCTGTTTAAGATAATATGCTTATTAGTTATGCTAAAAATTTGTAAAATTTTGTCCTATAGGCCTATTTTATGCATTCCCATACATAAAGTTGGGATGATCCTTCCATCTAAGATTATATGTATTAGAGTAAGGATCATACCTTTTTAGTTGTTTAAGGAAACCTTGGTGCATACTGTCGCAGGTACACCCAAATTGATACCTTACCTCTCAACTAACCTGTAATCATGGGAGTAAGGGTCAATCCCACAAAAATTGGAATTGCCTTATCTGATTGAGAGAATGGGGATTTGATAATTGTAAATAATAAAGCAAACAATAATGAAAGTAATTAAGAGAGTAATTAGTGAGAGAGGCGTTGGTTTCGGTCAATATCCACCATCAAGGGATTGTATTGATCATTGACAATATAATCATTCTTAAATCAAATATCTACCATTAGGATTCTATCCCTATTCCTCCTTAAGTCTAGTAAATTGATAACAATCGCACCAATTCAACCCTAATTAATAAGATATCCCTTAACACATCAGTAAAGTCTAACCTATTAATCAAATGAAGAACAAGAGAAATTGATAAAGCTAAATAAATATAAACACATCGGTTATATTTAATTTAGTTTATCATTCATCATAGGGTTAATGATTTATAATCCAAAATCCTTACTCCTATTTGCATCACGAATAGAGTAATGAAAACTTTGTTCAAAACCTAATTCAGTAGTAGATTAAAGAAGACAATATACTAGTAGGCCTTCCTAGCAATCATATGAATAATCATTAAGAAAAGAAAGGAAATCTATTCCAAATCTCACAATGCATAACAATCCCTTGAGGTATCAATCTTCCTCTACCAACTAAAAATAAATCTAAACAAGAATTAAAGAAGGTGATTAAGAACTTTAATGATCTTTGGTACTTCCTTTTTCCCTTTTTATATATTGGCTTCTCCTCATTGAAGTATAACTATTTTTAGGTCAGAACTTGGCCCATCAGGCTTCAATTGGGGTTAAAAAGACCTAACAATCACGACTTCAACATTCTAGTACGACGGCGAGGGCCATGGCGCACTACACGGGTGCTGCAGTGCTACTGAAATACACTGAAGAGGCACTGCGTGTCATGCCCCTAATTTTAGAGCACTTGAAACACATACTTTACGATCATATATTTTCCATAAAATGTATAATACACTCTTTTACATATATGTATTTCCATATATATACCAAATCTATAAACATCAAAGTACCGCAGAAGTAAGGATCCTGCTTGTAGCATTTAGAGCATATTCTAAAGTACAAATACAATATAAATAAAAATCTATGAGCCATGGAAACAAAGTAGGCTCACCCAGAGATCATGTCGTCTAGCTGGTCAACTATCTGAAGGAAAAGGACCAAACAATATATTCTTATATGAAAAACATATAAATAACGTGTAGTGAGTTTGACAACTTAGTGAGTAGATAATACCTCCTATGACCTTTTAGGTTAACATATGGTTGTACTCATATTTTAAAATTTGTCACAGAAAACACAATTCAGAAGTACATTCATATGGGACCCACATTTCAAATATTCTCAGTTCATATCACATTTAGATATTCAAAATCATATGCAATATGGTATGATCATTATTCAAATATTGTAATGCATCAAAACTTTTCACATGAAAGAATTAGGAGGATCCCATATCAGAACCAACATATCAGAGTTCAGGCCCTTCCGTACTTTGTTGGTGTAGGATTTGCCTAAACTCAGCATTCTGCTGAGGTTTGCCCTACCACCATTCAAGAGGACACGCGAAGGGACTCTAATATAGGTATTTCCTAAGCACACAGCAAGGGAAGGCAAATCACATCTTATATAGTTGGCATCTAACCCATATAGGAGGCATCCTGCTCTCTTTCACATATCATATCCCTTGTGTTGGCCGACACACGAGACTAGCACCACCCTTTGCTAGCTGGGTTATCAAGGTGCACTAGGGCTAACATCACCTATTGTTAGCAGGTAGTGTTTCCAATAGGATTCCTCTACAGAAAATATCATATGCACATATGCCATATAATCTAGTATAAACTTCTCAATATAATGTAGACTTTAAGTCTCAGTATAGATTCATCTGTCATAAATTCTCTATTCAGGGTTTATCAGATGTACATGCCCTTTCTCGAGGCAATCATATAAATTTATAAATAATGCCACATGCTTAAATACTCACTTTATCATTTAATGACAAATACATGTGAAATCATATAGACCATAAGTTCTGAAATCCATTTTCGAAACTATACTATTCTTGAACTATATTCCAAATTGTAAGCAATTCAGATAATTTTAATGCATTTTAGAAATATATAAAAGTGTAAATATCTCATAAACATAATCAAATACATGCTTAAAGACCAAGAAGAGCATAGGACAAGTCATAGGAAGAATCATCTACTCACAGAGTAAGAGCTCCAGATTGGAAAGCCCATAAAAGCACTTTTCCAATCCACATTTGACTAAACAGACTTCAAAAACATGTCCGGAGAGTGCTAAAATCAAGGAAATGACTCCGGAAACTTGGTGACTATTCATGGCCGAAAAATACTATTCACACCAGCGAAATCACTATTCACCAATAAAAATACTATTCACCAAGAACAAAAAGTTGTTAGATAGCTGAAATATTTCATATCCTAAGATTTACCTAGCTCAAGAATCCATCTACAGTGTCAAATTTCTAATTTAAGGTCTCTAAGTAAAAGTTTCAGAACTTACCTTTTTCTAAGATTTTCTACTTCCGATTTGCGGCAATTCAACAGCTGATTTGAAAAATTGTTCGGTCAAAATCGTAGTATTCTCTGTCCTGAATCCAGTGGTACCCTTAGTTTTGAGATTGGAAGCCAATAGACACTAGATCTAAAGAGAAAAATGAATGTTACTATTCACACTATTCATCAATTTCGCATTCGGTTTCTGTCTTCGTTCTGTCTCCCCCTTCCTCCTTCTTTTATTATTAATAATTATTAGTATTATTCAATAATTTAATAATAGGATTTTATTTTATATATATTCATATAAATTCTATTTTTCATCCAAAAACATCCCAAAAATTTCTAAAAATTTACATTATTGCAAAACTTTAGTAGCAATATCAAATTATGATTGTTCTTGATAAAATTTTAATAAAAAAATCACAAAATAAATATCTTTATGTATAATAAAAGAAAGAATATTTCAAAAAATAAAAGAAAAATTTATTAGAGGCCAATATAATTATTTTAAGCAAAACAATAATTATTTTTATTAAAAGTATACTTGCTTTTAGGAAAACATAATCATTTTTTAAAAAGTAAATATATATTTGTTTAGAGCAAAACACTATCATTTAAAAATAAAAATTACAGGATATTACACTGCGACACTTCGAAATTTTGGCAACGGGGCATCATGGCATGCTGGGTCAGGCTCCGCTACACTTGGTCTTCCTATTCTGGCACCTCGGCACTTAGGACCAGTGCTGCGGCGCTCTTGTTCTGGGTAACTCAACACCGTGGTGCCAAAAAGATTCTAGATTTTGCCAAAGTGTTGAACACAAAAGTTGTAGTTCTATGTTTCTTCTTTCTATAGCAACTAGAATCACCTCAGTCGGAGTTTAAATGAGAGAGATATGCCTCAATTAGTGACAGAGGGTTGAAAATAAATATTTTTCCATATTTTCTCCCTATTTTCTTCTTCTTTTCTTCTTTATTATTTCTAAAACATAAAACATAAATCTCAATTAAATCCTATTTATTTCCTACTCAAATTAAATAAAAAGAAACTTAAAACATGCTAAAGACATGCTTAATTTATAGCATGTCAAATACCCCCACACTTACTTTTTTGCTTGTCCTCAAGTAAATTAATTCTTGTGAACAATATTCAATATATGATATGAGTGAAAGACTTACCAATAAATTGCCTCATAGTGAAAATTGTATCTTCTTAAAAAAATTTCATAAAATTTAATAACTATGCAATATTTAACTCAAATGCAATTCATGATTTTTTTAGAGCCTTTAGTGTGTGTGTGTGTCTTTGAATGGTTCAACCATCTTTCACCCAAATGAGTTTATATATCTTAAGAATTTCGGTATGAATATACTTTTAGGATTTTCATATGCTTATTTTTCATGTCACTCTCCACTAATGTAGGCTAAAACTACATTTTAGGATCAAAAGGGCTTTAATTAGCTTATAACGTGGCTAGGATATGAGGTTAGATAGAAGATATAAATTTAGGTTCGATCACTTAGCATCACATGATTAGTTATACTTCTTTTGAGCTTTCTTAAGTTCGAGGAATTTTTCCCCCAAACTTATTCCCTTACTTAACTAAATTCATTTTTTTATTTCTTTTTATTTCGCTACCTAGACTTTCATCAGTAATTTTGAACTTTTTCTTTCCTTTTGAATTTTTTTCTTTCTTTAGTCCTTGCTCCACCCTTCCACCCTTTTATTAATGTAGCTCTACAATATAAGCATTCCAAAATTAATCATGGAGTGAGTGAATCAAGAAAAACAAATAAAGGTATTAATCATAAAATTTGGTCTTGACTCTGTAGTGGCTATGAAAAAAAAAGAAATATATTAACTAAGCTCAAAATATAGGTGCTAAGGATATTTTATTACTTGGGTTTGGCTTGAAAGGCCAAACCTTATCAATTAATGTCCAAATCATCTCTTAATTTATAGTATCAGCCTAGGATTTCGCCTTAAGTAGCATTTAAATAATTTCTAAAAAATTAATGAGACCATAAAATATTTTGAGTTATATAAACTTTCTCTAAGTAAAAGATAAATTAACTACCCAAAGTTGCTATGCAAAATAGTTTCAGGATTCTAAAAAATGGATCATAATAATAATAAATTACAAAGAAATTAAAATTACACATAATCATGACTTTCCTACATTTCTCAAGAGCTATTAGCAATTTAAACATTTATATCATTGGCTATTGGTTTGACTAACACTAACTCCAAGATTGAAATAAGTCCACATGGTCACGCCATTCAATAATTGGAATTAAAAGTGCATATATCATATAAGCAACGTAAATAGTACACAAGTATATGATTTATTATACCGTTATCCAACTAAATCATAAAGCTACCCCCCACACTTACGAACTTACATTATCCCTAATGTAAAATAGAAAATAAAAAGATAGGAGCGACAAGTAATAAAATGAGAAGAAGGGATTCAGTGGAACTTCCCTGATTAGTTGTCACCAACCATCTCGTCCTGCTTAGGTGCAGGCCTAAAGGGCGATTTAGGAGGTGCCGAGAATGCTCTTAGACTAGCTGACTGAAATAAGCATTGTTATGATATGCTATGGAGTATTGGTAGAGTGCCAAATAATTCATCTGGTGGCTCAAGCACTTAGTTCGCTCCCATACGTCTTCAATAGTGTATTGGGATGGTGGTGGGGTTGAGCTGCTACCAAGTTCCTCTACAATCAGTGGCAAAACCCCAAAATCCTCCTCTTCTGCTTCCTTATGCCCTTTATATTTTTGTATGTCTGCATAGGATATAGGTCTCATTGGTTGGATGAGAGCCTTAGTGGAATCCCAACTTACTCTCGCATTCCTACATAGACCAGTGATTAGACTGGGAGCAAAGAGAGAGCCGCCTTGAGAATTAATGCAGTCTAGTATCTGTCTGTGGATAATTTTTCCTACATCAATAGAAAAGCTCTTCAATATAGCATAAAGCAGAATGGCCCTGTCCCTCCTAACTTGACTCATATTCAAGCTGGGCATGAATCTTGCTGACATGAAATAGTGGCAGGCTTTAGCCACTTTGTTCATGTCAGCCCTAGCAAAGTACACTGGTTGGCCATTATTATCCAATATCTAGGAAGCCCATTGTGGCAAAGAGTGCAAATAATGTCTTCAAAATCAATGTATGACTGAAGGAGCGTCGAGTATTCATTATCCTCAATTTCAGGCAGTGAGTAAAACTTATTGATGGCATGCAGAGTGAATTTCACCATCTTGCCTCTAACCCGTGTTTTATGATGTTCACAGACTGTAGCATTGAAGTAAAACTCTTATATTGTAATATCCCATAATTTTCATTTTTAAATGATAGTGTTTTTTCTATAAACAAATATATTTTTATTTGTTTAAAAAAGATTATGTTTTGCTAAAAGCATGCATACTTTTAATTAAAATAATTATTGTTTTGCTTAAAATAATTATATTGGCCTCTAATAAATTTTTGTTTTATTTTTAGAAATATTCTTTCTTTTATTATACATAAAGATATTTATTTTGTGATTTTTTTTATTAAAATTTTATCGAGAAAAATCATAATTTGATATTGCAACTAAAGTTTTGCGATAATGTAAATATTTAGAATTTTTTGGTATGTTTTAGGATGAAAAATGGAATTTATATGAATATATATAAAATAAAATCCTATTATTTAATTATTAAATAATAATTATTATTATTATAAAAAAATAAAAAGAGAAAAGAGAACGGGGAGGGGAGACGGAAAACCGAGTGTTCTACAAACTTAGATGAATAGTATGAATAGTGTAAATAGTACCGTCATATTTTCTCTCTAGATCTGGAGTGTCTGTTGACTTCTGATCTCAAAACTAAGGGTACCACTGGATTCAAGATAGAGAATACTACAATTTTGACTGAAATTGTTTTCAAATCAGCCGTTGAATTGACGCAGACTCAAAGTAGAAAATCTTAGAGAAAGGTAAGTTCTGAAACATACTTAGGACCTTAAATTAGAAATTTGACACCGTAGATGGATTTATGAGTTAGATAAACCTTAGGATATGAAAATTTTCAACTATCTCACAACTTTTTGGTCTTGGTTAATAATATTTTTCGGCGATGAATAGTGATTTTTGACGGTGAATAGTGATTTCACCGACGTGAATAGTATTTTCCTGCCATGAATAGTGACCAAGTTCCCAGAGTCATTTCCTTGATTGTTGGACCCTTCAGACACGTTTTTGAAGTTTGTTTAGTCAAATGTGGATTGGAAAAGTGCTTTTATGGGCTGTCCAATCTGGAGCCCTTACCCTATGAGTAGATGATTCTTCCTATGACTTTCCATATACTCTTCTTGGTCTTTAAGCATGTATTTGATTATGTTTATAAGATATTTACACTTTTATATGTTTCTGAAATGCATTAAAATTATCTGAATAGTTTACAATTTGAAATATAGTTCAGAAAGAGTATAGTTTCGAAAATGGATTTCTGAACTCATGGTACATTTGATTTTACATGTATTTCTCATTAAATGATAAAGTGAATATTTATGCACGTGGCATTTATTTATAAAGCTATATGATTTGCCTCGAGAAAGGGCATGTTTATGTGATAAACCTTGATTGGGTAATTTATGAAAGATGAGCTGTATTGAGACAGAGATTCTATATTATACTGAAAACACTATTTTGAATGAAATGGAATATGTGCATATGATAAATTTGTGGAGGAATCATATTGGAAACACTGTTTGCTAATAGTAGGTGATGTTAGCTCTAATGTACCTTGATAACCCAGCTAGTAGGGGGTAGTGCTAGCCTCGTGTGTTGGCCAACACATGGAAAATGATATGTGAAGGAGAGCAAGATGCCTACTATATAGGCGAGATGCCAACTATCTGATATGTGATTTGCCTTCCCTTGCTGTGTGCTTGGGAAATACCCATATTAGAGTCCCTTCACATGTCCTCTTGAATGGTGGTAGGACAAACCTCAGCAGGATGCTGAGTTTAGGCAAATCCTACACTAACAAAGTACAAAAGGGCCTGAACTCTGATATGGTGGTTCTGATATGGGATCCTCCTAATGTTTTCATGTGAAAGGTTTTGATGCATTATAATATTTGAATAATGATCATACTGTATTGCATATGATTTTGAATATCTGAATGTGATATGAACTAAGAATATTTGAAATGCGGTCCTATATGAATGTACTTCTGAACTGTATTTTTTGTGACAAATTTTAAAATATGAGTACATCCATATTTTGACCTAAGAGGTCATAGGAGGTATTATCTGCTCTCTAAGTTGTGAAACTCACTACACGATATTTATATATTTTTCAGATAAGGTTATAGAGTTTGGCCTTTCCCCTTCAGATAGTTGACGATCTAGATGACATGATCTCTGGGTGAGCCTACTTTGTTTCCATGGCTAATAGATTTTGATTTATATTGTATTTGTACTTTAGAGTATGCTCTGAACGCCACAGGCAGGATCTCTGCTTCTGCTGTACTTTGATGTTTATAGATTTGTTATATATATGGAAATACATATATGTGAAATAGTGTGTTATACATATTATGAAAAATATATTATCGTAAAATATGTGTTTCACGTGCTCTGAAATTAGGGGCGTAACTTAGGAATGACCCCTGGTTCTGGATTCCTGTAGAAAATCTCCCAATGCCTATGGAAGATATTGTCTCTATGAGGTAACCCAACAGTGACAATAAATCCTTATTCTGGAAGGATGGGCCTCTCAAAGAGAAAAAATAGAGCATATGACCCTCTAGCATTTAATAACACGACATTTATGACTGAAGAGGTTTCTCATCACCACATCAAAGTGGTCAAAGATAAATTAACTACCTAAAGTTGCTATGCAAAATAGTTTCAGGATTCTAAAAAATGGATAATAATAATAATAAATTGCAAAGAAATTAAAATTACACATAATCATGACTTTCCTTCGTTTCTCAAGAGCTATTAGCAATTTAAACATTTATATCATTGGCTATTGGTTTGACTAGCACTAACTCGAAGATTGAAATAAGTCCACATGGTCACCCCATTCAATAACTGGAATTAAAAGTGCATAGATCATAGAAGCTAAGTAAATAGTGCAAAAGTATATGATTTATTATACAGTTATCCAACTGAATCATAAACCTACCCCCCCACACTTAAGAACTTACATTATCCCTAATGTAAAATAGAAAATAAAAAGATAGGAGAGACAAGTAATAAAATGAGGAGGCATTCAGTGGAACTTCCTTGATTAGTTATCAGCATCCATCTCATCCTGCTCAGGTGCAGGCTTAAAGGGCGATTCAGGAGGTGTCGAGAATGCTCTTAGACTAGCTGACTAAAATAAGCATTGTTATGATATGCTATGGAGTATTGGTAGAGTGCCAAATAATTCATCTGGTGGCTCAAGCACTCAATTCGCTCCCATAAGTCTTCAATAGTGTGCAGGGATGGTGGTGGGGTTGAACTGCTACCAAGTTCCTCTACAATCAGTGGCAAAACCCCAAAGTCCTCTTCTGCTTCCTTATGCCCTTTATATTTTTGTATGTCTACATAGGATATAGGTCTCAATGGTTGGATGTGAGCCTTAGTGGAATCCCAACTTACTCTCGCATTCCTACATAAACCAGTGATTAGAGTGGGAGCAAAGAGAGAGCCGCCTTGAGAATTAATATAGTCTAGTATCTGTCTGTGGATAATTTTTCCTACATCAATAAAAAAGCTCTTCAATATAGCATAAAGCATAATGGTCCTGTCCCTCTTGACTTGACTCATATTCAAGTTGGACTTGAATCTTGCTGACATGAAATAGTGGCAAGCTTTAGCCACTTTGTTCATGTCAGCCCTAGAAAAGTACACTAGTTGGCCTTTATTATCCAATTTCTAAGAAGCCCATTGTATCAAAGAGTGCAAATAATGTCTTGAAGATTAATGTATGACTGAAGGAGTGCCGAGTATTCATTATCCTCAATTTCAAGCAGTGAGTAAAACTTATTGATGGCATGCGGTGTGAATTTTAGCGTCTTGCCTCTAACCCGTGCTTTATGACATTCATGGACTGTAGCTGACATGCTTTAAATTAAGCATGTATTTAGCATATTTTATGTTTCTTTTTATTTTATTTAAATGATAAATAGATAGGTTTTAATTAAATTGTTTGTTTTATGTTTTTAGGAATAATAAAGAAGAAAAGAAGAGAAAAATATAAGAAAATCATGAAAAATGCTGATTTCTGACCTTTCGTCACTAATGGAAGCATATCTCACTCATTTGAGCTCCGATTGAGCTGATTCCAGCGGCTATGGAAAGACGAAACATAGAGCTACAACTTTTGTGTTTGGCACTTTGGCAAAATCCGGTGTTTTCTAGGCGCCGCAGTGCTCACAATACAGCGTCACGGCGGCCCGTCATGGATGTCTCATAGAGCCGCGGCGCTGGTTATTGGCGCCGTGGCGCCCTTGCCCCAGAACCACGAGTGCCGCGGCGCTGCATGGGTGCGCCGCGGCACCCCGTGGATGAAGTTTCGCAGCGCTGCGACGTTGAACTTATGCGTCGCGGCGCCGCCGCTCCGGAAGTCGCGATTTTAGGGTTTTTTCGCCTGATTTGAAGCCCAATTGATGGAGATTTGACCTAAAAAAACTTTCCTACTTCGACTAGGAGGGTTTAATCGATAAAAAGGAAGGAAAGTAAGCAGAGAAGGAATCTATTCATTCAGCAAAGAATTCATTCAAGTTCTCAACTCTTTTCTTTACTTCTTGTTTAGTTTTCTATGGCCCTGCGCGGCTAATTTTCTTTAGTTGGTTGAGGGAGATTGAAACCTCAAGGGATTTGATGTCATTGTGAGATACGGATTTGATTTCATTGCATTCAATCTTAACCGGGTATTGTTTATTCATCTGTTCTTATTTTCTTAATATTATGCATGTGATTGCTAGGAGGCTTAGTAGTATATTGTATGTGTAGCTGCTGAATTAGGTTTTGAACAAAGCTTTTATTACTTGATTCGTGAAGCAAATAGGATTAAGGATTTTGGATTATAAATCATTAACCCTATGATGAATATCAACTAAATTGAATATAACCGATGTGCTTGTATTCGTTTAGCTCTATTAGTTTCTCTTGTTCTTCATGCGGTTAATAAGTTATGCTTTACCGATGTGCTAAAGGATTGCTCGTTAATTAGAATATAATTAGTGCGATTGTCATTAATTTACTAGGCTTAAGGAGGAACTGGGATAGAATCTCAATGATAGATATTTGGTTTAAGATTGATAATTTTGTCAATGATCAATGCAATCCCTTGATGGTGAATATCGACCGAAACCAACGCTTTTCTCATTAATCACTTTCTCTCAATTATTTTTGCTATTGTTTACTTAATTTTAATTACGACTCTCAATCCCCCCTTTCTGAATCACATAAGGTAATTCCAGTCTCTGTGGGATCGACCCTTACTCCCACTACTACAGGTTAGTGTTGAGGTAAGGTTTTAATTTGGGCGTGCCTGCGACAGTGCGCACCAAATTTTGGCGCCGTTGCCGGGGACTGCGTCATTACTTTTTGTGATTTTTTTTTTCTTTTCTTTTTGTTCATAACTTTGAATATGGCAGCCAATTTTCAACAATTTGGCACTAGGCTGGGCTCTCCATTAAGATATGCTGGTGAGGTATGTAGTTCTTCCCTTGAAGAGCAACTTGCAAATTTAACTTCTCTTGTTCGTCAACGTGTAGAAAATATGCAAAGAGAGAAGTGTTATGGAAATTATTCAGCCATAGGGCATCCTTCTTTTGGGTACCCAACTTTCGATGATGAGTCATTTGAGCAGGTAAATATGGTTAATGGTTTCCATGAACCACAACAAGTGAGGTATGATTCCTATTCAAACATGTACAATACTGGATGGAAGGATCATCTCAACTTCAGGTATGAGAATTCACAAAATAGTCTTGCAGAACAAAATTTTGCAAATTTTCAGCTACTCAACAGGCCTATTATCCTAGACAGAATACATCTCAGGATTTTCAGGTAAGTACTCCTTTAGAAGATATTGTTAAATCTCTTACACAAAGTACTCATCAATTTCAACAAGAGGTAAGGGCCAGCATTGAAAGCTTAACAAATCAAATTGGGCAATTAGCAACAACAGTCAGCAGGCTAGAGTCTCAAAATTCAGAAATTGAAAGTCTAGCCCCAGCATCGTTAATACAAAAGGAAGAAAATTCTACACTAAATGAAAAAGATGACTTGGAAGTTGACACTAATAAGCCTACTAGGAAAGAGGGTATGGAATGTACCCTAAACGTCAAATTCGACGAGAATGTTATAGTAAGAGAGGAAGCACCAGAAGTGCAGCAAACAGGTAAGGATTTTTCTATATTGTTATCAATTTTTAATAAGATGCATGTACCTTCTATTTTGCAGTATTCTGACCTAGGCTTAAAGAGCCTCCCTAGCCATTTAAAGGGCATATACAGTGGAGAACCACCCGCAGTTATAACCTCAGATAAATATGCCCTACTCAAAGATAGAGGAAAGTTATCGCATGCTTTGGTAGAATCTCAAAAGGATGAAATTAAATTAGATGCCAAAAGCTACTCAAGACATCGGTTATTTCCAGGTAGGTTGAGTTCTCATTTAATTAAATCTTTGACTAATGCTAACTTCCCTCTTCATAATGCAGCTGAACCTCAGCATTCTATACATTCAAAGGCAACCCAATTCAAAGTTGACATCAAGGATCCTCCTTGAATGACATAAGGAGCCTTGAGTCGAGCCAACGACGTTAAACAAAGGCGCTTATTGGGAGGCAACCCAACATAAAAAGAAAAAGAAAAGTGGGAATCAGAAATATTCATGGTCCAGTAATGCAACATGCGCATTCCACTCCAAACAAATTCAGGGAAGTTCACTTAACTCATATTTTTTTTTCTTCTATATCTTTCCCTAATTCTTATCTTTCTTTTACATTGAGGACAATGTAAAGTTTGAGTGTGGGGGTGGAAGTTTATTTGTCTGAATCATTGTGACCCTATTATGAGCATCAATTTTTTGTTTTTCACTATTTATGCACTTTTATTGCGTTTAGCAAGTTGAGTGATTGTGTGAGTATTCAATTTATGTTTTGGGATGTTAGGCACAACCAACGGCCAATGATATGACTATCCAAATTTTTTTTTTAGCTCTTGAAAAATGTAGAAACTTCATGGTCGTATGCGATTTTATCTCTTTTGCAATTTATTACTTTTGACTTTAGAATCCTGAAATATTTTGCACAATAAATTTGGGCATTCGATTTATCTTTTACTTAGAAAAGGTTTATATAATTCAAAAATATGTAATGATCTCAACAGGATTCTAGAACTTATTTGAATGCTGCTTGAGGAGAAATCCTAGGTTAATACTATTATTTAGGAGATGATTTAGGCATTATTGGATAGATTGAGCCTTTCTAGCCTAACCTACACAATGAAATATCCTTAGTTCCTCTATTTTGAGCTTAATGAACTTTTTCTTCTAAAAACCACAAATGAGCCGAAAGCCAAATTTTGTATGAATATCCTTATTTTTGATCCTATCCACTCACTCCATGATTATTTTTCTGAATACTTGTGTTGTAAAGCTTTATTTACAAAAGAGTGGAAAGGTGGAGCAAAGAAAAGAAAGGAATTATGCAAAAAAAAAAAGAGAAGAGAATTATGCAAAGAAGAAAGAAGAAATATCCAAAGAGGATAAAAGCAAATTTTATGGCTGAAAGAAAAAAAAATTGAGAATCAAAGAAAATGATGGATCAAATTCAATTGAAACAAGAAAATGAGTGTGGGGGGAAAATCTCCCCAAATTTATAAAAGCTCAAGAGATCATATTTAATCATGTGGTGCTGGGTGATTGAGCCTAAATTTGTATCCTTTATCCCACCTTATATCCTGGCCACATTACAAGCTAAATAAAGTCCTATTGATCCTAGAGGTAGTTTTGGCCTACATTAGTGGAGAGTGGCATGAAGAATAAGTATATGGAAATTCTAAACTACTTAGAGATCTACAACCAAAATTTTGGGATATATAAACTCATCTGGGTAAAAGGAAATTTAATGGCTCAAAATACACACACACTTGGGATTCAAGAGGATAAAATAATGAATTACATTTGGGTTAATTTTGTGTATGATTATGATCTTTCGAAATTTTTCTTGAACATATTTTTATGATATGAGGCAGAAAGTTTGGTAAGCCTAACACTTACTACATATATTGATTTTTGCTTTTATCTTTAAGGATTATTTTGCTTGAGGACAAGCAAAAGAGAAAGTGTGGGGGTATTTGACATGCTTTAAATTAAGCATGTATTTAGCATATTTTATGTTTCTTTTTATTTTATTTAAATGATAAATAGATAGGTTTTAATTAAATTGTGTGTTTTATGTTTTTAGGAATAATAAAGAAGAAAAGAAGAGAAAAATAGAAGAAAATCATGAAAAATGTTGATTTCTGACCTTTCGTCACTAATGGAAGAATATCTCACTCATTTGAGCTCCGATTGAGCTGATTCCAGCGGCTATGGAAAGAAGAAACATAGAGCTACAACTTTCGTGTTCGGCACTTTGGCAAAATCCGGCGTTTTCTAGGAGCCGCGGCGCTCACAATACAGCGCCGCTGCGGCCCGTCATGGATGTCTCGTAGCGCCGCGGCGCTGCATGGGTGCGCCGCGGCACCCCGTAGATGAAGTTTCGCAGCGCCGCGACTCTGAACTTATGCGCCGCGGCGCCACCGCTCCGGAAGTCGCAATTTTAGGGTTTTTTCGCCTGATTTGAAGCCCAATTGATGGAGATTTGACCTAAAAACTTTCCTACTTCGACGAGGAGGGTTTAATCGATAAAAAGGGAGGAAAGTAAGCAGAGAAGGATCTATTCATTCAGCAAAGAATTCATTCAAGTTCTCAACTCTTTTCTTTACTTCTTGTTTAGTTTTCTATGGCCTTGCGCGGCTAATTTTCTTTAGTTGGTTGAGGGAGATTGAAACCTCAAGGGATTTGATGTCATTGTGAGATACGGATTTGATTTCATTGCATTCAATCTTAACCGGGTATTGTTTATTCATCTGTTCTTATTTTCTTAATATTATGCATGTGATTGCTAGGAGGCCTACTAGTATATTGTATGTGTAGCTGCTGAATTAGGTTTTGAACAAAGCTTTTATTACTTGATTCATGAAGCAAATAGGATTAAGGATTTTGGATTATAAATCATTAACCCTATGATGAATATCAACTAAATTGAATATAACCGATGTGCTTGTATTCGTTTAGCTCTATTAGTTTCTCTTGTTCTTCATGCGGTTAATAAGTTATGTTTTACCGATGTGCTAAAGGATTGCTCGTTAATTAGAGTAATTAAAACCTTACCTCAACACTAACCTGTAGTAGTGGGAGTAAGGGTCGATCCCACAGAGACTGGAATTACCTTATGTGATTCAGAAAGGGGGGATTGAGAGTCGCAATTAAAATTAAGTAAACAATAGCAAAAATAATTGAGAGAAAGTGATTAATGAGAAAAGCGTTGGTTTCGGTCGATATTCACCATCAAGGGATTGCATTGATCATTGACAAAATTATCAATCTTAAACCAAATATCTATCATTGGGATTCTATCCCAGTTCCTCCTTAAGCCTAGTAAATTAATGACAATCGCACTAATTATACTCTAATTAACGAGCAATCCTTTAGCACATCGGTAAAGCATAACTTATTAACCGCATGAAGAACAAGAGAAACTAATAGAGCTAAACGAATACAAGCACATCGGTTATATTCAATTTAGTTGATATTCATCATAGGGTTAACGATTTATAATCCAAAATCCTTAATCCTATTTGCTTCACGAATCAAGTAATAAAAGCTTTGTTCAAAACCTAATTCAGCAGCTACACATACAATATACTACTAGGCCTCCTAGCAATCACATGCATAATATTAAGAAAATAAGAACAGATGAATAAACAATACCCAGTTAAGATTGAATGCAATGAAATCAAATCCGTATCTCACAATGACATCAAATCCCTTGAGGTTTCAATCTCCCTCAACCAACTAAAGAAAATTAGCCGCGCAGGGCCATAGAAAACTAAACAAGAAGTAAAGAAAAGAGTTGAGAACTTGAATGAATTCTTTGCTGAATGAATAGATGCCTTCTCTGCTTACTTTCCTTCCTTTTTATCGATTAAACCCTCCTAGTCGAAGTAGGAAAGTTTTTTTAGGTCAAATCTCCATCAATTGGGCTTCAAATCAGGCGAAAAAACCCTAAAATCGCGACTTCCGGAGCAGCGCATAAGTTCAGCGTCGCGGCGCTGCGAAACTTCATCCACGGGGTGCCGCGGCGCAATCATGCAACGCCGAGGCACTCGTGATTCTGGGGCAAGGGCGCCGCGGCGCCAATAACCAGCGCCGCGGCTCTACGAGACATCCATGACGGGCCGCCGTGGCGCTGTATTGTGAGCGCCGCGGCGCCTAGAAAATCCGGATTTTGCCAAAGTGCTGAACACGAAAGTTGTAGCTCTATGTTTCTTCTTTCCATAGCCGCTGGAATCAGCTCAATCAGAGCTCAAATGAGTGAGATATGCTTCCATTAGTGATGAAAGGTCAGAAATCAGCATTTTTCATGATTTTCTTCTATTTTTCTCTTCTTTTCTTCTTTATTATTCCTAAAAACATAAAACACACAATTTAATTAAAACCTATCTATTTATCATTTAAATAAAATAAAAAGAAACATAAAATATGCTAAATACATGCTTAATTTAAAGCATGTCAAATACCCCCACACTTGCTCTTTTGCTTGTCCTCAAGCAAACATTGATTCATGTAAACAGAATTCAATATATGAAATGAGTGAATGGCTTACCAATATGCTGCCTCATAGTGAAAATTGTATGCTCTTGAAGAAATTTCAGAAAATTTCATGATCATGTGCAACATTTAATTCAAAAGCAATTTATAATTTATTCCCTAAAATCCATAGTGTGTGTGTGTATTCGGATAATTAAATTTTCTTTTACCTAAATGAGCTTATATATCTCAGGAATTATAGCATGGCTCTCTATTTAAAATTTCCATAGGCTTATTTTTCATGCTACTCTCCACTAATGTAGGCTAAAACTACTTCTTAGAATCAAAAGGACTTAACTCAGCTTGTAATGTGGCTAGGCTATGGGGTGAGATAAAAGATATAATTTTAAAGCTCAATCCCCCAACATCACATGATTAACTCTGATCTATTTGAGCTAATTCTCAAGATTGGGGAAGTTTTTCCCCCACACTTATTTCCTTGCTTTTCTGCATTCTACTTTTCTTTGATTCTCTATTTCTTCCTTTTTCAATCACTGGATAGACTTTCATTAGTCTTTTGAAAAAAATATATTTTTTTCTTTCTTTCTTTCTTTTGTCCTTGCTCCACCCTTCCACCCTTTCATTAATGTAGATCTATAAAACAAATATTCAGAAATTATTCATGGAGTGAGTGAACAGGTAGAAGAAAATAAAGGTGTCAATCACAAAATTTGGTCTTGGCTGTTTTGTGGGTATAGAATAAAATGTTAATTAAGCTCAAAATAGAGGTTCTAAGGATATTCACTTGTTTGGGTTAAGCTTGAAAGGCTCAATCTCTAAAAAAAAATGCCTAAATCATCTCCTAATTGTTAGAATTAGCCTAGGATTTCGCCTCAAGTAGCATTTAAATAAGTTCTAGAAATTTAAATGAGATCATAAAATAATTTTGAATTATATAATCTTTTTCTAAGTAAAAGACAAATTAAATATCCAAAATTACTGTGCAAAAGAATTTCAGGATTTTTAGAAAATAGGTAATCATAAATTGAAAAGAAATGAAAATTACACATAATTATGACGTTCCTACATCTCCCAAGAGCTATAAGTAATTTAAACAGTTATATCATTGGCTATTGGTTCAGCTATCACAAACTCATAAAATGAAATTTTGTTCACATGCTCACCTCATGATAAGATTAAAAGTGCATATATCATAAAATGTATCAAAGTAGGAAAGTGCACACGTGTATGATATATTATACAGTCATCCAGCTGAATTATAAAGTGACCCCCCCACACTTAAAAACATACATTGTCCCCAATGTAAGAATATAAAAGAGAATATAAAAGGGACAAATAAAAACATAAGGAGGGGTGCAGTGAAACTTCCCTGACTAGTGATCACCATCCATCTCATCATGCTCAGGTGTAGGCCTAAAGGGTGGTTCAGGAGGTGCCGGGAAAGCAATCGGGAGGTTCAAGGCATGAGCTAACTGGCTAAAACACGCATGATGATGCTGCGCAATAGAGTGCTGATAGAGGGCCAGATCGTTCATTTGATGGCTCAGATACTCTGTGCGCTCCCATAATTCTTCAATAGTATGTTGGGATGGTGGTGGAGCTCGTACCAAATGCAACGTGATGTGTGGCAGGAAAGTGTGAGATCAAAATGGCTTGAGAACCCTTGAAAATTGGCGTGGAAATCAACTCAAATGCTGAAAAGAAGTGTATAATCCTGCAAAAGAAGATGCAAAATCAGGTAATTTCAGCAAGATATTGTAATGGGAGGGGGTGTGGGTGATTGAAGGTAAGAAAATGGATTTGGAGCTGCAAAAGAGGCAAAAACGGAGGGGGAAAATGAAGAGCATCGCGATGCTCTTATAGAGAGCGCCGCGGCGCTCTCTGCTGTAACGCGGAGCGCCGCGGCGCTCACCCATTCTGGGTACGTAGCGCCGCGGCGCTCATTTTGGGCGCCGCGGCGCATGTGCGCGTCCGCAGTTCAGAAATCTTTTTTTTTTTTTTTAAAGAGAAAAAATAAACTATGAAAAGAAAGAAAAAATAAGAAGAAGAAGCAGAATGATTGTTGGGTTGCCTCCCAACCAGCGCCTTTGTTTTACGTCGTTGGCTCGACTCAGCTCCCTATCTTTGTTTATGGAGGCTCTTTGAGGTTCACTTTAAATTTCTTGGACTGATTCAATCTTTGAAATTCAACTGCATAACCAAAAACCACATCAGTAATAACAAGTGGTCCTAACCAAGGGAGAGATTTCTTACCTTTAAAGGGTTCAACCCTTTTCATTTCGAGAACTTGATGCAATTTTATAGTCGGGTCTATGCCTTTAAGGTTTGCAATTGTTTTTATAATGGCATTTCTTTTTTCTTGACAAATATGCATCAATTCCTCTTCTTTTTTAACACCTAAACTTTTTGCAACTATAATAGGTGATGCATCTCCTATTTCCAAGTATTTCAGGTGATTAGGAAGAGATGACAAAATTGATCCACGGTCCTGCAAAACAGAAGGTGCAAGAGAGGTATCAGAATTTGATAATTCCATATAAGAAATCTTACCCTTTGGTGACTCTTTTGAAGAATCATTGAGTGCAGCCAGTTTCTCCTTTATTTCTTCATCAAAGTCTATCTCACCATCATCTACTGCTATAGATTTGTTCACACTTTCCTCCATTTTATCCTTTTCATCTAATTCAAATACATCATATGCCAACGAATCAAGTACATCAATGGAATAGACAGGAGTATCATCACCTGGGTATTTTATGGCTTCATACATATTGAATTTTATTACTTCACCATCAAATTCCATAGTGAGTGTACCATTGTGAACATCTATCTTGGTTTTGGAGGTTTTCAAAAATGGTCTCCCTAATAATATTGGAGAAGTAAAATCCCCATTGTCCGTGTCAAGCACATAAAAATCTGCAGGGAACACCAAATCATCTACCTGCACCAAGACATCCTCAATTATTCCCTTAGGATATGTAGTGGACCTATCTGCTAGTTGAATTATCAAATTAACAGATTTCAATGGTCCCAAATTCAAAGATGTATATACAGAATATGGCATAACATTGATGGAAGCTCCTAAATCTAACATAGCCTTTTCAATGCGAGTTCCTCCAATTTTGCATGGGATAGTAAACATACCTGGATCCTTGCATTTAGTGGGGAGTTTTGTCTGTATCATAGCAGATACATTCTGACTCATATGAATCTTTTCAAAATCTTTTAATTTTTGTCCTTCTTTTTGAGTACATAGTTCTTTCAAGAACTTTGCATATCTTGGCACCTGTTTAATGGTATCTAGAAGGGGAAGATTAACTTCACATTTTCTAAAGATGTCATACAATTCAGAGGTTTTCTCATTTAGCCTATTCTCTTTAAGAGCTTCTGGAAAAGGAGGCATTACTTCATACTTTAAATTAAAAAGAGACTTACCTGTAGTTGCTTCATTCTCCTTAATTGATTTTTCTTGCTTTTTAGGAGAAAAAACAGATGGTGGACTTTCAATTTCCTTACCATTTATTGAAATAATTAAACTGACATTTTCTCTAGGATTCACCACAGTTTGAGAAGGTAGCTTACCTGATTCTTGAGCATCTAACCGATTGACTGTGGTTGCTATTTGGCCTATCTGAGTTGTCAAGTTCTGAATGCTAGCTCTCGTCTCTTGCTGAAATTGTTGAAAGTTATGTGCAAGAGACTTGACAACATCTTCCAACGGATTACTTACCTGTTGATCTTGGGATGCATTCTGTCTAGGATAATAGGCTTGCTGATTTTGTTGAAAATTTTGTCCTGCAGGCCTATTTTGTGCATTCCCATATCTGAAATTGGGATGATCCTTCCATCCAGGATTGTATGTATTAGCGTATGGATCATACCTCTTTGGTTGGCCAGGAAAACCTCCTACAGCATTCGCTTGTTCTGTGGACTCCTCTTGAAGTGTAGGACACATGTCAGTTGGGTGCCCTGTGGCTGAGCATATTCCACATACTTTAACTTGCTGTAGTGTACCTGTAGCCATTTGACGCACAAGAGAAGTAAGTTCAGATATTTGATTCTGAAGAGAAGTAGTACTTACCTCCTGGGCATGTCTAATATGAGGATCATGCCTAACGCCAAATTGTTGTGAATTGGCAGCCATATTTGATATCAGGATTCTGGCTGCCTCAGGAGTCTTATCTACTAGTGCTCCTCCACTAGCCGCATCTATCATGCTCCTATCTCCCTGCAAAAGACCTTCATAAAAATATTGGATTAGTAGCTGCTCACTAATCTGATGATGTGGGTAGCTTGCACAAAGTTTCTTAAACCTCTCCCAATATTCATAAAGGGTTTCACCATGCAATTGCCTAATGCCGCATATCTCTTTCCTAATATTAGCGGCTCTAGATGCAGGAAAATAACGTTCTAAAAACATTCTCTTCATCTCATTCCAAGTAGTGATAGTACCAGAAGGCAAATAATACAACCAATCTTTGGCTGAATCTTTTAAGGAAAAATGAAAAGCCCTGAGTTTTATTTGTTCCTCAGTTACTCCAGGGGGCTTCATACTGGTACATACTACATGGAACTCCTTCAAATGTTTATGCGGGTCTTCACCTGCAAGACCATGAAAACTTGGTAAGTGATGAATTAATCCAGATTTCAATTCAAAATTAACATTATCATCAAGATTAGGAAAAGTAATGCATAAGGGTTGCTGATGTAAATCAGGAGCTGCAAGCTCCTTCAGAGTAGGGTGTTTGGCCATGATCACTTCCTCCGTATCCTGGTCAATGTCTTCTTGAATTCCTCTTCTGTGCCTGTATACAGATTTTCCAATATCTGGATTGAACTGTAAATCTCGAGAATTAGAAGAACGAGTTACAGGCATAAATAAAAAAAAATCACAAAAAGTAATGACGCAGTCCCCGGCAACGGCGCCAAAATTTGGTGCGCACTGTCGCAGGCATGCCCAAATTAAAACCTTACCTCAACACTAACCTGTAGTAGTGGGAGTAAGGGTCGATCCCACAGAGACTGGAATTACCTTATGTGATTCAGAAAGGGGGGATTGAGAGTCGTAATTAAAATTAAGTAAACAATAGCAAAAATAATTGAGAGAAAGTGATTAATGAGAAAAGTGTTGGTTTCGGTCGATATTCACCATCAAGGGATTGCATTGATCATTGACAAAATTATCAATCTTAAACCAAATATCTATCATTGGGATTCTATCCCAGTTCCTCCTTAAGCCTAGTAAATTAATGACAATCGCACTAATTATACTCTAATTAACGAGCAATCCTTTAGCACATCGGTAAAGCATAACTTATTAACCGCATGAAGAACAAGAGAAACTAATAGAGCTAAACGAATACAAGCACATCGGTTATATTCAATTTAGTTGATATTCATCATAGGGTTAACGATTTATAATCCAAAATCCTTAATCCTATTTGCTTCACGAATCAAGTAACAAAAGCTTTGTTCAAAACCTAATTCAGCAGCTACACATACAATATACTAGTAGGCCTCCTAGCAATCACATGCATAATATTAAGAAAATAAGAACAGATGAATAAACAATACCCGGTTAAGATTGAATGCAATGAAATCAAATCCGTATCTCACAATGACATCAAATCCCTTGAGGTTTCAATCTCCCTCAACCAACTAAAGAAAATTAGCCGCGCAAGGCCATAGAAAACTAAACAAGAAGTAAAGAAAAGAGTTGAGAACTTGAATGAATTCTTTGCTGAATGAATAGATCCTTCTCTTCTTAGTTTCCTCCCTTTTTATCGATTAAACCCTCCTCGTCGAAGTAGGAAAGTTTTTAGGTCAAATCTCCATCAATTGGGCTTCAAATCAGGCGAAAAAACCCTAAAATCGCGACTTCCGGAGCAGCGGCGCCGCGGCGCATAAGTTCAGAGTCGCGGCGCTGCGAAACTTCATCAACGGGGTGCCGCGGCGCACCCATGCAGCGCCGCGGCACTACGAGACATCCATGACGGGCCGCCCCGGTGCTGTATTGTGAGCGCCACGACGCCTAGAAAACGCCGGAGTTTGCCAAAGGGCCGAACACGAAAGTTGTAGCTCTATGTTTCTTCTTTCCATAGCCGCTGGAATCAGCTCAATCGGAGCTCAAATGAGTGAGATATGCTTCCATTAGTGACGAAAGGTCAGAAATCAGCATTTTTCATGATTTTCTTCTATTTTTCTCTTCTTTTCGTCTTTATTATTCCTAAAAACATAAAACACACAATTTAATTAAAACCTATCTATTTATCATTTAAATAAAATAAAAAGAAACATAAAATATGCTAAATACATGCTTAATTTAAAGCATGTCAGTAGCATTGAAGTAAAACTCCTTTACCACGGGAATGACCCCTAGTTCTGTATTCCTGTAGAAAATCTCCCAATGCTTATGGAAGATATTTTCTCTATAAGGTTACCTAATAGTGACAATAAATCCTTGTTCTGGAATGATGGGTTTATGCACTACTACTTTGATGTGGTGATGCTAAACTTCTTCAGTCACAAATGTCGTGTTATCAAATGCTATAGGGTCATCTACTCTATTCTTTCTCTTTGAGAGGCCCAATTTTAATGTTTTAGGAGCTAGTAGACTTAGAAAACTCACTTGGGCATTTTATCGAACACCTAGTGTGCACTCTTGAAATACAGGAAGAATGGGTGGTGGATTCTCAACTTGAAGTCCTAATAAAGTGCAACTAAGTAACAATTGAGTATAGAGATCAACTACAGTAGGAAATATGAACAAAATCGTTCCTAATTGAGCTTGATTTGTGGCTAGATGATGAAGGATCAAAATTGCTTTAAAAACCCTAGAAAACTTCTATTGAATCCCAATCAATTGTTGAAAGAGCAGCTCAATCCTATAAAAGAAGATGTAAAATCACTTAGTTCAATTAAGGAAACATAATTGAAGGTTACTAGGGTTATTTGGATGCAAGGAACTATGTTTGGGGATAAATTGGAGTGCAAATAAGGCTAGGATTAAAGAGGCTACAAGCCTCTTATAACGCCACAATGCTATCTATTGCAACATGGAGTGTCGGCGCTCGCCCATTCTGGGTCAAGAGCGTCGCGAGCTATGCGTCCATAGGTCAATCTTTTTAAAAAAAAATTATAAGTAAAACAAATCAAATTATGAAAAAGAAGAAAAAGAAGAATTGTTGTTGGGTTACCTCCCAATCAGCACCTTTGTTTAACGTCGTTGGCTCGACATAAACTCAAAAATTAAGAAGGATCTTTACAAGTTTTCTATTGTGGTTCCTCTTGCTGAAATCCTTCATAATATGGTTTAAGCCTATGCCTGTTGACTTTGAATCTATTCTAATTATCTATGCTTTTTATTTCAACTACACCATGAGAAAAAATATGAGTAACAATATATGGTCCCTCCCATCTAGAACGAAACTTACTTGGAAACAATTGAAGCCTAGAATTATAAAGGAGGACTTTTTGTCCTTTAGTGAACTCATTGCATGATATTTGCATTTTCATAGGCCTCATTTTTTATTTCCTCTAATTCCTGAAGCTGTAATTTCATGTATTCTCTACTTTCTTCCAGATTTATGTTAAATTTCTTTATAGCCCAAAATGCTTTATGTTCCAATTCAACTGGAAGACGAATGTTTTTTGCAAATATGAGTCTGTATAGAGACATACCAATTGGGGTCTTATAGGCTGTTTTATAAGCCCATAGAGCATCATCTAATCTGAGACTCCAATCCCTGCAGTTGAGATTTATTGTCTTACTAATGATATTTTTGATTTCTCTATTGGATACCTTAGCTTGCCCATTGGTCTGGGGGTGGAATGCAGTTGAAAATTTATGAGTGACATTATATTTCTTTAATAGGGCTTCAATAGTCCTATTGCAAAAATGCGTTCCCTATTCACTTGTCAAAGTTCTTGGAATCCCAAATATTGAGAAAATATGGGATTTAATGAAATCTGCAACCACTTTGGAATCGTCAGTCCTAGTGGGTTTAGTTTCCACTCACTTTGAGACATAATCCATAGCTAGCAAAATATAATTATATCCAAATGATAAAGGAAAATGTCCCATGAAATCAATGCCCTAAACATAAAAAGAAATCACAAAATAATACTGGTGTTTGAGGCATCTCATTTTTTTTGGATATATTACCTATTTTCTGACAGTTAGTACATCACTTACAAAAATGATATGAATCTTTGAATAGAGTAGGCCAGTAAAAACTGCAGTCTAATACTTTCTTTGCAGTTCTTTTTGCCCCAAAGTGTCCTCCATATGTATAAGAGTGGCAAAAGGTTAGAATTGATAAAACTTCAGAGTCAGGAATACACCTTATAATTTGATCTTAGCATTGCTTCCATAGGTAGGGATCATCCCATATGTAATAGTTGGCATCACTCTTGATCCTATTTTTGGCTACCCTGGTCAAAAGATGAGGTAACTGATTAGTAGCCAAATAATTTACAATATTTGCATTCCATGGCATATGAACTGAAATTGAAAATAAATTTTCATCTGGGAATGATTCTTCAAATTTTTGGTTTCTCCTCCACATGTGTCAAGAAACTTAGGTAATCTGCCACATTATTTTCAGACCCTTTCTTGTCTTTGATTTCTAAATCAAATTCTGTAAGCAGTAACACCCATTTGATTATCCTGGTTTTAGCCTTCTTTTTCATCACTAAGTACCTCAAAGATGCATGATCAGTAAAAAAAATAATTTTAGTGCATATTAAATATGATTTAAATTTTTCTAATGCAAAGACAATAGCTAAGAGCTCTTTTTCAGTGGTGGTATAATTTTTCTAGGCATCATTCAGTATTATGGAGGCATAATATATCACATGGGATGCGTTTCCAACTCTTTGGCCAAGTACTGCTCCAACTGCATGATCGCTAGCATCACAAATAATTTCAAAAGGGAGGTTCTAGTCTAGTGATTGGATGATTGGAGCTAAAATCATAGATTCTTTCAATTTGTCAAAAGCTTCCCTACTTTCAATTTGCACATAGGTGCTGCTTTCTTGGAAAAGTCCTTTATGAATCTTTTATAAAAAACTGTACGTCCAAGAAAAGAACGAACTTCTCGCACACAAGTGGGATAAGGTAGAGTTTGTATAATATCAATTTTGGCTTTATCTACCTTTATTCCCCTTTTGGAGACAACATGGCCTAAAACTATACCTTGTTCAACCATAAAATGACATTTCTCAGAATTTAAAACAAGGTTAGTTTCTTGACATCTTTTCAAAATTAAAGAAAGGTTATGCAAACAATCATCGAATGAATCCCCATAAACTGAAAAATCATCCATAAATACCTCAATAAATTTTTCAAGGTAATTTGGGAATATGCTAACCATACAACTTTGAAAAGTGGCAGTGGCATTACAAAGTCCAAATGGCATGCGCCTATATACGAATGTTCCAAATAGACAAGTGAAGGTTGTCTTTTCCTGGTCTTCATGAGCAATTGCAATTTGAAAATATCCTGAATAGGCATAAAGAAAATAATAGTAAGGTTTACCAAATAACCTTTCTAGCATTTGATCAATAAAAGGTAAAGAAAAATGGTCTTTTCAGGTTACAGAATTTAATTTTCTATGATCTATACAATGTAACAACCTCTTTTTTTTTATTTTTTTTATTATACAATATAGAGTTCACATACACGTCATTAATCAAAATGTACGTACAACAAATTCAAACACATAAATAACTACATCTTATTTATTCTGGTTGACCAATTCCGGAGATATAGGTGCGGGTGGTTGCACCTTCACCGGGATCTGAACCAACTCGACCACAAACATATTATTTGATTTTGGGATCTGCCCAACATAAAGTAACTCGATCCAACGTACACTAAAAGCCAGAGTCATAGAAAAATCTACATAACTAATTTTCTAAACATGACATGGAAATATAGTGAGAATTAAATCCCAGTAAGTTCAACAATAAATCATCATCAATATAGCTCATCACGTCATGTTCAGTTGTATAAACTACAGTAAATATCTTTGGTCACATTAATGCACTATATCTATGCACATGAGAATTGTATAGTAATGACATGTATGATATGATTAATTATTTTCAGAATATCATATGATGACTATCAATTTATTCTCATATCAAGCTACCCTGGTCAGGGTGAGTATTTTCTACTCTCCGATACGGGCTTTTCTCACTCCGTCCGACATGGCCGACTTTTTGTTTCTTTTCTCATTAACATGATCATAACCGTTGGTAGGGCGTCCCCTACTGGTGCACCACACGGATTGCCATGTGACCATGCTCATTTCTTTTCTTTTAGCAATGATATCCAAAAATATGATTTCAATAACAAGTATGTAACTATTACAAAAAATCATTGGTAATCATGCTATGAACATAACCATTTCAAATATCACTTTGTAAAATATTGCTATGTCAAAATTTCACACTTAAGATGGTAAGATGTTCATACAATGGCAATGGCTATGGCATATACTAGTCATTTATTATTTTCATTTATAAGATTCTTTTTTTTAAATATTAATTTTATTTCTTTGTGTTCTTGATGTAGGTTTTCATCCTATCTAATCTTCTATTACTAATTAGAGCATAACTCCCTCAATATAACTCCGATGTAGGTGATCTTGGTGTCAATTTAAAGATACAAAAATTATCTAAAACTAATATGTTGAATAGTTTAGGAAAATATTAATAAAATAAGGTGATATTAGTCCCTTAAAGTATAGATTATTTCTTCTCGGGTAGGTTCTAACCTATACCTACTAATCGGTTAATATCTCCCTCATACGAATTCCAAATTAAGTGATTACAGTGGTTAAAAATCAGTGACACATATAGCAATAATTTTTATGTCAAGCATTTATTTTAATTCCCTAGAGAATATTCCCAGAAATTAAAACATAAAAGCTAACCTAACATATTCTTCCCTGATTAACCATTTTCTGACCACAGCTTACTAATCAGAATATATCAACCTCACATGGAGTCCAAGTTGAGTGATTTCTGTGGCTAAAAATCCGTGAGACATAGATCTACATTTTCCAAGTTAACCTTTTATTTTAATGCCTTACCGATTCTTCCTAAAATTTTAAGAACAGACGCTAAAATTTTTGCCACCCATAGCCATACCTATGCAGAACTATCTACACCAGCCTAAGTATTCAAACATACATAATATGTAACATGATATAGAAACATCCATAACCAATGATCAAAGTTCTAAGATCAAAATCTCATATAAATATTATAAGTTTCAAAAGTTTTCTTCAAAAAGAAATATTGTTGAACTTACCATGAGCACTTAGTCCTTTAGATTTCTCCTTCCTCTTTCTTCCTTTCTTCCTCTCCTTTCCTCACTCTACCTTGCTTTTATTTTTCCTCTCCCTCACTTGGACGAAATTTCAATGTTATAAGGATGGGTTTTGCTTATATAGACTATCAAATAATTTACCTTTCATAATCATGGGTCTACCTTATCACAATTAGGACGCACTTGGTTGAATTTTTGGAAAACAAACAACTTATGTTCTTGTCTTCGTCTTCCTTAGTCAAGACATGCATAGGAAAAGGAGATTTGTATTTTGAAAATTATGATGATATGTTGTTAAGATAAGGGACAAGGTCCCTTTGATTTAGGGATTCATTTCCTTTTTCTTTTGTCTTAATCAAGTATGATATGTTTGCCATTTTAGGTGGCAAATTTCCAACCCTTGAATCTTCCTTGCTTAGCTAAAATTATTTGTGTACGATAAAGATGTTTTGTCATAATGCTATGTATTATTACCCACTTGCTAAAATTATGAGTGTAGGATATAGATGTTTTGTCCTAATGCCATGTATTATCATACCACTTGCTAAAATTATGAATGTAGGATATCACACCACTTGCTAAATTTTTGTCTTAATGTCATGTCACCTAATCTTGATTACACCATTATTCCATCACGTTATTATTATTTTTTTCCTCTTGGGTTTGGGCTCATTCTTGCCCATTTTTTTTACTTTGGTTAAATTTCTACCTTTCATAATGGGCTTGTCACATTTTCATAATTTTTGGGCTACCGATCCAATTTCTATATCCTAGTCCAAGTCTATGTTTTATTTCTTCCTTGGGCTATCTATTGGCTGGCTAAAAATTCATGTGAAGTAGAAAAACTCTATATGAAGTGTCCATAGGTAAAAGCCTATTTTATGGGTGGAGATACTAAACTTAGTAACTTTAACTCTTAAATTAGAAAAAATTACCCTAATCTAATCTTCTTGAAATTTTAATATCTTTACTGACTTCACAAAAATTTATCTTTCTTATCCAAGAATTTCACCTTTCTTTAGTATATTTATTTTTAATATTTCCTCTTAAGTTTTCTCTCTTTACCTATTCCATTAATGTTAGAATATTTCTATGCATATACGTAAGGTAAAGAATTTATAAGGATTATATTTCCTTAGATATCTAAAAATTGTCTAATAAATTTTATTTTCTTACAGGATGTTACATTCTTCCCCCTTAAGAAATTCGGTCCCTGAATTTCAACCTATCCTACCACATGTAGGGAATGTAGTTAAGGCATAATTCAGAGTTACCAATTTTATTACCCAAATAATTAAGAATATCTTTTCTGTATATTATCTTTACTTTTTAATATGTCTATTCACTTGAGTGATTTTGCCATATAACTTAACTATAAGGATTTCTTTCATCCATAAGTTCTTCACTTTATATCCTCTAGCTCACATGGATATATCTATGGGTCAATATTCGAAAACACACACATAAATGAACATATTCACCTTCATATTGGGTAACTATATTTTCTTATTCTAAACTTCTATCAAGTCATTTTTGGTTTTCATATATCAACATTATCCCATGAATATCATCATCTTAATCTATCATATATTTTTATCCTAAAATCCTTTAATCAATATGTTAAAAATACGTAGCAATAAATCCACCAAACCTTTTATAACGATTATGTACCATTGACACATGTCTAATAATTTCAACTTACCTCATCACTGTAATTCTATACCAGCTTATTAACACCATTAAACTCATTGTCAAAAATTTCAATTATTTCTTCTATCATATCCAAAAGCACCTCATTCTAACTTATGTCAATCCCATTTAATTCACCCAATCATTTCAAGAATATTTTTTCTAACAATTACTCATACATGAATTCTCAATTCCAACATAATTCACATCCTAGATACTAGACTCAATTTAGCATGATATTAACCTTTAACACAAATATCTTGATCACTTACATTATTTTCAGACATGGTTCTTAGAATATTCTCCATATTTCCAAATTAAGAGTTCAAAGATTAATTTAAATCCTACTTTCCATATTTTATTCCTCAACAACTTCAACACCACTAATTCTCTTGATTACATTCGTCAAAACACCATAATAGTTGAGTTTCAAATATAATAATAATAAATAAATAAATAGATAAATTAACTTTTCTTGTAATATGAGAAAATAATCTTGCATTTAATGCTAAATATTAATGTAGGACAATGCAGTAGAACAGACGAAAAGCATAATAAAGAACGGTGCTAAATTAGAAAGTCAAAATTTTGGACAAAACATTAGAGATAGCTATAATCGGTGGCCGTAATTCTTGAAAATCTGAAAATAAAAATTTAGCTGTTATATCGGCAAACATTGGTGGCCGCAAGGTTTGAATATATATGCCAAAATCTACTTTAAATCTGTTGGTATTCAGTAGAAAGATATCACATGGAAAAAGAAACATTTCTGAGCTTATAAAAGTCTGTGAAAATCAAAGAATACGTAGTTAACTGGTAGGATGCAGTTGATTGCTTCAAAATAGATGTAATCAATCAACTGTAAAATAACCAGTCTAAATTAAAATTTCTCAAAATAGCTAGTCGACTTAATAATACCAGTAGTCGACTAGCAAAAATAATGGGAAAACAAAATAAATCATTTGATTGTCCTTCTTCAACAACTAATTTGTTTACATTTTCACTTTCTTTTGTTTTTCAATTACGCCTATCACCTACAACTTCTCTACAAGAATCAAGATATCAAGGTTTCATCAAAGACAACAAAGAAAAATTTCTGATGATATCTTAACCTTATTCTTTTTATATGCCTAATATGAGAGACTATCACAACTACTATACATATACATGCTTGCTGTCATTTTAGAAAATTTCACCTTCAATTTAGCTGATATCCACCAATAACTCACATAACTATTCTAATTATTCCCGACCTATTCGCATAGCTATCATAAGTATGCCATTCTCCGAGTTCTATAAATGCACACGTTAATATCTTTACTTTCATACTACAAGTCAAGCTGTGTGCAACTATGGAGGGAATCACATTTCGTCAATTTTGAAATATTTGTGTTTTTTGTGGTTCTAGTCCTGGAAAAGATGGAGAGTATGTGAAAGCTGCACAAAACCTGGGTATGGTACTGGCTAGAAGAAAAATTCATTTAGTCTATGGTCGAGGTAACCGTGGGTTAATGTGGTGTGTGTCTATAGATGCCCATGTAGGAGGATGCCAAGTTCTAGGTATTATTCCTACAACTCTAACTGTATCTAACATCATAGGAAAGACAATTGGGGAAGAGTTTAGGGTAGCTTCCATGCATGAACGCATGGCTAGAATGATGAGCAATACAGATGCCTTCATTGTCTTACTAGGTGGTTTTGGTACTTTAGAAGAGATTTTCCAAATAATTTCTTGGGCACAACTGAATATGCATAACAAACCGATAGGTTTGTTAAATGTTAATCACTTCTTTAATGGTCTGTTGTTTTTTCTTGATCATGCTGTGGAACAAAGGTTCATTTCACACTCAGCACGACGAATTCTCATCTCAGCTTCAAATGCTGAGGAGTTAATTGATACTTTACAAGCATATGTTCATGTACCTCATCCAACTATGGCTCAAATAGAATGGACAGCAAACAAATGCAGGAAGCGCAAATTGGATTTCGATCTTCATCTTTAGATGTAGTAAAACCTAGCCATTGTTGTACCAGTTTTACTTTCTTAGAGTCCACTTGGATACCATCTTTACCAACCATACTCCCTTAGAATTGGTAAAACTATCTTTGAATGTTGCTTATGATCCTCTGAACTTTTGAAATATTATAGTATATCATCAATATATATAATAACAAATTGATCCAGGGATGACCTAATTACTGTTCATTAAATCTATGAATGCAACTAAGATATTTGTCAATATAAATGACATCACCAAGAAATCATAATGCCCATAATAAGTCCTAAAATAAAATTTTCGTACATCCTCTTCTCTTATCCTTAATTAATGTTACTCATATCCCAAATCAATTTTTTTGAAAAATATTGAACACCTTATAACTGGTCAAACAAGTAATTTATACGAGGTAATGAGTTTTTATTCTACACTATCACCTTATTCAACTATCTATAATCTATACATAGTTATAGTGATCCATCTTTCTTTTTCACAGATAGAACTGGAGCACTCCAAATAAAAGTACTAGGGCATTTAAACCCCTTGTCTAAGAAGTCTTATAACTAAATTTTTTTAAAAAAATTCAATCGATATCATTCTATATAGGGATATAGATACTAGTTGGGTTCTAAGGAGTAAATCAACATCAAATTCTTGAATTGCCGTGCCAAGGTTATGCAGGGTTTCCTCTACATTGTTTGCCAGATACCTCCTTGGTGGTGCCATTTCCTACTATGGCAAAAATAAAGTTATACTGCTATTGAGGTGATCAAGCACAATAGTTAGTTTCAAAAAATATTTAACAGCAGTCATAACACCACCTCGGCATATGGATAGGAAACACTAGTAATTTCTTACCTATATGAAATCACTGATCCCCTACATAGCACTACCACGACTTACTCAAGATACTATAAGATCGATTCAGATTACCAACCACCCACTGGCCATCTAGGATCGACTTGCTCTGATAGCAATTATGTAACTACCTCTTTTTTTATTATTATTTATTATACAATATAGAGTTCACATACACGTCATTAATCAAAATGTACGTACAACAAAATCAAACACATAAATAACTACATCTTATTTATTCTGGTTGACCAATTTCGGAGATATAGGTGCGGGTGGTTGCACCTTCACCGAGATCTGAACCAACTCGACCACAAACATATTATTTGATTCTGGGATCTGTCTAACACAAAGTAACTCGATCCAACATACACTAAAAGCCAGAGCCATAGAAAAATCTGCATAACTAATTTTCTGAACATGATATGGAAATATAGTGAGAATTAAATCCCAGTAAGTTCAATGATGCGTATTTTCGCAAGTGTACGAATCGTTCAAGTAATAAAGTGTACAAAAGTACGGATATCGAACCCACAAGGAATGGTGTTACTAAGTACCGAAATTGACTAATCCTAATTTTATCTGAAAACCAAATTGTTGATTGTGTAAAAGGTAAATTAACTTACAAATAAATGCAAAGAACACAATTCAATGTTGTTCACAAATGATTAAAACCCTAAGGCATTTGATTTCGCTGAATCAATTCAATCCAATTTTATGGCATGTTATATGAGGATCAAAGCTACAATTGATGGTTGAAAAACCCAAACTTATCTAATACTCTCTCTCAAGTTATATTAGAATTACTTGTCTATGCTAATCAACTATATTTCTATGAAGATTAATCACAAACAAGCACATTATGATCTATGGAATTTCCAGGATAACCACATACATCATGCATTAGTTCTCACACTCGCATTCAACATATGGTACTTATCACAAGAAGCATTCATTACACATCTCCTCTCGGTCTCAATATAATGCAACTAATCATCTAAATTTTGGCTAGAAATTCAGAAGCATTAAGCATGGAAATAAATACTCAACTGAAAACAATGAACTCATATACCCATAACCACAAAAATCAGAGTTTCATGATTCAACTACATCATAGCCTTAGCAAAAATGAATTAGCTCATAATTAAAATAAGAACAACAACTATCTCAACTGAATACATAACTATAAAAACGAAATGAACTGCAGAAAAACAGAGCTAAGGAAAAGAGATGAAGAACTCTTGAGATGAAGACTTGGCAGCAACAATGGTGATGATCCTTCAAGATTATCCAAGCTTTCAATCCAAAATGGCTTCTTCTCCTCCAAAAACGCCTATTCTAGGTCTATTTCCTCGTCCCCTCTCTCTGTACCTTATGGTATTTATAGATCCAGGGTTTTAGGGACAAATTTGGAACAAAAAAGTCTGGAAAACGCGTTTGGCCGCCGAAACTCGCCGCCGGCGAAGTCATTCTCGCCGCGGCGAGTTTCTGGAAAATCACCTCGCCGCGGCGAGAGTCCGTTTTTCGCCGGCGGCGATACACATTTCGCCGCCGGCGAACTCATTTGGCCGGCGGCGAAAATGATCTCGCCGGCGGCCAGATTCGAATCCAAAATTGCGCTCTCGGGAAAATTTGCTGCAGCATTCTTGCCGTGGCCAGATTTCCAAACCTTGAAATCTTACTTTTCTTGATTCTAACTCAATCCCGGTCATTGGCATTTGTCCCAAACTTCTCCAAACTTATGATTTTACCTGAAATTACACTTTAAACACGAAATACCCGTGAAATGACATTTGTGGATTAAATAATCAAATAACCACAATTTTCACACAAATGTCAATATTTAAATCATAACAAAAGTGCAATAATATGACTCTTATCAACAACCCCCAACCAGCTTCTTGCTAGTCTCTAGCAAGAAAAGCGATCTATAAATAAATTCAAAGGAGACATTAAAAGAAGAATTCAAAGAAAATTTATTCCATTTACAAAATTGCATTAAGCGTATGCAATAAGCCTTTAAACCCCTAGGCGGCCCTAGTAGGACGAGTTGTAGTCTCGTGAGGGCTTCCAGTGATGATACCCACAAACATCTTACCCTAAACTATACTGACTCAAACTAATCAAATCACACAACAATTAATTTGCACAAATGTTTCAAAAATTGTAAATAACACACAACACATAGAATAATTAAATGTCACCTAAGCTTTAAGAAATCTAAAATGCCAATGTCACTTTTGTTATTGACTCTTAAACATCCATCATACCATAAACCAATAGCCATAATACCTAGATAATATTATGCACAACATCCACAAACACAAAGGTGAAATCTCAAACTCCATATGCTCATTTTTCAAACCTCTCTCCACTAATAAAGGAAAAATACACCATTTTGGATCAATAGGACTTAATATGGCTTGTAATGTTAGGCTTAGGTATTGGGTTAAGAAAAATGGGAAGTGTCAAAATACAAATAAGACAACTTATTAGATGAAACACAACCAATTAAGCAAAAGAATAACACCATTAAAAACCACATTGTTTCTTCCGATCATATCCCATGTTTCCAAAGATAAACAAGATTCTTTCTCAACCATTCAACTCAGTATATCCATCACTAACACTCTTTTATTTACTATAATGTGAAAGCCCTCTTCTTCTTTTTTTCTTCTTTTTTTTCGTTTTTGGGTTTTTTTTTTATACAATAGATAACCCTCAACCAATTTCTTCCAATATATGTGGAAGATTTTTTTTATTCTATCCTTATTCCAATTGCTCTTGACAAGTTTATGTTCAAAATTAAGTGCTCTTAAATAAGGTAGGAATGATATATATATTGTGGCTAAGTAAAAGGTAGATTATAGAAGGGAAAAAGAAAGAAAAATAAGGCTAATCAATATATATAAATAAGCTCAAAGAAGTAACTAGTGATATAAGAATAACAAGGTAGGCTTAAAAATGGCACAATCGATCCAAAAATGGCCTATATCATATCCTAAACAGTGCAATTCCAAATTATTTTGTCTCAAGAGGTTTTCAAATGAGTTCTAGAGTTTGCTGAGATAACAAAAATGTCCATGAAAAATTCGTACATAAGACTTCTCTAAGCATTTAGACTAATCAACTATGTCGTACCACATACCAAAAGAGTCACCAACTAAGTAAAATCAACATATGAAATTATCTTTAAACTGAAGTAAAATTTAATGTCTTCTAAAAGCTACGTGTTATCACAATCACATTATTATCATCAACGTGTAAATTAAATGAAATGCAAATGAAATCAAAATGCAGAAAAAAAGAAATAGAACATCAAAATTGAAAATAAGTAAATACACAAACAAAATTACTAAAAATGAAATAACATAATTAAACACACAAACAAAACTACTAAAACTGAAACTAAGAAAAATGTATAAGTAAACACACAAACAAAATTACTAAAAATGCAATAACACAATTAAACATACAAACAAAACAACATAATTAAACATACAAACAAACTACTAAAAGTGAAACTAAGAAAAAATGTCCCGTTATCGCACCCCCAACCAAAACCTTACATTGTCCTCAATGTAAGAAAGAAAAACAGCGATGAAAGTAGGTTTTCTTTTTCTTTTTCTTAACCTTAGATGGGAATGGTAGTGGCTTTAGCTCAATCTTGGTGGCGTCCTTCTTTACCACTGAGGTTGGAGTTTCCTTTGTTCCCAACTCCTTAAATGTTTTATCATGGAACATGTATTCATCAAATGCTACAAGTAATTCGGAACATGGTCTCACTCCCTCATCTTCCTCCTCAATTGTTGCAGATTGCACAAGACAAGCTTCTAGTGGTAGCAATGACATTCTCTCTTCAAAATTTTCCGAGATTAACCTGTCAAGGGTGTTAATTTGAAAACAAGAATATACCTCACTTGGAGATTTCATTGCTTCAAAAACATCAAAAGTCACTTGTTCATCTTGCACCCTTAGAATTAGTTTTCCTTGCTGAACATCAATCAATGTTCTTCCAGTTGCAAGGAATGGTCTCCCCAATATCAACGGCATCTCTCTATCTTCCGCCATGTCAAGCACCACAAAATCTGCAGGAAAAATGAATTTGTCAATTTTAATTAAAACATCCTCAATTACCCCTCGAGGATATTTCACCTATCTATCCGCTAATTGTAGAGAAATTGAAGTAGGTTTTACTTCTCCCAGGCCTAGTTTCCTGAAAACAGAAAGTGGCATCAAATTAATACTTGATCCTAAATCACATAGGACTTTATCAAAATTGCAACTTCGTATAGTACAAGGTATAGTAAAACTCCCTGGGTCTTTCACTTTCTGTGGCAGTTTTCTTTGAAGAACTGCACTGCACTCCTCATTTAGCATGACAGTTTCATAATCTCCCAACTTCCTCTTCTTTGATAGAATTTCCTTCATGAATTTTGCATAATTGGACATTTGTTCCAACATCTCTGCAAAAGGAATGTTAATATGCAATTTTTTAAAAATTTCCAGAAATTTACCAAATTGATTATCAAGCTTTTTCTTCTGCAATCTTTGAGGATATGGGATAGGAGGCTCATATTTTGCATATGGTGAAGGTTGAGCATCTTGGGATGTTGATGGCTTTTCTTTAGATTCCTCCATCCTTTGCTCTGATTTCTTCTGCCATTCAAGTTCTTTACCACTTCTCAATGTGATAGCCTTTACATGCTCTGTAGGATTTATTGTGTCACTTGGCAACGATCCTTGAGGCCTTTCTGCAATCTGTTTTGAAAGCTGCCCCAGTTGGTTTTGGATGTCCCTGTTGATTGCCTCTTGATTTCTGAAATTTGTTCTTGACTCCTCAATGAACTTCCCCAAAATTTCTTCCAAATCTGTTTGTTTCTTCTCTTGGGGTTAGTAGGGAGATGACGGTTTGAATCCCCCTTGGTTATTTCCCCATGACAAATTTGGATGATTCCTCCAACCTGGATTGTAGGTGTTCGAATATGGGTTTTGTTGAGGTCTTTGGAAATTTGAAACATAGTTGGCTTGTTCAGCATTTGGTGAAGCAAACGGATTTCCAACTTGGCACTCAATACTAGCATGATTTCCACCACATAAATTACATTCTGCAGTTCGTTTGGATTCAAACTTGGATGACAAAGAATCCACCTTTCTTGAAAGAGCAGCAACTTGAACTGACAAAGCATTCACGGAATCAATTTCATGCACTCCTGCTGGTCTTTTTACAGTTACCCGCTCTGAATGCCACTGATTGTTGTTTTCTGCCATGATCTCTAACAACTCATGAGCATCCTCTGGTGTTTTTCCCATTAAAGACCCTCCAGATGCAGCATCAATCATTGCCCGATAGTTTGAAACCAACCCATTATAAAATGTAGAGACTTGCAGCCAAATTGGTATACCATGATGTGGGCACTTCCTCAACATTTCTTTGAATCTCTCCTAAGCTTCATACAATGATTCTTGGTCAAACTGTGTAAAAGATGTGATTTTATTTCGCAATTTTGCCGTCTTAGCAGGAGGAAAGAACTTGGACAAGAACTTTTGAACCAACTCATTCCATGTTGTAATTGATCCCAGTGGTAATGAGTTTAGCCACTCCTTGGCTCTATCCCGAAGTGAAAAAGGAAAAACCCTTAATCTTATGGCATCTTCAGACACACCATTTATCTTGTAAAGATCACACACCTCCAGAAAGTAAGCAATATGTGCATTAGGATCATCCTTTGACATTCCCCCAAACTGATTTGATTGAACCATTTGGATAAAGGATGGCTTTATCTCAAAGTTATTGGCTTGAACAGTTGGCCTCCTTATACCCGAAGTGGTTCCAGCAACATTAGGGGCAGCATAATCCCTCATAGCTCTACGATTTCCACCTCCCTCAACAAATTGTGGATCCATGGCTGATTGTCTATTAGGAGCGGAGGTTGAACGCCTTTTCTCTCGGTTTAGATGCCTATATGTTCGATCAATTTCCGGATCAAAAGGAAGAAGGTTAAGGCTTCGTGCACGTCGCATACAAAGTCCTACAATCTGAAAAATCAACCAGCACTCACACAACACAGAGTTACCCTTTTTTTTTCTTTTATGATAAACAAAATAAAAGAGCAAAGTAAACAACTGAAAAATGTGCAAGAAATGACTAAAATGAATAATGCAAACAAGCAGCAACAACTCTAAATGAACAAATGTTCAACACAACTCACAAACTCAATTTAGAATAAAAATAAAACTGAAACAATGATAAAGCAAATTAACTTCAAATTAAAACTAAGATTAGGTAGTATTGATATTAATAATCAAACCATTCCCCGGCAACGGCGCCAAAAACTTGATGCGTATTTTCGCAAGTGTACGAATCGTTCAAGTAATAAAGTGTACAAAAGTACGGATATCAAACCCACAAGGAATGGTGTTACTAAGTACCGAAATTGACTAATCCTAATTTTATCTGAAAACCAAATTGTTGATTGTGTAAAAGGTAAATTAACTTACAAATAAATGCAAAGAACACAATTCAATGTTGTTCACAAATGATTAAAACCCTAAGGCATTTGATTTCGCTGAATCAATTCAATCCAATTTTATGGCATGTTATATGAGGATCAAAGCTACAATTGATGGTTGAAAAACCCAAACTTATCTAATACTCTCTCTCAAGTTATATTAGAATTACTTGTCTATGCTAATCAACTATATTTCTATGAAGATTAATCACAAACAAGCACATTATGATCTATGGAATTTCCAGGATAACCACATACATCATGCATTAGTTCTCACACTCGCATTCAACATATGGTACTTATCACAAGAAGCATTCATTACACATCTCCTCTCGGTCTCAATATAATGCAACTAATCATCTAAATTTTGGCCAGAAATTCAGAAGCATTAAGCATGGAAATAAATACTCAACTGAAAACAATGAACTCATATACCCATAACCACAAAAATCAGAGTTTCATGATTCAACTACATCATAGCCTTAGCAAAAATGAATTAGCTCATAATTAAAATAAGAACAACAACTATCTCAACTGAATACATAACTATAAAAACGAAATGAACTGCAGAAAAACAGAGCTAAGGAAAAGAGATGAAGAACTCTTGAGATGAAGACTTGGCAGCAACAATGGTGATGATCCTTCAAGATTATCCAAGCTTTCAATCCAAAATGGCTTCTTCTCCTCCAAAAACGCCTATTCTAGGTCTATTTCCCCGTCCCCTCTCTCTGTACCTTATGGTATTTATAGATCCAGGGTTTTGGGGACAAATTTGGAACAAAAAAGTCTGGAAAACGCGTTTGGTCGCCGAAACTCGCCGCCGGCGAAGTCATTCTCGCCGCAGCGAGTTTCTAGAAAATCACCTCGCCGCGACGAGAGTCCGTTTTTCGCCGGCGGCGATACACATTTCGCCGGCGGCCAGATTCGAATCCAAAATTGCGCTCTCGAGAAAATTTGCTGCAGCATTCTCGCCGCGGCCAAAATATTCTCGCCGCGGCCAGATTTCCAAACCTTGAAATCTTGCTTTTCTTGATTCTAACTCAATCCCGGTCATTGGCATTTGTCCCAAACTTCTCCAAACTTATGATTTTACCTGAAATTACACTTTAAACACGAAATACCCGTGAAATGACATTTGTGGATTAAATAATCAAATAACCACAATTTTCACACAAATATCAATATTTAAATCATAAAAAAAGTGCAATAATATGACTCTTATCATTCAACAATAAATAATCATCAATATAGCTCATCACGTCATGTTCAGCTGTATAAATATCTTTAGTCACATGAATGCACTATATCTATGCACATGAGAATTATACAGTAATGACATGTATGACAGGATTAATTATTTTCAGAATATCATATGATGACTATCAATTTATTCTCATACCAAGCTACCCCGGTTAGGGTGAGTATTTTCTACTCTCCGATATGGGCTTTTCTCGCTCCGTCCGACATGGCCGACTTTCTCTTTTTTTTCTCATTAACATGATCATAACTGTTAGTAGGGCATACCCTACTGGTGCACCACACGGATTGCCATGTGACCATGCTCATTTCTTTTCTTTTCACAATGATAGCCAAAAATATGTTTTCAGTAACAAGTATGTAACTATTACCAAAAATCATTGGTAATCATGCCATGAACATAACCATTTCAAATATCACTTTATAAAATATTTCTATGTCAAAATTTCACACTTAAGATGGTAAGAAGTTCATACAATGGCAATGGCTATGGTATATACTATTAATTTATTATTTTCATTTATAAGATTCTTTTTTTTTAATATTAATTTTATTTCTTTATGTTTTTTATGTAGGTTTTCATCCTATCTAACCTTCTCTTACTAATCAGAGCATAACTCCCTCAATTTAACTCCGATGTAGGTGATCTTGGTGTCAATTTAAAAACAAAACAATTATCTAAAACTATTATGTTGAATAGTTTAGCAAAATATTAATAAATGAAGGTGATATTAGTCCCTCAAAGTACAGATTATTTCTTCTCGGGTAGGTTCTAACCTCTACCTACTAATCGGTCCATATATCCCTCATACAAATTCAAAATTAAGTGATTCCAGTGGCTAAAAATCAGTGACACATACAACAATCATTTTTATGTTAAGCATTTATTTTAATTCCCTAGAGAATATTCCCAGAAATTAAAACACAGAAGCTAACCTAACATATTCTTCCCTGATTAACCATTTTCTAACCACAGCTTACTAATCAGAATATATCTACCTCATTTGGACTCCAAATTAAGTGATTTCAGTGGCTAAAGATCTGTGAGACATAGATCTACATTTTTCATGGTAACCATTAATTTTAATTCCTTACCCATTCTTCCCAAAATTTTAAGAACAGAAGCTTAAAATTTTTGCCACCCACAACCATACCTATGCAGAACTATCTACACCTAAGTATTCAAACATACATAATATGTAACATGATATAGCAACATCCATGACCAATCATCGAAGTTCTAAGATCAAAATCTCATATAAATATTATAAGTTTCAAAAGTTTTCTTCAAAAAGAAATATTGTTAAAAGTACTATGAGCACTTAGTCCTCTAGATTTCTCCTTCCTCTTTCTTCCTTTCTTCCTCTCCTTTCCTCACTCTACCTTGCTTTTATTTTTCCTCTCTCTCACTTGGATGAAATTCCAATGTTATAAGGATGGGTTTTGCTTATATAGACTTTCAAATAATTTACCTTTAATCATCATAGGTCTACCTTATCACAATTAGGACGCACTTGGTTGAATTTTTGGAAAACAAACAACTTATGTTCTTGTCTTCATCTTCCTTAGTCAAGATATGCATAGGAAAAGGAGATTTGTATTTTGAAAATTATGATGATATGTTCTTAAGATAAGGGACAAGGTCCCTTTGATTTAGAGATTCATTTCCTTTTTCATTTGTCTTAATCAAGTATGTTAGGTTTGCCTTTTTAGTTGGCAAATTTCCAACCCTTGAATCTTCCTTGCTTGGCTAAAATTATTTGTGTACGATAAAGATGTTTTGTCATAATGCTATGTATTATTACCCACTTGCTAAAATTATGAGTGTAGGATACAGATGTTTTGTCCTAATGCCATGTATTGTCATACCACTTGCTAAAATTATGAATGTAGGATATCACACCACTTGCTAAATTTTTGTCTTAATGTCATGTCACCTAATCTTGATTACACCATTATTCCATCACGTTATTATTATTTTTTTCCTCTTGGGTTTGGGCTCATTCTTGCCCATTTTCTTTACTTTGGTTAAATTTCTACCTTTCATAATGGGCTTGTCACATTTTCTTTATTTTTGGGCTACCGATCCAATTTCTATATCCTATTCCAAGTCTATGTTTTATTTCTTCCTTGGGCTATCCAATTGGCTTGCTAAAAATTCATGTGAAGTAGAAAAACTCTATATGTAGTGTCCATAGGTAAAAGCCTATTTTATGGATGGAGATACTAAACTTAGTAACTTTAACTCTTAAATTAGGAAAAATTACCCTAATCCAATCTTCTTGATATTTTAATACCTTTACTGACTTCACAAAAATTTATCTTTCTTATCCAAGAATTTCACCATTTTTTAGTATATTTATTTTTAATATTTCCTCTTAAGTTTTCTCTCTTTACCTATTCCATTAATATTAGAATATTTCTATGCATATACGTAAGATAAAGAATTTATAAGGATTATATTTCCTTAGATATCGAAAAATTGTCTAATAAATTTTATTTTCTTACGGGATGTTACATACAAACCCTCTACCCATTTTGAATCCAGGTGGGTACCAATTCCTCCTTTTGATTTTTTATCACAGTTATTCATATTTTCTTAGGAACCACTTACACTGGGCTCAACCAATAATTGTTGGAAATAAGGTATATTACCCCAACCTCTAATAGTTTAAGAGTTTCCTTCTTCACTACATCTATCATAGGTAGATTTAGCCTTCTTTCGGACTGTTTAAATGGTTTACCTCCTTCTTCCATTAATATTCTGTGCATACATGAGGAAGGGCTTATCCCCTTAAGATCAGCTATGGTCCATTTTATTGCAGTTTTGTGCTCTTAAAGAACTTGGATTAATTTTTCCTCTTGATCAGCTTCAAGTTTGTTGGAAATAATAACAGGAAGTGTTTTTCCTTCCCTAAAAAATACATATTTGAGGTGATCAGGAAGTGGCTTCAATTCAGGAGTAGGAGCCTGCACAACAAAAGGTAAAAGAGTAGTATCAGAAATTGGTAATTCTATATAAGAAACATTACCTGTTGGTGGTCTTTCTGAAAAACCATTGAGTACAGCCAGTTCCTCTTTTGTTTCTTCATCCAAATCTATCTCACCATCATCTTTTTCTATGTATTTGCTCATAATCACTTCTAGTTTATCCTTTCCATCTAATTCAAACATATAATGTGCTAAGGAATTAAAGACATCAATAGAATAAACATGAGTATCATCGCTTGGGTATTTCATGGCTTCATACATATTAAATTTTATTACTTCACCATCAAATTCCATAGTGAGTGTGCCATTGTGAACATCTATCCTGGTTTTAGAGGTTTTCAAAAATGGTCTCCCTAATAATATTGGAGAGGTAAAATCCCCATTTTCCATGTCAAGTACATAAAAATCTATAGGGAAAACTAAATCATCTACTTGTACTAAGTCATCCTCAATTACTTCCTTAAGATATGCAGTAGACCTATCTGCTAATTGAATTACCACATTAGTATAGTTCAATGGTCCTAATTTTAAGGAAGTATAGATAGAATATGGCATGACATTTATGGAGACTCCTAAATCCAACATAGCTTTTCAAACACTTGTATCCCCAATTTTGCATGGAATAGTAAATATACCTGTATCCTTGCATTTCGTGGGGAGTTTTGTTTGTATCATGGCATATACATTTTGACTCAATTGAACCTTTTCAAATCCCTTTAATTTTTCCTTCTTTTTGGAGCACATAGTTCTTTCAAGAACTTTGCATATCTTTTTACTTGTTTAATAGCATCTCGAAGGGGGATATTAACTTCACAGTTTCTGAAAGTTTCATATAGATAATAAGTTTTCTCATATAGCCTATTTTCTTTAAGAGCTTCTGGACAAGGAGGCACTACTTCATAATTTAAATTAGATAAAGACTTACCTGTAGGTGCTTCATTCTCCTTAATTAATTATTCACGTTCCTTAGGAAAAGAGGATGCTGGTGGACTTTCAATTTCCTTACCATTCCTTAAAACAATTGCACTAGCATTTTCTTTGGGATTCACCACAGTTTGAGAAGGTAAATTATCTGAGTTTTGAGCATCTAATTGACTCACTGTGGTTGCTAACTGACCTATTTGAGTTGTCAGGTTTAGAATGCTAACTCTTGTCTCTTGTTGAAATTGATGAGAGTTATGCACAAGAGTTTTCACAATATCTTCCAATGAATTACTTACCTGGTGATCCTGAGATGCATTCTATCTAGGATAATAGGCCTGTTGATTTTCCTAAAAATTTTGTCCTACATACCTATTTTATGCATTCCCATATCATAAATTGGGATGATCCTTTCATCCAAGATTATATGTATTAGCATAAGGATCATACCTCTTTGGTTGGCCAAGAAAACCTCTTACAAAATTAGCTTATTATATGGATTCCTCTTGAAGTGTAGGACACATGTTAGTTAGGTGTCCTGTGATTGAACATATTCCATAGACTTTAACTTGCTGCGGTGTACCTGTAGCTATTTGGCGCATAAGAGAGGTAAGTTCAAATATCTGTTGCTGAAAAGAAGTAGTACTTACCTTATGGGCATGTCTTGGAGGATCATGCCTAATGCTAAATTATTGGAGTTGGTAGCCCTATTTGATATCAGGACTCTGGCTGCTTCAAGAGTCTTGTCTACTAGTGCTCGTCGACTAGCTACATCTATCATGCTCCTATCTCTCTACAATAGACATTCATAGAAATATTGGATCAGTAGCTGCTCACTAATCTAATAATGTGGGTAGCTTGCACAATGCTTTTTAAATCTCTCCTAATATTCATAAAGTGCCTCTCTATGCAATTATCTAATGCTGCATCTTTTCTTCCTGATATTAGCAGCTCTAGATGCTAGAAAATATCATTCTAGAAATATTCTCTTCATCTAATTCCATATGGTGATAGTATTAGAGGGTAAATAATATTGCCAATCTTTGGCTGAGTTTTATTTGTTCTTCAGTTACTCTAGGGGGCTTCATTCTAGTACATACCACATAGAATTCTTTCAAATGTTTATGTGGGTGTTCACCTACAAGACCATGAAAATTAGGTAAGAGATGAATTAATCCAAATTTTAATTCAAAATTAACATTATCATAAAGATTAGGAAAAGTAATGCATAAGGGCTGCTGATGCAAATCTGGAGCTGCAAGCTCCTTGAGAGTGGGGTGCCTAGCCATCATTACTTCCTCTTTTCCTTTATCAATATCTTCTTGAAGTTCTCTTATGTGCCTGTATACAGATTTTCCAATATCTGGATTAAACTATAAATCTTGAAAATTAGAAGAACGAGTCATAAGCATAAATCAAAATAAAAATCACAAAAAGTAATAGATGTAGTCTCTAACAACGGTGACAAAATTTGGTGTGTACTTTTGCAAGGTACATCCAAATTGATACCTTACCTCTCAACTAACTTTTATTCATGGGAGTAAGGGTCGATCCCACAGAGACTGGAATTACCTTATGTGAGTGAGAGAAAGGGGATTTGATAATTGTAAATATCAAAGAAAACAATAATGAAAGTAATTAAGAGAGTAATTAATGAAAGAGGCATTGGTTTCGGTCAATATCCACCATCAAGGGATTGCATTGATTATTGACAATATAATCAATCTTAAATCAAATATCTACCATTGGAATTCTATCCCTGTTCCTCCTTTAACACATCGGTAAAGTCTAACGTATTAATTGCATAAAGAATAAGAGAAACTGATAGAGCTAAAAATATATATAAACACATCAGCTATATCTAATTTAGTTGATCATTCAACATAGGGTTAATGATTTATAATCCAAAATCCGTAATCTTATTTGTTTCATGAATATAGTAATAAAAACTTTGTTTAAAATGTAATTCAATAGTAGATTAAAGCAGATAACATACTAAGAGGCCTTCCTAGCAATCATATGAATAATCATTAAGAAAAGAGAAGAGTAGATGAATAATAAATACACAGTTAAGATTGATCTAACAAAATCTATTACAAATCTCACAATGTATAACGATCCCTTGAGGTTTCAATCTTCCTTTACTGTCTAAAAATAAATCAGCTGCGCAAGGCCATAAGAAAATCTCCTAATTGAAGTAAAACAGTTTCTAGGTCAAAACCTAGCTTGTCGGGCATCAATTGTGGTAAAAAGACCTAAAAATCGAAACTTCAACATTCTGGTGTGGCAGCGGGTACTATGGCGTGCTACACGGGCCTTCACCTATAAACACTTCATATAGAGTTTTTTCCACTTCACATGAGTTTTTAGCAAGCCAATTGGATGGCCTAAGTAAGAGATATAACATAGACTTGGAATAAGATAAAGAGGTTGGGCTGATAGCCCAAAAATCATGAAAGTGTGGCCAATCCCTCCATGAAAGGTAGGAATTTCAGCCATGGCAAAAGGGAATGGACAAGAATAAGCCCAAATCCAAGAGGAAAAAATAAGAGTCGTGTGAAGAAATAGTAGTGTAATAATAATCAAGAGTAGGTCATATGGCATTAGGACAAAACATCTCTATCCTACACAAATAATTTCAGCCAAGCAAGGGAGAATCAAGGGCTGGAAATTTGCCACCTAGAAATACAAATCAATCATACATGAATGATTCAAAAGAAAAAGGAAATGAATCTCTAATTAAGAGGACCTTGTACCTTGTCTTGAGAACATTTTATTATAATTTTCAAATAACAAATCCTCTTTTTGTAGTGCATATCTTGACTAAGGGAGAGGAAGACAAGAACATGAGTTTTCTTCCCCTAAAAAGCAACCAAGTGCATCATAATTGTGATAAGGTAGACCCATGATGGAATATGTTAAATTAAGTGTAAGGAATCTAATTAAAATTTTGAAATGAGTAATCTTATGGTTAGATGTAAATTAGGAAGAAAATGGAAGAGGACGTAATAAAAGGATGAACTAGAACCTTAGGAAGGGTTTGGTCAGAAAACTGGATGTCGGAGTAACTAGAGAAGCTTCAATTTTTGAAATTGTGGGAAGAATAAGTTAGAAATTAAAAGAAATTGTTAACATTAAAAATGTATATATATGTCTCACAGATTTGTAGCCACTGGAATCACCTAATTTGGAGTTTAAATGAGGAAGCTATGATCCTATTAGTAAGCAGTGGTTAGAAAATGGTTAACCAAGGAAGAATTTGTCAGGTTAGCTTTTGTGTTTGAATTTTTTGGCAAAATATGTAAGGCATTAAAAGAAATGGTTAACATGAATATATATATATATATATATATATATATATATATATATATATGTCGCGAGAATTTTTTAGAGTCTATAGGAGGGAGATATGGTCAGATTAGTAAGTAAACATAAACTACCCAAGAAGAAATAAACTCGAACTTGAGGTAGTAATAACATCAAAATTCATTTCAATTTCACTACTATGTTCAATAGAAGATAATAGAGGATTGTCTTAACTTTAAATGGACACTAAGATCACCTCAATCAGAGTTAAAATAAGGGAGTTATGCTTTGACTAGTGAGAAAATGTTAGGCTAGATGAAAACCTGTATGAGGGGACGACACACAACAAAGAGCATGGCCGTGTTCTAGGACATGTCCAGGTCGTGTTTGGTACGGTTAAGAGCTTGGTGAAGCCTAGAGCATGGCTATGTTAGAAGAAATGGTTAGGCCATGTTGGGAGCTGGTAAAGCTTATTTTCAACATTTTTCTACACTAAATGAACCTCATTAATTATAGGGTAATAATAGAAACCAAATTGAAGAAGAATGCCCTATACAATTTGTGAGAACATGTGTTAGAAATGATATAAGTAGGAAGAAAGTGAATGGAGGCCAAGCATGAAGAAAATGAAGAGATGAAAATAATATTTAACAAAAATAAAGAATCTTATAAATGATAATAATAAATGACTAGTGTATGCCATATCCATTGCCATTGTACAAACTGCTTACAATCTTAAGTGTGTAATTTTGACATGGAAATATTTTATAAAGTGATATGTGAAAATGATTATGTTCATGGCATGATTGCATTTTACCATTGAGTTTTGGTAATGATTATGCTTTGATAATAAATTATGGCATGTGAGTATAATAAACATACTTGTTATTGAAATCATATTTTTGGCTATTAATGTGAAAAGAAAAGAAAAGAAAAGAAAACAGACGAGCATAGTCACATGGCGGTCCATGTAGTGCAGCAATAAAGGACCCTCTACTTATAGTTATGATTATAATAATGAGAAAAGAAAGACAAAGTGTGCCATGTTGGACGAAGCGAGAAAACCCCATACCAAAGAGTAGAAAGTACTCATCCAGACCAAGGTAACTTGATATGAAAATAAATTGATAGCCATCATATGATATTCTAAAAATAGTTATTTATGCCATACATGTCATTAATACACAATTTTCATGTACATAGATAAAGTGCATTCATGTGACCTAAGATATTTGCTGTAGCTTAATTATACAAATGAACATGATGTAATGAGCAATATTGATGATAATTATGATTTATTGTTGAACCTACTGGGATTTAATTCTCACTATATTTTCATATCATGTTCAAGAAACTAGATATGCAGATTTTCTTTATAGCTCAGGCTTTTAGTGGATGTTGGATCGAGTTACTATATTTTGGGTAGATTCCAGTAATTAATAAGGTGTTCGTGATCGAGTTAGCTAAGATCTGGGTGAAGGTGCAACCACCCGTACTCGTATATCCAGAATTGGTCAACATGGATGAATAATATGTAGATACTTATGTGTTTCACTTTTATACAGATGTTTTGATTAATGATGTGTATGTGAACTTAGAATTGTATCAGTATTAATGGTAGACCTTAAACCTTAATTATGCTTGGTTAAATTAATTGAATGTTATTATGAGTTAAGTAATTAGAACAAAAGAAGTAATGATTTTATAGGACTTTATTAATATATATACATCTATAAGAAATGGAGTTGTTACATTGTCTACTAGTACTCATCCACTAGCTACATCTATTATGCTCTTGTCTCCTTGTAAAAAACCTTCATAAAAATATTGGATCAGTAGCTACTCACTAATTTGATTATGTGGGCAGCTTGCACAAACCTTTTTAAACCTATCCTAATATTCATAAAGTGTCTCTTCATGTAATTGCTTAATGCTGCATATTTCTTTTGTTATATTTGTGGCTCTAGATGTAGGGAAATTTCTCTCTAAAAATATTTTCTTCATCTCATTCCAAGAGGTGATAGTGTTAGATGATAAATAGTATATCCAATCTTTGGCTGAGTTTCTTAAGGAGAAAGGAAAAATCCCTGAGTTTAATTTGATCCTTAATCACTCTAGAGGGCTTCATGATGGTACACACCACATGGAATTCCTTTAAGTTTTTATGTGGTTCTTCACTTCGAAGACCATGAAAATTAGGTAAAAGATGAATCAATCCAGATTTTAATTCAAAGTTAACAATCTCAACAAGATTAGGAAAAGTAATGCATTAGGATTGTTGATGCAAATTTGGAGCTGCAATCTCCTTCAAAGTGGGGTGCTTAACCATGATTACTTACTCCTTTCCTTGATCAATGTCCTCTTGAAGTCCTCTTCCATGCCTATATACAAATTTTCCAATTTTTGGATAAAATTGCAAATCTTGAGAATTAGCAGAACGAGTCACAAGCATAAATTAAAATAAAAATCACAAAAAGGTAATGGACGCAGTCCCTAACAACTACTCCAAAATTTGGTGGGTACTGTTGTGGGTACACTAAATATATTACCTTTCCTCTCAAACCAATCTATAGTAGTAGGAGTAAGGGTCGATCCTACAAAGACTGATTTTACCTTTTGTAAGTCAAATAAGGGGTTTTGATTAATGAAAGTAAAAGAAAGAAAAAGAGAATTATTTTAAATAAAAGAGAGTGATTAATAATAAAGGTACTGGTTTCAGTAGATATCCACCATCAAGGAATCTCATTGATCATTGACAACATAATTAATCTTTGAGAAAGCACACATTTTGATCCTTAAATTTACTAGAGCCCTACAATTTAGTCCCTATATATATATATATATATATATATATATATATATATATATATCAGTGCACATATTAGTCCTCAAATTACTCAACTGTCAAACAAATAACTCCATCTGTTATCCCTCCGCAGACTGGAAGCTAATTTGGCACACTAAATGTCTACATGTCATGTTAACTGTTGACTGCTTGTCCATGTAATCAATGACTAAGAAAAAAAATCCATGTAATCAATGACTAAGCAAACAAATTTTTTTTTCCCAAAACGCAGTTTGGAAGTAGGCACCCCCTCCCCTGAAAGCGTCCCTTGCACTTCTACCTTGACCCCCAAAAAATCCTCCAACATTTCTTGCCCTTCATTTGTTACCCACTGCAGAGGCCACTCTACCCATTGCACAAACCACCGATAAACATTCCCGTTGAATCCTCATCCCCAAAGCACCACGACACGTCATCCCTTTGCATTTTCCTCCTCCATCGCCATAACGTCTTCCTCCCTCATCGTGAAAACCCTCATGCATCTATACAGGTACTGTAGCATTTTCATTTTCCTTCTCAGTCTACATTTGGAAATTTTTAGTATGCTACCCACTCATATATGCACCTTACGTTTTCCTTCTTAGCCTTTTTCTCATTTATATCTTTCATTTATGCACCTTACATTGCTTTCACACATAGGACTACAAGTGGTCTTGGATGAATAAAGTAATGCTGCATGGGTGTCTTTCGCTTTAGTTTGTTTTTTTTCTTTTGTGTGTTATTCAGGACATCTTGGAATAAATTAACCCCTACATGCTGGGACCACTATGATTCAATTGTCTACTTAGGGATCATATGTTTTACATTTTCCCTATCTTTTCTTTTCTTGTTGCCAAGTGTAGTTTTTGTCTTGACTCATTATTTGGTTCGCACTGTCGCAGGTACACCCAAATTAATACCTTACCTCAAAACTAACCTGTAGTAGTAGGAGTAAGGGTCGATCCCACAGAGACTGGAATTACCTTATGTGATTAAAAGAGGGGAATTGATAATCGCAAATTAAGTAAAGTAAACAATAATGAAAATAAATAAGAGAAAGTGATTAATGATAAAGACGTTAGTTTCGGTTGGTATCCACTGTCAAGGGATTACATTGATCATCGACAACATAATCAATCTGTAAATGAACATCTATCATTGGGGTTTTAACCCTGTTTCTCCTTAAGCTTAGCAAATTAATGACAATCGCACTAATAAAACCCTAATTAACAAGCCATCTTTTAGCACATCGGTAAAATATAACTTGTTAACCGAATGAAGAACTAGAGAAACTGACAGAGCTAAACAAATATAAACACATCGGCTATATCTAATTTAGTTAATCATTCATCATAGGTTCAATGATTTATAATCCAAAACCCTCAAACCTATTTTCCTCATGAATCGCAGAATTGAAGACTTTGTTCAAAACACAATTCAGTGGTAGATTAAAATAGACAAAATACTAGTAGGCCTCCTAGCAATAATATGAATAATCATTAAGAATAAGAACAGATGAACAATCAATATTCAAATCAAATTGAAATAATAACATCAAATCCACATCTCACAATGTAAAAAAATCCCTTAAGGTTTCAACTCACCTCAACCAACTAAAAGAACTAGCCACGCAGGGCCATAAGAAAATCTAAAGAAGAATTGAAGAATGTAGATGAAGAATTGGATGCCTTCTCTGCTTGCTTGCCTCTCTTTTTATAGATTCCCCCCTCCTAATCGAAGTTAGAACGTATTTAGGTCAAATTCTCGTCCATCCCACCTCAATTTGGGCGAAAACAACCTAAAATCGCGAAATCAGCAAGTCCTGTACAGCGGGCGGGCACCGCGGTGCTACGGGGAACAAGCCACGGGGCGCCGCAGCGCACTGGGTTGAATGCCACGACAGTCTGTGTCGAAGGTGCTCAGGCGCCGCGGCGCCTTGGGTTGAGCACTGCGGCGCTCCCTCCTGGGCAACTCTGCGCCGCAGCGCGCTGGGTAGCGCTGCAACACTCCGGATTTGTCCTAACGTGGCGCCGCGGCACCCAGAATATTCTGGATTTTGCCGAAGTATCGAACATAAAAGTTGTAGTTCTATGTCTCTTCTTTCCATAGCCGCTGAAATCACCTTAATTAGAGTCCAATTGAGTGAGATATGCCTCAATTAGTGACAAAAGGTCAGAAATCAGCATTTTTCTATGATTTTCTCTTTATTTTCCTCTTCATTTCTTCTTTATTATTCCTAAAACACAAAACAAAACACTCAATTAATTCAAATCTATTTTCTACTAAAATTAAATAAAAAGCAACTTAAAACATGTAAAAAACATGGTTATTTTATAACATGTCAAATACCCCCACACTTACTCTTTTGCTTGTCCTCAAGCAAACATTGATTCATGTAAACAGAATTCAATATATGAAATGAGTGAATGGCTTACCAATGTGCTGCCTCATAGTGAAAATTGTATGCTCTTGAAGAAATTTCAGAAAATTTCCTGACCATGTGCAACATTTAATTCAAATGCAATTTATAATTTTATTTCCTAAAATCCATAGTGTGTGTGTGTCTTCGAATAATATAATTTTCTTTTACCAAAATGAGTTTATACATCTCAAGAATTATAGCATGGCTCTCTATGTAAAATTTCATTAGACTTATTTTTCATGCTACTCTCCACTAATGTAGGCTAAAACTAATTCTTAGGATTAAAAGGACTAAACTCAGCTTGTAATGTGGCTAGGCTATGAGGTGAGATAAAAGATATAATTTAAAGCTTAATCTCCCAAAATCACATGATTAACTCTGATCTATTTGAGCTAATTCTCAAGATTGGGGAATTTTTTCCCCTACACTTATTTCCTTGCTTTTCTGCATTCTACTTTTCTTTGATACTCTATTTCTTCTTTTTCAATCACTGGATAGACTTTCATTAGTCTTTTGAGAATATATATATATATATATATATATATATATATATATATATATTTTCTTTCTTTCTTTCTTTTGTCCTTGCTCCATCCTTCCACCCTTTCATTAATGTAGATCTATAAAACAAATATTCAGAAATTAATCATGGAGTGAGTGAATTAGGTAGAAAAAATAAAGGTATTAATCACAAAAATTTGGTCTTGGCTGTTTTGTGGGTATAGAATAAAATGTTAATTAAGCTCAAAATAGATGTTCTAAGGATATTCACTTGTTTGGGATAAGCTTGAAAGGCTCAATCTCATCAAAAAAATTACCTAAATCATCTCCTAATTGTTAGAAATAGCCTAGGATTGCGCCTCAAGTAGCATTTAAATAAGTTTTAGAAATTTAAATGAGATCATAAAATATTTCTGAGTTATATAATATTTTTCTAAGTAAAAGATAAATTAAATATCCAAAATTACTGTGCAAAAGAATTTCAGGATTTTTAAAAAATAGGTAATCATAAATTGAAAAGAAATTAAAATTACACATAATTATGACTTTCCTACGTCTCCCAAGAGCTATAAGCAATTTAAACAGTTATATCATTGGCTATTGGTTCAGCTATCAAAAACTCATAAATTGAAATTTTCTTCACATGCTCACCTCATGATAGGATTAAAAGTGCACATATCATAAAATTATAGTTATGCATCAAAGTAGGAAAGTGTACAAGTGTATGATTTATTATACAGTCATCCAGCTGAATCATAAAGTGACCCCCCCACACTTAAAAACATACATTGTCCCGAATGTAAGAATATAAAAGAGAATATAATAGGGACAAGTAATAACATAAGGAGGGGTTCTGTGAAACTTCCCTGATTAGTGATCACCATCCATCTCATCATGCTCAGGTGCAGGCCTAAAGGTTGGTTCAGGAGGTGCCGGGAAAGCAATTGGGAGGTTCAGGGCATGAGCTAACTGGATAAAACATGCATGATGATGCTATGCAATAGAGTGCTGGTAGAGGATCAAATCGTTCATTTGATGGCACAGACACTCTGTGCGCTTCCATAAATCTTCAATGGTATGCTGGGATGGTGGTGGAGCTGAGCTGCTGCCCGGTTCCTCTGTAGGTACTAGCTGAATCCCTAGCTCCTCCTCTGCTGCTTCTTCATGGCCTTTGTATTTTTGTATGTCTGCATAGGAAATAGGTCTCATTGGGTGAATGAGAGCCTCAGTGGAATCCCAGCTTACTCCTGCCATCTGACATAGACCAGTAATTAAACTAGGGGCAAAGAGGGATCTGCCTCTAGCACTAATACAACTAAGCATCTGCCTATGAATAATCTTGCCTACATCAATAGAAAGGCCCTTTAGTATTGCATAAAGCAAAATGGCCATGTCCCTTCTAACTTGACTCATGTTGAAGTTGGGCATGAATCTTGCTGACACGAAATAGTGCCATGCTTTAGCCACTTTATTCATATCAGCTCTAGCAAGGTATAATGGATGGCCATTGCTATCCAATTTCCAAGAGGCCCCCCTGTAGCATAGAGTGCATATAACGTCTTCAAAGTCAATGTAGGATTGAAGAAGCATCGTATATCCATCATCCTCAATATCAGGCAGTGAATAGAATTCATTAATGGCGTGCGGAGTGAATGGCACCATCTTGCCTCTAACTCGTGCTTTATGACGTTCGTGAACTGTGGCATTGGAGTAGAACTCCTGTACCATGGGAATAACTCCTGGTTCTGGGTTCCTGCAGAAAATCTCCCAATGCCTATGGAGGATATTGTCTCTGTGAAGTAGCCCTTCGGTGATAATAAATCCACGCTCTGGAACTATAGGCTTATGCACCACCACTTTGATGTGGTGTTGATAAACCTCTTCAGTCACAAAGGCCACAGTGTCAAATGCTGAAGGGTCCTTAGCTCTGTTCTTCCTCTTTGAGAGGCCTAATTTGGAAGTTTTTGGGGGCCATTGCACTTGGCAAATTCACTGGGGCGTTTTATCAAACACCTAGTGTGCGCTCTTGAAAAATTGAGAGAATGGATGGTAGATTCGTAGCTCGATTCCCAATGCAGTGAAAACCAGTAGCAATGGAGTATGGGAATCAATTGCAGCAGGAAAAATGAAGAGAACCGTACCCAATTGAGCTTGAATGGTGGCTGGAGATTGGAAGAGAAATTATGCCTTTGAACCCTAGAAAATTGGCTTGGAATCCAGCTCAAATGCTGAAAAGAAGTGTATAATCCTGTAAAAGAAGACGCATAATCATGTAATGTAAGCAAGATAACTTAATGGGAGGTGGGTATGGTTGATTCAAGGCAAGAAAGTGGATTTAGAGGTGAAAAGGAAGCAAAAACGGAGGGGGAAGACAAGAGGACTCGCGACCCTCTTATAGAGAGTGCCGCGACGCTCTCTACTGCAACGCGGAGCGCCGCAGCCCTCACCCATTCGGGGTTAGTAGCGCCGCGGCTCTCACCCAGTCTGGGCGACGAGTGCCGTGGCACATGTGCGCGTCCGCAGATCTTAATTGTTTTTTATTATTATAAAAAAAAATTAAACTATGAATAGAAAAATCAAGAATAAGAAGAATGGTTGTTTGGTTGCCTCCCAACTAGCACCTTTGTTTTACGTCGTTGGCTCAACTCAGCTCCCTATCTTTGTTCATGGAAGCTCTTTGATGTTCACTTTAACTTTCTGGGACTGATTCAATCCTTGAAATTCAACTGCATAACCAGAAGCCACATTAGTAATAACAAGTGGTCCTAACCAAGGGAGAGATTTCTTACCTTTAAAGGTTATAACCCCTTTCATTTCTAGAATTTGATGCAATTCTACAGTCGGGTCTATGCCTTTAAGGTTTGCAATTGTTTTTATAATGGCATTTCTTTTTTTTCTGAAGAATATGCATCAATTCCTCTTCTTTTTTAACACCCAAATTCATGGCAACTAAAATAGGTGATGCATCTCCTACTTCCAAGTATTTCAAGTGATTGGGAAGAGATGACAAATTAGACCCAGGATCCTGCAAAATAGAAGGTGCAAGAGTAGTATCAGAATTTGATAATTCCTTATAAGTAACCTTACCTTTTTATGGCCCTTCTAAAAAATCATTGAGTATAGTCAATTTCTCCTTTGTTCCTTCATCTAAGTCTATCTCACCATCATCTGCTGCTATAGATTTGTTCACGCTTTCCTCCATTTTATCCTTTTCATCTAATTCAAACACATCGTATGCCAACGAATCAAGTACATCAAAGGAATAAACAGGAGTATCATCACCTGGGTGTTCCATGGCTTCATACATATTGAATTTTATTACTTCACCATCAAATTCCATAGTGAGTGTGCCATTGTGAACATCTATCTTGGTTTTGGAGGTTTTCAAGAATGGTCTCCCTAATAATATTGGAGAAGTAAAATCCCCATTGTCCGTGTCAAGCACATAAAAATCTGCAGGGAACACCAAATCATCTACCTGCACCAAGACATCCTCAATTATTCCCTTAGAATATGTAGTGGACCTGTCTGCTAGTTGAATTATCAAATTTACAGATTTCAATGGTCCCAAATTCAAATATGTATATATAGAATATGGCATAACATTAATGGAAGCTCCTAAATCTAACATAGCCTTTTCAATGCGAGTTCCCCCAATTTTGCATGGAATAGTAAACATACCTGGATCCTTGCATTTAGTGGGGAGTTTTGTCTGTATCATAGCAGATACATTCTGACTCATATGAATCTTTTCAAAATCCTTTAATTTTTGCCCTTCTTTTTGAGTACATAGTTCTTTCAAGAACTTTGCATATCTTGGCACCTGTTTAATGTTATCTAGAAGGGGGAGATTAACTTCACATTTTCTAAAGATGTCATACAATTTAGAAGTTTTCTCATTTAGCCTATTCTCTTTAAGAGCTTCTGGAAAAGGAGGTATTACTTCATATTTTGGATTAGAAGGAGACTTACCTATAGGTGCTTCATTCTCCTTAATTGATTTTTCAGTTTTCTTAGGAGAAGAGACAGATAGTGGGCCTTCAATTTCCTTATCACTAATTGAAATAATTGCACTGACATTTTCTCTAGGATCCACCACATTTTGAGAAGGTAACTTACCTGATTTCTAAGCATCCAATCGACTCACTGTAGTTGCTAACTGACCTATTTGAGTTGTCAGATTCTGAATGCTAGCTCTTGTCTCTTGCTAAAATTGATGAGAGTTATGTACAAGAGTTTTCACAATGTCTTCCAACGGATTACTTACCTGTTGATCCTGGGGTGCATTCTGTCTAGGATAATAGGCTTGCTGATTTTGTTGAAAATTTTGTCTAGCAGGCCTATTTTGTGCATTCCCATATCTGAAATTGGGATGATCCTTCCATCCAGGATTGTATGTATTGGCATATGGATCATACCTCTTTGGTTGTCCAGGAAAACCTCCTATAGCATTCGCTTGTTCTGTGGATTCCTCTTGAAGTGTAGGACACATGTCAGTTGGGTGCCCTGTAGCTGAGCATATTCCACATACTTTAACTTGCTGTAGTGTACCTGTAGCCATTTGGCGCACAAGAGAAGTAAGTTCAGATATTTGATTCTGAAGAGAAGTAGTACTTACCTCCTGGGCATGTCTAATAGGAGGATCATGCCTAACGCCAAATTGTTGTGAATTGACAGCCATATTTGATATCAGGATTCTGGCTACCTCAGGAGTTTTATCTACTAGTGCTCCTCCACTAGCTGCATCTATCATGCTCCTATCTCCCTGCAAAAGACCTTTATAAAAATATTGGATTAGTAGCTGCTCACTAATCTGATGATGTGGGCAGCTTGCACAAAGTTTCTTAAACCTCTCCCAATATTCATAAAGTGTTTCACCATGCAATTGTCTAATGCCGCATATTTCTTTCCTAATAGTAGCGGCTCTAGATGCAGGAAAATAACGTTCTAAAAAAATTCTCTTCATCTTATTCCAGGTAGTGATAGTACCAGAGGGCAAATAATACAACCAATCTTTGGCTGAATCTTTTAAGGAAAAAGGAAAAGCCCTGAGTTTTATTTGTTCCTCAGTTACTCCAGGGGGCCTCATACTGGTACATACCACATGGAACTCCTTCAGATGTTTATGCGGGTCTTCACCTGTAAGACCATGAAAACTTGGTAAGAGATGAATTAATCCAGATTTCAATCAAAATTAACATTGTTATCAAGATTAGGAAAAGTAATGCATAAGGGTTGCTGATGCAAATCAGGACCTGCAAGCTCCTTCAGAGTGGGATGCCTGGCCATGATCACTTCCTCCGTATCTTGATAAATGTCTTCTTGAATTCCTCTTCTGTGCCTGTATAAAGATTTTCCAATATCAGGATTGAACTGTAAATATCGAGAATTAGAAGAACGAATTACAGGCATAAATAAAAAAATTCACAAAAAGTAATGACGCAGTCCCCGGCAACGGCGCCAAAATTTTGTGAGCACTGTCGCAGGTACACCCAAATTAATACCTTACCTCAAAACTAACCTGTAGTAGTGGGAGTAAGGGTCGATCCCATAGAGACTAGAATTACCTTATGTGATTAAAAGGGGGGAATTGATAATCGCAAATTAAGTAAAGTAAACAATAATGAAAAGAAATAAGACAAAGTGATTAATGATAAAGACGTTGGTTTCGGTTGGTATCCACCGTCAAGGGATTACATTGATCATCGACAACATAATCAATCTGTAAATGAACATCTATCATTGAGGTTTTAACCCTGTTTCTCCTTAAGCCTAGCAAATTAATGACAATCGCACTAATAAAACCCTAATTAACAAGCCATCTTTTAGCACATCGGTAAAATATAATTTGTTAACCGCATGAAGAACTAGAGAAACTGACAGAGCTAAACAAATATAAACACATCGGCTATATCTAATTTAGTTAATCATTCATCATAGGTTCAATGATTTATAATCCAAAACCCTCAAACCTATTTGCCTCACGAATCGCAGAATTGAAGACTTTGTTCAAAACACAATTCAGCGGTAGATTAAAACAAACAAAATACTAGTAGGCCTCCTAGCAATCATACGAATAATCATTAAGAATAAGAACAGATGAACAATCAATATTCAAATCAAATTGAAATAATAACATCAAATCCACATCTCACAATGTAAAAAAATCCCATGAGGTTTCAACTCACCTCAACCAACTAAAAGAACTAGCCACGCAGGGCTATAAGAAAATCTAAAGAAGAATTGAAGAATGTAGATGAAGAATTGGATGCCTTCTCTACTTGCTTGCCTCTATTTTTATAGATTTCCCCCTCCTAATCGAAGTCAGAATGTATTTAGCTCAAATTCCCGTCCATCCCACTTCAATTTGGTTGAAAACGACCTAAAATCGCGAAATTAGCAAGTCCTGTACGGCGGGCGGGCGCCACGGCGCTACGGGGAACAAGCCACGGGGCGCCACATCGTGCTGGGTTGAACACCGCGACGGTCTGCATCGAAGGTGCTCAGGCGCCACGGTGCCCTGGGTTGAGCGCCGCGGCACTCCCTTCTGGGCAACTCTGCGCCGCGGCGCTCCGGATTTGTCCTAACGTGACGCCACGGCGCTCTCTTGTGAGCACCAAGGTACCCAGAATCTTCTCGATTTTGCCAAAGTGTTGAACATGAAAGTTGTAGCTCTATGTCTTGTCTTTCCTTAGCCGCTAAAATCACCTTAATTGGAGTCCAAATGAGTGAGATATACCTCAATTAGTGACAAAAGGTCAGAAATAAGCATTTTTCTATGATTTTCTCTTTATTTTCCTCTTCATTTCTTCTTTATTATTCCTAAAACACAAAACACAACACTCAATTAATTCAAATCTATTTTCTACTAAAATTAAATAAAAAGAAACTTAAAACATGTCAAAAACATGCTTATTTTATAGCATGTCAATAAAGTAATGCTGCATGGGTGTCTTTCGCTTTAGTTTGTTTTTTTTCTTTTGTGTGTTATTCAGGACATCTTGGAATAAATTAACCCCTACATGCTGGGACCACTATGATTCAATTATCTACTTAGGGATCATATGTTTTACATTTTCCCTATCTTTTATTTTCTTGTTGCCTAGTGTAGTTTTTGTCTTGACTCATTATTTATACACCTTCTTGCATTGATTAGTAAATCTTTAAGTTTTTGCCAGAACCTATTTTATATTCTTTATTTTTTCATGTTCATAATAATTATGCACAGTTTTATTACATTATATCCACTTGTACCTAGCAATAAATATGATCATTTTTCACAAAATATGTGAATAAAGCTGAACCAAATTATGTGTTGGTGAGCTATTCTTTTGTTTATTCTCTTTGTTGTATGGTAATAAAAAGATGTATCCTACAGTTGGCAGTTTGTCCATTCTTTATATTGTATACCATCTTTAATTACTTTTTTCTCCAGTAGTAACTAATACTTGTCCATAATAATTGTCTAGGATGGCACAACCTTTAACGCTTATACTTCATCATGGGAGATACTTTGTGAAGGAGCCAACCTTAAAATATGTAGAAGGTGAAGAAGATGCCTACGATGATTTAGATGTTGATTATATTTCCATCACAGTTATAGATCAGATGTATAAATAGCATGGATATCACGAATACAAGCGATGTTTTTGGCTAGTTCTAGGGTTTGAATTAGAGAAAGTGTCACATCCCTAATTTTGTTTCTTTTATTAATGAAGGCACATACTATTTACTCAAGGGAATAAAATTTATTAAACAATTTTGTTAGATATCTAAGAGAATATAAGCCGTAGAAATTCTTCACTTTATGTGTATGCATAGAAAATGTTTCTAACATTAAGAGAACAAGTACAAAGGTAATAACTTCATGGATTTTTACAAATATAAAAAAAAATTGTTACTTAAATGGAGTTGTTACAGAAACGATTAAGGTCTTTGGTTGGTGATAAAGATATCAAACAATTGTATTAGGCCACCGATTAAACAAATGATATACACATTTATTTTGAACATAATGTGGATGTGCCAAATGTTATCCCACTTGAACTACCCTTGGTGTGGCAAGAGGACCAATGTGAAGAGCCAGCTGATATGGCAGATGAATGCCTAGTAGATGAACCACTGGACATAATTGATGAATGCCTAGTAGATGAATGTGATAATGACATAGCAGAAGAAGATATGGCGGCACAAAGCATGGTACAACATGTTTTGTGTAACCCTGAATTTCAAATTTATTTTTGTTTTTTCTTTTAACTAGTGTTTTTCTCAAGAAATATTGCAGGATGACGATGGTCTTCATGGAAGACAAAGAAAAGGAAAAGGACTAGCAGAATGTGATAATGACATAACAGAAGAAGATATGGCGACACAAAGCATGGTATAACATGTTTTATGTAACCTTGAATTTGAATTTTTTTTTTACTTTTAACTAGTGTTTTTCTTAAAAAATATTGCAGGATGACGTTGGCCTTGATGAAAGACAAAGAAAAGGAAAAAGAATAGCAGAATGTGATAATGACATAGCAGAAGAAGATATGGCGGCATAAAGCATGGTACAACATATTTTGTGTAACCTTGAATTTCAATTTTGTTTTTGTTTTTACTTTTAGCTAGTGTTTTTCTCAAAAAATATTGCAGGAAGACGTTGGCCTTGCTGAAAGACAAAGAAAAGGAAAAGGACCAACAAAAACATTAAAACAAGATGCTAGAAGAAAGAAGCAACAAAACATGTTTAACATTGGCCTTGATAGTTCACACACTTCAAGTGTGGTAATAAGTTCAGATGATGATGATGGGAGGTACTAGCCTGAAGAGTTGTGTAGCCCTATTTGCTCTGATGAGGATGATACTGGTGAAAGGTCAATGAAGTATCCGAAATTTATGCCAAATGTAGAGTTTGGTAAGGTGGAAATAGAGTTAGGCATGGATTTTCTCACCCTTCAAGTGTTCAAGTCGGCTTTGCAAAATTATAGCATTGCACTTGGAAGGGAGTTTAGATATGTGAAGAATGAGAAGGTTAGGGTGAGGGCCTGATGCAGCATAGATCATTGTGAGTGGGATTTGTTTGCAGCTAGAGTAATGAAACAAACAGTTTCCAAGTGAAGACCTTCAACAAGGAGCATTCATGCGTAAGAGGCTTCAACGATAGGAAGGCAAACAAGAAATGGCTAGCAAATGAGCTTGTCCCTGTAATTAGAGTGCATCCAACAATGAAACATGATGAAGCCCTTTATTAGTTTAAACAAAATAGAAAAGTTGTTATTGATGATTTTCAAATATATAGGGCATTGAAGATGGTAAGGTATATGGTTGAGGGGTCAGAAAAGGAGCAATATGCAGCTTTATGGGATTATTGTGAGGAGTTAAAGAGAACCAACCAGGCATCTTCAATCTTCTTAAAAGTTAATAAATCAGATTTGAATCAATCTCCTATATTTGATAGACTTTATATATGTTTGGAGGCCTGCAAAAGAGGATTCAAGAATGGGTGTAGGCCTTTGATAGGACTTGATGGACGTTTTTTAAAAGGGTATTATGGAGGCCAATTATTGGCTGCATGTTCAATGGATGGGAATAATTCCTTCTTCGTGATTGCATATGCATTTGTCAAAAACGAGTCAAAGGACACCTGGAAGTTGTTCTTGGAGCTACTATTAGAGGATATAGGGGACTATCGAGAGCATGGGTGGAATTTCATCATTGATCAATAGAAGGTATGAACTTATTGCTTTTTCATTTGCATGATTGCAATCTAACTATTTTTTATTTTTAACTTCACATTTAATTTGATGTATGTTGTAGGGATTACTACTTGTGATGCATGAACTGATGCCTGGTGTTCACCACAGATTTTGTGCGAGACATTTATGGACAAACTTCCATAAACAGTGGAAAAATGCTAGCATGAGAAATCTCTTTTGGGAATGTGTAAGTAGCACAGCTACAAATAGTTTCAAAAGGAACATGGAGAGAATGAAGGCGATGGATGGGAAAACTGGCCCTTTCTTCTCGATCATCCAAGGTTGTAGATAGTACATAATCCCAGTCACGATGGTTCCTTGTTAGAGTTAGCAAATGACTTAGATCGTAGATAAGGATTCTATTATATTAATATAGACACTTCGTAATCATTAATTCTTTTCCTTTTTGAAAATAATCCCAGTTGGTAGGATAGTTGGGCTTATAAGGAATTGATTTGATACTTACACAGTAAACAACAACAAGCAGTCTCATGTTCCAACCTAACTTCCACTGTTGCATATCTCTTTCCAAGGCTATAGCAATAACAAATGATCGAATTGCACTTAATAGGCACTGAAGGCTTACGAAAGTTAGTTTTGAAGGGTAGCTAATGAGCATTCAAGCCTATTTTAGTGACATGAAAATGGAAACTGTATATACATATAAATCATATTAAATAGCATAGCTTGGAATAGCACTTAATATGCAACATAAATTTCTTTACCTGATGAATAAGCCATAAACTTCAGGAGATGATGGCGCAGAACAAGAGTAAAGAACCCAAGTACCATGTTTTGGCAGACAAAATAGGAGAGTTGTGATGTGCAGATAGGAAAGGATGAAAGGGCCCTAAGTGGAGTCCCTTGTAGAAAGCAATAGTGGCTACACCACCCATGCACACTACTACACATGCCATTTTTATGATTCCTGGTTTTGTCCTTATTTTGACCTTCTCCATTCTGCAATGCATCATATAACTGCTTCTTAGAACCATATTAATTATCGGACACACAACCATGACTATCTCGATTTTAAATTTAAATTTTTAATGCAACCACCTGAGCAACACAGCAAAGAAGAATGTGAAAACGGGAAGGCAACTAACAATTGCAGCACCCAGTGTGGCAGATGTATAAACAAGGACAATGGCGTAAACATTTAGAGATAGTGTAACCCTAAAAAGCAACACTTTCCTACTGCTGATAAGTAATATATTGTCGTTTATAAAAAAAATCAACACTACACTATAAATGAAGCATTTTGTTGAGAAATCATAAAACATTAATTACTTACCCTAAAAATGAAAGAATAAAAATCATCCACAAGGTCATAAACGAGAGTGACACTGCACTTTTTCTAGAACCCACAACATATCTTAATTATATAAGCACAATAAGAACTATCAAAAGAAAGAGTGTAGAAAGCAACGGTGGCTACACCACCCATGCACACTACTACACCTACCATTTTTGTGATTCCTGGTTTTGTCCTTATTTTGACCTTCTCCATTCTGTAATGCATCATATAACTTCTTCTTAGAACCATATTAATTATCAGACACACAACCATAGCTATCTCAATTTTAAATTTAATTTTTCAATGCAATCACCTGAGCAACATAGCAAAGAAGAATGTGAAACAGGAAGGTAACTAACAATTGCAACACCAAGCATGGCAAAAGTATAAACAAGGGCAATGGCATACACATTTGGAGATAGAGTAACCCTGAAAAGCAACACTTTCCTACTGTTGATAAGTAATATATTTTCATTTATAAAAAAATCAACACCACACCATAAATGAAGCATTTTGTTAAGAAATCATAAAACATTTATTACTTACCCCAAAAATGAAAGCATAAAAATCTTGCACAAGGTCACAAATGAGTGTGGCACTGCACTTTTTCTGGAACCCACAACATATCTCAATTGTACAAGCACAATAAGAATTATCAGAGACAAAGTAACCCTAAAAGCAACCTTCTATCTAATTTGTTCCACAACTTCCAATTCAGGTCTCATTATAGCATATAATTATCAAGATAGAAGGTTGCCTTGAATAGAGAAAACACATATTTTGAAATAGTAAACGAACAAATTAGGCAGTTACAATATTTGCCTCCTAAGTCTTAAAACACAGAGACTAGTCACCTAACAAGAGCCCAATATCATCATCCTCATCTTTTAATGTCTTCTTGATAGAATTCCAATCCAAACCATATATGTCCTTCCCCCAAACCCATAAACATGTATGAACTGAACCATCAATGAATTCTCAAAAGGAACTGGAATTATTAAAGAAGGCATAAGGAAAACCTGGTATACACTCCAAATCAATGACACCCAAATCCACAAGCAAGGCTTTTTATAACTTGGATCGACCATGGAGTGCCGCCAACAGATGAAACTCACCATTAGGAAAAATACCTTCTCTTGATAGTGCTATGCTATAATCCAAAAGACTTACACCCAAGTCAATCCACACATACCTCTCTCGGCCAATCAAAATACTCCCAAATTGCTTGGTGAAACTAGGGGTGAAACCTGGGGGGAAACTAGGGGAGGATTCGACGAGCAGGTAATTTGTACAATGGGTACGGAAGCCTCCGCAGTGCATAAGAACTGAAGGGTAAGAAATGCAAGGGAATTTGCACATCTCATAGAGCCAAACAAACATAGACACATAAGTTATATTTAATTTAGTCAATTACTCATCATAGGTTTAATAATTCATAATCCAAAATCATTAATCCTATTTGCATCTTGAATCAAAATAATGAAAACTTTGTTCAAAATACAATTCAGCAGCAGATTAAGACAAATAATATACTAGTAGGCCTCCTAGCAATTATATTAATATTAATGTAAAAGAAGACCAGATGAAAAATCAATTCTCAATTAAGATTGAACTAATAAAATTAAATCTAAATCTCAGAAAGCATAAAGATCCTTGAGGTTTCAATCTTCCACCACCAACAAAAATTAAATTAACTACGCTGGGTCATAAGAAAATCTAGATTAGAATAGAAGATGATTGAGAATTTGATGCCTTTGGTGCTTGCTTTTTTCCCATTTTTATATATTGGCTTCTCCTAAATGATGTAGAATTGTTTTTAGGTTAGTTCCTAGATCATCGGGTTTCAATCAAAGCCAAAAAAACCTAAATATTATGAACCTTCCTTTCTAGTGTGGTGACAAGCACCGCAGTGCTTCAAAATTGCTGGGATGAGGCACTACAACATTTTGTCTTTCCTATAATTGGGTGCCACGGTGCTCTAGATGGTTGACACAACACCCCAATGCTTTCTTGTGAGTGCCATAGTTCCTAGAAACTTTCATAATTTGCTGAAGTGGTTAACGTAGAAGTTGTATCTCTTTATCTCTTCTTTCCATAACCACTAGAATCACCTCAATTAGAGTTCTAGTAGATTTAATAGTGTACAATGTATATCATCATTTCAAATAGCATATCATGTTCAACTATATAAAATACATAATGCATAAAGCATAATCAATATAATATGTATAAAGCACATGTTGTCATGTACTTTGGCAATTTCAAAATTGAGTGGCATTCATATCTTATCAACGTCATTGCATGCATTCATAAAAAAATGATTTTCTTTTGTCATTCACTTGCTGAAGGTTGTTTCTCTTACTTTAACTAATTATTATTTCTGTGAGCATCAACTTACAATGATAGGTCAAATGAGCATGTTTTTCTTGCTCTACTCACCCCTGAATATGTTTGCCTCACACTATCCAGGCATGGTATAAACAATAATTTCCTCTGTCTGTGAATAGGGCATCCCTTATTTTTTCACTAAGGATCATCCCCCTTATGGTGTTTTCATTTTACTTTTCCTACATAGCCAAATATTATCAGATTCTTATAGCCATCATCATAACCATTTGAACTACAAATTGTTAATGATATCATGCATATGGTATAAATATTTAACATGATGATTTGAAACTCATTTCATGTATATGTTAGTACAAATAGCAATGCCACTAGGAGGCCAATCAATCATTTTGAAATAAGTAAATGCATCTATAATCAATGCTATGAATGGAAATGATTCATATGTTTGGAACTAACTAGGACTTGCACACCATGCCTTATTCTTTAGCTATTTACTTATCCTTACTTACTTTATCTCCGTAAGCTCCTTATGGTCATCCATTAGAGTATGTTAGTATCTCATGTATTAGTATATATAATTATATAATGTGTCCATATAGTTCGTATTTAAGTTTCAAAGTATCAAAAGAGTAGTTAAATTGTCACTTTATGTCTAATATACTTACTTACGTTTATACATCTCTTTAGGTTTCCACTTACCTTTTCTTAAGATAGCTTTTATATATAACATTTAATTCTACTACTACTTTACATTTCTCTTTATGCACATTTATCATGGTTCCTCAATTTACATAATTAACTCATTTATCTTTTTGCACTTAAATTTATACTTATATATTGTGCTTGTTCATAAGTTCTCATTTTTAATCATTTACTAATATATTCATTACCCAAAAAATCTTGTTTAGGTACATATATACACACACACACACACACACACACACACACATATGCTTCATTATGGGTTATGTCTTGACTAGGTTTTTTCCATCACACTTCCTCTTATCTTTAATATCAAATCTTTCCTGCATTTTATCTTATTTAACCCATTAATAAAAATAATTTCAACACCAAGCATGGCTTCACCATGTCTTGTGGAACGGTCGTACTTGAGGGTGTCTCAAATATGTTCCAACCTCTGAAATTAGCCATAAACATGGCTGGGCCGTGTCCAAGCAGGTCGAAGCATGGCATTTCCACATCTTGTGACCTTTCCTCACTAATTAGACCATAACTCCCTTTATATGAACTTTGATTTAGGTGATTCAAGTTTCTACGGAAAGAAAATACAATTATCTACAACTTTTACTTTTACTACTTTGGCTAATTCTATACAAAGTAGGGTGTGGTGAGCCCGGCAAAACAACATCGTGATCCACGTGTTTATTCCAGACCTATCACCACTAGTTAAAACATAACTCCCTCATATGAGGTTCGATGGTGGTGATTCTAAAGGTTAAAGAAAGCTATGACATAGACCAATAACTTTGGCATTAAGTACCTTTCAAATTTCTCATAAATTCTAGCTCAAAAATCTAATCATTATAGAAACCGAAAACATCATAATCTTATTTCTTCTCTTCTCCTTAACACAATTACTTACAACATACCGTTAGAGAACATATATATATATATATATATATATATATATATATATATATATATCAACTAACAATATGATAGCAAACCAAACCTAATCTAGCAATTTGAACCATATAAATGAAATCATTCCCAAGCATATAGTTTACCATATCACATAAAACATATACATCAAGACAAGACATATAATACTTATGGCTAGTTTAGTTGGTCAAAAACTAGAGTTTTCCCCATGAACAGCAAAAACCAAAAATTTTCCAAGGGTTTACATCATAAAATTATTCCCTCATACCCAATAAATGGTTTGTAAGAGGAGTACACTATTAAACCTACCTTCAATGGCTAAGTTTGTTTGCTTTCATCTTCTCTATTTCCTTTTTTATTCCTTCTTCATTTCACTTTCTTTCTCTCTCTCTCTCTGTTGGTTAGTTCTATTTCATGTTTGGGATGGATGAAGCATAACTTAATATGCCTTATTCTAGGTAACTTGGAGAGCAAGAAAAATGAGATATTTTATAATAGAAATAATTTCCTTCCTTAAATCATAACTTGCCCTTGTAACAATAGCCTTGTATCTTAGCTTTCGAGTTTTATTTTGCTTGATATTTCTGGTTGCCATTAATTCCCTGGTGTTATCCTCTTTTAGTTGGACTTTAATTGTCTTCAAGAACCTTACATGAGCAACTTGGAGAGTACTATAACATATAACTCAATCTCTTATTAGCACATTTCTTAATTGACATTACATTGAACTTGAGTTCCTTATCCACATATTCAGCTTATTAATTTCTTAATGAACTATCCCAAATTATAATTAAGGTAGTGAGGTGTCCCTTAGGGGGCGTTTGGTAAACGTTAAAGTTTTTTATTCCCAAGAATCATATTTCCTGCGAAACATAATTGACGGGAATTATAATTCCCGAAAATGTATAAAACATGTTTGGTTGACCTTTAAGATTACTAGGAATCGTCTATTCTTCTGTTTGGTTATACTTTATTTCCAAGAAATCTTAGGAAATTTTTCAAAAATATCCCTTATTTTTATGAAAGTGAAATTAAGAGTAAAGAGAGAGAATGAGAAAAAGGATGTGAGAGAAAGTGAGAGAGTAAAGAGAAAAAAAGATGAGAGAGAGTGAAAGTGGAGAGAGTGTAACAACTTTTTTTTCATTATTATACAATATAGAGTTCACATACATGTCATTAATCAAAACGTACGTACAACATATCAAACACATAAATATCTATATCTTATTTATTCTGGTTGACCAATTCCGGAGATATAAGTGCAGGTGATTGTACCTTCATCGGGATCTAAGCTAACTCAACCACAAATATTTTATTTGATTCTAGGATATGCTCAACATAAAGTAACTCGATCCAACGTGCACTAAAACCTAGGGCCATAGAAGAATCTACATAACTAATTTTTTGAACATGACATGGAAATATAGTGAGAATTAAATCCCAGTAAGTTCAACAATAAATCATCATCAATATAGCTCATCACGTCATGTTCATCTGTATAAACTACAACAAATATCTTTGGTCACATGAATGCACATATCTATGCACATGAGAATCGTACAGTAATGACATGTATGACAGGATTAACTATTTTTAGAATATCATATGATGACTATCAATTTATTCTCATATCAATCTACCCCGGTCAAGGTGAGTATTTTCTACTCTCTGGTATGTGCTTTTCTCGCTCCGTCCGACATGGCATACTTTCTCTTTCTTATCTCATTAGAATAATCATAACCGTTGGTAAGGCGTCCCCTACTGGTGCACCACACGGATTTGCCATGTGACCATGCTCATTTCTTTTCTTTTCACAATAATAGCCAAAAATCATTGGTAATCATGCCATGAACATAACCATTTCAAATATCACTTTATAAAATATTTCAATGTCAAAATTTCACACTTCAGATGGTAAGAAGTTCATGCAATGGCTATGGCATATGCTAGTCATTTATTATTTTCATTTATAAGATTCTTCTTCTTTTTTAAATATTAATTTTATTTCTTTATTTTCTTGATGCAGGTTTTCATCCTATCTGACCATCTCTTACTAATTAGAGCATAACTCCATAAATTTAACTCCAATTTAGGTTATCTTGGTGTCAATTTAAAGATAAAACAATTATCTAAAACTATTATGTTGAATAGTGGAATGAAATATTAAGAAATCATGGTTATATTACTCCTTCAAAGTACATGTTATTTCTTCTGTGGTAGGTTCTAACCTCTACCTACTAATCTGTCCATATCTCCCTCATAAGAATTTCAAATTAAGTGATTCTAGTGGCTAAAATTCCGTGACACATATAGTAATAATTTTTATGTTAATCATTTATTTTAATTTCCTACGGCATGTTCCCAAAAATTAAAACACAGAAGCTATTCTAAAATATTCTTCCCTGATTAACCAATTTCTAACCACTGCTTACTCATCAGAACATATTTGCCTCATATGGACTCCACATTGAGTGATTCCAGTGGCTAAAAATCCGTGAGACATAGTTCTATATTTTTCATGTTAACTATTTCTTTAAATTCCTTACTGATTCTTCCCAGAATTTTAAAAACTGAAGCTTAAAAGTTTTCCACCCATAGCCATACCTATGCAAAACTATCTACACTAGCCTAAGTATTCAAACATACATAATATGTAACATGATATAGCAACATCCATGACCAATCATTAAAGTTCTAAGATCAAAATTGCATATAAATATTACAAGTTTCAAAACTTTTCTTCAAAAAGGAATATTGTTAAACTTACCTTGAGCACTTAGCCCTCTAGACTTCTCCTTTCTCTTTCTTCCTTTCTTCCTCTCCTTTCCTCACTCTACCTTGCTTCTATTTTTCCTCTCCCTCACTTAAACAAAAATTCTAATGTTATAAGGGTGGGTTTTGCTTATATACACTATCAAATAATTCACCTTTCATAATCATGGGTCTACCTTATCACAATTAAGATGCACTTGGTTGAATTTTTGGAAACAAACAACTTATGTTCTTATCTTCCTCTTCCTTAGTCAAGATATGGATAGCAAAAGGAGATTTGTAGTTTGAAAATTATGATAATATGTTCTTAAGATAAGGGACAGGGTCCCTTTGATTTAGGGATTCTTTTTCTTTTTCTTTTTTCTTAATCAATTATAATAGGTTTGCCTTTTTAGGTGGCAAATTTCTATCCCTTGAATCTCCATTATTTGGTTGAAATTATTTGTGTGGGATATGAATTTTTTTTCCTAATTCCATGTATTATCATACCACTTGCTAAAATTATGAATGTAGGATCACACCACTTGTTAAATTTTTGTCTTAAAGTCATGTAACCTACTCTTTATTATTATTACACTATTATATTATCATATGATTTATTTTATTTTCTTGGATTTGGGCTTATTCCTACCCATTTCCTTTGCTTTGGATAAACTTCTACCTTTCTTGGACGGCTTGTGTAACGCCCCCAATTTACGTTACGTAAAATAAACATTTTTTTAAATTATTATTTCCGCAATCAGATAGTTTTCATAAAGATACATAATTCAATTTTTTATCATGGGAACATATATATATAGGATCTCACATGTATATACAATATGCAAACTAAGTCTATAAACATCAAAGTACAGCAGAAACCGGGATCCTATCTGTAGCGTTCAGAGCACTCTAGAATACAAACACAGTATAATTCAAAGACTGTGAGTCTTGGAAGCAACGTTGACTCACCCAGAGAATAGATCACCTATCTACCGAATCAGACTCTGATATTCTTATCTGAAAAATGTGGAAATATCGTGTAGTGTGTTTGACAACTCAGTGAGCAAATAATTCCTCCTATGACCTCTTAGGTCAACATATGGATGTACTTATATTTTAAAATGTGTCACATAGAAAATACAGTTCAGAAGTACATTCATATGGGACCCGTATTTCAAATATTCTCAAATCAAAGGATATTCAGATATCCAAAACCATATGCACCATGGTATGATCATTAAACAAGTATTGTTATTCTCATCTATATAAGCTATAGTAAAATATTATGATTTAGAGATAAAATCATCAATTTAATGCTCTTGCCTCACTCGACAATCTGGTCAATGCAATGAAAATATAACTCATTTGCTATACGCATAATGATCTCGACCACAATCACAATAAGTGATCAGGGAATGTGAGTACATCACCCTCCTGCCCCCAACATTACCACTGTCACCTAGTTGGAGTGGCCCTCCCCTGACTCACTTAAGCTAATAAGGCGTCCCCTATTTGGTACCGCCACAAGTCATACAACCAGCCGATATTCATCAATACATATAAATACATGTAAAATTATCAAGCAACTCGCCATGAGCTTTACGCTTGCCATTCAATCTCATTTATAATATGACATGCATCATTTTCACAAGTATATAGCTTTACAAATCAATGCATCGTGCACATAATATTCACTTTATCAAATAATGATAAATACATTTAGAACCACATATTCAATGAGTTCCAAAATCAATTTCTAAAACCATACTCTTCTTGAACTATGTGCCAATTCGTAAGTATAACAAATATTTTAGCACATTTCAAAAAGTTATAATAGTATAAATAATTTATAAATAGAAACAATAATACATTTATAGTCCAAGAAGAGCATGGAGCAAGTCATAGAAATGAGTATCTACTCACAGCGTAGGGCTCCTGGTTAGACAGCCCTAAAATGTACTTTTTCAATCTCTATTTGATCAAATAGACTTTGAAAACATATTCGGAGGGTCCAAAAGTCAAGAAAACAACTCCGGAAACTTGGTCACTATTCGCCGCCAAAAAACACTATTCACTCGTCGAAAAATATTATTCACCAAGAACAAAAAGTTGTCAGATAATTGAAAAGTTTCATATCCTAAGGTTTATCTGACTCCTGAATCCATCTACGGTGTCAGAATTTCAATTGGAGGTCTCTAACTAAGAGTTTCAAAATTTACCTTTTTATGAGATTTTCTACTTCAGATCTACGACGATTCAACGGCTTATTTGAAAAATTAATCAGTCAAAACTGTAGTATTCTTCGTCCTGAATCCAGTAGCACCTTCAGTTTTGAGATCGGAAACTAATAGGCACTCCAGATCTACAGAGAAAGTTGAAAGTTACTATTCACTCACTATTCCTTCTTTCAATTTTTTTTCGAAATCTTCGAATAACCGTCTTGTCTCCCCTTCCCCTTTTATTTTTTTTATTTTTTGAATAATAATTATTATTATTTAATAATTGAATAATAGGATTTTCTCTTATATAAATTCATATAAATTCTATTTTTCATCCTAAAATATCCCAACAATTTCTAAAAATTTCTATTCCCATAAACCTTTAGTTAAACTCTTAAATCATGAATTTTCTTGATAAAAATCGTAATAAAACAAATCTCAAAATAAATATCTTTATGCATAATAAAAGAAAGAATATTTCTAAAAATACAACAAAATTTATTAAAGGGCAATATAATTATTTTAAGCAAAATAATAATTATTTTAATGAAAAATTTATTTTCTTTTAGCAGAACATAATCCTTTTAAAACAAATAAAAATATATTTGTTTATAACAGAACATTATTATTGAAAAACAAAAATTACGGGATGTTATAGCTTAGACATATTTTCATAATTTTTGGGCTATCCGTCCAATTTCTATATCCTAGTCCAAGTCTATGTTTTATTTCTTGCTTACATTATCCAGTGGGCTTGCTAGAAACTTATGTGAAGTGGAAAAACTCTATATGAAGTGTCCATAGGTGAAAGCCCAATGTATGGGTGAATATGTTAAACTTAGTAACTCTAGTTCTTGAATGAGGAAAAATTACCCTAATCCAATATTTTCTTGATATTTTAAGACCTTTACTTGTTTTGAAAAATTTATCTTTCTTATCTAAGAATTTTGCATCTCTTTAGTATGTTATTTCTAATTTTTCCTATTAGGTTTTTCTCTCTTTAATTGTTCTCTTAATGTTAGAAATATTTTCTATACATACACATAAGGTGAAGATTTCTAAGGCTTATATTCTCTTATATATGTAACAAAATTGTTTAATAAATTTTATTTCCTTGATTAAATATTATGTGCCTTCATTAATAAAAGAAACAAAGTTAGGGATGTTACAGAGAGAATAAATTTTTTTTTGTTATTATTACAATTATGCCCTTAATGAAGGGTGTAATTGTGTTTTAACATCATAACTGGATTCCCATTCCCATGGGAAACTAAGATTCTCACCCCTCCCCATGGGAATGTTTTTGTGGGAAACTTACTAAAAAAACGATTCCTAAGAATTCTAGTTTCCCAAGAATTAATTTTTAAAATCTTCTACCAAACATGGGAATTCTAATTTCCTAGATTGAGATTCCTAGGAAACAAAAAAGAATGTGTGCACCAAACACCCCCTTAAGCATATCCTTTAAGTCCTTATTTCGATCTTCCATATTTCCAATTTTTCTTTAATTCATTTTTAGTCATAATTATTGAGACTTATATCCCAATTTTTCTTGCAATAAGAATAATTCTTGTTCATTTTATTCATTCTCCTTAAGCTTGGCACGATACTACAACTTATGTATTCCATCATTAAGCTTAATACAAAAGCTTCTTTGCCTTCCACTTTTCATTTTATTCCTTTAGAAATATATTTTTGAGAAACTTGGGATGAATAAAAATTTTTGGATGTTACAATTCTCCCCCCTAAAATAATTTTTTTCCTCAAAATTTGAAAGTTACCTTATCCAAACAAGTACGAGTATTTTTGCTTCATGACATCTTGCAATTCCAATGTGGCTTCTTCTAGAGTGAGTCCTTGCCAATGCACTTTAATTAATGGGAGGGTCTTGTTCCTTAATTGTTTCACATTTGTGTCCACAATAGCTATAGGTTATGATCGACAAGTTAGGTTTTCTTTTACTTGCACTAGTTCTTCCCTTATGATGTGTGAAGAATCTAGACAGTATTTTCATAGCTGGGATACATGAAAAATATCATGGAGGTTAGATTAATAAGGTGAGAGTGCAATCTGAATAAAAATTTTGGGATGTTACAGAATGCCCTTAGTTTAATCTTCTCCTTTGTCACTCTACTAGTACATACTGCATAAAACTCTTTCAAGTGTTTATATGGATATTCTTCTGTAAAACCATGGAAATTGGATAAGAGATGCATCAATATAGATTTTAACTTAATTAATATTAGCATCAAGAGTAGGGAAAGTAATGCGAGGTAGTTGTTGATGCAAATCTGGAGCAGTAAGCTCCTTTAAAGTTGGATTCCCAGCCAAGACTACTTCTTTCTCTTAAGTAGTGTCTCGTTGAGTTTTTTTTTTCTATTCCTACTCAAAATTCTCTCAATATCTAGATTGAACTATAAATCTCTTGAATTAGAAGAACGAGTAATAGACATAAACAAAATAAAACAAATTTAATAGTAGGTAAAAGTTGGATGCAGTCCTTGGCAATGACGCTAAAATTTGGAATGCGTTTTTGCTGGCACTCCCAATGTAATAAATATCATACCTCAAAATTAACCTATAGTAGTTGGAGTAAGGTTTGAACCCACAGAGATTGCTTATACCTTTGTTAGTGTGAAGGGGGTTGAATAGATTGCAATAAATAAACTTTTTGAATGCAAAGGAAATTAAATGCAAATATATGAATATGGAGATAAATTAGTAGAAAGAGTGATGGTTTTGGTCACTATCCACCATCAAGAATTCATATTGATCATCAATAATATAATAAAATACTTATTGAATATTTACCATTAGAATGCAATTTCTATCCCTTTTAAAGCTTAGTTAATTGATAATAATCACATCAACTAACCTTAATTGATAAGCAACCTTAGCCAATGTGTAAAATTTAACTTAACATTTGCATGAAGCTATAAAGAGATTGGTAAAAATAAATAACACAAACAATTAGTTCCATTTAATTTAGTTAATTATACCCCATACGTGTTGACAATCCATAATCCAGCAATTATTAACCTTTTTTGCCTCTTAAATCAAAGTGATCAAAACTTTATTCGATATATGATTTAGCAATAGATTAAAACAAGTAATATACTAGTATGCATCTTAACACTTAAATGAAGCAATCTTGGGATGAAAAATAGAAGAACAATTAATACTCAACTAGAATTGAATAATCAAACCTTAATCAAATCTTACAATGTATAAAATTCTTAAGATTTCAATCCTCCTAAAAAAACTAAAAGTTCTTAGCCATGTAAGGCCATAGGGAAAACAAGTAAAATATAAGAGTTATAAAAGAGAAGCTAGACTGAATGATGCCTTTTTCCTACTATAATTGTTGAATTTGTCCTACTCTCTTTAGCATCGTGGCAGAATGGAATTATTATCATGACAAGAGTGATTCTTAAAATAGAGGACTTTTTTTCTAGGAGATTGTTGTTGTGATGCAAAATTACTTTGGTTGTGACCGGACATCTTCTATCTCATTTTTTAGTTCTTTGTCCATTATTTCCTTCTTTTTCTCATTAAAATCATTTTTTGTCCTAGAAGACAATCATATGAATTTAGCATATTTACACTTCAAATTATATAAAGAGTTAGATTAAAATGTCTAAATAATCTATAAATATATGCTTATCAATGATCACCCATATAGAATCATATCCCTTTGGAGTTTGTGCCATGTGACAAAATCCTTTAGTATTATTTTCTATTTTCCACTCGATTGTCTCTATTTGTTGATGTAAACCTATATGCTTATGATGTTCCACTTTTACTTGTTGACATATCAAACAACTGGAAACATATTCATCTGCATCCTTTTCCGTGTTGTTCTACCAGTAAGTCTCATTTAAGTCTTGATACATTTTGGTTTATCCTGAAGGAACATTATATATAGACTAATTTGCCTTATCTAAAATCTTGCTTTTTAGCTCATCCACATTAAGTACACATAAACATTTACCTTACCTCAACAGTTCTTCATAATCTACTATAAATTCAATATTATTACCAATTTTCATGTATTCCACATTCTTACCCAAGTATGTATCCTCTTTATGAACTATCTTAATTTGTTCTACCAAATAAAATTAAGTTTGAATATGGGCTATTATATTCAAGGTTCCATTACCTCTATATTAATTCTACTGCTTTCTAATTTTTACATTTCTTTCATGAATGGCCTCTTTAATTCCATTATATGAGCTAAAATAGCCATATAATTCCTACTCAATGCATCTGCTACCACATTAACCTCTTTCACCAATGGTCTAATATAGTATATTCATAATCTTTGACTAATTCCATCCATCTCCTTTGATTCGATCCTTGTGCTAAAAAATATGTTTAAACCTCTTGTGGTATGTATAAATTTCACATGATTCACTACATAGATAATCTCTAGATTTTGAGAGTAAAAACTACTACTGCAATTTCTAAATCATGAGTTGGATAATTCTGTTCATGTTGATTGAGTTGATTAGATGCATAAGCAATGACTCAGTCATGTTGTATTAATGAACAACCTTAGTCAATTCTGGATGCATCCTAATATACTATATACCTGAAGGAATGGATAGAATTTGTAACAACTCCATATTTTTTCTACATATATATATATATATATATATATATATATATTTGTAAAATCCAATGAAGTCATTATGTCTTTACTTCTAACTATTTAACTCATACTAACATTCAATTAAATTAACCAAGCATAATTAAGGTTTATGGTATACCAACACTGATACAATTCTTGGTTCACATACACATCATTAATTAAAAATGTCCGTACAAAAATCAAACACATATATGTCTACATCTTATTCATCCATATTGACCAGTTATGGGGATACGGGTGTAGGTGGTTGCACCTTCACCGAGATCTTAGCCAACTCGACTCAATGTACGCTAAAAGCTAGTCATAGAAAATATCTGTATATTTAGTCTTCTGAACATGATATGGAAATATAGTGAGAATTAAATCCCAGTAAATTCAACAATAAATCATAGTTATCATCCATATAACTTATCATGTCACGTTCATCTATATAAGCTATAACAAATGTCTTAGGCACATGAATGTACTTTATTTATATACATGAAAAATGTATAGTAATGACATGTATGGTATGAATAACTATAATCAGAATATCATATGATCGATATCAAATTATTTTCATATCAAGCTACCCTGGTCAAGGTGAGTACTTTCTACTCTCTTGTACGAGCTTTTCTCACTCCGTTTGACATGGCACACTTTCTCTTTCTTTTCTCATTATCATAGTCATAGTCGTGAGTAAGGAGTCCCCTACTGGTGCTGTAACAACTGCATTTTTTTATACGTATATATATATATATATATATATATATGTGTGTGTGTGTGTGTGTGTGTGTGTGTGTGTGTGTGTGTAAAATCCCATAAAGTCATTACTTCTTTACATCTAATCACTTAACTCATAATAACAATCAATTAATTTAAATAAGCATAATCAAGGTTTAAGGTCTACCATTAACACTGATACAATTATGTGAACATCATTAATTAGAACATACATACAAAAATCAAACACATAAATATCTACATCTTATTCATGCATGTTGATCAATTTCAAAGATACGGGTGCGGGTGGTTGCACCTTCACCGGGATCTTAGCCAACTCAACCACAAACACCTTTTTAATTTCTAAGATCTGCCCAACATAGAGTAACTCTATCCACCGTGCACTAAAAGATAGAGCCATAGAAAAATATGCATAACTAGTTTTCTAAATATGATATAGAAATATAGTGACAATGAAATCCCAGTAGGTTGAACAATAAATCATAATCATCACCAATAATGCTCGTCACGTCATGTTCATCTGTATAAGCTACAACAAATATCTTAGGTCACAAGAATGCATTTTATCTATACACATGAAAATCATGCAGTAATAAACAGTATGACATGAATAACTATTTTCAAAATATCATATGATGGATATCAATGTATTTTTATATCAAACTACCTCGGTCAGGGTGAGTACTTCCTACTCTCTGGTACGGGATTTTCTCACTCCGTCTGACATAGCACATTTTCTCTTTCTTTCTCATTAACATAATCATAGCCATGAGTTGGGTGTCACCTACTGGTGCACCACACAGACCACCATTTGACCTTGCTCATCTCTTTTCTTTTCTTTTCACATTAATAGCCAAAAATATTATTTCAATAACACGTATGTTCATTATACTCACATGCCATAATTTATCATCAAAGCATAATAACTACCAAAAATCATAAGTAAAATTCAATCATGTTAAGATCATAACTGTTTTTGAATATCTCTATAAAATATTTCCATGTCAAAATTACACACTTAAAATGGTAAGGAGTTCATGCAATGGCAATGGCTAGGGTATACACTAATTATTTATTATTTCCATTCATAAGATTCTTTTTGTAACATCTCATAATTTTTATTTTTAAATAATAATGCTTTGTTATAAACAAATATATTTTTATTTGTTTAAAAATGATTATGTTCTACTAAAAGTAAATCTATTTTTAATTAAAATAATTATTGTTTTGCTTGAAATAATTAAATTGGTCTTTAATGAATTTTTATTGTATTTTTAGAAATATTCTTTCTTTTAATATGTATAAAGATATTTATTTTGAAATTTGCTTTATTATGATTTTTATCAAGAAAAATCATGATTTAAGAGTTTAACTAAAGGTTTATGAGAATGTAAATTTTTAGAAATTTTTGGGATATTTTAGGATGCAAAACGGAATTTATATAAATTTATATAAAGAAAATATTATTATTCAATTATTAAATAATAATAATTATTATTAAATATAATAAAAATAAAAAGGGGAAGGGGGAGGCACGGAGGGCAGATGTCTGCAAAATGAAAAAAACGATAAATAGTGAGTCAATAGTAAATAAATAGTAACCTTCAACTTTTTCTCTAGATTTGAAGTGCCTATTGGCTTCCGATCTTAAAATTGAAGGTGCTACTGGATTCAGGACGAAGAATACTACAGTTTTGACCGATCAATTTTTTAAATCAACCGTTGAATTGCCGTAGATCTGAAGTAGAAAATTTTAGAAAAAAGGTAAATTCTAAAAATCTTACTTAGAGACCTCTAATTGAAATTCTGGCACCATAGATAGATTCAGGAGTTAGATAAACCTTAGGATAAGAAATTTTTCAGCTATCTGACAACTTTTTGTTCGTCATGAATAGTGATTTTCTGGCAGATGAATAGTGTTTTCCGGCGAGTAAATGGTGTTTTCCGGCGACGGATAGTGACCAAACTCTTGGAGTCATTTTTTAAATCTTTGGACCCTTCGATCATGTTTTTGAGGTCTAAGTGGTCAAATTCAGCTTGGAAAAGTACATTTTAGGGCTGTCCAATCAGGAGCCCTACCCCTGTGAGTAGATAATTCTTTCTATGACTTGTCCCATGCTCTTCTTGAACTATAAATGTATTATTGTTTTTATTTATAAATTATTTATATTATTGTAAGTTTCTGAAATGTGTTAAAATATCTGTTATACTTACGAGCTGTCACATAGTTCAAGAAGAGTATGGTTTTAGAAATGGATTTTGGAACTCATTGAATATGTGGTTCTAAATGTATTTATCATTATTTGATAAAGTGAATATTATGTGCACGATGCATTGATTTGTAAAGCTATATACTTGTGAAAATGATGCATGTCATATTATAAATGAGATTGAATGGCAAGCATAAAGCTCATGGCAAGTTGCTTGATAATTTTACATGTATTTATATGTATTGATGAATATCGGCTAGTTGTATGGTTTGTGACAATACCGAATAGGGGATGCCCTATTAGCCTAAGTGAGCCAGGGGAAGACCACTCCAATCGGGTGATAGTGGTAATGTGAGGGGGCAGGAGGGTGATGTACTCACATTCCCTGATCATTTATTGTGACTGTGGTCGAGGTCACTATGCGTATAGCAAATGAGTTATATTTTCATTGCATTGACCATATTATCGAGTGACACAGGTGCATTAAATTGATGATTTTATCTCTAAATCATAATATTTTACTATAGCTTATACAGTTGAGCATAATAACATTTGTTTAATGATCATACAATGGTGCGTATGGTTTTAGATATCTGAATATCCTTGGATTTGAGAATATTTGAAATACAGGTTCCATATGAATGTACTTCTGAACTGTATTTTCTATGTGACACATTTTAAAATATAAGTACATCCATATGTTGACCTAAGAGGTCATAGGAGGAATTATTTGCTCACTGAGTTTTCAAACTCACTACATGATATTTCCACATTTTTCAAATAAGAATATCAGAGTCTGGTTCGACAAATAGGTGATATATTCTCTAGTTCAGTCTACGTTGCTTCCAAGACTCATGGTCTTTGAATTATACTGTGTTTGTATTATAGAGTGCTCTGAACACTACAGGCAGGATCCTCATTTCTGCTGTACTTTGATGTTTATAGACTTGGTCTGTATATTATGTATACATGAGAGATCCTATATGTATCTTTATGGAAAATATCTGATTGCGGAAAATAATAAGAAAATGTTTATTTTACGTAATGTAAATTAGGGGCGTTACAAGTTGGTATCAGAGCATTAGTGTTTTGAAAATAGATATAATTTTTTTTGGATGGATGAGTTGGAACCTATGTATATAAATGGTTTTGGTAAGTTGTGGGTTGGATTGAATTTGAGAGTAGAGAATCTATGAAGATAATATTTTTAATGATATATTTTGTTGATATAAAGAATTCGAGGACAATTTAGTTTTCAATAATATTATGTATAAGCATTACAATAAAGAAATATTGATCACTATGACTATGCATAAATTATAGACAGTTGAATAAGGTGACAGTGTGGAATAAATACCCATTACCTCGTATAGATGATCTGTTTGATCAGTTACAAGGTGCTCAATGTTTTTCAAAAATTGATTTGAGATATGAGTAACATTAATTGAGGATAAGATAAGAGGATGTACAAAATTTCTTTTTAGAACTCATTATGGGCATTATGAGTGCTTGGTTATGTTATTTAGTTTGACAAATATCTTAGCTGTATTCAGAGATTTAATGAATAGTAATTAGGTCATCCTTGGATAAACTTGTTATTATATTTATTGATGATATACTAGAATATTTCAAAAGTTCAGAGGATCATAAGCAACATTCAAACATAATTTTACTAACTCTAAGGGAGTATGGTTGGTAAAGATGGTATGCAAATAGACTCTAAGAAAGTAAAAGTGGTACAATAATAGCTACGTTTTACTACATCTAAAGATGAGGATCCAAATCCAATTTGCACTTCCTGCGGTTGTCTGCCGTCCATTCTATTTGAGCCATAGTTGGATAAGGTACATAAACATATGCTTGTAAAGCATCAATCAACTCCTCATCATTTGAAGCCGAGATGAGAATTCGTTGTGCTGAGTGTGAGATGAACTTTTATTCCACAGTATGATCAAGGAAAGACAATAGACCATTAAAGAAGTGGTTAACATTTAACAAACCTATCGGTTTGTGATGCATATTCAGTTGTGCCCAAGAAACTATTTGAAAAATTTCTTCTAAAGTACCAAAACCCCCTAGTAAGGCAATGAAGGCATCAGCATTGCTCATCATTCTAGCCATGTGCTAATGCATGGAAGATACCCTAAACTCTTCCCCAATTGTCTTTCCTACAATGTTAGATGCAGATAGAGCTGTAGGAATAATACCTAGAACTTGGCATCCTCCTACATGTACAACTGTAGACACACACCCCATTAATCGACGGTTACCTCCACCATAGACTAAATGTATTTTTCTCTTGGCCAGTGCCATACCTAGGTTTTGTGCTACCTTCATATACTCTGAAACTTTTCCAGGATTGGAACCACAAAAGACACAAACATTTTGAAACTGACGAAATGCGATTCCCTCCATAATTGCACACACCTTAATTTGGAGTATGAAAGTAAAGAAATTAACGTGTGCATTTATAGAACTCAAAGAATGGCATACTTATGATAGCTATGTGAATAGGCCAAAAAGAATTAGAACAGTATGTGAGTGATTAGTGGATATTAGCTGAATTGAAGGTGAACTTTTCCAAAATGACGGGGAGCATGTATATATATAGTAGTTGTGATAGTCGCTCATATTAGGCATATAAAGAGAATAAGGTTACGATATCACCATAAATTTGTCTTTTCCTTGTTGTCCTTGATGAAGTATTGATGTCTTGATTCTTGTAGGGAAGTTGTAAGTGATAGGCATAATTGTAAAAAAAATAGTAAAAAGGCAAACAAGTTAATTGTTGAAGAGGGATAATCAAATGATTTATTTTGTTTTCCCAATGTTCTTGCTAGTCGACTATCGATATTATTAAGTCGACTAGCTATTTTGAGAAATTTTAATTTAGACTAGTTATTTTACAGTTGATTGATTACATCTATTTTGAAGCAATCAACTGCATCCTACCAGTTAACAACATATTCTTTGATTTTCACAGGCTTTTATAAGCTCATAAATGTTTTTTTTCATGTGCTATTTTCCACCAAATACCAATAGATTTAAAGTAAATTTTGGCACGTATATTCAAACATTGCGGCCACCGATTTTTGCCGATATAACAGCTAGATTTTTGTTTACAGATTGTCAAGATTTACGACCATCAATTTTAATTTTATTTCAATGCTTTGTCCAATTTTCTAACTTCCTCTTTTGGGACCATGCTCTATTAAGTATTCCATACTTTTTGCTGCATTGTTCTACATTAATATTTGGTATTAAATGCAAGCTTTTTTTCCATAGAATAAGGAAGGTTAACTTCTTTTCTTTGAAAATCAGTTCTTATGGTGTCCAATTGGTTAGTAGGTTAAAGTAAAAGAGATTTTGAAAGGAGTGGACGGATGATGACCTTATGGTGTTTTGACGAATGTAATCAAGAGAATTAGTATTTGGTATTAAATGCAAGCTTTTTTTCCATAGAACAAGGAAGGTTAATTTCTTTTCTTTGAAACTCAGTTCTTATGGTGTCCAATTGGTTAGTAGGTTAAAGTAAAAGAGATTTTGAAAGGAGTAGACGGATGATGACCTTATGGTGTTTTGACGAATGTAATCAAGAGAATTAGTGGTGTTGAAGTTCTTAAGGAATAAAATATAGGAAGTAGGATTTAAATTAATCTTTGAACTCTTAATTTGGAAATATGGAGAATACTATGAGAATCATGTTCGGAAATAATGTAAGTGATTAAGATATTTGTGTTAAAGGTTTATATTATGCTAAATTGAGTCTAGTATGTAGGATGTGAATTATGTTGCAATTGAAAATTCATGTATGAGTAATTGTTAGGAAAAATCTTCTTCAAATGATTGGGTGAATTAAACGGGATTGATATAAGTTAGAATAAGGTGCTTTTAGATATGATAGAGGAAAGGTTTGATATTTTGATAATGAATTTATTGGTGTTAATAAAAAGGTATAGAGTTACTGTGATGAGGTAAGTTAGAATTGTTAGACATGTGCCAATGGGACATAAACGTTAAAAAGGATTGGTGGTTTTATTGCTACATATGTTTAACATATTGATTAATGGATTTTAGTATACAAATAGATGATAGAGTCAGATGATTCTATTCATGGAATGATGTTGACATGTGAGAATCAAAGATGACTTCATAGAAGTCTGGAATAAGAAAAGATAATTAACCCAATATGGATGTGAATATGTTCTTTTATGAATGTGTTTTATAATATCGATCCATAGATATATCCATGTGAGCTTAAGGATATAAAGTGAAATTGATTAGAAAAATGATAATTCAATACAGGCCAAAGGTCTAAAGGAACCATGCATGTTGAGCACTAAAAATTATCAGTTGGTGACCACATATTTTTGAAAGAATCACCAATGACAGAGGTAATGAGGTTTGGAAAGAAGTACATATTAGATTCTTTTTATGTTACCTAATTCCAAGAAATTCAATTGGATAAAATTTGGCTTAACTATGGTTACAATTGATGTTTATTGTTGATCGACAAGTGAAGAACTTATGGATGAAAGAAATCCCTATGGAAAAGTTATATGACAAAATCACTCAACTGAAGAGACATTTTAAAAAGTAAAGATGTTATACAGAAAAGATATACCCAATTATTTGAGTAATAAGATTGGTAACTCCGAATTATGCCTTGATTTTATTCCCTACATGTGGTAGGATGGGCTGAAATTCGGGGACCAAATTTCTTAAGGGGGGAAGAATTTAACATCCCATAATTTTTATTTTTAAATACTAATATTTTTTTATAAAAAAATATATTTTTATTTGTTTAAAAATGATTATGTTCTTCTAAAAGTAAATCTATTTTTAATTAAAATAATTATTGTTTTGGTTGAAATAATTATATTGGTCTTTATTGAATTTTTATTGTATTTTTAGAAATATTCTTTCTTTTAATATGTATACAGATATTTATTTTGAGATTTGTTTTATTATGATTTTTATCAAGAAAAATCACGATTTAAGAGTTTAACTAAAGGTTTGTGAGAATGTAAATTTTTAGAAATTTTTGGGATATTTTAGGATGAAAAACGGAATTTATATAAAGAAAATCTTATTATTCAATTATTAAATAATAATAATTATTATTAAATATAATAAAAATAAAAAGGGGAAGGGGGAGGCACGGAGGGCGGATGTCTACAAAACAAAAAAAAATGATAAACAGTGAGTCAATAGTAAATGAATAGAAACCTTCAACTTTTTCTCTAGATTTGAAGTGCCTATTGGCTTCCGATCTCTAAACTGAAGGTGCTACTGGATTCCGGATGAAGAATACTACTGTTTTGACCGAGCAATTTTTCAAATCAGCCGTTGAATGGCCGTATATCTGAATTAGAAAATCTAAAAAAAAAAGGTAAATTTTAAAACTTATTTAGAGACCTCTAATTGAAATTCTGACACCGTAGATGGATTCAGAAGTTAGATAAACCTTAGGATAAGAAATTTTTAAGCTATCTAACAACCTTTTTTGGGTTGTGAATAGTGTTTTCCAGTGATGAATAGTGACCAAGCTCCTGGAGTCATTTTCTAAGTCTTTGGACCCTCTGAACATGTTTTTGAGGTCTAATTGGTCAAATTCAGCTTGGAAAAGTACATTTTAGGGCTGTTCAATCAGGATCCCTACCCTGCGAGTAGATAATTCTTTCTATGACTTGCCCCACGCTCTTCTTGAACTATAAATGTATTATTGTTTCTGTTTATAAATTATTTATACTATTATAAGTTTCTGAAATGTTTTAAAATATATGTTATACTTACGAACTAGCACATAGTTCAAGAAGAGTATGGTTTTAAAAATAGCTTTTAGAACTCATGGAATATGTGGTTCTAAATGTATTTACCATTATTTGATAAAGTGAATATTATGTGCACGATGCATTAATTTGTAAAGCTACATACTTGTGAAAATGATGCATGTCATATTATAAATGAGATTGAATGGCAAGCGTAAAGCTCATGGTGAGTTGCTTGATAATTTTACATGTATTTATATGTATTGATGAATATCGGCTGGTTGTATGGCTTGTGACAGTACCGAATAGGGGACGCTCTATTAACCTGAGTGAGCCAGGTGACAGTGATTATGTGAAGGGGCAGGAGGGTGATGTACTCACATTCCCTTATCACTTATTGTGACTGTGGTCGAGGTCACTACGCGTATAGCAGATGAGTTATATTTTCATTGCATTGACCATATTGCCGAGTGAGACAGTTGCATTAAATTGATATTTTATCTCTAAATCATAATATTTTACTATAACTTATACAGCTTAGCATAATAACATTTGTTTAATGATCATACCATGGTGCATATGGTTTTAGATATCTGAATATCCGTTGATTTGAGAATATTTGAAATACGGGTCCCATAAGAATGTACTTTTGAACTGTATTTTCTATGTGACACATTTTAAAATATAAGTACATCCATATGCTGACCTAAGAGGTCATAGGAGGAATTATTTTCTCATTGAGTTGTCAAACTCACTACACGATAGTTCAAGAAGATAAGTGATATATTCTCTGGTTGAGTCTACGTTACTTCCAAGACTCACAGTCTTTGAATTATACTGTGTTTGTATTCTAGAGTGCTTTGAACGCTACAGGCAGGATCCTCATTTCTGCTGTACTTTGATGTTTATAGACTTGGTCTATATATTGTGTATACATGAGAGATCCTATATGTATCTTTATGGAAAATTTCTGATTGCAGAAAATAATAATAAAAATGTTTATTTTACGTAACGTAAATTAAGGGCGTTACTAGTTGGTATCAGAACATCAGTGTTTTGGAAATAGATATTAATTTTTTTTGGATGGATGAGTTGGAACCTATGTATATAAATGCATTTGGTAAGTTGTGGGTTAGATTGTATTTGAGAGTAGAGAATCTCCGAAGATAATATTTTTAATGATATATTTTTTTGATATAAAGAATTCGAGGACAATTTGGTTTTCAATAATATTATGTATAAGCATTATGATAAAGAAAGATTGATCACTATGACTATGCATAAATTATAGACAGTTGAATAAGGTGACAGTGTGGAATAAATACCCATTACCTCGTATAGATGATCTGTTTGATCAGTTACAAGGTGCTCAATGTTTTTCAAAAATTGATTTGAGATAAGAGTAACATTAATTGAGGATAAGAGAAGAGGATGTACAATTTTTTTTTAGAACTCATTATGGGAATTATGAGTCCTTGGTTATGTTATTTAGTTTGACAAATATCTTAGCTGTATTCATAGATTTAATGAATAGTAATTAGGTCATCCATGGATCAACTTGTTATTATATTTATTGATGATATACTAGAATATTTCAAAAGTTCAGAGGATCATAAGCAACATTGACATATAGTTTTGCCAACTCTAAGGTAGTATGGTTGGTAAAGATGGTATCCAAATAGACTCCAAGAAAGTAAAAGTGGTACAATAATAGCTACGTTTTACTACATCTAAAGATAAAGATCCAAATCCAATTTGTGCTTCCTGCGGTTTTCTGCCGTCCATTCTATTTGAGCCATAGTTGGATCAGGTACATGAACATATGCTTGTAAAGCATCAATCAACTCCTCATCATTTGAAGCCGAGATGAGAATTCGTTGTGCTGAGTGTGAGATGAACTTTTGTTCCACAGCATGATCAAGGAAAGACAACAGACCATCAAAGAAGTGGTTAACATTTAACAAACCTATCGGTTTGTGATGCATATTCAGTTGCTCCCAAGAAACAATTTGAAAAATGTCTTCTAAAGTACTAAAACCCCCTAGTAAGGTAATGAAGACATCAGCATTGCTTATCATTCTAGCCATGCGCTCATGCATGGAAGATACCCTAAACTCTTCCCCAATTATCTTTCCTACAATGTTAGATGCAAATAGAGCTGTAGGAATAATACCTAGAACTTGGCATCCTCCTACATGTACAGCTGTAGACACACACCCCATTAATCCACGATTACCTCCACCATAGACTAATTGAATTTTTCTCTTGGCCAGTACCATACCCAGGTTTTGTGTTGCTTTCACATACTCTACATGTTTTCCAGGATTGGAACCACAAAAGGCACAAATATTTTGAAATTGACGAAATGTGATTCCCTCCATAACTGCACACACCTTAATTTGGAGTATGAAAGTAAAGAAATTAACGTGTGCATTTATAGAACTCAAAGAATGGCATACATATGATAGCTATGTGAATAGGCCGGAAAGAATTAGAATAGTATGTGAGTGATTGGCGGATATTACCTAAATTGAGGGTGAAATTTTCAAAAATGACGGCAAGCAAGTATATGTACAATAGTTGTGATAGTCGCTCATATTAGGCATATAAAAAGAATAAGGTTAAGATATCACCAGAAATTTGCCTTTTCCATGTTGTCCTTGATGAAGCATTGATGTCTTGATTCTTGTAGGAAAGTTGTAAGTGATAGGCGTAATTGTAAAAAGAAATAGTTAAAAGGCAAACAAGTTAGTTGTTGAAGAGAGACAATCAAATGATTTATTTTGTTTTCTTAATGTTCTTGCCAGTCGACTATCGGTATTATTAAGTCGACTAGCTATTTTGAGAAATTTTAATTTGGATTAGTTATTTTACAGTTGATTGATTACATCTATTTTGAAGCAATCAACTGCATCCTACCAATTAACTACATATTCTTTGATTTTCACAGCCTTTTATAAGCTCAGAAATGTTTCTTTTTCATGTGCTATTTTTCCACCAAATACCAACAGATTTTAAGTAAATTTTGGCATGTATATTCATACCTTGTGGCCACCAATTTTTGCCGATATAACAGCTAGATTTTTGTTTACAGATTGTCAAGAGTTACGGCCATCAATTTTAATTTTATTTCATTGCTTTGTCTAAATTTCTAACTTCCTATTTTAGCACTATGCTCTATTAAGTATTCCACATTTTCTGCTGCCTTGTTCTACATTAATATTTGGTATTAAATGCAAGATTGTTTTCCATAGTATAAGAAAGGTTAATTTCTTTTCTTTGAAACTCAGTTCTTATGGTGTCCAATTGATTAGTAGGTTTAAGTAATAGAGATTTTGAAAGGAGTGGACGGATGATGACCTTATGGTGTTTTGACGAATGTAATCAAGAGAATTAGTGGTGTTGAAGTTCTTAAGGAATAAAATATGGGAAGTAGGATTTAAATTAATCTTTGAACTCTTAATTTGGAAATATGGAGAATACTATGAGAATCATGTCTAGAAATAATGTAAGTGATTAAGATATTTGTGTTAAAGGTTTATATTATGCTAAATTAAGTCTAGTATGTAGGATGTGAATTATGTTGCAATTGAAAATTCATGTATGAGTAATTGTTAGGAAAAATCTTCTTCAAATGATTGGGTGAATTAAAAGGGATTGATATAAGTTAGAATAAGGTGCTTTTAGATATGATAGAGGAAAGGTTTGATATTTTGATAATGAATTTATTGGTGTTAATAAAAAGGTATAGAGTTACTGTGATGAGGTAAGTTAGAATTGTTAGACATGTGCCAATGGGACATAAACGTTAAAAAGGATTGGTGGTTTTATTGCTACATATGTTTAACATATTGATTAATGGATTTTAGGATACAAATAGATGATAGAGTCAGATGATTCTATCAATGGAATGATGTTGACATGTGAGAATCAAAGATGACTTGATAGAAGTCTGGAATATGAAAAGATAATTAACCCAATATGGATGTGAATATGTTCTTTTATGAATGTGTTTTCTAATATCGATCCATAGATATATCCATGTGAGCTTAAGGATATCAAGTGAAATTGATTAGAAAAATGATAATTCAATATAGGCCAAAGGTCTAAAGGAACCATGCATGTTGAGCACTAGAAATTATCAGTTGGTGACCACATATTTTTGAAAGAATCACCAATGACAGAGGTAATGAGGTTTGGAAAGAAGTACATATTAGATTCTTTTTATGTTACCTAATTCCAAGAAATTCAATTGGACAAAAATTTGGCTTAACTATGGTTACAATTGATGTTTATTGTTGATCGACAAGTGGAGAACTTATGGATGAAAGAAATCCCTATGGAAAAGTTATATGGCAAAATCACTCAACTGAAGAGACATTTTAAAAAGTAAAGATGTTATACAGAAAAGATATACCCAATTATTTGAGTAATAAGGTTGGTAACTCCGAATTATGCCTTGATTTTATTCCCTACATGTGGTAGGATGGGCTGAAATTCGGGGACCAAATTTCTTAAGGGGGGAAGAATTTAACATCCCATAATTTTTATTTTTAAATACTAATATTTTTTTATAAAAAATATATTTTTATTTGTTTAAAAATGATTATGTTCTTCTAAAAGTAAATCTATTTTTAATTAAAATAATTATTGTTTTGCTTGAAATAATTATATTGGTCTTTATTGAATTTTTATTGTATTTTTAGAAATATTCTTTCTTTTAATATGTATACAGATATTTATTTTGAGATTTGTTTTATTATGATTTTTGTCAAGAAAAATCATGATTTAAGAGTTTAACTAAGGTTTTGTGAGAATGTAAATTTTTAGAAATTTTTGGGATATTTTAGGATGAAAAACGGAATTTATATAAATTTATATAAAGAAAATCTTATTATTCAATTATTAAATAATAATAATAATTATTAAATATAATAAAAATAAAAAGGGGAAGGGGGAGGCACGGAGGGCAGATGTCTACAAAACAAAAAAAAATGATAAACAGTGAGTCAATAGTAAATGAATAGAAACCTTCAACTTTTTCTCTAGATTTGAAGTGCCTATTAGCTTCCGATCTCTAAACTGAAGGTGCTACTGGATTCCGGATGAAGAATAGTACTGTTTTGACCGATCAATTTTTCAAACTAGCCGTTGAATGGCCGTATATCTGAATTAGAAAATCTAAAAAAAAAGGTAAATTTTAAAACTTATTTAGAGACTTCTAATTGAAATTCTGACACCGTAGATGGATTCAGAAGTTAGATAAACCTTAGGATAAGAAATTTTTAAGCTATCTAACAACCTTTTTTGGGTTGTGAATAGTGTTTTCCAGTGATGAATAGTGACCAAGCTCCTGGAGTCATTTTCTAAGTCTTTGGACCCTCTGAACATGTTTTTGAGGTCTAATTGGTCAAATTCAGCTTGGAAAAGTACATTTTAGGGCTGTTCAATCAGGATCCCTACCCTGCGAGTAGATAATTCTTTCTATGACTTGCCCCACGCTCTTCTTGAACTATAAATGTATTATTGTTTCTGTTTATAAATTATTTATACTATTATAAGTTTCTGAAATGTTTTAAAATATATGTTATACTTACGAACTAGCACATAGTTCAAGAAGAGTATGGTTTTAAAAATAGCTTTTAGAACTCATGGAATATGTGGTTCTAAATGTATTTATCATTATTTGATAAAGTGAATATTATGTGCACGATGCATTAATTTGTAAAGCTACATACTTGTGAAAATGATGCATGTCATATTATAAATGAGATTGAATGGCAAGCGTAAAGCTCATGGTGAGTTGCTTGATAATTTTACATGTATTTATATGTATTGATGAATATCGGCTGGTTGTATGGCTTGTGACAGTACCGAATAGGGGACGCTCTATTAACCTCAGTGAGCCAGGTGACAGTGATTATGTGAAGGGGCAGGAGGGTGATGTACTCACATTCCCTTATCACTTATTGTGACTGTGGTCGAGGTCACTACGCGTATAGCAGATGAGTTATATTTTCATTGCATTGACCATATTGCCGAGTGAGACAGTTGCATTAAATTGATATTTTATCTCTAAATCATAATATTTTACTATAACTTATACAGCTTAGCATAATAACATTTGTTTAATGATCATACCATGGTGCATATGGTTTTAGATATCTGAATATCCGTTGATTTGAGAATATTTGAAATACGGGTCCCATAAGAATGTACTTTTGAACTGTATTTTCTATGTGACACATTTTAAAATATAAGTACATCCATATGCTGACCTAAGAGGTCATAGGAGGAATTATTTTCTCATTGAGTTGTCAAACTGACTACACGATAGTTCAAGAAGATAGGTGATATATTCTCTGGTTGAGTCTACGTTACTTCCAAGACTCACAATCTTTGAATTATACTGTGTTTGTATTCTAGAGTGCTTTGAACGCTACAGGCAGGATCCTCATTTCTGCTGTACTTTGATGTTTATAGACTTGGTCTATATATTGTGTATACATGAGAGATCCTATATGTATCTTTATGGAAAATTTCTGATTGCAGAAAATAATAATAAAAATGTTTATTTTACGTAACGAAATTAAGGGCGTTACTAGTTGGTATCAGAACATCAGTGTTTTGGAAATAGATATTAATTTTTTTTCGATGGATGAGTTGGAACCTATGTATATAAATGCATTTGGTAAGTTGTGGGTTGGATTGAATTTGAGAGTAGAGAATCTACGAAGATAATATTTTTAATGATATATTTTGTTGATATAAAGAATTCGAGGACAATTTGGTTTTCAATAATATTATGTATAAGCATTATGATAAAGAAAGATTGATCACTATGACTATGCATAAATTATAGACAGTTGAATAAGGTGACAGTGTGGAATAAATACCCATTACCTCGTATAGATGATCTGTTTGATCAGTTACAAGGTGCTCAATGTTTTTCAAAAATTGATTTGAGATAAGAGTAACATTAATTGAGGATAAGAGAAGAGGATGTACAATTTTTTTTTTTAGAACTCATTATGGGAATTATGAGTCCTTGGTTATGTTATTTAGTTTGACAAATATCTTATCTGTATTCATAGATTTAATGAATAGTAATTAGGTCATCCATGGATCAACTTGTTATTATATTTATTGATGATATACTAGAATATTTCAAAAGTTCAGAGGATCATAAGCAACATTGACATATAGTTTTGCCAACTCTAAGGTAGTATGGTTGGTAAAGATGGTATCCAAATAGACTCCAAGAAAGTAAAAGTGGTACAATAATAGCTACGTTTTACTACATCTAAAGATAAAGATCCAAATCCAATTTGTGCTTCTTGCGGTTTTCTGCCGTCCATTCTATTTGAGCCATAGTTGGATCAGGTACATGAACATATGCTTGTAAAGCATCAATCAACTCCTCATCATTTGAAGCCGAGATGAGAATTCGTTGTGCTGAGTGTGAGATGAACTTTTGTTCCACAGCATGATCAAGGAAAGACAACAGACCATCAAAGAAGTGGTTAACATTTAACAAACCTATCGGTTTGTGATGCATATTCAGTTGCTCCCAAGAAACAATTTGAAAAATGTCTTCTAAAGTACTAAAACCCCCTAGTAAGGTAATGAAGACATCAGCATTGCTTATCATTCTAGCCATGCGCTCATGCATGGAAGATACCCTAAACTATTCCCCAATTATCTTTCCTACAATGTTAGATGCAAATAGAGCTGTAGGAATAATACCTAGAACTTGGCATCCTCCTACATGTACAGCTGAAGACACACACCCCATTAATCCACGGTTACCTCCACCATAGACTAATTGAATTTTTCTCTTGGCTAGTACCATACCCAGGTTTTGTGTTGCTTTCACATACTCTACATGTTTTCCAGGATTGGAACCACAAAAGGCACAAATATTTTGAAATTGACGAAATGTGATTCCCTCCATAACTGCACACACCTTAATTTGGAGTATGAAAGTAAAGAAATTAACGTGTGCATTTATAGAACTCAAAGAATGGCATACATATGATAGCTATGTGAATAGGCCGAAAAGAATTAGAATAGTATGTGAGTGATTGGCGGATATTACCTAAATTGAGGGTGAAATTTTCAAAAATGACGGCAAGCAAGTATATGTACAATAGTTGTGATAGTTGCTCATATTAGGCATATAAAAAGAATAAGGTTAAGATATCACCAGAAATTTGCCTTTTCCATGTTGTCCTTGATGAAGCATTGATGTCTTGATTCTTGTAGGAAAGTTGTAAGTGATAGGCGTAATTGTAAAAAGAAATAGTTAAAAGGCAAACAAGTTAGTTGTTGAAGAGAGACAATCAAATGATTTATTTTGTTTTCTTAATGTTCTTGCCAGTCGACTATCGGTATTATTAAGTCGACTAGCTATTTTGAGAAATTTTAATTTGGATTAGTTATTTTACAGTTGATTGATTACATCTATTTTGAAGCAATCAACTGCATCCTACCAATTAACTACATATTCTTTGATTTTCACAGCCTTTTATAAGCTCAGAAATGTTTCTTTTTCATGTGCTATTTTTCCACCAAATACCAACAGATTTTAAGTAAATTTTGGCATGTATATTCATACCTTGTGGCCACCAATTTTTGCCAATATAACAGCTAGATTTTTGTTTACAGATTGTCAAGAGTTACGGCCATCAATTTTAATTTTATTTCATTGCTTTGTCTAAATTTCTAACTTCCTATTTTAGCACTATGCTCTATTAAGTATTCCACATTTTCTGCTGCATTGTTCTACATTAATATTTGGTATTAAATGCAAGATTGTTTTCCATAGTATAAGAAAGGTTAATTTCTTTTCTTTGAAACTCAGTTTTTATGGTGTCCAATTGATTAGTAGGTTTAAGTAATATAGATTTTGAAAGGAGTGGACGGATGATGACCTTATGGTGTTTTGACGAATGTAATCAAGAGAATTAGTGGTGTTGAAGTTCTTAAGGAATAAAATATGGGAAGTAGGATTTAAATTAATCTTTGAACTCTTAATTTGGAAATATGGAGAATACTATGAGAATCATGTCTAGAAATAATGTAAGTGATTAAGATATTTGTGTTAAAGGTTTATATTATGCTAAATTAAGTCTAGTATGTAGGATGTGAATTATGTTGCAATTGAAAATTCATGTATGAGTAATTGTTAGGAAATATCTTCTTGAAATGATTGGGTGAATTAAACGGGATTGATATAAGTTAGAATGAGGTGCTTTTAGATTTGATAGAGGAAAGGTTTGATATTTTGATAATGAATTTATTGGTGTTAATAAAAAGGTATAGAGTTACTGTGATGAGGTAAGTTAGAATTGTTAGACATTTACCCATACATTAGGCTTTTACCTATGGACACTTCATATAGAGTTTTTCCACTTCACATAAGTTTCTAACAAGCCCATTGGATAACCTAAGCAAGAAATAAAACATAGACTTGGACTAGGATATAGTAATTGGACCAATAGCCCAAAAATTATGAAAATGTGACCAGGCTCTCCAAGAAAGGTAGAATTTTATCCAAATCAAAGAAAATGGGAAGGAATAAGCCCATAATGGGTAGGAATAAGCCCAAATCCAAGAGGAAAAATAAAATATAATAAATTAGGTGATGATATAATAATGTAATAATAATAAAGATTAGGTTACATGGCATTAAGACAAAAATTTAGCAAGTGGTGTGATTCTACATTCATAATTTTGGCAAGTGGCATGATAATACAAGGCTTTAGGACAAAAACATTTATATCCTACACTCATAATTCTAGCAAGTGGTATGATAATACATGGCATTAGGAAAAAACATTCCTATCCCACACAAATAATATCAACCAAATAATGGAGATTTAAGGGCTAGAAATTTGCCATCTAAAAAGGCAAACCTATCATACTTGTTTAAGACAAAAGAAAATGAAAATGAATCCCTAAATCAAAGGGACCTTGTCCCTTATCTTAAGAACATGTCATCATAATTTTCAAAATACAAATCTCCTTTTCCTATGCATATCTTGACTAAGGAAGAGGAAGACAAGAACATAAGTTGTTTGTTTTCCAAAAATTTAACAAAGTGTATCTTAATTGTGATAAGGTAGACCCATGATCATGAAAGGTGAATTATTTGGTGGTCTATATAAGAAAACCCACCCTTACAACATTATAATTTCATCCAAGTAAGGGAGAGGAAAAAATAGAAGCAAGGTAGAGTGAGGAAAGGAGAGCAAGAAAGGAAGAAAGAGGAAGGAGAAGTCTAGGGGACTAAGTGCTCCAGGTAAGTTTAACAATATTTCTTTTTGAAGAAAAATTTTGAAACTTATAATATTTATATGAGATTTTGATCTTAGAACTTTGATGATTGGTCATGGATGTTGCTATATCATGTTACATATTGATCTTGCATGTGATGTATGTTTGAATACTTAGACTGGTATAGAAAGTTCTGCATAGGTATGGCTATGGGTGGCAAAATTTTTAGCTTCTACATTTTAATTTATGGGAATTATATGTAGAGAATTAAAATACATGGTTAACACAAGAATTAAAGATATTTGTGTCACAAATTTTTAGCCACTGGAATCATTCAATTTGGAGTCCATATGAGGTAGATATGATCCGATTAGTAAGCAAAGGTCAGAAAATGGTTCATCAGGGAAGAATATGTTAGGATAGCTTTTGTGTTTTAATTATGGGAATTATCTATAGGGAATTAATGTAACGCCCGATTTTTTTTTTTTATGCAGAGATCAGATATACCATAAGCTAAGCAACCCATACATTCATATATTCAAAACTATATACATCAGAGTTCAACAGCATATATATATATATACATACATATGTAACCCGAGGTACGGAGCTCACAACACAAAAGGCAGAGTACCATGGGGTTACATCAAAACAATGGGTTAGTCCATTTACAAAGCCAAAAGTTAGACTTCCACTGCTACACTACATCCTATCCCTAGCCCTCACCCCTGGGTTGCTGCTGGTGGAGGAGGTGGGCCAAGAGTAGGAATCTCTATCATACTAGTCACTAACAGGTTCACAATAATCGTGAACTGTCCCAAGTAAGGGACATCCACGGTCTGCAACTCCAGAAGCAGTGTCAGCACCACGAATGCCATTTTTACTGATCTGAACATAGCATTAAAACATAGTGAGATATGAAAATCCCAGTAAGATCAACACCCAAACATATAAAATACGAAAATTCACATGCTATGTCCAGCTGTATAAACTACAGAAAACATTTTCTCTTTTAGGCAATAAAGATACAATAATGTACTTACCAGCCTTTTGTAGGTTATGCATCAATATCATGCATGATAACAAAATATGCATTTGTACAATACCTATGCTGTCGTCCATGATCCATACCACACACAGTGGCTCATTATCACTCATAATGGCTCATAAGCCGATAATTTCTCTCAATTGCAATCCTCAATGTGGCATGAGCCTTCTCCTCCAGCAACTCACCCACCCTTTGAGGGCCATTGGTCGGAGGGTCCTTCCTATGTTGACCACTCTAGGCTATAGGGCGTCCCCTATCCCGGTACCGTATCACAAGCCACGACCCATCAGTCGCTTTCTCTCGTAAGGTGCCACTATCCTGGGTCACCTTAATGGGTAAAGGTTAACCTGGAATTGTCAGTCTCCTCAATACAGCAAGGAAGACACCCGTTGCCAGGTCATCCTACTTCAGAGAGGATCATTCTGACCGTCAGTCGCCTCAATACAGCAAGGGAGACACCCATTTCTGGGCCACCCTGCTTCAGAGAGGGTCCTCCTGACCAGATTAAGTCTTTTATCTCTCTCCAGCCACTTATCACAACAAGAATATGCATATCAATAAATGTCCAGAACATAATTCATATTTATCCTTAAACATGTTACATTTATTCCTCATAAATAACATACATGCTTCTATAGCCTCCCAAAAACACATGCATCAATGACTCACTTGCAGCCATGCACACAAGCAGTCTATAATATGCAAATATGACAATCATGCATCATTCCTTATGCATTGTTATACTAGCATAGACATCAATCAACATGCATTTCATCATTATACAATGTGTGATTTAATATCTCATAATAAAAGGATGGAATTTACACTACAATGTATCACTAAAAAGGTATATCTATACATTTTAGTTCCCCTTAACATCATCCATTCATTGGAGTTCATTTAAAGCCTTCAAAATGCAAAACAGAGCAAAAATAGCCTCAAGCACGGCCTGGCCATGTCACCAAGCACGGCCGTGCTTCAAACTATGCAAACGAGGCTAAAAACACTCAAAACAGCCCGAAGCACGGCCTGGCCGTGTCCCCAAGCACGGCCGTGCTTCGGGTTTTTCCATGCAGTCCAGATTTCCGTTCAGCCAGACCTTTCCTTACTAAAAAGATCATAACTCACTCATTTCAACTCCGATTAAGGTGATTTTGGTGTCTATAGAAAGCTAAAACAATTACCCACAACTTTTATTTCTACCACTTCAACAAATAAGAAACAGAATCAGGGGAACAAGTTGCTTGAAAACAGAAACAACACTTAGCCCATTAAATCTGACCTACCCTCACTCATCAGGGAATATATCTCTCATTTCTAATCCGATTAAGGTGATTCCAGGGGCGTATGAAAGCTAAGAAAAAGGGCTACAATTCATATGTTCAACATATTTCCTGATTCTACATAAAAAGTAACCTCCAGAACCAACCAAAATCGTGAATGATGTTGATCTTACCTTTCTCTTTCTACAAGTTGTCTCTTTAGTTTGCTCTACACCTCCTCTCCTTCTCTTCTCCTTGCTCTTTCTCCTTCTTCTCTAGCTTTCCTCTTTCCCCTCTCTCTCTTCTTCTTCTCCTTCTCTTTTCTTTCTTCTCTTTCTCCCTTCTCTCCTTTTGCCGTGGGGTTCCCTTAGGCTTGGCTGGAAAAACTGGTGACTTGGTCTTCTAAGTCAACAGAAAAAATAATAAAATATGGCAGCTTCCTCAACAAGCCATCCAACCCCTTAACCTTTACCCCTACCTTGTCTAAAAATTTCAAGAGTGCCATCCCATTAAAGTGTGACTAAGGGGTTGGCTAAGGCTTTGTTTGGGTGAAGGAAAATTGCTAGGTGTTTAATATCTTCTTGGGCCTTACCTCAATGACTTTTTGTGCAACTCTCTTCATGGCTCCATATCTCTATCCTTGCTATCTACTTGTAACCCTGCAAACAAGAAAATTACTACCTCTTTCTCAACAACTTTTCCCAAAAGTAAGAAAAATCTTTATTAAACATTTATTGTTATTCCTCTATAACTCCCTCATTTAAATCTTTTAAACCCTTTTTCTCACCACTCCATTTTATGAATATCATTAACAAAATTTTGGGTGTTACACTTCTTCCCCCCTTAACAGGAATTTTGTCCCCAAAATTCAGGAATTTTACCTACCTTCAAACATCTGTGGGTAAGAGTGCCTCATGTCTTCCTCTCTTTCCCACGTAGCCTCCTCTTTGGATAGCCCTTTCCATAACACCTTTACCAACGGAACAGATTTACTATGTAGTTGTTTCACACTTTGATCTAAGATCATGACGGGTTCTGGTTGATATGTTAGATTTTCCTTCACTGCTAATTCCTCCTCTTAGATCACATGTGATGGATCCGGCAAATATCTTCGTAGTTGAGAGACATAAAACACATTGTGCAAGTTAGATAATCTCGGAGGTAAGGATATTTGATATGCCGAGGGGCCAACTTTCTTGAGTATCTGATATGGTCCTATGTAGCGAGGACTCAGCTTCTTGGCTTTCATGGCTCGGCCAATTCCAGTGGTCGGAGAAATCTTCAAAAACACATGTTCTCCTTCTTGAAAACACAGGGGCTTTCTTCTCCGATCATAATAACTTTTCTGACGACTCTGGGCAGTTCGCATCCTATCTTGTATCATTCGTATTTGCTCCGTAGTATGCTGAACTAACTCTGGACCTAACAACTTTCTCTCACCTACTTCATACCAGCATAGAGGTGATTTGCATTTTCTGCCATACAGAGCTTCATATGGTGCCATTCCAATACTGGCATGATAACTGTTGTTGTAAGCAAATTCCACCAGCGAAAGATACTTATCCCAATCTTTTCCCTGATCTAAGGTGCATGCTCTCAACATGTCTTCCATTATTTGTATCATCCTTTCAGTCTGACCATCTGTTTGCGGATGATATGCGGTACTAAATTGTAATTTTGTACCGAAAGCTTCCTGTAATGCTTTCCAGAATCGGGAAGTGAATCTAGGATCTCGGTCAGAAACAATGCTGCTTGGAATCCCATGTAATCGGACTACGTCCTTCACATACAGATGTGCTAGCTTGTCCAGCGAGTAATTAATCCTTATGGGCAAAAAGTGTGCAGACTTTGTCAATCTATCCACTATTACCCATATGGCGTCATGACCCGCTTGAGTCTTGGACAATCCAGTCACAAAATCCATAGCAATACCATCCCATTTCCATTTGGGGATTTCTAAGGATTGTAATGTCCCAGAAGGCCTCTGATGTTCAATCTTGACTTTCTGACAAGTCAATCACTTTGAGACATGTTCCGCTATATCTTTCTTCATTCCCAGCCACCAAAACGATTATTTTAAATCTCGATACATCTTTGTAGCTCCCGAATGAATAGCATATTTACTTTGATGCCCTTCTTCCAGAATTGTTGTCTTCAGGTCTCTCCCATGAGGCACACACATTCTTCCTCGATAGAGGATGACTCCTTCTTCAGATTCTGTGAAGCCTGGTGCATTTCGTTTATTTTGCAGGAAAAGATCTTGTACTTGTGCTTCCTTAATCTGCGTTTTCAAATCGCACTCCACCCTTAACTCACCAATAAGCAAACTGCTAGGAGTAGCTATCACTGATAATCTCAAATTCCTGAATTCTTCAATTAAGCTCATCTCTTTCACCAACATATAACTCAAATGTAGTGACTTTCGGCTTAAAGCATCTGCTACTACATTTGCTTTTCCTGGGTGGTATTTCAGCTCAAACTTATAATCATCAATGAACTCCATCCATCTCCTCTGTCTCATATTCAATTCCTTTTGATCAAAAAGATATTTCAAACTTTTATGATCACTATACACTTCAAACACCGCACCATATAGATAGTGCCGCCAAATCTTCAGGGCGAACACTATAGCAGCCAATTCCAGATCATGAGTAGGGTAATTTTCTTCATGTGGCCTTAGCTGTCTAGAGTTATAGGCTACTACCCTACCTTCTTGCATTAAAACACACCCCAAACCCTTCTTAGAAGCATCTGTGTAAACCTTAAAACGTCTGGAAGGATCTGGGAGAATTAAGACAGGAGGCGTAGTAAGCTGGGTCTTAAGCTCTAGAAAACCCTTCTCGCATTCCGCCGTCCATTTGATCGCACATCCTTTCCGAGTCAATCTAGTCAAGGCTAATGCTATTTGTGAAAAACCCTGTATGAACCTTCTATAATACCCCGTAAGACCCAGAAAACTTCTAATTTCGATCACTGACTTTGGTCGTTCCCACTTGAGAATGGCTTCAATCTTACTAGGGTCTACAGATACTCCCTCCTTCGACACCACATGTCCTAGAAATTTGACTTCTTGCATCCAAAATTCGCATTTGTCCAGTTTAGCAAAAAGTTTCTTCTCCTTCAAAACTCGAAGCACTAGCCGAAGATGACGTTCATGTTCCTCCATGCCCCTTGAGTAAATGAGGATATCATCAATAAAAACCACTACGAACTGATCCAAATAGGGTTGGAAGATTCGATTCATGTAATCCATGAAGATCGCAGGAGCGTTGGTAACTCCAAACGGCATAACTAGGAATTCATAATGCCCGTAACGAGATCTGAAGGCCGTTTTAGGAACGTCTTCCTCCTTTACTCGAATCTAATGATAACCCGATCTCAAATCGACTTTAGAGAAAACAGTTGCCCCCTTGAGCTGATCCAACAAATCATCAATTCTTGGTAATGGATACTTATTCTTGATGGTCACCTTGTTAAGCTGTCGGTAGTCAATGCATAACCGCAAGCTTCCATCCTTCTTCTTTACGAAGAGCACTAGGGCTCCCCAAGGCGAAACACTGGGTCGAATAAAATTCTTCCCCAAAAGGTCTTCAATCTGCTTCTTAAGCTCTTTGAACTCCATAGGAGCCATCCTATACGGGGTAATAGAAATAGGAGTCGCTCCTGGTACCAAATCAATGGAAAACTCAACTTCCCTCTTGGGTGGTTGTTCAGTAATTTCTGAAGGAAAGACTTCCGGAAAGTCCCGAACTACCGTAAACTTGACTAGTTCTTGCTCAACCTCCCAGTTGAGGCTACATAGAAAAACACCATCTAAAGCTTCTTCAACTGATTCCCTTTGCATTTCGTTGATCAGTTCACTCCCACTTTCAAACTTCTTGTTAGATTCCGATCGAAAAACCAGAATCTTCCTAGAACAATCCAAGAGAATCTGGTTGCTGCTAAGCCAATCCATTCCCAAAATCACATCAATATCTTCCAAGGGTAGACAAATAAGATCCACATTAAAGGATCTACCATATACCTCAACTAGGCAGTCTTTACAGACTGAGGAGGTGTTCACCTTCCCTCCCGTAGGGGTCAACACCATCAGCTTATATGACAATTCAGACACCGAAAGCCGCAACTTTCTCACACAAACAAATGATATGAAAGAGTGGCTGGCACCCGAATAAAAAAGCATGACCAAAGGATAGCCGTGAAGATAGCACGTACCTTTGATCAGATCAGGAGATTGCTTCGTTTTAGTTCTATTTAAAGTAAAAACTCTCCCTTTAACCGGTGGAGTTGGCTCGCTCTTCTTCCCATCTTCCAAGGGACAGCGACGAGCTATATGGCCTTTTTGCCCACACTGGAAACAAGTAATTGGATTTCGAGAACAGGGTCCATTCCCATGATATCGCCCACATTTTCCACACTCGCTCCCAGCAAAATTCTGCACTAAAGGTCTAGCTCTCATAGCCAAAGGCTTTTTGCCTGCTGCAGAGTTTCTTCCCATGATAAAACGATCGGGTGCTGAAAATTCTCTCTTTCTCTTCCAAGGTGCCCTTCGGTCTTTCTCTTTTTCCACTGCCTTCAAGCTCTTTTCTAGTAATCGACACTTATTAATCAAAGAAACGAATTCACGGATCTCCAAGGCCACCACTGCATTGTGAATGTCGGGATTCAACCCAGCCTCAAACTTGATTGCTTTCCAAGATTCGTTAGGATTATATCTCAGATACGACGAGAACTTAGCTAACTCTTCGAATCTGGCAATGTACTGGTCAATCGATCGACCCCCCTGTCGAAGTTGGAGAAATTCTATCTCTTTCTCCGCTCTGACACTTCTCGAAAAGTACTTGTCCAAGAAGGTCTCCCGGAAAATAGACCAAGTAACCTGTCACTCTTGGTGAGCCAACAGTTCATTGGCTCCTCTCCACCAAAATTCTACTTCCTCCTTCAGCATGTATACAGCAAAATCTACTTTCTGTTCATCTGAACATTTCAGAACCCCAAAGACCTTCTCCATTTCGGTCAACCATCTATCTGCCACCATCGGATCATACCCTCCAGCGAAAGGCGGCGGTCGAGTTCTCATAAAATCCGCCCATCCATTCCCTGCATTCTTCAGGTTCTCACCCGTCTCACCATTAGCGTCACTATTATTTTTCATATGCCGCAGAATTTGGTTTGTGGCGGAAACTTGATCTCGAATAGCAGTGGCTAGATCTTGTAGAGTAGCTTCTGTACTTGGTGCCGAATTTCTCCTTGATGATGCCATTTTCCACTGTATGAAACAAAATAATTAGTTCCTATTGAGGTGATCAAGCTCAATAGTATTTAAAGAAAACTTTATAATACAGTAGTGATAACATCATCAAGCATACATACTGGAAAAACGCTAGCAATTTTCCCTTAACAATTTCCATGTGCCACTCTACTCCATCTATCCACATCTTATTCAAGATGCTTTAGATCGATCCAGGTAACCATCCACCCCCATGGCCACTTAGGATCGACCTGCTCTGATACCAACTTGTAACGGCCGATTTTTTTATTATTTTTTTTATGCAGAGATCAGATATACCATAAGCTAAGTAACCCATACATTCATATATTCAAAACTATATACATCAGAGTTCAACAGCATATATATATATATATACATATGTAACCCGAGGTACTGAGCTCACAACACAAAAGGCAGAGTACCATGGGGTTACATCAAAACAATGGGTTAGCCCATTTACAAAGCCAAAAGTTAGACTTCCACTGCTACACTACATCCTATCCCTAGCCCTCACCCCTGGGGTGCTGCTGGTGGAGGAGGTGGGCCAGGAGTAGGGATCTCTATCATACTAGTCACTAACAGGTTCACAATAATCGTGAACTGTCCCAAGTAAGGGACATCCACGGTCTGCAACTCCAGAAGCAGTGTCAGCACCACGAATGCTATTTCTACTGATCTGAACATAGCATTAAAACATAGTGAGATATGAAAATCCCAGTAAGATCAACACCCAAACATATAAAATACGAAAATTCACATGCTATGTTCAGCTGTATAAACTACAAAAAACATTTTCTCTTTTATGTAATAAAGATACAATAATGTACTTACCAGCCTTTTGTAGATTATGCATCAATATCATGCATGATAACAAAATATGCATTTGTACAATACTTGTGCTGTCGTCCATGATCCATACCACACACAGTGGCTTATTATCACTCATAGTGGCTCATAATCCGATAATTTATCTCAATTGCAATCCTCAATGTGGCGTGAGCCTTCTCCTCTAGCTACTCACCCACCCTTTGAGGGCCATTGGTCGGAGGGTCCTTCCTGTATTGACCACTCTAGGCTATAGGGCGTCCCCTATCCCGGTGCCGTATCACAAGCCACGACCCTTCAGTTGCTTTACCTCGTAAGGTGCCACTATCCTGGGTCACCTTAATGGGTAAAGGTTAACCTGGAATTGTCAGTCTCCTCAATACAGCAAGGAAGTCTTTTATGTCTCTCCAGCCACTTATCACAACAAGAATATGCATATCAATAAATGTCCAGAACATAATTTATATTCATCCTTAAACATGTTACATTTATTCCTCATAAATAACATACGTGCTTCTATAGCCTCCCAAAAGCACATGCATCAATGACTCACTTGCAGCCATGCACACAAGCAGTCTATAATATGCAAATATGACAATCATGCATCATTCCTTATGCATTGTTATACTAGCATATACATCAATCAACATGCATTTCATCATTATACAATGTGTGATTTAATATCTCATAATAAAAGGATGGAATTTACACTACAATGTATCAATAAAAAGGTATATCTATACATTTTAGTTCCCCTTAACATCATCCATTCATTGGAGTTCATTTAGAGCCTTCAAAATGCAAAACAGAGCAAAAACAACCTCAAGCACGGCCTGGCCATGTCACCAAGCACATTTGTGCTTCAAACTATGCAAACGAGGCTAAAAACACTCAAAACAGCCCGAAGCACGGCCTGGCCGTGTCCCCAAGCACGGCCGTGCTTCGCGTTTTTCCATGCAGTCCAGATTTCCGTTCAGCCAGACCTTTCCTTAATAAAAAGATCATAACTCACTCCTTTCAACTCCGATTAAGGTGATTGCGGTGTCTATGGAAAGATAAAACAATTACCCACAACTTTTATTTCTACCACTTCAACAAATAAGAACCCAATCAGGGGAAAAAGTTGCTTGAAAACAGAAACAAAACTCAGCGCATTAAATCTGACCTACCCTCACTCATCAGGGAATATCTCTCTCATTTCTAATCCGATTAAGGTGATTCTAGGGGAGTATGAAAGCTAAGAAAGAGGGCTACAATTCATATGTTCAACAGATTTCCTGATTCTACATAAAAAGTAACCTCCAGAACCAACCAAAATCGTGAATGATGTTGATCTTACCTTTCTCTTTCTACAAGTTGTCTCTTTAGTTTGCTCTTCACCTCCTCTCCTTCTCTTCTCCTTGCTCTTTCTCCTTCTTCTCTAGCTTTCCTCTTTCCCCTCTCTCTCTTCTTCTTCTCCTTCTCTTTTCTTTCTTCTCTTTCTCCCTTCTCTCCTTTTTCCGTGGGGTTCCCTTTGGCTTGGCTGGAAAAACTGGTGACTTGGTCTTCTAAGTCAACAGAAAAAATAATAAAATATGGCAGCTTCCTCAACAAGCCATCCAACCCCTTAACCTTTACCCCTACCTTGTCTAAAAATTTCAAGAGTGTCATCCCATTAAAGTGTGACTAAGGGGTTGGCTAAGGCTTTGTTTGGGTGAAGTAAAATTGCTAGGTGTTTAATATCTTCTTGGGCCTTACCTCAATGACTTTTTGTGCAACTCTCTTCATGGCTCCATATCTCTATCCTTGCTATCTACTTGTAACCCTGCAAACAAGAAAATTACTACCTCTTTCTCAACAACTTTTCCTAAAAGTAAGAAAAATCTTTATTAAACATTTATTGTTATTCCTCTATAACTCCCTCATTTAAATCTTTTAAACCCTTTTTCTCACCACTCCATTTTATGAATATCATTAACAAAATTTTGGGACAGAAAATTAGTTCAGAAAATTAGTTATGGAGATTTTTCTATAGCTCTGGCTTTTAGTGCACGTTGGATCAAGTACTTTATATTGGGTAGATCCCAGAAGCAAATAAAATGTTTATGTTCGAGTTAGCTTAGATTCTGGTGACAGTGCAACCACCCGCACCTGTATCTCCGGAATTAGTCAACCAGAATAAATAAGATGTAGATTTTTTATGTGTTTGATATGTTGTACGTATGTTTTGATTAATGACATATATGTGAACTCTGTATTGTATAAATTAAATAAATGTTATATTGAGTTAAGTTGTAACGAGGTAATAACTTCATGGTATTTTTTTTTTAAAACAATTTTGATACTAAAATGGAGTTGTTACATTTAACATATTGATTAATGGATTTTAGGATAAAAATAGATGATAGATTCAGATGATTCTATTCATGGGATGATATTGACATGTGAGAATCAAAGACGACTTGATAGAAGTCTGGAATAAGAAAATATAATTACCCCAATATGGATGTGAATATGTTCTTTTATGAATGTGTTTTCTAATATCGATCCATAGATATATCCATGCGAGCTTGATGATATAAATTGAAATTGATTAGAAAAATAATAATTCAATACAAGCCAAAAGTCTAAAGGAATCATGCACGTTGAGCACTAGAAATTATCAGTTGGTGACCACATATTTTTGAAAGACTCACCAATGACAGAGGTAATGAGGTTTGGAAAGAAGTATATATTAGATTCTTTTTATGTTACCTAAAACCAAGAAATTCAATTGGACAAAAATTTGGCTTAACTATGGGTACAATTGATATTTATTGTTGATTGACAAGTGAAGAACTTATGGATGAAAGAAATCCCTATGCATAAGTTATATGGCAAAATCACTCAAGTGAAGAGACATTTTAAAAGTAAAGATGTTATATAGAAAAGATATCCCCAATTATTTGAGTAATAAGGTTGGTAACTCCGAATTATGCCTTGATTTTATTCCCTACATATGGTAGGATGGGCTGAAATTCGGGGACCGAATTTCTTAAGGGGGAAGAATGTAACATCCCATAATTTTTATTTTTAAATAATAATGTTTTTTTATAAAAAAATATATTTCTATTTGTTTAAAAATGATTATGTTCTTCTAAAAGTAAATCTATTTTTAATTAAAATAATTATTATTTTGCTTCAAATACTTATATTGGTCTTTAATAAATTTTTATTGTATTTTTAGAAATATTCTTTCTTTTAATATGTACGAAGATATTTATTTTGAGATTTGTTTTATTATGATTTTTATCAAGAAAAATCATGATTTAAGAGTTTAACTAAGGGTTTATGAGAATGTAAATTTTTAGAATTTTTTGGGATATTTTAGGATGAAAAACGGAATTTATATAAATTTATATAAAGAAAATCTTATTATTCAATTATTAAATAATAATAATTATTATTAAATATAATAAAAATAAAAGGGAAAATGGGAGGCACGGAAGGCGGATATCTGTAAAATGAATAAAATGATGAATAGTGAGTAAATAGTAAATAAACAGTAACCTTCAACTTTTTCACTAAATTTGAAGTGCCTATTGGCTTCCGATCTTAAAACTGAAGTTGCTACTGGATTCAGGACGAAGAATACTATGGTTTTGACCGATCAATTTTTCAAATCAATTGTTGAATCGCCATACATCTGAAGTAGAAAATCTCAAAAAAAGGTAAATTCTAAAACTCTTACTTAGAGACCTCTAATTGAAATTCTGACACTGTAGATGTATTCAGGAGTTAGATAAACCTTAGAATATGAAATTTTTTAACTATCTGACAACCTTTTATTCATCGTAAATAGTGATTTCCATTGAATGAATAGTGTTTTCCGTGTGAGTGAATAGTGTTTTCTGGCGATGAATAGTGACCATGCTCCTGGAGTCATTTTCTAAATTTTTCGACCCTCCAGACATATTTTTGAGGTCTAATTGGTCAAATTTAGCTTGGAAACGTACATTTTATGGTTGTCCAATAAGGAGCCCTACCCTGTGAGTAGATAATTTTTTCTATGATTTGCCTCATGCTTTTCTTGAACTATAAATGTATTATTGTTTCTATTTATAAATTATTTATATTATTTTAAGTTTCTGAAATATGTTAAAATATCTTTTATATTTACGAACTGGCACATAGTTCAAGAAGAGTATGGTTTTACAAATAGATTTTGGAACTCATTGAATATGTGGTTTTAAATGTATTTATCATTATTTGATAAAGTGAATATTATGTGCACGATGCATTGATTTGTAAAGCTATATACTTGTGAAAATGATGCATGTCATATTATAAATGAGATTGAATGACAAGTGTAAAGCTCTTGGCGAGTTGCTTGATAATTTTACATGTATTTATATGTATTGATGAATATCAGCTGGTTGTATGGCTTGTGACGGTACCGAATAAGGGACGCCCTATTAGCTTGAGTGAACCAGGGGAGGGCCGCTCCTACCGGGTGATAGTGGTAATGTGAGGGGGCAGGAGGGTGATATACTCACATTCCCTGATCATTTATTGTGACTGTGGTTGAGGTCACTATACGTATAGCAAATGAGTTATATTTTCATTGCATTGACCAGATTGTCGAGTGACGCAGGTGCATTAAATTGATGATTTTATCTCTAAATCATAATATTTTACTATAGCTTATACAGTTGAGCATAATAACATTTATTTAATGTTCATACCATGGTGCATATGGTTTTAGATATTTGAATATCCTTTGATTTGAGAATATTTAAAATACGGGTCCCATATAAATGTACTTCTGAACTGTATTTTCTATGTGACACATTTTAAAATATAAGTACATCCATATGCTGACCTAAGAGGTCATAGGAGGAATTATTTGCTCACTAAGTTGTCAAACTCACTACACGATATTTCCACATTTTCATATAAGAATATCAGAGTCTGATTCGGCAGATAGGTGATATATGCTCTGGGTGAGTCTACGTTGCTTCCAAAACTCATGGTCTTTGAATTATACTGTGTTTGTATTCTAGAGTGCTCTGAACGCTACAGGAAGGATCCTTGTTTCTGCTGTACTTTGATGTTTATAGACTTGGTCTATATATTGTGTATACATGAGAGATCCTATATGTATCTTTATGGAAAATATCTGATTGCGAAAAATTAAAAAAAAAATGTTTATTTTACGTAACGTAAATTAGGGGTGTTACACTTTTTCTTTTTCAAATATTATTTTCATCTTTTCATTTTCTTTATGCTTGTCCTCTAGTTACTTTCCTCCTACTTATATCATTTCCAACACATTTTCTCACAATTTTTATAGGGAATTCTTTTTCAATTTGGTTTATATGATTACTCTATAGTTAATGAAGTTCATTTAAGGTAGAAAAATGTTAAAAATAAGTTTTATTAGCTCCCAACACGGCCTAGTCATGTTCCAAGACACAGTCATGCTTGAAAAATACTTCAAAGATACACAAAAATAGCCCTAAACATGGTCTACCCGTGTTAAAGCAAATCAGAACACGGCCTGATTGTGTTCTGTGACCTTTCCTTACTTATTCAACAATATCTCTGTCATACAAACTCTAATTGAGATAATTCCAAAGCCTATAAAATTCTAAGACATTTATATACAACTTTCATGTTTATCATTTCTTCAGAGTCCTTAAGAAGTAGTCCTAGAAAATTGAAAATGCAAAACCTTACATTTACCAACTTCGATTCTAGACTGATTTTGACTTCTACTCATTAATCAGCCATATCGCCCACATATGGACTTCAAATTAACTTATTTTAGAGCCTATAGATCCATGAGACATATATCTATATTTATTTTGCTAACAATTTCATTTAATTTGTAATGACCGGTTTATATATATATAGCAACCGATAACACATTCCAAGCAGCGAACCACACACATTTATATTAGTAGCTAATATTCCATTATCATAATATTCAAAGTACATAAGAGTTTAATATTTATACATAAATGACACTGAGACACATAACTACATCAATTTAACAATGAACCCCATACCGCACATCTCCCCTGGGTGTAAAAGGTGGAAGAGGTGGTGTTGGCACCGGGATCTATACAAGGATTCACCATCCACTGGATCTTTTATGATCAAATGCCCGGAAGCAGCTAGCATATCATTTGCTCTTATCTGAACATAACACCAACAATAATGAGAACGGAGGTTCCCAATAGGTTTAACATTAAAAGCATCATACGGTAAATAAAAAAACACAGTGTTATGTCCAATTGTATAAACTACAGAAAACATTTTCTTTTTGTATATGATAAATAATAAGAATGTATAGCATCCTTTCATATTCAACAGACAAGTTATGCATCAATATCATGCATGTATAATAACCAGGTTGTACTTCCATAATATGCTTGTGTATCTATCTCTACAGTACTTTCATGTAGGGTGATTGATCGTCTACAGCCACATCACAATACTCAGTGACTAATCGTTTATAGCCACATCTCAACCATATACATTAACATGATGCAACCGTGTATACATCAAACAACTCAACTTTATTATCATGCTTGCCATCCACAATCACTTCGTCTCTTTATACAATCAATATGTAACAACTCCTCTATCATCATACATTAATGTACACATCATATTCTTTAATCATCACGACCATCACAATAGGACTATGCATTAACCAAGCACATCACTAATATCATGCATAATATCATCATCGCATCATTTAACAAATATGTATTAATACACTTACCAACAATGCATACCTTATATCATGTAATCTTCATGCATTGATATACTATCATAGGCATCAAATCAACATGTATTTTATCCATACATTGTAGATATATCTCATAATAAAAGAATGGAATTTACACCACAATGCATCATACATATATCTTCTATGTAATTCAATTAGATATTTCTCATCAATACTTAACAAATTCACTTGCATATGTCTCATTAATATGTATCTTTATACATACATTAAATATACATCTCATCAATATCTAATATGTGATTTAATTTCTCATAATAAAAGGATAGAATTCACACTATAATGCATCATTAACAAGGTATTTATTTGTATTTTAGTTCCCCTTAACATCATCCATTCATTGGAGTTCATTTACAGATTCAAAATGCAAAACAGAGCAATTCTAGCCTCAAGCATGGTCGTGCTTCAAGCTGTGCAAACCGTGTTGAAAAACCACAAAACAGCCCGAAGCACGGCCTTTCTGTGTCACCAAGGTGTACAAAAAAGGTGTCTTTGGAAAGCTAAGACAATTATCTACAACTTTCACGTTTGCTACATTAACAGATTAGAAACAGAAACAGGTGAAAAAGGTGTACGAAAAAAGAATCTCGATTCTGTGCGTTAAATCTGACATTTCTTCACTCATTAGGGGATATCTCTATCATTTCAAATCCCATCAAGGTGATTCCAGAGGCATTAGAAACATAAGAAACAGGGATACAACTCATATGTTAGACACATTTTTAGATTCGGTATAAATAATAACAAACAGAACCAACCATTCAGACCATCAATTTTTACTATTTTCAAGGCAATTTCAGCAAACACATGTATGATCTATGCAACCAACTCTCACTTTTCATGGCCAAACATAAATATACATCATGAATCATCAAAATAGGATATTTGAAACACTTATAAATCATTCAAAATGCATGAAATTCCATGGAAATATGAATAATGGTAAACCTACCAAACCAGAGATTCTTTCTATCCTTGGATTTTCTCCTCTTGATCACTTCCCTTCTTCCTTTCTCTTGGATTTTCACCTTTGTTGCCTTTCTCTCTCCTCATTCTCTCTCTTCTTTTTCTTTCTCTCTTTCTCTCCTTCTCTCAGCTTCTCTCTCTTCTCTTCTTTTCCCTTGGCCGCCACCTCTCTTCCCCTTTACCTTTTTGGCCTAATTCTTCTCCCAACTAAGACTTAGTCAAGTCAAGGCTTCCTCTCCAAGACAAGACTTTGCCAAGTCGAGGCTTCTTCTCTAAGCCATCCATCTCCCCTTCTCTCCCTTGGGTTAGTCGACTCACCCTTGAGTCAAGCAAAGATAAGATATTTTATTTAGCCTTCCTCAACAAGCCATCATCCTCTTATCTCAAGACCTTACTTTATCCAACTATTACACTCTTGCCATCCCATTACATTTGAACTATGCCAATAGATAAGGCTTTTTTTGATTGTAGGAATATTCCACCAAATACTTTAATTCCATTTTATCCTTTTTCTATGGTTTCATTGATGTTCCATTTCATTCTCTTTTATTCCCTTCACCATGAGAATTATTTTTCACTTATTAAAATCTGGGATGTTGCATAATTCCCTACATATTTTGCCCAAAAATTCAAACACAAAAGCATACTTAACATATTCTTCCCTGGTTGGCTAGTTTCTGACCACTGCTTACTAATTTGCCCATATCTTCCTAATATGAATTCTAAATTGAATGATTCCAGTGGCTAAAAATTCTTGAGACATATATATATATATATATTCATGTTAAACATTTCTTTTGCCACCCATAGCCATATCTATGTAGAACTTTCCATACCAACCAAAGTATTCAAAGCATCCATCACATGCAAGATCAACATGTAACATGATATAGCAACATCCATGGCCAATCATGAAAGTAGCAAATATTATAAATTTCATCAAAGTTCTAAGATCAAAATCCCATGTAAATGTTACAAATTTCAAAGCTTTTCTTCAAAAAGAAATATTGTTAAACCTATCTAAAGATCTCCCTAACTCACTTAGTGAATTCTTTTTCTTGTTTACTCTTGAAGGAAGTGGTAAGATTCCTCCCTTCCCTTAGCTTTTTCAGTAGCTGAAATAAGAGAAGGAGGGTGACAACTCGTGTTCTTGGCTTCCTCTCCCTTAGTCAAGATATGCATAGGAAAAGGACATTTGTATTTGAAAATCATGATAAAATGTTCTTAAGACAAAGGACAAGGTCCCTTTGATTTAGGGATTCATTTCTTTTTTCTTTTGTCTCACTCAAGCATGATAGGTTTTCCTTTCTATGTGGCAAATTTTTATCCCTTGAGTTTCCCTTGCTTGGCTCAAATTATTTGTGTAGGATAGGGATGTTTTGTCATAATGCCATGTATTATTACCTACTTGATGAAATTATGAATGTAGGATATAGATGTTTTGTCCTTATGGCATGTATTATTACCTACTTCTTGAAATTATGAATGTAGGATATAGATATTTTGTCTTAATGCCTTGTGACCTAATCTTGATTATTATTACACTACTATTTCTTTACATGGTTCTTATTTTTCCCTCTTGTATTTGGCCACATTTTCATTATTTTTGGGCTATCGGTCCAACTTCTATATCCTAATCCAAGTCTATGTTATATCTCTTGCTTGGGCCATCCAATTAGCTTTCTAGAAACTCATGTGAAGTGAAAAAACTCTATATGAAGTGTCTATAGGTGAAGATCCAATGTATGGTTAGAGATGTTAAACTTAGTAACTCTAGTCCTTGAAATAATAAAAATTACCCTAATCCAATCTTCTTGAAATTTTAAGACCTTTACTTACTTCCAGAAAATTTATCTTTCTTACCCAAGAATTTCACATATCTTTAGTATGTTATTTCTAATTTTTTCTATTATGGTTTCTCTCTTTACATATTCCCTTAATATTAGAAACATTTTCTATGCATACACATAAGGTGAAGAATTTCGACGGCTTATATATCTAAAAATTTTTTAATATATTTTATTTTCTTAATTAAATATTTATGTACCTTTAATAATAAAAGAAATGAAATTAGAGATGTTACAGGTGCACAACACGGACCGCCATGTGATCGTGCTCATCTCTTTTCTTTTCTTTTCTTTTCACATTAATAGCCAAAAATATGATTTTAGTAACAAGTATGTTCATTATACTAACATGCCATAATTTAAAATAAAGGCATAATCATTACCAAAAAATCATTAGTAAAATGCAATCATACCATGAATATAATCATTTTCAAATATCACTTTATAATATATTTGCATGTCATAATTACACACACAAGATGGTAAGGAGTTCATGCAATGGTAATGCCCAGGGCATACACTAGTCATTTATTATTTTAATTTATATGATTCTTCTTCTTTCTTAAATATTATTTTCATCTCTCACTAAACAGATCATAACTCCCTTATTTTAACTTCGATTGAGGTGATCTTGGTGTCCATTTAAAGCTAAGACAATCCTCTAAAAATCTTATGTTGAACATTTTAGTGAAATCATATCATGGTGTTATTTCTCCCTTAAATTTAATGTTATTTCTTTTCTGGTAGGTTCTGACCTTTACTTACTAATCTGACCATATCTCCCTCCTATGGACTCTAAATTGAGTGGCTCCAATTGTTAACAATTTATGAGTAATATATCAATATTTTTCATGTTAACCATTTCTTTTAATTCCCTACAAATTGTTCCCAGAAAGTCAAACACATAAGCTTACCTAATAGATTCTTCCCTGGTTAACTAGTTTCTCATCACTGCTTACTAATCTGACCATATCCCCTCATATGGATTCCAAATTGAAAGATTCTAGTAGCTAAAAATTTGTGAGTCATATATTTATATTTTTTATGTTATCAATTTCTTTTAATTCCCTAGATATTTTTCTAAGAAATTCAAACATAGAAGCTTACCTAGTAGATTCTTCCCCAGTTAACAATTTTTTGACCACTGCTTACTAATCAGATCATATATCCCTCCTTTGAACTCCAAATTAAGTGATTCTAGTGGAAAAAAATATGTGAGACATATATCTACATATTTCATGTTCTTAATCGATTCTTTCTAAATTTCAAAAACAGAAGCTTCATTGGTTACTTCAAAATCTAGTTTTCTAATCAAATCCTTCCTAAGGTTTTAGTTTATTCTTTTATTACATCATCTTCTATTTTCTTCTAAATTAACATCTAACCATAAGATTACTCATTTCAACATTTTAATTAGATTTCTTACACTTAATTTAACATTTTCCATCATATACTTTTCAAGAAAACAGAAATCAAATCATGTATTATTAAGTGTGTTTCTCAACAGAAATTTCTCATGGTCTTCTTCTAATTGTTTAAGGCCATACTCATTTTATCAATCTAATCATATTCTATCGATTTTTCACCACATTCAAATATACATAAAAGTAGCATAAAAGCCTTAAAAAATTTTCCACCCATACCCATATCTATGCAAAACTTTCCAAACCAACCGAAGTATTCACAACATCCATCACATGTAAGATCAACATGTAACATGATATAGCAACATCCATGGCTAATCATCAAAGTACAAAATATTGTAAATTTCATGAAAGTTCTAAGATCAAAATCCCATATAAATATTACAAATTTCAAATCTTTTCTTCAAAAAAGGATATTGTTAAACCTACATAAAGATCTCCCTAGCTGACTTAGTGAATTCTTTTTCTTGTTTCCTCTTGAAGGAACTGGCAAGATTCCTCCCTTCCATTAGCTTTTCCAATAGCTTGAATAAGAGAGGGAGGGTGAGTTTTAAACCCTAAGAATGAAGAGAAAAGATGGATTCAAGTGGAGATTAAGCTAACTAAACTTGAGCACTTAGTCCTCTAGACTTTTCCTTCTTCTTCCTTCCTCTCTTCTCCTCTCTTTCTCTCCTTTGCTCACTCTACCTTGCTTCTGTTTTTCCTCTCCCTTACTCAGACAAAATTATAATGTTATAAGGGTGGTTTTTGCTTAAATAAATTATCAAGTAGTCATCCTCTCATAATTTTGTGTATACCTTATCACAATTAAGATGCACTTAGTTGCTTTTTGGGGGAAGACAAATCATGTTCTTGTCTTGCTCTCCCTAAGTCCAGATATGCATAGCAAAGGAGATTTGTATTTGAAAATCATGATAAAATATTATTAAGATAAGGGAGAAGGTCCCCTTCATTTAGGCATTCATTTCCTTTTTCTTTTTACTCATTCATGTATAATTAACTTGTATTTTTAGGTGATAAATTCTCAACCCTTGATTCTCCCTTCCTTGGCTAAAATTATTTATGTAGGATAGAGATGCGTTGTCCTAATTCCATGTATTATCACCTACTATATCATCACATAGCTTGCTGAAATTATGATTGTAGGATATATATGTTTTGTCCTAATGCCATGTATTATTACCTAATATATCATTACATGGCTTGCTAAAATTATAAGTATATCATATAGATGTTTTGTCCTAATGCCATGTGACCTAATCTTGATTATTATTACACTACTATTTCATCACATGGTTCTTATTTTTCCCTGTTGGATTTGGGCTCATTCTTGCCCATTTACTTTGCTTTGGATGAAATTCTACCTCTCATGGAGAGCTTGGTCACATTTTCATGCTTTTTAAGCTATTGGTCCAACCTTTATATCCTAGTCCAAGTCTATCTTATATCTCTTGCTTGGGCGATTCAATTGGATTGCTAAAAACTCATGTGAAGTGAAAAAACTCTATATGAAGTGTCCATAAGTAAAGGCTCTAATATATGGTTAGAGATGTTAAACTTAGAAACTGTAGCTCTTGAATTAGGAAAAATTACCCTAATCCAATCTTCTTAAATTCTCAAGACGTTTACTTACTTTGAAAAATTTATCTTCCTTACCTAAGAACTTTACCTCTCTTGAGGATGTTATTTCTAATTTTTCCTTTTAGGTTTTCTCTCTTTACCAAGTCCCTTAATGTTAGAAACATTTTCTATGCATACACATATGGTGAAGAATTTCTAAGGCTTATATTTTCTTAGATATCTTAAAATGTTTTAATAAGTTTTATTTTCTTAATTAAATATTTATGTATGTTTATTAATAAAAGAAACAAAATTAGGCATGTTACATTGTGCTCCCCCTAAAAGAAATTTTGTCCTCAAAATTTTAGAAATTATCTAATAAGAATAATTGCAGATATTTCTTCCTCGTGACTTCTTCCAACTCCCAAGTTGATTCTTCTGGAGTCAAACCTTCCCATAACACCTTAACCAGGGGAATGGTTTTATTCCTCAATTACTTCACGTTGGTTTCCAATATGGATGCCGGTACTATCTGGTATGTCATGTTCTCCTTTATTTAGATTGGTTTATCCCTTATTACATGTGAGGAATCTAGAAGATACTTTTGGAATTGTGATACATGGAGAACATTATGAAGGTTGCACAAATTAGGTGGAATGGCAACTTGACATGATGATGTCCCCACTTTTCTCAAAATTTGGTAGGGTCTTAAAAATTGAAGACTCAGCTTTCTGGTCTTGAGGGACCTACCAACTCTAGTAGTCGGGAAAATCTTTAGAAATACATGGTCTCCTTCCTCAAACTCTAGAGGTCTATGTCTCTTATCATAGTAACTCTTTTGTTGACTCTGAGCTATAAGTATTTTGTCTCATATGATCCTAATTTGCTATGTGGTTTGTTAAACTAGGTTAGGACCAAGCAAGTTCTTTTCTCCTACCTCAAACCAACATAGTGAAGATCGACACTTCCTACCATATAAAGCTTCGTAGAGGGCCATCTTAATACTAGAGTGATAGCTATTATTATAAGTAAACTCCACTAAAGGTAGGTACTTATCCCATCCTTTACCTTGCTCTATCACATAGGCCCTCAACATATCTTCTAGGGTTTAAATAGTCTGTTCTATCTACCCGTCAGTCTGAGGATGGTAAGTAGTACTGAACAACAACTGGGTTCCAAAATCTTTTTATAATGCCTTCCAAAACCTCGACGTGAACCTCATATCACTATTAGAAATGATATTTAAGGGAATTTCATGTAGCCTAACTATTTCCTAGACATACAACTGGCCAATTTGTACAGTGAATAGTTAATCTTTATTAGCAGAAAGTGAGCAAATTTGGTTAATCTATCTACTATTACCTAGATAAAGTCATGGCGTGAGCTTGAATAATGACATATATGGTGATCCCCATTTATTTTATAAGGCTCTTTTTTTTTATGTTCTATCTATATTTTGTAATCTAAATGTGGTACGATAATCATAAATAGGATCCCTTTTCGTTGCAATTTTGATTTACGAACTACGAAACGTTATGTATTTCGATTATATTTTTATGAAATGAAATAAGGATTTGGTTTTGTTAGCTACTAAACATTTATGTTATGAAGGTGAAATTTATGAAATGACATTTGAATATTAATATATGAACGATTCAATTTTTTAAATTATGATCTAATTTGTTCTGCTTCAAGGCTTAAAGGTTGGGGATTAATCTTCACATATGTGTTAGTCATGCATCCCAAGCTAGGCTCATGACATATGCTATTCTAGAATTACAACTAATTGGACAAACTTATGGCCCCATTTACAAAGGAGGACTTGGAAAATGCTTTGTTTCAAATGAAGGTTGACAAGACCCTTTGGTTTGATGGTGTACAAATTATGTTTTTTAAGGCATTTTAGCCATTTGTTCAATAGGATGTGGTGAATATTTCATTGTAATAGGGCTTATTTACTGAAAGAGTGAAACCAAACCTATATAACTCTCGTACTGAGGAATCCATCACCACAAAATTATAAGGAGTTCTAACCTATATTTTCCAAGGTGAGTATTAGGATGAAGATAGTGTTAAAAGAAGACATTGATTTGTCCTAAACAAAATGCTTTCATGAAATGAAGGTTAATTTTTTAGAACATAGTTTTGGTTTATGAACTTATGTCACACATTCATCATGATATAAAACATGATTAAATCTCATATTAAATCATAAATGTTAATAGGGAGTCCCATATTTGGTACCACATGGAACCTATGTGACCTTTCGGGGTCTCCTTACTACTTTAAAAGTCATTCCACCTTTGTATCTTACAATTCCTTTTTATTCCACAATAGTTAATATATTATATTATTTGTACAACCAATATACAGGAACATAACATACCTATATGCCTGACACTGATAAAATACATACCTCACGATCATTTCAGACATTCTCATATCATGTATATGCATATAATAGTGTAACATATTTCTTGCCAATAATACATATATGAGTCATTAGTATTATATGTGACAGCCATAATGTCATATTTACTAATATGCATTTAATGCAGAAAATTAATGCTATGGCTATGGCTTTTACAAAATTATACTTAAATTAAAATCCCATATTTAGGTTTTCCCAAAATTGCCACTTCAGCCAATTCTAGGAAAAATTATATTTTCTAAATTTTTTTAATTAACCTTCCTTACATGAATTATTATTATTTAATATTATCTTTGTCAAATTATTTATTTACTTTCTCCCATTTTGGTCATTGATTGAATTATATCTAAATTCTATTTTCTAATTAATACACTTGAAATTTTATTTTTATAACTAATACTTAGTTTATTAGCTTTAAATTGAATTATCACGTTATCACATATGTTAAATTCACTTAGGTACTTTTATAATCCCATTAGGTTTCCGCCTACCACATCATTCATATTGAACCTTACAGTGCCTTACCATACAATTTAAACCTACTTTATATCAATTTTTTGCTTGTATAATACCTTCGATTAAGAATCACTTCTTTATAGTAGTATACAATAAGAAGATTAAATGTTGTTACTATCATATTCAGTAATTTAACTTTACTAACTTCATTTTCCTTGGTCTTACCTTAATCAACCTTGGAAACTTTACCCTTTCTTGGCACATATTACTCTTAAGTAGAGAAGTTACTATTAATTTGGCACATATTACTATTCATTTGGTCATCAGAGCTATAAATTTGGTAATTTGATTTTTCTTTCGTTATTGATTGTAACCCATTTCGATATCCTTTAACAATCATTCTTTCCCATTGGTACATGTTTACACATTACCAATAAAGTTTTAGGAAAATTATCTGCAATACTAACAAATTTCAATATTAGTTTCCATCCATCCCTAATCTAGATCATAATACAATTTAGGCATCTAAACTACATTACCATTTCCATTTATTCATTTCTATAGTATTAATATTATTTCACTTACATGCTTATTCATCTCATAGTTTATTCAATTCATGTATTGTATGAACAAATTTTACATCATCCATTCTATCAAAAGTTAACCATGGTTGCTTTTATTTCTTTGATGCTTGAATTCGGCTAACATAGATGTTTGGCATATAAATTCCCTTTTCCTCTCATTTATTTACCTCTCTTCCATTTAATTAATTATATATTAATTCTACATCCTTTCCATACATACAAATTTCCATATACTTCCCTAAAAGACCCTTAAAACCAAGATCTCCCTTCATTGGTTTTTAAGGTTCTAACTTACAAATTTTGTATTCTAATTAGTTTCTCTTGTCTTATTTTGAGTTCCTCATCCTCCAATAAGCATAATTAATTTAATTTATAACCAAATTTGTGCCATAATCAAGCTATACCATGCAAAAATTCACAACCATACAAAGCATATTTTCTAACAATAAATACATGATTGAAATTTATCTACATATAGCTCATCCATGGCCGTCATTAAGAAAATCAAAAACTAGAAATTTCTCTTCGAGTCCAAGGGTTAGAACCTCACTTAAATTATACAAATTTCAAAATATTTTTCAAAAAGAATAATTGTTAAATCTACCTAAGATAACTTCCTACAACTTGCTAAGCTAGTTTCTTCATTGTTTCTCTTTTCTCCATTGGATATGGTGTGAAGTTCTTTTCTTGATCCTCACTATTCTAGCACTTCTCCATAGAAGAGAAGATAGGTTATAGTACCAAAAATGAAAGAGAATGAAGTGATAGAAGTGGAGAGAAAGATCTTACCCTAAACGCCAACTTTTCCCTTCACTTTTCTTCTTTTTCATCTCATTCTTGACGCAATTCTAATTTTCTTTCCCTTTTCTGCTGGCTGAAATGCCTCAATCATTTTCCTTTATTAAATAGCTCTAATGAGCTCTCCCTAGCTACCTAGAGAGGTAATGATTAATTAGCCATGAGAGTTCCTATGAATATCCCTAAGGCTTTGTTTCGACAATTTGAATTCCCTATCCTCTTTAATCTTTTAATTTCAGAAAATTTAATAAGATTTAAGCTCTTAATTAAAATAATTTACTTAGCTTAATTTTCCTTTTAAAAATTCCACACTTAGTTACATAAAAATTCTCTCAATACTACTTTAATTTCTTTCAAAATTCAAGACCTGTATTCTTGTTCTTAAAAATTATTTCCTTCTCACTATTTTACATCACCCATCTTATTTAATTCCATAAATAACTCTTAATAATTTTCCTCCTTCTTCCTAATCATTTATCCTAATTTAGTTACTGATACATTTTATTAGCAATTTCTAGTGTATATTTCCTTTAATATGTCTCTTAAAATTTTCACTTCTTTTCCATATTTCCTCATTTCTTCACTCTTTTAACGAAATATTTTCATGCCTTTTAGTAATAAAAAATGAGGATTTTACAATTCTCCTCCTAAAAGAAATTTTGTCCTCAAAAGTTTAGAAGTTATTGGATTTTAACAACTGTAGGTATTTTTTGCTTCATGACCTCTTCCATTTCCCAAGTTGCATCATGTAGGATTAATCTTTTCCATAATAATTTCACTAAGGGGATGGTTTTATTCCTCGATTACTTCACATTTTTGTTAATGATAGATACATGTATTAACTAGTATGTCAAGTTTTCCTTTACCTATATTGGTTCATTCTTTATTACATCTGATGAGTTATGAAGGTATTTTAAAAGTTGAGATACATGAAAAAACATCAAGGAGGTTGGATAAGTTTGGTAGAAGTGTAAGTTGATATGCTGATGACCCAACTTTCTTAAAAATTTGTTAAGGACCCAAAATTCATGGACTTAACTTTTCTGTTCTAAAAGTTCTACCGACTCCTATTATAGGGGAGACTTTCAAGAATACATATTCTCCCTCTTCAAATTCTAAAGGTTTTTTCCTCTCATCATAATAACTTTTCCGTTTACTTTGAGCCGTAAGTATCTTATTTCAAATCATTTTAATATGTTCAGTAGTCTATTATATCAAATTAGGGTCCAAAAAATTTCTTTCTCCTATCTTAGGGGGATCGACATTGTCTACCATATAGAGTTTCATAAGGGGCTATTTTAATACTGGAATTGCAACTGTTCTTGTAACCAAATTCAAACAATGGTAAGTACTTATCACATCTTTTTCCTTGCTTTGCAACACAAGCTCTCAACATGTCTTCCAAAGATTGAATGGTCCTTTCTATTTATCCATCAGTTTAGGAATGATAAGTTGTACTAAAATGTAATTGAGTGCCAAAGGTTTCTTGTAATGCTTTCTAAATTTAGAGGTAAATCTTAGATATTTATCAAAAAAAATGTTGAGAGAACTGAGCTAATTTATCTAATGAATTATTAATTTTTATGGGTAAGAAGTGATCAGATTTAATCAATTTATCTACTATTACCCATATGGAATCATGTTCTACTAAAGTCTTGGATAAGCCTATTATAATATCCATTGATGTTCAACCTTCACTTTCTAACATATTAGGCATTCACCTAACAAATTCTGCAATGTCATTTTCCTTTCTTGGCCATCACTACATTTTCTTCAAATCAAGATATATTTTGGTAGATTCAAAATGAACAATATATTTACTTTGACGTGCCTCTTATAAAATTGTAATTCTTAATTCATTCACTTGAAGGACACATACCCTACTTTGATAAAAGATAACTCCATCTCCAGAGAGTGAAAAACCATTTTAGTCCTTATGACCGTTTAAGAATTGATCTTGGGCTTAAGCTTCTTTGATTTGAGTGTTAAGGTCTCATTTTATCCTTAATCCATTGATAATTAGCCTGTTTGATGAAAAGTAGTGATTAACTATAGATCTAAAAATTCTTTTAACATTCCCATTTCATATACCATCATTTTCCTTATATGTTTGGATTTTCAACTTAAAGCATCAGCTACAACAGTTGCTTTTTCTTGGTGTTATTTTAATTCAAATTTATAATCAATAAGAAAATCCATCCATCTCTGTTGCCTCATATTAAGTTCTCTCTAGTCAAAAAGATATTTAATACTTTTGTGATCATAATGAACCTCAAATGTCATTCCATACAAGTAATATTGCTAAAATTTTAAAGCAAACACTATTGCCACTAACTTAAGATCACGAGTAACATAGTTTTCTTCATGAATTCTTAATTATCGTGAAGCATAAGCAATTACCTTTTTATCTTGCATAAATAAACATCTTAGCCATCTCTTAGAGGCATTACTATATACTTCAAAATGTCTGGTAGGATAAAGAATAACTAATACAAGGGCTATAGTCAACCTAACCTTGAGTTATTAAGGACTAGCTTTACATTCTGTAGCCCATTTAAAAAGGTTTCCCTTCTTGATTAGTCAAGTGAAAGATAAAGCTATTTGAGAGAATCCTTGTATAAACCTTTGAAAATATCGTGGTAACTCTAAGAAACTTCTAACTTTAGTGACTGTCTTTGGGTTTTTTCCAACTTAATCACTACTTTAGTCTTACTAGGGTCTACTACTACTCCTTTACTAGAAATGACATGTCCTAGAAATTTTACTTCCTTCAACCAAAATTCACACTTCTCCAATTAAGCAAATAATTTGTTTTCCTTCAACATCTATAACACTATCCTAAGATGTTCTTCATGTTCTTTCTTATCTTTAGAATACAAAAATATATCATCTATGAACAATGCCATAAATTTATCTACATAAGGTCGAAAAATGCGATTCATATAGTCCATAAAACGTATGGGTCCATTTGTCCATCCAAAAAGAATTAACTGAAATTCATAGTGTCTATATCTATTCTTGAAAGTTGTCATAGGACTATCCTCCTTTTCTATTCTAATATGATGGTACCTTGACCTCAAATATATCTTTGAACAGATAATAGCTTTCTATAACTGATCTAGTAAATCATGTATTCAAGGGGAATGGTATTTATTTTTTATGGTCACCTTATTTTTCTATCTAAAATCTATACACAACCACAAACTCCCATCCTTCTTTTTAAAAAATATTATAAGGGGTCTCCAAGGTAACACACTAGGTCTAATGAATAGTTTTTCCAATATCTCTTCTAATTGGTTCTTAAGTTCTTTTAGTTCCATGGAGGGAATTATATTGGGTGTATGGAAATATGACTTTTTCTGGGTACTAAGTCAATGAAAAAGTCTCTTTCTTTCAAGGGGTAGCTTAGAAATCTCTTATGGAAATACTTCATGAAACTCAATGACTACTAGAATCTCAACCAGTTTCTGCTTAACATCTAAATTCGAAGAATGTATCCAAGCATTCCACTTTTCAATTCCTTACTAAATGGGTTAGCATTAAGCACATTCATATGTAACTTCTTTTGTGAAGTAAAAGGTAGAAATTCAATCATTTTATCACAACAATTTAATAAAACTCAATTTTTTGACAATCAGTCCAACCCTAGAATAACATCAATACATTTCAAAGGTAAACATACAAAATGTACTCTATAAGACTTTCCCTCTACAAACATTTGGCAATTTCTATATATAGAGAAAGTTAACATTTTCCTCTTTATGGCTAACAACTAATAAGTCATAAAGAAGATAAAAAAATTGGGTGCTACAATTTCTTTACATATTCATCTTATATAAACAAATGGCTAGCACCTAAATCAAATATGGAAGAAAAGGAAAACTACAAATATAGCACGTACCTTTAATCATTTCAAGGGATTTTGTTGCTTCTATATAACTCAAAGTAAAATCAATACCTTTATCATATGGTCTCTACTTTTGTTGTTTCTCCTTATTGTGTGTACAATTCTTCGCATAATGCCCATTCTATCCACAATTGTAATAGACATCCTATCCCACATAGCAAGACCTATTTCCATGTACACAATTGCACTTAATACATTTAATTAAAAAGGAGTTTAGTTGAAATGCCTTGAACTGTAACAACTCTATTTTTTAAATATATATATTTGTAGAGTCCTATAAAAATCATTACTTCTTTACTTCTTATTACTTAACTCATAATCACATTTAATTAATTTAACCAAGCAAAATCAAGGTTTAAGGTCTATGGTGCGTACTGTCACAAGTATACCCAAATTGATACCTTACCTCTCAATTAATCCGTAGTAGTGGGAGTAAGGGTCGATCCCACAGAGACTGGTGTTACCTTATGTGATTGAGAAAAAGGGGGATTTGATAATTGTAAATAGTAAAGAAAATAATAATGAAAGTAATTAAGAGTGTAATTAATGAGAGAGGCGTTGGTTTCAGTCGATATTCACCATCAAGGGATTGCATTAATCATTGACAAAATGATCAATCTTAAATCAAATATCTATCATTGGAATTCTATCCCAGTTCCTCCTTAAGCCTAGTGAATTGCTAACAATCGAACCAATTAAACCCTAATTAATAAGATATCATTTAGCACATCGGTAAAGTCTAACCTATTAATTGCATGAAGAACGAGAGAATTTGATAGAACTAAAAAAATATAAACACATAAGTTATATTTTATTTAGTTGATCATTCATCATAAGGATAATGATTTATAATCCAAAATCCTTAATCCTATTTGCTTTATGAATAGAGTAATGAAAACTTTATTCAAACCCTAATTCAGCAGTAGATTAAGACATACAATATACTAGTAGGCCTCCCTAGCAATAATATGAAAAATCATTAAGAAAAGATAAGAGTAGATGAATAATCAATGCCCAGTTAAGATTGAACTAATAAAATAAAGTCCAAATCTCATAATGCATAACAATCCTTTGAGGTTTCAATCTTTCTCTACCAACTAAAAGTAAATCAGCTGCGTAGGGCCATAAGAAAAGCTAAACAAGAATGAAAGAAGGTAATTCCTTTTTATAGATAAGCTGCCCTTTAATGAATTAGTGTTGTTTCCAGGTCAAATCTTGGCCCATCAGGCTTCATTTGGAGTTAAAAACCCCTAAAAATTGAAATATCAACATTTTTTAGCGGCAACGAGTGCCGCGCCGCTTCGAAAATTGACTGACGGGGTGCCACAACGTCGGAGCTAGTGCTAGGGTGCTCTTCTTTTGACACTCGAGCACCGTAGTGTTGGGGCTTGGGTGTAACAACTCCATTTATGTAACACATTTTTTTCTATATTTGTAAAATTGCATGAAGTTATTACCTCGTTACAACTTAACTCAAAATAACATTTATTTAATTTATACAATACTGAGTTTACATCACATCATTTATTTACAAACATCTGTACAAAAGTCTAACATATACATATTAGCCCTAATCATCCACGTAAAATACTTTCGGGGACATTTGTGCAGGTAGCGGCACCTCCACTGGAATCTCAATCACGTCTATTACAGATATATCTAATATAATCGGTAGTTACCCAAGGTAGGGCAGCTCGATCCAACGTACGACAATAATAAATGTTGTGAAAAATAGCTGCATAGTTAATCTTTTAAACATGGTATGGAAAAATAGTGAGAATTAAATTCCAGTAGGTTCAACAATAAATCATAATCATCATCAATATAGCTCATCACATCATGTTCATCTGTATAAGTTACAGTTAAAACCTTTGGTCACATGAATGTACTTTATCTATGCCCATGAAAATCGTATAGTAATGACATGTATGGCAGGATTAACTATTTCCAGAATATCATATGATGACTATCAACTTGTTCTTATACCAAGCTACCTCGGTCAGGGTGAGTATTTTCTACTCTCCGGTACAGGCTTTTCTTGCTCCGTCCGACATGGCACACTTTCTCTTTCTTTTCTCATTATCATCATCATAACCATTGATAGGGCGTCTCCTACTGGTGCACCACACGAATCGCCATGTGACCGTTCTTATTTCTTTTCTTTTCACATTAATAGCCAAAAATATGATTTCAATAACAAGTATGTTCATTACACTCATATGCCATAATGTTTCAGCAAAATGTTTCCATGTCAAAATTACACACTTAAGATGGTAAAAAGTTCATAAAATGGCAATCGCTATGGCATATATTAGTCATTTATAAGATTCTTCTTCTTTTTTAAATATTATTTTTATCTCTTCATTTTCTTTATGCATGGACTCTAGTCACTTTTCTCCTACTTATATCATTTCCAACACATGTTCTCACAAATTTAATTTAGCATTCTTCATCAATTTGGTTTCTACTAATTTACAGTAGTTAATTAGGTTCATTTAGAGTAGACAAAATGTTGAAAAAAAGTTTTACCAACTTCCGAACTGGCCTAAACGTATCCTATAACACGACTTGGCCATTTACAATAAAATAGCCATGGTTTAGTCTTCAAAATCTCATTTCCATCACAGAACATAGCCTGACCATGCCTTGAAACACAACCATGCTTTATGTTGAGTTATTCCCTTATGCAGGTTTTCATCTTGTCTGACCTTCTCTCACTAATTCGAGCATAACTCCCTCATTTTAACTCTGATTTAGGTGATCTTTGTGTCAATTTAAAGATAAAACAATTATCTAAAACTATTATGTTAAAGAGTTAACTAAATATTAAGGAATATGAGTGATATTACTTCTTCAATTTACAGGTTATTTCTTCTCGGGTAGGTTCTGACCTCTCATTACTAATCTGGCCATATCTCTCTCCTTAAGAATTCCAAATTGAGTGATTCTAGTGGCTAAAATTCAGTGACACATATATATATATATAATTTGTATGTTAACCAATTATTTTAATTCCCTACAGAATGTTCCCAAAAATTAAAACACAGAAGCTTTTCTAATAGATTCTTCACTAATTAACCACTTTCTGACCACTACTTACTAATTAGAGCATATCTACCTCATATGGACTCCAAATTGAGTGATTTCAATGGCTAAAAATCCGTGAAAAATAGGTCTACATTTTTAATGTTAGGAATTTCTTTTAATACCCTATAGATTTATTCTAGAAATTCAAACACAGAAGTATACCTGACAGATTCTTCCTTGAATTTTAAACACAGAAGCTTAAAATTTTGCCAACTGTAGCCATACCTATGCAAAAATTTCTACACCAACCTAAGTATTCAAACATACACCACATTCAAGATCAATATGTAACATGATATAGCAACATCCATGACCAATCATCAAAGTTCTAAGATCAAAATCCCATTGAAATGTTACAAATTTGAAAAGATTTCTTCAAAAAGAAATATTGTTAAACCTACTTAAGGATCTCCCTAGCTCACTTAGTAAATTTTTTTTCTCGTTTTCTCTTGAAGGAAATAGCAAGATTCCTCCCTTCCCTTAGCTTTTCTAGCAGCTTAAATAAGAGAAGGAGGATGAGTTTTTGAATCCCAAGGATGAAGAAGAAGGATGGATTCAAGTAGAGATTAAGCTAACTTTCCTTGTGTACTTAGTCCTTTAGACTTTTCCTTCTTCTTCCTTCCTTTCTTCTCCTCTCTTTCTCTCCTTTCCTCACTCTAACTTGCTTCTATTTTTTCTCTCCCTCACTTGGACGAAATAATAATGTTATAGGGGTGGGTTTTGCTTAAATAGACTATCAAGTGATTCACCTTTCATAATAATGGGTCTACCTCATCACAATTAAGATGCAGTTGGTTGATTTTTGGAAAACAAACAACTCATGTTCTTGTCTTCCTTTTCCTTAGTCAAGATATGCATAGGAAAAAAATATTTGTATTTTGAAAATTATGATAATATGTTCTTAAGACAAGGGACAAGGTCCCTTTGATTTAGGAATTCATTTCTTTTTTCTTTGTTCTTAATCAAGTATGATAGCTCTGTCTTTCTAAGTGGCAAGTTTTAAACCGTTGAATCTCCCTTACTTGGCTGAAATTATTTGTGTGGGATATGAATGTTTTGTCCTAATGCCATGTATTATGATACCAGTTACTAAAATTATGAGTGTAGGATATAGATGTTTTATCCTAATGCCTTGTATTATCACACCACTTGCTAAATTTTCGTCTTAATGCCATGTAACCTAATCTTTATTATTATTACACAAATATTTCATTACATGATTTATTTTATTTTATTTTTCCTCTTGGATTTGGGCTTGTTTCTACCTCTTTCCTTTGCTTTGGATAAAATTCTACCTTACTTGGAAGGCTTGCTCACATTGGGCAATCGGTCTAACTTCTATATCCTAGTCCAAGTCTATGTCTTATTTCTTGCTTAGGTTATCCATTGGGCTTGCTAGAAACTTATGTGAAATGGAAAAAATCTATATGAAGTGTCCATAGGTGAAAGCCCAATTTATGGGTGGAGATGTTAAGCTTAGAAATTTCTAACTCTTGAATTAGGAAAAATTACCTTAATACAATCTTCTTAAAATTTTAAGACCTTTACTTACTTCACAAAAATTTATCTTCCTTACCAAAGAATTTCGCCTATCTTTAGTATGTTATTTCAAATTTTTCCTATTAGGTTTTCTCTCTTTACTTGTTCTGTTAATGTTACAAACATTTTCTATGCATACACATATGGTGAAGAATTTCTAATGATTATATTTCCTTAGATATCTAAAAATTGTCTTACAAATTTTATTTCCTTAATTAAATATTTATGTATCTTTAAAGGAACAAAATTAGGGATGTTACATTAAATATTTATGTACCTTTATTAATAAAAGAAACGAAATTAAGGATGTTATATTTCTCCCCCGTAAAAGAAATTTTGTCCTCAAAATTTCAGAACTTACCTAATAAGAACAATTGCAAATATTTCTTCCTCATGACTTCTTCTAGCTCCTAAGTTGCTTCTTCTGGAATCAAACCTTCCCATAACAACTTAATTAGGGGAATTGTTTTAGTTCTCTGTTGCTTCATGTCAGTGTCCAATATGGATGCAGGTATTAGCTGGTATGTCATGTTCTTCTTTATTTGGATTGGTTCATCCCATATTATATATGAGGAATCTAGAAGATACTTTCGCAACTGTGATACATGGAAAACATTATGCAGGTTGCACAAATTAGGTGGGAGGGAAACTTGATATGCTCACGTCCCCCACTTTCTTCAGAATTTGGTACGGTCCCAAAAATCACGAACTTAGCTTTCTAGTTTTGAGAGACCTACCAAATCCAGTAGTCGGGGAATGTTTCAGAAATACATGGTCTCCTTCCTCAAACTCTAAAGGTCTATGTCTCTTATCATAATAACTCTTATGCAGACTCTGAGCTATAAGTATTTTGTCTCATATCATCCTGATTTGTTCAATGGTTTGTTGAACTAGATCAAGACCGAGCAAGTTCTTTTCTCTTACCTCAAACCAAAATAGTGGAGATCGGCACTTCCTACCGTATAAAGCTTCGTAAGGGGCCATGTTAATACTAGAGTGATAGCTATTATTATAAGCAAACTCCACTAAAGGTAGGTATTTATCCCATCCTTTACCTTGCTTTATCACACAGGCCTCAACATATCTTCTACGGTTTGAATGGTCTGTTCTGTCTGCCCATCAGTCTGAGGATGGTAGGCAATATTGAACTGTAACTAGGTTCCAAAAGCCTCCTGTAACACCTCCCAAAACCTCGATGTGAACCTCGGATCTCTATTAGAAATGATATTTAATAGAATTCTATGTAGTCTAACTATTTCTTAGACATACAACTAGGCTAATTTGTGTAGTGAATATTTAATCTTTATGGGCAAAAAGTGAGCAGATTTGGTTAATCTGTCAACTATTACCCAAATAGAGTCATGTCCAACTGAAGTTGTAGGTAAACCAACGACAAAGTCCTTAGAAATACTGTCCCATTTCTATCAAGGGATCTCAATAGGTTTTAAAAATCCTACTAGCTTTTGATGCTCTACCTTCACCTTTTGACAAATGAGACATTTTGCCACAAACTCGGCAATGTCCTTTTTCATCCCTGGCCACCAATACATCCTCTTTAAATCCTGGTACATTTTAGTGCATCTAGGATGGACTGTGTATTTACTCTGATGTGCTTCCTGTAGGATCTTAGTCCTCAACTCTCGTTCTTGAGAGACATAAATCATTCCCTGATACATGATTGCTCCATCTTCCATGACAGAAAAATTACCTTGATCTTTATGATCCAGTAAGTATTGGTCGTGAGCTTGAGCCTCTTTGATCTGAGCTCGAAGGTCACACAATATACTTAAACCATTAATGATTTGCTTCTTTGGAGTAAAAGTAGTGGCCAGCTTCAAATTTTGAAACTTCTCTAGCATCTACATCTCATACACCATCATCTGACCCATGTGTAGAGATTTTCAACTCAAGGCATCAACTATAACATTCGCCTTTCCTGGATGATACTTTATCTCAAACTTGTAGTCATTGAGAAATTCTACCCATCTTTGTTGTCTCATATTTAACTCTTTCTGATAAAAAAGGTACTTAAGACTCTTATGATCACAGTATACTTCAAATGTGGCACCATACAAATAGTGTTGCCAAATCTTTAAGGCAAACACCACCACTGCTAATTCAAGATCATGGGTTGGATAATTTTCTTCATGGGGTCTTTGTTGCCTAGTGGCGTAAGCAACTACTCTCTTGTCTTACATTAGCACACACCCTAACCCTTTATTTAAAGTGTCACTATACACTTCAAAATGTCCTATGGGGTCTGGAATAATTAAAATAGGAGGAGTGATCAATTTTGTTTTAAGCTCATAGAAATTAGCTTCACATTGATCAGTCCATTTAAAAGGACTTCCCTTCCTGGTCAATTTAGTCAATGGCAAGGCTATACGAGAGAAGTTTTGTATAAACCTCCTGTAGTATCCTGTCAAACCCAAGAATCTTCTAACTTCTGTAACTGTCATTGGTCTTTCCCAGTAAATCACTACTTCTGTCTTGCTAGGGTCTACGGCTACCCCTTTATTGGAAATGACATGTTCGACAAATTTTACCTTTAACAGCCAAAATCCACACTTCTCCAATTTGGCATAAAACTTTTTCTCTTTCAGCACTTGCAGCACGATTCAAAGATGTTGCTCATGTTCTTTCTGACTCTTAGAATATATAAAGATGTCATCAATGAACACTACCACAAATTGATTTAGGTAGGGTCGAAAAATGCTATTGATGTAATCCATGAAAATTGCAAGTTCATTTGTCAACCCGAAGGGCATTATGAGAAACTCATAGTGCTCATACCTAGTCCTGAAAGATATTTGTGGTACATTCTCCACCTTGATCCTAATATGATGATATCTCGACCTTAATTCAATCTTAGAAAAGATAGAGGCTCCCTTCAGCTGATCTAATAAATCATTTATTCTAGGGAGAGGATACTTATTTTTTATAGTCACCTTATTCAGTTGTCTGTAATCTATACATAGTCTCAAGCTTTCGTCTTTCTTCTTAACAAACAATACAAGAGCTCCCCAAGGTGATACACTTGGTCTAATGAATTGCTTATCTAACAATTCATCCAACTGTTTCTTAAGTTCCTATAGTTCCTTTGAGGCCATTCTATAAGGAGCAATAGAAATAGGCCCTGTTCTAGATAAGAGATCAGTAGAAAACTCTATCTCTCTCTTGGGCGGTAAGCTTGGAATATCTTATGGAAATACTTCAAGAAACTCGTTGGCTATTCAGATTTCATCAAGCTTCGGTTCAACTTCTAGATTTGATAAGTGTAAGAGAATGTATCTAAGTACTCCATTCTTCAACTCCTTATTGACTTGATTGGCATTAAGTATCAATAACTGCATCTCCTCTTCTAAAGTAGGAGGTAGAAATTCAATGGTCTTACTACAACAATTCTGTAAGACCCAATTTCTAGACATCCAGTCTAACCCTAGAATGACATCAATACCTTTTAATGGTAGACAAACGAGGTCTACAGAAAAAGTTTTCTCCTGAATAGTGACTTGATAGTCTTTACATACAGAGGAAGTTAAGATCCTTTCCACCGTGGGAGTTACTACAGATAGCTCATAGGGGGTTTCAAAAATAGGATACTAAAACTCTCTAATACATTCTTCTGATATAAATGAATCAATAGCACTAGAGTCAAACAACACCATAAGAGCAAATCCATAGATATTGCATGTACCTTGGATCATTTCGGGGGATTGAGTTGCCTTTTGGCCGCTCAGGGTGAAAACCCTTCCTTTCATTTGAGGCTTCTGTTCTGGTTGCTTTCTCAAATTTTGTGGGCAGTTCTTTGCAAAATGACCCTTCTGTCAACAATTGAAGCAAACATATGATCCTATGTAGCATGGCTAGTTACCATGAATACGTCCGCACTTAGTACACTTGACTATGGAAAAGTTTTATTGAAAGGGTTGGAGACTTATAGTCATTGGCCTCTTGCCAATACCCTATCCTTTTCCTATAACATTTATGCTAGAGTTTTGTGGATCATTCTTCCTTTTCTAGAAATTCTGTCTTTGTTTCTCATCTAACACTGCCCTTAAGCTCTTCTCGAGGAGTTTACATTTATTTATCAGAGGTAAAAACTCCCTGATCTCTATAGCTACAATAGCATTCCTTATCTCCAAATTCAATCCTACTTCGAACTTAACAGCCTTCTATGCTTCATCAGGGTTAAATTGCAGGTAAGAGGAGAACTTAAACAACTCCTCAAACTTTGCGATGTACTGGTCTACAATCATGTTGCCCTGCCTAAGTTGGAGAATTTAATCTCCTTCTTCACCCGCACAGTATTTGGGAAGTACTTTTCTAAAAAGGTGTCTTTGAACACTTGCGAGGTGATTTGCCTTCCTTGGTGAGCTAAAAGTTCTCTAGTTCTACGCCACTAGTATTTTGCTTCATCTTTCAACATATATGCAACGAAGATAACCTGTTGCTCCTCAGTACAACCCATCACTTCAAAGATTTTCTCCAGTTCCCTTATCCATCTTTCAGCTACAGTCGGGTCAAAGCCGTCTTGAAAACAAGGTGGTCTAGTCCTTAGGAACTCAGAGATGCCATTATCATTTCCTGGCATCCGATTATTAGCTCTATTCTCACCATTCGAGTTATTAGCATTTTGATGGTATTGTAGAATTTGGTTGGTAGTCGTGACTTGATCTCGAATTGCCATATCCAGATTGTGTAGGGTTTTCTCTGCATTGTTTGCCGAATTTCTCCTCAGTGTTGCCATTTCCTACTGTGGCAAAAAAACAAAGTTATGTTGTTATTGAGGTGATCAAGCCCAATAGTTAATTTCAAAAATATTTAACAATAGTCATAACACCACCTTAGCATATAGATAGGAAACACTTGTAATTTCTTACCTATATGAAATCACTGATCCCCTACAAAGAACAACCACAACATACTCAAGACATTATAAGATCGATTCAGATAACTGGTGCGGACTGTGGTAGGTACACCCAAATTGATACCTTACCTCAAAACTAATCTGTAGTAGTGGGAGTAAGGGTCGATCCCATAGAGACTGAAATTACCTTATGTGATTGAGAAAGGGGGGATTGTTAATTACAAATAAAACCAAATAAACAATCATGAAAGCAATTAAGAGAGAGTAATTAATGATAAAGACGTTGGTTTCGATTGATATCCACCGTCAAGGGATTGCATTGATCATTGACAACATAATCAATCTGTAATTGAATATCTATCATTGGGTTCTAACCCTGTTCCTCCTTAAGTCTAGTAAATTAATGACAATCGCACCAATTAAACCCTAATTAACAAGCAATCCTTTAGCATGTCGGTAAATCATAACTTATTAACTGCATGAAGAACTAGAGAAACTGACAGAACTAAACAAATATAAACACATCGTTTATATCTAATTTAGTTAATTATTCATCATAGGTTCAATTATTTATAATCCAAAATCATCAAACTTATTTGCCTCATGAATCATAGAATTGAAGACTTTGTTCAACACATAATTCAGCGATAGATTAAGACAGACAATATACTAGTAGGACTCCTAGCAATCATATGAATAATCATTGAGAAGAAGAGCAGATGAATAATCAATACTTCATTTAAATTGAAATAATAAAATCAAATCCACATCTCACAATGCATGAAGATCCCTTGAGCTTTCAATCTACCTCAACCAACTAAAAAGAACTAGCCATGCAGGGCTATAAGAAAATCAAAAGAAAAACTGAAGAATGTAACTAAGAATTTGGATGAATGATTCAATGAATTTTCTACTTGCTTTCCTCCCTTTTATAGATTAACTCCTCCTAATCAAAGTAGGAGTGTTTCTAGGTCAAATCTGGGCCCATCGGGCTTCAATTGGAGTTGAAAAACCCTAAAAATCGTGAATTTAGCAACCTGGTGCGGCGGCTGGCGGCGCGGCGCTCTGAGTCTACAATGATGCAGCTCCGCGGTGCTCTATTACGAGCGTCGCGGTGCCAAGAAAACTCCATAATTTGTCAAAGTGGCAAACATGAAAGTTGTAAGTCTATGTCTATTCTTTTGAGAGCCTCTAGAATCATCTTAATCTGATCTGAATTGAAGGAGATATGACAAAATTAGTGACCAAATGTCAGAATTCATCCTGCTGCACTGTGATTCTAAATTGTGAGCTTTGTAACGCTATGCAATCTCCCGAATTTAACCACGTGTTCAACATAAACGTTGTAGATGATTGTTTATCTTTTCATAGGCACCTTTGATTGGACTTCGTAAGAGGGAGATATGATCAAAACTGTTCTGAAAGGTCTGGAATCGCTGCAATGTAGCATTTTTCCATGTATTTCTTATCTTTTCTTCTTCCTTTGTTCCTACAACACAAAACACAAAAAAAAGCTAATTCCTAATTATATTTTACTTAAATCAAACAAAAAGTAAGTTTAAAGGTATTAATATAATGCTAAATTAAGATCACATCAATAACCATCTACCCAGTGGCCATCTAGGATCGATCTTTTCTAGATACCAATTATGTAACAACTCCATTTATGTAAAAAAAAAGTTTTCTATATTTGTAAAATTCTATGAAGTTATTACCTCGTTACAACTTAACTCAAAATAAAATTTATTTAATTTATACAATATTGAGTTTACATTCACATCATTAATTTACAAACATCTGTACAAAAGTCTAACATATACATATTAGCTCAAATGATCCACGTAAACTACTTTCGGGGACACTGGTGTAGGTGGCGGCACCTCCACCGGAATCTCAGTCACGTCTATTATAGATATATCCGATATAATCGTTAGTTACCCAAGGTAGGGCAGTTCGATCCAACGTATAGAAATAAAAAGTGTCATGGAGAATAGCTGCATAGTTAATCTTCTGAACATCATATGGAAAAATAGTGAGAATTAAATCCCAGTAGGTTCAATAATAAATCATAATCAATATAGCTCATCACGTCATGTTCATCTGTATAAGCCACAGCAAAAACCTTTAGTCACATGAATGCACTTTATCTATGCCCATGAAAATCGTACAGTAATGACATGTATGGAAGGATTAACTATTTCAGAATATCGTATGATGACTATGAACTTGCTCTCATACCAAGCTACCTCGGTCAGGGTGAGTATTTTCTACTCTCCGGTATGGGCTTTTCTCACTCCGTCTGACATTGTATACTTTCTCTTTCTTTTCTCATTATCATCATCATAATCGTTGGTAGGGCGTCCCCTACTGGCGTACCACACGGATCGCCATGTGACCATGCTTTTTTCTTTTCTTTTCACATTAATAGCCAAAAATATGATTTCAATAACAAGTATGTTCATTATACTCACATGCCATAATGTTTCATCAAAATGTTTCCATGTCAAAATTACACACGTAAGATGGTAAAGAGTTCATACAATGGCAATGGCTATGGCATATACTAGTCATTTAGAAGATTCTTCTTCTTTTTTAAACACATGTTCTCACAAGTTTAATACAACATTCTTCATCAATTTGATTTCTACTAATATCCAATAGTTAATTAGGTTCATTTAGAGTAGACAAAATGTTGAAAATCTATTTTACCAACTTCCAAACCAGCCTAAACGTATCCTGATGTAGGTTTTCATCCATGCTTTAGGCTTCAAAATGCCATTTCAATCCCAGAACACGGCCATGCTTTATGTTCAGTTATTCCCTGATGTAGGTTTTCATCCTGTCTAACCTTTTCTCAATAATTAGAGCATAACTCCCACATTTTAACTCCGATTTAGGAGATATTGGTGTCAATTTAAAGAAAAAACAATTATCTAAAACTATTATGATGAATAGGTTAGCTAAATATTAAGGAATCTGGGTGATATTACTTCCTAAATTTATAGGTTAGTTCTTTTCGGGTAGGTTCTGACCTCTACTTACTAATCTGTCCATATATCCCTCATAAGAATTCCAAATTGAGTGATTCTAGTGGCTAAAATTCCATGACACATATATCTATAAGTTTTATGTTAACCAGTTATTTTAATTCCATACATAATGTTTCCAGAAATTCAAACACTAAAGCTTTCCTAATAGATTCTTCCCTGATTAACTACTTTTTGACCACTGCTTACTAATCGGACCATATCTACCTCATTGACTCCAAATTGAGTGATTCTAGTGGCTAAAAATCCGTGCTACATTTTTCTTGTTAAGAATGTCTTTTAATTCCCTACAGATTTATCCTAGAAATTCAAAAACTGCATTCTCTTGTGATAGCAACAGTCTCAAACTCACCAAATCTCCTCTTCTTGGTCAGGATGTCCTTCATGAATTTCACGTAATTCGACATCTGCTCCAGTTCTTCCACCAGAGGAATGTTGATGTGTAGCTGTTTCAGGACATCTAGGAACCTTCTAAATTGCTGGTCATTCTGTTACTTCTGAAATCTCTAAGGGAAAGGGGGAGGTAGCTTGGTTTGCTGCATTCCCTGCTGCGGCAAAGTTGCCGACTTTTACTGTGGCATAGCTGCAGCATTTTCTCCAGAGATGGTTGCTTCCTTGCTTACCTCCTCCTCTTGCTTCTTCTTGTCTTTTTTGTTCTCCAGGGGTACAGTGGAGTCTGTCTGGTCTTGCCCTCTTACTTTTGGTGCTTCCACCATCTTCCCACTCCTCAGGGCGATAGCCTTGCAATGCTCTTTTCCTTCTCTCCTAGGGACTTCAGTATTACTAGGAAGTGTCCCTGAGGGTCTGCTTTTTAGTTCATTGGCAAGCTGCCCCACTTTAGTTTCCAGATTCCACAATGAGGCTGCTTGACTCTGGATTAGAGCATCATTCCTTGCCATATATTCCTTCAGTAGGGATTCCAGTGAAGTGTGGGCTTCCTGCGGCTGTTGTCTTTGCTGCTGGAAGCCTGGTGGAGCCTGTGGTCTTTGTGGGGCAAAGTTGCTCCATTGTCATGTACCATAGTTACTTCAAGAGAAATTGGGGTGTTACCTCCATCCTGGGTTATATGTGTTGGAGTAAGGGTGTTATTGCGATTCATATTACCCAAGAAACACACTGATTCTGGGTTTGATGGACAAGCTTCAAATAGATGAGGTCCATTGCATAATACACAAGATGGTCCAGTTTCCTGGACTACATTGGCTGCTTGAGGGCGGGCAATTTGTTAGCTCTTCAAGACATTAACTAGTGACGCTAGCTGGGCTGTGAGAGAAGTCACTTCACTCACTTCGTGCATGCCTGCTGCTTTCTTTCCAGTTGAAACTTTATCCATTGGCCATTGATAGTTGTTACTGGCCATTTTTTCAAGCAACTCATGTGCTTCATTATACGTCTTGGACAAGAGTGCCCCATTAGCTGCTGCATCCACTATGGTTTAGGTTTGGGCATTGAGGCCATTGTAAAAGGTCTCCATCTGAATGCAGTAAGGAATTCCATGATGGGGGCATCTCCGTAATAGCTCTTTATACCTCTCCCAGGTCTCATACAAAGATTCACCTTGTAATTGCTGGAAAGAGGTGATGTCATTTCTCAATCTGGCATTTTTGGTGGGCATGAAGTATTTCAGCAAAAAAATTTCTGCCAAATCACTCCAGTTAGCGATAGAGTCAGGTGGCAGAGAGTTTAACCATGCTCTTGCACGGTCTCTTAATGAATAAGGGAACAACTTTAGCCTGAGCACTTCTTCTGTTACTCCATTCATTTTGAAAGCATCCGTGACTTCCATGAACACTCTTAAGTGAAGGTGAGGGTCCTCAGTGGGCATGCCACTGAATTGCCCTGTAGTTTGCAGCATCTGGAACATTACTGGTTTGAGCTCAAGATGTAAAGCCTCGATCTCTAGTCTCACAATGCTCGGGTTCAACCCATTCAGGTTTGGTTGAACGTAAGCATTTAAGACCCTATCTCTATCGTCCTTGTTGTCTGCTCCATTCTGATTAGCCATCTCTGCCTGCTGCTGGTGTGTTAACTGTCCTCTTCTTCTTCTCAAAAGCGTTCTTTCTATCTCTGGATCAAGAGGCAAAAGCTCTTTGTCAGCCCTGCTTATGCACTGTGTTACCTACTCAACAAGACATCAGAGTAAAAAGAAATACAACAAAGCAATACTTCACACAGTTGGGTATCTAAAAACAATTTTAAGTTGACATTCCTCGGCAACGATGCCAAAAACTTGTTGGTTGTGTGATTCAAACAAAGGTGAACACACTATTAGAACGCAAGTGCACGTGTCGTGACCAAGTAATAGAGTGATGAGTGAGTATCATCACACGAGGAGTGAACTAAAACTGTTTAGAGACTCTTGCTGTATGAATGATGTAGCAACATTAAGATGTTTCACAAAATTGGAATAGAAGTAGGTTGACTGACTTTAACTATAACTAAAATAAAGGATAATAGGAAATAGAAGAGGAAACTATTTTGGGAGAACTGGTTGCTCAGGGTTGTCATGGACTACAGCACTCATATATGCTCTAGGCTTTGCTGCAGCAATTGTTCCGAGTGCCATATTCAGTCCTGAATAGAGTCTTCCCAGACTGCCATCCCTTACAATTCTAAGGTTTAGACACGCATTCCTGCATCAGTCCTCACCTCCAAATTGTGCATGAAGTTTATTATGGGACTAATGGGGTACCCGTATATCCCTACATGAGGTAACCCCTTTACATTCCGCTTTTTCCCAGCCTCCATTACCCTTCCAGGTGAATGGTGGCCTTGGTTTTCTTCCTCTAAACTTCCGTTATTAAGGAAAGAAAAACTAACAGGAAACGTAATTGAATGGCGAACAATAACTGTAACAAAATGGATTAACAATAAAAATGTGCTCGGTTCATTAAACCCTTGTGCAACCCCAGCTGGAAACTAGCCAAGCCTCATGGGTACACTGGTTACAAAAATCCCAGAAACACTGGTATGCATTCTAAGAGATAAAAACTAAATTACAAAATGTAGTTCTTTCTTTTTGATAAAACAGTAAAACAACAACAGTGATCAAAATTCCTTTCTAAAATAGCGCACTATCCCTTCATGCTGCACCTCCCGGTGTTAACAGCACTCTAGGCTATGGTGTTCTTTTCTCCCTAATTCTCTCCTCTTCCTCCCCGGCGGGCTCTCCGCAATAGCTGCTTTATGGCCTTTTATAGACAGCCCTTGCGGTCCCAGTAAAGTGCCCTGGGTTGTTGACACTCCTTCTGCTCTGCAGCCAGTGCCCTTGTTATGCAGCTTTTTCCTCTCCACTTTTAGTAGTGGAGGCAGTCTTATACCAGCAGCTTACAGTGTCACTGCTGCTGTCCCCTGCTCAATGGTGGATGTTCCTGCTGCGCAGCTTTGCCACCTGCACCATATCAAATAGTATCAGCGTATTACAGGAAAGAAGGAGCAGCTTACCCACTATTACCCAGGGTTTTGCTATCATTGCTATATATGCTTACTGAAATGCTGTAGCAATGAGGTAGCTAACGTTATATCCAGAAAAGTCATCCTATTTAATTAAATCAGGGGGGTAAGAGTGCTTAAAACAGCAGGAAAATTCAGTAAATAAACATGGACAACACATAGAAACTATAATGAAATGCAGTTATCAATTTGCTAGCTATTGAGATTTTCATCTCACTTTTTATGTCCACATAATCACATTCCAGGTACTCCAGCAAGAGTTGAGCAACAGGGATCTCAAGGTTGACTCATATGATCACGATTGTATTTTCTTGGTTGTGTACCATTTTTGTGGGATAGCCTAGATAAGTACCAGGTCCTTTTTAGACATCTGATTATGTGATGTAATATAAGTTATGGACTGTACCCCTTTCCTTTATGGTATGAGATCCTTTATGTATGTAAGTAATGCACAGCATGCCTAGATAATTGCTTATAAGGAAATGAGATTTGAAAATGCTTAGGATAGCCTGAAGCACTTTTATCCTTATCCAAGAAGGATAACGAACGATATAAGTGAATAGGTTAAATAATGGGCTAGGTGGTCATTGCCAATGATTTATAGATAATAAAGAACATTCTACGATCTAGATTTTTGAGGTGCTACAATCTCTCTCCGCAATGGTAGGTGCAGAATTTTCTTGTTGATGTCTTCTTCTTATCCTTTATAATGTGCGTTCAATTTCTGGATGAAATTCAGCAACGAACTCACGTTCTCTTCGCATAAAAGAGAAACACACCTATAAAGGAAGAAACGAGGCAAAAATCAGTAAGATAAAATTATGCAGAAAAAAATTTAAAAGAAAGTGATCTAATTTAGCTATTTCGTAGATATCTAATATTAACGATCGTTCCCCAGCAACGGCGCCAAAAACTTGTTGTGTCTATTTTATAATTAACCGCAAGCGAACGGCGTAGCTGTAGCTAGTCCGGCGAGTACAGGACGTATCCCACAGAGAACAATGTCAATTACTAGAATGATACAAAATATGCTATCTAAACCGATGTAATTCAATGAAGAGTTTGTCATAATTAAGTAAATTAAGGATTCAATTAACAAAAGCGTAGGGTTGGGGTTCACGACACTTATGATATTCAACATTCAACTTGTACCTCTAATTGCAATTATTTAGGTAATTGGGGATGTTTTAGCCTTAATTAATTAGCAACCTCTTTCAAGCATTACTAATCATACCTAGGTTGATCCAATTGCCTACTTTTGTGGTTCTTAGTTCAACCTAGGTCCATTGAGCTCTATGCCAACCATGGAAGTCAATTAATCGATTTTCTCTTGCCCACTAATTGATTCATTCCTAGAGAATCTTAAACTACTTTCGTGATTTAGATATTCCTAATTAACTATTAGGTTTGGGTTTTAATTTTCACCTTTCAGTTCATCAATTAAATACCTAAGACGTGATAGATTGGTGATAAGCTATTCTACCAACTCTTATTCATGCATATAATAGTTAATCCTAATTAATCCAAAAGTGATCACAATTAGAGTTCCAACATTCAATTCAATAGTTTAGCATCATCATATCATAAGTGGGTTTACCAAAACCCTAGATCAAATATACTCACACATCATATAAACAGAAACCAAATTCATATCTATTAAGTAAACCATTCAAGTTCAATACAATCTAAAGAGAAGGAGTAAAAGTAGAAGTAGAGAATTAAATTAGAAAGAGGTAACCTGGTTTGCAAAAAAGTAAAGATGAAATATAACCTTCAAATGCTATAAATCCTACTCTAGAATATAAAATCAACAATGATACAAGTAAAAACCTAATCTAAGAGTGTTTTTAAGCTTAAAAATTGAGTCTAAGATGTGTCTATAGGTCTGAATGCGTTCCTCTGTGTTTCCCTTTGCATATGCATCAACTTGGATGCTCAAAACCTTAAAAATCACGTGATGTACGGACACGAAGCATGACTGTGCTTCCTGACACGGCCTGGCTGTGCTTCAGGTTGGATTCTGGGAATTTTTTGCATCTTTCGCACAGAGCATGTCCTGGCTGTGTTGGGGGTTTCCATACTCCTTTCTTGCCAAATTTTGGTGTGTTGCCTCCTTGCTTCCTCCATAGCAAATTCCAAGTCCATATGGCTCCTCTTATGATTGTTTTCCCTTGCTTCTTGGCCTCTTTTGCTCTCCTACAAACATAAAAAAATCAAAGCAATATCCAGAGCAAAGTATAACCAGGACAGAGAAATAACCACAAGTTTACTATGAATTAGTGGATCAGATATAACCACTAAACAGTTAAATTCCCCCTTTATCACCTCACTCTACCTTGCTTCTCTTTTTTCCTCTCCCTCACTTAGACGAAATTCTAATGTTATAATAGTGGTTTTTACTTAAATAAATTATCAAGTGGTCCTCCTCTTATAATTATAGGTCTACCTTATCACAATTAGGATGCACTTGGTTGTTTTTTGGGGGAAGACAAATCATATTCTTGTCTTCCTCTCCCTTTATCAAGAGTGCATAGCAAAAAGAGGATTTATTTGAAAATTATGAGAAAATGTTCTCAAGACAAGGGGCAAGGTCCCCTTAATTTAGGGATTCATTTCCTTTTTCTTTTGTCTCACTCAAGTATGATAGATTTGCCTTTCTAAATGGCAAATTTCTAGCATGAGTCTCCCTTTCTTTGCTGAAATTATTTGTGTAAAATAGAGATGTTTTGTCATAATTCCATGTATTTTTACCTATTATTTCGTCACATGGCTTGGTGAAATTATAAGTGTAGGATATAGATGTTTGTCCTAATGTCATGTATTATTATACTACTATTTTATCACATGGCTAGCTGAAAATGATAAGTGTAGGATATAGATTCTTTGTCCTAATGCCATGTGATGTAATCTTGATTATTATTACACTACTATTTTCTTACATAGTTATTATTTTTCCCTCTTGCATTTGGGCTCATTCTTGCCCATTTCCTTTGCTTTGGCTAAAATTCTTACCTTTCATGGAGGGCTTGACCACACTTTCACAATTTTTGGGCTATCATTCCAATCTATATATCCTAGTCCAAGCCTATGTTATATCTCTTGCTTGGGCTATTCAATTGGCTTGATAAAACTTATGTGAAGTGGAAAAACTCTATATGAAGTGTCCAAAGGTGAAGGCCTAAATGTATGGGTGAAAAAATTATCGTAATCCAATCTTCTTTAATTTTCAAGACCTTTTCTTTCTTCTAAAAATTTATCTTCCTTAACTAAGCATTTCAACCCTCATTAGGACGCTATTTCTACTTTTTTTTCTTCTTAGATTTTTTCTCCTTATCTATTCCCTTAATGTTAGAAACTTTTTCTATGCATACACATAAGGTGAAGAATTTCTATGGCTTATATTCTCTTAGATATCTAAAAATTGTTTAATAAAATTTATTTCCTTAATTAAATATTTATATGCCTTTATTAATAAAAGAAATGAAATTAGGGATGTTACAGGAAGTGTGCCCTTTTGCTTTTTGTCGTACAAGTAGTACCCAAGTCCCTGCGATGTAGATAAGCTTATATAAATAGCTAACAAGAATTAATGATAGTCTCATTATTTTGATTAGAATTGAGTTAGAGGAGTAGCAATGAGATCAAGAAGAGATAACAACAATTAAAAAACTTAGAGTCATTACAAAGTTGGTATCAAAGCAGGTTGATCCTTGGTGGCCAAACGTGGATGGATATCTAAATCAATCTTACATTTTCTTAAATATATATGTGGCCATCTTGTGTAGGGTGTAAATGTTTACATACAGGTAAGATATTACTAGTGTTTCCTATCTGTATGCTTGAGTAGTGTTATAGCTACTATTAAATGTTTTAATAAACTATTGAGCCTAATCATCTTAAAAGTAACAAATTTTATTTTTGATACAGCTGAATATGGCACCACCAAGGAAAGATTTTATGAGTAAAACTAAGGAAACCCTACACAACCTAACTGTCGTAATTCAAGAATAGGTTTCAACCACTAATAAAATTTTGCAACATCTACAAAACAATAATAACAATGGTGAAACCAGTGGGAATAATAGAGTAATTAGGAATGACAGTGGATGGTTTGAGTTCCAGAAGGCTAGGCATCCCCTAGTCTAGAGTAATTATGATCCAATTATAGCTTAGAGATGGTTGAGAGTTAGAGAAATTTTTTCAAGTACTATAAGGTTATTTTTATTGCGTATATGTTAGAAGATGAAGTTGAACACTGGTGGCGAGGAGCTAGAGGACTGTTAACTTATTATAGTAGGCGAATTACCTGGTAGGTGTTTCAAAGTACTGTTTTATTTAAGTATTTTCTGAGCAATGTATGTATAGAGAAGGAAATTCAATTTCTTCTTCTTAGAAATTGTAATATGATGATAGACCAATACAATACTCGTTTCGATGAATTGTATAAATTCTTAACTTATCTGAAGTATAATGCAGATGAGGCATAGAAGGCAGTAAAGTTAAAAGTAAGACTAAATCCATAAATTAGGAATGTAGTTGTACCTATGGAAATCATGGAATTTATGCCTTTGATTAATAAGTGTAGGCTCCATGAGAAGAGTTTAAGAGTTGTAAAAGATGAGAAACAAAAGTGGAACTTTTGGAAGAGGAAGAAATGGGAGTATGCTCCAAGACAAAATATCAGAGGTAGAAGAAATAGAATGGGTAAGAAGACTCTAGCCACAGGGTTCATGTAACATCCCTAATTTTCTTTCTTTTATTAATAAAGGTACATAAATATTTAATTAAAGAAATAAAATCTATTAGTTAATTTTTAGATATATAAAGAAATATTAGCCTTAGAAATTCTTCACCTTATGTGTATGCATAGAAAATCTTTCTAACATTAAGGGAATAAGTAAAGAGAGAAAACCTAATAGGAAAAATTAGAAATAACATACTAAAGAGAGGCAAAATTATTGGGTAAGGAAGATAAATTTTTATGAAGTACGTAAAGGTCTTAAATTTTCAAGAAGATTGGATTAGGGTAATTTTTCTTAACTCAAGAGCTATAGTTCCTAAGTTTAACATCTCCACCCATACATTGGGCTTTCACCTATTGACACTTTATATAGAGTTTTTCCACTTTACATGAGTTTCTAGCACACCAATTGGATAGCCCAAGCAAGAGATAAACTTGGACTAGGATATAGAAGTTGGACCGTTAGACCAAAAATCATGAAAATGTGACCAAATCCAAGAATGAGCCCAAATCCAAGAGGAAAAAATAAGAACCAAGTGAGGACATAATAGTGTAATAATAATCAAGATTAGGTCACAATGCATTAGGACAAAACATCTATATCCTATATTCATAATTTTAGCAAGTAGGTAATAATAAATGGCATTATGACAAAACATCTTTATCCTAAACAAATAATTTCAGCCAAGCAGGGGAGACTCAAGGGCTGAAAATTTGCCACCTAAAAAGGCAAACCTATCTTACTTGAGTGAGACAAAAGAAAAAGGAAACGAATCCTTAAATCAAAAGTACCTTGTCCCTTGTCTTAAGAACATTTTATCATGATTTTCAAAATACAAATCTCCTTTCGCTATGCATATCTTAACTGAGGGAGAGGAAGACAAGAACATGAGTTGTCTTTCGCAAAAAAAAAACCAAGTGCATTCTAATTGTAATAAGGTAGACCTATGATTTTGAGACGTGAACTACTTAATAATTTATTTAAGCAAAACCCACCCTTATAATATTATAATTTTGTCCAAGCGAGAGAGAGGAAAAGACAGAAGCAAGGTAGAGTGCGGAAAGGAGAGAAAGAGATGAGAAAAGAGGAAGGAAGAAGAAGTGTAGACGACTAACTACTCAAGGTAAGTTAGCTTTATTTCCACTTGAATCAATCTTTTTTCTTCATCCTTGGGGTTCAAAACTCACACTCATTCTCTTATTTAAGCTATTGGAAAAGCTAAGGGAAGGGAGGAATCTTACCACTTCCTTCAAGAGGAAACGAAAAAAATAATTCACTAAGTGAGCTAGGGAGATATTTAAGTAGGTTTAACAATATCTCATTATGAAGTTTACTACTTTGATCATTGGCCATGGATGTTGCTATGTCATGTTACATGTAACATCCTATAATTTTTTTTTTTAAATAATAATGTTTTACTATAAACAAATATATTTTTATTTGTTTAAAAATGATTATGTTATGTTAAAAGCAAGTATACTTTTAATTAAAGTAATTATTGTTTTGCTTAAAATAATTATATTGGCCTTTAATAAATTTTTGTTGTATTTTTAAAAATATTCTTTCTTTTATTATGTATAAAAATATTTATTTTGTGATTTGTTTTAATTAAGATTTTTATCAAGAAAAATCATGATTTAAGAGTTTAATTAAAGGTTTATGAGAATGTAAATTTTTAGAAATTTTTGGAATGTTTTAGGATGAAAAACGGTATTTATATGAATATATATAAAATAAAATTCCATTATTAAATTATTAAATTATTATTATTATTATTATAACGAATAAAGAAAAGGGGGAGAGGGAGACGAAAACTAAAATGTGAAATGTAGAGGAAGAGAATGAATAGTGAAATAGTGTGAATAGTATCTCCATATTTTCTCTTTAGATCTAGAGTGCCTATTGGCTTTTTATCTCAAAACTAAGGGTACCACTGGATTCATGATGGAGAATACTACAATTTTGACCGAACAATTTCTTAAATTAGCCGTAGAATCGCCGTAAATCAGAAGTAGAAAATCTCAAAAAAAGATAAACTCTGAAACTCTTACTTAGAGACCTCAAAATACAAATCTAATACCATAGATGGATTTACGAGCTAGATAAAACTTAGGACATAAAATTTTTCAGCAATTTGACAACTTTTTGTTCTTGGTGAATAGTATTTTCTAGCAATAAATAGTATTTTCCAGCGGTGAATAGTATTTTCTAACAATGAATAGTGGCCAAGTTCCCAAAGTCATTTCCTTAATTTTTGGACCCTCCAGACATGTTTTTGAAGTCTGTTTAATCAAATGTGGATTGGAAAAGTGCATTTTAGGGCTATCCAATCTGGAGCCCTTGCCCTGTCAGTGGATAATTCTTTCTATGACTTGCTTTATACTTTTCTTGATCTTTGAACATGTATTTCATTATGTTTATAAGATGTTTACACTTTTATATGTTTCTAAAATACATTAAACTTATCTAAATTGCTTACAATTTTGATTATAGTTCAAGAAGAGTATAGTTTTGAGAAATGGATTTTTGAACTTATGGTATATCTGATTTTACAAGTATTTCTCATTAAATGGTGAAATAAATATTTATGCACGTCATATTCATTTATTAAGCTATATGATTGCCTCGAGAAAGGGCATGTATATGTGATTCTAAAGGTATTTATCATTATTTGGAAAAGTGAATATTATGTGCATGAGGCATTGATTTATAAAACTATAAAGTTACAGATTATGATTGAATGGCAAGCGTAAAGATCATGGCGAGTTGCTTGATAATTATACATTGCATTTGATGAATATACATTTATAAATATGTATTTATATATATGGATGAATATGGACGGGTTGTATGGCTTGTGACGGTACCGAATAGGGGACGCCCTATTAGCTTGAGTGAGCCGAGGGAGGGCTGCTCCAACCGGGTGACAGTGGTAATGTGAGGAGGCATATAGGTGATGGACTCACATTCCCTGATCAATATTGTGACTGTAGTCGATCGGTCACTATGCGTATAGCAAATGAGTGTGTAGGTTGACTAGATCGCCGAATGAGGCAGGTCACTTTAAATTGGGTTGACCAGATCGCCGAATGAGGTAGGTCATTTTAAAAGTTTATAAATTTATCTCAAAAGCTTATTATTTTACTATAGTTTATACAGCTGAGAATAACAACATTTGTTTAATGATCATACCATGCTGAATATAGTTTGTATATCTAAATATCCTTTTTATTTGAGAATATTTGAAATACAACTCCCATATGGATGTACTTCTGAACTGTATTTTCTAAGTGACAAATTTTAAAATATGAGTACATCCATATGTTGACTTAAGAGGTCATAGAAGGTATTATCTACTACTGAGTTGTCAAACTCGCTACACAATATTTCCACATTTTTCAGATAAGAATACAGAGTCTAATTGTACAGATAGGTGATCAGTTTGGTGGCATATTCTCTGGTTGAGTCTACGTTGTTTTCAAAGCTCACAGTTTTAAATTATATTGTGTTTGTATTCTAGAGTGTACTCTGAATGCTACAGACAGGATCCCTGCTTCTGTTGTTACTTTAACATATATAACTTGGTCTATATGATGTATATACACAAGATAACCTATATGTATCTATTTCTATGACAAAGAATAGTGTTATGCACGTTATGAAAAATATTTGATTGCAAAAAATAAAAAAATGTTTGTTTCACGTGCTAAAAAATTTGTGGCGTTACAAGTTGGTATCAGAGCATTTTGTTCCGCTATGGCTATCAGAGCAAAGGATTCTTTAGTAGGACCTTTAGTATGGATTTGAGCCGAACATATTTATACTTCTGGATTTAAATTTATACTGAGGGATTCTATAGGATTTAAATTTCCTTTCTATTTCAAGTTATTAAATTTCCTAGTATAAAGTTAATTAAATATTCTGACACCTTAATAGGTATCTATAGGTCAATTACCGCTTGAAAGTGAAAGGGATAGGTGTCCCAGACAATTTAAAGAATTGAGATAAATACCAAGAAATGATCATTTCTCAATATGATATCTATTTTACTCAATTGTCTAGATTTGGTAGACTTTGATGTAATATTAGAAATGGATTGGTTGACAACATGTCAGGCCATTTTATAATGTCATTCGAAGATGATTAAATTTAATATTCCTGGAGAATCTTCTTTCTTGATATAAGGAGACTATAGTGAGGTACCCAAAAATCTAATCTCTATTTTAGCCGCTTATAAGTTATTTCAAAATGGTACCAAGGATATTTGGCAGTAGTGGAAAATGTTGATGTAAAGTATACTAGTGTAAATCAAGTTTCAGTGGTTAGAGAATTTTTTGATGTAATTTCTGAGAAATTGTTAGGATTACCTCGAAACATAAAATAGAATTTGGTATTGATTTACTTCTTAAAACACAACTAGTGTCTATACCCCTATATAGAATGGTAACAACCTGAACTCTAGGAATTGAAGAATTAGTTGTAAGACTTGTTGGACAAGAGATTTATAGACCCTAGTACCCATTCTTGGAAAGTTCCAATACTATTTGTGAAAAACAAAATATGGATCTTCACAATTGTGTGTAGATTATAGACAGTTGAATAAGGTGATAGTGTGGAATAAATACTCATGACCTCGTATAGATGATCTGTTTGACCAGTTACAAGTTGCTCAATATTTTTTTTCAAAAATTTATTTAAGATATGAGTATCAATAATTGAGGATAAGGGAAGAGGATATTCGAAAAATTTCTTTTAGGACTCATTATGGGCATTATGAGTTCTTGGTGATGTCATTTAGTTTGACAAATACCTTAGCTGCATTCATAGACTTAATGAATAGAGTATTTAAACTATTCTTGAATAAATTTATTATTATCTTTATTAACGAAATACTAATATGTTTCGAGAGTACAAAGGATCCTAAGCAACATTTAAAGATAGTTTTTGTAACAACTCCATTTATGTAAATTTTTTTTTATTAAAAATACGATGAAATTATTACCTCGTTACAACTTAACTCAATATAACATTTATTTAATTTATACAATACTGAGTTTCCATACACAATATTATTTTACAAACTACACACCATTATTTTACAAACATTTGTACAAAAATACATATTAGTTCTAATCATCTATATCGACTACTTCCGGGGACACTGGTTCGGGTGGCACGTCCACCGGAATCTCAGTTACATCTACGACAGTTATATCTGAAATAACTGGAAGTTGCCCAAGGTAGGGCACCTCGATCCAACGTATAGAGATAATAAGTGTCATAGAGAATATCTGCATATTTATTATTCTGAACATGATATGGAAATATAGTGAGAATTAAATCCCAGTAAGTTCAACAATAAATCATAATTTATCATCAATATAGTTCATCATGTCATGTTCAGCTGTATAAACTACAGAAAATATCTTTAAGTCACATGAATGCACTTTATCATGCACATGAAAATTATACAGTTATGACATGTATGGTATGAATAACTATTTTTCGAGTTTCATATGATGGCTATCCACTTATTCTTACTTCAAGCTACCCCGGTCAGGGTGAGTATTCTCTACTTTTCGGTACGGGCTTATCTCGCTCCGTCCGACATGGCACACTTTCTCTTTCTTTTCTTATTAACATGATCATAACCGTTGGTAGGGCGTCCCCTACTGGTGCACCACACGGATTGCCATGTGACCGTGCTCATTTCTTTTCTTTTCACAATGATAGCCAAAAATATGCTTTCAATAACAAGTATGTTCATCAAAATATAACTATTACCATAAATCATTGGTAATCATGCCATGAACATAACCATTTAAAATATCACTTTATAAAACATTTCCATGTCAAAATTCCATACTAATACCTTGGTAACTGGATAGTAATTGTAGTCTGTAAACAGCGCACCAGAAAAGTTCCCAGGAAAGAGAGGTGGGTCACTAATGGACACGCTTAAGTACCATGTCTTTCCTTGCCAGAGCTTTCCTTAGACATGCACTTTTCACAAATCACAATTTTGTTTTCCAGTAACTAGAATAATTCTTTTCTGATGTGAAAATACTGCAACCACGGAGCATACTAAGATTTTTCAAATAAAACCGGCACTTTCAAAACTTCTTGTAAATTTATATGAGTACTAGGGTAAATTCCATGTTAAAAATTACACACTTAAAATGGTAGTAAGTTCATGCAATGGCAATGGCTATGGCTATACTAGTCATTTGTTAAGATTCATCTTCTTTTTAAAATACTAATTTTATTTCTTTATTTTCTTGATGCAGGTTTTCATCCTATCTAACCTTCTCTTACTAATCAGAGCATAACTCCCTCAATTTAACTTTGATGTAGGTGATCTTAGTGTCAATTTCAAGATAAAACAATTATCTAAAACTATTATGTTGAACATTGTAGTGAAATATTAAGAAATCAAGGTGATATTACTCCCTAAATGTACAGATTATTTCTTCTCGTGTAAGTTCTGACCTTTACTGACTAATTAGACCATATCTCCCAAATTTGAACTCCAAATTGAGTTATTCCAGTTGGTAAAAATCCATGAGCCCTATATCTATAATTGTTATCTTGGCGTACGATTTTAACTCCCTACAGAATATTTTTCAGAAATTCAAAAACTAAAGCTTTAATAACATATTCTGCATAAACATTTTCTGACCTCTGCTTACTAATCAGCTTATATCTACCTCAAATGGACTTCAAAATGAATGATTCCAGTGCCTAAAGATCCATGACACATTTATCTTTAATTCTTATGTTAATAATTTATTTTAATTCCTTACAGATACTTCTCAGAAATTAAAATACCGAAGCTATCCTAACATATTTTTCCCTGATGACCCATTTTCTGACCTTTGTCTACTAATCGGCTCATATCTCCCTCATATGGACTCCAAATTGAATGATTCCAGTGGCTAAAAATCCATGACATACATATCTTTAATTCTTATGTTAACCATTTATTTTAATTCCCTACCAATAATTCCCAGAAATTAAATTACCGAAGCTATCCTAACATATTCTTCCCTGATGATTCATTTTCTGACCTTTGACTACTAATCAGACCATAGCTACCTCATATGGACTCCAAATGGAATGATTCCAGTGGGTAAAAATCCATGACACATTTATCTTTAATTCTTATGTTAACCATTTATTTTAATTCCTTATAGATTGTTCCCAGAAATTAAAATACCGAAGCTTAAAATTCTGCCACCCATAGCCATAACCATGCAAAACTATCTACACCAACCTAAGTATTCAAACATACATCACATGCAAGATCAATATGTAACATGATATAGCAACATCATGACCAATCATAAAAGTTCTAAGATCAAAATCTCATACAAATATTATAAGTTTCAAAAGTTTTCTTCAAAAAGAAATATTGTTAAACTTACCTTTAGCTTTCTAAACTTCTCCTTCTTCTTCCTTCCTTTCTTCTTCTCTCTTCTCTCCTTTCCTCACTCTACCTTGCTTCTATTTCTCTCTCTTTCTCACTTGGACGAAATTAAAGTGTTGTAAGGGTGGGTTCTCTTATATAGACCACCAAATAAGTCACCTTTCATGATCATGGATCTACCTTATCACAATTAAGATACACTTTGTTGAATTTTTGGAAAACAAACAACTTATGTTCTTGTCTTCCTCTTCCTTAGTCAAGATATGCATAGGAAAAGGAGATTTGTATTTTGAAAATTATGATGATATGTTCTTAAGATAAGGGACAAGGTCCCTTTGATTTAGGGATTCATTTAATTTTTCTTTTGTCTTAATCAATTATGATAGGTTGCCTTTTTAAGTGGCAAATTTCTAGCCCTTCAATCTCCATTATTTGGTTGATATTATTTGTGTGGGCTATGAATGTTTTGTCCTAATACCATGTGTTATCATACCACTTGCTAAAATTATGAGTGAAGGATATAGATGTTTTTGTCCTAAAGCCTTGTATTATCATGCCACTTGCCTAAATGATGAATGTAGAATCACACCACTTGCTAAATTTTTGTCTTAATGCCATGTAACCTAATCTTTATTCTTATTATTATATCATCATCTAATTTATTTTATTTTATTTTTCCTCTTGGATTTGGGCTTATTCTTACCCATTATGGGCTTGTCCTACCCATTTTCTTTGCTTTGGATAAAATTCTTCCTTTCTTGGTGGGCTTGGTCACATTTTCATAATTTTTGGGCTATTGGTGAAATTACTATATCCTAGTCCAAGTCTATGTTTAATCTCTTGTTTAGGTTTTCCAATGGGCTTGCTAGAAACTTATGTGAAGTGGAAAAACTCTATATGAAGTGTCCATAGGTAAAAGCCCAATGTATGGGTAAAGATTTTAAACTTAGTAACTATAGTTCTTGAATTAGGAAAAATTACCCTAATTCAATGTTCTTTGAAATTTTAAGACCTTTACTTGTTTCTAAAAATTTATCTTCCTTATCCAAGAATTTTGCATCTCTTTAGTATGTTATTTCTAATTTCTTTCCTATTAGATTTTCCTTCTTTATTTGTTCTCTTAATGTTAGAAACATTTTCTATGCATATACATAAGGTGAAGAATTTCTAAGGATTATATTTCCTTAGATATCTAAAATATTGTCTAATAAATTTTATTTCCTTAATTAAATTTTTTATGTACCTTTATCAATAAAAGAAACGAAATTAAGGATGTTACAGTTTTACCAACTCTAAGGGAGTATGGTTGGCAAAGATGGTATCCAAGTAGATCTTAAGAAAGTAAAAGTGGTATAGCAATGGCTACGTTTACTACATTTAAAGACAAAGATCCAAATTCAATTTGCGTTTTCTACGGTTTTTTGTTGTCCATTCTATTTGAGTTGTAATTGGATCAGGTACATAAACATATGCTTGTAAAGCATCAATCAACTCCTCAGCATTTAAAGCTGAGATGAGAATTCGTCGTGTTGAGTGTGAAATGAACCTTTGTTCCACAGCTTGATCTAGAAAAGATAATAGACCATCAAAGAAGTTATTAACATTTAACAAACCTATCGGTTTGTGATGCATATTCAGTTGTGCCCAACAGCTGAGCATAACAATATTTGTTTAATGATCATACCGTGCTGAATATGGTTTGGATATCTGAATATCCTTTTATTTCAGAATACTTGAAATATAGGTCCCACATGGATGTACTTCTGAACTATATTTTCTAAGTGAAAAATTTTAAATATGAGTACATCCATATGCTGACCTAAGAGGTCATAGAAGGTATTATCTGCTCACTAAGTTGTCAAACTCTCTACACAATATTTCCACATTTTTTAGATAAGAATACGGAGTCTGATTCTGTAGATAGGTGATCAGTTTAGTGGCATATTCTCTGGACGAGTCTATGTTGTTTTCAAGGCTCACAATTTTGAATTATACTGTGTTTGTATTCTAGAGTGTACTTTGAATGCTACATGTAAGATCTCTGCTTCTATTATTACTTTAACATTTATAACTTAGTCTGTATAATGTATATACACGAGAGAACCTATATGTATCTATTTCTATGACAAAGAATAATGTTATGGATGTTATGAAAAATATTTGATTGTAGAAAATAAAAAAAATGTTTGTTTCACGTGCTCAAAAATTGGGGGCGTTACATTACATGTTGATCTTGCATGTGATGGATGTTTGAATGCATATATTGGTAGGGAAATTTTCTGCTGAAGGCATGGCTATAGGTGGAGAACTTTTGGGGATTTTTTTATTGTTGTGATGCATATTGGGATGTGGTAAAAATGGATGGTGTAGCATCCCTAATTTTGTTTCTTTTATTAATAAAGGTACATAAATATTTTGTTAAAGAAATAAAATTTATTAGACAATTTTTAAATATCTAAGAAAATATAATCCTTAGAAATTCTTCACCATATGTGTATGCATAGAAAATGTTTCTAACATTAAGGGAATAAGTAAAGAGAGAAAAATATACTAGAAAAAAATTTTGAATAACATACTAAAGTGAGGTGAAATTCTTGAATAAGGAAGATAAATTTTTGGGAAGTAAGTCAAGGTCTTAAAATTTCAAGAAGATTGGATTAGGGTAATTTTTCCTAATTCAAGAACTAGAGTTACTAAGTTTAACATATTCACCCATACATTGGGCTTTCACCTATGGACACTTCATATAGAGTTTTTCTACTTCACATAAGTTTCTAGCAAGCCCATTGGATAATGTAAGCAAGAAATAAAACATAGACTTGGACTAGGATATAGAAATTGGAGCGATAGCCTATAAATAATGAAAATGTAATCAAGCCCTCCATGAAAGGTAGAATTTCAGCCAAAGTAAAGAAAATGGGTAAGAATGAGCCCAAATCCAAGAGGAAAAAATAAGAATCATGTGAGGGAATAGTAGTGTAATAGTAATAAAGATTAGGTCACATGACATTTGGACAAAACATCTATATCCTACATTCATAATTTCAACAAGTAGGTAATACTACATGGTATTAGGACAAAACATCTATATGCTACATTCATAATTTCAACAAATAGGTAATAATACATGGCATTATGACAAAACACCCTTATCCTACACAAATAATTTCAACCAAGCAAGGGAGACTCAAGGGCTGGAAATTTGCCACCTAGAAAGGCAAAACTATCATACTTGATTAAGACAAAAGAAAAAGGAAATGAATCCCTAAATCAAAGGGACCTTGTCCCTTGTCTTAAGAACATTTTATCATAATTTTGAAAATACAAATCTCCTTTTGCTATGCATACCTTGAGTAAGGGAAACGAAGACAAGAACATAAGTTGCCTTCCCTAAAAAATAACCAAGTGCATCCTAATTATGATAATGTAAACCCATGATTATGAAAGTTGAACCACTTGATAGTTTATTTAAGTAAAACCCACCCTTATAACATTATAGTTTCGTTCAAATGAGGGAGAGGAAAAACATAAGAAAGGTAGAGTAAGGAAATGAGAGGAAAAGAGATGAAGGAAGAGGAAGGAGAAGTCTAGAGGAATAAGTACTCAAGGTAAGTTAGCTTAATCTCTACTTGAATCAATGTTTTCTCTTCATACTATGGGTTCAAAACTCACCCTCCTGCTCTTATTAAAGCTGCTAGAAAAGCTAAGGGAAGGGAGGAATCTTGCTACTTCCTTCAAGAGGAAACAAGAAAAAGAATTCAATAAGTGAGTTAGGCAGATATTTAGGTAGGTTTAACAATATCTCTTTTTGAGGAAAAGCTTTGAAATTTGTAACATTTATATAAGATTTTGATCTTGCAACTTTGACGAAATTTACAATATTTTCTACTTTGATGACTGGTCATGGATGTTGCTATATCATGTTACATGTTATCTTGCATATGATGAATGTTTTGAACATTTCGGTTGGTGTGGAAAGTTCTTAATAGGCATGGCTATGGGTGGCAAAATTTTAGGATTTTTATGCTGCTATTTTATATATTTGATTGTGGTGAAAAATTGATAGAAGATGATTTGATGTAAATTAGGAATAAAATTGAAGAGAACGTAATAAAATGATGAACTAAAACCTTAGGAAATGTTTAGTTAGGAAATTGGATTTTTGAGTAACCAGGGAACCTCCTGTTTTTGAAATTTTGGGAAGAATCAATTAGGAATTAAAAGAAACGGTTAACATAAAAAATGTAGACATATTTCTCTCGGATGTTTATCCATTGGAAAAACTTAATTTTGAGTCCCGATGAGGGAGACATGATCCGGTAAGTAAGTAGTGGTCAGAAACTAGCTAACTAAGGAATAATCGTTTAGGTACGCTTCTGTGTTTAAATTTTTGGGCAAAATCTATTGGAAATTAAAGGCAATTTTAACATAATAAATATAGATATATGTATCATAGATCTATAGGCTCTGAAATCAATTAATTTGGAGTCCATTTGAGGGAGATATAGCTCATTAATGAGTAGATGTCAGAATTAGTCTAGAATCCACGGTGGTAAATGTAAGAAATTTTTTTGGATTTGTAGGAATAATTAGTAAAGAATATGAAGAAATGATAAACATGAAAGTTGTATATAAGTGTCTTAGCATTTTATAGGCTTTGGAATCACCTCAATTCGAGTTTTTATGAGGGAGTTATGTTCCAATTAATAAGTAGAGGTCTGAACCTAACCGATATGAAATTAAATTGAATTTTAGGTTGTAGTAACATGACGATTACTTAAGACTTGACTAAAATGTTCAACATAAGGGTTTTAGAGGATTGTCTTATGTTTCAATTGACACCAAGATCACCTTAATTGGATTTAAAATGAGATTGTTATGCTCTATTTAGTGAGAGTGGAAATAATATTTAAAAAAGAAGAAGAATCTTATAAATAAAAATAGTAAATGACTAGTGTATGCCATAACCATTGCCATTTCATGAACTTCTTTCCATCTTAAGTGTGTAATTTTGACATGGAAATATTTTATAAAGTGATATTCAAAAATAATTATGTTCATGGCAATATGTATTTTACCATTGATTTTTGGTAATGATTATGCTTTGATGATAAATTATGGCATGTGAGTATAACGAACATACTTATTATTGAAATCATATTTTTGGCTATTCACTTGAAAAGAAAAGAAAAGAAAGAGATGAACATGGTCACATGGCGGTCCGTGTGGTGCACCAGTAAGGGACTCTCTACTCACAACTATGATTATGTTAATGAGAAAAGAAAAAGAAAGTGTGATATGTCAGACGGAGCGAGAAAAACTCGTACCGAAGAGTAGAAAGTACTCACCCTAACTAGGGTAGCTTAATATGAAAATAAGTTGGTAGCCATCATATGATATTCCTAAAATAGTTATTTGTCATTACTATATGATTTTTATGTACATAGATAAAGTGTATTCATGTGACCTAACCTATTTGCTATAGTTTATATAGATGAACGTGACATGATGATCTATATTGATGATAATTATGATTTATTATTGAACTTACTGGTATTTAATTCTCACTATATTTCCATATCATGTTCAGAGGACTAGATATGCATATATTCTCCTTGACTAGATTTTAGCATACGTTGGGTCGTGTTGGCTAAGATCCCGGTGAAGGTGCAACCACCCGCACCCATATCCCCGAAACTGGTCAATTTGGATGAATAAGATGTAGACATATGTGTGTTTGATATATGTACGAATGTTGTTAATTAATGATGTGTATTCAAACCCAAAATTGTATCAGTATTAATGATATACCATAAACTTTAATTATGCTTGGTTAATTTAATTGAATGTTATTATGAGTTAAATAGTTAGAAGTAAAGAGGTAATGAAATCATGGGATTTTAAAAATACATATATTTTGTATATATGTAAAAAATGGAGTTGTTATAGATGGAAGATGGTTAGGTTGGTAAATTAAGTATGGCCTTAAACACCTAGAGGAAGACCATGAAAAATTTATGTTAAGAAACACCCTTAGTGATGTATGATTTGATTTTTTTTTTCTTTTGAAGTGGATGATGTAATATATTAAATGTAGTAAGAAATATAATTAAATGTTGAGATCAATAATTCTAGGGTTCGGTGGAAATTTGGGAGAATAATGGAAGAGGACTTAATAAAAGGATGAACTAGAACTTTAGGAAAGGCTAGGCTAAGAAAACTGGATTCCAAAGTAACTAGGGAAGTTTCTATTTTAATTCTAACCACTTAACTCGTAATAATAATCACTTTAACCAAGCATAATTGTTATTAACAGTGATACAATACCGAGTTTCCATACACACTATTATTTTACAAACTACACACCATTATTTTACAAACATTTGTACAAAAATACATATTAGCTCTAATCATCTATGTCGACTACTTCCGGGGACACTAGTGCGGGTGGCACGTCCACCGAAATCTCGGTCACATCTACGACAGGTACATCTGAAATAACTGGAAGTTGCCCAACGTAGGGCACCTCAATCCAACGTACAGAAATAATAAGTGTCATAGAGAAAATCTGCATATTTATTCTTCTGAACATGATATGGAAATATAGTGAGAATTAAATCCCAGTAAGTTCAACAATAAATCATAATTTACCATCAATATAGTTCATCATGTCATGTTCAGTTGTATAAACTATAGAAAATATCTTGGTCACATGAATGCATTATATCTATGCACATAAGAATTATACAATAATGATATGTATGACAGGATTAATTATTTTCAGAATATCATATGATGGACATCAACTTATTCTCATTTCAAGCTACCCCGATCAGGGTGAGTATCCTCTACTCTCCGGTACGGGCTTTTCTCGCTCCGTCCGGCATGGCCCACTTTCTCTTTCTTTTCTCATTAACATGATCATAACCGTTGGTAGGGCATCGCCTACTGGTGCACCACATGGATTGCCATGTGACCGTGCTCATTTCTTTTCTATTCACAATGATAGCCAAGAATATGCTTTCAATAACAAGTATGTTCATCAAAATATAACTATTACCATAAATTATTGGTAATCATGCCATGAACATAACCATTTCAAATATCACTTTATAAAATATTTCTATGTCAGAATTTTACACTTAAGATGGTAAGAAGTTCATACAATGGCAATGGCTATGGCATATACTAGTCATTTATAAGATTCGTCTTCTTTTTTTAAATATTAATTTTATTTCTTTATTTTTTTGATGTAGGTTTTCATCATATCTAACCTTCTCTTACAAATTAGAGTATAACTCCCACATTTTATCTCCGATGTAGGAGATCTTGGTGTCAATTTCAAAATAAAACAATTATCTAAAACTATTATGTTGAACATTGTAGCAAAATAGTAAGAAATCAAGGTGATATTACTCCCTAAATGTACAGGTTATTTCTTCTCGGATAGGTTTTGACCTCTACCTACTAATAGAACCATATCTACCTCATATAGACTCCAACTTGAGTGATTCCAGTGGCTAAAAATCCATGACACACATATCTATAATTCTTATGTTAACCATTTATTTCAGATCAACACAGATAATTCCCAGAAATTAAAATATAGAAACTATCCTAACATATTCTTCCCTGATGAACCATTTTCTGAACTTTGACTAATAATCAGCTCATATCTTGCTCATATGGACTCCAAATTGAATGATTCCAGTGGCTAAAAATCCATGACACAAATAGCTATAATTCTTATGTTAAACATTTATCTTAATTCCATACAGATAATTTCCAGAAATTAAAATACAGAAGCTATCCTAACATATTTTTCCCTGATGAACCATTTTCTGACCTTTGATTAGTAATCGGACCATATCAACCTCATATATACTCCAAATTGAATTATTCTAGTGGCTACAAATCCGTGACACATATATCTTTAATTCTTATGTTAACCATTTATTTTAATTCCATACAGATAATACCCAAAAATTAAAATATAGAAGCTATCCTAATATATTCTTCCCTGATGAACCATTTTCTGACCTTTGATTACTAATCGGAACATATCTACCTCATATGGACTTCAAATTGAATGATTCCAGTGGCTAAAAATCTGTGACACATATATCTTTAATTCTTATGTTAACCATTAATTTTAATTCCCAACAGATAATTTCCAGAAATCAAAACACAAAAGCTATCCTAACATATTCTTCCCTGATGAACCATTTTCTAACCTTTAATTACTAATCAGACCATATCTACCTCATATGGACTCCAAATTGAATGATTCCAGTGGCTCAAAATACGTGACACATATATCTTTAATTCTTATGTTAACCATTTATTTTAATTCCCTACAGATAATTCCCAGAAATTAAAACACAGAAGCTATCCTAACATATTCTTCCCTGATGAACCATTTTCTGACCTTTGCTAACTAATTAGACAATATCTACCCCATATGGACTCCCAATTGAATGATTCCAGTGGCTGTAAATCCATGACACACATAGCTATAATTCTTATGTTAACCATTTATTTTAATTCCGTACAGATAATTCCCAAAAATTAAAATACATAAGCAATCCTAACATATTTTTTCCTAATGAACCATTTTCTGACCTTTGATTACGAATCAGACCATATCTACCTCATATGGACTCTAAATTGAATGATTCCAGTGGCTCAAAATCTGTGACACATATATCTTTAAATCTTATGTTAACGATTTATTTTAATTCCCTACAGATAATTCCCAGAAATTAAAACAAAGAAGCTATCCTAACATATTCTTCCTTAGTCAAGATATGCATAGGAAAAGGAGATTTGTATTTTGAAAATTATGATGATATGTTCTTAAGATAAGGGACAAGGTCCCTTTGATTTAGGGATTCATTTCCATTTACTTTTGTCTTAAACAAGTATGATAGGTTTGCCTTTTTAGGTGGCAAATTTCTAGCCCTTGAATCTCCATTATTTGGTTGATATTATTTGTGTGGGATAGGAATGTTTTGTTCTAATGCCATGTATTATCATACCACTTACTGGAATTATGAGTGTAGGATATAGATGTTTTTGTCCTAAAGCCTTGTATTATCATGCCACTTGCCAAAATTATGAATGTAGAATCACACCACTTGCTAAATTTTTGTCTTAATGCCATGTAACCTAATCTTTATTATTATTACATTATTATATCATCACCTAATTTATTTTATTTTATTTTTCCTCTTGGATTTGGGCTTATTCCTACCCATTTTCTTTGCTTTGGATAAAATTCTACCTTTCTTGGAGGGCTTGGTCACATTTTCATAATTTTTGGGCTATCGGTCCAATTACTATATCCTAGTCCAGGTCTATGTTTTATTTCTTGCTTAGGTTATCCAATGGGCATGCTAGAAACTTATATGAAGTGTCCATAGGTAAAAGCCCAATGTATGGGTAAAGATTTTAAACTTAGTAACTCTAGTTCTTGAATTAGGAAAAATTACCCTAATCCAATGTTCTTGAAATTTTATGACTTTTACTTGTTTCTAAAAATTTATCTTCATTATCCAAGAATTTTGCATCTCTTTAGTATGTTATTTCTAATTGTTTTTCCTATTAGGTTTTCCCTCTTTATTTGTTCTCTTAATGTTAGAAACATTTTCTATGCATATACATAAGGTGAATAATTTCTAAGGTTTATATTTCCTTAGATATCTAAAATATTGTCTAATAAATTTTATTTCCTTAATTAATTATTTATGTACTTTTATCAATAAAAGAAACGAAATTAGGGATGTTACAGTTAGGAATTAAAAGAAATGGTTAACATGAAAATTTTAGATATCTCATATTTTTAGCCACTGGAATCACCCAAGTTAGAGGTCAAATGAGGGAGATATGGTCCGATTAGTAAGCAGTGGTCAGAAAATGGTTAACAAGGGAAGAATCTGCTAGGTAAGCTTTTGTGTTTAAATTTGTAGGAAAAATCTATAGGGAACTAAAAGAAATCCTTAACATTAAAAATAAATATATATGTCTCGCGAATATTTAGCCACTGGAATCATTCAATTTGGAATCTATATTTGGAAGATATGGTTAGATTAGTAAGTAGTGGTCATAAACTAGTTAACCAGGAAAGAATCTGTTAGGTAAGCTTTTGTGTTTGAATTTCTAGGAAGAATTTGTAGGGAATGACAAGAAATAGTTAACATGACAAATATGGATATATGACTCACAAATTTTTAGCAACGAGAGTCGCTCAATTTAGAGTCCATAGGAGGGAGATATTCTCATATTAGTAAGTAGAAGTTAGAACCTACCCGAAAAGAAATAACTTTGAATTTGAAGAAGTATCACTAAAATATTTAACATAAGAGTTTTAGAGGTTTGTCTTAGCGTTAAATGAACACCTTGATCACCTTAATCAAAGTTAAAATGAGGGAGTTATGCTTTGGTTAGTAAGAGATGAAAATAATATTTAAGAAAAAAGAAGAATCTTATAAATAGAAATAATAAAAGACTAGTGTATGCTCTAGCCATTGCTATTGTATGAACTCCTTACCATCTTAAGTGTGTAATTTCGACATGGAAATATTTTATAGAGTGATATTCCAAACCCAGGCTCATTCGGTGGGTGGTTTTGCTTCAAGAATTCAATCTTGAGATTAGAGGTAGGAAGGGAACTGAAAATCAAGTGGCAGACCATCTCTCCAGGTTGGAAGGGCACAGCTCCAGAGCAGGTGACATTAATGAAAGATTCCCATATGAGCAACTCTATCTCCTGTCTCAAGATGATGTGCCATGGTATGCTGATTATGTAAATTACCTTGTGAGTGGAATGCTCCTACCAGACCTGACGTGGCAGCAGAAGAAAATTTTTTTGCATGAAGTAAACTCATACTACTAGGATGAACCATATCTTTACAAGCAATGTGCTGATCAGATGATACAGAGGTGTATACCCAGTGAAGAGATGGAGCAAATCTTGTAGCAATGCCATGCTTCCCCTTATGGAGGTCATTTTGGAGGAGTTAGAACTGCAAACAAGGTGTTGCAGGTAGGGTTCTATTGGCCATCCCTATTCAAGGACTCCCACTCCTTTGCAAAGCAATGTGACCGGTGTTAGAGGACAGGGAACATATCTCATAGACATGAAATGCCACTGATCAACATCTTAGAGGTGGAATTATTTGAGGAATAGATTTCATGGGACCATTTCCCTCAAGTTTTAGCAATCAATACATCCTTGTAGCTGTAGACTATGTCTCAAAGTGGGTGAAAGCCAGTGCATCCCAGACTAATGAAGCCAGAGTCGTGACCAAATTTCTGAAGAGAAACATCTTCACAAGGTTTGGAAACCCCAGAGCCATCATCAGCGATGGAGGGACCCATTTCTGCAATCGACAGTTCAAGGCACTACTTGCCAAATATGGAGTCAGACACAAGGTAGCAACCCCCTATCACCCACAAACGAGTGGGCAGGCTGAAGTCTCCAACAGAGAGATTAAGAGAATCTTGGAAAAAATAGTAGGTCCTACAAGGAAGGATTGGTCCTTAAAGTTGGATGAAGCACTTTGGGCATATAGAACAGCTTATAAGACACCTTTGGGCATGTCACCTTATAGGTTGGTATTCGAGAAGGCATGTCATCTACCAGTAGAGTTGGAACATCGAGCATATTGGGCAGTGAAGAAGATAAACTGGAACCTGGAAGCTGCGGGTGAGAAGAGGATGCTGCAGTTAAATGAGCTGGATGAATTTCGTGGTCAGGCCTATGAGAATGCCAAACTATACAAGGAGAAAGCAAAGCAATGGTATGACAAGAAGATACAACCTAGGAGCTTCGAAGTGGGACAGAGAGTACTACTATACAACTCCAGGCTGACCTTGTTTCCTGGGAAGTTGAAATCACGTTGGTCTGGTCCCTTTCGCATAAGCAAGGTCTTCCCATTTGGGACTATTGAATTGGAAGAAGAAAAGGAAGGGAGGACATTCAGGGTTAATGGACAAAGAGTCAAGCACTATCTGGGGGTAATGTGAATAGACAGCACACCTCCATTCAGCTGCAAGAGGAATGAACAGGAGGGAAGTTAGGCTGAAGACTATAAAACAAGCGCTCATGGGAGGCAACCCATGTTTAAATTTGTTGTTTGAATTAATAGTTTTAAGATAGTTTAAATCATGAGTCTAATAGCTTTTGTGTTTGTTGCGCAGGATAGGACTCATAGAAGTTGTAGAACCAGTTTTTGTTTTGCTGCAGCAACTCTATACTAAAGATAGTCCCTGCTTTGCTACAACAGGATTAATAACAAGCGCTCTCTGCTGCAGCAAAAATCCTAGGCAACCCAGTTTTGCTGCAACATTGCTGCAGCAATGTAGTCAGCTCTAAATCAAGGGTTTCCCCTTTTCTGCGGTTCTAAAAAAAAGTGGGCAGGAAAACGGGCAGAAGGCCATAAGACACCCACGGTCTTAAATCTCTACAACTTCCAACCCAGTTCACCCTCAAGTTAAGGCACCCACGTTTTCACCTCTTTAACTCCCCTTCTCACTTCACCTCTCCTAAGTTCTCAAGCCCTACAACCTCCTCACCTCCTTCGTTCTCGAAAGCTCTACCTCCAAACCCTTGAACCAATCATGCCGAGAATCAAGACAGTGGCTAGGAAGGCAAGCAAGGTGAAGAAATTCAACTCTGAGGAAAATTGGAAGAAGCACGACGAAGAGATTGTGCCCAGAAACTTCTGTGCCGAGAAAGGGTTCACCTTCACCTCCGCTGAAGATTTGGGGATGCCAATGTACGTTGGCACGGTGGTAAAGCAGAGGGCTTGGGAAAATTTTGCAAGCCACCCGCAAACAGCACTCATTCCTTTGGTTCGGGAATTCTATGCAAACTTCTCACCAGAAATTGAGAAATGGGTGACAGTTCAGGAGACAACAGTGTGTTTTGACCAAGCTTCAATCAACAAGGCCTACAATCTACCAGACGAAGAGGACAAGTATGAGGACTATCTACATAGTTTGCGGGACGAAGACTGGGAAGCAATGCTCACCCGAGTGTGCCTTCCTGGCACCACTTGGGATACATCTCCCTAGGGCTCTACCACAGTCAATCGGATCTCCTGGTGCCAGCAGTGAAGGTCTGGTATCATTTTCTCAAGACCCGTCTTATACCTTCCACCCATTGGCAGACTGTGAGCTGAGACAGAGTAGCAATGGTGGACGCCCTCATACTCAGCATACCACTTAATGTTGGCCGCATCATCAGTGGCCAAATCCAAGCATGCGCCAGCCGCAAAAAGGGTAGCCTACTTTTTCCTTCCCTCATCACCATCCTGTGCAAGAATCGTGGAGTACCAGTCTTCATTGATGAAGTCTTGAAGGACACCAACCCTATCACACCCACCACCATTGCTCGGATTGTCCTGGAGAAAGCGGCCCCACATCCCCCTGCTGCCTCTCGAGACCCTCCACAAGCTGTTGGACCATCTACTTCTTCCTCTGCCCCTCAGCCAGCTGACCAGACCCTTCAGCATATTCTACAGCAATAAGCTACAATCCTCAGACAATAAGCATAGCTGCTGCAGCATCAGCAGACCTTTTGGCAATATCAACAGAAGAGGGACTTCGCCCTCCACACCACTTTGGAGTAGAACTTTAAGCAATTCTTCCCATTCCTGAAGTTTCCAACTGACCTGCTCCATGCCACTTTCGAGGAGTCAGCCCCATCACCTGAACCATAGACAGAGCAACACAAGGACTCTGAAGGATCCTCCTCCAGCAAGGAGCCCCATCCAGAACCCCACCAAACACCAGAGGGAACTGAGTCCTCTGATGACGATAAGCCCATTGCAAAATGGGCAGCAATGTTGTGCAAAGGAAAGGCCCCACAGCAATCAACACAGTGGAGGAGTGGGCTTAGAAGTTCATCAAGGTCTTCTGGGGCTCAATGACCCTAGGGTGCTGCAGCATACCTGCTAGCACCCTCAGGAAGTTCCCTCAACCCTTATTCCTTCTCTGCTGTATTAGGAATTCCTTTGTTTTTGCTTCTGTTTTTTGTTGTCTTTTGTTTTATGGCCATTGCATCAGCAGTGAGGACACTGCTTAATTTAAAGTTTGGGGGGGTGTGATATAATGTCTGCTGGGAATAATATTGTTGTGGTACTTTTGTGTTTTGTTCATTGATGTGGTACCTGCTGAAGCATTGATTTTATGTTCATTGCTGTAGTATTGTTGGAGCAAATGTTAGGATAGACTTGTTTGTTTATTTGTGTTCTGTTTGTCGGAGTGCTGATATTTGTATTCTTGCCTGACTGAATTAAATGAAACTGCAGTGTTACTGGTTGAGATTATCTAATTTAGATGTGTATTTCCATTCACCATACACCAAAAAAAAAGTCTGCATATTGCATAGCCTACTGATAGTTATGGGATACTCCATGAGGAGGATTGGGTAGTTCGCTAGAAATCAGTATAGGAGACCTACAACCTCACCCAATCACACAGAACCCTCTTCAAATAAGCACAGGATTATGGGCAGTTTGCCAAAGAAAAATTTGGTGATCTTTCAGAAATTGGAACTAAGTCTTAGAGCTAGTATTGAGAGCTCTCTGTAGAATTATAAAAGAGGCAGACGCATAAGGGTAAAAAAGGCTTAAGTTTGGGGGGGAAGTAGGAAATAAAGAGAAAAATATGGACACTCTAATACTTTGTAGTTCCTTAGTAACTAGGGGTATGCATGAGCCCCATGTGTGCCTTTGCGTAAAACAGGGACATAGAGTGGACACTCCAATGCTTTGTAGTTCCTTAGTAACCAGAGGTATCCATGAGCCCCATGTGTGCCTTTGTGTAAAACAGGGATATAGAGTATGAGTGGGAAGCGGTTTAAGGGTGATAAGGCTGAGTAACCGGGTGCCTGCATTGAACATGTTGGCATTCGCGTCAAAAAGCTGTAATGACCTCTGCTAGAATAAGATCTATGCCAAAAAAAGACAATAAAGAAAGAAAATCAGTGAGCTGCCACCCCCTCCCACATTTGCTGCCCTGTCTGCACCTATGATGCATGTCAGCTTAACCTAGGAAGCTTGATATACTAGCATGAAAGTCTTAGGAACTCTGGTTGTTTTTTACGCAAGTAGCTCTTAGGGAAACTGTCCATGTCACACACACAACTTCAAAGAAGTTTTTTTTGATGTGATTGGGAAAAAGGTTTGTGGTGTCTTGTATATGGAAGAAATCCTGAGAGTTGAGAGCTATCAGCAGAACTATGGATTCATGCATGAGAAAAGTCTGGAATTTCCGGGTGGTAGGATTGTAGTGAATAGAGTAGGATGCTTGGGGACAAGCAATCCTTTAAGTTTGGGGGGATTTGATAACTACATTTCATTATAGTTTCTATGTGCTGTCCATGTTTGTTTACTGAATTTTCCTGGTGTTTTAAGCACTCTTACCCCCCTGATTTAATTAAATAGGATGACTTTTCTGGATATAACGTTAGCTACCTCATTGCTGCAGCATTTCAGTAAGCATATATAGCAATGATAGCAAAACCCTGGGTAATAGTCGGTAAGCTGCTCCCTCTTTCCTGCAATACGCTGATACTATTTGATATGGTGTAGGTGGCAGAGCTGCGCAGCAGGAACAACCACCATTGAGCAGGGGAGAACAACAGGGACACTATAGGCTGCTGGTACAGGACTGCCTCCACTACTGAAAGTGGAGAGGAAAAAGCTGCACAACAAGGGCTCCGGCTGCAGAGCAGAAGGAATGTCAGCAACCCATGGCACTTTACTAGGACCAAAAGGGCTGTCTATAAAAGGCCATAAAGAAGCTATTGTGGAGAGCCCACTGGGGAGGAAGAGGAAAGAATTGGGGAGAAAAGAACACCATAGCCTAGAGTGCTGCTAACACCGGGAGGTGCAGCATGAAGCGATAGTGCGTTACTTTAGAAAGGAATTTTGATCACTATTATTGTTTTACTGTTTTATCAAAAAGAAAGAACTACATTTTGTAATTTAGTTTTTATCTCTTAGAATGCATACTAGTGTTTTTGGGATTTTTGTAACCAGTGTACCCATGAGGCTTGGTTAGTTTCCAGATGGGGTTGAACAAGGGTTGTAATGAACTGAGCACATTTTTATTGTTAATCCATTTTGTTACAATTGTTGTTCGCCATTCAATTGCGTTTCCTGTTAGTTTTTCTTTTCTTAATAACGGAAGTTTGGAGGAAGAAAACCAAGGCCACCATTCACCTGGAAGGGTAATGGAGGCTGCGAAAAAGCTAAATGTAAAGGGGTTACCTCATGTAGGGATATATGGGTGCTCCATTAGTCCCATAATGAACTTCATGCACAATTTGGAGGTGAGGACTGATGCAGGAATGCGTGTCTGAACCTTGGAATTGTAAGGGATGGCAGTTTGGGAAGACTCCATTCAGGACTGAATTTGGCACTCGGAACAATTGTTGCAGCAAAGCCTAGAGCATATATGAGTGCTGTAGTCCATGACAACCCTAAGCAACCCCAATTCTCCCAAAATAGTTTTCTCTTTTATTTCCTATTACCCTTTATTTTAGTTATAGTTAAAGTCAGTCAACCCACTTCTATTCCAATTTTGTGAAACATCTTAACGTTGCTACAACATTCATATAGCAAGAGTCTCTAAACAGTTTTAGTTCACTCCTCATGGGACGATACTCACTCATCACTCTATTACTTGGTCACGACACGTGCACTTGCGTTCTGACAGTGTGTTCACCTTTGTTTGAATCACACAACCAACACAAATTTTTTAGAAAAATAGTTCACATTCCATTCCTTAAAATATCTCAAATTATTTCACTAAAATATAAGCACTGACCATACATCATACATACGGCATCTTGGTCACACGGACCCATAACATCATCGTCTACTTACCCAATGCAGTCAAATACGACCATACTTGCAAAGGGCTATGCATCTCCTATTATTGGCCAATCGTGAGGGAAATGGGGCTTACTTGGCACCCTTTTGTGCACCAACTTAATTTTTGAGAATGCATACATAACATATCTTTAGACCATGATTCATCATAGCATAAAAGTCAGGCAACCAGTGAAATTTGATAAATTCAAGTTCATAAACATAAAGAGTGTTTTAAGGAAGGGCTAGCTACCAAATTTTTTTAAAAAAATAGTAGAAATTCCATTCCTTAAAACATCTTATATTATTTCACTGAAACATAAGCACTAACCATACATACATACGACATCTTGGTCACACTAGGGACCCATAACATTATGGTCTACTTACCCAGTGTAGTCAAATACGGCCATACCTGCAAAGGGCTATGCATCTCCTATTATTGGCCAATCGTGAGGGAAATGAGGTTTACTTGGCACCCTTTTGTGCACCCCCTTAATTCTTGAGAATGCATACATAACATATCTTTAGACCATCATTCATCATAGCATAAAAGTCAGGCAATCAGTGAAAATTCATAATTTCAAGTTCATAAGCATAAAGAGGTGTTTTAAGGAAAAGCTAGCTACCTCAATTCCAGCATAATCACTTCCTTTCCAAGGTTGCCAATGTTAGTACCAGCAACTAAAACTAAAACATATAAGAGTTCTTGGTTAATGTATTCATATTAGTACCTAAAGTCATAAATCTCTAGTTTAAAATCTTTTGCTCCTCAAAACAAAACTATGATTTTGTTGAGAATTGGGGTTATTATTAAATATGACAAAAGTCCTCTAAAACTCCTAAAATTTTGTATTGTGGCACATTTACATGTTTTTTGTGTTTCATAATTCTCTCAGCTCTTAAATCTTCCATTCAACCCCAAACACTACCTCCATAATCAGAACTTTGCAGATTAGTTTCAGTTCCATTTCTATTCTATTTTGCATTTATTTGGGTTAGTTAAAATTCTTCAAAATTCATGATATTTTTTATCAAGTATCCTAGATATGTTATATAATCACCATAAAAATTTCAAGTAATAAATAATTCATTTGACCCCTCGAATAACCCATGGTTTAAAGCTGTCCCCTATTATGGCCTGTTCTGCCTCATTTCCTGCCCTACCAAATTTCTAAATTTTATTATGTGCCTTAACCTGCCAAGAATTTTCTAAAATTTGGTGAGATTCGTAACTAGGATTCCTCTAATGTTTCATAAAATTTTCATACAAAAATTCAACATCTAACCCCTTCAATATTTTTTCTTCCCATCAACAATCTAAGCTGTCCAGCAAATTGTCCTCAACACTGATTTAATTACAAAAGACCCAGTGGTAGGTTCTCAAAAGTCACAAAACTTTCCAGAATCGATTATGAACATCTTAAGACACTTCTCACAAAAAATTACAGAATTTAAAGGCCATTTACTAAATTTACTAAGCCAATATTTTCGGGCACAAAAATGTTTCTATTTTCTCAACCTAACCCTTCTATGCTCTATGACCGTTACTCACTAATCAGACCCTAAATCACTCATATGGACTCGAAGTTTTATGATTCCTTTGGCTATGTGACCATTAGAACTTTATCGACAACTTTCATGTTAAACACAACTTCATATTCCTTATGGATTACTCCCAAATATTCGAAAACAGAAGTTATTCTTCACCAGCCTAGATTCCAAACCCGATTCTGACCTCTCATCACTCCATGGACTATAACTCTCTCATTTTAAGTCCGATTGATGTGATTCCAAATGATATGCAAATTTACGACATAGGGCTACAACGTATATCTTGAAAATGTTTTCATATTTAAGATAGAAAGTCGTCCATTCAGGGCTAAAAATTAACCTAATAAACTCAAAACTGGATTTTTATAAGAAGCTAGACTTACCTTATGTAAACCTACTCTTATGGATCTCAATTTGTAGACTCTTTCTCTTCTTGGTTTCCTTTGCAACTCAGGCACATTTCTTGCACCAAATATGGGGTGATCAAGGGTTCAAACGTCAGCACTCACTCTCACTCTCACTGCCTTATGGTGAGGGAAGGAAACTCTCCATTCTTTTCTCTGGTTCTTCCACTCTCTTCCTCCTCTCTTAACCTCCTTCTTCTTCCTGGCTACTCTCTCCCTCTTCCTTCCTCTTGCCTCTTGAGTTTTTGGTTACTTCCCTCACTCATTTTTCCTGCTGGCGTGAGGCAAGGATATGTGTTTTTTACTGCACCATTTCTGAATGAAAGGAGGTGGCTGCCATGGTTGCAGGGATGCCCAGGTTTCTGTAGGGCAGAGAGCAGGTTTTTTACTGCCTCTCCACGTAGGTGCATGCATTATAATATGCTCAGTGGGGGAGTGGGTGTATAACACATAAAAGGAAGACAAGCTACCACATACTTGCATGCATGGATGTTTCTGGTTGTATGGGCGTGAAACTGCAGCTTTCTTGGAGCAGATGGGAGCGCGAATCCTGCAGGTGGGGTGTGCGTTTCTGCTGTAGTGGGTGGGTGTGTTTCTGTTGGGTTTATAGGGCAAACATGTGACGTTTTTTTCTTGGTTTAGGAGCAAATGTACCATGAGGATGCTGCCATGCGGGTGTGTCTTTTTTCTGCTCGATGTGTGTAACATCCCGTAATTTTTAGATATTTTCCTTAGAAATTCTTCACCTTACATATATGCATAGAAATGTTCTAATATTAATGGAATAGGTAAAGAAAGAAAACTTAAGAGGAAATATTATAAATAAATATGTTAAAGAAAGGTGAAATTCTTAGGTAAAGAAAGATAAATTTTTGTGAAGTAAGTAAAGGTCTTAAAATTTCAAGAAGATCGGATTAGCGTAATTTTTCTTAATTTAAGAGCAAAAGTTACTGAGTTTAGTATCTCCACCCGTAATTGGGCTTTAACCTATAGACACTTCATATAGAGTTTTTCTACTTCACATGAATTTTTAGCAAGCCAATAGGATAGGCCAAGGAAGAAATAAAACATAGACTTGGAGTAGGATATAGAAATTGGACCGGTAGCCCAAAAATCATGAAAATGTGACGAAGCCCATTATGAAAGGAAGAATTTTAACCAAAGTAAGGAAAATGGGCAAGAATGAGCCCAAACCCAAGAGGAAAAATAAAAATAAAAATAAAAATAAAATTAAAGTGATGAAATATTAGTGTAATCAAGATTAAGTGACATGGCATTAAGACAAAAATTTGGCAAGTGGTGTGATTCTACATTCATCATTTTGACAAGTGGCATAATAATACAAGGCTTTAGGACAAAAACATCTATATCCTACATTCATAACTTTAGCAAGTGGGTAATAATACATAGCATTATGACAAAACATCATTATCCTACACAAATAATTTTAGTTAAGTAAGGAAAATTCAAGGGCTAGAAATTTGCCACTTAAAAAGGCAAATCTATCATACTTGATTAAGACAAAAGAAAAAGGAAATGAATCCCTAAATCAAAGGGATCTTGCCCCATATCATGAGAACATATCATCATAATTTTCAAAATACAAATCTCCTTTTTCTATGCATATCTTGACTAAGGAAGAGGAAGACAAGAACATAAGTTGTTTGTTTTCCAAAAATTCAACAAAGTGTATCCAAATTGTGATAAGGTAGACCCATGATCATGAAAGGTGAATTATTTGGTGGTCTATATAAGAAAACTCACCCTTACAACATTAGAATTTCGTCCAAGTGAGGGAGCGCAAAAATAGAAGCAAGGTAGTGTGAGGAAAGGAGAGGAAGAAAGGAAGAAAGATGAAGGAGAAGTCTAGGGGACTAAGTGCTCCAGGTAAGTTTAACAATATTTCTTTTTGAAGAAAACCTTTGAAACTCATAATATTTATATGAGATTTTGATCTTAGAACTTTGATGATTGGTCATGGATGTTGCTATATCATGTTTCATATTGATCTTGCATGTGATGTATGTTTGAATACTTAGGTTGGTGTAGATAGTTCTGCATGGGTATGGCTAAGGTTGACAGAATTGTATGCTTCGGTATTTTAATTTCTGGGAACAATCTATAAGGAATTAAAATAAATGGTTAACATAAGAATTAAAGATATATGTGTCACGGATTTTCACCCACTGGAATCATTCCATTTGGTGTCCATATGAGGTAGCTATGGTCTGATTAGTAGTCAAAGGTCAGAAAATGAATCATCAGGGAAGAATATGTTAGGATAGCTTCAGTAATTTAATTTCTGGGAATTATTGGTAGGGAATTGAAATAAATGGTTAACATAAGAATTAAATATATGTGTGTCATGGATTTTTAGCCACTGTAATCATTCAATTTGGAGTTCACATGTGGTAGATATGGTCCGATTAGTAAGCCAAGGTCAGAAAATGGTTCATCAGGGAAGATTATGTTAGGACATCTTTTGTATTTTAATTGCTGGGAATTATATGTATGGAAGTAAAATAAATGGTTAACATGAAAGTTATATATCTATGTCTCATGGAAATATACCCACTGGAATTATGCAATTTGGAGTTCATATGTGGTAGATATGATCCGATTAGTAAGCAGAGGTCAGAAAATGTTTATTCAGGGAAGAGTATGTTATTAATGTTTTAGTTTTTGAATTTCTGGGAATATTATGTAGGGAATTAAAATAGTGCGCCAACATAACAATTATAGATATATGGCTCATGGATTTTTACCAACTGGAATAACGCAATTTAGAGTTCCAATTTTGGAGATATGGTATAATTAGTCAGTAAAGGTCAGAACCTATCCGAGAGGAACTATCCTGTACTTTGAGGGAGTAATATCACCTTCGTTTCTTAATTTTTCACTACAATGTTCAACATAATAGTTTTAGATAATTGTTTTATCTTGATATGGACACCAAGATCACCTACACCAGAGTTAAATTGAGGGAGTGATGCTCTGATTAGTAAGAGAAGGTTAGATAGGAAGAAAATAAAGAAATAAAATTAGTATTTAAAAAAAAAGATGAATCTTAATAAATGACTAGTATAGCCATAGCCATTGCCATTGTATGAACTTCTTACCATCTTAAGTATGAAATTTTGACATGGAAATATTTTATAAAGTGATATTTGAAATGGTTATGTTCATGGCATGATTACCAATGATTTATGGTAATAGTTATATTTTGATGAACATACTTGTTATTGAAAGCATATTTTTGGCTATCATTGTGAAAAGAAAAGAAATAAGCACGGTCACATGGCAATCCGTGTGGTGCACCAGTAGGGGACGCCCTACCAACGGTTATGATCATGATAATGAGAAAAGAAAGAGAAAGTGGGCCATGTCGGACGGATTGAGAAAAGCCCGTACCGGAGAGTAGAGGATACTCACCCTGACCGGGGTAGCTTGAAATGAGAATAAGTTGATGGCCATCATATGATATTTTGAAAATAGTTAATCCTGTCATACATATCATTACAGTATGATTCTTATGTGCATAGATATAATGCATTCATGTGACCAAAGATATTTTCTGTAGTTTATACAGCTGAACATGAAGTGATGAGCTTTACTGATGATAATTTATTGTTGAATTTACTGGGATTTAATTCTCACTATATTTCCATATCATGTTCAGAAAATTATTTATGCAGCTTTTGTTTCTAAGGCTCTGGCTTTTAGTGCACATTGGATCGAGTTACTTTATGTTGGGAAGATTTCAGAATCAAATAAGATGTTTATGGTCCAATTGGCTCAGATCCCGGTGAAGTTGCAACCACCCGCACCTGTATCTCCGGAATTGGTCAACCAAAATAAACAAGATGTAAATATCTATCTGTTTGATATGTTATACGTATGTTTTGATTAATGACATGTTTGTGAACTCAATATTGTATAATAATAAAGGAAAAAAAAAGGTTGTTACATAATTGGTATCAGAGCAGGTCGATCTTAGATGGCCAGTGGGTGGTTGGTTATCTGAATCGATCTTTTAGTATCTTGAGTATGTTGTGGTAGTGTTGTGTAGGGGATCAGTGATGTCATATAGGTAGGAAATTACTAGTGTTTCCTATCTATATGCCGAGGTGGTGTTATGACTGCTGTTAATTTTTTTTAAACTAACTATTGGGCCTGATCACCTCAATAGCAATTTATTTTTTCTACAGTAGGAATCCGGTAAACAATGCGGAGGAAATCTTACACAACCTTGCCACGGTAATTTGAGAATTTAATATTGATTTACTCCTTAGAACCCAACTAGTATCTATAACCTTATATAGAATGATATCAATTGAAAAAAAAAATTTAGTTACAAGACTTGTTAGACAAGGGATTTAAATGCCCTAGTACTTTTATTTGAAGTGCTCTAGTTCTATCTGTGAAAAAGAAAGATGGATCACTATGACTATGTATAGATTATAGACAGTTGAATAAGGTGACAATGTAAAATAGAAACCCATTAGCTCGTATAGATTACCTGTTTGACCAGTTATAAGGTGTTCAATATTTTTCCACAAATAGATTTGGGATATGAGTAACATTAATTAGGGATAAGAGAAGAGGATGTAGGACTTATTATGGGCATTATGAGTTCTTGGTGATGCATTTAAATTGACAAATCTTTAGCTGCATTCATAGATTTAATGAATAGTAATTAGGTCATCCCTGGAATAATTTGTTATTATATATATGGATTATATACTAGAATATTTCAAAAGTTCAGAGGATCATAAGCAACATTCAAAGATAGTTTTACCAACTCTAAAGGAGTATGGTTGGTAAATATGGTATACAAGTAGAGTCTAAGAAAGTAAAAGTAGTACAATAATAGCTACGTTTTACTACATTTAAAGATGAAGATCCAAATCCAATTTACGCTTCCTGCGGTTATCTGCCGTCCATTCTATTGGAGTAATAGTTAGATCAGGTACATGAACATAGGCTTGTAAAGCATCAATCAACTCCTCAGCATTTGAAGCTAAGATGAGAATTTGTCATGCTGAGTGTGAGATAAACCTCTGTTCCACAACTTGATCTAGAAAAGATAACAAACCATCAAAGAAGTGATTAACATTAAACAAACCTATCGGTTTGTGATGCATATTCAGTTGTGCCCAAGAGACTACTTGGAAAATCTCTTCTAGAGTACCAAAACCACCTGGTAAGGCAATGAAGGCGTCAGCATTGCTCATCATTCTAGCCATGCGTTCATGCATGGAAACTACCCTATATTCTTCCCCAATTGTCTTCCCTATGTTGCTGGATGTAGCTAGAGCTGTAGGAATAATACCTAGAACTTGGCATCCCCCTGCATGTGCAGCTGTAGCCACACACCCCATTAACCCACAGTTACCTCCACCATACACTAAATGAATTTTTCTCCTAGGCAGCACCATACCCAGATTTTGTGCTGCTTTAACATACTCCTCATCTTTTCCAGGACTGGAACCACAAAAGACACAGATATTTCGGAACTGACGGAATGCGGTTCCCTCCATAATTTCTATCACCTTTACTTTGAGAATAGACAAAGATACTAATGTAAGTATTTATAGAACTCAGAGAAGGGCATATTTATAATAGCTATGCAAATAGGCCAGGTATTATTAGAACAACTATGTGAGTGATTGGTGGATATCAACTAAATTAAAGGTAAAAAAAAAATTTCAAAAATGACGGCAAGCATGTATATGTACAGTAGTATGATTGTGACCCATATTAAGCACATAAAGAGTATAAGATAAGATATCACCATAAATCTGTCTTTATCTTATTGTTTTTTATGAAGCATTGATGTTTTGATTCTTGTAAAAAAGTTGTAGGTGATAGCCGTCATTGAAAAAAAAAATGCAATCAAATGATTTATTTTGTATTCTCAATGTTTTTGCCAGTCGACTATCAGTATTATTAAGTCGACTAGCTATTTTGAGAAATTTTAATTTGGACTGGTTTTTTTTACAGTTGATTGATTACATCTATTTTGAAGCAATCAACTGCATCCTACCAGTTAACTACATATTCTTTGATTTTCACAGACTTTTATAAGCTCAGAAATGTTTCTTTTCCATGTGATATCTTTCCACCGAATACCAATAGATTTAAAGTAGATTCTGACACATATATTCAAAATTTGCGGCCACCGATTTTTGCTGAAATCATAGATAGATTTTGTTTACAAATTTTCAAGAATTACGGCCACCGATTTTAATATTTTTCAATGCTTTGTCGAAATTTTTGACTTTCGGTTTTGGCACCATTCTCTATTATGCTTTTCGTTTGTTTCACTCATTAACAGTTGGCATTAAATGCAAGGTTATTTTCCCTCATTGCAATGAAAGATAATTTCTTTTCTTTGAAACTCGGTTATTATGGTGTCTAAGTTGTTAGTAGGTTAAAGTAATGAAAAGTTTGAAAAGAATGGACGGATGATGGTCTTATGGTGTTTTGACGAATGTAATCAAGAGAATTAGTGGTGTTGAAGTTCTGAAGGAATAAAATATAGGAAGTAGGATTTAAGTTAGTCTTTGAACTCTTAATTTGAAAATATAGAGAATATTCTAAGAACCATGTCCGAAAATAATGTAGGTTATCAAGATATTTGTGTTAAAGGATTATATCATGCTAAATTGAGTCTAGTATCTAGGATGTGAATTATGTTGGAATTGAGAATTCATGTATGAGTAATTGTTAGGAAAAAAAAACACAAATCTTCTTGAAATGATTGGGTGAATTAAATGGGATTGGCATAAGCTAGAATGAGGTGCTTTTGGATATGATAGAAGAAATAATTGAAATTTTTGACAATAAGTTTAATGGTGATAATAAGCTTGTATAGAATTACTGTGATGAGGTAAGTTGGAATTATTAGACATGTGTCAATGGTACATAAACGTTATTAAAGGTTTGAAGGATTTATTGCTACGTATGTTTAACATATTGATTAAAGGATTTGAGGATAAAAATAGATGATAGATTAAGATGATGATATTCAGGGGATGATGTTGATATATGAAAAAAAAAATTGACTTGATAGAAGTTTGGAATAAGAAAAGATGGTTACACAATATGAAGGTGTATATGTTCCTTTATATGTGTGTTTTCTAATATCGACCCATAGATATATCCATGCGGGCTAGAGGATATCAATTGAAGAACTTATGAGTGAAAGAAATCCTTATGGTTAAGTTATATGGCAAAATCACTCAAGTGAATAGACATATTAAAAAGTAAAGATGTCATACAGAAAAGATATCTCTAATTACTTAGGTAATAAGCTTGGTAACTCTGAATAATGCCTTAATTTCATTCCCTACATGTGGTAGGATGGATTGAAATTTGAGGACCGAATTTCTTAAGGGGGGAAGAATGTAACATCCCGTAATTTTTAGATATTTTCCTTAGAAATTCTTCACCTTACATATATGCATAGAAATGTTCTAATATTAATGGAATAGGTAAAGAAAGAAAACCTAAGAGGAAATATTATAAATAAACATGTTAAAGAAAGGTGAAATTCTTAGGTAAAGAAAGATAAATTTTTGTGAAGTAAGTAAAGGTCTTAAAATTTCTAGAAGATCGAATTAGGGTAATTTTTCTTAATTTAAGAGCAAAAGTTACTGAGTTTAGTATCTCCACCCGTAATTGGGCTTTCACCTATAGACACTTCATATAGAGTTTTTCTACTTCACATGAATTTTTAGCAAGCCAATAGGATAGGCCAAGGAAGAAATAAAACATAGACTTGGAGTAGGATATAGAAATTGGACCGGTAGCCCAAAAATCATGAAAATGTGACGAAGCCCATTATGAAAGGAAGAATTTTAACCAAAGTATGGAAAATGGGCAAGAATGAGCCCAAACCCAAGAGGAAAAATAAAAATAAAAATAAAATTAAAGTGATGAAATATTAGTGTAATCAAGATTAAGTGACATGGCATTAAGACAAAAATTTGGCAAGTGGTGTGATTCTACATTCATCATTTTGGCAAGTGGCATAATAATACAAGGCTTTAGGACAAAAACATCTATATCCTACATTCATAACTTTAGCAAGTGGGTAATAATACATAGCATTATGACAAAACATCATTATCCTACACAAATAATTTTAGTTAAGTAAGGAAAATTCAAGGACTAGAAATTTGCCACTTAAAAAGGCAAATCTATCATACTTGATTAAGACAAAAGAAAAAGGAAATGAATCCCTAAATCAAAGGGATCTTGCCCCATATCTTGAGAACATATCATCATAATTTTCAAAATACAAATCTCCTTTTTCTATGCATATCTTGACTAAGGAAGAGGAAGACAAGAACATAAGTTGTTTGTTTTCCAAAAATTCAACAAAGTGTATCCTAATTGTGATAAGGTAGACCCATGATCATGAAAGGTGAATTATTTGGTGGTCTATATAAGAAAACCCACCCTTACAACATTAGAATTTCGTCCAAGTGAGGGAGAGAAAAAATAGAAGAAAGGTAGTGTGAGGAAAGGAGAGGAAGAAAGGAAGAAAGATGAAGGAGAAGTCTAGGGGACTAAGTGCTCCAGGTAAGTTTAACAATATTTCTTTTTGAAGAAAACCTTTGAAACTCATAATATTTATATGAGATTTTGATCTTAGAACTTTGATGATTGGTCATGGATGTTGCTATATCATGTTTCATATTGATCTTGCATGTGATGTATGTTTGAATACTTAGGTTGGTGTAGATGGTTCTGCATGGGTATGGCTATGGTTGACAGAATTTTATGCTTCGGTATTTTAATTTCTCGGAACAATCTATAAGGAATTAAAATAAATGGTTAACATAAGAATGAAAGATATATGTGTCACGGATTTTCACCCACTGGAAGCATTCCATTTGGAGTCCATATGAGGTAGTTATGGTCTGATTAGTAGTCAAAGGTCAGAAAATGAATCATCAGGGAAGAATATGTTAGGATAGCTTCAGTAATTTAATTTCTGGGAATTATTGGTAGGGAATTGAAATAAATGGTTAACATAAGAATTAAATATATGTGTGTCATGCATTTGTAGCCACTGGAATCATTCAATTTGGAGTTCACATGTGGTAGATATGGTCCGATTAGTAAGCTAAGGTCAGAAAATGGTTCATCAAGGAAGATTATGTTAGGACAGCTTTTGTATTTTAATTGCTGGGAATTATATGTATGGAAGTAAAATAAATGGTTAACATGAAAGTTATATATCTATGTCTCATGGAAATATACCCACTGGAATTATGCAATTTGGAGTTCATATGTGGTAGATATGATCCAATTAGTAAGCAGAGGTCAGAAAATGTTTTTTCAGGGAAGAGTATGTTATTAATGCTTTAGTTTTTGAATTTCTGAGAATATTCTGTAGGGAATTAAAATAGTGCGCCAACATAACAATTATAGATATATGGCTCATGGATTTTTACCAACTGGAATAACGCAATTTGGAGTTCCAATTTTGGAGATATGGTCTAATTAGTCAGTAATGGTCAGAACCTATCCGAGAGGAACTATCCTATACTTTGAGGGAGTAATATCACCTTCGTTTCTTAATTTTTCACTACAATGTTCAACATAATAGTTTTAGATAATTGTTTTATCTTGATATGGACACCAAGATCACCTACATCAGAGTTAAATTGAGGGAGTTATGCTCTGATTAGTAAGAGAAGGTTAGATAGGATGAAAACCTGGATCAAGAAAATAAAGAAATAAAACTAGTATTTAAAAAAAAAGATGAATCTTAATAAATGACTAGTATAGCCATAGCCATTGCCATTATATAAACTTCTTACCATCTTAAGTATGAAATTTTGACATGGAAATATTTTATAAAGTGATGTTTGAAATGGTTATGTTCATGGCATGATTACCAATGATTTATGGTAATAGTTATATTTTGATGAACATACTTGTTATTGAAAGCATATTTTTGGCTATCATTGTGAAAAGAAAAGAAATAAGCATGGTCACATGGCAATCCGTGTGGTGCACCAGTAGGGGACGCCCTACCAACGGTTATGATCATGATAATGAGAAAAGAAAGAGAAAGTGGGCCATGTCGGACGGAGCGAGAAAAGCCCGTACCGGAGAGTAGAGGATACTCACCCTGACCGGGGTAGCTTGAAATGAGAATAAGTTGATGGCCATCTTATGATATTTTGAAAATAGTTAATCCTGTCATACATATCATTACAGTATGATTCTTATGTGCATAGATATAATGCATTCATGTGACCAAAGATATTTTCTGTAGTTTATCCAGCTGAACATGAAGTGATGAGCTTTACTGATGATAATTTATTGTTGAATTTACTGGGATTTAATTCTCACTATATTTCCATATCATGTTCAGAAAATTATTTATGCAGCTTTTGTTTCTAAGGCTCTGGCTTTTAGTGCACATTGGATCGAGTTACTTTATGTTGGGAAGATTTCAGAATCAAATAAGATGTTTGTGGTCGAGTTGGCTCAGATCCCGGTGAAGGTGCAACCACCCGCACCTGTATCTCCGGAATTGGTCAACCAAAATAAACAAGATGTAAATATCTATCTGTTTGATATGTTATACGTATGTTTTGATTAATGACATGTATGTGAACTCAATATTGTATAATAATAAAGGGAAAAAAAAGGTTGTTACAATGTGCCACTGATTCCTGCTATCTAGTGGAGAAAATGTGGTGTGCATTCTGCTGGGCAAGATGGGCATGAGTCTGCTGCATGTGGGGCAGGTTTTCTGCTGGTTATTGGTGGAGCAAGATGGCGTGAAGATGCTGGATGTGGGGCAAGGTTGGGTGCACGTTTCAGCTTGCATTTCCTAGGGATATCTAAGGGTTGGAGTAATCCACCAGGCTTTTGATGTTCTACCTTAACTCTCTGACACACTAAGCACTTAGACACATAACGGGTTATGTCCATTTTCATCCCAAGCCACCAGAAACTCTTCTTTAAGTCTTGATACATCTTAGTGGTTCCAGGATGTAAGGTATACCTACTCTTATGAGCTTCAGCTAGGATACTATCTCTCAATTCCTTCACCTCAGGTACACACAACCGCTCTCTAAACTTGATAAGCCCATCCTAAGCAATGTGAAATTCTGTGGACTTGCCTAGGGATATCTGTTCTCTAATGTCCTTCAAGTATGGATCAGAAACTTGAGCATCTTTAATTATATCCCTAAGATAATTATGAATCCTCAATTCACTCATAAGGAGGCTACTAGGCTGTGGAGAAATGGAGAGATTCAAATCTCTCATGCCCTCAATTAGTTCCTGCTACTTAAGCATCAATTATGCCATGTGGAGAGATTTCCTGATCAGGGCATCAACAACCACGTTTGCCTTGCCCAGATGGTAATTAAGGGTGAAATCATAATCTTTTAGGAATTCTATCCATTTTCTCTGCCTTATATTTAACTCATTCTAGTCAAAAATGTACTTGAGACTCTTGTGATCACTAAAAACTTCAAACTTGACACCATACAAATGGTGTCTCCAAATCTTAAGGGCAAACACTACAGCTGCCAGTTCCAGATCATGTGTGGGGTAGTTCTCCTCGTAAGGTCTGAAAGCATAAGCTACTACTCTACCCTTTTGCATTAAAACACAACGTAAACCCTTCTTAGATGCATTACTATATATTGTAAAGAATTCACTAGGGTTAGGTATCACTAGCACTGGGGTGGAGGTTAGCCTAGCTTCAATTCTTGAAAAACTACTCTTACATCAACCATCCCACACAAAAGGTTGATCCTTCCTGGTTAACCTAGTTTGAGGCATGGCTATCTGAGAGAATCCTTGGATAAATCTCCTATAGTATCCTGCTAAGCCTAGAAAGCTCCATATTTTAGTGATTGTCTTTGGTCTCTCCCAGTTGACCACTGCTTCCACTTTACTAGGGTCCACTGCTATCTCCTCCTTGGAGACAACATCTCCTAAAAATCTCACCTCTATTAGCCAAAATTAACATTTGTTAAGCTTGACATACAATTTCGTATCCTTTAGGGTTTGCAACACTATTCGAAGGTGATTCTCATGTTCTTCAAGGTTCTTAGAATAAACTAAGATGTCATATATGAAAACCACAACAAACTTATCCAGGTATGGCCTAAAAACCCTATTCATATTATCTATAAAAATGGATGGGTCATTGGTTAAACCAAAAGGCATGACTAGGAACTCATAATGTCTATATCGGGTTTGAAAAGCTGTCTTTGGGACATCTTCGGCCTTAATTCTCAATTGATGGTAGCCTGACCTCAAATCTATCTTAGAGAAGACTAACGCTTTAGCTAATTGATCCAGGAGGTCATCTATGTTAGGCAGTGGATATTTATTCTCGATGGTCACTTTGTTTAACTACCTATAATCTATGCACAAACTAAAGCTTCCATCTTTCTTTTTGACAAACAAGACTGGTGCACCTCAAGGGGATACACTAGGTCTGATGAACCCTTTCTCTAAAAGTTCCTCTATCTGTTTCTTAAGCTCAGCTAGCTCTATAGGAGCCATCCTATAGGGAGCCTTAGATATGGGACCTGCACTAGGCACCAAGTCAATGGAGAACTCTACTTCCCTATCAGGAGGGAGATTGCTAAACTTGACAACCCTTGACAACCCTTCTTAAGATATCTCTCAGCTTGGGTTCTCTTATATGCCATTTCCCTGTGTGCACATTTATAAATACAACATTTTTCATATAATTAGTCACAAGACCATAAACTATGTTTACTTTACTTAACAACCCCTATAACAAAAGCCAATTTCACAATAATTCAACTCTAAATCAATTTAGAACATCCTAGAATAAGTCCAAACACAAATAATTCCCTAAACTATTACTCTTATACCAACAAATGTAGCACCTCTAAAATCTAGATCGTAGAATGTTCTTTATTATCTATAAATCCTTGGCAATGACCACCTAGCCCATTATTTAACCTATTCACTTATATCGTTTGTTATCCTTCTTGGATAAGCATAAAAGTGCTTCAAGCTATCTCAAGCATTTTTAAATCTCATTTTCTTATAAAAAGTAAGATGAAAATTTCAATAGCTAGCAAATTTTTTAGAAAAATAGTTCACATTCCATTCACTAAAATATCTCAAATTATTTCACTAAAACATAAGCACTGACCATACATCATTCATACGGCATCTTAGTCACACGGACCCATAACATCATGGTCTACTTACCCAGTGTAGTCAAATACGGCCATACCTGCAAAGGGCTATGCATCTCCTATTATTGGTCAATCGTGAGGGAAATGGGACATACTTGGCACCCTTTTGTACACCCCCTTAATTCCCAAGAATGCATACATAAAATATCATTAGACCATCATTCATCATTGCATAAAAGTCAGGCAATCAGTGAAAATTCATAATTTCAAGTTCATAAGCATAAAGAGGTGTTTTAAGGAAAAGATAACTACCTCAATTCCAGCATAATCACTTCCTTTTCAGGGCTGCCAATGTTACTACTAGCAACTCAAACTAAAACATATAAGAGTTCTTGGTTAATGCATTCATATTAGTACCTAAAGTCATAAATCTCTAGTTTAAAATCTTCTGCTCCTCAAAACAAAACTATGATTTTGTTGAGATTTTGGGTTATTATTAAATATGAAAAAAGTCCTCTAAAAATTCTAAAATTTTGTATGGTGGCACCTTTACATGTGTATGTTGTTCGTAATTCTCTCAACTCTTAAATCTTCCATTCAACCCCAAACACTTCCTCCATAATCAGAACAACGCAGATTAGTTTCAGTTCCATTTCTATTCTATTTTGCATTCATTTGGGTTAGTGAAACTTCTTTAAAATTCATGATATTTTAATCACCATTAAAATTTCAAGTAAAAACTAATTCATTTGACCCCTCGAATAACCCAAGGTTTAAAGCTGTCCCCTGTTATGGCTTGTTCTGCCTCATTTCCTGCACTACTAAATTTCTAAATTTTATTATGTGCCTTAAAATTTCCAGAATTTTCTAAGAATTGGTGAGATTCGTAATGAGGATTCCTATAACTTGTCATAAAAGTTTCATAGAAAAATTCAACGTCTAACCCCTTCAATATTTTATCTTTCCATCAACAGTCTAAGCTGTCCAGCAAATTGTCCTCAACACTGATTTAATTGCAAAAGACATAGTTGTAGGTTCTCAAAAATAACAAAACTTTCCAGAATCGATTATGAATTTCCTAAGACACTTATCACCAAATATTAGAGAATTTAAAGGCCATTTACTAAATTTACTAAGCCAATATTTTCGGGTACAAAAAGGTTTCTATTTTCTCAACCTAACCCTTCTATGCTCTATGATCTTTACTCACTAATCAGACCCTAACTCACTCATATGGACTCAAAATTTTGTGATTCTAGTGGTTATGTGACCGTGAGAACTTTATCTACAATTTTCATGTTAACCACAACTTCATATTCCTTATGGATTACTCCCAAATATTCGAAAACAGAAGCTATTCTTCACCAGCCTGGATTCCAAACCTGATTCTGACCTCTCATCACTCCATGGACTATAACTCTCTCATTTTAAGACCTATTGATGTGATTCCAAATGCTATGCAAATCTAAGATATAGGGATACAACTTATATGTTGAAAATGTTTTCATATTTTAGACAGAAAGTCGTCCATTCAAGGCCGAAAATTAACCTAATAAACTCAAAACCGTATTTTGATAAGAAACTAGACTTACCTTATGTAAAGCTACTCTTATGGCTCTCAATTTGCAACTTCTTTCTCTTCTTGGTTTCCTTTTCAACTTAGCCACGTTTCTTACACCAAATATGTGGTGATCAAGGCTTCAAACCTTAGCACTCACTCTCACTCTCACTGCCTTATGTTGAGGGAAGGAAACTCTCCATTCTTTTCTCTGGTTCTTCCACTCTTTTCCTCCTCTCTCAACCTCCTTCTTCTTCCTGGCTACTCTCTCCCTCTTCCTTCCTCTTGCCTCTTGAGTTTTTGGTTACTTTCCTCTCTCATGGTTGCAGGGATTCCCTAGTTTTTGCAGGGCAGGGAGTAGGTTTTCTGCTGCCTCTCCACGTAGGTGCATGCTCTATAATATGCTCAGTGAGGGAGTGGGTGTATAACACATAAAAGGAAGATAAGCTGCCACATACTTGCATGCATGGATGTTTCTGGTTGTATGGGCATGAAACTGCAACTTTCTTGTAGGTGATGGAAGCGTGAATCCTGCAGGTGGGGTGTGCGTTTCTGCTGCAGTGGGTGGGTGTGTTTCTGTTGGGTTTATAGGGCAAAATTGTGAGTTTTTTTTCTACTTGGTTTAGGAGCAAATGTACCATGAGGATGCTGCCATGTAGGTGTGTCTTTTTTCTGCTTGATGTGGCACTGATTCCTATTGTCTATTGGAACAAATGTGGCGTGCATTCTGCTGGGTAAGATGGCCATGAGTCTACTGCATGTGGGGCAGGTTTTCTGTTGGTTATTGGTGGAGCAAGATGGCGTGAAGATGCTGGATGTGGGGGCAAGGTTGGGTGCAAGTTTCAGCTTACATTTCCTAGCTGTATTTGTGTTTTTAACCTACCAAAGTGCTGGTGTTTTTGTTTCCATTCTCACGTGCATGCATTATGATATGTATAATAGGATATGCATGGTGTAATTGAGAGAAACTATATATATATATATATATATATATATATATATATATATATATATATATATATATATATATATATATATATATATATATATATATATATACATGTAAGGCTTCTCCTTTTGCATGTGTAAATGTATAATATGCATGGTGGAGGTGAGAGGAATTACTTGCATATATATATTGCATCACATGATGCTTCTTCCTTCCTTATTATGTTGCTAATCCTAAATTAGTAGCATCCTAAGGAATATATTTGTATCCTATTCCTCTCATTTATGCTCCAAAAATATTTTATTTATATGATTCCATATTAATTATGTCACCTATTTTATACTTGCCTCATAGTCACATAACTAAGCATCTTAATCACTTGTTGTATGTATTTTCTACTCATCCTTAAATTTATCTAACTTAGTATGTTACAGAGATAACCGATCTTTGAAGGATTTTACCACCCAGGATACTTATGGCCTGAATTCGAGTATCGTAAGATCGGTTATTTAGGCCAATAACTTTAAGCTAAATCCTTCTCTTTTGTAGATGGTTCAGCAGAATGAATTTGGAAGGTCACCTACTAAAGACCCTAATCTCTATCTTTCAGTGTTTTTGGAGTACTGTGACATTAGACTGAGGTTGTTCCATTTCTCTCTGAGGGACAAGTCCCGTGCATGGTTGCATTCTCTTCCATCTGGGTCAATAACTACATAGCAGCAGCTTTCTCAAGCTTTCTTTGCCAAGTATTTCCCACCAAGCAAGATAGCCCATCTTAGGAATCAGATAACTACCTTTGCTTAAAAAGATGGGGAGTCACTATATGAGGCTTGAGAGAATTTAAAGAGCTCCTCAGAATATGCTCACACCATGGGTTGGAAAAGTGGCTCATAGTCTATACATTCTACAATGGACTAATCTATAGCACCCGTATGTATATGGATGCTATAGCTGGAGCAGCTTTGACGAATAAAACGGTAGATGAGGCCTATGAGCTTATTGAAGATATGGCTCAAAACCACTACTCTTGGTTTAGTGAAATATAGCCAAGAAAACCATCAGGTACGTATGAAGTTGATGCATTTAATCATCTAACTTCTAAAGTTGATGCCTTATTTCAGAAATTAGATAAGTTAAGCATCAACGTTGTTGGTACCTCTTCATCATCTTCTTCATGTGAGATTTATGGAGGTGTTGGTCATATGGCCAATGAATGTCAGTTTGGAAACTCCGCACCTCAGGATTGTGAGCAGGCGAATTTTGTGAACAATAATTAGAAAAACAATCCTTACAGCAACACTTACAATCCAGGCTGGAGAAATCACCCAAATCTCTCATACAAGCCAAATGCAAATCAATAGCCTCAAAACAACTTCAGATAACCTCCTTGCTTTTAGAACCAAAGGCCATTCAACCCTCCTCCACAGTCTAAGTCAAATTTAGAGGCTTTAATGGAGAATTTCTTCGCCACACAGAGTAAGTAAAATGATGAATTTAGAGCCCAGAACCACTCGATGATTAAGGTCATAAAGGATTTAGCCTCTAAAGTTGATTCGCTTGCTACTCGTAGCAAGATGCTAGAAACTCAGATAGCACAATAGGTGAGCCATTCTAATAGGAACTTTGCAGACTTCTAGGTTAGACTGAGAATTCTAGGGAGCATTGTAATGCCATTACCTTGAGAAGTGGTACACAATTGGTTGAATCAGAGAGAAGAAGAGAGACAAAAGAAGATGAACCTCAGGCTGCATATGAGAGGAGAAGAGAAGATGAATTAGAAGAAAAGAAAAAGAAGGAAGAAGAGCCCAAATATGTGGCTCCTGTACCTTACAAGCCACCAATCCCTTTTCTTCATAGATTGGTTAAGGATAAATTAGAGAAGCAGTTTGGGAGGTTTCTGGATGTTTTGAAGAAATTGACTTTCAACATCCCATTCCTAGAAGCCATCTCCCAAATGCCTTCTTATGCGAAGTTTCTGAAGAAAATCCTCTCAAACAAGAGGAAAATTGAAGAGCATGTTGTTGTGGCATTGACAAAGGGATCTAGTGCTTTAATTCAAAATAAGCTGCCACAAAAGCTTAAGGATCCTGGAAACTTCTCAATTCCTTGCTCTTTAGGAGACATGAAGATTGACAGAGCCCTATGTGACCTTCGAGCAAGTGTGAGCCTCATGCCTCTTTCGGTTTACAAGAAACTTCAAATGGGTGACTTGAAGCCTACCACTCTTTCTCTTCATTTGGCTGACCGATCAATCAAGCATCTGGTAGGTATTTTAGAGGATGTTCCTCTAAAGGTAGGTAAATTTTTCATACTATTCATTTTTGTTATTTTAGAGATAGAGGAAGATGGTAAAATCCCCATCATTATTGGAAGGCCTTTCCTAGCTACGGCTGGTGCCAATATAAATGTCAGAGATGGAAAGCTTTCTTTGAATGTAGGGGATAAAAAAGTAGAATTTAATTTGAATGATACAATGAACCGCTCATCTCTAAAGGAATCTTGTTGTATGATTGGTTTACCTAAACCAAATATGAATGATAATGCCATGAATTTTCCTTCGTTTAACCTAATTGAATTATGCTCTGTTGAAAGTTCTTTTGTTTATGATAAACAGGGAAAAGAAAAGAAGGCTGTTGTGGAGGCAATTCAAGCTCCAAAAGTAGAACCTAAGCCAACTTCTCTCAATCTCAATGGTGCTAACGAAGAAAAGAATGAGCCAAGAGGATCTTTGAAGGCTATTAGGCAAAGCCTCAAGTATCATACTAAGAGGAAATGGATTAGAAAGAGAGTCATTCAAACTCTCTTCAAGCCTCCTTGAGTGGAAAGCATGAAAAGGGAGTCGAGCTAATGACTTTAAACAAGTGCTTTGCGGGAGGCAACCCACATTTTAAATTTTTAAGTTTCTTTTTGTTTTGTTTTCTTACTTTTAGTTTTATTTTTATCTTTAATTTTAGTTGACTTCTTAGGTTATAGTTTAATGAGTGTTTTTATTTGATTTTTAGGTCCATTCCCAAGTGCCCAAAGTTGAATTAAAGAATCAAAATCAAGGGAAATTGAAAAGGGTTAAAAAGTATAGCAATTTTCGAAGAATTGGAGGATCCAGCATCCAACACGGGCAGGCTGTGTCATAGGACACGGGCAGGCCGTGTCACAGGACACGGTCGTGCCCTAGGACTAGCCCTACCACTCCTTCCCCATGTTGGTCAACACAGGCAAAATTGAAAATTTTGGAATTCCAGCCGCAAGCACGAGCAGGCCATGTCCTGGAACACGACCGTGATCCAAGCCCAGTCCAAGCACCCCTTGGCCATGTTGCTCAACACAGGGTTTTTCTAGGCAATTCCAAATTCCAGCGCCAAGCACGACCGTGCTCCAAGTAAAAAACCAAAAAAACAAAAACAAAAGCTAGCAGAAATTGAAATTGACCTGTTAAGTTCACTGGCTTTGTTAGTAATCTTCTACTTGAAGATTATCTTACACATTGAATTTACTTATGAGTTTATAGGTTTCTTGCAATTGAAATTTGAACTGAATTTTGAAATGATCAATCCATCTTTACTGATTTGGAATTTGAAATTATCCTTTAAGTTTATGGGTTACTGAATAGTTTCTTTTGGTTTTTTTATTTTTGCATTGCCTAAGTTGATTCTTTCTTTGATTAGTACATTACTCCTAGATTTCTTTGATTCTAACTTGCACCTTGCTGGCTGAGATATAAATTGGCATTAAATTTGGCTGTAATTTATCTACTTCAATTTATGATTAGCTGGGTAAATCTCATTGAGAGTAGATACTTTGCATGATGAAAATTCACTTACCCTATATTTGCTATTTTCCTTGAACTGAATTGAAAATTCCATGCTCCTTAATTTTAAAACCTATTGACCATGCTTTGAGCTCCAATTTCAAAATGCTACACTGCCTAAATCTGACCTACCTGTTGCAAATGAAAGCATGGTACAATTGGCACTTCAGTGAGAACCCACTTCTACCTCTTTCAGAAGACCATTAAGCAAGTAAGTTACTTCTCCCTTTGCCTGTACTTTTAGTTATTACTAACATTGAGGACAATGTCAAGTTTAAGCATGGGGGAGTAGATTTAGGCTTGTGGTTTTCTCTTATTAGTTATTATTGGCTGAATATCTCATGTTGCACTACAAAATCACATAGTTTACTATTTCAGAGATAGATTGATGTAATATAGCTTGATTTTAGCTCATGAACATGTGATCCACAATAGGATATGAAATAGGTAGTTTAAATTTTAGCTCATTAAACCTCTAATTTTTTTAAAAATATCTCTCCTATTGTGCTTTGAATTGTATGTCTTTATTGATTTTTAACACTATGAGAGTGTCAAGGTTGGGAGACGTGAACAATGAGGGAATGTGGATCCCAACAATTTTTCACTCTGAATACCCCTTCAAGGCATCAAAAAGGCCCCAGTATGAGTACCTAGCTGCCTTTACCCTAGTGAGATGTAGCATAAAATGTACTCACGGCATATTTCTATAAAACAAAAAAAATAATGAATAAAATAGAAAAAAGAAAAGGAAAAAGAAACTATGAGAAATAAAAAAAAACTTTGAGTGAGAAAAATATAAATAAGGGTAAGGCAACATAGGGAAATCTAAAGCATGAGGTGGCCTACTTGAGTGTCGAAAAATCAATTAAAAACATACATTCAATGGTACCAATAGAAGTAGATATATAATAGGAGAATTTTGGTTTAGTTTTAGAAGAATAGAGACTATATGATAAATGTCTATTCATATATCTATTGTGTGCACAGTGATTGAGTGAAAAACTACCTGTATTGCATTTTCGTATCTTCTGGAATTTGATTGCATATTCCCCCTTCCTTATAATATGATATGTTATTTCCTTGAGGACAAGCAAAGGTTTAAGCATGGGGGAGTTGATAAAGGGGAAATTTGAGTGTTTAGTGGTTATATCTGATCCCCTAATTCATAGTAAACTTATGATATGTTATTTGCTTTGGTTTGTTTTATGTTTGTAGGAGAGCAAAAGAGGCCAAGAAGCAAGGGAAAACAATCATGAGAGGAGCCATATGGACTTGGAATATGCTAAGGAGGAAGCAAGGAGGCAACACACCAAAAATTGGCAAGAAAGGAGCATGGCAACCCTCAACACGATCAGGTTGTGCTCAATACGAAAGATGCAAAAAATTCCCAGAATCTAGTGCGATGCACAGCTAGGCCGTGTCATGAAGGACGGTCGTGCTTCATGTCTGTACAACACGTGATTTTTTATGGTTTTGAGTAGCCAAGTTGATACATATGCAAGGGGAAATGCAGATGAACCCATTCAAACCTAGAGAGACATTGTAGACTCAGTTTTTAGGCTTAGAAAACACTCTTAGATTAGGTTTTTACTTGTATCATTGTTGATTTTATGTTCTAGAGTAGGATTTATAGCATTTGCAGGTTGTTTTTCATCTTTACTTTTCTGTAAACCAGGTTACCTCTTTCTACTTCTACTTCTACTCCTTCTCTTTAGATTGTACTAAACTTGAATGGTTTACATAATAGATATGAATTTGGTTTCTGTTTATATGATGTGTGAGTAGATTTGATCTAGGGTTTCGGTAAACCCACTTGTGATATGATGATGCTGAACTATTGAATTGAATGTTGGAACTCTAATTGTGATCACTTCTGGATTAATTAGGATTAACTATTATATGCATGAATAAGAGTTGGTAAAATGCTTGATCACCAATCTTTCACGTCTTAGGTATTTAATTGATGAATCGAAAGGTGAAAATTAAAACCTGAACCTAATAGGTCGTAGGAGGTATTATCTCCTTATAGAGCTGTCAAACTCACTACATGATAGTTACATTTTTTTCTGATAAGGATATAGTGTTTGGTTGTGGAGCTACGTGATCAACTAAGTGTCATACTATCTAGGTGAGCCTACGTTGCTTCCAAGGCTCATAGTGTTTAAATTATTTTGTACTTGTATTCTAGACTATACTCTGAACGCCACAGGTAGGATCCCTACTTTTGTTGTAATATGTGTATAAAGACTTGGCTTGTATATTTGGTTATATTCGAGAACTTGTAAACGTATGTTATTAATCCTGATATGTTATATACTTGAAGCAAGTATGCAATAGAATAAGGTTAAAGTTATTTGCTACTCATGACAATTGTGTTCCCTTAAATTGGGGGCATGACAAGTGAAACTTGTGGAAGAGGAAGAAAGATTTTTCTAACCCTGGCAAAAACATGAGAAGAGGATATGGAGTTGCTAAGAGGCCATTGACTACGGGTCCGCAACCTTTTTAACAAGACCTCGCCATAGTCAAGTGCACTAAGTGCGGACGTGTGCATGGTAACTGGCCTTGCTATATAGGATAAGATGTCTACTTCAAATGGGGACATAAGGGTCATTTTGCAAAAAACTGTGCATAGAATGTGGAAAATTAGCCAAACTTGAGGCCTCATGTGAAAGGTAGAGTTTTTACCCTGAGCAGCCAAGAGGCAGTTTAATCCTCTGAAATGATTCAATGTATGTGCTACATCTATGGATTTGCTCTTATGGTGTTGTTTGACTCTAGTGCTAGTAATTCATTTATTTTGGAAGAATGTACTAGGGAGCTTCAGTATCTTATTTCTAAAACTCCCTATGAGCTATCTGTAGTAACCCCCATAAGGGAAAGGGTTTTAACTTCCTCTGTATGTAAAGACTATCAGGTCACCATTCAGGAGAAAACTTTTTCTGTAGACCTCGTTTGTTTACCTTTAAAAGGTATTGATGTCATCTTAGGGTTAGACTGGATGTCTAGAAATCGAGTTTTGCTAAATTGTTGCACCAAGACTATTGAATTTCTACCTCTTACTCCATAAGAGGAGAGACAATTATTGATGCTAAATTCCAATCAAGTTAATCGAGAGTTGAATATTAGAGTACTTGATTACATTCTCCTATATTTATTAAACCTAAAAGTCAAACTGAAGTTTAATGAAATCTCAATTTCTAATGAGTTTCCTAAAATATTTTCACAAGATATTCTAGGCTTACCTCTTGTGAGAAAGATATAGTTCTCTATTTATCTCCTACTCGGGATAGGGCCTATCTCTGTTACATCATATAGAATGGCCTCAAAGGAACTATAGGAACTCAAGAAATAATTAGAGAAATTGTTAGACAAGCAATTCATCAGACTGAGTGTATCACCTTGGAGAGCTCCTCTATTGTTTATTAAGAAGAAAGACGGGAACCTGAGACAATGCATAGATTATAGACAACTGAATAATGTAACTGTAAAAAACAAGTACCCTCTCCCTAGGATAGATGACTTATTGGATCAATTGAAGGGAGCCTCTATCTTTTCTAAGATTGACTTGAGGTCGGGATACCATCATATTAGGATTAAGGAGGAGGATGTACCCAAAACAACCTTTAGGACTAGGTATGGGCACTATTAGTTTCTCGTAATTCCCTTTGGGTTAACGAATGCACCTGCAATTTTCATTAATTACATAGATTGCATTTTTTGACCCTACCTATATCAATTTAGGGTAGTGTTCATTGATGACATCTTGATATACTCTAAGAATGAGAAAGAACACGAATAACATCTTCGAATTGTGCTGCAAGTGTTGAAGGAGAAAAAGTTGTATGCCAAATTGGACAAGTGTGGATTTTTCATGACAGAGATGAAGTTTCTTGGATATGTCATCTCCAATAGAGGGATAGTCGTAGACCCAAGAAAGATGGAATGAGTGATTCAATGGGACAGATCAAAGACGGTTATAGAAGTCAAAAATTTCTTGGCTTTGGCAGGATACTATATGAGGTTCATACAAGATTTTTCTTGTATAGCCTTGCCACTGACTTAATTGACTAGGAAATGAAATCCTTTCAAATCGACTAATGAGTATGAAGTAAGTTTCTTGGAGCTTAAGACAAGATTGACCACTCCTCCTATTTTAATTATTCTAGACCCCACAGGACATTTTGAAGTGTATAGTAACGCTTCAAAGAAAGGGTTGGGGTGTGCGCTGATATAGACGAGAGTAGTTGCTTACTTCTTTAGGCAACTGAGACCCCATGAAGGAAATTATCCAACCCATAATCTTGAATTGGTAGCAGTCATGTTTGCCTTCAAGATTTGGTGATACTATTTATACAGGGAAACATTTGAAGTATACTGTGATCACAAGAGTCTTAAATATCTTTTTGATGAAAAGGAGTTAAATATGAGGCAATGAAGATGGGTAGAATTTCTCAATGACTATAAGTTTGAGATAAAGCATCATCCAAGAAAGACGAATATTGTAACTTATGCCTTGAGTCAAAAATCTCTACACATGGGTTAGATGATGTTGTATGAGATGTAGATGCTAGAAGAGTTTCGAAATTTGAAGCTGGCCATTACTCTTACCCCAAAAAAGATAATCATCAATGGGTTGAGTATAGAGTGTGACCATAGAGCCAAGATTAAAGAGGCTTAAGCTCATGACTAATACTTACAGGATCAGAAAGAACAAGACAATGTTTTTGTCTCAAAAGATGGAGCAATCATGTATTAGGGAAAGGCTTGTGTCCCTAAGTACACAGTCTATACTAGATCCACTAAAATGTATCTGGACTTAAAGAGGATGTACTGTGGCCAAGGATAAAAAGGACATTGCTAAATTTGTGGCGAAATGTTTAATTTGTCAAAAGTTGAAGGTATAGCATAAAAAATGAGTGGGATTTCTACAACCTTTTGAGATCCCTATATGAAAATGGGACAGTATTTCGATGGACTTTATGGTGAGCTTACGTAAGACTTCAGTTAGACATGACTTTATCTACATAATAGTATATAGATTAATTGAATATGCTAACTTTCTGCCTATAAAGATTAACTATTCACTGGACAAATTAGCCCGGTTATATATCTAAGAAATAGTCAAACTGTATGGAATTCCCTTAAATATCATTTCTAATAGACATCTGAGTTTCACATTGAGATTTTGGAAGGCGTTGCAAGAAGCTTTTGGAACCCAGTTGCTGTTCAATACTGCCTACCATCCTCAGACTGACGGGCAGACAGATTGGACCATTCAAACTCTAGAAGATATGTATAGAGCCTATGTGATATAGCAAGGTAAAGGAGGGGATAAGTAATTACCTTTAGTAGAGTTTGCTTATAATAATAGCTATCACTTTAGTATTAAGATGGCCCTTTACGAAGCTTTATATGGTAGGAAGTACTGATCTCCGCTACATTAGTTTGAGGTAGAAGAAAAGAACTTGCTGGGTCCTGACCTAGTTTAACAAACTACTGAGCAAATCAGGATGGTATGAGACAAAATACTTACAGTTCAGAGTCGGTGAAAGAGTTACTACGATAAGAGACATAGACCTATGGAGTTTGAGGAAATAAACAATGTATTTTTGAAGGTTTCCCTGACTACTGAAGTTAGTAGGTCTTTCATGACCAGAAAGCTAAGTCCACAATTTTTGGGACCCTACCAAAATTTGGGGAAAGTGGGGACGTCAACCTATCAAGTTGCCCTCCTACCTAATTTTTCCAACCTGCATAATGTTTTTCATATATCAAAGCTCCATAAGTATCTTTCAGATTCCTCACAAGTAATACAGGATGAACTAATCCAAATAAAGGAAAACATGACATACCAACTAGTACCGACATTTATATTAGACACCTACATCAAGCAATTGAGGAATAAGACCATTCCCCGGTTAAGGTGTTATGGGGAGGTTTGATTCCTAAAGAAGAAACATGGGAGCAGGAAGAAGTCATGAGGAAGAAATATCATCAATTGTTCTTATAAGGTAATTTCTAAAATTTTGAACACAAAATTTCTTTTAGGTGAGAGCAATGTAATATCCCTAATTTTGTTTCTTTTATTAATAAAGGTGCATAAATATTTAATTAAGAAAATAAAATTTATTAAACAGTTTTTAGATATCTAAGAGAATATAAGGGTCTATTTGTTTTCTATTTTTAAAAACTATTTTATATTCTCAATTGTTTTCAATACAAAAAATTCGTTTGGTAACTGTTTTCTATTGTTGTTTTAGAAACAAGTTGTTTTTAAAACAGAAAAAAAGAAACTAGGAAAAGTTGTTTTTGTTTCCTGTTTTTGTTTTCAGAACACGAAAAAGCAAAAAATAACATGTTTTCAAAACAGTTTATCAAAATGATTTTTTTACTTTTCTTCAACAGAACAATTTTTAAACATAGTTTTCAAAAACAATTTTTAAAAAGAAAAACACAAAAAAAGAATCAAACAAGCCCTAAGTCTTCGAAATTCTTCACCTAATGTGTATGTATAGAAAATGTTTTTAACATTAAGGGAATAGATAAAGAGAAAATCTAAGAGGAAAAAAAATTAGAAATAATGTCCTAATGTGGTGTGAAATTCATGGGTAAAGAAGATAAATTTTTGGAAGAAAGTAAAGGTTTTGAAAATTTAAGAAGATTAGATTAGGATAAGTTTTCTTAATTCAAGAGCTAAAGTTCCTAAGTTTAACTTCTGCATCCATAAATTTAGCCCTTCACATTTGGCCACTTCATATAGAGTTTTTCCACTTCATATGAGTTTTTAGCAAGCCAATTGGATAGCCCAAGCAACAAATATAACATAAACATGGACTAGGATAATACATTATTTCTATTGGGAAATTTCTATTGGGAAACACCGTTAATAATACATGATTTTCTTTTTGTTTTCTTGAGAAGTAGATGATGAAATACGTTAAATTAAGTTTAAGGAATCTAATTAAAATTTTGAAATGAGTAATCTTATGGTTAGATGTAAATTTGGAAGAAAATGGAAGAGGACATAATAAAAGGATGAACTAGTACCTTAGGAAGGATTTGGTTAGAAAACTGGATTTCAGAGTAACTAGGGAAGCTTCTATTTTCAAAATTCTAGGAAGAATCAGTTAGGATTTAAAAGAAATGGTTCACATAAAAAATGTAGATATATGTTTCAAAGATTTGTAGCCACTGGAATCACCTAATTAGGAGTTCAAATAAATGAGATATGGTTCAATTAGTAAGTAGTAGTTAGAAAATGGTTAATCAGGGAAGAATATGTTAGTTAAGCTTCATTGTTTGATGGTGCATACTGTCACAGGTACACCCAAATTGATACCTTACCTCAAAACTAACCTGTAGTAGTGGGAGTAAGGGTCGATCCCATAAAGACTGGTAGGACCTTATGTGATTGAGAAGTGGGGGATTGATAGTTGCAAATAAAATCAAGTAAACAATAACAAAAGTAATTAAAAGAGAGTGATTAATGATAAAGACGTTGGTTTCGATTTATATCCACTGTCAAGGGATTGCATCGATCATTGACAACATAATTAACCTGTAATTGAATCTCTATCATTGGGTTTCTAACCCTGTTCCTCCTTAAGTCTAGTAAATTAATGAAAATCGCACCAATTAAACCCTAATTAACAAGAAATCCTTTAGCACATCAGTAAAGCATAACTTATTAACCACATGAAGAACTAGAGAAACTGACAGAGCTAAACAAATATAAACACATCAGCTATATCTAATTTAGTTAATTACTCATCATAGGTTCAATGATTTATAATCCAAAATCCTCAAACCTATTTGCCTCATGAATCACATAATTGAAGAATTTGTTAAAAACATAATTCGGCAGTAGATTAAGACAGACAATATACTAGTAGGCCTCCTAGCAATCGTATGAATAATAATTGAGAAGAAGAGTAGATGAATAATCAATACTCAATTCAAAATAAAATGGAATCCATATATCAGAATGCATGAAGATCCTTTGAGGTTTCAACCTACCTCAACCAACTAAAAAGAACTAGCCACGCAGGGCCATAAGAAAATCTAAAGAAGAATTGAAGAATGTAACTAAGAACTTGGATGAATGATTGGATGCCTTCTCTTCTTGTCTTCCTCCCTTTTTACAGATTCCCCCTCCAAATCGAAGTAGGAGTGTTTCTAGGTCAAATCCCGACCCATCGGGCTTCAATTCGAGTCAAGAAAACCTAAAAATCGCGAATTTAGTATTCTGGTGCGGCGGCGAGCGCTGCGGCGTGCTACACGGGCGCCACGGTGCTACGAAAAGCTTCTGACAGGGTGCTGCGGTGCCTAGGCTAGCTCTGGTGCACTTTAGATTTTGACGCTCGGGCGCCGTGGTGCCTAGGCTAACTCTGGCGCAATTTGGATTCTGACGCTCGGGCGCTGCGGCGCTCGATGCTTCTGGGCAACAAATGCCGCGGCGCGCTAGCGAGCAACGTGGCCCTCCAAACTTGCAATGACGCAGCGCCGTGACACCCAGAAAACTATAGAATTTGCTAAAGCGCCAAACAAAATAGTTGTAGCACTATGTCTCTTCTTTCCATATCCATTGGAATCACCTTAATAGGATCTAAATTGAAGGAGATATGAAAAAAGTAGTGACTAAAGGTCAGAATTCATCTTGCTGCACTATGATTCTGATATGCGAGCTCTGTAACACTATGAAATCTCCTAAATTTGACCATGTGTTCAACATAAAAGTTGTAGATAATTGTGCTATCTTGTCACAACCACTTAAATCACTTTGATTGGAGTTCATAAGAGGGAAATATGTGCAAAACAGTGTTGAAAGGTCTGGAATCCCTGCAATGTTGCATTTTTCCATGAATTTCTTATCTTTTTCTTCTCTTTTCTTCTTTCTTTGTTCCTACAACACAAAAAACAAAACTAAGCTAATTCCTAATTATATTTTACTTAAATCAAACAAAAAGTAAGTTTAAAGCTATTAATATCATGCTTAATTAAGATCACATCATTTGAATTTCTAGGAAACATATATAAGGAATTGAAAGGAATGGTTAATAAGAAAAATATAGATATATGTATCATGGATTTTTAAGCACTGGAATCACTCAATTTGGATTTCAAATGTGGGAGATATTGTCAGATTAGTAAGCAGTGGTTAGAAAATGGTTAATCAGGAAAGAATCTGTTAGGTAAGCTTCTGTGTTTGAATTTCTTGCAAAAATATGTAAAGGAATTAAAAGAAATGGTCAAATTTGTAGCCAATAAAATCACTCAATTTGGAGTCCAGAGGAGGGACATATGGTCAAATTAGTAAGTAGAGGTCAGAACCTACCAGGAAAGAAAAAACATCAAATTTAATGGAGTAATAACACCATGATTCCTTACTATTTCACTATAATGTTCAACATAAGAGTTTGAGAGAATTGTCTTAGCTATTAATGGACACCAACTTTACCTCAATTGAAGTTAAAATAAGGGAGTTATGCTCTGATTAGTGAGATTAGGTCAAGTTGGATAAAAACCTGCATCAGGAGTTGACACACAACACAGAGTATGGCCGTGTTGCAAGACACAACCGGGCTGTGTTCAGTACGGGGTAAGGTCTTGTTGAAGCCTAGAGCATGGCTATGTTATAGGAAATGGCCTGGCCATGTTGAGAGTTGGTAAAGCTTATTTTCAACATTTTTCTACTCTAAATGAACCTCATTAACTATAGGGTAATAATAGGAACAAAATTGAAGAAAAGTGCCCTATAAATTTTGTGAGAACATGTGTTGGAAAAGATATAAGTAGGAGGAAAGTGACTAGAGGCCAAGCATAAAGAAAATGAAGAGATGAAAATAATATTTAAGAAAGAAGAAGAATCTTATAAACAAAAATAATAAATGACTAGTGTATGCCCTAGCCTTTACCAATGCATGAACACCTTTCCATCTTAACTATGTAATTTTGATATGGAAATATTTTATAAAGTGATATTTCAAAATGATTATGTTCATGGCATGATTGAATGTTACCAATGATTTTTGGTAATAATTATGCTTTGATGATAAATTATGGCATGTGAGTATAATGAACATACATGTTATTGAAATCATGTTTTTTGCCATTAATGTGAAAAGAAAAGAAAACAAAAAAGGCGAGCACGGTCACATAGCAGTCTGTGTGGTGCACCAGTAGGGGATACCCTACTCACGGTTATGATTATGCTAATGAGAAAAGAAAGAGAAAGTGTGCCATTTCAAATGGAGTGCAAAAATCTTGTACTAGAAAGTAGAAAATTCTCACCCCAACCGGAGTAGCTTGATATGAGAATAAATTGATAGCTGATGAGTGAGTTTTATACTCATAAAATAAATATTTTTATCTTATCTTTTTGCCATAATTAAGAATATATCTTCCTTATTTGTGTTTAATTTTGTGTATTTTTACAGATGGAGAGAAGAATAGAAAATGGACCAAATTGGAGGAATTAGAGCTAAATTGTGGTTCTTTAAGAATGATGTTTATAAATCAAGCAAATGAAACAAGTTCATTGAGGATGGCTGAGTAAGGAGAATTAGCATATTGACTCGTGAGACGCATCCTAATGGATATATACACAAATTTAATCATGATTTATGACCACATTTCCAAAAAAACTAAAACATAAAGACTGAAAGAAAAACACCCAATGTTGAAAATATGTTTGCTGTTTGTAGTCCAGCCCAAACTTGCTACAATATTTAGGCCATATCTCAAAAAAATTAATCTTTTTGTTGTTTTAATTAAAACTCCCAAGCGCACGAATGTATTGGAGTATTGATTTAGTAATGTATGAGGTCGATCCCACGAGGATTGCTAATTGAGAGAAAACTCTAATGTAGATCCAAAATAAATAATTCTAACCTAGTTCCAAATTGTTAGTTTGTGATAACAAATTAAATATGCAAGAAACTAATGTACTGAAATTAAATAAACATGCTAAGGTTAGGGGATCCACTCTTGGTATATCAAATAAAACTAAATTTAACTCTTTTATTACTCAATTAGAATCCTTACATGAATAAGCTACAAATCAGAAGATATGTTAATTTAAGCTCTCCTTTTGTTTATACATGAATTATATTTACCTCCCTTTTATTGTATTACTAATATCTAAAATATTCTTGTAAAATGGATTCAAGTATATGTTGTGCCAATTGTCATGTTGTCTACAATATATCAAGATTCACACTTCACAAGATTAAAAATACAAAGGTACAAAAGATAACTTGTAAATGGATTCGAGTATAAATTGTACCAATCATTATATTATCTACAATAAATCAAGACTGATTCAAGCATTTATTGTGCCAAAGATTGTCTACAATAAATCAAAATTGATTCAAGCATTTATTGTGGCAAAGAATGTTTACAATATATCAAGATTCACACTTCACAAGTTTAAAGAAGAATGCAGAAATACGAAAGATAACTTGTAAATAGAGTTAAGCATACATTGTGCCAATTATCATATTGTCTACAATATATCAAAATTCATATTTTACAAGATTAAAATATGCAAAAAATGAGAAAGGTAGAAAGCTAATTAACATAACAAAATAAAATAAAATAGGTGGCAAGGCCAACCATTAAAAAATAAAAATAAGAAGTAGGTGGCAAAGCTAACCGTGAACAATAATAACAAGAAATAGGCGGCAAAGCCATCCATTAAACAACAAGAAAAATAAGTATGTGGCACAGTCATCCATTGAAACATAAAATAAATATTAAATACTTTCACAAGAGTTAAATAAATCATTATTTCTTTATCAAGAGTTTAACCCTTTCACCTTAACATGATGATATTATAAAAGAAAGTAAGGATAACAAAATATCTATAGAAAGAAGAACATTACAATAGCTCAAAACAAAGCTTTTCCAAGCTCTCTCTCGACCTCCTTAACTTAACCCTCAAGCCCTCTATTTATAGATACAATTAGGTGTGGTAAGTGTGGTAATTGTCAAAATTGTTAGGTAGGAAGTTGTACAAAGTTGACAATTTGGATTCCATCATGTGCACCGAAATTGAACCTTGAATATCTTCTTGCAATCTGTAGAATTTGCTGACTCCATCAACATGAAAGTTTTAAAAAATTTCATTATCTTTCAATCAAGACAAATTGTGGACAAATTGGATATGTAATTTGTAACTTATAGTCAAAATACTAGAGCAAAGTTGGGTTGAACTACAGTAGAAGATATATTCTCTTCTATCCCACTTTAGGCTCTTTTAATGTCTGAATTTTCTGACCACTTGAACATGGAAGTTGTATCCAAATGTGTCAATTACTCACGTAACAAATTTCATACATATTGGATATGTATTTTCTAAGATATGGCACAAATACTGTAGCAATGTTGAGTTATACTACAAATAGCAAACATATTTTCAACATTAGGTGTTTTACCTTGAATCTTTATGTTTTAGTTCTTTTAGAAATGTGGTCATAAATCAAGATTAAATTTGTGTATATATCAATTAGGATGCATCTCAGTAGTCAATATGCTAATGTTCCTTACTCAGCCATCCTAAAAAAATTTGTTTTATCTGCTTGATTTATAGACATCATTCTCAAAGAACCACAATTTAGCTCTGATTCCTCCAATTGAGTCCATTTTCTATTCTTCTCTCCATCTTTAAAAATACAAAAAACTAAAGACAAATAAGGGAGATATATGCTTAATTATGGAAAAACGAGAAGATGAAAATATGTATTTTATGAGTATAAAACTCACTCATCAAATACACCCAAACTTAATCTTTTGCTTGTCTTCAAGAAAAATAAATAAACTTCAAAATTGAAACGATGAGTGAGTGATGAGTTATTTTTGGCTTACTAAGCATTCCTCAAGGATCTAAAATGTGCAACCAAGAAAAATATCAAAATCTCAAGGTTATGTAGAACTTTTATTCAAATGCAACATATGGTTTACTCTTGAATCCCAAGTGTGTGTGTGCAGTAGTCTTGTGACATTAGACTTTTTCCATTCAAAAAAATTTATGTAATCAAATATTTAAAACAGATCTCTAGATATATGCATTTGAGACTCCGTAAGCTTATTTTTCATGTCACTCTCCACTAATGTAGACTAATCAAAACATTTAAGATCATTAAGACTTTCATGAGGCTTGTAATGTATGGCATAGGTTAAAGGTGGATAAAATGATATGAATGAAATCTCAATTCACTCTTCAACATACATGATCATTTAAAGCCTCCAAAATACTTTTGATATTATAATATGAATTCTATCTCCAACCCTTTCATCATCCTTACGTTATTTGCTCATACTATTTTTTTTTATATAAACAACCCTAAACTTATTTATTTAGGGAGTATTAACTCTATTTTTTCAAACTTCTACCATCTAGCCCTAAATCATAGCTTTTCAAATGATCATTCTTATGAGTGAAAGGTAAGAGTTAGAATTTTTTTTATTTAAAGGCTAGATAATAATATAGGTGTACAAGAAAGGATAAATATAGGCTCATAATAGGTTGCTAGGGACAGCATAATGTATAGGTTGGTATGAAAGGATCAAACGATTCCAACAATGCCTAATTCATTTCTTAAATGGAGAGTAGTCTAGGATTTTTCCTCAAGTGACAATCAAATAAGTTCTAAACTCTTATGAGATCACTTAGCATATTTGAATCACATAAATCTTCCTTGAATAAACAATCAATCAAATGTAAAAGATTAATTGCTCAGTATATTAGGATTCTCAAGTAAAACATAAGTTACATTAGAGTTCAAGTTCACACATAACACATAAAACTCATCTATTTTATAAAGGTTACAAGCATTTTAAACCATTTTCATCATTGGTGCTAGCTTTGCCTAATTCCAAAACATCACTCAATTTTTTTTTAAAGCTAGCTGTTAGAACCTATATAGAGATAGGAGGCTAAGCACCCACACCGTTTTTAAAAAATATATGAAGAAACACAAAATAAACGATAAAGATTGAAAGAGATATGACCAGAAATGAGATCTAGGAATAGATGAACCTGTAGCAAACTAAACAGAAAATAAAAATTTATTAAATCAAATACAATGACTTACAGATGAAGATCCAAGTTCAATTTCTGCTTGCTGCAGTTGTCTGACGTCCAATCTATTTGAGCTGTTATTAGATTAGGTATATGAATAAACACTTGTAGTGCATCAATAAGTTCATCAACATTTGAAGCCGAGATGGGAATCTGTCATGCTGAGTGTGAGATAAACCTTTGCTCCACATCTTGATTAAGAAAAGACAACAAACCATCAAAGAAATGGTTAACATTCAACAAACCTTTGGGCTAATGGTGGATATTTAGTTATGCCCAGGAGACTATTTAAAAAAATTCCTCCAGAGTAGCAAAACCATCTTATAACAACGTGCTCATACATTGAGGCTACCCTACATTCTTCCCCCATTGTTTTTCTTATGATGTTTGATATAACTAGAGCTGTAGGAATAATACCAAGAACTATTATCCTCATACATGTGTAGTTGCAGACACACACCCCATTTACCCATGACTACCTCTACCATAGACTAAATGAATTTTTCTCCTGGCTAGTACTATACCCAAAGTTTTTGCTGCTTTCACATACTCTCCATTTTTTGCAGGAAAATAACCACAAAAGACATAAATATTTCAAAATTGACGAAATGTGATTCTTTCTATAACTGCACTCACCCTAACTTTGAGTATGAAGATGAAGATAATGTCATGATTGCCCAATATGCCCAATACGTCTTATGCGATTCTTTTCATCAATGTGATTCTTTCCTTTTTCCAGCAGTTATCAAGTCAAAATTAATTGTCTTGATTGCCCAATACGCCTTATGTTCAAGCTCTACTGGTAAGTGACAAGGTTTTCCATATATTAACTGAAAGGGTATGGTGCCTATCGGTGTTTTATATGGTGTTATGTAAGCCCATAGTGCATCATCAAGCTTGAGAGACCAATCTTTTCTTGCCTTTGATACAGTCTTCTCCAAGATTACTTTGATTTCCCTATTTGATATTTCCACTTGTCCACTTATTTGAGGATGATAAGCTAGAGCCAGTTTATGAGTGACTCCATATTTCTTCAAGAGATTATGAAATTGTTACTCAGTGAAGTGGGAACCTCCATCACTTATCACAACTAGGGATACTGTAAATCTTGGAAAAATCACTCTCTTGAAGAGCTTGGCAACCACTCTAGCATCATTAGTGGGAGATGCCATTGCTTCTACCCACTTAGACACATAATCTACAACTACTAGGATATACTTATTCCCACATAAGGATGGAAAGAGGCCCTTAAAGTCAATACCCCAAACATCAAATAGTTCTACTTCTAAAATATTGTTTAGGGGCATCTCATTCCTCCTTGATATATTGCCAATTCTTTGACACCAATCACAAGCTTTTACAAAGGTATGCACATCTTTCAAAAGTGAACGCCAATAAAAACCAGCTTGAAAAATTTTAACTACAATTTTTGAGGTGCTAGTATGGCCTTCATAAGGTGAATTATGGCAATGAAATATGACACTATATACCTCTTCCTCTGGAATACACCTTCGGAAGATGCCATCTGCACACCATTTGTATAGACATGGATCATCCCAATAGTAAGACTTGATATCAGAGAAAAATTTCTTTCTATCATGGTAGCTCAACACTTCAAGTAAAATTATGCATGCAAGAAAGTTCACAAAAATTGCATACTAAGGAGCATCGGTATGAGTGACTACAAGGAGTTGGTCATCGGGAAAAGAATTATCTATTGGCAACTCATCTTTATCGTCTCTCATTGAATCTTGCCTAAGCCTTGAAAGATGGTCTGCAACCACATTCTCTGTTCCTTTCTTATCCGAGATCACAAGGTCAAACTCCTGCAATAGAAGGATCTATCTAATTAATCTTGGCTTGGCATCCTTCTTACTTAGCAAATATTTGATGGTAGCAAGATCCGTGTATACAATGACTTCGAATCCCAACAAATATTGATAGAATTTGTCAATTGCAAACACTACTGCCAGGAGCTCCTTTTCTTTGGTGGAATAATTGACTTGGGCTTCATCCAAGGTCTTGCTGGTATAGTAAATCACATAGGGCTTTTTATCTCTTCTTTGCCTAAGTAGAGCTCTCACAGCATAGTCACTTACATCACACATAATCTCAAAGGGAAGGCTCTAATCAAGAGGTTGAATGATTGGTGCAAATATTAGTACCTCCTTCAACTTGCAAAAAGCATGTAAGCAATCATTATCAAATAAGAATGGAATGTCCTTAATAAGCAAATTAGTAAAGGGTTTAGAAATTTTGGAGAAGTCTTGGATAAATCTTCTACAGAAGCTTGCATTCCTAAGAAAACTCCTTACTTCCTTAACATTTGATGGTGGTGGCATTATCTGAATTGCCTCAATTTTTGCTTTATCCACATCTATTCCTCTTTCAAACACCAAGTGTTAAAGTACTATTCCTTCCCTTACCATAAAATGACATTTTTCTCAGTTTAGTACTAGGTTGACTTCCTCACATCTTTTAAGTACCTGTGTCAAATTATTTAGACATTATCAAATGAGGTACCATAGACAGAAAAATCATCCATAAATACTTCCATTATATCCTCAATAAGTCCAAGAAATTAGCCATCATACATCTTTGGAAAGTGGCTGATGCATTGCACAATCCGAATGGCATCCTTCTATATGCAAAGGTGCCATATGGACATGTGAACGTTGTCTTTTCTTAGTTGTCTGGATGGATTGAGATCTGAAAGAATCCTAAGTATCCATCCAGATAACAAAAATATGAGTGTTTAGCCAGCCTTTCCAACAATTGATCAATAAAGGGCAAAGGGAAGTGATTCTTACGAGTGGCCTTATTCAATTTTCTATAATCAATGTACATACGCCAACCTGTAACAGCTCTAGTAGGAATTAATTCATCATTATCATTCTTAATAACAATCTTACCTCCATTGTTAGGAACCACATGAACAGGGCTTACCCACTCACTATCTGAAATAGGATAGATAATACCTGCATTAAGCAATTTGAGCACTTCCTTCTTGACTACCTCTTTCATGTTTAGATTTCGTCTCCTTTGGTTCTCCCTAGAAGGTTTATCATCATTATCAAGTATAATGCAATGCATGAAAACATATGGACTGATCCCTTTTATGTCATTAATGCTATACCCAATCATTTTTTAAACTTTTTGAGAACATCCAACAACTTACCAGTTTCTTCAGCATTCACAATTACTAGATATGAAGAGTTAGGGTCCATAAATTCATACCTTAGATTGAATGGAAGAGGCTTGAGTTCTACCTTAGGTGCCTTGATTTCCTCAATAGTTGCTGATTTTTTATTATGGTCCAATTCCAGCTTTTCAACTTTTACTTTTAAGGTGAGCATGGGACACTCATTAAGCATTTGAGCATATGCATCAGCTTCTACTTGTTCAACAAAAGAAATAGAACTATCCACAAGGAAAAGCTCAAGTAGGTCAGTAGAACAAAAGCTTACTGCATTATCAAAAATATTATGCTCAATTACATCAACCATGCAACAAGTATAACCTAAAGATGGGCACTTCATTGCATCATTTAGATTGAACTCAATCTTTTCATCCTTTACATTCAAGGAAAGCTTTCCATCTTTCACATTGATAATGGCATATGTAGTGGCTAGGAAAGGCCTTCCAAGAATGATGGGGATTTGGCTATCTTCCTCTATCTCTAAGACAACAAAATCAATAAGTATGAAAATTTTACCTACCTTTAGAGGAATATCCTCTAATATACCTACCGAATGAGTAACAGATCGGTTTGCTAACTGGAGGGAGATAGTAGTAGGCTTCAAATCACCTATCTAGAGCTTCTTGCATATGGATAATGGCATAAGACTCACACTTGCTCCAAGATCACATAAGGCTCTAGTGATTTTCACATCTCCATGGAACAAGGTATAGAGAAGCTTCCAGGGTCCTTGAGTTTAGGAGGGAATTTATTCTGGATCAATGCACTACACTCTTCAATTAATGCCACTGTGGCATACTCCTAAATCTTCCTCTTGTTAAAGAGGATTTCCTTTAGAAATTTAGCATAAGAAGGCATTTGAGAGATAGCTTCCAAGAATGGAATATTAGTGTGCAACTTTTTCAGCACATCAAGGAATTTTCCATATTGCTTTTCTAATTTGGCTTTAGCTAGTCTTTGAGCGAAAGGAACCAGTGACTTGTATAGTTCAGGAGCCACATATTTAGGCTCTTCTTCCTCTTTCCTTTCACTAACTAGCTCTTCTTCTTCAGTTGCTTTTTCTGGTATATCTCTCAATTCTTCCTCCTTATCTTCCTCTTTTTGCACTGACTCGCCCAATTGCTTACCAATTCTCAAAGTGATAGCCGTTCAATGTTCTCTTGGATTCTCAGGCTGGCCAAGGAATTTGCCAAAGTTTCTATTTGAAGATCTCGTTTGATGTGTTATCTGAGTTTCTATCATTTTATTATGTGTAGCAAATGAGTCGACTTTAGAAGCTAAATCCTTCATAGCCTCATTGATTGAATGATTCTAGGCTCTAAATTCTTCATTCTATTTACTCTGTGTAGAGATGAAATTGTCCATTAGAGCCTCCAAATTTGACTTTGGTTAAGGAGGAGGATTGAATGGCCTCTGATTTTGAAACCCAGGAGGTTGTCTAAAATTATTTTGAGGCTACTGATTTGCATTCAGCTTGTATGAGAGATTTGGGTGATTTCTCCAGCCTGGATTATTGGTATTACTGTAAGGATTGTTTCTTTGGTTATTCACAAAACTTACCTAATCATAATCCTGAGGTGCAGAATTTCCAAGCTGGCATTCATTGGCCACATGACCAATGCATCCACAGATCTCACAAGCAGAAGATGATGAAGAGGAACCAACAGTGTTGATGTTTAACTTATCTAATTTTTGAAATAAGGCATCAAATTTAGAAGTTAGATGATTAAATGGATCAACTTTATACATACCTTATGGCTTTCTTGGCTGCCTCTCACTAGACCAAGAGTAATGATTCTAAGCTATACCTTCAATTAGCTCATAGGCCTCATCTACTGTTTTATTCATCAAAGCTCCTCCAGCTGTAGCATCCATATATATACAGGTGCTGTAGATTAGTCCATTGTAGAATGTATGGACTATGAATCACTTCTCCAACCCATGGTGTGAGCATATTCTAAGGAGTTCTTTAAATCACTCCCAAGCTTCATATAAGGACTCACCATCTTTCTGAGAAAAGGTAGTGATTTGATTCCTAAAATGAGCCGTCTTACTTGGTGGGAAGTATTTAGCCAAGAAAGCTTGAGAAAGCTGCTACCATATTGTTATTAACCCTGATAGAAGAGAATGCAATGATGCATGGGCCTTGTCCCTCAGAGAGAAAGGGAACAGTCTTAGTCTAATGGCATCAAAAGATACTCCATTCAACATCAAAGTTTCACAGTATTCTAAAAACACTAAAAGATAGAGATTAGGGTCTTCAGTAGGTAACCCTCCAAATTGATTCTACTGAACCATCTGTAGAAGAGAAAGCTTTAGCTCAAAGTTGTTGGCCTCAACAACCAGTCTGACAATGCTGGGATTCAAGCCATGAGCATCCAGGGAAATGAAATCCTTAAGAGAACGGTTATCTCTCTCCGTCATGGTAGGTGCAGAATGTTCTTGCTACTGTCTTCTTCTTCTCCTCTTTCGTAGTGTGCGTTCAATTTTAGGATCAAATTCAGTGACGCACTCACGTTCTCTTCACATAAAAAAGAAACACACCTATAAAGGAAGAAAAAGACAAAAATCAGCAAGATAAAAATTATGCAGAAAAATTAAAAGAGTGATCTAGTCTAGCTACTTCACAAATATCTAATATTGACGATTGTTTCCTGGCAACGGCCCCAAAAACTTGTTGCTTCTATTTTACTAATTACCGCAAGCGCACGACATAGTTGTAGCTAGTTCGGCGAGTACGAGTCGTATCCCACAGAGAACAAAGTCAATTACTAGAATTATACGAAGTATGCTATCTAAATCGATGTGATTCGATAGAGAGTTCATCATCATTAAGTAAATTAAGAATTTAATTATCAAAACCTAGGGTTAGGGTTCACCACACGTATGATATTCAACATCCAACTTGTACCTCTAATTGCAATTATCTAGGTAATTAGGGATGGTTTAACCTTAATTAATTATTAGCAACCTCTTTCAAGCATTAGTAATCATACCTAGGTTGATGCAATTGCCTACTTTCGTGGTTTTTAGTTCAACCTAGGTCCATTGAGCTCTATGCCAACCATAGAAGTCAATTAATCAATTTTTTCTTGCCTACTAATTGATTCATTCCTACATAATCTTAAACTACTTCCATGATTAAGATATCCCTAATCTAGAAGTGATCAGAATTAGGTTTCCAATATTCAACTCTTGTTTCTCCTTTCTCCCTTAGATATGGCGTGAAGTTCTACTTTTGATCCTCACTGTGTCAGTACTTCTCCATCATAGAGAAGATAAGTTTAGAGTCATAAAAATGAAAGAGAATAAAGGGATAAAGTTGGAAAGGCAACATCTTACCTTGAACACCAACTTTTCCCTTAAGTTTTCTTCTTTATCTTCTTATAATCCTTCACACCACTCTAATTTTATTCTCGTTTTTTGCTAGCCAAAATGCTTCCAGCATTTTCCTCATTATGTATTAGCTCAATTTTTTTCATGAAGTCATCACCTCTCTTATTTGTAACCTCATGTCTCATAATATTAAATCAGATTCAACAAGCTTAATTGATATTAAAGGAGTACATTCTACCATTAACATTAATGCTATTGTATGTTCATATACACATTCCATAGTGTCCCAGTGTTACCTGAAGCATACTAAAAGTTGGATAACACCTAACACTATACCAAAAGAATACAGCTAACATCTGAGTGTAGTTAGTCATAAGTACCTGTAAAAAAGTCAAACATATACATATCTATGCCCTACTCATCCATATCAACCACGTATAGGGACACTGGTGGCAGGTGACGACACCTCCACCAAGATCGTGGTCACATCAACAACAGACACATCATTTATGATAAGAATTTTCCCCAAATAAGGGCAACTCGAACTAGCATAAACTACAAACAAGGGTCACTGAGAAGATATGTGTAACATCCCTAAGATTTCATAATTTTCATTTATATATGGATTATTAAAAGACATAAAGGATTAGGAATGTACTTGAAAGGTTTTAAAGATGAAAATATTGTAACCGGTGACAACAAATAGTGAAGAGTGAATATTATTTTTTTTCTCAATTTTTTGTCTCTAGTTCTGGAGTACTTTCAAGCATCCGATCTCAAAACTAAGGGTACCACTGGATTCAAGACAAAGAGTACTATGATATTGGCTGAATAATTTTTCAAATCGGCCACAGAATCGCCATAGATTGGAAGTAAAAAATCTTAGAAAATGGTAAACTTTAAAACTCCTATTTAGATACCTAAAATTGAAATTTTGACACAGTAGATGGATTCAAGAGATAGATAAACCTTAGGAAATGAAATTTTTTAGCTATTTGACAACTTTTTGTTCGTCGTAAATAGTAAATCTAGCTAGTATGAATAATGATTCCGATGGTAAATAGTAATTTCAACAGTGAATAGTACCCATCGTTGACCAGTGTTGACCAAGCTCCCATAGGCTAAGTTTCGTGATTCTGAAGTCATTTCCTAGTTTTTTGGACCCTCTGGACTCATTTTTGAAGTTTATTTTATCAAATTTGGATATGAAAAGTACATTTTGAGGCTGTACAATCTGGAGCCTTACCTTGTGAGTAGATAATTCTTTCTAGGACTTACCCTATGTCGTTCTTAAACTTTAAATGTATAATTGATTATGTTTACAAGTTATTTGTACTTTTATATGTCTCTGAAATGGATTAAATTACTTGATTTGTTTACAATCTGGCATATAGTTCAAGAAGAGTATGGTTTTGAAAATTGATTTTTGAACTCATTGAATATGTGATTTTAAATATATTTCTCATCATATGGTAAAGGAAATATATTGTGCACATGGCATTGATATGTAAAGCTATAAGATTTCCTTGGAAAAGGGTATGCATATGTGATTATCGTAATTGGAAAGTTTCTGATAAAGGAATTGTACAGAGATTGAAAATTCTAAATTTATACTGAAACTTTTGTTTTGAACAATATGGCATATGTGTAAATAGTTATTTCTGTGGAGGAATTCTATTAGAAACACTATTTTCTAACAGCAGGTGATGTTAGCCCTTGTGCACCTTGACACCTCAGCTAGTAGGGGTGGTGTTAGCCTCGTTTGATGGCCAACACACAGGATACGATATGTGAAGGAGATTGATTTACTTCTTGTCTGAGCAAGATACCAACTACATGATATGTGATTTATCCTCCCTTGCTATGTTCTTGGGAAATGCCTATATTAGAGTCCCTTCGTGTTTCCTCTTGAATGGTGGTAGGGCAAACCTTAGCCGAGATGCTGAGTTTAGGTAAATCCTACACCACCAAAGTATGAAAGGGCTGGAACTCTGATATGGTGGTTCTAATATGGAATCCTCCTAATGTTTTTAAGTGAAATATTTTGATGCATAACAACATTTCTTTAATGATCATACAATACAATATATGGTTTTGGATATTTGAATATCCTCTGTTTTGAGAATATTTGAAATGCGGGTCCCATAAGTATGCACTTTTGAATTGTATTTTCTATGTGGCAATTTTAAAATATGAGTACATCTATATGTTGACCTAAGAGGACATATTAGGTATTATATGCTCACTAAGTTGTCAAACTTAGTGATCAACTAGGTGACATATTTTCTGGTGTGCTTATTTTGTTTTTAGGGCTAATAGATTTTGATTTATATTGTACTTGTACTCTAGAGTATGCTCTGTACGCCATAGGTAGGATCCTTGCTTTTGCTGTTACTCTTATATTTATAAACTTGGTATGCATATTGTGTATACATAGGAATACCTATATGAAATTATTTCCAATGATAAAATAGTGTATTATGCATATTATGGCAAATATATGTTTGTAAAGTATGTGTTTCTCATGCCTTTAAATTCGGGGTGTGACAAGTTGGTTCCAGAGTAATAGGTTTCGCTATGGCTGTCAGAGCAAGAATTCTGTAGTAGGACTTTGAGTTTGGTTATCTAACCACAGACATATTTATACTCACAATGCTGCTATGGAATCTTATAGGTTGTCATCCTCTTATTTATTCTAATTCCTATTTTTAGGTATGCAATGTTTAAACATTGATGCGTATATCCTAGAGGTGCCTCTTGAGTGTGGACTACCAATTTAGCTTTTGAACTCATTTTGACCAATAGTGAAAAAAAGAACCCCCTTGGGTACAAAGAAAAAGAATTAGCTGAAAATAAGAAGATTTCATCAGAACACAAAGGTAATGGCTTGTTTGGATGTCAAGAAGGGTTTGAATTGGTTGTTTGATTTGATTATGTGAAACAATATGACGAATGGCTAATACAATATTGATAGTGGGTTATGATGTAATCGAGGTTGTTAACTACAAGATAATGGTTTTTAATAAAGTGTATGTGTTCTAGAAATGGTTGTAAATCTCTTTTTGGATGTATGAGTTGAAACTTGCACATAAAAGTGGAATTTTCAAGATGTGGGGTGGATTGAGTTTAAGAGTAGGGAATTTATAAAGATAATGCTTTTTAATGATAGATTTTATTGATATAAATCATTCGAAGATAGTTTGGTTTTCAATAATATTATGTATAAGCATTATGAGAAAGGAAGGTTTGCCCATAGAAATTTTAAAACTTGAGGAATAAAACATGGGTAATTCATGCGAAGGACTCTTTGATAGACATAAGCTTTTCAAGATTGATTGTTAAGACATTTGCATAAGCATGTTAAAGAATAAAGTCAAAATAGGTTGACCTTGTTTATGTGTTTTGAAGTCCCTTATAGCTTATATAGTATGAAGATGTCATCAATAGCATAAAAGATTAGTAAAGAAGTTGCAAGTAGTGAACAATTAGTGGAAGCATGTACCCAGTAATTTAATTTCAGCTTTAACAGCCCATAAGTTATTACAAAAAGGGTGCCAAGGATATTTGTTAGTGGTGAGAGATATTGATATAAATTATACCAATGTAGATCAGGTTCTAGTGATTAGGGTATTTCCTGATGTGTTCCCAAAAATATTGCCTAGATTACCCTAAAACGAAATATAGAATTTGATATTGATTTATTTCGTTGAACCCAACTAGTATCTATATCCCTATATAGAATGATATCAACTAAACTTAAGGAACTAAAACAAATTGATTTGAAATTAGGATATCATCAGTTAAGGAAAAGGGAAGAGAATATTGTGAAAATAGCTTTCAGGACTTAGTATGAGCACTATGAGTTCTTAGTGATATCATTTGGTTTGACAAATACCCAAGCTGCATTTATGGAATTTATTAATAGAGTACTTAACCTATTTTTGGATCAACTTGTTATTGTATTTATTGATGATATACTAGTATATTCCAAGTTCAAAAGATCATAAACAACATTTGCAGATAATTTTAAAAACTCAAAGGGTACATCAACTATATGCTAAGCATTCAAAATGTGAATTCTGACTTACTTGTGTTACTTTCTTAGGGCATGTGGTTAACAAGGATAGTATTCAAGTAGATCCTAAGAAAGTAAAAGCGGTATAGTAATGGCCATGTCCTACTACAGTTACAGATGAATATTTAAGTCCAATTTGCACTTTTGTGGTTGTCTACCATCCAATATATTTGAGTTGTAGTTGGATCAGGTACATGAACAAACACTTGTAAAGCATCAATCAACTCATCAGCAGTGGAAGCCGAGATGAGAATTTGTCGTGCTAAGTGTGAGATAAACCTTTGTGGCACAGCTTGATCAAGAAAAGACAACAAACCATTAAAGAAGTGATTGACATTTAACAAACCTATTGGTTTGTGATGTATATTCAGTTGTGCCCAATCAAAAATCTCCTCTAAAGTACCAAAACCACCTGGTAAGGCAATGATGGCATTAGCATTGCTCATCATTCTAGCTATGCACTCATGCATGGAAGCTATCCTAAATTCTTCCCCAATTGTTTTCTTTATGATGTTGGATGCAGCTAGAGTTGTAGGAATAATACCTAAAACTTGACATCCTCCGACATGTGCAGCTATAGACATACACCTCATTAACCTACAGTTACCTTTACTGTAGACTAAATGAATTTTTCTCCTGGCTAGTACCATACCCAGATTCTGTCCCCTCACTGGTAGGGGGACAAGAGACGGCCATCTTGAGGCACATCACGACCTACAGGAAACATTGGTGAGACCTGTGAATGCAACCTGATTGGGAGTCAAAGGATCCATAGTACCTGCAGCCCCACAGACTTCATCTTCATCATTTTTTAAAGCGGGGGGAAGGGATTTCCTTTCTGCAACAGAAAAAAATAGAGCACATTTGACTATGCACAACCTAACGATGCATCCAATACCAATGATTTATGCCTAGAATGTGTTGCCAGATCTCTATTCTAGAAAGATATACAAGCAACAATAAACGTGGTTTGCCTTGGGCCTTCCCTTTCATTACTTCTTTCACGACGAGGGAACCGTGTCTGCATCAGTCGAAGTGGTGGAACACCCTCTTGAGTCAAAAGAGAGATAGAGAGCTTCTACACCTATATCCAAGAGATACAATTCGGTATCTGAATCGACTGAAGGAGAGTAAAGAGACAGCTACTCTCCTAGCCTAGCCCACTGAGAAACTTGAGTCTTATAAAAGATGCCACTCCACGAGGGAAGTCTTCGAGTCGAGTCTTTGCGAGTTCATCCCGAACAAAGAAAACCCCTTCCGGGTCTTGGTCGGGAAGATGCAGATAAAACTCCAATAGCCTGATGTCAGCTTCTACGCCATAAGATTTAAAGAAGAGAGCTCTCATAATAAACAAACACATTTCATAAGAAAATCACATTTTAATATGAAGTGAAATTTTGAACAGTCATTTCAATCTTTTCTTCCAATTCTAAGAAAGAGAAATCCCCCTAAATCCATCAATAAATGATGAACCCCATTATACAAATGATAGGATAGGGCTAAGGTAGTAATCTCAATAGAGATTAGGATGAGCCTTGATGAAAAAAAAATTGAAGTGAAGCAAATCAACCCTATTGTCAAACAAAGAAGATAAAAAACAAAACTATAGTGGCTTAAAAAGCCCCAGAGATTCTATAGGAAATTGTAAATGTCGAAGTGAGTTGTGGCTTATAAATAGAAAGTTAAGGAGATAACGGGCAAAGCATATTCATTTTTTCATTTTGTTTCTTCTTTCTACTCCCCCCAAAAAAGAGAGATACTTTATATATATATGGTTGGTTGTTGACCAACGAAAAGCATAGGAAAAAAGAAAAATGTACAAACAGACGTTTTAAAAAGCAATCAAAGATAAAATCGAAGAGAATGAGTCTCAAGATTAAATTCAAATTAGTTCTCCTTCCAAATAGACTAGAAGACATAGTTGATTAGATCAAGAAACTGAAAAATCTCTTCACAGCACCAACGTTTGGGTCCATGTAACATTACATCATCGTAGGCATCAGTCATATAGCTTGGGGTGGCTAGCACTTCCTCCCCTATCACTGCTCGAACAAGGTCAGGCATGCTCTATTCGGGGGGTAATTACTTACCAGCTCTCACCATGCACTATGCGTATTCATCACATATTCGATCAAATACCCACTCTAACTCAGGTAGAGTGCTTTGTGCATCTGACCTAGTTGAACAGGTACTTGAGGATAAAGATGGACTCTCTAAAAAAAGTAAATCACTAGGCGTTGGATTCCCATAAAGTACCTGTGAAGTTTTATTCATTACATGCTACTTTGTTCAATCGTTCTGCTCCCCCCCAAAAGGAGAAAGACCGATTCTTGCTTTCCCAATTCAGGAAGATGAAAATCGCCGGTTGGGTTGGTCCAACCAAGAAAGAAATGGGAATTTTGAGCATCAGATTCTTTTTCTTCTCTTATGATATTTCGAGTTGGATGAACATATCGTTCCTAAAAGCAGCCATGTGATCTTATATAGGATACCACCAGACGCGCCCCAGCTTTAAGTGAGCTCACCCTATGGACCTTGCTGAACTAGATTCCCTACTAGCGAGAGTGGCTTAGAAAGATAAGGGAGCACAAACAAGGGTTGTTTGAAAATAAACAGTTAAGCTAACATACTAGTGATTTTCTGCCTACTAGCAATGCAACTACTCCTGAGAAATACTCAAACTGAACTAGTTGAAGCTAAGGGCCTGCCTTCCCAACTACTGAGGTAAAGGGCAAAGGCTTGATTCATCACTTTATTCATAACCATTAGATAGAGAAAGAATCCCACCCGGCCTAGCTATTGCTATCGTAATGCGTCTTAATGCCAAAGCTTCCTGAACCAACTGAAGTAAGGAATATGAGTAGAAGAGTGCTAGCATCCCTTACTCTCTATCGATTGCTCACTGTCATCTCATCTAAAGGAATAGAATTGAAGGGCGAACTTCCCATCTGTTATTGTCTCAATGTGACCATTGATAGCTTTCTCTATTAAAATGTAATCTAGTTTCGGCTTACTATTCAAAGGGTAAAAGGAGAGAGGAAAGGGAGTAGGTTAAAGACTCTCCTAGTGCTTAGTGGGCCAAGTGTATTTTCTTTTAGTTAATGTACCTGTTTTACGGCTGGTTTCTTATTTTCCTTCGCTTGTAGCGATTGAATCTTGTTTCAGATACAGCACTATTGATTGGTCTGTTGGCAAAGGAAACGCAGGAATTAAAGATTTTGTTTTGTCTTCCGAACATTTATTATGCTATCACTACTGCTTGTCAATTTGAATTGCATTAAAGCTCTCATTCAAACTTCATTTACGAGAATTCTAAACAAGAACTCGAGACTTGAAATGAATCCAAGTGGAGGTTCTTTCTCAAGGTGTAAGGAATAGCATGCAAAAGACAGCCCGAAAAGACAAAGACATGATTTCTTAATAAAAAGCAGTAGATGAACAGGCTGGGGAAGGGGGCAAGTACATCCTTTTGTTCTCAGTTCATGGGAATTGCTTCCATCACTAACCAGTTCAGCTCGGCTTGTGGGCATTTGTGTTAGAACCTCAAATCCGAACCTGTTCAACAAGACCAATGCATTAACAAACCTAGGTCCAATATTTGCTTGTACAAGCTAGCCATAAACAAACTAATGGAGAAAAGAATCCTTTTACCACAGTCTTTCCCTATTAGGCATAGCCTTTTCTCTGTTAGGCTCCTGTAAGGGTGGGTATGAGAAGGGTCCCCCTCTCCCTTATCAAAGCTTAGTTATCCGTGAATGAGAACTCATTTTGCTTGTTGGCTGGTAGCTCTATGGTTGGTTAAATTGAAAGCTAGTTTTTACTCTTTGATCGTCAAGAAATAAAGGTGTGATTACCTGAGGTAAGGTTGACCTTTTTTCTGCCTTAAAAGAGGTATAGTTTAGGTTAGTGCTCTATTTTTCTATAAAATTTATTTTTTTAGGCAATACCTATGAACTTAGCTCAGACTGAATCAGCATCATCCTCTGTAGCTCTTCTATAAGAGCAGACGTTTTTCCAGTCCTATTCTTTTCTCTTAAGTTCCTTTTGGAACACCTCATGTTGGGACATTTGCATCTCTTTCTATTTTGAGATGACCATAGGTTCTACCAATCCTGCTCTATCGAGTTTGAGGTCCTCTGAACCTGATACCCTACTCTAGATTCCACTCTACTCCTACATCAAATCCATCCTCCTCCGTAGTTCACATTCATAGAGGGAGACTTCCCAAACAAAGAATCTAGGTCACTAAAACAAACACATGGCTTTAGCAAGCCACCCAATGTAGGAAAAATTACCTATCATCTGTTCTAGCTACTCCACACTGGCCTTAAAATCACCTACTTTTCTTTCTTCACAGAGATGTATAAAGTTTAATTGAATTGCGTATAGAAAGAGAGACATGCTTTCTTTTGTAAACAGGGGACATAGTGTAACAACCTCTCTTTTTTTTCCTTTATTATTATACAATATTGAGTTCACATACATGTCATTAATCAAAACAGACGTATAACATATCAAACACATAGATATTTACATCTTGTTTATTTTGGTTGACCAATTCCGGAGATACAGGTGCGGGTGGTTGCACCTTCACCGGGATCTGAGCCAACTCGACCACAAACATCTTATTTGATTCTGAAATCTACCCAACATAAAGTAACTCGATCCAATGTGCACTAAAAGCCAGAGCCTTAGAAACAAAAGCTGCATAAATAATTTTCTGAACATGATATGGAAATATAGTGAGAATTAAATCCCAGTAAGCTCAACAATAAATTATCATCAGTAAAGCTCATCACGTCATGTTCAACTGTATAAACTACAGAAAATATCTTTGGTCACATGAATGCATTATATCTATGCACATAAGAATCATACTGTAATGATATGTATGATATGATTAACTATTTTCAAAATATCATATGATGGCCATCAACTTATTCTCATTTCAAGCTACCCCAGTCAGGGTGAGTATCCTCTACTCTCCGGTATGGGCTTTTCTCGCTCCGTCCGACATGGCCCACTTTCTCTTTCTTTTCTCATTATCATGATCATAACCGTCGGTAGGGCGTCCCCTACTGGTGCACCACACGGATTGCCATGTAACCGTGCTCATTTCATTTCTTTTCACAATGTTAGCCAAAAATATGCTTTCAATAACAAGTATGTTCATCAAATATAACTATTACCATAAATCATTGGTAATCATGCCATGAACATAACCATTTCAAATATCACTTTATAAAATATTTTCATGTCAAAATTTCACATTTAAGATGGTAAGAAGTTCATACAATGGCAATGGCTATGGCTATACTAGTCATTTATTAAGATTCATCTTCTTTTTTAAATACTAATTTTATTTTCTTTATTTTCTTGATGCAGGTTTTCATTCTATCTAACCTTCTCTTACTAATCAGAGCATAACTCGCTCAATTTAACTCTGATGTAGGTGATCTTGGTGTCCATTTCAAGATAAAACAATTATCTAAAACTATTATGTTGAACATTGTAGCGAAAAATTACGAAACGAAGGTGATATTACTCCCTCAAAGTACAGGATAGGTTCTGACCTTTACTGACTAATTAGACCATGTCTCCCAAATTGGAACTCCAAATTGAGTTATTCCAGTTGTTAAAAATCCATGAGCCATATATCTATAATTTTTATGTTGGCGCACTATTTTAATTCCCTATAGAATATTCCCAGAAATTCAAAAACTAAAACATTAATAACATACTCTTCCCTGAATAAACATTTTCTGACCTCTGCTTACTAATCGGATCATATCTACGTCATATGAACTCCAAATTGCATAATTCCAGTGGGTATATTTCCATGAGACATAGATATATAACGTTCATGTTAACCATTTATTTTAATTCCATACAGATAATTCCCAGAAATTAAAATACAAAAGCTGTCCTAACATAATCTTCCCTGATGAACCATTTTCAGACCATGGCTTACTAATCGGACCATATCTACCACATGTGGACTCCAAATTGAATGATTCCAGTGGCTAAAACTCCATGATACACATATCTTTAATTCTTATGTTAACCATTTATTTTAATTCCCTACCAATAATTCCCAGAAATTAAATTACCGAAGCTATCCTAACATATTCTTCCCTGATGATTCATTTTCTGACCTTTGACTACTAATCAGACCATAGCTACCTCATATGGACTCCAAACGGAATGATTCCAGTGGGTGAAAATCCGTGACACATATATCTTTAATTCTTATGTTAACCATTTATTTTAATTCCTTATAGATTGTTCCCAGAAATTAAAATACCGAACCTAACAATTCTGTCAACCATAGCCATACCCATGCAGAACTATCTACACCAACCTAAGTATTCAAACATACATCACATGCAAGATCAATATGTAACATGATATAGCAACATCCATGACCAATCATCAAAGTTCTAAGATCAAAATCTCATATAAATATTATGAGTTTCAAAGGTTTTCTGCAAAAAGAAATATTGTTAAACTTACCTGGAGCACTTAGTCCCCTAGACTTCTCCTTCCTCTTTCTTCCTTTCTTCCTCTCCTTTCCTCACACTACCTTGCTTCTATTTTTGTTCTCCCTCACTTGGACGAAATTCTAATGTTGTAAGGGTGGATTTTCTTATATAGACCACCAAATAATTCACCTTTCATGATCATGGGTCTACCTTATCACAATTAGGATACACTTTGTTGAATTTTTGGAAAACAAACAAATTATGTTCTTGTCTTCCTCTTCCTTAGTCAAGATATGCATAGAAAAAGGAGATTTGTATTTTGAAAATTATGATGATATATTCTTAAGATATGGGGCAAGATCCCTTTGATTTAGGGATTCATTTCCTTTTTCTTTTGTCTTAATCAAGTATGATAGATTTGCCTTTTTAAGTGGCAAATTTCTAGCCCTTGAATTTTCCTTACTTAACTAAAATTATTTGTGTAGGATAATGATGTTTTGTCATAATGCTATGTATTATTACCCACTTGCTAAAGTTATGAATGTAGGATATAGATGTTTTTGTCCAAAAGCCTTGTATTATTATGCCACTTGCCAAAATGATGAATGTAGAATCACACCACTTGCTAAATTTTTGTCTTAATGCCATGTCACTTAATCTTGACTACACCAATATTTCATCACTTTAATTTTATTTTTATTTTTATTTTTCCTCTTGGATTTGGGCTCATTTTTGCCCATTTTCCTTACTTTGGTTAAAATTCTACCTTTCATAATGGGCTTGGTCACATTTTCATGATTTGTGGGCTACCGGTCCAATTTCTATATCCTAGTCCAAGTCTATGTTTTATTTCTTCCTTCGGCTATCCTATTGGCTTGCTAAAAATTCATGTGAAGTAGAAAAACTCTATATGAAGTGTCTATAGATTAAAGCCCAATTACGGCTGGAGATACTAAACTTAGTAACTTTTGCTCTTAAATTAAGAAAAATTACCATAATCCGATCTTCTTGAAATTTTAAGACCTTTACTTACTTCACAAAAAATTATCTTTCTTTACCTAAGAATTTCACCTTTCTTTAACATGTTTATTTCTAATATTTTCTCTTAGGTTTTCTTTCTTTACCTATTCCATTAATATTAGAACATTTCTATGCATATATGTAAGGTGAAGAATTTCTAAGGAAAATATCTAAAAAATTACGGATGTTACACATAGACCCTTCCTCGAAAACTTACCCCCATTGATTACCCCGACCCAATTCTAATTCAAGTTCTTATTCACTAGAAATGCTTCCTTTACTGGAGCTGGTAATGGAAATGTTGAAGTTTAAGCTTGTGTTTTCCTGTCTTCTCTGCCTTGTCCACTCCACCTTCTTTGCTAGAGGGTGGATATGATTGTCGAAGCTGAAGTCCCATTCAATTCATATAACTTCATCTACTACCCTCTTACTCGAACGCCTACCAACTAGAATGAGGACAATCAGACTAACACAAAAAAAGAAAGAACTATCACTCGAGAAACCAGTCCCTTTTTTGTCTTTCTTGCTTGATTACTCTTTCATCTCAATGTCTTATCTGGATGGAATGTGTACTATCTCCCTATCGGGCTAAGGGTTTTGATCAAATATTCGTATCTCTACCTAAATTCAATCAGTAAGAAAAGAAATATGGAATAAAATAAAGAGTGAAATTCCATAAAACATGTTCCACAGGGCATCTGTTCAATAAATTAGGAAAAAACGAAGCGCTTATAGAGAGAGACCGACCTCTGTAGTTGACTCTGAATCTTAGGCTAAGGAAAAAGGAAGCTGGTTTAGTCAAGAAGTAGGCATGGGTAAGGGGTAAGTGTCCATCTCAGATTTCTTTTTTTCTATTACGAGATTTAGCACTCTCCCTTCACCTTGAACCATAGCCCTACTATGATTGACAGACATGAGACCCTTATCGATGGATCAGATCAAACCCCTTCTGCTGCCTGTAAAAACTCCATTTAAATAACAATTTTTTTTATATTTGTAAAAAATCCATGAAGTTATTACCTCTTTACAACTTAACTCAAAATAAAATTTATTTAGTTTATACAACACTGAGTTCACATACACATCATTATTTTACAAACATCCGTACAAAAGTCTAAACATTCATATTAGCCCTAATCATCTACGTAGACCATTTCTAGGGACACTGGTATGGGTGGTGACACCTCCACCGGAATCTCAGTTACGTCTACAATAGATATATCTGATATAATCGGTATTTGCCCAAGGTAGGGCAGCTCGATCCATTGTACAGCAATAATAAGAGTCATAAAGAATAGCTGCATAATTAATTTTCTGAACATGATATGGAAAAATAGTGAGAATTAAATTCCAGTAAGTTCAACAATAAATCATCATTAATATAGCTCATCACGTCATGTTCATCTGTATAAACTACAGCAATTATCTTTGGTCACATGGATGCACTTAATCTATGCACATGAAAATTGTATAGCAATGACATGTATGAAAGAATTAACTATTTTCAGAATATCATATGATATCAATTTATTCTTATATCAAGCTACCCCGGTCAGGGTGAGTATTTTTTACTCTCCGGTACGGGCTTTTCTCGCTTCGTCCGACATGGCACACTTTCTCTTTCTTTTCTCATTAACATAATCATAACTGTTGGTAGGGCATCTCCTACTAGTGCACCACACGGATTGCCATATAACCGTGCTCATTTCTTTTCTTTTCACAATAATAGCCAAAAATATGCTTTCAATAACAAGTATGTTCATCAAAATATAATTATTACCAAAAAAATCATTGGTAATCATGCCATGAACATAACCATTTCAAATATCACTTTATAAAATATTTCCATGTCAAAAATTTCACACTTAAGATGGTAAGAAGTTCATACAATGGCAATGGCTATGGCATATACTAGTAATTTATTATTTTCATTTATAAGATTCTTCTTCTTTTTTAAATATTAATTTTATTTCTTTATTTTCTTGATACATGTTTTCATCCTATATGACTTTCTCTTACTAATCAGAGTATAAATCCCTCAATTTAACTCTGATGTAGGTGCTCTTGGTGTCAATTTAAAGATAATACAATTATCTAAAACGATTATGTTGAACAATTTAGTAAAATATTAAGAAATCAAGGTGATATTACTCCATCAAAGTACAGGTTATTTCTTCTCGGGTAGGTTTTGACCTCTACGTACTAATCTGTCCATATCTCCCTCATAAGAATTTCCAAATTAATTGATTCCAGTGGTTAAAAGTCCGTGACACATATAGCAATAATTATTATGTTAACCACGTATTTTAATTCCCTACATAATGTTCCCAAAAATTAAAACACAGAAGCTATCCTAAAATATTCTTCCCTAATTAACCAATTTATGACCACTGCATACTAATCGGACCATATATGCCTTATACGAACTCCAAATTGAGTGATTCTAGTGGCTAAAAATCCATGACACATATATCTATAATTCTTACGTTAATCATTTATTTTAATTCCCTATAGAATGTTCCCAGAAATTAAAACACAGAAGCTATCCTAATATATCCTAATATATTCTTTCCTCACTCTACCTTGCTTCTATTTTTTCCTCTCCCTCAGTTGAACTAAATTAAAATGTTATAGGGGTGGGTTTTGCTTAAGTAGACCACTAAATAATTCACCTTTCATGATCATGGGTCTACCTTATCACAATTTGGATACACTTGGTTGAATTTTTGGAAAACAAACAACTTATGTTCTTGTCTTCCTTTTCCTTAGTCAAGATATGCATAGCAAAAGGATATTTGTATTTTGAAAATTATGATAATATGTTTTTAAGATAAGGGACAAGGTCCCTTTGATTTAGGGATTCATTTCATTTTTCTTTTGTCTTAATCAATTATGATAGGTTTTCCTTTTTTAGGTGGCAAATTTCTAGCCCTTGAATCTCCATTATTTGGTTGAAATTATTTGTCCTAATGCCATGTATTATCATACCACTTGCTAAAATTATAAGTGTAGGATATAGATGTTTTGTCCTAAAGCCTTGTATTATCATACCACTTGCTAAATTTTTGTCGAAAGCCATGTAACCTAATCTTTATTACTATTATATTATCACATGATTTATTTCATTTTATTTTTCCTCTTGGATTTAGGCTTATTCCTACCCATTTCCTTTGCTTTGCATAAAATTCTACCTTTCTTGGAGGCCTTGGACACATTTTCATAATTTTTGGGCTATTGGTCCAATTTCTATATCCTAGTCCAAGTCTATGTTTTATTTCTTACTTAGGTTATCCAATGGGCTTGCCAGAAACTTATGTGAAGTGGAAAAACTCTATATGAAGTGTCCATAGGTGAAAGCCCAATGTATGGGTGAATATGTTAAACTTAGTAACTCTAGTTCTTGAATTAGGAAAAAATTACCCGAATATAATGTTTTCTTTAAATTTTAAGACCTTTACTTGTTTCCAAAATTTTATCTTCCTTGCCTAAGAATTTCGCATCTCTTTAGTATGTTATTTCTAATATTTCATATTAGGTTTTCTCTCTTTACTTGTTCTCTTAATGTTAGAAACATTTTCTATGTATACATATAAGGTGAAGAATTTCTAAGGCTTATATTCTCTTAGATTTCTAACAAAATTGTTTAATAAATTTTATTTCCTTGATTAAATATTATGTGCCTTCATTAATAAAAGAAACAAAATTAAGGATGTTACACTACCTGATACCAAAGGCGCTGAAGAAAGCTTATGGATGAAGTCCGCCGACCCTCCGAAAAAGTAAGGTCGTAAAATGGCTCATAGGGAGTCAGAATCAAGCAGAGTCAACGGCAGGTCAAACTCACATAAGCGGAGGGGGAGACACTTTCATGAAAAGCGAGAAGCCATGCCATGGAGGACTAACCAAAATGGAATAGATCTTACTTTCAGGTAAGAGTAGGAACATCTATTAGTCCGTATCGTGGGTCTATTAGAGAAGGCGAACATCCTCATTCCAAAAAATTCACATAGGTCCTCAGGCAGGCATCGAAAAGAAAGCGGATGAAAAGAGTCTATTTACCTTTACAATATTCTGGAATGTATCATGGCCCTATTTATTCATTTTTCTATTAAAAAAAAGAGTTTCGCATCTCTCTAGGGGAACAAATAGGCGTGGGGAAGAGGGAGAGGGGGGCTATGAGCACAACAGAATGAAGTTTGGATCCGAAAAAGTATTCTTAAGCAGTTCCTTCACTGAGTACAATAGAATAAAGAGGAATTTATATCATTTCAAATCCCTATTCTTATCGAATAGAAGAAACGAGAAAACCGAAATCTTCCTACTTGTCCTATAGTTTACTACTCTTATTTATATAAGAATTCGACCTATGCATCCCCCCAAAAGTTTACTAGAAAGAGAAGAAGAATCGAAAGGATCGAACTACCTACTCATTATTCGGAGGTGAATCATAGAACACCAAAAGCTGTGGTATTTTATGGACCTAACATAGGTCACATCCCTGACAACATAAGATTGAAAGATCCAAACCTTCCTCTTCGAAGTGGAAACAGACGTGGCCAAAACATATAAAGATCGGCGTAGTCGCTCATAGGGACATATCTATCCGGATAGAGGATAGTCTAAATCGATTCATAGATAGATTTCTATCCATATAGATAAGTATCTTCGTGGATAGAGATAAAGATAGGGATCTATGTAGATCTTGATTCACTATTTCCATTGTTTTTCTTGATTTTGACCTTTTTAACGACACGTTTTAAATCTTAATGCAGACAAGGTATAAAGTGCTCGATTGAAAGGAAAGGAAGCTTCATTTTTCAATTATTACTTGCTGGGTCAGAGCGTTGATGAGTGTGCAGAGCCCAAGATACAGGGAAGCCCGTCATAGAGCAGTCGACTAAAAGTAGAAGACTGCTGGCCTGAGAGAAGGCGGCCTCTCTTAGGAAACATGGCCCAATTTCTCTTCTTTCTTTTTGATTTCTGATTTTGATTTTTTTTCTATCTTCTTCTCTGCCGCAAAAAAAGACAAAGGCGAGCGAGTCCTCGAATGGGGAAACCCACGATTGAGAGGTCAAATCACACCATCCTCATTGATCTAACACGAGTTGGTATGCTCACAAAGAACTTATCGTGGATGGAGTTGGCTAATAATATGACTTACTTTTTATCTTATGGCTCTGTTGCTGGATAGTCAATGGGAATTTTGGGTTGTCCTTGACAACAATCCAAAGAGCTTTGATCGATGGAAGAAAGCGAGCACTCAACCTCACCTAGATCATCCTAAGTTAGTGTCGTTTGAGTAATTATCTCAAACGTTTATCGATTAGTATTCCTACTACTTAGATGCTTAACCCCAAAAATAAGATCTCAAGGCTCAGAAAGGTCATGAAAGTTTCAGTGCCTACATAGGTAGGTGGAAGGCTACCGCTGCCCAAATGCAAAATACAGTCAATGAAAAAAAGCAAATAAATAAACATGGTAGCCCAATTGTTTCATTATTCGATTGTGTAAGATCCTTAATTTCGTTTCTTTTATTAATAAAGATACATAAATATTTAATTAATGAAATAAAATTTATTAGATAATTTTTAGATATCTAAGGAAATATAATCCTTAGAAATTCTTCACCTTATATATATGCATAGAAAAAATTTCTAACATTAAGGGAACAAGTAAAAAGAAAAAACCTAATAGGAAAAATTAGAAATAACATACTAAAGAGAGGCAAAATTCTTTGGTAAGGAAGATAAATTTTTTTGAAGTAAGTAAAGGTTTTAAAATTTTAAGAAGATTGGATTAGGGTAATTTTCCTAATTCAAGAGTTAGAAATTTCTAAGTTTAACATCTCCACCCATAATTTGGGCTTTCACCTATGGACATTTCATATAAATTTTTTCCACTTCACATAAGTTTCTAGCAAGCCCATTGGATAATCTAAGCAAGAAATAATACATAGACTTGGACTAGAATATAGAAGTTGGACCAGTAGCCCAAAAATTATGAAAATGTGACCAAACCCTCCATGAAAGGTAGAATTCTATCCAAAGCAAAGGAAATGGGTATGAATGAGCCTAAATCCAAAAGGGAAAATAAAATAAAATAAATCATGTGATGAAGTAATAGTGTAATAGTAATAAAGATTAGGTTACATGGCATTAAGACAAAAATTCAGCAAGTGGTGTGATATACTACATTCATAATTTTAACAAGTGGTATGATAATACATGGCATTAGGACAAAACATCTATATCCTACACTCATAATTTTAGCAAGTGGGTAATGATACATAGCAATATGACAAAACATCCTTATCCTACACAAATAATTTCAGCTAAGCAAGGAAGATTCAAGGGTTAGAAATTTGCCACCTAAAAAGGAAAACCTATCATACTTGATTAAGACAAAAGAAAAAGGAAATGAATCCCTAAATCAAAGGGACCTTGTACCTTGTCTTAAGAACATATTATCATAATTTTCAAATTAAAAATCTCATTTTCCTATGCATATCTTGACTAAGGAATTGGAAGACAAGAACATGAGTTGTTTGTTTTCTAAAAATCAACCAAGTGCATCCTAATTGTGATAAGGTAGACCCATGACTATGAAAGTTCAATTATTTGATAGTCTATTTAAGCAAAACCCACCCTTATAACATTATAACTTCATCCAATTAAGGGAGAGGAAAAATATAAGCAAGGTAGAGTGAGGAAAGGAGAGGAAGAGAGAAAGAAAGAGGAAGGAGAAATTTAGAGGACTAAGTGCTCAAGGTAGGTTTAACAATATTTCTTTTGAGGAAAAATTTTGAAATTTGTAACATTTATATGGGATTTTGATCTTAGAAATTTGATTATTGGTCATGGATGTTGCTATATCATGTTCCATATTGATCTTGCATGTGAAGTATGTTTGAATACTTAGGTTGGTGTAGAAAGTTTTGCATAGGTATGGCTATGGGTGGCAAAATTTTACGCTTCTATTTTTAAAATTATGTGAAGAATCAGTAAGGAATTAAAACAAATGGTTAACATAAAACATGTAGATCTACGTCTGACGGATTTTTAGCCACTAAAATCACTCAATTTGTAGTACATATGAGGTAGATATGGTCTGATAAGCAGTGGTCAGAAAATGGTTAACCAGTGAAGAATCTGTTAGATATGCTTATTTGTTTGATTTTCTAGAAACATTCTGTAGGGAATTAAAATAATTGGTTAACATAACAATTATAGATTTATGTGTCATGGAATTATATCCACTGGAATCACTCAATTTGAAATTCTTATGAGGGAGATATAGACAGATTAGTAAGTAGAGGTCAGAACCTACCCGAGAAGAAATAACATGTGATTTGAGGAAGTAATATCACCAAGATTCCTTAATAGTTAGCTAAAATGTTCAACATAATAGTTTTAGATAATTGTTTTGTCTTTAAATTGAAACCAAGATCACCTAAATCAGAGTTATAATGAGGATTTTATGCTCCCATTAATTATAGAAGGTCAGATAGGATGAAAACCTGCATCAGGGAATAACTAAACATAAAGCATGGCCATGTTGCAAGGCATGGCCAGGCCATGTTCTATGCTAGAAATGTCATTTTGAAGCCTAAGCAGGGCTGTTTTATAGTCAATGGCCAAGCCGTGTTATAGGATACGTTTAGGATGGTTTAAAAGTTGGTAAAACTTATTTTTAACATTTTGTCTACTCTAAATGAACCTAATTAACTATTGGATATTAGTATAAACCAAATTGATGAAGAATGATGTATTAAATTTGTGAGAACATGTGTTGGAAATGATATAAGTAGGAGAAAAGTGACTTGAGACCATGCATAAAGAAAATGAAGAGATAAAAATAATATTTAAAAAAGAAGAAGAATCTTATAAATGACTAGTATATGCCATAACCATTGCTATTGTATGAACTCTTTACCATCTTAAGTGTGTAATTTTCACTTGGAAAATTTTTGATGAAACATTGTGGCATGTGATTATAATGAACATACTTGTTATTCAATCATATTTTTTGGCTATTAATGTGAAAAGAAAAGAAATAAGCATGGTCACATGGCGATCCGTGTGGTGCACCAGTAGACGACGCCATACCAACAGTTATGATTATGATAATGAGAAAAGAAAGAGAAAGTGTGCCATGTCGAACAGAGCGAGAAAAGCCTGTATCGGAGAGTAGAAAATACTCACATGCCATTGTATGAACTCTTTACCATCTTAAGTGTGTAACTTTGACATGGAAACATTTTGATCAAACATTATGGCATGTGAGTATAATGAACATACTTATTATTGAATCATATTTTTTGGCTATTAATGTGAAAAGAAAATAAATAAGCATGGTCACATGGCAATATGTGTGGTGCACCAGTAGGGGATCCCCTACCAACAGTTATGATTATGATAATGAGAAAAGAAAGAGAAAGTGTACCATGTCGGACAGAGCGAGAAAAGCCTGTACCGGAGAGTAGAAAATACTCACCCACGTCATTATTGTATGATTTTCATATGCATAGATAAAGTGCATTCATATGACCTAAGGTAATTGCTGTAGCTTATACAGATGAACATGACATGATGGTCTATATTGATGATAATTATGATTTATTGTTGAACCTACTTGGATTTAATTCTCACTATATTTCCATATCATGTTTAGAAAACTAGTTTTACAGATTTTCTTTGACTCTGACTCTTAGTGTACGTTAGATCGAGTTACTCTATATTAGACAGATCCCATAAATTTATAAGGTATTCGTGGTCGAGTTGGCTAAGATTCCGGTGACGGTGCAACCACCCGCACCCGTATTCCTGAAATTGGTCAACAAGGATGAATAAGATGTAGACATATATGTGTGATTTGTGTACATATGTTGTTAATTAATGATGTGTAAACCTTAATTATGCTTGGTTAAATTAATTGAATATTATTATGAGTTAAATAAAGGTAATGACTTCATGGGATTTTAATATATGTATTTATGTAAAAAAAATGGAGTTGTTATAGATTGCTGGCTACCTGATGTCACAAACCCACACCGCATTCGAAAGCAATAAATTCAGGCTCGGCTTAAAAGCTTACCTTATTATAAAAAAGTCATAGTGCTTGCTTACTTGTTAGAGTCAGGGCTGACGTCCTTATTTGTTAGAGCTTGTTAAAGTGAGGAAGGGGAGCACTTTTTAACCTTACCTTACCAAAGTAAAGGAAAGTATCAAGCTTTCTTTGCTTTGCCATGGGATTCCAATTCTGCTGTGCAAGTGTGCAAAGCAAGCACACTTAGACTGTGATGTGCAATCTTCGGTCTGCCTATCATTGTCCATTAAGGGCTGACTCCGCTAGGCAAGAGGATCACTACTGGGATTATTTAACTACTAACTAATGATAAGGGGACTACTCTATCTATTTTTTCCACTATAGATATTGACTGACCTGTTGAGAAGATAGCTACAAGAAAAAGAAAATAAGTAGAGTTAGGTTGTGTTCTAGTGTGTAAGCATCTCTTTCCTTGGTCGATTCATCTACTCATTCAGCCTATGATTCTTATCCAATTGGTTTTTCTGAAAAGTATTATGAAATGAATTCATTCGGCTAGAGATAGGCATTTGGATTCGTTACTTGGGGCTGATGAGGATGAGTTACTTCGGGCTCCTGAGGGCGAAGAATTATTCCCTGAAGCCGTTGATCCAGAAAGAGAATTACCACCATCAGATGATGACCCTTTAGAGATAGAAGTAAAAATATGTTATTTTGACCTTGACCTGCCTCTTCCCCAATGGGCACAAGATGCTACAAACTATCATACACTGGCCACTCAAGAGTTCATATCCAATCTAGACTTCTACTTTAGCCAACGGAACCGTACAGAAATTCTCTACCGAATCAAACTTAAGCTCCTAGCTAAAGACCACCTAAAAGAGGAGTAGATCGAAATTTGGCCTGATAATATAGCTTTTCCTTGATTAGCTCATCACAAAAGTCTAGGAAGACATACGAAAGGAAGAATGTAGAACTACAAGAAGTCACTTTGAAGGATAAAACTACTGGGATTGCGAGACTCCTGGAAAGACATGGAAATACATTTGCGCGACTACAAGAGAGTTCTTTTACTGTGTCAACCTACTTAATGAATGGTTCGTGGCTTTCGGTGATAGTCCCTATGAAGACTTCATCCGTCATCACAAATGGTGGCTGTGGGATTGTATCTTTTGTCCCATGAAAGCTAGTCTCTTTCCTTAAACTTCCTATAAGATTATAGTTCTATGAGTAAGCCTTTAAATAGCTACCTACCTTCATCAAAGTTTGTACACATCTGCCCGTTCTTGTGAATGCTCCTTGGTAGGATATGTAAATATAGGCATTTCTTCCATAGACATTAATTATGAAAAAATTATGTGTTAAAAAAAACCTTGTGTGTGTTCATAATGAGTTAATGGTGCTGTTAACTCGAGCTCACCAAGTGTTGAGCCTTAACCATGCAAGATGGGCATTCGATCTACGTAAGATGAAGTTAGCCAAGTATTAAGCCTGTCCATATAGAGCTAGCAATTGGTCTACGCTAATTTGTGTGGGATATCTACATCGACTTTTTAGTACACATCGGATCAAGACCTACGTGGATTGGCTTGCTTCCTTGAGAAGACAGTCGTAACCATCAGGAAGTTGTTCTCAAAGCCTCCATAGACAGTTGGCAGCTTCACATGCAAAGCTTAATCATTAAGTTTTGTTAATAATCTTTTTTAGGTGGTAACCATACGGACACCTCCTCTTGACCTCTTGTCTTAGGTTGAGAGAGCCTTGGATTGCTTTCGGCAAGGAACTTTCTCTCTTAAAGATGGTCTTCCAGGCCAGGCACTTTCCTCATTAAAAAGCAAAATCACAATAGTCTCATTTCGTGCTTAGGAAGGCATAACCCTTAGGGGAATCACTCTTTAATAAGGTGCTCCAGGGAAGGAGGTGCATTGACCTTGTCAGTTCATAACCATTTCTTGTCCAGGGTGGACTTCGGCAAAAAGCATCTTTGGGCATAGGGAAGCCCTTCGCTCGTTCGTCGCTACTTTATTGTTTGTATTCTCAAACGCATTATTTCTTTGTGTGGCTATAAGATGAATGATTGGAAAAGTGGTGTAGATTCTACCCGTCAAGTTTGTCTTGTCTAGTTATTTGGTAAGCAATGCCTTGAATGTCAGAACATACGTGGGAGTGGAAGGGTTATGCCTTCTATTGTTCAATCATTCCTCTCTCTATAACCTCAGAACATAGGGTCTTTCTTCTCCTCTGGTCGTCAAGATAGATCTTCTTACACTCCGCTTCTCCTGATTTCTTCAATCAAACTCTTTCTTTTTTAGTAGGGCTTTTTAATGGATGAAGGGTAAGCGAGCCCTGCTTTGGAGCTTGGGTTCAACTTTCTTCATAGTCGATCAAATTGGTGCCTTTTCACTTGTGTACGTAACCGCAAAATGTACTCGCTAAGGAGAGACAAGATATGGAAGATTTTAATTTTATGCACTCGGTCCGAACATCAAAACAAGATTAAAATTGGCTCAGCACAAAAAGATTCAATCTCTTCTTTACAATGATAGCTTACTTAAAATTAAAGAGATGGATATGGGAGTCACCAATAAACCATATGGGAGTCCTTTGTACTAGTTAGGAAAATCAAAGTACAAGCGTGAGATCGCTAAGTTAGATTTAGCCTTCATTTCCTTATATGGGTCTTAGTGAGATTGATCCTATCAAGCGCACTAGGTAACGAAGGTAGTAAATCACACCTACTGGAAGCTAAAAGCACATAGCACCATCACGCGATAAGGGAGTTCACTACAAGGGCATGAAGGAGCACCCTCTCGCCTCTCATAAATGCATACCATAATAGAATCTCATCTAACATCATATCACACCAATGAGGAAGTAAAGAAGTAATAAATGATAGGCCAGAGGGATAGGCTCATTCAACTTATTAGAGATCCTTGCCTGGTCCAATAGAAGAAAGCAGAATCAAGGGGAAAGGTACTTTGAACAGCTATCTATCCTCCATTCTACCCATAAACCAGCTAGCAAGTACACTCGAACCTGGTTTTATCAAACCAACTTGTAAACTCCTTGTGATGAGCTTGAAACTAGCCTTGAAGCATAGGCTAGGCAAGGAAGCTCTCCAACAACTCTCAAATACTAGACGCCATATAAGCCCTTTTCACGCTTAACATGGGAAAGAGATAGCAAATGAAGCATAAGCAAGACTTTTATCAAGCTGAGGAAGGGCTATTACTTAGGCCAAGAGCTAGGCTAGCTGCTTTTCACTTTTTGTTTGTTAATTCAAAAAGAGAATAAGAAGAATCCCATCTTTCAAAATTGATCGTCGATTGAGTCAATAATTGTTTTGCATCCCCTGTGACAATAATATGCTGGACAAGCACATTGACACACTTTTCTAACATGCGTTGAGCATGGTGAGCAAATGAAGAAGGTGAAGACCTATGCTTCTTTATAATGGCTTTTACTTTCCTATCTCGATCAGTTCCCGGTCCTTGCGATCTGTGGACATACCTCTTTGCGAGCAAGAACTTTTGTGTTTATTTTACTAATAACCGCAAGTGCACAGCGTAGTTGTAGCTAGTCCGGCGAGTACAGGTCGTATCCCACAGAGAACAATGTCAATTACTAGAATTTCACAAAAGATGCTATCTAAATTTATGCAATTTGATGAGAAAGTATCACAATTAAATAGATGAAAATAACCAATTAAGCAAAGCATAGGGTTAGGGTTCACCATACTTATGATACTCAACAACAAGTATGTACCTCTAATTGCAATTATCTGGATTATTGGGGATGGTTTAGCCTTAATTAATTAGCAATCTCTTTTAAGCATTACCAATCGTACCAAGGTTGATCCAATTGCCTACTTTCGTGGTACTTAGTTCAACCTAGCTCCATTAAGATTTATGGCAACCAGTGAATACAATTAATCGATTTTCTCATGCCTACTAATTGATTCAATCCTAGAGAATCTTAAACTACTTTCGTGATTAAGATATCCCTAATTAACCATTAAGTTTAGGTTTTAATCTTCACCTTTCAGTTCATCAATTAAATACCTAAGACGTGATAGATTGGTGATCAGGCATTCAACCAACTCATTCATGCATATAATAGTTAATCCTAATCAATCTAGAAGTGATCACAATTATAGTTCCAATATTCAATTCATCAACCTAGTATCATCAGGTCACAAGTAGGTTTACCGAAACCCTAGATCAAATTTACTCACACATCATGTAAATAGAAACCAAGTTCATATTCATTAAGTAAATCATGATAGTTCAGTACAATCTAAATAGAATGAGTAGAGATAGAATTAGAGAATTCAAGTATAAGGATATAACCTTGTCTTTAGAAAAGTAAGATGAAAATACAACCTTCGAATGCAGTAAATCCTACTCTAGAACATCAAATCCACAATGATTCAAGTAAAAACCTAATCTAAGAGTGTTTTCTAAGCCTAAAAACTGAGTCTAAAGTGTCTCTCTGAGTGTGAATGTCTGCCTCTGCGTTTTCCCTCCTATCTATCAACTTGGTAGCCAAAAACCCTAAAAATCACGTGCAGTATGGACCCGAAGCACGACCATGTTCTTGGTCACAGACTGGCCGTGCTTCAGGCTGGTTTCTGGAGGTTCTCTGCATCATCTACACAAAGCACGGCCTGGCCATGCTCCATGCCACCAAGCACAGCCTAACCGTGTTGGGGGCTGCCGTGCTGCTTTCTTGCCAATTGTTGGTATGTTGCCTCCTTGCTTCCTCCTTAGCATTTTCTAAGTCCAAATGGCTCCTCTCATGATTGTTTTACCTTACTTCTTGGCCTCTTTTGCTCACCTACAAGCATAAAACAAACCAAAGTAGTATCCAGAGCAAAGTATAACCAAAAGCAAAGAAATAACCATAAGTTTACTATGATTTAGGAGATAAAATATAGCCATTAAGTACACAAAATTCCCCTTTATCAACTCCCCCATGCTTAAACCTTTGCTTATCCTCAAGCAAATACATATCATATGAGAAGGAAGGGGGAATATGCAATCAAATTCTAGAAGATAGAAAAATGCAATTCAGGTAATTTTTCACTCAATCAATGTGAACACAATAGATATATGAATAGAAATTTATCAGATAGTCTCTGTTCTTCTAAAACTAAACCAAAATTCTCCTATTATATATCTACTTCTATTGGTGCCACTGAATGTATGCATCTAATTGATTTTCGGACACTCAAGTAGGCCACCTCATCCTTTAGATCTCCCTATGTTGCCTTACCCTTATTTCTATTTTTCTCACTCTTTTTCTTACTCAATTTCTTTTATTTTTCATCATTTTTTTATTTCATTCATTCATCATTCATTTTTTTTATAGAAATATGCAGTGAGTGCATTTTATACTCCATCTCACTAGTGTAGAGGCAGCTAGGTACTCATACTAGGGCCTTTTTTGTGCCTTGAAGGGGTACTCAGAGTGAAAAATTTTTGGGTGTTATATTCCCTCATTTTTCACCTCTCCAAACCTTCACACTTTTATAGTTGTTAAAATCAAAAATAGCATACAATTCACAGCACAATAGAGAAATATTTTTCAAAAAATTATAGGTTTAATCCTAGAAGAGAGAGACTAAAAATTAAACTACCTATTTCATATTATATTGTGCATCACATGTTCATAAGCTAAAATTAGCCTATACTACACCAATCTATCTTGGAAACAATAAACTATGTGATTATGCAACAAAACAAAATGGATGTGATTTGTACAGTATATATATGCAAAGGACAACTAAATCAACAAATCAAAGTAGCCAGTGCAAATCATAAATTTAGCCAATAAAAATCAAATACGAAATTTTACTCCCCCATGCTTAAACTAGACAGTGTCCTCAATGTCAAGAATAAAAGAAAGTACAGGCAAAAGGGAGAAAGAACTTACGTGCTCACTGGTCATCTAGTGGTGGTGGAGGTGGGTGCTGACCCAGGTGCCAGGTATAACAAGCCTGCATCATACCCTGCATGCTTTGGATGGAGTCTTGCATGGCATGTAGGGTGGCTCTATGAGATAGTTGCTCGGCCTTAATGCAGCTGAGCTTGGAAGGGATGGAGGCCTGATCCTCCAGGGTAGCAGATGAGGGACCAACACGGTCAGTGAAATGGTAATAGGGAGGGGGTGGAAGAGCCAAAAGTGGCTTATGGGGGAATTCTTCCTCCTCTAGTGGAATCTTAGCACCCTCTGTATCCTCCTCTAATAGATATATCCAGTTCTGCCTATTGGTAACTACAATCCTAGTAGGGTTAGGGAGGTAGAAGAGTGTATGTCCTCGGAGATACAACCAGTATTCAACATTTTGCTTGACAACGAGTTTCATATGCAAGCAGAATTCTAAATTAATCCTGTTGCTGCCAACTACTGGTTGCATCCCTTAGAGATTGGCCTCAAATCCAAGCCCTCTAGCAATGGCAATAACCAGGCCTCCTATGACTACCTTTCCATTCATGGCACCACCTACCCGGGCCATCTGGTGAGCCATGAAGGCTCCTGTATCGACCTTTGTACCATGTACCATAGCATAAGAAAGTAAAGCTCTCTTTGATTTGTAACCCTATCACTCTCAGCCCTACCGAAAATAGTATGGGCCATAAGACGCTGTAAATATCGGAAGGTAGGGTTGCAAATGAAAGATGCTTTGGAACTTAATGCACTATATTGCCCCTCAATAGCAATTGAGTTCCAAAAAATGTTGGCAAGAAAATTTGAGGGTACTGATCTAGTTCCCCCTGGAGGCAGGCTAAACAATGATTTAAATTCAGCTAAATTTAGGCTAAAAGTATGGTTAAATAGTGTAAAATTAACGCGGCCCTGACTGATGTTGGGGCCCCAAAACAATACTACATTAATGGAGCTGAGAAACACTAAGGTAGGTCTAGGGTAGGCCGAGTATCGTAGTGAGATGAATGTGTTCCACCCAATCCAATTAACTAAGTATTGGACGTCATTTAAAAGACCAAACCTGTCCAAAAAATCCTCATCCATGTACCGGACACTCAGCATTCCCTATCTAACTAGAGTATCGTATCGGGTCTGTTGACTATCATAAACGAACATATTACCATACTCATTAATCTAATAAGGAAGTTGAGGTGGTTGTTGATTTCGTCCTCTACGGGGTTGGTGGGATTGGGTGGAGGATGGGCATGTTCGGGCTCTTTTGGGACCCATGTAAAATGATACGCAATGTAATGCAAAGGGGAACCAAATGCAATTCAAGGGTTGTCAAATGAGGCAATATCAATGAGGAACTATCAAAACATGAATTAGGGAAAATCAAGTTCAAAAATACAAAGCTGAATCAAATTCAATGGAGTCAAATGTTATTTAGACTATCACATGCAAATGAAGTACACATGTGCAGACCTAGTCAGATAAACCAATCTCATAAAAACAGAAACCAGAGATACAAATACCATAAGTCAGATAAACCAACTGGCAAGTCTATAAATGAGAAAGAAAAATCCAATGCAACAAGTCATTCAAGGCTAGAAAATTCAATGCAGGAACCCAGCAATTGAGGCTCAGAAACTAGACAACAAAATAGAGCAATTCATGACAATCACCAATTTCAGAAAGCAAAAGACATCCCAATTCAGATTTATAAACTAGTGTAAATAACAAGTCTAGGGAATCATGAAGTTAAACAAGAACCATAAAGTGTTGTGGTGAATCAACAATAACCATGGATTTTAAAGAAGAAAATTAAACACAGAGTCAGAGATAGAAAGTACCTGAATGGAAGAACAGCAAGATGAAGAATGTAATAATCCCAGCAGTTTGAATTAGGAAAAAGGGGATGGGGGTAGGTTTCGGGTTTGGTTTGTGCAAGGAGGTGGGTATTTCGGGAATGGGGAGATGAAAGGGAATGGGATGCGAAGGGAGTGGGGGATTAGGTAAAAATGTCGAACAGGGGATGGGGGTTAATCGAGTGGGTGAGGGAGATGCGGAGGGAGAAGGGATTTCAGATGGAATAGGGGATGGGTAAACCGAGAGGGTTAGGTTTCGGCTAGGGTTGGTGTGGGAATAGGGAAGACGAAGCAAGATGGGAGAGGAGAGGAAGTTGAATTGCAAAAGGAGAGGGAAAGGCACACAGGTTAGGGAACTGGAGGATGGGGGAACACAGGGGAAAAGAGAAGAAAATAAAGGGGGAAGATTTAACTAGAGCCCGAAGCATGGCCATGTCTCATGACACGACTTGGCCGTGCTTCGGGTGAGCTGCACCATCCTTCAAGGCATGGCCCGTGTTGCACAACAAAGGGGGGTGTGGGGCTCGGGGCACGGCCTAGTGGGTATGCATTTTTCTGCTTCTTCCTTCTTCTTTTTCTAGAGCACGAGTTGGGGGTTAGGCCATGTTCCTCAGCACGGGCAACCCGTGTTGTAGGCTAAAAATCCAAAAAATTTTAGGGTGATGGCTCTAGTCCTGCGGCACGGTTGTGTTGCTGGTGGGTTTTCACCAAACTTGCAGGATTTGACCCGTGCTTAAAGCACGGGTGTGGTGGAGGACACGGCTTACCCGTGTTGCTGGCTGGAACCTTCAAATCTTCGAATTATGCCTAAGCTTTTGATTCTCCTTGATTTCCTTTAATTTTTAGCCTTTTATATCATCTTGGGCACATAGGAATGGACATGAAAATCAAGAGAAAACACTCATTAAACTTCTAACCTAAAAAATTAGCTAAATTAAAGATGAAAACTAAATTTTAAAGCAAGAAATCAAACAAAAAGAAACTTATAAATTAAAATGTGGGTTGCCTCCCACAAAGCAATTATTTTAAGTCATTAACTCGACTCCCTTGCACTTTATTGGATTGATGGGAGATCTAAGAGAGCTTGGGTGACTCTCTTTTCAACTGATTGTCCCGTGACAAAGTGCTTGAGGCGTTGACCGTTAACCTTGGGTTGCCTCCCACAAAGCAATTATTTTAAGTCATTAGCTCGACTCCCTTGCACTTTATTGGATTGATGGAAGATTTAAGAGAGCTTGGGTGACTCTCTTTTCAACCGATTGTCCCGTGACAAAGTGCTTGAGGCGTTGACCGTTAACCTTGAAGGATCTAGTAGTTTCACTCCATACTTCCACTGCTCCATATGGAAAAACTTGGCTTACTTGGAATGGACCGGACTAACGGGAACGAAGCTTTCAGGGAAAAAGCTTTAGCCTTGAATTAAATAGTAGGACCTATTCTCCTACTTGAAATTGATGCCTCAGAATGTGCTTATCATGCCACCTTTTTGTTCTTTCTTTGTATAACTTGGCACTATCGTAAGCATCAAGTCTTAGCTCATCTAGCTCTTGATTGCCCAATACGCCTTATGCTCAAACTCTACTGGCAAGTGACAAGGTTTTCCATATATTAATCGAAAGGGTATGGTGCCTATCGGTGTCTTATATGCAGTTCTATAAGCCTATAGTGCATCCTCAAGCTTGAGAGACCAATCTTTTCTTGCCTTCGATATGGTCTTCTCCAAGATTGCTTTGATTTCCCTATTTGATATTTCCACTTGTCCACTTGTTTGAGGTTGATAAGCTAGAGCCATTTTGTGAGTGACTTCATATTTCTTCAAGAGATTCTGAAATTGTTGCTCAGTGAAGTGGGAACCTCCATCATTTATCGCAGCTCAGGGTAATCCAAATCTTGAAAAAATCACCCTCTTGAAGAGCTTGGCAACCACTCTAGCATCATTAATGGGAGATGCCACTGCTTTTACCCACTTAGACACATAGTCCACAGCTATTAGGATATACTTATTCCCACATGAGGATGGAAAGGGGCCCATAAAGTGAATACCTCAAACATCAAATATCTCTACTTCTAAAATACTGTTCAGGGGCATCTCATTCCTTCTTGAAATATTGCCAACTCGTTGACACCAATCACATGCTTTTACAAAGCTGTGCACATCTTTGAAAAGCGTAGGCCAATAAAAACCAGCTTGGAGAATTTTAGCTGCAGTCTTAGAAGTGCTAGTATGGCCTCCACAAGGTGAATTATGGCAATAGAATATGAGCTATATACTTCTTCCTCCGGAATACACCTTCAGAAGATGTCATCTGCACACCATTTGTATAAGCATAGATCATCACAATAGTAAGACTTGATATCAGAGAAAAATTTATTTCTCTAATGGTAGCTCAACCCTTCAAGTAAAATTCTGCATGCAAGATAGTTTACAAAGTTTGCATACCAAGGAGCATCGGTATAAGTGACTGCAAGGAGTTGGTCATTAGGAAAAGAATCGTCTATAGGTAACTTATTTTTATCGTCTCTCATTAAATCTTGCCTAAGTCTTGAAAGATGGTCTGCAACCACATTCTCTGTTCCTTTTTTATCCTGGATGACTAGATCAAACTCCTACAATAGAAGGATCCATCTAATCAATCTTCGCTTGGCATCCTTCTTACTTAACAAGTATTTAATGGTAGCATGATTCGTGAATACAATGACTTCTGATCCCAGCAAATATTGTCAGAATTTGTCAATTGCAAACACTGTTGCCAGGAGCTCCTTTTCAATGGTGGAATAGTTGACTTGGGCTTCATCTAGGGTCTTGCTAGCATAGTAGATGACATAGGGCTTTTTATCTCTTCTTTGCCCAAGTACAGCTCCTACAGCATAGTCACTTGCATCACACATAATTTCGAAGGGAAGGCTCCAATTAGGAGGTTGGATGATCGGTGCAGATATTAGCACCTCTTTCAACCTGCAAAAAGCACGTAAGCAATCATTATCATATAAGAATGGGATGCCCTTAATAAGCAAATTAGTTAAAGGTTTAGAAATTTTAGAGAAGTCTTGGATGAATTTTCTGTAGAAGCCCGCATGCCCAAGAAAACTCCTCACTTCCTTAATGTTTAATGATGGTGGCATTGTCTGAATTGCTTCAATTTTTGCTTTGTCCGCCTCTATTCCTCTATCAGACACCAAGTGTCCAAGTACTATTCCTTCCCTTACCATAAAATGGCATTTTTCCCAGTTGAGTACTAGGTTAACTTCCTCACATCTCTTAAGTACTTGTGTCAAATTATTTAAACAATTATCAAATAAGGTACCATAGATAGAAAAATCATCCATAAATACTTCCATTATATCCTTAATAAAGGCCGAGAAAATAGCCATCATACATCTTTGGAAAGTGGATGGTGCGTTACACAATCCGAATGGCATTCTTTTATATGCAAAGGTGTCATAGGGTCATGTGAATGTTGTCTTTTCTTGGTCGTCTGGATGGATATGGATCTGAAAGAATCTTGAGTATCCATCCAAATAACAAAAGTGTGAATGTTTAGCCAACCTTTCCAACAATTGATCAATAAAGGGCAAAGGGAAGTGATCCTTATGGGTGGCCTTATTCAATTTTCTATAATCAATGCACATATGCCAACCCGTAAAAGCTCTAGTAAGGATTAATTCATCATTATCATTTTTAATAACAGTCATACCTTTCTTAGGAACCATATGGATAGCACTTACCCATTCACTATCTGAAATATGATAGATAATACCTGCATCAAGCAATTTAAGAACTTCCTTCTTGACTACCTCTTTCATGTTTAGATTGAGTCTCCTTTGTTGCTCTCTAGAAGGTTTATGATTAATATCAACTATAATACGATGCATGCAAACAGATGGACTAATACATTTTATGTCATCAATACTATATCCAATCACTTTCTTAAACTCTCTAAGTACATCCAACAACTTACCAGTTTCTTCAGCATTCAGATCAGCATTCACAATGACTAGATATGAAGAGTTAGGATCCAAAAATTCATACCTTAGATTAGATGGAAGAGATTTGAGTTCTACCTTAGGTGCTTTGCTTTCCTCAATAGCTACTGATTTTTGATTATGGTCCAACTCTGGCTTTTTAGCTTTTACTTTTGAGGTGAGCATGGGACACTCATCAAGCAATTTAGCATATGCATAAGCTTCCACCTGTTCAGCACAAGAAACAGAACTATCCATAAGGCAAAGTTTAAGTGGATCAGTAGAACAGAAATTTACTACATTATCAATAATATTTTGCTCAATTACGTCAACCATGCAACAAGTATCACCTAAAGATGGGCATTTCATTGCATCATTTAGATTGAACTCAATCTTTTCATCCCCTACATTCAAGGAAAGCTTTTCATCTTTAACATTTATAATGGCACCTGCAGTGGCTAGGAAAGGCCTTCCCAGAATGATGGGGATTTGGCTATCTTACTCCATCTCTAAAACAACAAAATCAATAGGTATGAAAAATTTACCTACCTTCAGAGGAACATCCTCTAATATACCTACCGGATGAGTAACAAGTCAGTTCGCTAACTAGAGGGAAATAGTGGTAGGCTTCAAATCACCCATCTGGAGCTTCTTGCATATGGACAATGGCATAAGACTCACACTTGTTCCAAGTTCACATAAGGCTTTAGTGATTTGCACATCTCCAATGGAACAAGGTATAGAGAAGCTTCCAGGGTCCTTAAGTTTAGGAGGCAATTTATTCTAGATCAATGCACTGCACTATTCAGTTAATGCCACTATGGCATACTCTTCAATCTTCCTCTTATTAGAGAGGATTTCCTTCAGAAATTTAGCATAAGAAGGCATCTGAGAGACAGCTTCCAAGAATGGAATATTAATGTGCAACTTTTTTAGCACATTAAGAAATTTTTCATATTACTTTTCTAACTTGGCTTTAGCTAGTCTCTGAGGGAAAGGAATTGGTGGCTTGTATGGTTCAGGAGCCACATATTTAGGCATTTCTTCTTCTTTCCTTCCACTAACTTGCTCTTCTTCTTCAATTGCTCTTTCAGGCTCATCTCTCTTCTCTTCCTCCTTATCTTCTTCCTTTTCCACTAACTCACAAAATTGCTTACCACTTCTCAAAGTTATAGATTTACAGTGTTTTCTTAGATTCTCAAGCTAGGCAGGAAATTTACCAAAATTTCTATTTGAAGAACTCGCTTGCAGTGCTATTTGAGTCTCTAGCATCTTATTATGTGTAGCAAGTGAGTCAACTTTAGAAGCTAAGTCCTTTATGGCTTCATTCATTGAATGATTCTGGGCTCTAAATTCTTCATTCTGTTTACTCTGTGTGAAGATGAAATTCTCCATTAGATCCTCCAAATTTGACTTTGGTTGAGGAGGAGTCGGATTGAATGGCCTCTGATTCTAAAAGCCTGGAGGTTGCCTGAAATTATTCTGAGGCTGCTGATTAGCATTCAGCTTGTAAGAGAGGTTCGGGTGATTTCTCCAGCCTAGGTTATAGGTATTGCTGTAGGGATTGCTTCTTTGGTTGTTCACAAAATTTGCCTGCTCACAATCCTGAAGTGCAAAGTTTTGAAGCTTACATTCATTGGCCACATGACCAACACCTCCACAAATCTCACAAGACGAAGATGAAGAAGGAGAACCAACAGCATTGATGCTTAGCTTGTCTAATTTCTGAAATAAGGCATCAACTTTAGAAGTTAGATGATTAAATGCATCTACTTCATACATCACTGATGATTTTCTTGGCTGCCTCTTACTAGACAAGGAGTAGTGATTTTGAGCCATATCTTCAATCAGTTCATAGGCCTCATCTACAGTCTTATTCATCAAAGCTCCTCCTGCTACAGCATCCACAGACATACGGGTGCTGTAAATTAGTCCATTGTAGAAAGTATGGACTATTAGCGACTTCTCCAACCCATGGTGTAGGCATACTATGAGGAGCTCTTTAAATCACTCCCAAGCTTCATATAGTGACTCCCCATCTTTCTGAGCAAAAGTAGTTATCTGATTCCTAAGGTGAGCCATCTTACTCGGTGGGAAGTATTTGGCCAGAAAAGCTTGAGAAAGCTGCTGCCATGTGGTAATGGACCTTGATGGAAGAGAATGCAACCATGCACGAGCCTTGTCTCTTAAAGAAAAAGGGAAAAGTCTTAGTTTGATGGCATCAGAAGAGAGTCCATTCAACTTTAGTGTGTTACAGTACTCCAAAAACACCGAAAGATGGAGATTAGGGTCTTCAGTAGGTGACCCTCCAAATTGGTTCTGCTAAACCATCTGTAAAAGAGAAGGCTTCAGCTTGAAGTTGTTGGCCACAACAACAGGTCTTACAATGTTGGGATTCAGGCCATGAGTATCTGGGGCAGTAAAATCCTTAAGAGAACGGTTATCTCTCTCCGCCATGGTAGGTGTAAAATTCTCTTGTTGCCATATTCTTCTTCTCCTCCGCAGGGTGCATTCAATCTCTGGGTCAAATTCAGTAATGAATTCATGCTCTCTTCACATAAAACAGTTACACATCTATGAAGGTAGAAAAAGGAACAAAAATTAACAAAAGAAAAGTATGAAGAAAAATAAAAAGAAAGTGAGCTAGTCTAGCTATTTCGCAAAATATCTAATATTGACAATTGCTCCCCGGCAACGGCGCGTAAAACTTGTGTTTATTTTACTAATTGTAACAACTCCATTTATGTAAATGTAACAATTTTTTTTTATATTTGTAAAATTTCATGAAGTTATTACTACTTTAATTCTAACCACTTAACTCGTAATAATAATCACTTTAACCAAGCATAATTGTTATTAACAGTGATACAATACTGAGTTTCCAGACACACTATTATTTTACAAACATTTGTACAAAGATACATATTACCTCTAATCATCTATGTCGACTACTTCCGGGGACACAGGTACGGGTGGCACCTCCAACGAAATCTCAGTCACATCTACGACAGATACATTTGAAATAACTGGTAGTTGCCCAAGGTAGGGCACCTCGATCCAACGTACGGAAATAATAAGTGTCATAGAGAAAATTTGCATATTTATTCTTTTGAACATGATATGGAAATATAGTGAGAATTAAATCCCAGTAAGTTCAATAATAAATCTTGATTTACCATCAATATAGTTCATCATGTCCTGTTCATCTATATAAACTACAGAAAATATCTTTGGTCACATGAATGAATTATATCTATACACATAAGAATCATACAATAATGATATGTATGACAGGATTAATTATTTTCAGAATATCATATGATGCCCATCAACTTATTCTCATTTTAAGCTACCCCCGTCAGGGTGAGTATCCTCTACTCTCCGGTACGGGCTTTTCTCGCTCCGTCCGACATGGCCCACTTTCTCTTTCTTTTCACATTAACATGAACATAACCGTTGGTAGGGCGTCCCCTATTGGTGCACCACACGGATTGCTATGTGACCGTGCTCATTTCTTTTCTTTTCACAATGATAGCCAAAAATATGCTTTTAATAACAAGTATGTTCATCAAAATATAACTATTACCATAAATCATTGGTAATCATGCCATGAACATAACCATTTCAAATATCACTTTATAAAATATTTCTATGTCAGAATTTCACACTTAAGATGGTAAGAAGTTCATACAATGGCAATGGCTATGGCATATACTAGTCATTTATTATTTTCATTTATAAGATTCGTCTTCTTTTTTAATTTCATCTCTTCATTTTCTTTGTGCTTGGCCTTTAGTCAATTTCTTCTTATTTATATCATTTCTAACTCATGTTCTTACAAATTTATAGAGCAATTTCCTCCAATTTGATTTCTACTATTACCCAATAGTTAAAGAGGTTCATCTAGGGTAGAAATATGTTGAAAATTGGCTTCACCAGCTTCCAACACGGTCTGGCCATGTTTCAGGACATGGTCATGCTTTAAAAATACTTCAAATGTACTCAAAAACAGCATCGAACATGGCTAACCCGTGCTTGAAGCACCCAGAACACGGCTTGGCCGTGTTCTGTGACCTTTGCTCACTAATTAGAGCATAACTCCCTCATTTTAACTCCGATTGAGTTGATCTTGGTGTCTTTGGAAAGATAAGACAATTATCTAAAACTATTATGTTAATCTTATCAGTAAAATAATAATAACTCTTGGTGTTATTACTCCCTTAAATGCAATATTATTTCTTCTCAGGTAGGTTCTAACCTTTACTTACTAATCTGACTATATCTCCCACATAAGAATTCCAAAATTAAGTGATTCTAATGGCTAAACATCCGTGACACATAAATATATAATTCATATGTTAACCACGTATTTTAATTCCTTATAGAATTCTCCCAGAAATGAAAACACCGAAGCTATCCTAACATATTCTTCCTTGATTAACCATTTACTGACCTTTGTTTACTAATTGGAACATATCTACCTTATATGAACTCTAAATTGAATGATTCCAGTGGCTAAAAATCCGTGACATACATAGCTATAATTCTTAAGTTAACCATTTATTTAATTCCATACAAATAATTCCCAGAAATTAAAATACAGAAGCTATCCTAACATATTCTTCCCTGATTAACAATTTTCTGACCTTTGTTTACTAATCGGAACATATCTACCTCATATGAACTCTAAATTGAATGATTCCAATGGCTAAAAATCCGTGACATACATAGCTATAATTCTTATTTTAACTATATATTTTAATTCCATACAGATAATTCCCAGAAATTAAAATACATAAGCTATCCTAACATATTCTTCCCCGATTAACAATTTTCTGACATTTGTTTACTAATTGGAACATATCTACCTCATTTGAACTCTAAATTGAATGATTCCAGTGGCTTAAAATCCGTGACATACATAGCTATAATTGGTATGTTAACCTTTTATTTTAATTCCATACAGATAATTCCCAGAAATTAAAATACAGAAGCTTAAAATTTTGCCACTCATAGCCATACCTATGCAGAACTTTCTATACCAGCCTAAGTATTCAAACATACATCACATGCAAGATCAATATGTAACATGACATAGCAACATCCATGACCAATCATCAAAGTTCTAAGATCAAAATCTCATATAAATATTATAAGTTTCAAAAGTTTTCTTCAAAAAGAAATGTTGTTAAACTTACCTAAGAATCTCCCTAGCTTACTTAATGAATTGGTTTTCTTGTTTCTTCTTGAAGAAGTAGCAAGATTCTTCCCTTCCCTTAGCTTTTCTAGTAGCTTAGGTAAGAGAAGGAGGGTGAATTTTTGAACCTCAAGGATGAAGAAGAAAAATGGACTCAAGTGGAGATTAAGGTAACTTACCTTGAGTACTTAGCCTTCTAAACTTCTCCTTCTTCTTCCTTCGTTTCTTCTCCTCTCTTTCTCTCCTTTCCTCACTCTACCTTGCTTCTATTTCTCTCTCTTCCTCACTTAGATGAAATTAAAATGTTGTAGGGGTGGGTTTTGCTTAAATAGACCACCAAATAATACACCTTTCATGATCATGGGTCTACCTAATCACAATTAGGATACACTTTGTTGAATTTTTGGAAAACAAACAACTTATGTTCTTCTCTTCCTCTTCCTTAGTCAAGATATGCATAGGAAAAGGAGATTTGTATTTTGAAAATTATGATGATATGTTCTTAAGATAAAGGACAAGGTCCCTTTGATTTAGGGATTCATTTCCATTTTCTTTTATCTTAAACAAGTATGATAGGTTTGCCTTTTTAGGTGGCAAATTTCTAGCCCTTGAATCTCCATTATTTGGTTGATATTATTTGTGTGGGATAGGAATGTTTTGTCCTAATGCCATGTGTTATCATACCACTTGCTAAAATTATGAGTGTAGGATATAGATGTTTTTGTCCTAAAGCCTTGTATTATCATGCCACTTGCCAAAATGATGAATGTAGAATCACACCACTTGCTAAATTTTTTTGTCTTAATGCCATGTAACCTATTCTTTATTATTATTACATTATTATATCATCTCCTAATTTATTTTATTTTATTTTTCCTCTTGGATTTGGGCTTATTCCTACCCATTTTCTTTGCTTTGGATAAAATTCTACCTTTTTTGGAGGGCTTGGTCACATTTTCATAATTTTTGGGCTGATGGTCCAATTACTATATCCTAGTCCAAGTCTATGTTTTATTTCTTGCTTAGGTTATCCAATGGGCTTGCTAGAAACTTATGTGAAGTGGAAAAACTCTATATGAAGTGTCCATAGGTAAAAGCCCAATGTATGGGTAAAGATTTTAAACTTAGTAACTCTAGTTCTTGAATTAGGAAAAATTACCCTAATCCAATGTTCTTGAAAATTTAAGACCTTTACTTGTTTCTAAAAATTTATCTTCCTTATCCAAGAATTTTGCATCTCTTTAGTATGTTCTTTCTAATTTTTTCCTATTAGGTTTTCCCTCTTTATTTATTCTCTTAATGTTAGAAATATGTTCTATGCATATACATAAGGGGAATAATTTCTAAGGATTATATTTCCTTAGATATGTAAAATATTGTCTAATAAACTGTATTTCCTTAATTATCAATAAAAGAAATGAAATTAGGGATGTTACAATAATTACCGCAAGTGAACAGCGTAGCTGTAGCTAGTCCGGCGAGTACAAGTCGTATCCCACAAAGAACAATGTCAATTACTAGAATTTCACAAAAGATGCTATCTAAATTGATACAATTTGATGAGTAAGTGTCGCAATTAAATAGATGAAAATAACCAATTAAGGAAAGTCTAGGGTTAGGGTTTACCACACTTATGATACTCAACAACAAGTATGTACCTGTAATTGCAATTATCTGAATTATTGGGGATGGTTTAGCCTTAATTAATTAGCAATCTCTTTCAAGCATTACCAATCATACCAAGGTTGATCCAGTTGCCTACTTTCGCAGTTTTTAGTTCAACCTAGGTCCATTAAGCTTTATGACAACCAGGCAATACAATTAATTGATTTTCTCGTGCCTACTAATTAATTCAATCCTAGAGAATCTTAAACTACTTTCGTGATTAAGATATCCCTAATTAACCATTAAGTTCAGGTTTTAATCTTCACCTTTCAATTCATCAATTAAATACCTAAGACGTGATAGATTGGTGATCAGGCATTCTACCAACTCATTCATGCATATAATAGTTAATCCTAATCAATCTAGAAGTGATCACAATTAGGGTTCCAACATTCAATTCATCAACCTAGTATCATCATATCACAAGTAGGTTTACCGAAACCCTAGATCAAAATTACACACACATTGTAACAACTCCATTTATGTAAATGAAACAATTTTTTTTGTTAAAATTCCATGAAGTTATTACTACTTTAATTCTAACCGCTTAACTCGTAATAATAATCACTTTAACCAAGCATAATTGTTATTAACAGTGATACAATACTGAGTTTGCATACACACTATTATTTTACAAACTACACACCATTATTTTACAAACATTTGTACAAAGATACATATTAGCTCTAATCATCTATGTCGACTACTTCTGGGAACACTGGTGCGGGTGGCACGTCCACCAGAATCTCAGTCACATCTACAACAGATACATCTGAAATAACTGGAAGTTGCCCAAGGTAGGGCATCTCGATCCAACGTACAGAAATAATAAGTGTCATAGAGAAAATTTGCATATTTATTCTTTTATACATGAAATGGAAATATAGTGAGAATTAAATCCTAGTAAGTTCACCAATAAATCATAATTTACCATCAATATAGTTCATCATGTCATGTTCAGCTGTATAAACTACAGAAAATATCTTTGGTCACATGAATGAATTATATCTATGCACATAAGAATCATACAATAATGATATGTATGACAGGAATAATTATTTTCAAAATTTCCTATGATGGCCATCAACTTATTCTCATTTCAAGCTACCCCAGTCAGGGTGAGTATCCTCTACTCTTCAGTACGGGCTTTTCTCGCTCCGTCTGACATGGCCCACTTTCTCTTTCTTTTCTCATTAACATGATCATAACCGTTGGTAGGGTGTCCCCTACTGGTGCACCACATGGATTGCCATGTGACCGGGCTCATTTATTTTCTTTTCACAATGATAGCCAAAAATATGCTTTCAATAACAAGTATGTTCATCAAAATATAACTATTACCATAAATCATTGGTAATCATGCCATGAACATAACCATTTCAAATATCACTTTATAAAATATTTCCATGTCAGAATTTTATACTTAAGATGGTAAGAAATTCATACAATGGCAATGGCTATGGCATATACTAGTCATTTATAAGATTCGTCTTCTTTATTAAATATTAATTTTATTTCTTTATTTTCTTGATGCGGGTTTTCATCAAATCTAACCTTCTCTTACTAATCAGAGTATAACTCCCTCATTTAAACTCCGATGTATGTGATCTTAGTGTCAATTTCAAGATAAAAGAATTATCTAAAACTCTTATGTTGAACATTATAGCAAAATAGAAAGAAATCAAGGTGATATTACTCCATAAATGTACAGGTTATTTCTTCTCGGATAGGTTCTGACCTCTACCTACTAATCGGACCATATCTACCTCATATGGACTCTAAATTGCGCGAATCCAGTGGTTAAAAATCTGTCACACACATATATATAATTCTTATGTTAACCATTTATTTTAATTCCATACAGATAATTCCCAGAAAGTAAAATACAAAAGCTATCCTAACATATTCTTCCCTGATGAACCATTTTCTGACCTTTGACTACTAATCGGACCATATCTACCTCATATGGGCTCCAAATTGAATGATTCCAGTGGAAAAGAATCTGTGACACACATCGCTATAATTCTTATGTTAACCATTTATTCTAATTCCATACAGATAATTCTCAAAAATTAAAATACAGAAGCTATCCAAACATATTCTTCCCTGATGAACCATTTTTTGACCTTTGACTAGTAATCGGTTCATATCTACCTCATATGGACTCCAAATTGAATGCTTCCTATGGCTAAACATCCGTGACACACATAGCTATAATTCTTATGTTAACCATGTATTTTAATTCCATACAGATAATTCCCAAAAAGTAAAATACGGAAGGTATCCTAACATATTCTTCCCTGATGAACCATTTTCTGACCTTTGATTACTAATCAGACCATATCTACCTCATATGGACTCCAAATTGAATAATTAAAGTGGTTAAAAATCCGTGACACATATATATTTAATTCTTATGTTAACCATTTATTTTAATTGCTTACAGATAATTTCCAGAAATTAAAACACAAAAGCTATCCAAACATATTCCGCCCTGATGAACCATTTTCTGACCTTTGATTACTAATCAGACCATATCTACCTCATATGGACTCCAAATTGAATAATTTTAGTGGCTAAAAATCTGTGACACATATATCTTTAATTATTATGTTAACCATTTATTTTAATTCTCTACAGATAATTCCCAAAAATTAAAACACAGAAGCTAAAAATTTTGCCACCCATAGCCATACCTATGCAGAACTTTCTATACCAGTCTAAGTATTCAAACATACATCACATGCAAGATCAATATGTAACATGATATTGCAACATCATGACCAATCATCAAAGTTCTAAGATCAAAATCTCATATAAATATTATAAGTTTCAAAAGTTTTCTTCAAAAAGAAATATTGTTAAACTTACCTGGAGCACTTAGTCCCCTACACTTCTCCTTCCTCTTTCTTCCTTTCTTCCTCTCCTTTCCTCACTCTACCTTGCTTCTATTTTTCCTCTCGCTCACTTGGGCAAAATTATAAAGTTGTAAGGGTGGGTTTTCTTATATATACCACCAAATAATTCACCTTTCATGATCATGGGTCTACCTTATCACAATTATATTACACTTGGTTGAATTTTTTGGAAAACAAACAACTTATGTTCTTCTCTTCCTCTTCCTTAGTCAAGATATGCATAGGAAAAGGAGATTTGTATTTTGAAAATTATGATGATATATTCTTAAGATAAAGGACAAGGTCCCTTTGATTTAGGGATTCATTTTCATTTTCTTTTGTCTTAAACAAGTATGATAGGTTTGCCTTTTTAGGTGGCAAATTTCTAGCCCTTGAATCTCCATTATTTGGTTGATATTATTTGTGTGGGATAGGAATGTTTTGTTCTAATGCCATGTATTATCATACCACTTGCTAGAATTATGAGTGTAGGATGTAGATGTTTTTGTCCTAAAGCCTTGTATTATCATTCCACTTGCCAAAATTATGAAAGTAAAATCACACCACTTGCTAAATTTTTGTCTTAATACCATGTAACCTAATCTTTATTATTATTACATTATTATATCATCACCTAATTTATTTTATTTTATTTTTCCTCTTATATTTGGGCTTATTCCTACCCATTTTCTTTGCTTTGGATAAAATTCTACCTTTCTTGGAGAGCTTGGTCACATTTTCATAATTTTTAGGCTGTCGGTCCAATTACTATATCCTAGTCCAAGTCTATGTTTTATTTCTTGCTTAGATTATCCAATGGGCTTGCTAGAAACTTATGTAAAGTGGAAAAACCCTATATGAAGTGTCCATAGGTAAAAGCCCAATGTATGGGTAAAGATTTTAAACTTTGTAACTCTAGTTCTTGAATTAGGAAAAATTACCCTAATCCAATGTTCTTGAAAATTTAAGACCTTTACTTGTTTCTAAAAATTTATCTTCCTTATCCAAGAATTTTGCATCTCTTTAGTATGTTATTTCTAATTGTTTTTCCTATTAGGTTTTCCCTCTTTATTTGTTCTCTTAATTTTAGAAACATTTTCTATGCATATACATAAGGTGAAGAATTTCTAAGGATTATATTTCCTTACATATCTAAAATATTGTCTAATAAACTTTATTTCCTTAATTAAATATTTATGTACTTTTATCAATAAAAGAAACGAATTTAGGGATGTTACATACATCATGTAAACAGAAACCAAATTTATATTCATTAAGTAAACCATGATAGTTCAATACAATTTAAAGAGAATGAGTAGAGATAGAATTAGAGAATTCAAGTAGAAAGATATAACCTAGTGTTCAGAAAAGTAAGATCAAAATACAACCTTCGAATGCAATAAATCCTACTCTAGAAAATCAAATCTACAATGATTCAAGTAAAAACCTAATCTAAGAGTGTTTTCTAAGCCTAAAAACTGAGTCTAAAGTGTCTCTCTAAGTCTGAATGTCTGCCTCTATGTTTTCCCCCCGCCTATCTATCAACTTGGTAGTCAAAAACCATAAAACTCATGTGCATTACGAACCCGAAGCACAATCGTGTTCCAAGACACAACCTAGCTATGCTTCAGGCTAGTTTTTGGAGGTTCTCTGCATCATCTACCCTGAGCACGGCCTGGTCGTGTTTGGGGCTAACGTGCTGCTTTCTTGCCAATTTTGGGTGTGTTGCCTCCTTGCTTCCTCCTTAGCATTTTCTAAGTCCACATCTCATGATTGTTTTCCCTTGCTTCTTGGCATCTTTTGCTAAACTACAAGTATAAAACAAAACAAGGCAGTATCCAGAGCAAAGTATAACCAAAAATAGAGAAATAACCACAAGTTTACTATAACTTAGGGGATAAAATATAGCCATTAAGTACTCAAAATTTCCCTTTATCAAGAACCAATATCTGATAGAGAATGATTCTTCTCGTATAGAAAGAAAGCATTAGTTGAGTTTCGTCTTTCGAGCAAAGAAAACCCTTTTGATTGGCCTTGTGTGATCAAGTTATGATGAGGGGATTTTCCTTATTTTAGTTAATGCTTTGGAAGTTTTAAATATGATGCTTTAATTGATCTAGTTAAGGATAGCGCTGATTCTAATGTCCAGCTAGCCGAGAACGATGCCCTTTCTTTGTCTTTCTCATGCCTAAGGCCTAAAAGCCCCCCGTTTTGCTCTTTGCCATTCTGAAGTCTCAGAAGAACTTTAGAGTGGATTTGTTGGTGGTAATTGAGCCGCTCCAGTCACCATTGAGACACTGAGGATTTTTTTTAATTAGCTTCATGCTCTGGCTCATCGTGAAACCTTGATTTCAGGAAAGGCGGTGAAAGAAATGAACTATCCTCCAAAAGCCCACCTTAAAGTGGGGCTTGTTAAAAAAAGGGGGGGGATTCAAAGAAAAAAGAGGTTGATGTCAAAGATCAGTTGGAGCATCTGCAACAATGTTTAGAATCCATGAGGCACCCAAAATTCGATTAACAGAGGATGACTAGAATACTAAAAAAACTCCCTCTTCGCCATTTGAGTTATATCCCTTAAGTGTACTTTACATTGTTGGAAAATGGCATTTAGAAGAAGGGTCGAGGTGAGAGCGACTTTTAAGATCATTTCAATCTCTTCTACCCATAGACTTGAATGAAATACCCAAAGCTAATTCGGAGAAGAAATGACTAAATTGCCTTATCTTCTTTAGTGTCTACGTTGGTACCTTTGCTTCCTTTATCTCATTACAGGGAAGGATAGGAGTGAGGAAGAAGTGGGCGGCTATTTGAGCTCTTTTATCAAGATATCCTTTCGGTTAAGCTCAGTTGGGTGAACGCTAGTGAAAGGAATGAATACTTTGGGGACAACACAAAAAGAGAGGGCACCAAACGATAAAGACAAAATAGAAGCCATTGGAAAGGCGTAAGCCCTAGCATTTTCTCTTTTGCTGACTTGTTCAAAGAATCAGGTAAAGGACAAGGATTTTATTCCTACCGAGAGGAGAATAAAACCAACCTTTACAACGACTTGCTTTTTGTTTAGGTTAATCAATTGAAGCATTTTTTGTGTGAGAGCTAAAGGATAAAGGCCGATGGTGATGGATTCAAGAAGGAGGGGGTAAGGGTAAGCACGCGGAATTGCGTGTATATAAGAAAAATTACGTGGTTAAGCTGGCAAGAACCTTTTAGCTTGGAACAAGAATGGATAGAGTTGACTTAGCTATGATTGCTTTTGGTTAGTCTGATTAGGATTAAGATTCTGCTTTATGCTATTTCATGGAATCTTAGAGATACTGGAGTAGGTAAGAAGTGGGGGAGGAGTGAAAAGCTAGTTAAATGGTTAATGCTTTGGCTATTAAAGAATCTTTCTTAGCTAGAGCTAGGCCACCTACTTAACTATCTATTATCTTAGAAGGCCTTAACCCAACAAAAGACAACAGAGGCATGGAAGGGTAGAATAAGCGATGTTCTTGCTCTTCTTTCTCTTGGAAGAAGAATTCGTTGTTGAATTAGTTTCAAGTGGTGGGATCATATTCATATATAAAAGTGGAATCTCGTCTCCTTAAAGGAGCGATCTCTCCCTTAAAGTAGAACGAGCATAATCGAAGTTAGATGGTAGCATATTCTGAGTAATTGATCTAACGTGCTATCCTCAAGTCTTCTTATTTTTCATCTGCTCTCAATGAGTCAATGCCTGGACCAGGATCGTCAAGACCGTACGAGAATAGACGAAATGGTTTGGAAGTTGATGAATGGCAGAAGGACCTAAATTAGTTTGTACCGGTGTAGGTCCCTGAGCACGTGAATCAAGAGATCCCCGCTCCATTAGCTTACAAAAAGGTTTTCCAAACACCAAACATTGGTAAAGAATAGTAAGACTTGGGTTTACGCATATAACTCATACGGACAAGCTTCGGATTAGGATTCTGATCGGGTTACTTTCAAGTGCTCCTTATTAATAATGACACGTGAGAGATTTTACATTTAAAAGGTATACAAAAGGAACAACTCCCATATTGTCACTATATTTTGGGCATTTCTCCCATGCAGTAGTGCCCAAAGATTATTAGATATAAGGAAATGTCATAGTAAATCTCGCGATCTATAAATAATGTTGATCTTTCATTAAGGTTTTCGAATGACCCGCATGTGTCGCCACTTGATCTATTAGCATTGACACTGAGGTAGGGAGGTTAGCTCACAAGCCAAATTTAACTTCATAGCCTTCGTCACCAAATTCCTAATAATACCACTTGAAGATTTTACCAAACACAGACAAAGAGGAGGGATTTTTGGTCTTCAACTACCTACGTTCAAGGTTCAGTATATCCTTAAATTAAAGTTTGCTCCTATATAGGTAACGCTTTTAGGTTAACAATGGACAAGGATAAAAATAATGCAATTGCCCTCTCTTTTTGACACTTAGGTTTGGCTGGCCCTTCATCACTTGCCCTATACCAGTACACATCTCTTCTGGGGGCTAGCCGATTCGCTTCTCTTTTAGCAATTCAAGGCAGTCCAAGTCCATTCACTTAAAGTTTCTTTTGACTTTAAAGTTATTGGCTTTACTTTCGAGCAGACTAAGAAGAAGCCCACGGAGCAGTAGCAGCTACAACTTCTTCCTTTTGGATTTACTTGCCAAGTCTAATAGCAACAAATTCTATACCAGCAAACCATATTGTTTTGGGTCTTCCTTCTCTGTTCTAGCTTTCTAAATAAGTCAGATCGGTGTGGAAAAAGTCCTAAATCAGTTAATCCAGATCCGAAAGTCAATTCGCTACCTACCGTGTTGAGTTCTGCCTTCTTTAACGGGAGCTCAGTCCTTAGAGTAGATCGCCCTATGCTCTTTAAATCTTTCTTACTCCGTCTAAAATGCATGCCACTATGTGTAAGACATTGAAATGGCTAGCAAGACACTAAAGCAAGAAAGGAGGAAAGCAGCTTCCAAAGGAAAAGGGCAAAGACTGATTTGATTCTTTGCTCTTCAACAGCCATGAAAAAAAGGGCTTCCTGATTCCATTGCTCCATAATGAGCTTGCGTCGAGCTCACTCAAAGCTCTTATTATTTATTAGTGAAAATGGAGTCGTTAAACTAAATAGATATAGTTAGATCCGCTTAGCTATTCGAGCCAAGGAAAGATGCCCAATTCCATGTGTTAGGTAGAGTGACATGTTTCAATCCCATAAAGAGAGTATAGATATTAACAGGAGAGAGAGAGCACATGCCGTCTCTCGCTTATTCACTTTAGCATTATCATTTTCATGAATATGCCCTTTCATAAAGAACGTTTGCACTAGCTTCAAAAGTGGAGATAAAGAAAGAGAGAGATGTGGAACTAGACCGCTATTCGAATCTCATCTAGCAGGAAACATCTTTCTAACTTTTTTTATACTATGTTGCTATGCACACCTCTCAGAAATAGTATATGGCGATAATTAGATGCTAAATCTCCCAAGCTTCCTTCCTTCAACAGACTATGGGTATTAAAAGAAGAAAGAATTTCAGGCATATTCCTTCCTCCCTACATTATAGCTTAGGAAAGAAAAGCTCCCGTTCGTGCCCTGTAAGAAGGAAAGTAAGAAAGGCTAACAGCCGACAGAGTAGAGAGAGCTTCCAACAACCTATGATTGCAACGGGAAAGCCCTTATTAAACTAAAGGCATCAATGCACTAATTGACGATCCCATAATGGTTCAGTAATCGAATGCTCTTTCCATGCTTCCTTTTATACAGTAATAGTCATGTACCACAAATCTTATGTTTAAAGCCAGGATGGATGGGCAAGAAGTTTCAAGCTTGAAGGCAAGTTTCGTATGCACAATAGCCAAACTATTTGATTTCGTTCCACTAGAACGCCCGATAACATCTTTTCCTCCTTAACTCTGACAACTAGAGAAGGTGAAAAGCAAAAGACTAGTCTATGAAGAATAGCCCTAGTTAAGATCTTTGTCTCCTTCTTAAACTATGGCATGCCTCCTCCTCTACTGTAGGGGATTCTCGAACAGAAGATGTGCCCCATGCCATTTCTTCTTTAATACAATATTATGCTAGCTTTGTTCTTGCTCATCAGTAGAAGATATCTACAGTAAGGACTATTCCCATTTCAAGGGAGGCATCCCATCCCGTAGATCTGATCTCGACTATCACTTATGTCAATGCCCTTTTCTATTAAAAATTGTCTGAAATCGGAGTTATCCCTCACACCCTGAGGTAATCAATGGCATTCATTATTCAAGCTTGAGTGTGTAATGATGCTTGTCGTGTGAACTTGTGATGCAACGATCAAGAAGGTAGAGAGAGAGTCGATTAAGCATACTACGGTCACTATGATGGTCACAAGCTCTTACTAGAAGGATCGGAACACACAGCAGTAGCCCAGGATTATGTTTTCTGGCTCAAGTCTTTGCACTTGGAGACCTTTGAGCCTTTCTTCCAGCATACGCAATATGTCGCTAACCAACATGTTTTGGTAAGGATGTGGGTCCCCCTTACTCTTTTATGCATTACATTTGCAGTGATCGGGACATATTCCAAATAGTCCTGATTTTCATTCCAAATAGCTGGAATGTACTATAGAGAGCTGAGTAGTTCAGATGGTGGAATTGCTGGAATGTATTCCGGTGATCCCCAGTGCTCTAGAGGCGTACTCGGGATGTATTATGTCCTGCACATCCTTATTTTCAGTGTCGGTGAACAGGTACTGGTAGTAGTCTGGTAGTGTTCAGAGTGAGGAGTTCATCTCTTGAATTGTTGGTTCGTATGTCGAAGACAGAGCCTTTTATTGGCAGTTGCAACATTCCTTTTCATAAGCGATCTTGCTTCAGCAATGGCATATCTTTCAGTAGGTGCATCTACATGGCCCCTTCTTTAAGTCAGCTGTAGCTATCGCAGCTATCCTTTGTGGCTAAGGGTGTCCTAAACACCTGTACAGCTGAGTTAAATGCTGAAGAAAAGAATCCACTTTTGCTTGAAGTGCTCGGCCAGAAGTACACTCATTAGAACAAGAGAGAGATCCCCTTACCAATATGACAAGGACTTAAGGTTTTTAAAAGGTATAAAACTGCCTAGAGTGGTGCTAGTAGACGTAAGCACCAAGATCAGTGAAATATGTGTTAGTTGCAAGTACATCAGGGAGTTGAGAAGAAGAGGAAAACATTGCATGCATGAGTTACCATCAAATAAGGGCAATCACTATTTACAGGGAGGGGCAATGTAGCAATCAGGAGGTGGCATTTGAAAATAACATGCAGAAACAAAGACTATAAAGACACGTGTAATTCTAGCATTTAATGTGGCATGCTAATAAATAGGGTGCATTTAATGAAAAATGGCAACAAGGCCACAAGTCTCTAAAAAGAGTTTACAATATTTAAATAGGTGGGGCCTTATCCTAGTCAAGTTTGAACTTCAGGTCATTCCATTTAGCTCTAGCACTGATGAGTGAATTTTATACTCATAAATTAAATATTTTCATCTTATCTTTTGCCATAATTAAGCATAAATCTCTCTTACTTGTCTTTAGTTTTGTGTCTTTCTTACAGATGGAGAGAAGAGTAGAAAATGGACTTAATTGGAGGAATCAGAGTTAAATTGTGGTTCTTTAGAAATGATGTCTATAAATCAAGCAGATAAAACAAATTCATTAAGGATGGCTGAGTAAGGAGCATTATCATATTGTCTCTTGAGACGCATCCTAATGGATATATGCACAAATTTATTCTTGATTTATGATCACATTTCCAAAAGAACTAAAACATAAAGATTCAAGGCAAAGCACCCAATGTTGAGAATATGTTTGCTGGTTGCAGTCCAGCCCAACCTTGCTGTAGTACTTGGGCCATATCTCTGAAAATACATATCCAATATGTATGAAATTTGGTAGGTGTGTAGCTGACATAATTGGGTACAACTTTCATGTTCAAGGGGTCAGAAAATACGGACATTAAAAGGGCCAAAAGTGGGCTAGAAGAGAATCTGACTACTGCTGCAGTCCAGCCCGACTTTGCTCTAGTATTTTGACCATAACTCCCACATTACGTATCCAATTTGTCCACAATTTGTCTTGACGGAAAGCTAATGAAATTTTCTACAACTTTCGTGTTGATGAAGTCAGAAAATTCGGCGGTTTTCAAGATGATATTCAAGTATCAAGTTCGGTGCATATGATGGAATCCAAATTGTCAACTTTGTACAACTTCCTACCTAACAATTTTGACAATTACCACACCAACCACACTTAATTGTATCTATAAATAGAGGGCTTGAGGGGTGAGTTGAGGAGTTTTTAGTTTTTGGGAGAGCTTTGGAGAGAGCTTGGGAAAGCTTTGTTGGAATTCTACGAACTTGTAATGTTATTCTCTCCTTAGACATCTTGTATTTTTCATCTTCTTTCGTAATATTATCATGTTTCTTCATCTTTCATTTTACTTTCTTGCCTTGATTATGGAGAACTAATCTCTTAATGCTAAGGTGAAAGGGTGAAACTCTTGGTATGAGAATAATAATTTATCTAACTCTTAATCTTAATGTTTATCTTTGATATTGTATTTACCTTCCTATTTCTTTTCTCATAATTATTTCTTAATGGCTGGTTTTATCATACCGTCGATTTCTTGTTATGTTATTGGCTGGTTTTATTAGACCGCCTATCTCTTATTATTTTCATGGTTGGCTTTGCCACCTACTTTATTTTATTTTACTATTGGTTGGCTTTGCCACCTATTCTATTTCATTTTATTTTGTTATGTTAATTAATTTTCTACCTTTCATTTTTTTTGCATAAGTTGATCTTGTAAAATGTGAATTTTGATATATTGTAGACAATATAATGATTGGCACAATTTATGCTTGAATCCATTTACAAGTTATCTTTTGCATCTTTGTATTTTTAATCTTGTAAAGTGTGAACCTTGATACATTGTAGACAATTTTTGGCACAATAAATACTTGAATCACTCTTGATTTATTGTAGACAATATGGTGATTGGCACAATGTACGCTTGAATCCATTTTACAAGAATGTTTTAATTATTAGAAAGGAGGTAAATATAATTCATGTATAAACAAAGTTGAGCTTAAATTAACATATTATCCGATTAGAACTTTATTCGTGTAAAGATTCTAATTGAGTAATTAAAGAGTTAAATTTATTTTTATTCGATATACCAAGAGCGGATCCCCTAACCTTAGCATGCTTCTTTACTTTGATTACATCTTCATTTAATTTCAGTATATTAGTTCTTTGTGTAATTTGTTCAATATTCCTCTCACAAAACAAGACATCGGGAACTAGGTTAGAAGTATTTATTTCGGATCTATATTAGAATTTTCTCTCACTTGGCAATCTCTGTGAGATCGACCTTGCATACCACTAAATCTATACTCCAATAGATTCGTGCACTTGCGAGTTTTAATTAAAACAACAACATGTTTTTGGCGCCGTTGCCGGGGATTGCGACGAAAAAGCTATTTGGATCCAGGTAAGTACTTTTCTTCCACTAGTTATAGTTAGAACATTTATTTATTCTGTGTATAGAAATTTTTCTTTAGAATTGTTTCTTGAAAATTGGTGTAGTAATTTGGGTGTATAAAATTGGTTGATTCTGTCAACAAGGCTAAAAGCGCCTAAGGAGTATGGGTTTTAAGAGAAACCATTGTGATTCCTCCATATTTTCCTGGGAGTCTACCGATTAAATACTACCCATTATTACTAACACTTTGAAAAAAAAAAGGAGTTTGTATAATTTTGTGATTTTTATTTTGTGGTATTTGCATGTTGTAGCCGTTGTGTAGTTAGATACTTTTTCATAATTAGGAAGCAATTTTTTTAGTTTATGTGTGCTTGGAAACGTGATAAAGATAAGCGGTTGGTTAGGAAAAGTTTAGGGTCAACCATTGAGTGTACAATAGAGACATTAGATTCTGCTGGATCACCATTAAAAATGGAAGAACAAGTTGTGCATAATAAAACTCTTATGGAGTACTTCTCACCTGTCATAGCCAATACTCCATCTTGCATAGTTTTACCACAAACTACTGCAACTCATTTTGAACTCAAACCGGCCATACTCCAACTTTTACCATCATTTTATGGTATGGAAAGAGAAGATCCATACATGCACATTAAAGAGTTTCTTGAAATTTGCTCGACCTTTCGCTTCCAGAATTTCAATGATGAATCAATCAGACTTAGAATGTTTCCATTTTCATTGAAAGATAAAGCTAAAGCCTGGTTGAACTCCCTTCCTACAGGAACTATAACTAGTTGGAACCAATTAGTAAATAAGTTTCTGGCAAAATTTTTCCCTATGTCTAAAACTGACGCCCTTCGGAGAGAAATTTCTGATTTTTGTCAAAAAGAGGGTGAACAATTTTTTGAATGTTGGGAAAGATTTAATGATCTTCTTCTAAAATGTCCTCATCATGGTTTTGAAACTTGGAGATTAGTGAAATATTTCTATGATGGCTTAACTTCATCAAACCGTCAAATGATCCAAAGCATGCATGGTGGGAGATTTTTACAATTGAATGAGGGGGAAGCTTGGGAATCCTTAGGATCTTTATCTGAAAATTCTCAGCATTGGAACTGCATAGATCCCAGGGATAAAAAGTCTCAAACACAAAAAAAGGGAGGACTTTATGAAGTGAGTGATGATACAGATGTGAGAATTGCTTTAGCTAGCCTGACTAGAAAGGTAGAAGCTTTAACTTTAAGCCACACTTTAAACCCTTCTACCAATACTAGGATAGAGGCATGTGCCTTATGTTCTAGTACAGCTCACATTGCACAATCTTGTCCATCTATACCAGCTTACCAAGAGGCATTCTCTGAGCAAGCTAATTCTCTTCAAACTTATGGGAAGTCATCAGATAGCCCATTTGCACCCACATATAATCCAAATTGGAGGAATCATCCAAATTTCTCATGGAGGCAAAATCAACCTGCAATGAATCAAAGTGGGCAACAATTTGCCCCTTCTAATTCATACCCTCAAGTTCCTCATCATGCTCCTCCTTTTGGGGTATCTCAACAAAGAAAACCTTCTTTGGAAGATACTCTACAGCAATTCATGCAATCAACCCAACAAGTTTTACAATCTCACACTCAGTCCATTTCAAAGATTGAAACACAATTGGGTCAATTAGCCAGTGCTGTAGGAGAGAGAGAAAAAGGAAAATTCCCCAGTCAACCTATTCCTAATCTTAAGGGTCAATATGAAGTAGGATCATCAACAAATCCTAAGGAAGAAGTAAAGTCTGTGACAACCCTTAGATCTGGAAAGGTCATTGATAATCATGTTCACATGCCAGAAAATGAGGAACAGAGTCAACATGAATCCCAAACTAATGACTCAAGTAAAAAGAAAAGTGAACAGACTTCTTATGCCCCCAAAGCTCCTTTCCCACAAAGACTTGCATCTGTCAAGAAAGGTACTCAGTATAGTGACATTTTAGAGGTGTTTAAGCAAGTAAGCATTAACATCCCTTTTTTGGATGCTATCAAACAAGTACCCGCTTACTCAAAATTTCTGAAAGATCTTTGTACGGTGAAAAGGAAAACTAATGTTCCAAAAAAGTCATTTTTGACTGAACAAGTGAGTTCTATAATTCAGCAAAAGACTCCTGTCAAGTACAAAGATCCAGGTTGTCCTACAATTTCTTGTATTATAGGTGACCATGTGATTAACAGAGCCTTACTTGATCTAGGAGCAAGTGTGAATCTACTGCCGTACTCTGTGTATGAGAAACTTGGGTTAGGAAAGCTGAAACCTACATCAGTGACCCTTCAGTTAGCTGATAGGTCCACCAAAATCCCTAGAGGTGTCATAGAAGATGTGCTCATTAAGGTTGATAAATTCTACTTTCCAGTAGATTTCATTGTTCTTGACACTGAACCTGTTGAGAATACAGAGACACAAATTCCAGTCATTTTGGGTAGACCATTTCTGGCAACATCCAATGCAATTATTAATTGTCGAAATGGAATTTTGAATTTATCTTTTGGAAATATGACTGTGGAATTAAATGTTTTTAATGTCTCTCATCAACCTATGGACATGGATGATGTGCGTGAGGTCAGCATGATTGAGAGTATAATCTATGACTCATTTGTAAGTTCTTGTGATGATGACCCTTTGGAAAAATGTTTGGCCCACTTTAACATGGATTTGGATGAGGACTATTTGATCAGTGAAGTAAATTCCCTGTTAGAGACCACTCCATTAATGGATACCAATAAATGGAAAGGTAAAACAGAGATACTTACACCTTCTGAGTCTATTTTATTGCCATCCATAGAGAAACCTCCCCAGGTAGAGTTAAAACCTTTACCAGATTCTCTGAAATATGTGTTTCTAGGACCTTCTGAAACCTTGCCTGTCATTGTAGCATATGATTTAGATAAAGAACAGGAAGTTGAACTCATAAAAGTCCTCAGTGAACATAGTGAAGCCATAGGTTGGACAATAGCAGACATTAAAGGTATTAGTCCATCAATTTGCATGCACAGGATACATTTGGAGGATAATGCCAAAACCTCAAGAGATCCACAAAGACGTCTGAATCCAAACATGAAAGAAGTTGTGAGAGCCGAAGTGATTAAACTTCTTGATGTGGGTGTCATTTACCCAATTTCTGATAGTGCATGGGTTAGTCCTGTTCAGGTAGTTCCTAAGAAATCTGGCATTACTGTAGTCAAGAATAATAATGAATTGATTCCCACTAGAGTACAAACTGGGTGGCGTGTTTGCATTGACTACCGTAAGTTGAATGCTGTTACAAGGAAAGACCATTTTCCACTTCCTTTTATAGATCAAATGCTAGAAAGGTTAGCTGGACATGCATATTACTGCTTTCTTGATGGATATTCTGGTTATAACCAAATTCCTATTGCACCTGAGGATCAAGAGAAAACTACATTCACTTGTCCTTTCGGAACCTTTGCCTATCGTCGAATGCCATTTGGATTGTGCAATGCACCTGCTACATTTCAGCGTTGCATGATAAGTATATTTTCTGACATGGTAGAGCGATTTCTGGAAGTATTCATGGATGATTTTTCTGTGCATGGGTCTAGTTTTGAGGAATGTCTACACCATTTAAGATTAGTCTTAATTAGGTGTAAAGAAAAGAACCTTGTTTTGAACTGGGAAAAATGCCATTTTATGGTTAAAAAGGGAATTGTTTTGGGGCATGTTGTGTCACATCAAGGTATTGAGGTAGATAGAGCCAAAATTGAACTGATTTCCAGTCTTCCACCTCCTCGGACAGTAAAAGAGGTACGTTCCTTTTTAGGCCATGCAGGGTTTTATCGCAGATTCATCAAAGATTTTAGCAAAATCTCTAGGCCTTTGTGTAATTTACTTACCAAAGATGCCTCTTTTATCTTTGATGAAGAGTGCTGTCAAGCTTTTAAAAAGCTCAAATTCTTACTCACCTCTGCACCTATCATTAGACCACCTGATTGGAATCTTCCCTTTGAAATCATGTGTGATGCTTTTGATTATGCAATTGGAGCCGTTTTGGGGCAGCGTCTTGATAAGTTTCCATATGTGATATACTATGCTAGTAAAACTCTTAATGATGCTCAATTGAATTATTCTACAACAGAAAAAGAGTTACTAGCTGTGGTATTTGCTTTAGACAAGTTTAGATCTTATTTATTAGGATCTAAGGTTGTAATTTTTACAGATCATGCTGCACTTAAGTATCTTCTTTCTAAGAAAGATGCTAAAGCCCGATTGATAAGATGGATACTGCTGTTACAAGAATTTGATTTAGAAATTCGGGATAAGAAAGGATCTGAAAATGTTGTGGCTGATCACTTGTCTAGGCTGATAGTTGAATCGGGTGAAAATAACTTGCCTATCAAAGACTCATTTCCAGATGAGCAACTCATGTCCGTTTCTCAGCTACCTTGGTTTGCTGACATTGCTAATTACCTTGTCACAGGTCAAATACCTACACATTGGAGTAAGCAAGATGGGATAAAATTTTTAGCTGAAGTAAAAAAATTCTTTTGGGAAGATCCATACTTGTTTAAGTATTGTCCTGATCAAATCATTAGGAGATGTGTTCCGGAGAGTGAGCAATCTAGTGTTATTCATTTTTGTCATGATCATGCTTGTGGAGGTCATTTTAGTGCTAAAAAAACTGCTACAAAGGTTTTGCAATGTGGCTTTTATTGGCCATCACTGTTCAAAGATTGCCATTTGTACTGTAGTTCTTGTGAGCGTTGCCAAAAATTGGGTAGTATCTCACGCAGGAACATGATGCCTCTAACTCCCATTCTTATTGTTGAGATATTCGATGTCTGGGGAGTTGATTTCATGGGTCCTTTTCCTAATTCTTTTGGCAATTTATACATCCTTGTTGCTGTGGATTATGTGTCAAAATGGGTCGAGGCTGTTGCATGTAAAGCAAATGATCACAAGATTGTGGTGAAATTCTTGAAAGAAAACATTTTCTCAAGGTTTGGCACACCACGAGCAATCATTAGTGATGGGGGGAAACATTTTTGTAATAGGCATTTTGATCATTTGATGAAAAAATATGGCATCACGCACAAAGTGGCAACCCCATACCACCCACAAACTAGTGGGCAAGTTGAGATTTCAAATAGGGAAATTAAAAACATTTTGGAAAAAACGATTAACCCAAATAGGAAAGATTGGTCTTTGAAACTTTCTGATGCTTTATGGGCTTATCGTACTGCTTTTAAAACCCCTATTGGAATGTCTCCTTACCGGATTGTGTATGGCAAGGCCTGTCATTTACCTGTTGAAATAGAGCATAAAGCTTATTGGGCCATCAAACAATTTAACTTTGCTCTTGACAAAGCAGGTTCTCACAGGAAGCTTCAACTCAATGAATTGGAAGAAATACGGAATGATGCATATGAAAGTGCAAAGTTGTATAAGGATCGAATGAAAGTTTTTCATGACAAACATATTTTAAGAAAATCATTTAATGTAGGTCAAAAGGTCCTTCTATATAACTCTCGTTTGCACTTATTTCCAGGGAAACTACGTTCTCGGTGGACAGGCCCATTCATTGTTCGTACTGTTTATCCACATGGTGCAGTAGAGATCGAAAATCCCAAGAACGGTGATGTGTTTAAAGTAAATGGTCAAAGATTGAAAGCATTTTTTGAATTACATAACCCAGAGATAGAGGAGACACATTTGCGTGATCCTATCTACCAGGATTGATTCGCCTCTGTTATTAAAGGTTGTCGTGCACGCTATCTAGGTAAGATCTTTCTTTATTTAACTTGCATTAATTGGTTTCCTCATTGTAATCTTCTTTTGAACTTCTATTGTTTCCTTGCTCTTGTTGTTTTTTTTCCTCTCTTTCACAAAAAAAAAAAAATTGAGTCGATAATGGAGGACGTTCTCGCACAATTGAAAAATCATTTTCCTTCTCTTCCACCCAATGCATTGATAAAAATTTACAAAGCACGGGTTGAAAGATTGAGGTTAATGATGATAATGGGAATACCTGCTGATATTCGTTGGCTAATTGAAGCTAAGGTACGGTTATCAGGTGAATCTGCAAATGATTTCATCTCTTACATGCCTGGTTTAGGAAAAAGTAGTTTTGCTAAAAAGCGCAGAGCTAAACGAATGGGTGTTTGTTACAAATGTGGACGTGAAACTTGTAACAAACGTTGCCGTTCTTTGGGTTGGGTGTCTGTAAATCGGGAAGACAAAATTAAGTTCATTAAGGATGGCTTGAGTAAGGAGTCATTGGATGATGACTTTCATCCAACGTCTCTTGAGACACATCCTAGTGGATCTGTGCATATCGGTATTGTCGGTCTATGGCCCCATTTCAAAAAAGAACATAAACGGTACAGTCTTGGGAATCTGACGTTAAAAGACCCTGTTTGCCAATTTATAAGAAAATTGGATGGGAAGCATATCCTCGACCCATAGAGGGCGTTTAAGCCGTTACTGGACGTAAAACCAGAGGAAGATGTGAGCCACAATCACAACTACTGTACATATGCATGCGTGCCGTCATTTTTGAATTTTTCACCTTTAATTTAGCTGACATTTTTCGGCCTACTCTTATAGCTATTGAAATTATGCCCCCGGCCTATGCACATAGCTATTACAAGTATGCCCTTATTTGAGTCTTATAAATGCGCACCTCATGATCTTCATCTTCATAATCAAAGTCAAGGTGAGTGCAGATATGGAAGGAATCACAGTTCGTCACTTTCGAAATATTTGTGTCTTTTGTGGTTCTAGTCCTGGGAAAAATGGAGAGTATGTAAAAGCAGCACAAACTTTGGGTATAGTACTAGCCAAGAGAAAGATTCATTTAGTGTATGGTGGAGGTTGTCGAGGGTTGATGGGGAGTGTGTCTGGATCAGCATATCTAGGAGGATGCCAAGTTCTTGGTATTATTCCTACAGCTCTGGCTGCATCAAACATAGTAGGAAAAACAATTGGGGAAGAATGTAGGGTAGCCTCCATGCATGAACGAATTGCTAAAATGATGTGCAACGCTGACGCCTTCATTGCCTTACCTGGAGGTTTTGGTACTCTAGAGGAAATTTTTCAAATCGTCTCTTGGGCACAACTGAACATGCACCATAAACCCATAGGTTTGTTGAATGTTAACAATTTCTTTGATGGTTTGTTATCTTTTCTTGATCATGCTGTGGAACAAAGGTTTATCTCGCACTCAGCACGTCGGATTCTCATCTCGGCCTCAAATGCTGACGAGCTGATTGATGCGTTACAAGCATTTGTTCATGTACCTGATCCAGTTATAGCTCAAATAGAGTGGACAACAGAACATCGCAGAAAGCGCAAACTGGACTTAAATCTTCATTTGTAATACCTTTTATTTGCTTGAGTAAATTTGTATTTTCTGTTTAGTTTGTTGCAGGTTCATCTTTTCTTAGATCTCCTTCCAGGTAATATCTCTTTTAATCTTTATTGTTTATTTGTGTTTCTTCATCTTTCAAAAAAAAAAAAAAAAATATTTTGAGTGATGTTTTGGGATTAGGCAAAGCTAGCACCAATGATGAAAATGGTTTAAAATGCTTATAACCTTTGAAAAATTGATGAGTTCTTGGTGTTATGTGTGAACTTGAACTCTAATGTAACTTATGTTTTATTTGAGAATCCTAATCTCTGGTGCACTTAATCTTTTACATTTGACTGATTGTTTATTCAGAAAAAATTTATGTGATTTAGATATGTTAATTGATCTCATAAGACTCTAGAACTTATTCGATTGTCACTTGAGGCGAAATCCTAGACTACTCTCCATTTGAGAAATGAATTAGGCATTTTTGGAATCGTTTGAGCCTTTCAAACCAACCTATACATGATGATATCCCTAGCAACCTATTTTGAGCTTATATCTATCCTTTCTTGAACACCTATATTTCTATCTAGCCTTTAAATAAAAATATGTTTAACTCTTACCTTTCACTCACAGGCATGATCATTTGAAAAGTTATGATTCAAGGGTGGACGGTAGAAGTTAAAAAAAAAAAGGGAAAAGAAAGAAAAAAAAAGAAGAAGAAAAAAAGAAGAAGAAAGAAAGTTAATACTCCCTAAATAAATAAGTTTGGGGGTGTTTATTTTCAAAAAAAAAAAAAATAGTATGAGCAAATAAATGTAAGGATGATGAAAAGGTTGGAGATAGAATTCACAGTATAATATCAAAAGTATTTGGGAGGCTTTAAATGATTATGTACGTCGAAGAGTGAGTTGAACTTTCATTCATATCATTTTATCCACCTTTAACCTGTGCCATACATTACAAGCCTAATGAAAGTCCTAATGATCTTAAATGTTATGATTAGTCTACATTAGTGGAGAGTGACATGAAAATAAGCTTATGGAGTCTCAAATGCATATATCTAGAGATCTGTTTTAAATATTTGATTACATGAATTTATTTGAATGCAAAAAGTCCAATGTCATAAGACTACTACACACACACACTTGGGATTCAAGAGTAAACCATATGTTGTATTTGAATAAAAGTTCTACATAACCTTAGAATTCTGATATCTTTCTTGGTTGCACATTTTAGATCCTTGAGGAATGCTTAGTAAGTCAAAAACAATTCATCACTCACTCATCATTTGAATTTTGAAGTTTGTGTGTTTTGCTTGAGGACAAGCAAAAGATTAAGTGTGGGGGTATTTGATGAGTGAATTTTATACTCATAAATTAAATATTTTCATCTTATCTTTTGCCATAATTAAGCATAAATCTCTCTTACTTGTCTTTAGTTTTGTGTCTTTCTTACAGATGGAGAGAAGAGTAGAAAATGGACTTAATTGGAGGAATCAGAGTTAAATTGTGGTTCTTTAGAAATGATGTCTATAAATCAAGCAGATAAAACAAATTCATTAAGGATGGCTGAGTAAGGAGCATTATCATATTGTCTCTTGAGACGCATCCTAATGGATATATGCACAAATTTATTCTTGATTTATGATCACATTTCCAAAAGAACTAAAACATAAAGATTCAAGGCAAAGCACCCAATGTTGAGAATATGTTTGCTGGTTGCAGTCCAACCCAACCTTGCTGTAGTACTTGGGCCATATCTCTGAAAATACATATCCAATATGTATGAAATTTGGTAGGTGTGTATCTGACATAATTGGGTACAACTTTCATGTTCAAGTGGTCAGAAAATACGGACATTAAAAGGGCCAAAAGTGGGCTAGAAGAGAATCTGACTACTGCTGCAGTCCAGCCCGACTTTGCTCTAGTATTTTGACCATAACTCCCACATTACGTATCCAATTTGTCCACAATTTGTCTTGACGGAAAGCTAATGAAATTTTCTACAACTTTCGTGTTGATGAAGTCAGAAAATTCGGCGGTTTTCAAGATGATATTCAAGTATCAAGTTCGGTGCATATGATGGAATCCAAATTGTCAACTTTGTACAACTTCCTACCTAACAATTTTGACAATTACCACACCAACCACACTTAATTGTATCTATAAATAGAGGGCTTGAGGGGTGAGTTGAGGAGTTTTTAGTTTTTGGGAGAGCTTTGGAGAGAGCTTGGGAAAGCTTTGTTGGAATTCTACGAACTTGTAATGTTATTCTCTCCTTAGACATCTTGTATTTTTCATCTTCTTTCGTAATATTATCATGTTTCTTCATCTTTCATTTTACTTTCTTGCCTTGATTATGGAGAACTAATCTCTTAATGCTAAGGTGAAAGGGTGAAACTCTTGGTATGAGAATAATAATTTATCTAACTCTTAATCTTAATGTTTATCTTTGATATTGTATTTACCTTCCTATTTCTTTTCTCATAATTATTTCTTAATGGCTGGTTTTATCATACCGTCGATTTCTTGTTATGTTATTGGCTGGTTTTATTAGACCGCCTATCTCTTATTATTTTCATGGTTGGCTTTGCCACCTACTTTATTTTATTTTACTATTGGTTGGCTTTGCCACCTATTCTATTTCATTTTATTTTGTTATGTTAATTAATTTTCTACCTTTCATTTTTTTTGCATAAGTTGATCTTGTAAAATGTGAATTTTGATATATTGTAGACAATATAATGATTGGCACAATTTATGCTTGAATCCATTTACAAGTTATCTTTTGCATCTTTGTATTTTTAATCTTGTAAAGTGTGAACCTTGATACATTGTAGACAATTTTTGGCACAATAAATACTTGAATCACTCTTGATTTATTGTAGACAATATGGTGATTGGCACAATGTACGCTTGAATCCATTTTACAAGAATGTTTTAATTATTAGAAAGGAGGTAAATATAATTCATGTATAAACAAAGTTGAGCTTAAATTAACATATTATCCGATTAGAACTTTATTCGTGTAAAGATTCTAATTGAGTAATTAAAGAGTTAAATTTATTTTTATTCGATATACCAAGAGCGGATCCCCTAACCTTAGCATGCTTCTTTACTTTGATTACATCTTCATTTAATTTCAGTATATTAGTTCTTTGTGTAATTTGTTCAATATTCCTCTCACAAAACAAGACATCGGGAACTAGGTTAGAAGTATTTATTTCGGATCTATATTAGAATTTTCTCTCACTTGGCAATCTCTGTGGGATCGACCTTGCATACCACTAAATCTATACTCCAATAGATTCGTGCACTTGCGAGTTTTAATTAAAACAATAACAAGCACTGTCCAAAGAAGTTTGACCTGCAGTATGCATCTCGTCAGCCTTCTCTGCCTCGTCCTATGCTGAGAATAGACGACTATACTCCGCCTTCTCTAATTTACAAAACTACTCGCCCAATTCAGACAGCTCAGCTTGTTTCTGAGAAAGGCGATTCTAGATCTCCATCACTTGTTGGTGCTTTGCGGTTTCCTCTTTTGGGAGTGAGTCTCACCTAGCCAACATATCCCGCACATTCACCGTAGATTCTTGAATTTGGTGACGAATAGACTCCTTCGAGCTCGCCTTCGCAGCAGATTCATGAACCATGTCTCACCCAGCCTCATATGATGCCCTTCTCTTTGGGAACATTGTCAAAATAAAAATCATGTTAACAAGCAAGCCGCTGCTTTCATGATTAGTAATCAAAACGAGAAAATGATTCCCTTTCTCGCCAATGTACAACATTTTCATCAAGATATCAAAAAGCATTTATTTAATCGATCCCTTCGTACAGTTAATAAGAAGGTAAAGTAGAATATATTGCTCTACGGAGCCCCTATTTTTTAATTTTATCTTTCTTACATATGTGCTTGACTTTTTCTGCCTCATGTGAGACTTCTCCTTAAGAACTAGGGTTGAGCCCATACTACTATTATTGTTTTAACACTACTCTGCAGAAGATTGGTATTAAACCGAAAGCCTAACCTAGACTACTAATCGACTCCTTTCCACTTTGTTCAAATGCTCGAAAATCTTCAACTTCCAATGGGCAAGAAAGCCCGAGAGTCAGGTAAGCATACCTAGCTTGATGCTTTATAAAATATTGTATCCCTCATCTTATTACGTAAGTTATAAGTTATTGTATTCCCTTCAATCACTCCTAAATCAGCAGATCAAAGATAAGATACCTTCCTTTAACTATTAGACGTGGATTGGATGAGAGGCCGCTATTTTCTTGCTTCTCCTGTTCGCTCTAGTTCACCTGGTTTACAACGGTCTGTTTGCTAGGTTTTAGATGAGGGCTAAGGGCGAATCATCCCTCTTAGCAGCTCTTTCCTAATTAATCAACTTTTGTGCTCTCCCAAAATAGCGGAAAGACTTTGAAGAATTCCACCAACTACTGATCTCATGAAAGGGAATACAGTTAAACAATACTCTCTTTCTCTTGCACCATGCCGGAACGTATGGACACTAAAGTTAAGTAACAAGGAATCAGGGTGGCTAGCTTTCCTGCTTCTGTGCTTGTTATTAAGAAGATAGAAAAGATATAGCTATCTCTCGTAGGCTACTCTTTAGATCTTTTCACTCGTTTAAGGAAGGCTCATATAGCCTAAGACAATAGGGTTTATGAACAGCGGTTATTCCCATATGGATGTGACTTTTATTCTGCTATATTATCCCATAGCTCAAGCGTGAAGTCTTTCTCTTTTGCCTATGCCTTTTCCCTAAGCATGCATATCAGGCTGACATAGGTGTCAATTCAAAAAAATTGTGTAAGTAAAGAAAAAAGTGTTTTATTTCACTTAAAGCTGAATGAAGATCATGTTGAAAGTCTTTTCTTTATTAAGTGACAATTTCAAGTCGACTAGAGGAAATAGGGTACGAACGGTATAAGGTAATATATCCTTCCAACATGACTTTTTAAGCTTGCTTTGATAGGCTAGTCGGTCAATGTGGATTTCTTACTTGACAGATAGCCCTTTTTTGAAAGTTTGTAGTTCGTTTGTGAGCATCACCAAGGGCTTTCTCGTTCAGGGCATCTCGTCTCGTTCTTTTGCTTATAAGGGGAAGCACAAGGACTAGCTCGATCTCCCTGTTATTTGAAGCAAAGGAAAGCTATTCAATTGAAGGGAGGTATCCCATCTCGGCTTTATATATCCTTTTCTCCTTGCTGGGAGGCAACTTATAAGCAGAAGGGCCCATGTGCTGTAACACAACGCTAAAAGCCTTTCGACTCAACCCCATCTTCCATGGGATAGCTGGCTTTGTCTTCACTTTCAAGCTGGAAAACAAGGAACAGAACATCAGTTGACAACCTTTAGCTTCTACTATAACAACAATAGACCTTTCCTTCCTACTTAACTGGTTAACAGCAGCTAAAGAGTGTGACACTCGAATCCAATCTTCTAAGAAGTAAGTAAATTACCCTTCTTCACTTCACTGAACAAGATTGAATTCCAGGGTAGGCCCTGTGCATCCTTTAAATAAAGAAGAATCAACTACGAGACTGGTATACGATCAGTAGATTAGGTACAACTCGACCTTACCCACTTAGAGGCATAACTAAAGACGTGATGTTTGAATCCCACCTTGTTCGAATCCTTGTTTATCTTCTTGTGTTGAGGTCGTCTTTCGAACACTTCCTAAAGCACGCTTCTGTAACACCTTTCCTTTTTCCTAAGCTAGCATTCGTTTAGAATCTGAATTGAGCTTTATCCGCTTTCAATAAGGTATTACACTAGCCTTCTTAAAAGCCTTATCAGCTACATTGGACGAGAAGTTCTAGCCACTTCCCCCCTTTGCCCATCTTCCTGCTCTGCAAGTATACTTCCTTGCAACCCATCCATCCTATCCAATTCGGTTAGTCTTCGTAAGAACAAACCGTATGGCTTTTGTAATCATGTTATTGTAATGGGCAAGTTCCCTATCTTCATTGCTCAGGGTGAAACTCTGCTTTCAAAATCTCCTCGGTCTCTACGATTGCTTGACTTAACCATGTGACTTCACTTTCTTCTCTTTCATCTTTGAGATAATTTATCTAATTTACTCTTGGATCTAACTCTCTTTCTTTATCTACACTTTCAAAGGTAGTGCAAACGTTCTTTACTTTATGAAAACGAGAATGTCTTGAATTGCATATAGAAACAAAACGAGTCACGGGGGGGGGGGGAGTACACCATTTTTACTAGTTGAATGAACATGGAGTCAATTGCTCCTTTTTCACGGAATTGCACCAATTGTGGGAGGAATATTGGCCATGAACTCTCGCAAGAAAGAAAGGAGACATTAATTGAAATTGAGTTGGGCTAGTGTCGGGAAGGGGGGATGTGCCAGACAATAGCTCCAGTGACCCTTGATGGGGCTCCAGAAAACACTCTTGTTTCCACTTTTTCCCTATTCTTTTCTTTTTATGTTTAAAGTGAGAACTATTGGGGAAAAGCAACCAACCTCTAGGAACCTTACTTATAAGTAAGGGGTACCAAGTTGGTATGGAAGAACTGCTGCGCTGCAGGAAATCCTTCTAAAAAGATTGTTTCTTTTGTATTTTGGTCATTGGTTGTGGGGTTGGACGGGAACAATACCACTTCTTGTGTGTGATGATGTTCTCGATTTGGTCATATCTGCCATAGGTGACCTTACTCTTTCCATCGGAGGCGATGGAAGTAGTCCTAGCTCTTCGAGATGATCACCTTTGGATCTCAATGTACCTGCTGCTGAGGCAGAGTTTGCTCACCCATCGGACCCACGGGCGCTAGAACTAGAAAAAAAATCTTCATCTAAGCTAGGAGAACGCCGAGCTCCGTAGGACAATTAGGAAGGCGAGAGAGTGGATTGAAGCAGTGCTCGACCAAGGGGAAAACCACATCAAAGAGGTAAAGGATTAAGACCAAGCTCGACAACAAACATGGTTTGCTTATCGCGAGGAGATGTATCTTGATTATGAGTGGTGGAAGGCTATCTTGAGAGAGAACGTCCAAATGAGAAGTCGGGTGAACGAGCATAGTTTGAAAAAAAGAAGGTACATGGCAAAAAAAATCCATTTTTTTCATTCTTTTCTGATGAGGTCGTGTACAACAACCTTAACCGCACAAGCTTGGGCTAGGCCTACTTCCATCCCTAGAGGAGCCATATGAGGTGGAAGCTCCACGTATGGTTTAGAAGCTGAGCCTTTCTAGTAATGGGGCTTAGGGACTGATATAATGATTGGTTTAGGTAAGGCGGCCGGCCAACTACAGGCAATTGTAGGGATTAGTGCGTGAGATCGCGATCCATAAACTAACGCATGGGACTCACCCTTTACTTAGGAATGAAGAGGGGAAACATACCATGTCACAAGAGCGAGGAGAGGTTTGGAACCCTACTACGAGAGGGAAGCCGAGCGAGCCGAGCTTCTAGAGATCAGCCCTTTTGGCAAAGCCAAGTCAATTTTGGGCCACCCAACCCTGCAACTTGTAACATCCCTAATTTTGTTTCATGAATTAATAAAAGTACAAAAGTATTCAAAGAAACATGCCTAATTTTGTTTCTTTTATTGATAAAGGTACATAAATATTGAATAAAGGAAATAAAATTTATTAGACAATTTTTACATATCTAAAGAAATATAATCCTTATAAATTCTTCACCTTATGTATATGCATAGAAATGTTCTAACATTAATGGAATAGGTAAAGAGAGAAAACCTAAGAGAAAAAATTAGAAATAAATATACTAAATAAAGGTGAAATTCTTGGGTAAGGAAGATAATTTTTTGTGAAGAAAGTAAAGGTATTAAAATTTCAAGAAGATTAGATTAGGGTAATTTTTTTTCTAATTTAAGAGTTAAAGTTAGTAAGTTTAGTATCTCCACCCATAAATTAGGCTTTCACTTATGGACACTTCATATAGAGTTTTTCTACTTCACATGAATTTTTAGCAAGCCAATAGGATAGCCCAAGGAAGAAATAAAACATAGACTTGCACTAGGATATAGAAATTGGACAGGTAGCCCAAAAATCATGAAAATGTGACTAAGCCCATTATGAAAGGTAGAATTTTAACCAAAGTAGAGAAAATGGGCAAGATTGAGCCCAAACCCAAGAGGAAAAATAAAAATAAAAATAAAATAAAGTGATGAAATAATGGTGTAATAAAGATTAGGTGACATGGCATTAAGACAAAAATTTAGCAAGTGGTGTGATATCCTACATTCATAATTTTAGCAAGTGGTATGATAATACATGGCATTAGGACAAAACATCTATATCCCACACTCATAATTTTAGCAAGTGGGTAATAATACATTGCATTATGACAAAACATCCTTATCCTACACAAATAATTTTAGCTAAGCAAGGAAGATTCAATGGTTGGAAATTTGCCACCTAAAAAGGTAAACCTATCATAATTGATTAAGACAAAAGAAAAAGGAAATGAATCCCTAAATCAAAGGGACCTTGTCCCTTATCTTAAGAACATATTATCATAATTTTCAAAATACAAATCTCCTTTTCCTATGCGTATCTTGACTAAGGAAGAGGAAGACAGGAACATGAGTTGTTTGTTTTCCAAAAATTCAACCAAGTGCATCCTAATTATGATAAGGTAGATCCATGATTATAAAAGGTGAATTATTTGATAGTCTATATAAGCAAAACTCACCCTTATAACATTAGAATTTTCATCCAAGTGAGATAGAGGAAGAATAGAAGCAAGGTAGAGTGAGGAAGGGAAAGGAAGAAAGGAAGAAAGGAAGAAAGAGGAAGGAGAAGTCTAGAGGACTACGTGCTCAAGGTAAGTTTAACAATATTTCTTTTTGAAGAAAAGATTTGAAACTTGTAATATATATATATGAGATTTTGATTGTAGAACTTTGATGATTGGTCATGGATGTTGCTATATCATGTTACATATTACGTATGTTTGAATACTTAGGCTGGTGTAGATAGTTTTGCATAGGTATGGCTAAGGGTGGCAAAATTTTAAGCTTATATTTTTAAAATTTTGGGGAGAATTGGTATGGAATTAAAACAAATTTTTAACAAGAAAATTATAGATATATATGTCATGGATATTTAGCCACTGAAATCACTCAATTTGGAGTTCATATGAGGTAGATATAGTCTGATTAGTAAGAAGTGGTTAGAAAATAGTTAATCAGGGAAGAATATGTTAGGATAACTTTTGTGTTTTAATTTATGGAAACATTCTGTAGGGAATTAATGTAACATCCTAAACTTTTAAAAAAGTTAGATAAATTTAAGGATGAATAGAAAATACATATGACAAGTGATTAAGATGCTTAGTTATATGATTATAAGGTAAGCATAAGATAGGTAACATAGTTAATGTTGAATCACATAAATAAAAATTCCTAGGATCATAATGGATGGAGAGAGGACACAAATACATTTTTTTTAGACATTACTAGTCTAGGATTAGTGATCAATTAAGACATATATGAACAAGGGTTAAAATGTATAGTTGATGACAGTAAAAATCTTTATAAAATATGTGGTATCATTTCATGGTTAGAAGTAATATAAATAAGATATTTTTAGAGCATAAATGAGAGGAATATGATACAAATATATTCCTTATGATGCTACTAATTTAGGATTAGCAGCAAAATAAGGAAGGAAGAAGCATTATGTGATGCAATATATATATTTACACATGCCAAAGGAGAAGCTTTACGTGTATACATATATAGGTGCATTTCTCTCATTCAAACCATGCATATCATAATATACACCCATGCATGCACATGAGGAGTTAAACCCAGAAAAAAAAGGAACCAGCAGCTTTGGGTGAGGTAAAGACACACATGCACATAGGAAATGCAAGCTAGAAAACACACCATCCCTTGCTCCTAAACCATGTAGAAAAATGTCCAACTTTTGCTCCATAAACTAAGCAGCAACACATCCATATGGTAGGAGAAAAACATGCCATCTTGTCCAGCAGAATGCATGCCACGTTTGGTCCATTATACAGCAGAGTTGGCGCCACATGCAAACAGAGGAAGTGACCCACAAAGCCAGCAAAATCAGCTCCGCATCAAGCAGCAAAAACACACTCACATGGCAGAATCTTCACACCCACTTTTGCTCCACAAAGACAAGCAGAAACACACACTTTCTGCTGCAGTTTCACGCCAGGAGAATAGGGTATCTTGCAGCAATTTTTTTTTCTTGGCAACCTAGGTCCCTTACTTGTAAAACAATAGCCACCTTTTGAGCATATTATACCATAGTTACACATGCATGCAAACCCACGTGGAGGCAGCAGAAAAAACTTATGCCCTACCCTGCAGAACCAGGGAATCCTCTGCACCCATGGCAGCCACCTCCTTGCATTTAAAAAGGGTGCAGCAGAAAACACATGTTCTTGCCTCACGCTAGCAAGGGAAAGGAGGGAGAGAAGAGGTCCAAAAACTAAAGAGGGTTGCCAGCAAGAAGAAGAAGGTTGAGAGAGGAGGAAGAGAATGAAGAAAACCAGGAAACAAATGGAGAGTTGTCTTCCCTCACCATAAGGCAGTGAGAGTGAGAGTTATTGCTGAGGTTTGAAGCCTTCATCAACCTATATTTGGTCAAAGAAATGTGGCTAAGTTGCAAAGGAAACCAAGAAGAGAAGGAAGCTGCAAATTGAGAGCCATAGGAGTAGCTTTACATAAGGTAAGTTTGACTTCTTATAAAAATTCGGTTTTGAGTTTATTAGGTTACATTTTGGGCCTGCATGTAGGACTTTATGTCTAAAATATGAAAATGTGTTCAACATAGAAGTTTTAGTCCTATGTCTTAGCATTCCATATAATTTGGAATCACATCAATCAGACGTAAAATGAGAGAGTTATAGTCCATGCAGTGATGAGAGGTCAAAATCAGGTCTGGAATCCAGGCTGGTGAAGAATAGCTTTTGTTTTAGAATTTATGGGACTAATACATAAGGAATATGAAGTCGTGGTTAAAATGAAAGTTTTAGATATCTTTCTCATGGTCACATAGCCACTAAAATCACAAAATTTTGAGTCTATATGAGTGAGTTAGGGTATGATTAGTGAGTAAAGGTCATAGAGCATAGAAGAGTTAGGTTGAGAAAATAGAAACCTTTTTGCACCCGAAAATATTGGCTTAGTAAATTTAGTAAATGACCTTTAAATTCTCTAATTTATGGTGATTAGAGTCTTAAAATATTCATAATCAATTCTGGAAAGTTATGTTTGAGAACCAACAACTAGGTCTTTGACAATTAAAATAGTGTTGAGGACAATTTCTTAGACAGCTTAGACTATTGATGGAAAGACAAAATTTTGAAGGGATTAGATGTTGAAATTTTGTATAAAAATTTTATGACATGTTAAAGGGATCCTAATAAATTATTCTACCAAATTGTAGAAAATTCTAGACTGGTTAAGGCATATAATAAAATGTATAAATTTGGTAGTCTGAAAATTAGGCAAAACATGCCATAACCGGGGACAGCCTCAAAACTTGGGTTATTTGAGGGGTCAAAAGAATTAGTTTTTATTTGAAATTTTGATGGTTATTATATAACATTTCTAGGATTCTTCATATAAAATATCATGAATTTTAAAGTAGTTTTACTAATCCAAATGGATGTGAAACAGAATAGAAATGAAACTAAAACTAAATTGTATTGTCCAGAGTATGGAGCTTGTGTTTGGGGTTAAATGGAAGAGTTAAGGGCTGAGAGAATTACAAATTAAAATAAACATGTAAAGGTTCCTCCATACAAAATTTTAGAAGTTTTAGAGGACTTTTATCATATTTAATAGCAACCCCAAATCTTAGCAAAATCATAGTTTTGTTTAGAGGAGCAGAAGCTCTTAAACTAGGTATTTATGGCTTTAGGACCTAATATGCATGAATTAACCAAGAATTCTTGTATGTTTTAGTTTGAGTTACTGGTAGTAACCTTGGAAGCCTTAGAAAGGAAGTGATTGTGCTGGAATTGAGGTAGCTAGCTTTTCCTTAAAACACTTTTTATGCTTATGAACTTGAATTTATGAATTTTCACTGATTGCCTAACTTTTATGCTATGATGAATGATGGTCTAAAGATATGTTATGTATGCATTCTCAGGAATTAAGGGGGTGCACAAAAGGGTGCCAAGTAAGCCCCATTTCCATCACAATTGGCCAATAATAGGAGATGCATACCCCTTTGCAGGTATGGTCGTATTTGACTGCATTGGGTAAGTAGACCATGATGTTATGGGTCCGTGTGACCAAGATGCCGTATGATGAATTTATGGTCAGTGCTTATGTTTTAGTGAAATAATTTGAGATGTTTTAAGGAATGTTTATTATTTTTCTAAAAAATTTGGTAGCTAACTTTTCCTTAAAACACTCTTTATGATTATGAACTTGAATTTATGAATTTTCACTGATTGCTTGACTTTTTTGCTATGATGAATGATGGTCTAAAGATATGTTATATATGCATTCTTTGGGAATTAAGGGGGTGCACAAAATGGTGCCAAGTAAGCCCCATTTCCCTCACGATTGGCCAATAATAGGAGATGCATAGCCCTTTGCAGGTATGGCCGTATTGACTGCATTGGGTAAGTAGACCATGATGTTATGGGTCCCTAGTGTGACCAAGATGCCGTATGTATGATGTATGGTCAATCCTTATGTGTTAGTGAAATGATTTGAGATGTTTTAAGGAATGGAATGTGCACTATTTTTCTAAAAAAATTGCTAGCTATTGAGATTATCATCTCACTTTTTATGTCTACATAATCACATTCCAGGTACTCCAGCAAAAGGTGAGCAACAGGGGTCTCAAGGTTGAATCATCTGATCATGATTGTATTTTCCTTGGTTGTGTAACATATGTGGGATGGCCTAGATGAGTGCTAATTGCTGTTTAGACAGCTTATAATATGATGTAATATAAGTTATGGACTGTACCCCATTCCATTATGGCATGAGATCCTTTATGATGTAAGTAATGCATATCATACCTAGCTAGTTTCCTATCAGGAAATGAAATTTGAAAATGCTTGGGATAGTATGAAGCACTTTTACGTTTTCCCAAGAATGATAACAAACAATTTAAGTGAATAGGTTAAGGTATGAGCTAGGTGGTCATTGCCAAGAATTTATAGATAATAAGGAACAATCTACGATTTAGTTTTTTGAGGTGCTACAATTAAAATAAATGGTTAACATAACAATGATAGAGATGTGTGTCAGATATTTTGCCACTGAAATCACTCAATTTGGAGTCCATGTGAGGTAGATATGGTCCGATTAGTAAGAAGTGGTCAGAAAATGGTTAATCAGGGAAGAATATGTTAGGATAGCTTCTGTGTTTTACTTTTTGGGAACATTCTATAGGGAATTAAAATAAATTGTTGACATACGAATTATAGATATATGTGTCATGGAATTTTAGCCACAAGAATCACTCAATTTAGAGTCTATATGAGGCAGATATGGTCCGATTAGTATGGAGTGGTTTGAAATTGGTTAATCAGGGAAGAATATTTTAAGATAGCTTCTGTGTTTTAATTTATGGGAACATTTTGTAGGGAATTAAAATAAATGATTAACATAACAATTATTTCTATATGTGTCAAGGATATTTAGCCACTAGAATCACTTAATTTGGAATTCTTATGAGGGATATATGGATAGATTAGTTGGTAGAGGTCAGAACCTACCCGAGAAGAAATAACCTGTACTTTGAGGATTTGAGGGAGTAATATCACCTTGATGTCTTAATATGTCGCTAAACTGTTCAACATAATAGTTTTAGATAATTGTTCTAGCTTTAAATTGACATCAAGATCATCTACATTGGAGTTAAATTGAGGGAGTTATACTCTAAGTAGTAAGAGAAGGTCAGACAGGATGAAAACCTGTATCAAGAAAATAAAGAAAGAAAAATCATATTTAAAAAAGAAGAAGAATCTTATAAATGAAAATAATAAATGACTAGTATATGCCATAGCCATTTCCATTGTAAGAACTTCTTACCATCTTAAGTGTGAAATTTTGACATGGAAATATTTTATAAAGTGATATTTAAAATGGTTATGTTCATGGCATCATTACAAATGATTTTTGGTAATAATTATATTTTGATGAACATACTTGTTATTGAAAGCATATTTTTGGCTATTATTGTGAAAAGAAAAAAATGAGCACGGTCACATGCCAATCCGTGTGGTGCACTAGTAGGGGATGCCTTACCAACGGTTATGATTATGCTAATGAGAAAAGAAAGAGAAAGTGTGCCATGTCAGACAGAGTGAGAAAAGCATGTACTGGAGAGTAGAAAATACTCACCTTGATCGAGGTAGCTTGATATGAGAATAAATTGATAGTCATCATATGATATTCTGAAAATAGTTAATCCTGTCATACATGTCATTACTATACGATTCTCATGTGCATAGATATAGTGCATGCATGTGACCAAAGATATTTTCTGTAGTTTATATAGATGAACATGACGTGATGAGCTATATTGATGATGATTTATTGTTGAACTTACTGGGATTTAATTCTCACTATATTTCCATGTCATGTTTAGAAAATTAGTTATACAAATTTTTCTATGGCTATGGCTTTTAGTGCACATTGGATCGAGTTACTTTATGTTGGGTAGATCCCAGAATCAAATAAAATGTTTTTGGTCGAGTTGGCTCAGATCCCGGTGAAGGTACAACTACCCGCACCTGTATCTCCAAAATTGGTCAACCAGAATAAATAAGATGTAGATATTTATGTGTTTGATATGTTGTATGTACGTTTTGATTAATAACGTGTATGTGAACTCTATATTGTATAGTAATAATAAATAAAAAGTTGTTACACAACTGATGAGAAGGCCCTATGGAGTAAAGGGAAGTGTGTACGTTGTCACACTCCCTACCTTCAACAGGTGCCTAGAGGATGGGCTAGAAGACGCAGCAGAGCGATGACCCGAGAGCGGATTCCTCACCGGCAGGGGGACAGGAGATGGCCATCTCGAGACCCATCATGACCTACAAGCAACACCGACGAGACCTGGGAAGGCAACCTGATTGGGAGTCAGAGGATCTATAGTACTTGTAGCCCCGTAGACTTCATCTTCATCATTTTTTAAAGCGGGGGGAAGGGATCTCCTTTCTGCAACAGAAAAAAACAAAGCAGATTTGACTCGGCACAACCTAATGATGCATCCAATACCAATGATATGTGCTTAGAATATGTTGCTAGATATTTGTTCTAAAAACCTATACAGGCAACAACAAACACGGTTTGCCTCGGGGCTTCCCTTTCATTAGTCGAAGTGGTGCAACACACTCCTGAGTAAAAAAAGAGAGAAAGAGCTTTTGTACCTCTCTCCTAGAGATACAATTTGGTATCTGAATCGGCTGAAGGAGAGTGAAGAGATGGATACTCTCCTAGCCTAGCCCATGGGGAAGCCTCTTCTTTTTGGTCTACATCAAGTGCATTGAATGCCCCACAATCAGAATCAAAGAGGATGGGTCAAGATGAGGAAAGGGACAAAACCAGAGTGGATCTACGACAAAGCAAAGCCTCCAAAGGTATGTTGGCTTGTGTTGTGCCGTCATTTCAGATTCCCGACCGATTTTAGCACTAGGTAAATGGGGTGAATTTCCCAAATCTTGAATCAACTAGTGGATCATCAACGCAGGGGCCCAATTCATTCTCCAGATGAGTTAGGAGCTAGGGCAGCCCACACGTGACCTATACCAATCCTACACTCCTTGATCCTATTGTCTCTTTGTCACTTCTTTGGAAATCATGAAAAGGATTCCCAGACTAGACTGAGCGGGAGGATAGCTGTTGTCGGTATTAGAAACATCTTCAATTCTTTCATCGATTTAGTGGTGTGAAATCCATCATTGGTTAAACAATTATTTGGTTATGCCATTTTGTGCTTTGTTATAACCGAAGCTATTGCATCAAGGCGACCATCCATACCTCTAAGCCCGAGAATTTTTTTCCTCAGATCAGAGCACACCACGGGATGCTTTGTGAACATCCCCCTCTACTGGTCCTGCTGTAGTTATATGAGCTGCCCCATCTATTCAATACCGATACCTGTCAGATTCCATAGCTAATGAATCTCTTTCTTTTTAAACTCTTGCCCTTGATCGTCACGCAAGACATTTTTTTGGCATAAACCTAGTAGTTAGTTATTTGTCCTACCGATCTTTGGGGAACTGATGACACTGATGCTCTAAGACCAAGAGTTTTCATAGCCAAAGCTATTAAAGCAGCTCCTTACAATGAATCACTGCTTTCTGAATGCACTGCTTTCGCACCATGGCTTTTAGCAAAATAAATAACACAAATTCCTAACCTAGTTGATCGAGTTGAATCCAACCACAGCATCTCTAGTTCTTAGGTGGGTAGGTGCATTAGCCTCTTCTTTCTTTCTTTTGATAGGGCTAGCCGCACAAGCCTCTAACTTGTACTCCAAAAAGGGAAGGTAAGGGGCTTATCTACGACTAGATAGACTATACCAAGAAGAAGAAAAGAAAGTGCAACTATACTAGGTGAAGGAACCCATAGGAGTCGATCAATTGTCACTGTAGTAGGTTTGCTATCTTTTTTGAGTGCAGTGAGTAAAGTAGCTAATTAACCTTATCGAGGCTAGCAACTTCTCCATAGTAACATAGTAACAAAAAAGGCCCCTATAACCACACGGGAGGGTAGGTTAGATTCAACTGGATGGTCACGTTTCTTCGAGCCTAAATTAGAGGAAATCTAGTTCTGTGAATAGCTTATAAAAACAAGGGCAATTTTCAATGGCTTTTACTCTATGGAATGGTTAAACTGCAGACCAAATTATCAATCCCATAATGCTTTGCCTTTTTTCCTACCCAAGAGTGAATTCCTCCTTTCCTCCTAAAAGTGGCAATCGCAGAATTAGCCTAGGTATCACTTCAGTGCCTGGCTTCAACCAAGGAGGAGGCAGATATATTTGCTCGTTAGTTACCCCTTTACTTACCCTACTCACTCGCCATCTTCTGTTATCTTCCCTTTCAGTATCCATCCTAGGGTAAGAAAAAGCAGAAGAGAAAGCCCTTAATCCGAGAAGGAAGGCTTTTTCAAATCCACCACCAGGGAATGAAGGTAGGGTAGAGGCATTCAAAGAAGCTATTTTTTCATACGCATAAAACATAAGATACCATTGGAAAATCTACAACTGTCGATCCAGCCTTATCAATAGCATTAGTCGTAGAAGGAGCCTTAAAGACAATTGTTAGGACTTCTTCTTCTGCCTGTTCTATAAGTATAAGCTAAGCACCTGTTTGTTGCATAATCAACTGCTTGGTAGTCAGATAGAGAAGAACTTGGAAAAATTCCTTAGCCTTCGTTCCAACACTTGTTATAGCATAAGGAGACCGGGAACTAGCCCTGGCCCTAGCTTATCCTGTCCTATCTATCCCGACTTCCTTGCTACCATGAAAATAGCTTGAGTTTCATCTCTCTAATCATGGAAAAAATCTTACTTATCCCTAATCTCTTTTGTTAATCAACCTTTCGGATCGAAAGAACTTTCCAAGAGATTGGCTTACTTACTTTCCCTAGGAAGAAGATGCGACTTCTGCTTTTTTCCTGCAGGAAGCCCAGCAAAATCTCATCTAGCCCTATCAGAAAGAAAGCCATAAACACACCCAAGAATTGAGTTATTTAGGGTTAGATGTAAAAGGAGATGGATAGGCATAACATTCTCTACTCGGGCAATGAGCTACCCCTCTGGTTGGGAGTTTAGTTCTAACTCCTACTATGACTACTAGCTTAAGCTTTGGCGAAGAGAGGTTATATCGAAAAGAAAGGAACGGACCCTAGATCATTCATTCTTTTCCCCTTCTTCCTATTAAATCGAGAGAAAAGACAACAGAATCCCTTGAACTGTCTCGACAAAGGAAAGTCAAAGATAGAGGATTCAAGTTCCTCAGTAGCTAAGCTAAGGGTTCATTTCCGAATCAGGGCTAGAACATAAGATCTTTGTTTGTCTTTCATCTATAGCAGAATTCCACTTCAGAATCTCAGTTTCTATGGGTCGGTTGAGGAAAGAAAGTCATCAATCGTAGTCATTAGGTCTCACTTTGACCCTGAAACCTCTCTTTCGCGTCTTTGCCAATACTAGATTTTCGGATCTGTCTTTTGAAAAGCTGCTTCCTACGGAGTATATGAATTTACTAATGCTTGACCAATGAGGAAAGTCGGGTAGAAGGGCTAATGAGTTGATAGACTCTAGAAAGACAGGAATTGCCCCTCGCTCCTAAAAGTAAGTAAGAAAGAAAGTAATAGAAAAAGCATTGGATTAGCCAGCTAGTCCCATGCACGGGAAGGAATCAAAGGTCAATGAAAGATCGGTTGAGGAGATGGCAAGATATGTCTTGTTCCCAGCTACAAGCCACAAAGAAAGGGTAGCTGCATCTCAATCTATGAAATTAGACGATCGATCTTTCTTTGAAGTTCGGTCACAAGGCAATTCAAGGGATGGGGCAGTAACCAACCCCAAAGGAAAGGAGGATACAAGTTCACCCACTTGCCTGAGTTCGAGTTGACGAGGTGAAAGAGTTCAAACAGAGACAGTTCAGGCTGGTGGAAGCTAATGAAAGGGAGAAGTGTTCAACCACTTGAGTAGAAGTCGAGTATATGATCGCCCTTCTCTTTTATGATTCGGTCGTGAAAGAAGGCTACTTCACCATCTCTCTCGGGATGGGAAAGATCAAATGAAGCAAGCCGTCCTCAAAGCCTTTTTCAATCTTCGAGGGAAAGTAGCCCTGATTCTATATCACATTCTTCAGAGAAAAAATTGTCCTTCCTTAACCTACTTTGGGTCTCACTAACGTAGGGAAACTGGCCTGGCAAGGAGGCTAGAGGAAGGAAATTGCTCAAGTTTAGCTTAAAGCAACAAGTCAATGGATTCAGTTCTCATGCGAGGAAGAACGTTCATAAGTAGAGCTTTTCCTGCCGTTCCAGTGAGAGAATGTGTTTTCTAATCTGTTTTCAAAAGCAAGATGAGCTATGAGAAAGAGCAAGAACCTGAAGCGATTGGCCGAACCTACCCTAGTTCGACCGACAGGGCGGTTGATCAAGGGATACCGGAAAGAAGCAAACAACAAAACCTCTGGGTTGAAGCTTTTTTTCCATGTCAAGGCGAGGTCAATCAAGGGGTTTGGGTCAGTGAAAGCTCGAGTGCCCCCTTAAAAAGTCAAGTGTCAGGAATGTAACCCGTAACAACCTTTTTATATATTATACAATATAGAGTTTACATACACGTCATTAATCAAAACGTACGTACAACAAAATCAAACACATAAATGACTACATCTTATTTATTCTGGTTGACCAATTCCGGAGATATAGGTGCAGGTGGTTGAACCTTCACCGAGATCTGAACCAACTTGACTACAAACATATTATTTGATTATGGGATCTACCCAACATAAAGTAACTCGATCCAACGTACATTAAAAGCCAGAGCCATAGAAAAATCTACATAACTAATTTTCTGAACATGATATGGAAATATAGTGAGAATTAAATCCCAGTAAGTTCAACAATAAATCATCATCAATATAGCTCATCACGTCATGTTCAGCTATATAAACTACAACAAATATCTTTGGTCATATGAATGCATTATATCTATGCACATGAGAATCGTACAGTAATGACATGTATGATAGGATTAATTATTTTCAGAACATCATATGATGACTATCAATTTATTCTCATATTAAGCTACCCCAGTCAGGGTGAGTATTTTCTACTCTCCGGTACGGGCTGTTCTTGCTCCGTCCGACATGGCACACTTTCTCTTTCTTTTCACATTAACATATTTATAACCGTTGGTAGGGCGTCCCTTACTGGTGCACCACACAGATTGCCATGTGATCGTGCTCATTTCTTTTCTTTTCATAATGATAGCCAAAAATAGGCTTTCAATAACAAGTATGTTCATCAAAATATAACTATTACCAAAAATCATTAGTAATCATGCCATAAACATAACCATTTCAAATATCACTTTATAAAATATTTCCATATCAAAATTTCACACTTAAGATGGTAAGAAGTTCATACAATGGCAATGGCTATGGCATATACTAGTCATTTATAAGATTCTTCTTCTTTTTCTAAATATTAATTTTATTTCTTTATTTTCTTGATGCAGGTTTTCATCCTATCTAACCTTCTCCTAGTAATCAGAGCATAACTCACTCAATTTAACTCTGATGTAGGTGATCTTGGTGTCAATTTCAAGATAAAACAATTATCTAAAACTATTATGTTGAACAATTTAGCGAAATATTAAGAACTCAAGGTGATATTACTCCCTCAAAGTACATGTTATTTCTTCTCGGATAGGTTCTGACCTCTACCTACTAATTTGTCCATATCTCTCTCATAAGAATTCCAAATTAAGTTATTCCAGTCGCTAAAAATCCTTGACACATATAAAAATAATTTTTATGTGAATTATTTATTTTAATTGCCTACAAAAAGTTTCCAAAAATTAAAACACAGAAGCTATCCTAAAATGTTCTTCCCTGATTAACCACTTTCTGACAACTACAAACTAATCAGCATATATCTACCTCATATAAACTCCAAATTGAGTGATTCCAGTGGCTAAATATACGTGAGACATATATCTACATTTTTCGTGTTAACCATTTGTTTTCATTCCTTACTGATGCTTCACAAAATTTTAAAAACAGAAGCTTAAAAGTTTTGCCACCCATAGCCATACCTATGCAGAACTATCGTCACTAGCCTAAGTATTCAAACATACAAAATATGTAACATGATATAGCAACATCCATGACCAATCATCAAAGTTCTAAGATCAAAATCTTATATAAATATTGTAAGTTTCAAAAGTTTTCTTCAAAAAGAAATATTGTTAAATTTACCTTGAGCACTTAGTCCTCTAGACTTCTCCTTCCTCTTTCTTCCTTTCTTCCTCTCCATTCCCCACTCTACCTTGCTTCTATTTTTTCCTCTCCCTCACTTGGACGAAATTCTAATGTTATAAGGGTGGGTTTTGCTTATATAGCCTATCAAATAATTTACCTTTCATAATCATGGGACTACTTTATCACAATTAGGATGCACTTGGTTGAATTTTTGGAAAATAAACAACTTATGTTCTTGTCTTCCTCTTCCTTAGTCAAGATATGCATAGGAAAAGGAGATTTGTATTTTGAAAATTATGATGATATGTTGTTAAGATAAGGGACAAGGTCCCTTTGATTTAGGGATTCATTTTATTTTTCTTTTGTCTTAATCAAGTATGATAGGTTTGCCTTTTTAGGTGGCAAATTTCCAACCCTTGAATCTTCCTTGCTTAGCTAAAATTATTTGTGTAGGATAAAGATGTTTTGTCATAATGCTATGTATTATGACCCACTTGCTAAAATTATGAGTGTAGGATATAGATGTTTTGTCCTAATGCCATGTATTATCATACCACTTGCTAAAATTATGAATGTAGGATATCACGCCACTTGCTAAATTTGTGTCTTAATGCCATGTCACCTAATTCTTGATTACACCATTATTCCATCACTTTATTTTTATTTGTCCTCTTGGGTTTGCTATCATTCTTGCCCATTTTCTTTACTTTGGTTAAAATTCTACCTTCATAATGGGCTTGTCACATTTTCATGATTTTTGGGCTACCAGTCAAATTTCTATATCCTAGTCTAAGTTTATGTTTTACTTCTTCCTTAGGCTATCCTATTGGCTTGCTAAAAATTCATGTGAAGTAGAAAAACTCTATATGAAGTGTCCATAGGTAAAAGCCCAATTTATGGGTGGAGATACTAAACTTAGTAACTTTAACTCTTAAATTAGAAAAAATTACCTTAATCCAATCTTCTTGAAATTTTAATACCTTTACTGATTTCACAAAAATTTATCTTTCTTACCCAAGAATTTCACCTTTCTTTAGTATATTTATTTTTAATATTTCCTCTTAAATTTTCTCTCTTTATCTATTTCATTAAGGTTAGAATATTTCTATGCATATACATAAGGTAAAGAATTTATAATGATTATATTTCTTTAGATATCTAAAAATTGTCTAATAAATTTTATTTTCTTACGGGATGTTACACAACCAGTGAGGTGACCCGTTAGGGTGGATGAAAGAAGTTCTCATAAAGCAGCATCAAAGGCCTCTGTAGGCCTTTCAATAGGATTTTTTGTCATGTAATTCACATTCTGTTTTGGCTACTCACTAAGCTCCTTATCCTTAATAGGAAGAACTCCTTAAAGAGGAAGGATACAAAAACTAAGCTTGTCTTTCTCTCTAAAAAGGGTATATAGGGCAAAAAAGACTATTTTATTTACTAATCAAATATGCTAATATAGGAATAAAGAAAGGATAAGGCCTTAATTGTCTATCCAAAGGTCTGCCTTGGGTGGATTTAAGCAAAGGAATCCTTTCGATTGAATAAGGGCTTTGAGAAGCCCATTCCAGTTGGCACTAGTAATACCGTACCCCGCTTTTCCTTCTTATTGATATCAAAGGGCCTTATAATTAGCATGCTTAACCCGACAAGATCCGAGATCAGATCTAGTCCTGCTTACCCACTACCCTTGAAAACATACTTTTTGCCACCTTACGACTAGTGTGAAGGAAGTTATTTCACATATTGCACATGGGGAAGGAAAGCTATAAGAGAGAATAAAGTAGATTATATCTATGGCATCGACTAGGTTTCCAATCAGATAAAGGGAATTACATTTCAAGAGGGTTCGCAATGGCTAGCTAGTGGGCTTGCTTATGTTACAAACTTGCCCTCCTATTCTACCGGGATGATCTCCTTCGATTCCTATTTTATCTAGTGATAGGGAATTAGGGATGGAATCTGAGATCACTTTACCTCCCTTCATTACTCTATCTATGGAATCTTTCCCATCGCTAAATATGTACTTACTTTCATTCATTGTGTAGGTTACTGCTGACTAAGTTTACTTCATGCTTTTCTTGCCCAATCCCTTTACTTTTTAGTTTGAACTTGGACCACCGATGAGCTATTCGGCTTCGAAATAACTCTTACAAGAAGAAGGATGCAGTGAGTGAGAATGTTAATCTGCGATTGAGCCTAAGTCTTTCCAAAAAAGGGTAACTTTATTGATAAGTTCCCATAAAAATACCGATAATTTACAACAATTAAAACTTCAACTGATGCCCACACCAAACGAGATAACTTAGTTGGCTTAGGATTCTTAATGATCTGGAACATCGATTCCAATCTTCTTTCCACCTTCCTTAGCTGTCATTTGCATATAACTAGCTAATGCTACTGGGGACGCCCTTGGTGGATTCATACTTTTCTTGGTGGAGTAACTTACTTATAGTACATAGGGCATCGTCAGTCGTGAATCCTATATATATATGCCTATATAATGATATGGAAAGGGATTGTCAAGTGGAAAAAGACCATTTGATTCCCCTTTCCCGTTAGTCGAGTTACTTCATACCTTGATCGGATCACATAGCATTAGTAGAGTGGTAAACTTTGCAACAGGAGCAGTCAGTACGTGTAAGAGATGGAATAACCGCAGTAAGGACACTAATATCAAGGACATGCCCAGAATCGGATTAATGGCAGAGAATGCGCAAAGTGACAAATGTGAGAATCTATAGCAGCAAGGAAGGTCGCTTTCGCTATGTCCCTATTGTAAGTTTTTGCTGCACATGATTCGGTCTTATTTTCATTCAGAAAACTTGAATAAGAGGAAAGATGTTTACTATTGAGATATAAAGAGTATGACTATAAATGCCATTTTATTTTCTTTCTCAAATAAGAAGATAATATCAATCAAATGCAGCAAAGCAGACTTTTAGCAATTTCTTTAGCTAAATATCCCCATTGGCCAACTTAGCTATCTTAGAGAAGGTAGGCAGGGGTTTAGTCGAACTCCCCCATGGTTGACGGATAGATTGGGCTTAGTTGATCCTTTCCTTACAAGTCAATCTCTCTTTTCTGCCAAAAAGAGTATGGCCTTACTAGACAGAAGGCTTACTAAGGAAATGAAGTCAGTAGTATCTTGCACAAACCTCCTGAAGAGTGTCCTTCATGTGTGATATGATATTGATCCAGTTTACGTTTATGGTAGCATTAAAGCAGGAAATTCATCAGTCCCTCCTTGCCTAGGAGCTCTTGTCTTAAAGGACGAATACGATTTAGTAGGGCTGTCCCCAATAGCTCTTGTTGAATGGACATATGATATGAGAACAAAATTAGCCCTCTAGTGGCCCTGTCCCTATTGTTGTACTTGCATATGCCTATTCTTCTACAATTATCCTTGGTCTTCGCTAAAGGCACCTAAACTAATAAGAGATTTTCTTTTGTTGATGTGCCATGTATCCCATTGGACTGCGATGCAGCATTACCACTGCTCCAGAACAAGGTATGAAGTGCTCGACTGAAAGGAGAGGAGTGAAAGCTTTAGAGGGCCCTATGGTGTAAAGATTAGCTATTATATTCCTATCCTTTCATGCGTAGGTGCTCTTTTGCAACTAGTTTTGAAACCTATATGTCTTTGATATCTTCAATTTACTACAATGTTTATATGCTTTCCGAGTGTGTTTATTGTGCTGTTTTGATTATTAAGCTCTCTTATTCCCAGATATAACTGAATGCGATGACTCCCTTAGATGCAATATCATCCACCATGTGTGCTGTAGCAATGTAGTATGCATATGTGGCAATCTTGGCAGCGAACCAAGTGATATTGAGTAAAGCTGGTCCCTTTTCCTGTAAGGCACTGATTCTGTTTGATATGGCGCAGGTGGCAAGGGAGCAGAGCTACGTAGCAGGTGCAGCTACCACCTAGTAGGAGAAAGCAGCAAGCTGACACTGCAAGCTGCTGGTTAGGTTGGTACAGAACTGCCTACACTACTGAAAGTGGAGAGGAAAAAGCTACACGCAGAGGTGCTAGCTGTAGAGCAGGGAGAATGTCAGCAAACCAGGACACTTTACTAGGACCACAAGGCCTGATTATAAAAAGGGCAGAAAGAAAAGCCACTGAAGAGACAAACCCGGGGGGGAGGAAGAAGAACAGCCACAAACTGCATAGAAGCATTAGAACACAGGATAGTTTGTAATTCCAGATTTCCATTGATCCCTGTTGTGTTTTTTTTTCTTCTGTTTTTATCAAGAAACTGCACTTGTGTTTTTATATAACTTGGGATGCATACCAGTGATTTTGGGATAGTTGTAACCAGTGTAATCATGAGGCTTGGCTAGTTTCCAGCTAGGGTTGCATAAGGGTTGTAATGAACTTGAGCACATTTTTAGTAACAACACATTTTGCTGCAGCATTGTTTTAACATTCAACTGTTTTTATATTTTAATTTCCCCTGATAATGGAAGTTTAGTGGAGGAAGACTTAGGCCAAAATTCACCTGAGAGGGGAATAGAGGCTGGAAAAATAGTTGAATATATGGGGTTAAACCAATATAAGAATATATGGTTCCCCATTACACCAATAGTGAAGCTCCATGCACAATTCGGGGGTGAGGACTGATGCAGGAATTCGTGTCTGAACTTCAGAATTGCAAAGAATGGAAGTCTGGGAAGACTCTATTCAAGACTAAACTTGGCACTTAGAGCAATTGCTGCAGCAATCCCTAGAGCAAATATGAGTTCTGTAGTTCATGGCAACCCTGAGCAAACCTAGATCACCTAATATAATTTTCTTTTACACCCTAGTACTCCTCATCTTAGTTATAGTTGCATTTAATTGATCTACCTCTATTTTATCTTGTGAATCATCTTATTTTTGCTACAATATTTCACACAGTAGAACTCGCTATAATAGTTTTAGTTCACTCCTCATGGGACGATACTCACTCATCACTCTATTACTTGGTCAGGACACGTGCACTTACGTTTGGACACTGCATTCATCTTTGCATGCAACCAACAAGTTTTTGGTGCCATTGCCGGGGAGTGTCAACTTAAAAATTGTTCTTAGTTACTTGACTATGTGAAGTGTTTTTACTTACATCTATTATTCACTCTGGTGTCTTGTTGAACAGGTAACGCAGTGCATGAGCCAGGCTGATAGATAACTTCTGCCTCTAGATCCAGAGATAGAAAGAACGCTTTTTAGAAGAAAAAGAGGACAGTTAGTGTAACAACCTCTTTTTTTTCCTTTATTATTATACAATATTGAGTTCACATACATGTCATTAATCAAAACAGACGTATAACATATCAAACACATAGATATTTACATCTTGTTTATTTTGGTTGACCAATTCCGGAGATACAGGTGCGGGTGGTTGCACCTTCACCGGGATCTGAGCCAACTCGACCACAAACATCTTATTTGATTCTGAAATCTGCCCAACATAAAGTAACTCGATCCAATGTGCACTAAAAGCCAGAGCCTTAAAAACAAAAGCTGCATAAATAATTTTCTGAATATGATATGGAAATATAGTGAGAATTAAATTCCAGTAAGTTCAACAATAAATTATCATTAGTAAAGCTCATCACGTCATGTTCAGCTGTACAAACTACAGAAAATATCTTTGGTCACATGAATGCATTATATCTATGCACATAAGAATCATACTGTAATGATATGTATGACAGGATTAACTATTTTCAAAATATCATATGATGGCCATCAACTTATTCTCATTTCAAGCTACCCCGGTCAGGGTGAATATCCTTTACTCTCCGGTACGGGCTTTTCTCGCTCCGTCCGACATAGCCCACTTTCTCTTTCTTTTCTCATTATCATGATCATAACCGTTGGTAGGGCGTCCCCTACTGGTGCACCACACAGATTGCCATGTGACCGTGCTCATTTCTTTTCTTTTCACAATGTTAGCCAAAAATATGCTTTCAATAACAAGTATGTTCATCAAAATATAACTATTACCACAAATCATTGGTAACCATGCCATGAACATAACCATTTCAAATATCACTTTATAAAATATGTCCATGTCAAAATTTCACACTTAAGATGGTAAGAAGTTCATACAATGGCAATGGCTATGGCTATACTAGTCATTTATTAAGATTCATCTTCTTTTTTAAATACTAATTGTATTCCTTTATTTTTCTTGATGCAGGTTTTCATCCTATCTAACCTTCTCTTACTAATCAAAGCATAACTCCCTCAATTTAACTCTGATGTAGGTGATCTTGGTGTCCATTTCAAGATAAAACAATTATCTAAAACTATTATGTTGAACATTGTAGCGAAAAAATTAAGAAACGAAGGTGATATTACTCCCTCAAAGTACAGGATAGTTCCTCTCGGATAGGTTCTAACCTTTACTGACTAATTAGACCATATCTCCCAAATTGGAACTCCAAATTGAGTTATTCCAGTTGTTAAAAATCCATGAGCCATATATCTATAATTGTTATGTTGGCGCTCTATTTTAATTCCCTAGAGAATATTCCCAGAAATTCAAAAACTAAAGCATTAATAACATACTCTTCCCTGAATAAACATTTTCTGACATCTGCTTACTAATCGGATCATATCTACCTCATATGAACTCCAAATTGTATAATTCCAGTGGGTATATTTCCATGCGACATAGATATATAACTTTCATGTTAACCACTTATTTTAATTCCATACAGATAATTCCCAAAAATTAAAATACAACAGCTGTCCTAACATAATCGTACCTGATGAACCATTTTCTGACCTTGGCTTACTAATCGGACCATATCTACCACATGTGGACTCCAAATTGAATGATTCCAGTGGCTAGAAATCCATGACACAGATATCTTTAATTCTTATGTTAACCATTTATTTTAATTCCCTACCAATAATTCCCAGAAATTAAATTACCGAAGCTATCCTAACATATTCTTCCCTGATGATTCATTTTATGACATTTGACTACTAATCAGAGCATAGCTACCTCATATGGACTCCAAATGGAATGATTACAGTGGGTAAAAATCCGTGACACATATATCTTTAATTCTTATGTTAACCATTTATTTTAATTCCCTACCAATAATTCCCAGAAATTAAATTACCGAAGCTATCCTAACATATTCTTCCCTGATGATTCATTTTCTGACCTTTGACTACTAGTCAGACCATAGCTACCTCATATGGACTCCAAATGGAATGATTCCAGTGGGTAAAAATCTGTGACACATATATCTTTAATTCTTATGTTAACCATTTATTTTAATTCCTTATAGATTGTTCCCAGAAATTAAAATACCGAAGCTTAAAATTCTGTCAACCATAGCCATACCCATGCAGAACTATCTACACCAACCTAAGTATTCAAACATACATCACATGCAAGATCAATAAGTAACATGATATAGCAACATCCATGACCAATCATCAAAGTTCTAAGATCAAAATCTCATATAAATATTATGAGTTTCAAAGGTTTTTTTCAAAAAGAAATATTGTTAAACTTACCTTGAGCACTTAGTCCCCTAGACTTCTCCTTCCTCTTTCTTCATTTCTTCCTCTCCTTTCCTCACACTACCTTGCTTCTATTTTTGCTCTCCCACACTTGGACGAAATTCTAATGTTGTAAGGGTGGGTTTTCTTATATAGACCACCAAATAATTCACCTTTCATGATCATGGGTCTACCTTATCACAATTAGGATACACTTTGTTGAATTTTTGGAAAACAAACAACTTATGTTCTTGTCTTCCTCTTCCTTAGTCAAGATATGCATAGAAAAAGGAGATTTGTATTTTGAAAATTATGATGATATGTTGTTAAGATATGGGGCAAGATGCCTTTGATTTAGGGATTCATTTCCTTTTTCTTTTTTCTTAATCAAGTATGATAGATTTGCCTTTTTAAGTGGCAAATTTCTAACCCTTGAATTTTCCTTACTTAACTAAAATTATTTGTGTAGGATAATGATGTTTTGTCATAATGCTATGTATTATTACCCACTTGTTAAAGTTATGAATGTAGGATATAGATGTTTTTGTCCTAAAGCCTTGTATTATTATGCCACTTGCCAAAATGATGGATGTAGAATCACACCACTTGCTAAATTTTTTGTCTTAATGCCATGTCACTTAATCTTGATTACACCAATATTTCATCACTTTAATTTTATTTTTATTTTTATTTTTCCTCTTGGGTTTGGGCTCATTCTTGCCCATTTTCCTTACTTTGGTTAAAATTCTACCTTTCATAATGGGTTTGGTCACATTTTCATGATTTTTGGGCTACCGGTCCAATTTCTATATCCTAGTCTAAGTCTATGTTTTATTTCTTCCTTGGGCTATCCTATTGGCTTGCTAAAAATTCATGTGAAGTAGAAAAACTCTATATGAAGTGTCTATAGGTTAAAGCCCAATTACGGTTGGAGATACTAAACTTAGTAACTTTTGCTCTTAAATTAAGAAAAAATTACCCTAATCCGATCTTCTTAAAATTTTAAGACCTTTACTTACTTCACAAAAATTTATCTTTCTTTACCTAAGAATTTCACCTTTCTTTAACATGTTTATTTCTAATATTTCCTCTTAGGTTTTCTTTCTTTACCTATTCCATTAGTATTAGAACATTTCTATGCATATATGTAAGGTGAAGAATTTCTAAGGAAAATGTCTAAAAAATTACGGGATGTTACAGTTAGGACCTCAGCAGCTGGTAGGAATGGCCAATCAGAATGGTGCAGACAACATGGATGATAGAGATAGGGTCTTAAATGCTTATGTTCAACCAAACCTGAATGGGTTGAACCCGAGGATTGTGAGACCAGAGATCAAGGCTCTACATTTTGAGCTTAAGCCAGTAATGTTCCAAATGCTGCAAACTACAGGGCAATTTAGTGGAATAAAGGACCATCATCTTCACTTAAGAGTATTCATGGAAGTCACGGATGCTTTTAAAATGAATAAGGTGACAGAAGAAGTTCTCAGGCTAAAGCTGTTCCATTACTCATTAAGAGATCGAGCAAGAGCGTGGTTGAACTCTCTGCCACCCGACTCTATCGCTAACTGGAGCAATTTGGCTGAGAAATTTCTGTTAAAATACTTCCCGCCCATCAAGAATGCCAGATTGAGAAATGACATCACATCTTTCCAGCAATTGGAAGGTGAATCATTGTATGAGACCTGGGAGAGGTATAAAGAGCTATTACGGAGATGCCCCCATCACGGAATCCCTTACTGCATTCAGATGGAGACCTTTTACAATGGCCTTAATGCTCAAACCCGCACCATAGTGGATGCTGCAGCTAATGGGGGACTATTGTCCAAAACATATAATGAAGCGCACGAGCTGCTTGAAAGGATGGCCAGTAACAACTACCAATGGCCAATGGATAGAGTTTCAACGGGAAAGAAACCAGCGGGCATGCATGAAGTAAGTGAAGTTACTTCTCTCACAGCTCAGCTAACTTTACTAGTTAATGTCTTAAAAAGACAACAATTGATCTGCCCTTAAGTAGCCAATGCAGTCCATGAGACTAGACTATCTTGTGTATTGTGCAATGGACCACATCTATTTAAAACTTGTCCCTCAAACCCAGAATCAGTGTGCTACGTGGGAAATATGAATTGTAATAACAATCCCTATTCCAACACGTATAACCCAGGATGGAGCCAACACCCCAATTTTTCCTGGAGTAACTATGGTACAGGACAAGGGAGCAACGCTGCTCCACAAAGACCACAGGCCCCCCTGGTTTCCATCAGCAAAGACAGCAGCCTTAGGAAACCCCCACTTCACTGGAATCCCTGATGAGGGAATATATGGCAAGGAATGATGCTTTAATCTAGAGTCAAGCAGCCTTATTACGGAATCTAGAAACTCAAGTGGGACAGCTTGCCAATGAACTAAAAAGCATACCTCCAGGGACACTTCCAAGCAATACTTAAGTCCCTAGGATAGAAGGGAAAGAGCACTGCAAGGCTATAGCTCTGAGAAGTAGGAAGATGGTGGAGGCACCAAAAGCAAGAGGACAGGATTAGAAAAACTCCACTGTACCCCTGGAAAAAAATAAAGACAAGCAAAAGCAAGAGGAGGAGGTAAGCGAGGAAGCAACCATCTCTGGAGAAAATGCTACAGCTATGCCACAGCAAAATTCGGCAACTTTGCTGCAACAAGGCATGCACCAAACTAAGTTACCTCCCCCCTTCCCTTAGAGATTCCAAAAACAGCAGAATGACCAGCAGTTTAGAAGATTCCTAGATGTCCTAAAATAGTTGCACATTAACATTCCTCTAGTGAAAGCACTAGAGCAGATGCCTAATTATGTAAAGTTCATGAAGAACATCCTAACCAAGAAGAGAAGATTTGGCAAGTTTGAGACTGTTGCTCTCATAAGAGAATGCAGTGCTATGCTACAGAATAAGCTGCCACCCAAACTTAAGGATCCAGGCAGTTTCACCATACCTTGTTCTATCGGGAACCAGTATTTTGGCAAGGCACTTTGTGATTTGGGAGCAAGCATCAACCTCATGCCAATGGCCATATTTTAAAAGCTAGGAATTGGAGAAACAAGGCCTACCGCAGTCTCACTATAACTTGCAGACAAATCCATAGCTCATCTCAAGGGAAAAATAGAGGATGTCCTGGTTAAGGTGGACAAGTTCATCTTCCTAGTAGACTTTATAATACTGGACTATGAAGCTGATGTAGAGGTGCCAATTATTTTGGGTAGACCATTCCTAGCAACCGGCAGGACATTAATTGATGTTCAGAAAGGGGAATTAACCATGAGAGTCCAGGATGAGCAGGTTACATTCAATGTACTCCAAACCATGAAGTTTGCTAGTGAAGAAGAGGAATGTGCAGTTGTGTCTATGATAGACACATTAGCATCAGAGCAGTTAGAAAAATTCTACAAGGACCCACCACTAGTAGCATGGACAGACAACTCAGATTCAGAAGGGGAAGACGAGAAAGAATGGGCCTAGATTGATGTCAGTCATGGCATTAGGAAATAGGAGCCAATAAAGGAGCCATTATACGTGACCCCACCAGAATAAAGGATGCTAAAAGCATCAGTGGAGGAACCATCAGTCTTGGAAATGAAGCCTCTGCTAGCACACCTCAAGTATGTGTATTTAAGAGAAACAACCAGCCTTCCTGTGGTTATCTCAGCATTTTTTACAGAGAAACAAGAGGAGAAATTGGTCCTGACATTGAAGAAATTTAGAAGGGCCATTGGTTGGACAGTTGCTGATATTAAGGGAATCAACCCCTCATTTTGCATGCATAAGATCCTCTTGGGAAGCAATGAAACAGGATCCATAGAACCCCAACGGAGGCTTAACACAATAATGAAGGAGATGGTAAAGAAGGAAATCATCAAGTGGCTGGATGCTGGAATTATTTACCCCATATCAGACAGCTCCTGGGTGAGTCCGGTCCAATGTGTTCCTAAGAAAGGGGGTATGACTATGGTGGAAAACGAAAACAATGAGCTTATCCCCACCAAGGTTGTGACTGGCTGGAGGATTTGCATGGATTATTGAAAACTGAACAAAAGCACCAGGAAAGATAATTTTCCCCTGCCATTCATTGATCAAATGTTAGATAGACTCACAAGAAGAGAATATTATTGTTTCCTGGATGGATATTCAGGGTACAACCAGATTGTTATAACACCGAAAGATCAGCATAAGACCACATTCACATGTCCTTATGGTACCTTTGCATTTTGAAGAATGCCATTCGGACTTTGCAATGCTCCAGCAACGTTTCAGCGATGCATGATGTCAATTTTTACAGAAATGGCTGAACAGTTTGTTGAAATTTTCATCGATGACTTCTCAGTCTTCGGGGACTCCTTTGACCTATGTTTAGAAAACCTTGCTGAGGTCTTACAAAGGTGTGAGGAAACAAACTTGGTGCTGAACTGGGAGAAGTGTCAGTTTCTGGTAAAATAGGGGATTGTGCTGGGACATAAAGTTTCTCAAAGAGGACTTGAAGTTGATAAGGCCAAGGTGGAAATCATAGAGAAGCTGCCTCCTCCCAACTCTATCAAGGGCATCCAAAGCTTCCTGGGTCATGCAGGATTTTATAGGAGGTTCATTAAAGACTTCTCTAAGGTTGCCAAACCTTTATGCAGTTTGCTAGAGAAGGACATAACTTTCTATTTTGATAAAAGTTGTATGACAGCATTTTGCGACCTTAAGAAGAAATTAAGTACAGCCCCAATTATTGTGGCTAGTGAAACAGCATTGGGAGCTATCCTCGGGCAGCGTAGAAACAAGTTGTTTCATTCTATATATTATTATAGCAAAATGCTACAAGGGGCCCAGCTGAACTACACAGTGATAGAGAAGGAATTGTCTGCAGTAGTTTTCGCCTTTGAAAAATTCAGAGCATATCTGATAGGAGCAAAAGTGATAGTGCACACAGACCATTCTGCCATCAAATACCTAGTTAGGAAAAAGGATTCCAAGCCTAGGCTCATTCGGTGGATGCTTTTGCTTCAGGAATTTGACCTGGAGATCAGGGATAGAAAAGGAACTAAAAATCAAGTGACAGACCATCTCTCCAGACTGAAAGGGGACAGATCAAGAGAAAATGAAATTAACGAGAGATTCCCATATGAACAACTCTATCTCCTGTCCCAAGATAGTGTGCCATAATATGTTGATTATGTAAATTACCTTCTGAGTGGAATGCTCCCACCAGACTTGCCGTTACAATAGAAGAAAAAATTTCTGCATGAGGTGAACTCATATTACTAGGATGAACCATACCTTTACAAGCAATGTGCTGATCAGATGATAAGGAGATGCATACCAAACGAAGAGATGAAGCAAATCTTGCAGCAATGCCATGCTTCCCCTTATGGAGGTCATTTTGGAGGAGTTAGAACTGCAAACAAGGCACTGTAGGCTGGGTTCTACTGGCCCTCTCTATTCAAGGACTCCCACTCTTTCGAAAAGCAATGCGACCGATGTCAGAGGACAGGGAATATATCTTGCAGACATGGAATGCCACTGAACAACATCCTAGAGGTCGAATTATTTGATGTGTGGGGAATAGATTTCATGGGCCCATTCCCTTTAAGTTTTGGGAATCAATACATCCTAGTAGCCGTAGACTATGTCTCAAAGTGGGTGAAAGCAAGTGCATCTTAAACTAATGAGGCAAGGGTGGTGACCAGATTTTTGAAGAGAAACATCTTTACAAGGTTTGAAACCCCTAGAGCCATCATCAACGATGGAGGGATCTATTTCTGCAATCGACAATTTAGAGCACTACTAACTAAATATAGAGTAAGGCACAAGGTGACAACAACCTATCACCCACAAACGAGTGGGCAGGCTGAAGTTTCCATCAGAGAGATAAAGAGAATCTTGGAGAAAACAGTAGGCCCCACGAGGAAGGATTGGTCCTCGAGGTTGGATGATGCATTATGGACCAATAGAATTGCCTATAAGACACCACTGGGCATGTCACCAAACAATTTAGTGTTCGGGAAGGCTTGTCATCTACCAGTAGAGTTAGAGCATCGAGCATATTGGGCAGTGAAAAAGCTAAACTTGAATCTGGAAGCTGCTGGTGAGCAAAGGATACTGCAGCTAAATGAGCTAGATGAATTCTGTGGTCAGGCTTATGAGAATGCCAAACTATACAAGGAGAAAGCAAAGCAATGGCATGACAAGAAGATACAACCAAGGAAAATCGAAGTGGGACAGAGAGTACTACTGTACAACTCCAGGCTGACTTTGTTTCCTGGGAAATTGAAATCTCGTTGGTCTGGTCCTTTTCGCATAAGCAAGGTCTTCCCTTTTGGAACTGTTGAATTGGAAGAAGAAAAAGAAGGGAGGACATTCAGGGTTAATGGACAAAGAGTCAAGCACTATCTGGGAGGTGATGTGGATAGACAGCACACCTCCATCCATCTACAGGAGGAATGAATAGGAAGGAAGTTAGGCTGATGACTCTAAAAAAGCGCTATTCATGGGAGGCAACCCACGTTTAAATCTGTTGTTGGTTAATTTAGCAGTTTTTAGATAATTTAATTCGTGAATTTAATCGCATTTGTGTTTGTTACACAGGTGGGGAAACATAGTAGTCTACAGGACAGTTCTCGCTTTACTATAGCAAAACTAGGTGGAAGTTAGTCTTTGCTCTGCTGAAGCAAGATTTTGGGCAAGCCACCTCTACTGCAGCAAAATCCTAGGCAAGCCAGTTTTTACTGCAAAGTTACTGCAGCAAATGCGTTCAGCCCTAAGTAAAGAAGTTCCTCAAAAAAATTTTTGTCAAAAGCAAAATGGTGGCGAGAAAAATGGCAGAAGACCATAAGTCACGTTCCCCCACCCTCATTACACCTCTGCAACTCCCCCACCCCCTTCACCTTCGAAGATCTCTCTCTCTCTCCCTAGTTCCCTCAACCCCTACAGCTCCCTCACCTCCTTCACTCCACAAGACCTCCATTCCTAGCCCCCACATCAACAATGCCGAGGATTAAGACGGTGGCAAGGAAGGAGAGCAAGGTGAAGAAGTTCACCTCCGAGGAGAGCAAGCAGAGACACAATGAGGAGATCCTGCCGCGATGTTTCTGCGTAGAGAAGGGTTCACTTTCACGGCCATGGAGGACTTGGGACTGCCAATGTACATTGCCACTGGTGTCAAGCAGAGGGGGTGGGAAGCTTTTGCCAGACACCCACAAACTGCCCTTATCCCTCTGGTATAGGAGTTCTACGCCAACTTTTTGCAAAGTAATGAAAAATGGGTGACAGTCAGGGAGACTAGGGTTCAGTTTAATCAAGCCTCCATTAACAAGGCTTATAATCTACTAGAGGAGGAAGATGAATACGAGGAATATCTACAGGCTCTGACGGACTAGGATTGGGACGCAATGCTTACCCGGGTATGCCTTCCAAGCACCACATGGGACAAATCCCCACAAGGTTCTACCACAATCAATCGATTCTCTTTGGTACCGGCAGCAAAGGTGTGGTACCACTTTCTCAAGACCCGCTTGCTACCTTCCACCCATGGGCAGACAGTGAGCCGTGATAGGGTAGCAATGGTTGATGCATTCATCTCAGGCAGACCACTCAATGTTGACCAAATCGAAGTCTGTGTCAACTGGAGAAAGGGAAGCTTACTCTTCCCTTCCCTCATCACTCTTCTGTGCAAGAATCGTGGAGTCCCAGTCTCCATTGATGAAGAAACATTGAAGGAAACCAGCCTCATCATCGCAATCGCCATTGCCAGGATTGTCCAAGAAAAAGCTGCCCCAAACCCACCAGCTGCCTCCTGAGGTCCTCCCCAATTTGCCAGACCCTCTGTTTCTACCTCTGCCCACCAGCCAGCCGACAAAACCCTTCAGCTCATCCTCTAGCAACAAGCTACCATCCTCAGACAACAAGCAAAGCTTTTGCAACATCATCAGACGTTTTAGCGCTATGAGCAGAAAAAGGACTTCGCCCTCCACACCACCCTTAAGCAGAATTACAAACAAATTTTCCCATTTTCGGAGTTCCCTACCGACTTACTCCATGATACCTTTGAGGAGGAAGGACAAGCACCAGAGCCATGGGCAGAAGAGAACAAGGAGTCTTAAGACTCCTCAAACAACAAAGAGCCACAACTAGAACCCCAGCAGACTCCAGTGGGCACTGAGTCCTCAGACGATGATGAACCCATTGCAAAACGGGCAGCAGTGATGCACAAAAGAAAGGCCTTACAATAATCAACACAGCGAAGGAGTGGGCTCTGAAGCTCTTCTGGGGGTCAATGCCCCTAGGGTGCTACAGCATCCCTGCAAGCACCCTCAGGAAGTTTCCTTATCTCCTATTCCTTCTCTGTTGCATTTAGAATTTCTTTGGCTCTACTTCTATTTTTTATTGGTGTCTTTTGTGTTTTTGGCAATTTAATCAGCAGTGGGGACGCTGCTCATCCTTAAGTTTGGGGGGGAAAGTTGTGATATAATGTGTAAATATTTGTTGTAGTTATTGCTGTAGTTTTTGCTAAAGCATATGTTAGGCTTGGACTTGTTTATTTGTGTTCTGTTTATCTGTGTTGCTGTTTATTTGTGTTTCTGCCTGACTGTATAGGATAAGACTACATTATTACTTGCTGCTGCTTGTCTTACTATCTGTTTTCGATGTATATATATATATAAAAGAGAGAAGAGAGAAATGTAGAGAGAGATGAGTCTGCACATTGCATAGCCTGTTGTAAGCTTTGTGATACTCTATGATGAGGATTGGGAATTTCACTAAAAAACCAGAATAGGAGACCTGCACACCTACCCTACCACACACAGAACCTTATTCTAATAAGCACAGGATCATGGGCAGTTTGCCAAAAGAAATTTGGTGATTTTTCAGAAAAGGGACCTAAGTTTTAGAGCTAATATTGAGAGTTTTCTACAGAATTATAAAAAAGGCATACGCGTACGGTCAGAAAGGCTTAATTTTGGGGGGAAGTAGGGAAAGTAGAGAAAAATTTGGACACTCCAATGCCTCTGTAGTTCCTTAGTAACCAGGGGTATGCATGAGCCCCATGTGTACCCTTGCGTAAAATAGGGACATAGAGTATGAGTGGAATGCTGCTTAAGGGTGATAACGCTGAGTAACCGGGTGCCTACATCGTACATGTTAGCATTCGCGTCAAAAGGCACTAATGACCTCTGCTAGAACAATACAATATATATATATATATATATATATATATATATATAAACAAAGAAAGAAAGGAAATCAGTGAGCTACCACCCCAATATCTGTTGCCCTGGCTGCGCCTATAAGGCATACCAACTTGTCCTAAGAAGGAAGCTTAATATATTAGCATGAAAATCTCAAGAACTCTGCCTGATTTTGACCCAAGTAGCTCTTTGGGAAACTGTCCATGTCACACACACAACCTCAAAGAAGGTCTTGGTTGTGAGTGGGAGAAAGGCTTGTGGTGTCCCATATACGGAAGCAATCCTGAGAGTTGAGAGCTACAGCAGAACTATACGGAATCGTGCAAGAGAAAGGGCTGGAATTATTTGGTAGGGGTGTGGTGAGCATATCAAATTGCTTGGGGACAAGCAATCCTTTAAGTTTGGGGGGATTTGATAACTTCAATTTACTACAATGTTTATATGCTTTTCGAGTGTGTTTATTGTGCTGTTTTGATTATTAAGCACTCTTATTCCTAGATATAATTGAATGTGATGACTCCCTTAGATGCAATATCATCCATCCTGTGTGCTATAGCAATGTAGTGTGTATATGTGGCAATCTTGGCAGCGAACCAATTGATATTGAGTAAAGCTGGTCCCTTTTTCCTGCAAGGTACTGATTTTGTTTGATATGGTGTAGGTGGCAGGGGAGCAGAGCTACGCAGCAGGTGCAGCCACCACCTAGCAAGAGAAAGCAGCAAGCTGACACTGTAGGCTGCTGGTTGGGTTGGTACAGAACTGCCTCTACTACTGAAAGTAGAGAGGACAAATCTACACGCAGAGGTGCTGGCTGCAGAGCAGGGAGAATGTCAGCAAACCAGGACACTTTATTGGGACCACAAGGCCTGATTATAAAAAGGGCAGAAAGCAGAGCCACTGAAGAGACAGACCCAGGGGGAGGAAGAAGAATAGCCACATACTGCATAGAAGCATTAGAACATGGGATAGCTTGCAATTCCAGATTTCCATTGATCCCTGTTGTGTTTTTTTTTCTTCTGTTTTTATCAAGAAACTGCACTTGTGTTTTTATATCACTTGGGATGCATACCAATGATTTTGGGATAGTTGTAACCAGTGTAACCATGAGGCTTGGCTAGTTTCCAGCTAGGGTTGCATAAGGGTTGTAATGAACTTGAGCACATTTTTAGCAACAACACATTTTGCTGCAGCATTGTTTTAACATTCAACTGTGTTTATATTTTAATTTCCCCTGATAATGGAAGTTTAGTGGAGGAAGACTTAGGCCAAAATTCACCTGGGAGGGGAATAGAGGCTGGAAAAATAGTTGAATATATGGGGTTAAGCCAATATAGGAATATATGGTTCCTTATTACACCAATAGTGAAGCTCCATGGACAATTCGGGGGTGAGGACTGATGCAGGAATGCGTCTCTGAACTTCAGAATTGCAAGGAATGGAAGTCTGGGAAGACTTCATTCAAGACTAAACTTGGCACTTAGAGCAATTGCTGCAGCAATCCTTAGAGAAAATATGAGTGCTGTAGTTCATGGCAACCCTGAGCAACCCTAGATCACCTAATATCATTTTCTTTTACACCCTAGTACCCCTCATCTTAGTTATAGTTACATTTAATTGATCTACCTCTATTTTATCTTGTGAATTATCTTATTTTTTATACAACATTTCACACAGCAAAACTCGCTATAATAGTTTTAGTTCACTCAACGTATGGCGATACTTACTCATCACTCTATTACTTGGTCATGACACGTGCACTTGCGTTCGGACACTGCATTCATCTTTGCATGCAACTAACAGTCTTTCGGAGGGCTAGCTCATCTTTTAATCTGCATTAAATGGGTTAATGGGAAGCTCAAGAAGGATGGGTATTATGCCCAAGTGAGCGAGTTAAGGGTAGTCATAACCCTTCCTTTATAACCTAAAGTCAGTCTAGCGAAGTTAGCTAATAAGGAATAACCCTCTTCTAACTCCTTGCCTATATGCCTTCTTTCTTCCTTACTTTAACAAGTAAGCAAGCTTCACTACTCTCCTATTGGTCGAGCTCAAACCTTACTCTAACAAGCTCTAACAAATAAGGGCTCTCACCCCTCTTCTATTGGTCGAGCTCAAACCTTACTTTGACAAGCTCTAACAAATAAGGTCGCCAGCCCTTACTGACGCAAGTAAGTGATAAAAACCTTCTGTCTTCTTTTCCCCTAATAGTCAAGATCTCTTGCAGGAGAGAAAGAAGGAGTATGTTGATTCTATGGTAGTTGAACGCCTTCACTTTCATTATTCTTAAAAGAAAGAGTTCCTTCGTTATTATTGATAGCACAAGAAAGAGAACTCTGCCTTCTCCTTCGGAGGATTAGATTAGTTAAAGGACTTCCTTGAGCTCTAAGACTAGGGATCTAAGGAATTGCTGGGAAATCCAAAAAAGCTAAAATCCCACTGTTAAAACATTTAAGAAAGAGTTAAGCGATCTTGCACACTAACTCATGAGTTAATCTAGGAAAAGAACTGTTTTCCAGCCTTTCACTCCTAAGAAGTGGGAATAGTAGTCAATCAATGACTGAAATGACTTTCTTAGAAAGATTGTGTAATGCTAGATCTCTTCTGGATTCCATCTCTCTTTTTCAGTCCGAAGCCGATAGGAAGTTAAAGTCGTTGAGGTAAGTTCCGATAGAGCTACGCTCCGGGTATTCCTACAATTTTTTCTTATAGGTTACTCTTTGAACTCTTAATTAAAGCATTGGAAGAGAATCACTATCGTCTTTCTAAAGGATAGGGATTTACGTGTATTTCTTATGTCCGATTTACTGACACTAGCTTGAATTCACTCACTTCAGAGATAGAAAAAAAGAATAAGAAAGGAGCGTAGCAGCCAGAAAGAGAAAGAAATCCCATCTTCCACTTAAGGCACTGAAGTCCCACAGCTAATATCAATAGCAGTTCATTCAAGGAAAGTTCTTTCTAGAGCAGTAAGAGCCTATTTTGTCTTGCTTTCTAATTCCATTCCGCTGCTAAGGTAAGGGAACTCTACCTATCTCAATACTTGGAAGCCGGTTTAAGGTGCACCGATTAACCTAATTCCATCAGTAGTTTGAGCAGATACTACACCAAATGCATAATATATCGTGCCAGTTGATCTAGATCCTGTAGTTTACTACCCAGTTGCCGTGTGAACACTTTTTAATTAGCATCTGGGCCAGGACCGATTGGTTGGGTGGAAGCAGCATATCGTTAAGAAGTTTTAGCAGCACACACCTTCCACCCCGAGTGGACAGCTTAACCCCTGTTATCATGAGAAACTGTGTTCCCACCAATCATGGTAAGATGTGATATTCTAGACTGGGCATAAGAGGATACGACAAAGGTATGTAGCGGCATATGTAGGGAACGAAAGCACCTTAGTTATGGGATAAGAGTCTCATCCCTTACTGCTCCACGGGGATGGTACGAGCCTCGCTTTCTATGTTCCTTTCCTAGTTCGTATGCTTCATGCCATTTCCATCCGCTTTAATAGTTTCAGTTTGATCTCGTTCCGTAAAAGGCATACAAACAGGTTTGCACATGCTGAAGGTTCGGGCGCAACCCTTTTCTATCGCATTTATGGCCCAAAACCAATACAAAGGATTTCGGTTCCATCTTACTCGAATCTTACTGTACCCCAGACGAAAAGGGGATTTTGTCCTGTGAAGGTGGGATTGGTACACACAGATAAGGACTGTGATGAGGCTCTATATACTTTATTTTGTTTACCCTACCTTCCGAATTCGACATTTCCCATTTTCCATGGAATAAGTAGGATTCAGGTGATAACGAGGATAACCATTACTGTGGGTGAGAGAGAGCTAAAATTAATTTCTACTCTAGGTTTAGGTGATCTTTCCAAATCATAAGCCTTCTCCAGTGCCTAGGTGGGTATGTGAAATCATCGATTCTAAGTGCTAATAATAGGGATTCCCCTACCCTTAAATCAGTAGGGTATAGATCGGGTCAAATGAAGGGATTTGAAAGACAACATAGATCGGGGAGAAGAGAAATTTGACAGCACTATTGATCGAGAAAGCTTGGACAGACCCTTAACCATTAGCACATTCTAAGATTCAGATGACTAATTGGCTGGAGTTGTAGAGGGAGAAAGGTGAATTTGCTCATGAGGCATGGAAAGTAGGGGAAGAGTCTGATTTAATACCGTTTGTGATATATCATGTCTAACTAAAGCACTTTAGAAAGAAATTGAGAACTTTTTGTTGATTTGATGCTCATTCTGACCGGTTCATATAAAGTCACAGAACAAACATAACCTGGTTGCTGCTACTAGTTAGGCTCATAAAATGCAAACATGGCTCTTGTTGGCCTTGGCCTAGCTATCAACTGCTTCAACTACAGATGCAACTGACCTAGATGTCTCATCAATAGCAAAGGAAGTGGTCGAACTCATTCTTTGGGACTTGGACTCTGAATTTCTATACTCGTCCTTGAACCCAATAGGGAATCCATCCCTTTCAGCCCCTGAACCTAATGAATCAGTTTGGTACACTGAGGCTTCTCCTTCCCTTGAAATCGGCTGTAAACAGACACTACTTGAAGACAAGAAAGGTTGGGACAAAGACCTCTCTTTTAAATCTCATAGGAAGTGGAAAGGAAGTGGCTTATGCTTTGCGTGCTCTAAGCTCTGAAGCTAATGTTATTGAATTAACCTCAACAACTCATGAAAGCAGTTTAACTAATGGCCAAAGTCCTTCTTCGTGCACAGCTAGACCTTCTGCTCTATTGTTTGTTGCCTCAGTTGGGATGAACGCTGGAATCTGTCTCTCCCTAGCCCTAGGATAGAATATGATCTCTTTCTCTCCACTCCTTCTCCTCGAATTCCATTGAAGTAAGGGCGGGTTCTCTCTTTGCTGGATTGCTATCTTTCACCATTCAATGTTGTTGTCAGTTTGTCTGTTGAAGTCAAACAGACAGCTTTGACACTTCTTGTGCTCTTATAATATATTTTATAAGAAAAAGAGACATGGAAGAGAGTTTCACCAGGTCTCCTTTTCTCTGCACTCATGTCTGTTGCTTGCCTTACTCGAGAATTTAGCCTTAAGGTAAGCGGGTGAACTTTTATCTCAACTCAATGATAGATATCAGGTTAGAACCTCCTCATCAAGCATAACGTCTTTTCTCACTAAGACATGATCTCCTGTTCAGGCTAATCAATCAACTCAATCGATTAGCATCGATGAAGAGATTGGCTCGTTGATCTTTGATTTGAGAGTCTTCTCGGCTGGCCTAACTAGTTGAACCCTTGAGGGCTAATTCACCAAGATTGTAGCTAAGCTAGAAAGATGACCCTTTGCAAAAAACTAGATATAAAGAGTGTTTAGTGAATCTTTCTGGAATGCCACATCATAGAATAGCAGCATCTTTCTTATTAGAACACAAACCACAAAAAACTAATTGCATATAGAGAGGAAGAGCTTTCGTAGCTAAGAGAAATAAAGGACCAACGATGATGAAGGACTTGGAGTAAGAGGACTAGGAGCTAGCTTAAATTTTAATTGAAGTAGGGGCAACGAAGAAATTCTGAGTTCATGCCATGACGATCTATATGGAAGTGCAATTTTGTCGATGCATTCCTGTTGAGAATGAAAAGGAAGACAGATCTTCTTTTAAATAGGAAAATTTGGTCACATAGATCTTCTATTTTGTCGGAACTCGTTAATTGCTTCGTACAAAACTATAATGGAAAAACTCATATTCGTTGTAAGATCACTGAAGGAAAAGTTGGTCATAAATTTGGAAAGTTTGCTTCTACACGGAAATGAAAACTTTTGAGAACAAATATTAAACCGGGAAGAAAAAAGGGAAAAAGTAAAAAATGTCTAAGGCACATATGGCACGAAAAGGAAATACGATTTCGGTAAGTTCTCATTTTTTGGTCAGAATCTCCACAATTGTCTTATTACTTTTGACTGTATTCACCGTATGCTATTTCTTGTGTCTCATACTCGGCTTGGATTGCAGTCTTTTTTGGGGAAAGCTCCAATCAATGCTACGGGTCAGATCATTTTGCTTCCTCTTTAGTCGGCTTCTTGGTTGGGAGTGGGTCGCAAGTTCATTTCTCATCCTTGTTGGTTGGTTTTGCTGTCATTTCCTTGGGGGAGAGCTTCAGCATGATGATGGCCCCATCCAGAGGGGAGGGTAGAAGCGACTCTGGTCCCTCATAGCTCCCAAGGCATATCGATCTCACAATTCCCTCTGGCTCCAGGGATGAGCTCTCCTACCTTGTCTCGGAGCTCGATCAAGTGCAGAGGGAGATTCGTTGCTTAAGTGAATCCTAGATCGAATCCATAGAAGATGAAGAGACCAGACAACAAATATTAGCGCGCCTCAAGATGTTTCTTGATGAAGTCGACAACCGGTTGGAGTTAGCCCAAGAAATAGATTAGGTTCGTGATAATGAACGTGCTCGACTATGGGAGGAGCTTGATGCCCAAATGGTACCTTTTCGTTTATTCATAGAATTTAGGCAGTCGAGCTCACAGCTGAAAGGCGGGCAAAAGCTGTCGAAGTTCGAACGTTGCTTAGTAACAAATACAGGCCCAAGAACAATATTAAAAATTGTGGGTCGAGGAATAGAAAGGAAGGACCGGGGGGCAAAGCAAGTTGGGTTTGGGTATAGAGCCATCAGTGTGGTGGGGGGTGACAGAGGACGTGCTCGTACAGTTCAAAGAAGGGTATAATCAACTCGTTGATTGTTGGGAACTTTCACTCCCCTATATTCGAAATATGCCTTTCTAGGAGTATTACGATCTGCAGCTCAAATGGTCTCTTATGAAGTCTCTATTGGTCTTATTCATATTGTATGCCTTATGAGCGCGTTTGGATCCACGAAGGCAATCGCTCGGATATTCCCTTAACCCAACATGAGAACGAACCAGAGGGAACAACAGCATGGGGAATGTCTTCATCTCGTCGCAAGGCTCATTTTTTGTTTTGGGTCACAGGGCATGCGACTTTATCTAATCAAGCGCCAAGGCACAAGGGCGCTGGTACTTTCTAGGTTCGAAGAACCCCGGAGGAGACTGCAATGAGCAGAAATCTCACTCACCGGCCTAAACGACGAGTAAACAATCGAACGTGAGAGCAAGTGATCATCTAACGAATGGACGAGTTCAAAGGAGGGAGGAAAGAGGAAGGCAGGAACCATGCTTTTAGAGAAGTGGCGATCCAAATCTTATCTAAACTGTGAGAATAACTGACTAAGCCATGTGTTGTTGTTTTAATTAAAACTCGCAAGTGCACGAATCTATTGGAGTATAGATTTAGTGGTATGCAAGGTCGATCCCACAGAGATTGCCAATTGAGAGAAAATTCTAATATAGATCGAAAATATATACTTCTAACCTAGTTCCCGATGTCTTGTTTTGTGAGAGGAATATTGAACAAATTACACAAAGAACTAATATACTAAAATTAAATAAAGATGTATTCAAAGTAAAGAAGCATGCTAAGGTTAGGGGATCCACTCTTGGTATATCGAATAAAAATAAATTTAACTCTTTTATTACTCAATTAGAATCTTTACATGAATAAAGTTCTAATCGGATGATATGTTAATTTAAGCTCAACTTTGTTTATACATGAATTATATTTACCTCCTTTCTAATAATTAAAACATTCTTGTAAGATGGATTTAAGCATAAATTGTGCCAATCATTATATTGTCTACAATAAATCAAGATTGATTCAAGCATTTATTGTGCCAAAGATTGTCTACAATATATCAAAATTCACATTTCACAAGATTAAAAATACAAAGATGCAAAAGATAACTTGTAACTAAATTCAAGCGTACATTGTGCCAATCATTATATTGTCTACAATAAATCAAGATTGATTCAAGCATTTATTCTGCCAAAGATTGTCGACAATGTATCAAGATTCAAAGTTTACAAGATTAAAATGAAAAGAGGTACGAAGAAGAAACATAACAAGAGATAGGTGGCGAAGCCAACCATAAAAATAATAAGGGATAGGCGGTCTAATAAAACCAGCCAATAAAATAACAAGAAATCGGCGGTATGATAAAACTAGCCATTAAGAAATAATCATGAGAAAAGAAATAAGAAGGTAAATACAATATCAAAGATAAACATTAAACTTAAGAGTTAGATAAATTATTATTCTCATACCAAGACTTTCACCCTTTCACCTTAGCATTAGGAGATTAGTTCTCCACAATCAAGGCAAGAAAGTAAAATGACAAATGAAATAACATGATAATATTACGAAAGAAAATGAAAAGTACAAAATGTCTAAAGAGAGAATAACATTACAAGTACGTAGAATTCTAACAAAGCTTTCCCAAGCTCTCTCCAAAGCTCTCCAAAAAAACTCTAAAAGCTCTCCCCTCAAGCCCTCTATTTATAGATACAATTAAGTGTGGTAGGTGTGGTAATTGTCAAAATTGTTAGGTAGAAAGTTGTACAAAGTTGACAATTTGGATTCCATCATGTGCACCGAAATTGAGCCTTGAATATCGTCTTGATATCTGCCGAATTTACTGACTCCTTCAACATGAAAGTTGTAGAAAATTTTGTTAGTTTTCCGTTAAGAAAAATCATGGACAAATGCGATACGTAATTTGTGACTTATGGTTAAAATACTAGAGCAAAGTCGGGCAGGACTGCAGCAGTAGAAAGATTTTGTTGTAGCCCATTTTTGGTCCTTCTAGTGTCCGAATTGTCTGACCACTTGAACATGAAAGTTGTACCCAATTGTGTCCTCTACACACCTACCAATGTGCATACATATTGGATATGTATTTTTGGAGCTATGGCCCAAGTACTACAGCAAGGTTGGGCTGGACTACAACCAGCAAACATATTCTCAACATTGGGTGCTTTGCCTTGAATCTTTATGTTTTAGTTCTTTTGGAAATGTGATCATAAATCAAGAATAAATTTGTGCATATATCCATTAGGATGCGTCTCAAGAGACAATATGATAATGCTCCTTACTAAGCCATCCTTAATGAATTTGTTTTATCTGCTTGATTTATAGACATCATTCCCAAAGAACTACAATTTAGCTCTGATTCTCCAATTAAGTCCATTTTCTACTCTTCTCTCCATCTGTAAGAAAGACACAAAACTAAAGACAAGTAAGGGAGATTTATGCTTAATTATGGCAAAAGATAAGATGAAAATATTTAATTTATGACTATAAAACTCACTCATCAAATACCCCCAGACTTAATCTTTTGCTTGTCCTCAAGCAAAATACACAAACTTCAAAATTCAAATGATGAGTGAGTGATGAATTGTTTTTGACTTACTAAGCATTCCTCAAGGATCTAAAATGTGCAACCAAGAAAAATATCAGAATCCCAAGGTTATGTAGAACTGTTATTCAAATACAACATATGGTTTACTCTTGAATCCCAAGTGTGTGTGTGTAGTAGTCTTATGACATTGGAATTTTTGCATTCAAATAAATTTATGTAATCAAATATTTAAAACAGATCTCCAGATATATATATTTGAGACTCCATAAGCTTATTTTTCATGTCACTCTCCACTAATGTAGACTAATCATAACATTTAAGATCATTAGGACTTTCATTAGGCTTGTAATGTATGGCACAGGTTAAAGGTGGATAAAATGATATGAATGAAAGCTCAATTCACTGTTCAACGTACATGATCATTTAAAGCCTCCTAAATACTTTTGATATTATATTGTGAATTCTATCTCCAACCTTTTCATCATCCTTACATTTATTTACTCATACTATTTTTTTTTTTTGAATATAAACACCCCCAAACTTATTTATTTAGGGAGTATTAACTTTCTTTCTTTTTTTTTCTTTCTTTTTTTCTCTTTTTTTTAAACTTCTACCATCCACCCTTGAATCATAACTTTTCAAATGATCATTCCTGTGAGTGAAAGGTAAGAGTTAGACATATTTTTATTTAAAGGCTAGATAAAAATATAGGTGTTCAAGAAAGGATAAATATAGGCACAAAATAGGTTGCTACGGATAACAAAATGTATAGGTTGGTTTCAAAGGCTCAAACAATTCCAACAATGCCTAATTCATTTCTCAAATGGAGAGTAGTCTAGGATTTCGCCTCAAGTGACAATCAAATAAGTTCTAAAGTCTTATGAGATCAATTAACATATCTGAATCACATAAATCTTTTCTGAATAAACAATCAGTCAAATGTAAAAGATTAAGTGCACAAGATATTAGGATTCTCAAATAAAACACAAGTTACATTAAAGTTCAAGTTCACACATAATACTCAGAACTCATCAATTTTTCAAAGGTTATAAGTATTTTAAACCATTTTCATCATTGGTGCTAGCTTTTCCTAATCCCAAAACATCACAATTTTTTTTTTGAAAGATAAAGAAACACAAAATAAAAAATAAAGATTAAAAGAGATATTACCTGGAAGGAGATCTAAGAAAAGATGAACCTGCAACAAACTAAACAGAAAATAAAAATTTATTCAAGCAAATAAATTGTATTACAAATGAAGATCTAAGTCCAGTTTGCGTTTTCTGCGATGTTCTATTGTCCAATCGATTTGAGCTATAACTGGATCAGGTACATGAACAAATGCTTGTAACGCGTCAATCAGCTCGTCAGCATTTGAGGCCGAGATGAGAATCTGACGTGCTGAGTACGAGATAAACCTTTGTTCTACAGCATGATCAAGAAAAGACAACAAACCATCAAAGAAATTGTTAACATTCAACAAACCTATGAGTTTATGGTGCATGTTCAGTTGTGCCCAAGAGACGACTTGAAAAATTTCCTCTAGAGTACCAAAACCTCCAGGTAAGGCAATGAAGGCGTCAGCATTGCACATCATTTTAGTAATTCGTTCATGCATGGAGGATACCCTATATTCTTCCCCAATTGTTTTTCCTACTATGGTTGATGCAGCTAGAGCTGTAGGAATAATACCAAGAACTTGGCATCCTCCTAGATATGCAGATCCAGACACACTCCCCATTAACCCTCGACAACCTCCACCATACACTAAATGAATCTTTCTCTTGGCTAGTACCATACCCAAAGTTTGTGCTACTTTTACATACTCTACATTTTTCCCAGGACTAGAACCACAAAAGACACAAATGTTTTGAAAGTGACGAATTGCGATTCCTTCCATATCTACACTCACCTTGACTTTGATTATGAAGATGAAGATAATGAGGTGCGTATTTATAAGACTCAAATAAGGGCATACTTGTAATAGCTATGTGCATAGGCCGGGGGAATAATCTTCATAGCTATAAGAGTAGGCTAAAAAATGTCAGCTAAATTAAATGTGAAAAATTCAAAAATGACGGCACGCATGCATATGTACAGTAGTTGTGATTGTGGCTCACATTTTCCTCTGGTTTTACGTCCAGTAACGGCTTAAATGTAACAACCTCTTTTTTTTTCCTTTATTATTATACAATATTGAGTTCACATACATGTCATTAATCAAAACAGACGTATAACATATCAAACACATAGATATTTACATCTTGTTTATTTTGGTTGACCAATTCCGGAGATACAGGTGCGGGTGGTTGCACCTTCACCAGGATCTGAGCCAACTCGACCACAAACATCTTATTTGATTCTGAAATCTGCCCAACATAAAGTAACTCGATCCAATGTGCACTAAAAGCTAGAGCCTTAGAAACAAAAGCTGCATAAATAATTTTCTGAACATGATATGGAAATATAGTGAGAATTAAATCCCAGTAAGTTCAACAATAAATTATCATCAGTAAAGCTCATCATGTCATGTTCAGCTGTATAAACTACAGAAAATATCTTTAGTCACATGAATGCATTATATCTATGCACATAAGAATCATACTGTAATGATATGTATGATATGATTAACTATTTTTAAAATATCATATGATGGCAATCAACTTATTCTCATTTCAAGCTACCCCGGTCAGGGTGAGTATCCTCTACTCTCTGATACGAGCTTTTCTCGCTCCGTCCGACATGGCCCACTTTCTCTTTCTTTTCTCATTATCATGATCATAACCGTTGGTAGGGCGTCCCCTACTGGTGCACCACACGAATTGCCATGTGACCGTGCTCATTTCTTTTCTTTTCATAATGATAGTCAAAAATATGCTTTCAATAACAAGTATGTTCATCAAAATATAACTATTACCATAAATCATTGGTAATCATGCCATGAACATAACCATTTCAAATATCACTTTATAAAATATTTCTATGTCAAAATTTCACACTTAAGATGGTAAGAAGTTCATACAATGGCAATGGCTATGGCTATACTAGTCATTTATTAAGATTCATCTTCTTTTTTAAATACTAATTTTATTTCTTTATTTTTTTTATGCAGGTTTTCATCCTATCTAACCTTCTCTTACTAATCAAAGCATAACTCCCTCAATTTAACTCTGATGTAGGTGATCTTGGTGTCCATTTCAAGATAAAACAATTATCTAAAACTATTATGTTGAACATTGTAGCGAAAAATTAAGAAACGAAGGTGATATTACTCCCTCAAAGTACAGGATAGTTCCTCTCAGATAGGTTCTGACCTTTACTGACTAATTAGACCATATCTCCCAAATTGGAACTCCAAATTGAGTTATTCCAGTTGGTAAACATCCATGAGCCATATATCTATAATTGTTATATTGGCGGACTATTTTAATTCCCTACAGAATATTCCCAGAAATTCAGAAACTAAAACATTAATAACATACTCTTCCCTGAATAAACATTTTCTGACCTCTGCTAACTAATCGGATCATATCTACCTCATATGAACTCCAAATTGCATAATTACAGTGGGTATATTTCCGTGAGACATAGATATATATTGTTCATGTTAACCATTTATTTTAAATCCATACAGATAATTCCCATAAATTAAAATACAAAAGCTGTCCTAACATAATCTTCCCTGATGAACCATTTTCTGACCTTGGCTAACTAATCGGACCATATCTACCACATGTGGACTCCAAATTGAATGATTCCAGTGGCTAAAAATCCATGACACACATATCTTTAATTCTTATGTTAACTATTGATTTTAATTCCTTATAGATTGTTCCCAGAAATTAAAATACCGAAGCTATCCTAACATATTCTTCCCTGATGATTCATTTTCTGACCTTTCACTACTAATCAGACCATAGATACCTCATATGGACTCCAAATGGCATGATTCCAGTGCGTAAAAATCTGTGACACATATATCTTTAATTCTTATGTTAACCATTTTTTTAATTCCTTATAGATTGTTCCCAGAAATTAAAATACTGAAGCTTAAAATTCTGTCAACCATAGCCATACCCATGCAGAACTATCTACACCAACCTAAGTATTTAAACATACATCACATGCAAGATCAATATGTAACATGATATAGCAACATCCATGACCAATCATCAAAGTTCTAAGATCAAAATCTCATATAAATATTATGAGTTTCAAAGGTTTTCTTCAAAAAGAAATATTGTTAAACTTACCTGGAGCACTTAGTCCCCTAGACTTCTCCTTCCTCTTTCTTCCTTTCTTCCTCTCCTTTCCTCACACTATCTTGCTTCTATTTTTTGCTCTCCCTCACTTGGACGAAATTCTAGTGTTGTAAGGGTGGGTTTTCTTATATAGACCACCAAATAATTCACCTTTCATGATCATGGGTCTACCTTATCACAATTAGGATACACTTTGTTGAATTTTTGGAAAACGAACAACTTATGTTCTTGTCTTCCTCTTCCTTAGTCAAGATATGCATAGAAAAAGGAGATTTGTATTTTGAAAATTATGATGATATGTTCTTAAGATATGGGGCAAGATCCCTTTGATTTAGGGATTCATTTCCTTTTTCTTTTGTCTTAATCTAGTATGATAGATTTGCCTTTTTAAGTGGCAAATTTCTAGCCCTTGAATTTTCCTTACTTAACTAAAATTATTTGTGTAGGATAATGATGTTTTGTCATAATGCTATGTATTATTACCCACTTGCTAAAGTTATGAATGTAGGATATAGATGTTTTTGTCCTAAAACCTTGTATTATTATGCCACTTGCCAAAATGATGAATGTAGAATCACACCACTTGCTAAATTTTTGTCTTAATGCCATGTCACTTAATCTTGATTACACCAATATTTCATCACTTTAATTTTATTTTTATTTTTATTTTTCCTCTTGGGTTTGGGCTCATTCTTGCCCATTTTCCTTACTTTGGTTAAAATTCTTCCTTTCATAATGGGCTTGGTCACATTTTCATGATTTTTGGGCTACCGGTCCAATTTCTATATCCTAGTGTAAGTCTATGTTTTATTTCTTCTTTGGGCTATCCTATTGGCTTGCTAAAAATTCATGTGAAGTAGAAAAACTCTATATGAAGTGTCTATAGGTTAAAGCCCAATTACGGGTGGAGATACTAAACTTAGTAACTTTTGCTCTTAAATTAAGAAAAAATACCATAATCCTATCTTCTTGAAATTTTAAGATCTTTACTTACTTCACAAAAATTTATCTATCTTTACCTAAGAATTTCACCTTTCTTTAACATGTTTATTTCTAATATTTCCTCTTAGGTTTTCTTTCTTTACCTATTCCATTAATATTAGAACATTTCTATGCATATATGTAAGGTGAAGAATTTGTAAGGAAAATATCTAAAAAATTACGGGATGTTACATTAAACGCCCTTTATAGGTCGAGGATATGCTTCCCATCCAATTTTCTTATAAATTGGCAAACAGGGTCTTTTAACGTCAGATTCCCAAGACTGTACTGTTTATGTTCTTTTTTGAAATGGGGCCATAGACCGACAATACCGATATGCACAGATCCACTAGGATGTGCCTCAAGAGACGTTGGATGAAAGTCATCATCCAATGACTCCATACTCAAGCCATCCTTAATGAACTTAATTTTGTCTTCCCGATTTACAAACACCCAACCCAAAGAATGGCAACGTTTGTTACAAGTTTCACGTCCACATTTGTAACAAACCCTCATTCGTTTAGCTCTGCGCTTTTTAGCAAAACTACTTTTTCCTAAACTAGGCATGTAAGAGATAAAATTATTTGCAGACTCACCTGATAACCGTACCTTAGCTTCAATTAGCCAACGAATATCAGTAGGCATCCACATGTTCATCAACACCCTTAATCTTGCAACCCGAGCTTTGTAAATTTTTTTCAAAGCATTAGGTGGAAGAGAAGGAAAATGATTTTTCAATTGTGCGAGAATGTCCTCCATTATCAACTCGATTATTCTTTTCTCTTTTCTTTTTTTTTTCTTTTTTGAAAACGCAAAAGCAACAAAGGGAGGGAAAACAATAGAAATTCAAAAGAAGATAACACTAAAGGAAAAAATTAATGCAAGTTAAATAAAGAAAGATCTTACCTAGATAACGTGCACGGTAACGCTTAGCAATAGAAGCAGATCAATCCTTGTAGACAGGATCACGCAAAGGTGTCTCCTCTATCTCCGGATTTGGTAATTCCAAAAATGCTTCCAATCTTTGACCATTTATTTTAAACATATCACCGTTCATGGGATTTTCAATCTTTATTGCACCATGTGGGTAAACAGTATGAACAATAGATGGCAATGGAACTGACTCAAAAGGTAAGACTTTTTCTTTTTTGGCTTTCCATTTATCAGTATCCATTAGTGGAGTTGTCTCTAACATAGAGTCTATTTCACGAACCAGATAATCCTCATTTTTATCCTTATTGAAATGAATCAAATATTTTTCTAGATGATGATTACTAAAGGAGTCTAAAAATGAATCAGAAATGGCACTTTCAATTAGGTTGACCTCACATAAATCATCCATGTCCACAGGTTGATGAGAGACATTAAAAACATTTAATTCCACAGTCATATTTCCAAAAGATAAATTCAAAATTCCATTTCAATAATTAATGATTGCATTGGATGTTACCAGAAATGGTCTACCCAAAATGACTGGAATTTGTGTCTCTGTATTCTCAACAGGTTCAGTGTCAAGAACAATGAAATCTACTGGAAAGTAGAACTTATCAACCTTTATGAGCACATCCTCTATGACACCTCTAGGAATTTTTGTGGACCTATCAGCTAACTGAAGGGTCACTGGTGTAGGTTTCAATTTTCCTCACCCAAGTTTCTTATACACAGAGTAAGACAGCAGATTCACACTTGCTCCTAGATCAAGTAAGGCTCGGTTAATCGCAGTAGAAAGATTCTGTTCTAGCCCATTTTTGGCCCTTTTAGTGTCCTAATTGTCTGACCACTGGAACATAAAAGTTGTACCCAATTGTGTCATCTACACACCTACCAAATTACATACATATTGGATATGTATTTTCTGAGTTATGGCCCAAGTACTACGGCAAGGTTGGGCTGGACTGCAACCAGCAAACATATTCTCAACATTGGGTGCTTTGCCTTGAATCTTTATGTTTTAGTTCTTTTGAAAATGTGATCATAAATCAAGAATAAATTTGTGCATATAACCATTAGGATGTGTCTCAAGAGACAATATGATAATGCTCCTTACTCAGCCCATCCTTAATGAATTTGTTTTATCTGCTTGATTTATAGACATCATTCCCAAAGAACCATAATTTAGATCTGATTCCTCCAATTAAGGCCATTTTCTACTCTTCTCTCCATTTGTAAGAAAGACACAAAACTAAAGACAAGTAAGGGAGATTTATGCTTAATTATGGCAAAAGATAAGATGAAAATATTTAATTTATGAGTATAAAACTCACTCATCACCATGTGATAACTGCATTTCACTATAGTTTCTATGCATTGCCCATGATTGTTTACTGAATTTTTTTGGTGTTTTAAGCACTTTTTACCCTCTGATTTAATTGAATGTCATGACTTTTCTGGATATAACGTAGCTACCTCATTGCTGCAGCATTTCAGTGAGCATGTATAGCAATGATAGCAAAACCCCGAGTGATAGTAGGTAAAGTTTTTTTCTTTCTCCCCTGCAATACGATGATTCTGTTTGATTTTGTGTAGGTGGCAGAACTGCACAGCAGGAGCAGCCACCAGTGAGCAGGGGACAACAACAGGGACATTGCAGGCTGATGGTACAGGATTGCCTCCACTACTGAAAGTGGAGAGGAAGAAAAAATAAAAAGAGCTGCACAACAAGGGCGCCTGCTGCAGAGCAGAAGGTATGGCAGCAATCCAGGGCGCTTTACTGGGACCACGAAGGTTGCCTATAAAAGGCCGAAAAGCAGCCAATGGAAAAGAGCCCCGCCGGGGAGAAAGAGGAAAGAACTGGGAGAAAAATAACACCATAACCTAGAGTGCTGCTAACACCAGAAGGTGCAGCATGAGGGGATAGTGTGCTAGTGTAGAAGGGAACTTTGTTTTCTGTTGTTGTTTTACTGCTTTATCAAAAAAAAAGAACTGCATTTCGTAATTTAGTTTTTATCTCTTAGAATGCACACCAGTGTTTCTGGAGTTTTTGTAACCAGTGTACCCATGAGGCTTGGCTAGTTTCCAACTGGGGTTGCACAAGGGTTGTAATGGACCGAAGCACATTTTTTTTATCAATACATTTCGCTGCAGTTTTGTTTACCATTCAGCTGTATATCCTGTAGCTTTTTTTTCCTTAATAACGAAAGTTTGGAGGAAGAAAACCGAGGCCACCATTCACCTAAGAGGGTAATGGAGGCTAAAAAAAAGCTGAGTGTAAAGGGGTTACCTCATGTAGGGATATACGGGTACCTCATTAGTCCCATAATGTATTGCTTGCACAATTCAGAGGTAAGGACTTGTGCAGGAATGCGTGTCTGCACCTTGGAGTTGTAAGGAATGGTAGTCTTGGAAGACTCCATTCAGAACTAATTTTGGCACCAGGGACCTTTGCTGCAGCAAAGTCTATGGCATATCTGAGTGCTGAAGTCCATAGCAACCCTGAGCACCCTAGTTCTCCCCATATAGTTTCCTTTCTATCCCTGAATACTTTTCATTTTAGTTACAGTAAAAATCAGTCAACCCATGTCTATTCCAATTTTGTGAACAATTTAGCGTTGCTACAACATTCATACAACAAAGGTCTCTAAACAGTTTTAGTTCACTCCTCGTGGGACGATACTCACTCATCACTTTATTACTTGGTCACAATATGTGCACTTGCGTTCTGACATTGTATTCATCTTTGTATGAACTACACATTAACCAATAAGTTTTTGGCGCCGTTGCCGGGGAGTGTAAACTTTAAAAATTGTTTTTAGATACCGCACTGTGTGAAGGATTGTTTTGCTTTTACTCTGGTGTCTTGTTGAGCATGTAACACAGTGCATGAGCAGGGCTGATAGAGAGCTTCTGCCCCTTGACCTAGAGATAGAAAGAACACTTCTGAGCAGAAGAAGAGGACAGCTAACACACCAGCAGCAGGCAGAGATGTCTAATCAAAATGGAGCAGACAACATCGATGATAGAAATAGGGTCTTAAATGCTTATGTTCAACCAAATTTGAATGGGTTAAACCCGAGCATTGTGAGACCAGAAATTGAGGCTCTCCATTTTGAGATTAAACCAGTAATGTTTCAGATGCTGTAAACTGCTGGGCAATTCAGTGGCATGCCCACTGAGGACCCTCACCTTCATTTAAGAGTCTTCATGGAAGTCACAGATGCTTTCAAAATGAATGGAGTAACGAAAGAAGTGCTCAGGCTAAAGTTGTTCCCTTATTCATTAAGAGACCGAGCAAGAGCCTGGTTGAACTCTCTGTCACCTGACTCTATCGCTAACTGGAGTGATTTGGCAGAAAAATTTCTATTGAAATACTTCCCACCCACCAAGAATGCCAGATTGAGAAATGGCATCACCTCTTTCCATCAATTAAAAGGTGAATCTTTGTATGAGACCTGGGAGAGGTATAAAGAGCTATTACGGAGATGCCCACATCATGGAATTCCTTACTGCATTCAGATGGAGACCTTTTTTAATGGCCTCAATGCCCAAACTCGGACCATAGTGGATGCAGCAGCTAATGGGGCACTCTTGTCCAAAACATATAATGAAGCATATGAGTTGCTTGAAAGAATGGCCAGTAACAACTATCAATGGACAATGGACAAAGTTTCAACTGGAAAGAAAGCAACAGGCATGCACGAAGTGAGTGAAGTGACTTCTCTCACAGCCCAGCTAGCCTCACTAGTTAATGTTCTGAAGAGCCAGCAAGCTACCCGCCCTCAAGCAGCTAATGTAGTTCAAGAAATTGGACCATCTTGTGTACTATGCAATGGACCACATCTATTTGAAGCTTATCCCTCAAACCCAGAATCAGTGTGTTTTGTGGGTAATATGAATCGCAATAACAACCCTTACTCCAACACAAACAACCCAGGATGGAGGCAACACCCAAATTTCTCCTGGAGTAACTATGGTACAAGACAAGGGAGCAACTCTGCCCCACAAAGACCACAGAGTCCACCAGGCTTCCAGCAGCAAAGACAACAGCCTCAGGAAGCCCACACTTCACTGGAATTCCTGCTGAAGGAATATATGGCAAGAAATGATGCTCTAATCTAGAGTCAAGTAGCCTCACTGAGGAATCTGGAAACCCAACTGGGACAGCTTGCCAATGAACTGAAAAGCAGACCCCTAGGGACACTTCCTAGTAATACTGAAGTCCCTAGGAGAGAAGGGAAAGAGCATTGCAAGGCTATAGCTCTGAGGAGTGGGAAGATGGTGGAAACACCAAAAATAAGAGGGCAAGACCAGATAGACTCCACTGTACCCCTGGAGAACAATAAAGATAAGAAGAAGCAAGAAAAGGAGATAAGCAAGGAGGAAAACATCTCTGAAGGAAATGCTGCAGCTATGCCACAGCAAAAGTCGGCAACTTTGCCGCAGCAAAGCATGCAGCAAACCAAGCTACCCTCCCTTTCCCTCAAAGATTTCAGAAGTAGCAGAATGACTAGTAATTTAAAAGGTTCCTAGATGTCCTGAAACAGCTCCACATCAACATTCCTCTGGTGGAAGCACTAGAGCAGATGCCCAATTATGTGAAATTCATGAAGGACATCCTGACCAAGAAGAGGAGATTTGGTGAATTTGATACTGTTGCCCTCACAAGAGAATACAGTGCTGTGCTGCAAAATAAGTTGCCACCCAAACTTAAGGATCCGGGCAGTTTCACCATACCTTGTTCAATCGGGAACCAGTATTTCGGCAAAGCATTGTGTGATTTAGGAGCAAGCATCAACCTTATGCCAATGGCTATCTTTAAAAAGCTAGGAATTGGAGAAGCTAGGCCTACCACAGTCACACTACAACTGGCAGACAGATCCATTGCTCATCCAGAGGGAAAAATAGAGGATGTCCTGGTTAAGGTGGATAAGTTCATCTTCCCAGTAGACTTCATAATTCTGGATTATGAAGCTGATGCAGAAGTACCCATTATATTAGGCAGACCGTTCCTAGCAACTGGCTAGACACTCATTGATGTTCAGAAAGGTGAATTAACCATGAGAGTCCATGATGAGCAGGTTACATTCAATGTGCTCCAGACCATGAAGTTTGCCAGTGAAGAAGAGGAATGTGCAGTGGTGTTTATGATAGACACATTAGCATAAGAACAACTGGAAAAATGCTGCAAGGAGCCACCAGTGGCAGCATGGATAGACCACTCAGATTTCGTAGGAGAAGATGAGAAAGAATTGGCTTGGATTGATGTCAGACAAGGCTTTAGGAAGCAGGAGTCGATAAAAGAGCCATTATATGAGACCACGCCAGATTCTAGGCTATTGAAAGCATCAGTAGAAGAACCACCAGCCTTGGAGATGAAGCCCCTGCCAGCACACCTTAAGTATGCATATTTAGGAGAAACAGCCACTCTTCCTGTGGTTATCTCAGCACTTCTGACAGAGGAATAGGAAGAGAAATTGGTCCTGACGTTGAAGAAATTCGGAAGGGCAATTGGCTAGACACTTGCTGATATTAAGGGAATCAGCCCCTTATTCTGCATGCATAAGATCCTCTTGGAAAGCAACGAAAAAGGGTCCATAGAACCCCAGCGAAGGCTTAACCCAATAATGAAGGAGGTGGTGAAGAAGTAAATCATCAAATTGCTGGACGTTGGAATCATTTACCCCATATCAGATAGCTCCTGGGTAAGTCCGGTCCAGTGTGTTCCCAAGAAAGGAGGCATGACTGTGGTGGAAACTGAGAGCAATGAGCTCATCCCCACTAAGGTTGTAACCGGTTGGAGGATTTGCATGGACTATAGGAAGCTGAATAAGAGCACTAGGAAGGATCACTTCCCTCTGCCATTTATTGATCAAATGTTAGATAGATTTGCTGGAAGGGAATACTATTGCTTCCTGGATGGATACTCAGGGTATAACCAGATTGCTATAGCACTAGAAGATCAGCACAAGACCACATTCACGTGTCCTTATGGTACCTTTGCATTTCGAAGGATGCCATTTGGACTGTGTAATGCTCCAGCAACGTTCCAGCAATGCATGATGGCAATATTCACAGAAATGGCTGAGCAGTTTGTGGAAATCTTAATGGATGATTTCTCAGTCTTTGAGGACTCCTTTGACCTATGCTTGGGAAACCTTGCCAAAGTCTTACAAAGGTGTGAGGAAACAAACTTGGTGCTAAACTGGGAGATGTGCCAGTTTATGGTAAAGGAAGGAATTGTGCTGGGGCATAAGGTATCCAAGAAAGGACTTGAGATGGATAAGGCCAAGGTAGAAATTATTGAGAAGCTGCCTCCTTCCACCTCAGTCAAGGCATTCGAAGCTTCTTAGGATATGCAGGATTTTATAGAAGGTTCATTAAGGACTTCTCTAAGGTTACCAAACCATTATGCAGCTTACTAGAGAAGGACAAAACCTTTTGTTTTGATGAGAGCTGCATGACAGCATTCTGCGATCTCAAACAAAAATTGAGTACAGCTCTGGTTATTGTGGCACCAGACTGGACCTCCCCATTTGAGCTGATGTGTGATGCTAGTGAAACAGCATTGAGGGCTGTCCTCGGGCAGCGCAGAAACAAGTTGTTTCACTCTATTTACTATGGTAGCAAAACATTACAAGGTGCCCGGCTGAACTACACCGTGACAGAGAAGGAACTGCTTGCTGTAGTGTTTGCCTTTGAGAAATTCAGAGCATATTTGGAAAGAGCAAAGGTGATAGTGCACACAGACCACTCTGCCATCAAACACTTGGTTAGAAAGAAAGATTCCAAACCAAGGCTCATTCGGTGGGTGCTCTTGCTTCAATAATTTGATCTAGAGATCAGAGACAGGAAGGGGACTAAAAACCAAGTGGCAGATCATCTCTCCAGGTTGGAAGAGCACGACTCTGAAGCAGAGGACATTAATGAAAGATTCCCAGATGATCAACTCTATCTCCTGTCCCAAGATGATGTGCCATGGTATGCTGACTATGTAAATTACCTCGTGAGTGGAATGCTCCCACCAGACCTGACGTGGCAGCAGAAGAAAAAATTTCTGTATGAAGTCAACTCATACTACTGGGATGAACCCTATATTTACAAGCAGTGTGCTGATCAAATGATAAGGAGATGCATACCCAGCGAAGAGACAGAGCAAATCTTGGAGCAATGCCATGCTTCCCCTTATGGAGGTCATTTTGGAGGAGTTAGGACCGCAAACAAAGTGCTGCAGGCAGGTTTCTATTGGCCCTCCTTATTCAATGACTCCCACTCTTATGCAAGGCAATGTGACCGGTGCCAGAGAACAGGGAATATATCTCGTAGGCATGAAATTCCACTGAACAACATCCTAGAGGTAGAATTATTTGACGTCTGGGGCATTGATTTTATGGGACCATTTCCCTCCAGCTTTGGCAACCAATACATCCTTGTAGCTGTAGACTATGTCTCAAAGTGGGTGGAAGCCAGTGCATCCCAGACCAATGACGCCAGAGTCGTGACCAGATTCCTGAAGAGGAATATCTTTACAAGGTTTGGAACCCCCAGAGCCATCATCAGTGATGGAGGGACCCATTTCTGTAATAGGCAGTTCAAGGAACTACTTGCCAAATATGGAGTCAGACACAAGGTAGTAACCCCTTATCACCCACAAATAAGTGGCCAGGCTAAAGTCTCCAACCGAGAGATCAAGAGAATCTTGGAGAAAACAGTAGGTCCTACGAGGAAGGATTGGTCCTCAAGGTTGGATGACGCCCTTTGGGCATATATAACAGCTTATAAGACACCTCTGGGCATGTCACCTTACAGGTTGGTATTCGGGAAGGCTTGTCATCTACCAGTGAAGCTGGAACATCAAGCATATTGGGCAGTAAAAAAGCTAAACTGGAACCTGGATGCTGCGGGTGAGAAGAGAATGCTGCAGCTAAATGAGCTGGATGAATTCCGAGGGCAGGCCTATGAAAATGCCAAACTATACAAGGAGAAAGCAAAGCAATGGTATGACAAGAAGATACAACCCATAAACTTTGAAGTGGGACAGAGAGTACTAATATACAACTTCAGGCTAGCCTTGTTTCCTGGGAAGTTGAAATCACGATGGTCTGGACCCTTTCGCATAAGAAAGGTCTTCCCATTTGGGACTATTGAATTGGAAGAAGAGAAGGAAGGGAGAAAATTCAGGGTTAATGGGCAAAGATGCAAGCATTATTTGGGGGGTGATGTGGATAGACAATACATTTCCATTCAGCTGCAAGAGGATTGAACAGAAGGAAAGTCAGGTTGAAGACTCTAAAACAAGCGCTCATGGGAGGTAACCCATGTTTAAATTTGTTATTATTCAAGTTAATAGTTTTAAGATAGTTTAGATCATGAGTCTGATATCTTTTTTGGTTGTTACGCAGGTTAGGAAGCAAGCAGTTGCAGGACTAGTTTTTGTTTTGCTGCAGCAACCCTGTAACTAAAGATAGTCCCTATTTCGCTACAGCAGGGTGAATAACGAGCACTTTCTGCTATAGCACGAGTCCTAGGAAACCTAGTATTGCTGCAACATTACTGCAGCAACACAGTCAGCTCTAAGCCAAGGGTTCCCCTCTGCTATGCCTCGGCAGTTAAAAAGAAAAATGGTGGGCGGGAAAACTGATAAGAAGGCCATAAGACACCTACGATCTTTAAACCTTTACAACTTCCAACCCAGTTCTTCCCCGAGTTAAGACACCCACGTTTTCACCTCTGCAGCTTCCCTTCTCATTTCACCTCTTCGAGTTCTCAAGCCCTGCAACCCTCTCACCTCCTTCGACCCAGAAAACCCCAACCTTCAACCCCTCGAACCAAACATGCTGAGAATCAAGACAGTGGCTAGGAAGGCGAGCAAGGTAAAGAAATTCACCTCTGAAGAAAACTGGAGGAGGCACGACGACGAAATCGCGCCCAGAAACTTCTGTGCCGAGAAAGGGTTCACCTTCACCTCCTCTGGCGATTTAGGAATGCCAATGTACGTTGGCACGATGGTAAAGCAGAGGGCTTGGGAAAGTTTTCCAAGCCATCCGCAAACGGCCTTCATTCCACTGGTTCGGGAGTTCTATGCGAACGTCTCACTAGAAACTGACAAATGGGTGAGAGTTTGGGAAACAAAGGTACGCTTTGACCAAGCTGCCATCAACAAGGCCTACAATTTGTCTGATGAAGAGGACAACTATGAGGACTATCTACAGAGTCTGCGGGATGAAGACTGGGAAGCAATGCTCACCCGTGTGTGCCTTCCTGGCACCACTTGGGATAAATCTCACCAAGGCTCCACCACTGTAAATCGAATCTCCTTGGTGCCGGCAGCAAAGGTCTGGTACCATTTTCTTAAGACCCGTCTTCTTCCTTCCACCCACGGGCAGACTGTGAGCAGAGAAAGAGTAGCAATGGTGGACGCGCTCATCCTCGGTAGGCCACTCAACGTTGGCCGCATTATAAGTGGCCAAATCCAAGCATGTGCCGGCCAAAAGAAGGGAAGCCTACTATTTCCTTCCCTCATCACCACCCAGTGCAAGAATCATGTAGTACCAGTCTCTATTGACGGAGAGGTCTTGAAGGACACCACTCCCATCACCCCTACCACCATTGCTCGCATTGTTTTGGAAAAAGTAGCCCCGCACCCACCAGCTGCCTCTCAAGACCCCCCACCAACTGCTGGCCCATCTGCTTCCTCCTCTGCCACTCAGCCAGCTGACAAGGCCATCCAGCATCTGCTGTAGCAACAATCCACCCTCCTCAGATAGCAAGCATAGTTGCTGTAGCACCAGCAAACCTTCTGGCGATATGCACAGAAGAGGGACTTCGCCCTCCACACCACTTTGGAGCAAAATTTTAAGCAGTTCTTCCTATTTCCAGAATTTCCAACTGCCCTGCTCCATGCCACCTTTGAGGAGTCAGCCCCAGCACCAGAAGCACAAGCAGAGCAACCCAAGGCCTCTGAAGGATCCTCCTCCACCAAGGAGCCCTATCCCGAACCCCACCAGCCACCGGAAGAAACTGCATCCTCTGATGACGATGAGCCCATTGACAAAAGGGCAGCAGTATTGCGCAAAGGAAAGGCCCCACAACAATCAACACAGAGGAGGAGTGAGCTCAGAAGTTCATCAAGATCTTCTAGGGGTCAATGACCCTAGGGTGCTACAGCATACCTGCAAGCACCCTCAGGAAATTTCCCCTAACCCTTATTCCTTCTCTGCTGTATTTGGAATTCCTTTGTTTCTGTTTCTGTTTGTGGGTGTTTTTTGTTTTCTGGCCATTGCATCAGCAGTGAGGATACTGCTCAATTTAAGTTTGGGGGGGTGTGTGATATAATGTATAATGTCTGCTGGGAATAGTATTGCTGGAGCATATTACTCTTGTGTTTTGATTCATTGCTGTAGTATTGCTGGAGCATATCACATAGTTAGCTGTGCTGCTTATCTAGGTGATTGTTTATGTTGCTGTCCACTTGTGTTTTTGTCTACCTGTGTTAAATAAGTCTGTCTTAGTAATCACTGATTCTGATTGAGTTGAATACAGTTATAATTGTTTGATAAAAAGTTTTTTTTTAAAAGGAGAGAAAAGAAAGAAAAGAGGTTGGAATAGGTGCATAGCCTGCGGAAAGTTTTGGGATACTCCATGAGGAGGTTTGGGTATTTTGTTAAAAATCAGAATAGGAAACTTACAGCCTTACCCCATCACACAACACCCTCTTCTTATAAGCACTGGATCATGGGCAGTTTGCTCAACAGAGAATTTGGTGATCTTTCAGAAAGTGGTCCTTAGTCTTAAAGCTAATAGTGAGAGCTTCTTGTAGAATTATAAAAGAGGCAGACACATAGGGGCATAAAGGCTTAAGTTTGGGGGAGGGGAGTAGAAAATAAAGAAAAAAAAATATGGACACACTAATGCTCTGTAATTCCTTAGTAACCAGGAGTATGCATAAGCCCCATGTGTGCCTTTGCGTAAAACAGGGACAAAGAGTGGACACTCCAATGCTCTGTAATTCCTTAGTAACCAGGGGTATGCATGAGCCCTATGTGTGCCTTTGCATAAAACAGGGATGTAGAGTATGAGTGGGAAGCAGTTGAAGGGTGATAAGGCTGAGTAACCGGGTGCCTGCATTGAACATGTTGGTATTCGCGTCAAAAGGCTGTAATGACCTCTGCTAGAATAAGATCCATGCCAAAAACAACAGTAAAGGATGAAATTCAGTAAGCTGCCCCATTTCCCCATATCTGCTGCCATGACTGTACCTATGATGAATGCCAGCTTGATCTAAGAAAGGAAGCTCGAAATATTAGCATAAAAGTCTTAGAACTCTGGCTATTTTTGACCCGAATAACTCCTAGACAAAACTGTCCATATCACACACACACAAATTCAGAGAAGGTGTTTGCTGTGATTGGGAGTAAGATTTGTGGTATCCTTTATATGAAAGCAATCCTGAGAGTTGATAGCTATTAGTAGAGCTATGGAGTTTAACATGAGAAAAGTCTGGAACTTTTGCATATAGTGAGCAGAGTAGGATGCTTGGGGGCAAGCAATCCTTTAAGTTTGGGGGGATTTGATAACTGCATTTCACTATCCATTGCTCAATATATCTTGATATCTATCGATAGAAGGATATAGATCTCTATCTGGCCATATCTAAGGAAAAACCAACATTGAAAAGGCATAACCAATGGAAGGTTTTCACCCTGTCCCTGACATTATTCTCTTATGATGCCCCCTGGGTGAAAGAGGCCACCATTCTCTTTCTTTCTTCAATCGTTCCGATCAGGGCAAGTAAGTTGGTTGGTATCGTCCTTCTATCTACACAATTTTCTGTCTTCGTTCGTGATCATGTTGGGCAAAAGGTAATTGTTGAGGAGCAGCTATGAAATGGTGATTTCCCCCTTTCCATTAAAGTAGGGAGGGCCTCCTTCCCCACCATTCGGGCCTATTAGGGATTTTACCAATGTTGAAGGCAGCTTGCTTACCAAGCCACCCACTTGAGAAGCTAGTCGCTAGAAAGAATTGGCAAGGACACAAAGCTGTCTATGAAGCTTTCCCCCCTATAGTTGAAGTACTCAGCTCGTCGTAACTTTGATTCAAAAGGTAACTGACGGTTCCTGACTTTCTCTAGTTTCCGCAACCGTAATCATTTGTCACTCTGATTACTTCATCCATAAACCTTTTTTTATTTAGTAGTGGTACGTCTGAAAAAAGTCAAGGATAAGCTTTAATTCTAGAAGCGGTAGTTTCCTGCCTCCTTCTTAGGCCTAGTCTCCTTACCAGTTGAACATCTCCGAACCTTCAGTGATAAGTTCCCTTCCCTTTTAAAAAATGCACGATTGGTCTACCTCAGCAAATGTACAAAGTGGACTATTGTTTGGCTAACCCTCTTCTTCCTATTCGGGTTGGGTTGACCCAGAAGTCAAGTAAGAAGGAATGGAACCACTGTAGATTCATCTACAGTTCACACTGGAGCGAAGACGACTGACTTTGGAAGCAGAACACAAACTAATTTCTGCTATTTTGGGTTCTTATTGAGCATAGCGAAATTAAGGTTGATGATAAAGTCAGCAAAAGTTTCTATGGTGTTCTACCTTTGCGTAGTCTCAATCGACAGTTGAAGGCTCTGTACTTGAGCTTTACTACTACTTAACTTAATTAATTAACGGCTAAGCGATTTCATAACCTGAGCTTTCCTTAACCAGATGACCTTACTTCATAACCTTAGCCTCCCTTCCTTTATAGTTTGACTATATTCATAACCTTAATGTAATTTCTTTCTTACTATATCATAGGCCATCGCCACTTCAAATGGGCGCTTTGCCCTTTGATTTTTGAATTAGAAAAAAATGGGGCCTTACTTATTTTGTTCAGGGAGGATGAAAGACAAAGAAAGGGATCAAGGGGCTTTATGATCAGAGAAAAGGAAGAGGCGTGGTTGGTGTGTCACTGGGTCGGTGGGGGAACCTGTAGGAAGGGGGGATGACCCATCGAATTCACATAAGAAATTGCCAACATGAACACAAACGAAATCTTGAATTGCGTATAGAAACAAAACGAACCGCTTCTATTCTCAGAGTTGAGGTATATAAAGAATAGCTTTTTGGTCCTTTTTGTCTAGTGTTCAAGACATCGTCTTTTCATGTCGAAGACACGGGTTCGATTCCCAAAAGGGATAGGTACTCATTCCCAGTCGCTTTCAGTTAGTGTTCATTGCTAAGTGATTACTTGCTATTTGGCTGGAAAAGGTGGTATGGAAGTTTTCTCTCCCCCAGCAGGCAAGATGAGATCACCACTTCTCTCAGTAATGGACTTCCTTTAATTGATTCTTCCTTAGCCTTAGATGTCATATCATAGATTCTCGAACCTCCAACAGACAGAATCCCCATGCATGCGTTCTTTCTCTCTTCCCCTCAACCATAAATCTCTTTTTCTTTTGCTTTTGGCCTTTTTTTAGGCATTGAACCCCACCTTAGGTGATGAGTGGTGTCCTCCCCTCCCTAATACCTAAAAAAAAGTTCCTTTTATAAACCTTAATAAACCATGGCATGCCAGTTAGCAGTAAGTTGGCCTAGTCTCTTTCCCAGCCTTCGTCTTCTTTAGTGGCCAAGTTAAAGCGTTCAACGATTCTTCGGCCTACCACCTTTCTTTTTCAAGGTTCAGCTTGTTCAATTGAAGCTAATGCTATGCTGCTAGCTAGTTGGCTAGATATGGAGGACTTTCTTTTTTTTAGCTACCAACCCAAACAAAAGATATTAGCCTTTTAATCGATTGATTGATTGGATTGCAATACAAAGGGGTTGATTGAAGTGTGAGATCCGCCCAAGACTAAGGCCGAGCAATTAGCTGCTACAGGATTGGACATCTATCTATCTCACCACGCTCTCCTACTTCTTCCTATAAAGGCCGGCAGAAGGAATGCTATGCTCATCTTTCTTATGGCTTGTTACCGCAGCGCTCGTTCACCCTTTCAGCTTTTTCAATTCAAAAGGGTAATTTCTTTTTCCTTTTTTATTGGTAAATAGCGTCTTGAGGCGAAGGCATATTTGTTTGAACGAAAGAGACGTCAAGTCAATCAATTGCATTAGGTAGGAGATGCAGGACCTATCTTAACCATAAGTACAATCACTATTCTATTCCATCCTCGATTCCACCAAATTTTTATTCCAAAGTTTGTATTTATTCTTGATTTTTAAGTGAAAGGGAGGTGAGGAAGGGTTCTTCTTCTCTATGTTGCCTTCTCATCAATGAGCGTAGATTGATAGAGATGGCTTTTGTACTGGTCAATCTGTATCCCATTCTTAAGGTATAGTTTTGTTTGGTCACAGATCGATAGGTGATCCATCCTTTCTCCCACTTTCGGCAATCGTCTTGATCTAGCAGAGGGTCTTGAGCTAGCTTCCTTGAAGAGGCTTGATGGGAAAGAAAGGTGAAGAAGGAGAACCTTAGGATTTTAGGGAACTTTTGGCATTAAAGGTGGTGCTAGGGCTTAAGACCCTTTGGAAGGGGGAGTTAGATCATAAAGAATAGTTTTTTCCTTTGTTTGAAGAGGAACAGTCCTATCGGACTCATTTAAGATAGGAATGTCTAAACTTATTGTCCGAGGAAGAAAGCTAATGAAAGCAAAGGTAAATAATATCTTGGTTTAACATAAGTTAGTCAAGCCGATTCTCATTGTTTGTTTGATTGGGTTGTTGTGCCTGACTCCATACTCTAGTAAGAGAGAAAACTGACACCACACAGGATACTGAAACTTCTATCAAAGCGGATTGTCTTCCTAAGCCGCTCCTCTCAAAATAACAACTCCATTTAAGTAACAATTTGTTTAAAAAAATACCATGAAGTTATTACCTCATTACAACTTAACTCAAAATAACATTTATTTAATTTATACAATATAGATTTTACATACATATCATTAATCAATAACATTCATACAAAAGTCTAACACATATATAATTACATCTTATTCATCCCTGTTAACCAATTCCAGAGATATAGGTGCGGGTGGTTGCACCTTTACTGGGATCTTAGTCAACTCGACCATAAACACCATATATATTACTAGGATCAACTCAAAATAGAGTAACTCAATCCAACATACGCTAAAAGCCAGTGCCATAGAGAAAATCTGCATAATTATTCATCTGAACATTACATGGAAATATAGTAACAATTCAATCCCAGTAAGTTCAACAATAAATTATCATCAATATAGCTCTTCACGTCATGTTTAGCTGTATAAACTACAACAAATATCTTTGGTCACATGAATGCACTATATCTATGCACATGAGAATCGTACAATAATGACATGTATGACAGGATTAACTATTTTCAAAATATCATATGATGACTATCAATTTATTCTCATATCAAGCTACCCCGGTCAGGCTGAATATTTTCTACTCTCCGGTACGGGCTTTTCTCACTCCGTCCGACATGGCCCGCTTTCTCTTTCTTTTCTCATTAACGTAATCATAACTGTAACATCCCGTAATTTTTAGATATTTTCCTTAGAAATTCTTCACCTTACATATATGCATAGAAATGTTCTAATATTAATGGAATAGGTAAAGAAAGAAAACCTAAGAGGAAATATTAGAAATAAACATGTTAAAGAAAGGTGAAATTCTTAGGTAAAGAAAGATAAATTTTTGTGAAGTAAGTAAATGTCTTAAAATTTCAAGAAGATTGGATTAGGGTAATCTTTCTTAATTTAAGAGCAAAAGTTACTAAGTTTAGTATCTCCACCCGTAATTGGGCTTTAACCTATAGACATTTCATATAGAGTTTTTCTACTTCACATGAATTTTTAGCAAGCCAATAGGATAGGCCAAGGAAGAAATAAAACATAGACTTGGACTAGGATATAGAAATTGGACCGATAGCCCAAAAATCATGAAAATGTGACCAAGCCCATTATGAAAGGAAGAATTTTAACCAAAGTAAGGAAAATGGGCAAGAATGAGCCCAAACCCAAGAGGAAAAATAAAAATAAAAATAAAATTAAAGTGATGAAATATTAGTGTAATCAAGATTAAGTGACATGGCATTAAGACAAAAATTTGACAAGTGGTGTGATTCTACATTCATCATTTTGGCAAGTGGCATAATAATACAAGGCTTTAGGACAAAAACATCTATATCCTACATTCATAACTTTAGCAAGTGGGTAATAATACATAGCATTATGACAAAACATCATTATCCTACACAAATAATTTTAGTTAAGTAAGGAAAATTCAAGGGCTAGAAATTTGCCACTTAAAAAGGCAAATCTATCATACTTGATTAAGACAAAAGAAAAAGGAAATGAATCCCTAAATCAAAGGGATCTTGCCCCATATCTTAAGAACATGTCATCATAATTTTCAAAATACAAATCTCCATTTTCTATGCATATCTTGACTAAGGAAGAGGAAGACAAGAACATAAGTTGTTTGTTTTCCAAAAATTCAACAAAGTGTATCCTAATTGTGATAAGGTAGACCCATGATCATGAAAGGTGAATTATTTGGTGGTCTATATAAGAAAAACCCACCCTTACAACATTAGAATTTCGTCCAAGTGAGGGAGAGCAAAAATAGAAGCAAGGTAGTGTGAGGAAAGGAGAGGAAGAAAGGAAGAAAGAGGAAGGAGAAGTCTAGGAGACTAAGTGCTCCAAGTAAGTTTAACAATATTTCTTTTTGAAGAAAACCTTTGAAACTCATAATATTTATATGAGATTTTGATCTTAGAACTTTGATGATTGGTCATGGATGTTGCTATATCATGTTGCATATTGATCTTGCATGTGATGTATGTTTGAATACTTAGGTTGGTGTAGATAGTTCTGCATGGATATGGCTATGGTTGACAGAATTTTAAGCTTCGGTATTTTAATTTCTGGGAACAATCTATAAGGAATTAAAATAAATGGTTAACATAAGAATTAAAGATATATGTGTCACGGATTTTCACCCACTGGAATCATTCCATTTGGAGTCCATATGAGGTAGATATGGTCTGATTAGTAATCAAAGGTCAGAAAATGAATCATCAGGGAAGAATATGTTAGGATAGCTTCGGTAATTTAATTTCTGGGAATTATTGGTAGGAAATTAAAATAAATGGTTAACATAAGAATTAAATATATGTGTGTCATGGATTTTTAGCCACTGGAAGCATTCAATTTGGAGTCCACATGTGGTAGATATGGTCCGATTAGTAAGCCAAGGTCAGAAAATGGTTCATCAGGGAAGATTATGTTAGGACAGCTTTTGTATTTTAATTTCTGGGAATTATCTGTATGGAATTAAAATAAATGGTTAACATTAAAGTTATATATCTATGTCTCATGGAAATATACCCACTGGAATTATGCAATTTGGAGTTCATATGAGGTAGATATGATCCGATTAGTAAGCAGAGGTCAGAAAATGTTTATTCAGGGAAGAGTATGTTATTAATGCTTTAGTTTTTGAATTTCTGGGAATGTTCTGTAGGGAATTAAAATAGCGTGCCAACATAACAATTATAGATATATGGCTCATGGATTTTTACCAATTGGAATCACTCAATTTGGAGTTCCAATTTGGGAGATATGGTCTAATTAGTTAGTAAAGGTCAGAACCTATCCGAGAGGAACTATCCTGTACTTTGAGGGAGTAATATCACCTTTGTTTCTTCATTTTTCGTTACAATGTTCAACATAATAGTTTTAGATAATTATTTTATCTTGAAATGGAGACCAAGATCACCTACATCAGAGTTAAATTGTGGGAGTTATGCTCTGATTAGTAAGAGAAGGTTAGATAGGATGAAAACCTGCATTAAGAAAATAAAGAAATAAAATTAGTATTTAAAAAAAAGAAGCTGAATCTTAATAAATGACTTGTATAGCCATAGCCATTGCCATTGTATGAACTTCTTACCATCTTAAGTGTGAAATTTTGACATGGAAATATTTTATAAAGTGATATTTGAAATGGTTATGTTCATGGCATGATTACCAATGATTTATGGTAATAGTTATATTTTGATGAACATACTTGTTATTGAAAGCATATTTTTGGCTAACATTGTGAAAAGAAAAGAAATGAGCACGGTCACATGGCAATCCGTGTGGTGCACCAGTAGGGGACGCCCTACCAACGGTTATGATCATGATAATGAGAAAAGAAAGAGAAAGTGGGCCATGTCGGACGGAGCGAGAAAAGCCCGTACCGGAGAGTAGAGGATACTCACCCTGACCGGGGTAGCTTGAAATGAGAATAAGTTGATGGCCATCATATGATATTTTGAAAATAGTTAATCATATCATACATATCATTATAGTATGATTCTTATGTGCATAGATATAATGCATTCATGTGACCAAAGATATTTTCTGTAGTTTATACAGCTGAACATGACGTGATGAGCTTTACTGATGATAATTTATTGTTGAACTTACTGGGATTTAATTCTCACTATATTTCCATATCATGTTCAGAAAATTATTTATGCAGCTTTTGTTGCTAAGGCTCTGGCTTTTAGTGCACATTGGATCGAGTTACTTTATGTTGGGCAGATTTCAGAATCAAATAAGTTGTTTGTGGTCGAGTTGGCTCAGATCCCGGTGAAGGTGCAACCACCCGCACCTGTATCTCTGGAATTGGTCAACCAAAATAAACAAGATGTAAATATCTGTGTTTGATATGTTATACGTTTGTTTTGATTAATGACATGTATGTGAACTCAATATTGTATAATAATAAAGGAAAAAAAAAAAGAGGTTGTTACAATAACCGTTGGTAGGACGTCCCCTACTGGTGCACCACACGGAATGCCATGTGACCGTGCTTATTTCTTTTCTTTTCACATTAATAGCCAAAAATATGATTTCAATAACAAGTATGTTCATTATACTCACATAACATAATGTTTCATAAAAATATTTCCATGTCAAAATTTTACACTTAAGATGGTAAGAAGTTCATGCAATAGCAATGGCTATGACATATACTTGTAATTTATTATTTTTATTTATAAGATTATTCTTCTTTTTTAAATATTAATTTTATTTCTTTATTTTCTTGATGCAGGTTTTCATCCTATCTGACCGTCTCTTACTAAGCAGAGCATAACAACCTCACTTTAACTCCAATTTAGTTGATACTAGTGTCAATTTAAAGATAAAACAATTATTTAAAACTATTAGATTGAACAATTTAGCAAAATATTAAGAAATCATGGTGATATTATTCCCTCAAAGTACAGGTTATTTCTTCTCTGGTAGGTTCTAACCTCTTCCTACTAATCTGTTCATATCGCCCTCATAAAAATTCCTAATTAAGTGATTCTAGTGGCTAAACATCTGTGAGACATATATCTATAATTCGTATGTTAACCATTTATTTTAATTCCCTACAGAATGTTCCCATAAATTAAAACACAGAAGCTATCCTAACATATTCTTCCCTGATTAACCATTTTCTGACCACGGCTGACTAATGAAACCATATCTACCTCATATGGACTCCAAATTGCGTGATTCCAGTGGCTAAAATTCTGTGACATATATATCTATAATTCGTATGTTAACCATTTATTTGAATTCCTTACATAATATTCCCATAAATTAAAATACAGAAGCTATCCTAACATGTTCTTCCCTAATTAACCATTTTCTGAACATTGCTTACTAATCAGACCATATCTACCTCATATGGGCTCCAAATTGAGTGATTACAGTGGCTAAAAATCCATGAGACATAGATCTACATTTTTCATGTTAACCATTTATTTTAATTCCTTACTGATTCTTCCCAGAATTTAAAAAACAGAAGCTAAAAAGTTTGCCACCCATAGCCATACCTATGCAGAACTATCTACACTAGCCTAAGTATTCAAACATACATAATATGTAACATGATATAGCAACATCCATAACCAATCATCAAAGTTCTAAGATCAAAATCTCATATAAATATTATCAATTTCAAAAGTTTTCTTTAAAAAGAAATATTGTTAAACTTACCTTGAACATTTAGTCCTCTAGACTTCTTCCTCTTTCTTCCTTTCTTCCTCTCCTTTCCTCACTCTATATTGCTTCTATTTTTTCTCTCCCACACTTGGACGAAAATTCTAATGTTATAAGGGTGGGTTTTGCTTAAATAGACAACCAAATAATTCATCTTTCATGATCATGGGTCTACCTTATCACAATTAGGATACACTTGGTTGAACTTTTGGAAAACAAACAACTTATGTTATTGTCTTCCTCTTCCTTAGTCAAGATATGCATAGCAAAAGGAGGTTTGTATTTTGAAAATTATGATAATATGTTTCTAAGATAAAGGACAAGGTCCCTTTGATTTAGGGATTCATTTTTTTTTCTTTTGTCTTAATCAAGTATGATAGGTTTGCCTTTTTAGGTGGCAAATTTCTAGCCCTTGAATCTCCATTATTTGGTTGAAATTATTTGTGTGGGATAGGAATGTTTTGTCCTAATGCCATGTATTATCATACCACTTGCTAAAATTATGAGTGTAGGATATAGATGTTTTGTCCTAAAACCTTGTATTATCATACCACTTGCTAAAATTATAAATGTAGGATATCACACCACTTGCTAAATTTTTGTTTTAATGCCATGTCACCTAATTTTGATTACACAATTATTTCATCACTTTATTTTATTTTTATTTTTATTTTTTCCTCTTGGGTTTAGGCTCATTCTTGCCCATTTTCTTTGCTTTGGTTAGAATTCTACCTTTCATAATGGGCTTAGTCACATTTTCATGATTTTTTGGGCTACCGATCCAATTTTTATATCCTAGTCCAAGTCTATGTTTATTTCTTCCTTGCTCTATCCTATTAGCTTGCTAAAAATTCATGTGAAGTAGAAAAACTCTATATGAAGTGTCCATAGGTGAAAGCCCAATTTATGGGTGGAGATACTAAACTTAGTAACTTTAACTCTTAAATTAGGAAAAATTACCCTAATCTAATATTCTTGAAATTTTAATACCTTTAATTACTTCACAAAAATTTATCTTCCCTACGCAAGAATTTTACTTTTCTTTAGTATATTTATTTCTAATTTTTCCTCTTAGGTTTTCTCTCTTTACCTATTCCATTAATGTTAGAAAATTTTTATGCATACACGTAAGGTGAAGAATTTTTAAGGATTATATTTCTTTAGATATCTAAAAATTGTCTAATAAATTTTATTTCCTTAATTAAATATTTATGTACTTTTATCAATAAAAGAAACGAAATTAGGGATATTACACTCATAATGCTAAAGTGCCTTGACTTCACCCTTTTTTTAGACTATATGATGACAGAGAAAGAGGTCTTTTCCTGGTCTAAACCCAACCTTCAAAGGAAAATTAGGAACCGCTAGCCCCTAAGTCATTTTGATCCCGAATCAATCAATAGCTTACAGGAAAAACTCTGAATCTTTAAATAGAATGTCCTCCCCCTAAAATTTTTTAGGATCCTACATTGATTCCTGTAATAGAAAGATATAGGCCCATAGGACTGATCAAGGAGATCTAGTTCTCGAACCGTGTTAAGAGAAGACTCAGAAGAGTATGCCTCGTATGTCTTGATAAACCACATTCAATGAGATGCATCCTCTTTTGCTTTCGTGATGTAACCTAGGTGAAGGTCTAGAAGGAGATCTCTAATCGATGATCAAACAGCTCCTTTCTTTCCCTGAAGTTAAGGAAAGGCGGTTGTCACTCCTTACTATGCCTCTGCATAACCCTCATCCATGATAGGTAGAATCGAATGTTCAAAATCAGACATGGTCTCTTTTTCCCCCGACGGTACCTTTCGGCGATTGTTAGTTTCAGTTTTAGGCACGAAAAGGGGCCAAGTCACAAAGCCAACTAAGGCAACTAATACTTGAACAGCCAGTGTCGAGGTCAAGAAGAATGGTAGCAGTGGTCAAGCTCGAGCCAATATCAAATGCACTGTTAGGCAACCAAGAAATCTAGCCATAGCACTTCCTTCGAGGAATCAAATGCTTCTAGGAGTAATTCTCCCCTGAATGTATAAAGTCAAAAAATAGGTCTCTGAGTGATTTGATCAGATTATCACATTAGGAAAACAAAAAGACTTTATGGCTGTAGCCATGTCGAGTGAATATAAGAATAAGGACTGACGCCAATGGAAATTAGAAATGCTAAAGGGCGTATTGAGACTGAAGAAGTTGTGGAAGAGGGGGGTGTCGGGTGTGATGTAGTTGAAGATCAACTAGCTTTCTCTTAGAAATTGATTGATATCGAGACAAAAATGAATCTATGAAAAGCAAAATCGTAGGATTAAAATCCTCATGCATGCCACGCTAATTTGAATTGATTATGGTGAAATTGCCATGTCTTCTTCTGTGGTTAACAGAAGGATAGCAACATCATTAGTCATATATCGAAGCCCTTACTTTGACTATTAGAAGTGGAAGTCCCTACCAGCAGAAGTACAGGAAGAGAGAAAGATCAGGGAATGACTTCTAACAAGAAAAATGGAATCAAAAGAAAGCACATGAAGGATGGTGAGATAGATAGAAGTCCAATCCCACAACAGCATTTCTCTGCAATTTCTTCCCTAACTATGCTTTCTAATGCATCAGATTCTCACCATCTCATAACATAAGTCAAGTCTCATCCCGTGCTTTCAGGCGATTTAGTGTACATCTCACCTATAAATATAAAAGCCTGAATGCAAGAGGTAAGCCTTGCCTTTGTATTCAAGATCTACGTCAAATCCTTACGAGACACTTTGTAGGTAAGAGGAAAGCTATCACGTCAACTATGTGTGATCTTGCCAATTATCATATAGTCGATCTATCTTAGTTCTACTTGAAGCGAAAGCATTCCCTGCTACCCTTGCTTTGGAACTGCATCCATTTCGAGTCGCCATGCGGTCATAAATAAAGTCATGAATTGAACTTGGTGATTATGTTCACCCCATCTTGATTCGATGTAGTTATCAGATGACAAAAGGATGCCAAACCTTCTTCTAGAAGCGGGAAGGTGAGTCACCTCATTGACTCGAATGATCTAGAAAAAAAAATTTCATCACGAACTATGGTCTACTCCTGCGAGACAGTTCTTAGCCTCTACTCTAGTATAAACTGAGCCAGAGCCTAGGAGCTTCTAGGTCGCCCTGTTATGCCCTTTGTGATTAGATCTATTTGACATGCAAGTGGTCTATGCCTGTTCAAGCACTCTTAACCCAGACAGTATACTACCTTATTACCTTCCTCAACTATTCTAGATCCATCTCTATATTATTAGAGAGAAGAGTCTCGTCGGTAAGTGGAATAGGCTTATTCTCAATAACCTCATATCTTTCCTTACCAACCCTATTTCTTGGGTGACTCTTGTTAGCTTAGAGCATAGTTGACTCTTCATTTGCTCTTTGCCCGAATCCGATCATCTATGTTGAATCTGACTCCCATCTCTTCCCTTTGATTGGCTTAGTGTTCAGTGTCATTAACCTTCCTTTGTTTGAATTGATGGCGATTGAACTATCTTTCTAATGATCCTTATAATTGCCTAGATAAGGTATATTAACCTTGGGGAGTAAGGCATTGACAGGATTACTCCTAATAGGGATTGACCTCCCTAGCAGCCAATGATTGTCATCTGCTTTGCAGCATCAGTCAGATCCATCCAGAGGTGAATCAGATGGCGTGTCTGATCTATAATTGGGTTGGCACATATGTCTATTTAACCACACTCTGTGACACATAGAGTCCTATTGGTCAACTAGGTACCCACTTGACACTTGTAACATAGTGTCATTTAGGTGAGTCTTGGTGTCTTATAAAGGGTCAGAGGTTTATCAAAATGAAGTCGTGTGACTTCATAGACTGAGAGAGCATTGCCCTCTCTCAGGGAGCGGTGATTGGGAAGCCAGCTCAGCAAAGATTTAATCATCCTTGGTCTAGACACTTCTCTGCGTCAAGTCGCACCTGACTAAGAACCATAGAAAGAAATTCTTGCTATGACTTCTATGAGGCTACTCTTTGATAAACTTCTGGCATTTAAAGCCATCAAGTGGTACAAGATCTTAGAAGATCTTAGGTCACTAAAATCTACCTTTAACAAGGTGATTCTAGTAATCACTGATGGTTTAACCAAGGAGCTTTGTGTTGGAGCTCACCTTGTTGCCAAACAAGTAGTTTACTTGAATAGGAAATCTAAATCTCTGTTTACAACACTTTATCTAAAACAAGCAGCTGTCTGCTTAAAACAAGTTTATGCAGGTGTGCCAGATCCTAAATGAAAACTACCTGTTCCTATTTCACTTTCAGGATTGGGATATCCCCAAATCATACCATCCTTTCATCGAATACAGATGTTGAAGAAAGATGATAAGGCTGATGTTCTAGTTAAGCTATACTTGTCTTACTTTAGTTTGTGTAAACTCATTCATCTCACAAAGAAAGTAGAAAAAAGTATACTTAAATCTATTGCATCGCCTCTTCTCTTAAGGATCCAGACAAAGTCCTCACACTTTTAGTGGATTTTTTCAGGTATCTCCCTAAGCTATGTTGATTCAGAGATACTGGTCTCGTGCGCTAACCATCACCTTGTGTTTGGGAATACGGTGGGAACCCACCTGGAAAGTGCTACCTTCTGATAAGTCATGTACTAAGGATCGACCTAAGGGTATCTTTCTCAATCTTAAGAAAGATACTAATTAGTTCTTTGAATTAAGCACCCTTTGAGGTTGTCCTCTCAGATGCGTTAAGGATAGGAATCCCCTTATGGTCTCCCTTTATTAGGTACCCATGCGATCAGAGAAATTGAGATATTTTTGTTCACTCGATGGCCGATACTCGTGTTATGATTGAAGAAAGGCCGCATGCAGGTTTACCGCTTGGAATCCTTTCTAGGGACATACTAGGTAGACTAGCACAATCTACTGAAAGTGGAGCAGGGAAGAGACGAGTGTTTTCCATAGGCAACTATGTTAACCAACGTCTCCTATAGCCTATGCATGATTAGTTAATGTAGGCTTTAGGTACCTATCCAATGGATGGCATGTTTAATCAAACGGCTCCATTTTATAAGCTCGTTGGAATGGAAACCGTCTACTCCTATAAGCTTAAGTCAGCCACAGATAGGTGGCCTATTATGATTCAGGAAGGCATTTTAGACTATCTGTACGGTTCAACATTTGTAAACTTTGTTTGTTCAATGTTGTCAAACTCGTACTTTCTAGTCCCTTTCTGTAGACTGTCAACCTAGTTTGCAGATGGTCCATTTCTAGGTAATCGTCCTATCGTCACGTTTATGGTGGGACAACCCCTTTGCTACCTTAACTCCTGGCCTCTCTTCACATTGAGCCACCATTTAGTGGGCCAATATTGTGCAGAAAAGGTATATCCTAGTCAATATTTTGATCATTATGCGATTCTAAGCGATGATATATGCATTACTAATGAGCGTGTAGCGTCCATGTACCATCAGATTGTAAGTGATCTTGGTGTAGATATTTCTCTAGCCAAGTCGCTTATATCAGATACTGGTGGTATTGAGTTTGCGAAGAAGTTCATATTTTGTGACATGAGTGTGGACCTAAGTCAAGTCTCTTTTCGAAATTTACTTAATTCCCATCATATACCTGGATTGTACTCTGTCGTTAATATGTATAATATTAAACAATTTAGTACTTTCTATCATATTTATGGGATTGAGTATAGAACTCTTTCACGCTTAAATAATACTCAATCAACCAAGTTGTTAAGACTTAAGGCTATATGGGATAAGCGCTTCCTTCTACTTAAATTATGGTTAGGCCGTGGTCATCCACTGAACCCATACCTAAAAGGTTATCTTATAGATTACCTTTGATCGGCTTATAAACCGAAAGATCTTCATACTTTCCCTATTGACGCTTATGAAAATGAGTTTCAGTATGTTTTAGTTGAAGTTACAATTATGCGGGGATGGATGAGACAATGGCTTTAGTACATCAAGTGGTACTCAACGGTCGCATTTGACCCGGCAATGGAAGACGTTGCACCAATCGTCATAAGGTGGATACCTATAATTTTATGGCCCATCAGATGGCAAGGGTAGATAATGCCATAAATGGCAAGGTAGTCATAGGGGGTCTAGTAACTACACTAACTAGAGGGTTAGTATTGGAGGAAAATCTTCAAGATTTGCAAATAATAATTGGCAGCAGTAGGATTGATTTAGAATCCATTCTACATATGAAATTAATTATTAAAAAGAATGCCAACTATTGGTTGCAACTTTGTGGCCATAATATCTTTCACCTCCCTAACCCCACTAAGACAATAGTTACTAATGAGGAGAATTGGATCTACCCTCTAGAAGAGGGTAGAGAGGGTGATGATGTTCCTGAGGGGGATGACTTCCCCCTTGAGCCACTTTTGGCTCTACCACTTCAACCCTATTTTTAGTACACTGACACTGTAGGTCTATCACATGTACCAGACGAAGACTGTAACTCTATCTCTTTGCGGCTTAACTGAATAGAGGAATAGCAATTAGCTCAAAAGACTACTCTGCATGCATTGAATGACATAATCCAAAGCATGCAGGGAATGATGTAAGCTTAGTACTAATGGCACCTTAGTCGAAACCCACCACCACCACGTCTTGAAGACCAGTAAGCAAGTAAGGTACTTCTTTCCCTTGCTTGTACATTCTTTGTTACTGACATTAAGGACAATATCAAGTTTAAGCATAGGGGAGTAGACTTTAAGCTTTGATTTTCACTGGCTGAATTTTTGGTTTGCACTTTCTGATATTCACTGGCTGATTTAGTTTTCTCTTGCACATATATATTTTGTTGGTTGAATCTCTTATTTTAATGTATGTTCATTGTTTGCTATTATAGAGATAGATTGATGTCATATAGGATGATTTTAACTCATGAGCATGTGATGCACAACAAAATATGGGATAGGTAGTTATCATTTTAGTCTTTCCTTCTAGGATTAAACCTCTCTAATTTTTTCAAAAATATCTCTTTTATTGTGCTGTAAATTGTATGCCTTGTTTGATTTTAAGATTATGAGAGTGTGAAGGCAGGGAGAGGTGAAAAATGAGGGAATATAAAACCCAAAAAAGTTTTCACTCTAAGTACCCCTTTAAGTCACCAAAAAGGCCTTATATGAGTACCTAGCTACCTTTACCCTAGTGAGATGGAGCATAAAATGCACTCATTGTATATTTCTATTAAAAAATTGAATGAAATAAACAAAAAGAAAAAGAAAAAAAACAGAATGAAAAAAAATGAGAAGTAAAATCAATTGAGTGAGAAAAATAGAATTAAGGATAAGGAAACATACGGAGATCTAAAGAATGAGGTGGCCTACTTGAATGTCTAAAAATCAATTTCATGCATACAATCATTGGTAACAATAGAAGTAGGTATATAAAAAGAGAACTTGAGTTTAGTTTTAGAAGAACAGAGACTATTTGGTAATTGTCTATTCATATATTTGTTGTGTTCTCATTGATTGGTGTGTACTGTCGTAGGTACACCCAAATTGATACCTTACCTCTCAATTAACCTGTAGTAGTTGGAGTAAGGATCGATCCCATAGAGACATGTATTACCTTTTGTGAATAAGAACGGGGAGATTGAATGCTAAAAGTAAATTAATAAAGTAGAAAGAGAATTATTGCAAATAATAAAAGAGATTGATTAAGAATGAAAGCATTGGTTTTAGTTTATATCCACCATCAAGAAATCACACTGATCATTAACAATATAATCAATCTTAAATTGAGTATCTACCATTGCGATTCTATGCCTATTCCTCCTTAAGTTTAGTAATTGATGACAATCGCCTCAATTAACCCTAATTAACAAGTAATCCTTTAGCACATCGGTAAAGTATAACCTATTAACTACATAAAGAATTAGAGAAACTGGTAGAACTAAACAAACATAAACACATCGGCTATATTTAACTTAATCAATCATTCACCATAGGCTTAACAATTCATAAACCAAAATAATTAATACTATTTGCCTCACGAATCATAATAATGAAAACTTGTTTAAAATACAATTCAGTAGTAGATTGAAACAATGAAATCACTAGTGTACACCCTAGATATCAATTGAAACAATCATAGGAAGAAGAATGGATGAATAATTACTATTCAATTAAAATTGATATAATAAACTCAAATCCACATCTCACAATGGATAAAAAATCCTTAAGGTTTCAATCTTCCTCGACCAACAAAAATAAACGACCCATGAAGGGCCATAAGAAAACCTAGAGAAGAAGAAGAAGAAGAAGAAGAAGAAACTTGAGAAATTACTCCTTGAATCCCTTTGATGGATTAGATCCTCTTTGATGCTTGTTATTCCTCTTATTTATAGGTTAGGAGAGTCCTAAATGAATTAAGATTGATTTTAGTGTTTTTCATGGGCTTCAGGGCTTCATTTAGAGCCAAAATAAAATTAAAATCAAGTTTTTTACTTTCTGCAGATGCTATGGGTGCTGCAACACTAAAAGTTCTAGGTATTAGGCATCGCGATGCTCTATTGTTGCACTGAGATGCCCCGTTGCTAATGGTCTATAGCAGTGCTGATTTCTGGGCACAGCGGTGCTAAGGTGTCTTTAGAATATGGATAAGTCATCAATATAAAAGTTGTAGCCCCGTCTCTTATCTTTTTATATCCGTTAGAATCACCTTAATTGGAGATAAAATGTGGGAGATATATATAAATGAGTGACCAAAGGTCAGGATTCATCTATTGCACTAGAATTTTGAATTTCAAGCTCTATAACACTCTAAAATATCCTAAATTAGACAAAGTGATCAACATAAAAATTGTAGATAATTGTATTATAGTTTCATAGCCACTTGAATCACTTTAAGTAAAGTTCATATGAGAGATATATTGTCTACTTAATGCTGCTAGGTCTAAAATCGTTGCAATTCAACATTTTTCCATGAATTTCTTATCTTTTTCTCTTCTTTCCTTCTTCCTTTTCTCCTAGAACACAAAACACAAAAAACAATTAATTCATATTTATATTCAACTTAAATAAAAAAAAGTAAGCTTAAAGGTATTAAAATCATGCTTAATTATAAACACATCAAATATGCCCACACTCAACCTTTTGCTTGTCCTCAAGCAAAATAACCCCTAATGACAAAAACAAAAATAATATATATAGTGAGTGTTAGTTTTATCAAACTTTTTCCACATAAGTAAAAAACATGCTCAAGAAAAGTTTTTGAAATATCATAACCATGTACAAGATTAACCTAACTGTAACCCATTATTTTATTCTCTTGAATTCTGAGTATATGTGTGTTTTTGGGTCAATAAATTTTCTTTTACTTGGATGAGTTCATATATCCCAAAATTTTGGGTATTGTGGCCATGGTATATGGTATGATAAAGTATACAATTTTAGGCTTAATCACTCAACACCACATGATTAAATCTAATCTCTTGAGTTTTTCTCAATTTAGGGGGAGGATTCCCCCCCTCATTTTCTTGCTCCAATATGATTTAATTAATCATTTTCCTTGGTTCTCTATTTCTTTTCTTTCACCCACAACATATGCTTTTATTCTCTTTGGAATTTTTCTTTTCTTCCCTTCATATTTTTCTTTTCTTTCCTTTGCTCCACCCTTCCACCCTTTGGTTAATCAAACTCTACAAAACAAATATTTAGAAAAATATAATCATGGAGTGAGTGAATAGGGTAAAAAATAAGGATATTCATACAAAATTTGGCTTTTGGCTCTTTTGTGGTTTTTAGAAGGAAAATTTCATTAAGTTCAAAATAAAGGAACTAAGGATATTTCTTTGCTTAAGTTAGGCTAAAAAGTCTTAATCAATCAAATAATGCCTAAATCATCTCCTAAATAATAGTATTAGCCTAGGATTTTGCCTCAAGCAGCATTCAAATAAGTTTTAGAATCCTGTTGAGATCATGAAATATTTTTGAATTACATATACCTTCTCTAAGTAAAAGAAAAATTAAATACCCAAAGTTATTATGTAACAATGTTTTAGGATTCTAAAGTCAAAAGTAATAAATCACAAAACACTTAAAATTATACACAACCATGAATTTTTACAATTTTCAAGAGTTAAAGAAAATTTGGATAGTTATATCATTGGTTGTTGGTTGTGCCTAACATCCCAGAACATAAATTGAAAAACTCACACAATCGCTCAACTTGCTAAACAAAATAAAAGTGCATTAATAGTGAAAATAAGAAAAATGATACTCAAAATAAGGTCACAATTCTTCAAACAAATATAGTTCCACCCCCACATTCAAACTTTACATTGCCCTCAATGTAAAAGAATGATAATAGTAAGGAAGGATATATGAAAACATATGAGTTAAGTGACTTCTTTGAATTAGTTTGGGTTGGAATAAGCGTGTTGCATTACAGGACCCTAAATTTTTCTAAAATCCTCCTCTTTTTTTACTATGTTGGGTTGCCTCCCAATAAGGGCCTTTGTTTAATGTTGTTGGCTTGACTCAAAACCCCTTATGTCTTTCATGGAAAATCCTTAATGTCTACTTTAATTTGAAATTTCTTGGACTGATTCAAGCCTTGAAATTCTACTACATGACAAGCAATCACATTAGTAATAACAAGAGGTCTTAACCAAGGAAGTGATTTCTTACCTTTGCGGAGTTTAACCCCTTTGATCCTTAAAGCTTGATGTAACTCTATAGTTGGGTCTATGCCTTTTATGTTTGCAATTGTTTTCGTAATAGCATTTCTTTTTTCCTGAAGAATATGCATCAATGCCTCTTCTTTTTTAGCACCTAGATTCTTCGCAACTATGATAGGTGGTGAATCCCCAACTTTCAAGTATTTTAGGTGTTTGGGAAGAGGTGAGAGATTTGATCCAAGATCTTACAAAATAGAAGGTGTAATTGCATTAGAATTTGTTATTGAGGTAGGGGGATCCTTACTTGTTTGCTACACTTTTGGAGCTTCTTCATTAATCTCCTACAAGTGAACACTCAAAGTTGGTTTCTCAACCTTCGTCTCTAAAGGCTCAACATCATGTGCTATAGAATCCACCATATTAATAGCATAGGTAGTAAGATCTTTCATTATTCCAATGTTCTTGTCATTCAACTATCAATATTATTAACTCGACTAGCTATTTTGAGAAATTTTAATTTGGACTGGTTATTTTACAGTTGATTGATTACATCTATTTTGAAGCAATCAACTGCATCCTACCAGTTAACTACATATTCTTTTATTTTCACAGACTTTTATAAGCTCAAAAATGTTTCTTTTTCCATGTGCTAATTTTCCATCGAATACCAACACCTTTAAAGTATATTTTGACACATATATTCAAAATTTGCGACTATCACTTTTTGTCGACATACTAGTTAGATTTTATTTACATATTTTCAAGAATTACGACCACCGATTTTAATTTTCTTTCAATGTCTTGTCCAAAATTTTGACTTTCTATTTTGACACTGTTCTCTATTATACTTGTTGTCTGTTCTACTGTATTCTCCCTTATTAATGTTTGGTACAAGAAAAGTTAATTTATTTTCTTTGAAACTCAGTTATTATAGTGTCCAAGTGGTTAGTAGATTAAAGTAATGAAAATTTTAAAAGGAATAGACGGATGATGGCCTTATGGTGCTTTGACGAATGTAATCAAGAGAATTAGTGGTGTTGAAGTTCTTGAGGAAGAAAATATGGGAAGTAGGATTTAAATTAATCTTTGAACTCTTAATTTGGAAATATGGAGAATATTCTAAGAATCATGTCCAAAAATAATGTAAGTGATCAAGATATTTGTGTTAAAGGTTTATACTATGCTAAATCGAATCTAATATCTAGGATGTGAATTATGTTGAAATTGATAATTCATGTATGAGTAATTCTTGGGAAAGATCTTCTTGAAATGATTGGGTGAATTAAATGGGATTGATATAAGTTAGAATAAGATGCTTTTAGATATGATAGATGAAAGGGTTGAAATTTTTTATAATGAAATTATTGGTGTTAATAAGAGGGTATAGAGTTATTGTGATGAGGTAAGTTGGAATTGTTAGACATGTGCCAATGGTACATAAACGTTAAAAAAAAGGTTTGGTGGATTTAGTGCTACGTATGTTTAACATATTGATTAATGGATTTTAGGATAAAAAAAATATATGCTGGATTAAGATGATGATATTCATGGGATGATGTTGACAAGTGAGAATTAAAGATGACTTGATAGAAGTCTAGAATAAGAAAAGATAGTTACCCAATATGGGTGTGAATATGTTCTTTTATATGTATGTTTTCTAATATTGACTTATAGATTATGCATGCGAGCTTGAGGATATAAAGGAATAAGATACTCAATGGTTTAAGAGTTTCTTATATATATAAGGACCATGAATGTTGAGCACTAAAAATTATCAGTTGGTGACCATATGTTGTTCTTAAAGGACTCACCAATGAAAGAGGTAATGAGATTTGGAAAGATGGAAAAAGTTAAGCTCTAGTATATAGACTCTTTTGAAAACTTGAATAAAGTAGGCATAGTAGTACATTACCTAGCTTTGCCATCAAGATTAAGTAATGTGGATACAATTTTTCTTGCATCAATGCTAAGGAAATACCTATTAGATTTTTCTTATTTTACCTAATTCCAGGGAATTCAATTGGACAAGAATTTGACTTAACTATAGGTAAAATCAATGTCTATTGTTTATCGACAAGTAAAGAACTTATGGATGAAAGAAAACCATATGGTTAAGTTATATGGCAAAATCACTTAAGTGAAGAGACATATTAAAAAAATAAATATGATATACAAAAAAGATATCCACAATTATATGAGTAATAAGGTTGGTAACTCCAAACTATACCTTAATTTCATTCCTTACATGTGGTAAAATGGGTTTAAATTCGGAGATCGAATTTCTTAAGGGGGGAGAATGTAATATCCTAATTTTTTTTAAATAATATTTTATTATAAAAAAGAATGATTTTTAGATAAAATGACTATCCATGTTTTGCTGGAAGAAAATATATTTTTGTTTAAAATAATTATTGTTTTACTTAAAATAATTATATTGGCCTCTAATAATTTTTTGTTTTATTTTTAGAAATATTCTTTCTTTTATTATGTATAAAGATATTTATTTTGTGATTATTTTATTAAGATTTTTATCAAGAAAAATCTTAATTTAAGAGTTCAACTAAAGTTTTATGAGAATGTAAATTTTTAGAAATTTGTGGGATGTTTTAGGATGAAAAACGGAATTTATATGACTATATATAAAATAAAACCTCATTAATAAATTATTAAATAATAATAATAATTATTATAAAATTAAAAAATAAAAAGAGAAAAAAGAAGGGGAAGGGGGACGGGAAAATCGAAGAGTGTAGAAGAAGAGGATGAATAGTGAGTGTGAATAGTAACCTTCAATTTTCTCTCTAGATCTGGAGTGCCTATTGGCTTCCGATCTCAAAACTAAGGGTACCACTAGATTCAGGATGAATAATACTACAATTTTGACAGAACAATTTCTCAAATCAGTCGTTGAATCGCTGTAGATCGAAAGTAGAAAATCTTAGAAAAGGTAAACTCTGAAACTCTTACTTAGAGACCTCAAATTGGAAATATGACACCGTAGATGGATTCAGGAGTTTGATAAACCTTAGGATATGAAATTTTTCAGCTATCTAACAATTTTTTGTTCTTGGTGAATAGTATTTTCCAACAATGAATAGTGTTTTTTAGTAGTGAATAGTGTTTCTGATTGTGAATAATGATCAAGTTTCTGGAGTCATTTCCTTGATTTTTGGAACCTCCGGACACATTTTTGAAGTCTGTTTAGTTAAATATGGATTGGAAAAGTGCATTTTAAGGCTGTCCAATCTGGAGCCCTTACCTTGTGAGTATATGATTCTTTCTATGACTTGCTCTATACTCTTCTTAATATTTGAATGTGTATTTGAATGTGTTTATGAGATATTGACAATTTTATATGATTTTGAAATGCATTAAAATTATCTGAATTGCTTACAATTTGAAATATGGTTCAGAAAGAGTATAGTTTTGAAAATGGATTTCTGAACTCATAGTGTGTTTGATTTCACATGTATTTCTCATTAAATTATAAAGTGAACATTTATGCATGTGGCATTATTTATAAAGTTATATGATTGCCTCGAGAAAGGGTATGTACATCTGATAAACCTTGAATAAAAAATTTATGATAGATGAATCTATACTGAGATTGAAAGTTTGCATTATATTGAGAATTTTATACTGGATTATATGGCATATGTGCATATGGTATTTTCTGTGCAGAAATTCTATTGGAAATATTTTCTGCTAACAGCTGGTGATGTTAGCCCTGGTGCACCAAGATAACCCAGCTAGTAAGGGGTGGTGCTAGCCTCATGTGAGGGCCAACACACGGGAGATGTTATGTGAAAGAGAGCAGAATGCCTCCTATACGAGTGAGATGCCAGTTATATGAGGTGTGATTTGCCTTCCGTTGCTGTATGCTTGGGAAATACCCATATAGAGTCCCTTCGCGTGTCCTCTTGAATGGTAGTAGGGCAAACCTCAGCGGCATGTTGAGTTTAGGCAAATCCTATACCATTAAAGTACGGAAGGGGTTAAACTCTGATATGGTGGTTCTAATATGGGATCCTCCAAATGTTTTCGTAAGAATTATGTTGATGCTTACCATGATTTTATTATCATTCTTACAGCATTACTTATGAATTGCATATGAATATGAATTTGAACAGAGATTATTTGAAATGCGGGTCCCATATGGATGTACCTCTGAATTGTGATTTTCAATGTGACAAGTTTTAAAATAAAGAGTACATCCATATGTTGACCTAAGAGATCATAGAAGGTTTTATTTGCTCACTGAGTTGTCAAACTCACTACACGATGTTTATATGTTTTTCAGATAAGGATATAGTGTTTGGTTCTTTCCTTTTAGATAGTTGACCAGCTAGACGACATGATCTCTGGTCGAGCCTACTTTGTTTCCATGGCTTATAAATTTTGTTTAATATTGTATTTGTACTTTATAATATGCTCTGAATGTCACAGGCAGGATCCCTACTTCTGCTGTACTTTGATGTTTATAGATTGGGTGTATATATGGAAAGACATATCTGTAAAAGAGTGTATTATATGTAACATCCTTAATTTCGTTTCATGTATTAATAAAAGTACAGAAGTATTCAAAGTAACATCCCTAATTTCATTTCTTTTATTGATAAAGGTACATAAATATTTAATTAAGGAAATAAAATTTATTAGACAATTTTTAGATATCTAAGGAAATATAATCCTTAGAAATTCTTCACCTTACGTATATGCATAGAAATGTTCTAATATTAATGGAATAGGTAAACAGAGAAAACCTAAGAGCAAATATTAGAAATAAATATAATAAAGAAAGTGAAATTCTTGGGTAAGGAGGATAAATTTTTGTAAAGTAAGTAAATGTATTAAAATTTGAAGAAGATTAGATTAGGGTAATTTTTCCTAATTTAAGAGTTAAAGTTATTAAGTTCAGTATCTCCACCCATAAATTGGGCTTTCACCTATGGACACTTCATATAGAGTTTTTCTACTTCACATGAATTTTTATCATGCCAATAGGATAGCTCAAGGAAGAAATAAAACATAGACTTGGACTAGGATATAGAAATTGGACTGATAACCCAAAAATCATGAAAATGTGACTAAGCCCATTATAAAAGGTATAATTTTAACCAAAGTAAAGAAAATGGGTAAGAATCAACCCAAATCCAAGAGGAAAAATAAAAATAAAATAAAATAAAGTAATGAAATAATGGTGTAATCAAGATTAGGTGACATGGCATTAAGACAAAAATTTAGCAAGTGGTGTGATATCCTACATTCATAATTTTAGCAAGTGGTATGATAATACATGGCATTAGGACAAAATATCTATATCCTACACTCATAAGTTTAGCAAGTGGGTAATAATACATGGCATTATGACAAAACATCTTTATCCTACACAAATAATTTTAGCTAAGCAAGGAAGATGCAAGGATTGGAAATTTGCCAACTAAAAAGGTAAAACTATCATAATTGAATAAGACAAAAGAAAAAGGAAATGAATCCCTAAATCAAAGAGACCTTGTCCCTTATCTTAAGAACATATTATCATAATTTTCAAAAAACAAATCTCCTTTCCCTAAGCATATCTTGACTAAGGAAGAGGAACACAAGAACATGAGTTGTTTGTTTTCCAAAAATTCAATCAAGTGCATCCTAATTGTGATAAGGTAGACCCATGATTATGAAAGGTGAATTATTTGATAGTCTATATAAGCAAAACCCACCCTTATAACATTAGAATTTCGTCCAAGTGAGGGAGAAGAAAAATAGAAGCAAGGTAGAGTGAGGAAAGGAGAGGAAGAAAGGAAGAAAGAGGAATGAGAAGTCTATAGGACAAAGTGCTCAAGGTAAGTTTAACAATATTTCTTTTCGAAGAAATTTTTTGAAAATTTTAATATTTATATGGGATTTTGATCTTAGAACTTTAATGATTGGTTATGGATGTTGCTATATCATATTACATATTATGTGTGTTTGAATACTTAGGCTAGTGTAGATAGTTCTGCATAGGTATGGCTATGGGTGGCAAAATTTTAAGCTTCTGTTTTTTTAAATTTTGGGAAGAATCAGTAGAGAATTTAAAGTAATGGTTAATATTAAAAATGTAGATCTTTGTCTCACGGATATTTAGCCACTGGAAGAATATGTTAGGATAGCATTTGTGCTTTAATTTCTGGGAACATTCTGTAGGGAATTAAAATAAATGGTCAACATAAGAATTATTGTTATATGTGTCTCGGATTTTAATCCACTTGAATCACTTAATTTGGAGTCCATATGAGGCAAATATGGTCCGATTAGTAAGAATTGATTAGAAATTGGTTAATCAGGGAAGAATATTTTAGGATAGCTTTTGTGTTTTAATTTCTGGGAATATTTTGTAGGGAATGAAAATAAATTATTAACATAAAAGTTATTGCTATATGTGTCACGGATATTTAGCCACTGGAATCACTTAAATTGGAATTCTTATGAGGGAGATAGGGACAAATTTGTAGGTAGAGGTTAGAACTTACCCGAGAAGAAATAACCTGTACTTGGAAGGAGTAATATAACCATGATATCTTAATATTTCTCTAACCTATTCAACATACTGGTTTCTGATAATTGTTTTATCTTTAAATTGACCCTAAATTCACCTAAATCGGAGTTAAATTGAGGGAGTTATGATCTGATTAGTAAGAGAAGGTCAGATAGGATGAAAACCTGCATCAAGAAAATAAATAAATAAAATTAATATTTAAAAAAGAAGAGAAATCTTATAAATGAAAATAACAAATGACTAGTATATGCTATAGCCATTACAATTGCATGAACTTCTTACCATCTTAAGTGTAAAATTTTGACATGGAAATATTTTATAAAGTGATATTTGAAATGGTTATGTTCATCGCATGATTATCAATGATTTTTGGTAATGATTATATTTTGATGAACATACTTATTATTGAAAGCATATTTTTTACTATTATTGTGAAAAGAAAAGAAATGAGCACGGTCAATGGCAATCCGTGTGGTGGACCAGTAGAGGACACCCTACCAACGGTTATGATCATGTTAATGAGAAAAGAAAGAGAAAGTGGGCCATGTTGGACGGAGCGAGAAAAGCCCATACCGGAGAGTGGAAAATACTCTCCTTGACCGTGGTAGCTCGATATGAGAATAAATTGATAGTCATCATATGATAGTTAATCCTCTCATACATATCATTATTGTACGATTTTCATGTGCATAGATAAAGTGCATTCTTGTGACCAAAGATATTTGTTGTAGTTTATATAGATGAACATGACTTGATGAGCTATATTGATGATGATTTATTGTTAAACTTACTGGGATTTAATCCTCACTATATTTTCATGTCATGTTCAGAAAATTATTTATGCATATTTTTCTTTGGCTCTAGCTTTTAGTGCACGTTAGATCGAGTTATTCTAGGATGGGCAGATCCTTGAAACAAATGACATGTTTATGTTCGAGTTGGTTCATATCCCGGTGAAGGTGCAACCACCCGCAACTATATATCCGGAATTGGTCGACCAGAATAAATAAGATATAGATATATATGTTTTTGATATGTTGCACGTACGTTTTGATTAATGACGTGTATGTGAACTCTATATTGTACAATAATAATAAATAAATAAATAAATGTTATATAATTTGTATCAGAGCAGGTCGATCCTCTATGGCCAGTGGGTGGATGGTTATCTGAATCGATCTTATAGTGTCTTGAGTATGTTTGTGGTTGTGCTGTGTAGAGGATCAGTGAATTCATATGGGTAAGAAATTACTAGTTTTTCCTATCTATATGTCGAGGTGGTGTCATGACTGCTGTTAAATATTTTTGAAACTAACTATTGGGCTTGATCATCTTAATAGCAGCATAACTTTGTTTTTGCCACAGTAGGAAATGGCACCACCAAGGAGGAATCCGAGAAACAATGCATAAGAAACCCTGCATAACCTTGCCACGGTAATTCGAGACCAGGTCACGACCACCAATCAAATTTTACAATACCTTTAGAATGCTAATAACCCGAATGGTGAGAATGGTGGTAATAACTGGATGGCAAGGAATGATAACAACATATCTGAGTTCCTAAGGACTAAACCACCTTGTTTTCAAGGTGGCTTTGACCTAATTATAACTGAAAGGTGGATAAGGGAACTAGAGAAAATCTTCGAAGTGATAGGGTGTACTGAGGAGCAGCAAGTTATCTTTGCTGCATATATGCTGAAAGATGAAGCAGAATACTGGTGGCATGGAGCTAAAGAACTTTTAGCTCACCAGGGAAGGCAGATCACCTAGCAGGTGTTCAAAGACACCTTTTTAGAAAAGTACTTCCCAAGTACTGTGTGAGCAGAGAAGGAGATTGAATTTCTCCAACTCAGACAGGGCAACTTGACCATAGACCAATACATCGCGAGGTTCGAGGAGCTATCTAAGTTCTCCTTTTACCTACGATTTAACCTCAATGAAGCATGGAAGGCCGTTACATTTGAAGCAGGATTGAACCCGGAGATAAGGAATGTTGTTGTAGCTATGGAGACTAACGAGTTTGTACCTCTAAAAAATAAATATAAACTCCTAGAAAAGAGCTTGAAGGCAGTGGAGGATGAGAAATAAAGACGAAATTTCTTGGAAAGGAAGAACGGTCCACAAAACCCTAGCAGCAATGTTAGAGGAAAAAGACAGGGTACTGGCATGAAACCAATGACTGCAAGTGTAACATCCCTAATTTCGTTTCAAGTATTAATAAAAGTACAAAAGTATTCAAAGTAACATCCATAATTTCATTTCTTTTATTGATAAAGGTACATAAATATTTAATTAAGGAAATAAAATTTATTAGACAATTTTTAGATATATAATGAAATATAATCCTTAAAAAATTTTCACCTTACGTGTATGTGATAACTGTAATTTATTGTAGTTCCTATGTGCTTTCTGAGTACGTTTACTGAGTTGTTCTGGTGTTTTAAGCCCTCTTATTCCCAGATTAAATTGAATGGGATGACTCTTTTAGATATAACATCAGCTACCCCGTTGCTGCGGCATTTTAGTAAGCATATGTGGCAAGTATAGCAGAAACCTGAGTGATATTGGGTGAGCTGCTCCCTTTTTCCTGCAATACACTAATTCTGTTTGATATGGTGCAGGTGACAGCAGAGCAGGGCTGCGCAGTAGGTGCAGCCTCCACCCAGCAGGAGAGAAAGCAGCAAAAACTAACACTACAGGCTGCTGGCACAGAACTGCCCCACTACTGAAAGTGGAGAAGACAAAGCTGTACGCAGAGATGGTTGTGACGTAGAGCAGGGAGAATGTCAGCAAACTGAGCCACTTTACTGGGACCACGAGGCCTGGCTATAAAGGGCCATAAAGCAGTTATCAAAGGGAGTGGAGAGTGAGGAGAAAAGAAGAGAGAATTTTGGAGGCACCATAGCCAAGGATGCGTTGACACCGGAAGGTATAGCATTAAGGGAGTAGTTCGCAGTCCCAGAAGGGGATTGATCCTTGTTGTGATCTTTACTATTTTTATAAAAAAGATAGAACTGCATTTTTGTAATTTTGTTTATATCACTTAGGATGCATACCAGTGTTTTTGGGATATTTGTAACCAGTGTAACCATGAGGTTTGGCTAGTTTCCTGCTAGGGTTGCACAAGGGTTGTAATGAACTAAATCACATTTTTTTAAAAACACATTTCTCTGCAGTTTTGTTCAACGTTCAGTTGTATTTCCATTTAGTTTTTCTTTCCTTAATAACGGAAGTTTGGAGGAAGAAAAGCATGGCCAACATTCGCTTGGAAGGGTAATGGAGGCTGGGAAAAGTTGAATATATGGGGCTAGCTCATATAGGGATATGTGGGTACCCCATTAGTCCAATAGTGGAGCTTCATGCACCACTCAGGGGTGAGGACTGATGCAGGAATGCATGCCTGAACCTTAGAATTGCAAAGAATGGAAGTCTAGGAAGGCTCCATTCAGGACTGAAATTGGCACTTAGAACAATTGCTGCAGCAATTCCTAGAGCAAATATGAGTGCTGTAGTCCATGGCAACCTTGAGCAACCCTAGATCTCCTAATATCAACTCCTTTTTTTCTCCCTATTACTCCTTATCTTAGTTATAATTGCAGTCAGTCAATCTACTTCTATTCCAGTCTTGTGAACCATCTTATCCTTGCTACAGCATTCACACGGCAAAAGCCTCTATAATAGTTTTAGTTCACTCCTCGTGGGACGATACTCACTCATCACTTTATTACTTGGTCACGACACGTGCACTTGCATTCTGACGTTGTATTCATCCTTGCATGATACTGCTAACAAGTTTTTGGTGCCGTTGCCGGGGAGTGTCAACTTGAAAATTGTTTTTAGATAGTCGACTATGTGAAGTATTGTTTTGTTATATTTCTTTTTACTCTGGTTTTTTGTTGAGCAGGTAACGCAGTGCATGAGCCGAGCTGACAGAGAACTTCTGCCTCTAGATCCAGAGATAGAAAGAACGCTTTTGAGAAGAAGAAGAGGATAGTTAACACCTCAGCAGTAGGCAGAGATGACTAATCAAACTGGAACAGACAACATGGACGATATAGATAGGGTCTTAAATGCTTATGTTCAACCAAAGCTGAATGGGTTGAACCCGAGCATTGTGATACCAGACATCGAAGCTCTACATTTTGAGCTCAAACTAGAAATGTTCCAGATGCTGTAAACTGCAGGGCAATTTAGTGGAATGCATACAGAGGACCCTCACCTTCACTTTAGAGTGTTCATGGAAGTCACAGATGCTTTCAAAATGAATGGGGTAACAGAAGAAGTGCTCAGGCTAAAGCTGTTCCCTTACTCATTAAGAGACCGAGCAAGAGTGTGGTTGAACTCTCTTCCACCTGACTCTATCGCTAACTGGAGTGATTTGGGAGAGAAATTTCTGCTGAAATACTTCCCGCCCACTAAGAATGCCAGATTGAGAAATGACATCACCTCTTTCCAGCAATTGGAAGGTGAATCTTTGTACGAAACCTGGGAGAGGTATAAAGAATTATTACGGAGATGCCCCCATCATGGAATTCCTTACTGCATTCATATGGAGACCTTTTACAATGGCCTCAATGCTCAAACCCGCACCATAGTGGATGCAGTAGCTAATGGGGCACTATTGTCCAAAACATATAATGAAGCGCACGAGCCGCTTGAAAGGATGGCCAGTAACAACTATCAATGGCCAATGGACAGAGTTTTAACTAGAAAGAAAGCAGCAGGCATGCATGAAGTGAGTGAAGTGACTTCTCTCACAGCCCAGCTAGCTTCACTAGTTAATGTCTTAAAGAGCCAGCAAATGACCCGCCCTTAAGCAGCCAATGCAGTCCAGGAGACTGGACCATCTTGTGTATTGTGCAATGGACCACATCTTTTTGAAATGTGCCCCTCAAACCCAGAATCAATGTGCTTCGTGGGAAATATGAATCGCAATAACAATCCCTACTCCAACACGTATAACCCAGGTTAGAGGTAACACCCCAATTTCTCCTGGAGTAACTATGGTATGGGACAAGGAAGCAACTCTGCCCCACAAAGATCACAGGCTCCCCCAGGCTTCATGCAGCAAAGACAACAGCCTCAGGAAGCCCCCACTTCGATGGAATCCTTGATGAAGGAGTATATGGCAAGGAATGATGCTCTAATCCAGAGTCAAGTAGCCTCGTTACGGAATTTGAAAACTCAAGTGGGACAACTTGCCAATGAACTAAAAAGCAGACCTCTAGGGACACTCCCCAGTAATACTGAAGTCCCTAGGAGAGAAGGGAAAGAGCACTGCAAGGCTATAGCCCTGAGAAGTGGAAAGATGGTGGAAGCACCAAAAGCAAGAGGGCAGGACCAGAAAGACTCCACTGTACCCCTGGAGAAGAAAAAAGACAAGCAAAAGTAAGAGGAGGAGGTAAGAAACGAGGAAACCATCTTTGGAGAAAATGCTGCAGCTATGCCACAGCAAAATTTGGCAACTCTGCCACAACAAGGCATGCAGCAAACTAAGTTACCTCCCCCTTTCCCTCACAGATTTCAGAAGCAGCAGAATGACCAGTAGTTTAGAAGATTCCTAGATGTCCTAAAACAACTGCACATTAACATACCTCTGGTAGAAGCACTAGAACAAATGCCTAATTATGTAAAGTTTATGAAGGACATCCTGACGAAGAAAAGACGATTTGGTGAGTTTGAGACTGTTGCTCTCACAAGGGAATGCAGTGCTGTGCTGTAGAATAAGCTGCCACCCAAACTTAAGGATCCAGGCAGTTTCACCATACCTTGTTCCATCGGAAACCAGTATTTTGGCAAGGCACTTTGTGACTTGGGAGCAAGCATCAACCTCATGCCAATGGCCATCTTTAAAAAGCTAGGAATTAGAGAAGCAAGGCCTACCACAGTCACACTGCAATTGGCAAACAGATCCATTACCCATCTAGAGGGAAAAATAGATGATGTCCTGGTTAAGGTGGACAAGTTCATCTTCCTAGTAGACTTCATAATTCTGGACTATGAAGCTGATGTAGAGGTACCAATTATATTGGACAGACCATTCCTAGCAACCGACTGGGCACCGATTGATGTTCAGAAGGGTGAATTAACCATGAGAGTCCAGGATGAGTAGGTTACATTCAATGTGTTCCAGACCATGAAGTTTGCCAGTGAAGAAAAAGAATGGGCAATGGTGTCTATGATAGACACATTAGCATCAGAACAGTTAGAAAAATGCTGCAAGGACCCACCACCAGTAGCATGGACAGACAACTCAGATTTCGAAGGGGAAGACGAGAAAGAATGGGCCTAGATTGATGTCAGCCATGGCATTAGGAAGCAAGAGCCAATAAAGGAGCCATTATATGTGACCCCACCAGATTCAAGGCCGCTGAAAGCATCAGTGGAGGAGCCACCAGCCTTGGAGATGAAGCCTCTGCCAGCACACCTCAAGTATGCATATTTAGGAGAGACAACCACTCTTCTTGTGGTTATCTCAGTACTTTTGACAGTAGAATAAGAGGATAAATTGGTCCTTACACTGAAGAAATTTAGAAGGGCCATTGGTTGGACACTTGCTGACATTAAGGGAATCAGCCCCTCATTTTGCATGCATAAGATCCTCTTGGAAAGCAATGAAAAAGGGTACATAGAACCCTAGCGAAGGCTCTACCCAATAATGAATAAGGTGGTTAAAAAGGAAATTATCAAGTGGTTAGATGCTGGAATCATTTACCTAATATCAGATAGTTCTTGGGTGAGTCCGGTCTAGTGTGTTCCTAAGAAGGGGGTATGACTGTGGTGGAAAGCAAAAACAATGAGCTTATCCCCACCAAGGTTATAACTGGCTGGAGGATTTGCATGGATTATCGGAAGCTGAACAAAAGCACTAGGATGGATCACTTCCCTCTGTCGTTCATTGATCAAATGTTAGATAGACTTGTTGGAAGGGAATACTATTGTTTCCTGGATAGGTACTCAGGGTACAACCAGATTGCTATAGCACCAGAAGATCAGCATAAGACTACATTCACATGTCCTTATGGTACCTTTGCATTTCGAAGGATGCCATTTGGGCTTTGTAAAGCTCCAGCAACATTCCAGCGATGCATGATGGCAATATTCACAGAAATGGCAGAGCAGTTTGTGGAAATCTTTATGGATGACTTCTCAATCTTTGGGGACTCCTTTGACCTATGCTTGGGAAACCTTGCGAAGGTCTTGCAAAGGTGTGAGGAAACAAATTTGGTGCTGAACTGGGAGAAGTGTTAGTTTATGGTAAAAGAGGGGATTGTGCTGGGGCATAAGGTTTCTCAGAAAGGACTTGAGGTTAACAAGGCCAAGGTGGAAATCATAGAGAAGCTCCTTCCTCCCACCTTAGTCAAGGGCATTCGAAGCTTCCTGGGACATGTAGGATTTTATAGGAGGTTCATTAAGGAGTTATCTAAAGTTGCCAAACCTTTATGCAGTTTGCTAGAGAAGGAAAGAACTTTATGTTTTGATGAAATTTGCATGACAGCATTCTGCGATCTCAAACAGAAATTGAGTACAACCCCAGTTATCGTGGCACCAGACTGGACCTCTCCATTTGAGCTGATGTGTGATGCTAGTGAAACAACATTGGGGGCTGTCCTCGGGCAGCGGAGAAACAAGCTGTTTCATTCTATATACTATGCTAGCAAAATGCTGCAAGGTGCCCAGCTGAACTACACGGTGATAGAGAAGGAATTTCTTGCAGTAGTGTTTGCCTTTGAGAAATTCAGAGCATATATGGTAGGAGCAAAGGTGATAGTGCACACAGACCACTCTGCCATCAAACACTTGGTTAAGAAAAAGGATTCCAAGCCCAGGCTCATTCGGTGGGTGCTTTTGCTTCAAGAATTCGATCTAGAGATTAGAGACAGGAAAGGAACTGAAAATCAAGTGGAAAACCATCTCTCCAGGTTGGAAGGGCACGGCTCCGGAGCATATAACATTAATGAAAGATTCCCAAATGAGCAACTCTATCTCCTGTCCCAAGATGATGTTCCATGGTACACTGATTATGTAAATTACCTTGTGAGTGGAATGCTCCCACCAGACTTGACATGGCAGTAGAAGAAAAAATTTCTACATGAGGTAAACTCATACTATTGGGATGAACTATACCTTTACAAGCAATGTGATGATCAAATGATAAGGAGGTGCATACCCAACGAAGAGATGGAGCAAATCTTACAGCAATGCCATGCTTCCCCTTATGGAGGTCATTTTGGAGGAGTTAGAACTGCAAACAAGGTGCTGTAGGTAGGGTTCTATTGGCCCTCTCTATTCAAGGACTCCCACTCCTTTGCAAAGCAATACGACCGGTGTCAGAGGATAGGGAATATATCTCACAGACATGAAATGCCACTGAACAACATCCTAGAGGTGGAATTATTTGATGTGTGGGGAATAGATTTCATGGGCCCATTCTCTTCGAGTTTTGGGAATCAATACATCCTTGTAGCTGTAGACTATGTCTCAAAGTGGGTGGAAGCAAGTGCATCTCAAACTAATGAGTCAAGGGTGATGACCAGATTCCTGAAAAGAAACATCTTTACAAGGTTTGGAACCCCCAGGGCCATCATCAGCGATGGAGGGACCCATTTCTGCAATCGACAGTTCAAGGCACTACTTGCCAAATATGGAGTAAGGCACAAGATGGCAACCCCCTATCACCCACAAACGAGTGGGCTAGCTGAAGTCTCCAACAGAGAGATTAAAAGAATCTTGAAAAAAACAGTAGGCCCCACGAGGAAGGATTGGTCCTCCAGGTTGGATGATGCACTATGGGCCTATAGAACAACCTATAAGACACCTCTGGGCATGTCACCATACAGGTTAGTATTTGGGAAGGCTTTTCATCTACCAGTAGAGTTAGAACATCAAGGATATTGGGCAGTGAAGAAGCTAAACTTGAACCTGGAAGCTGCGGGTGATAAGAGGATGCTGTAGCTAAATGAGCTGGATGAATTTTGTGGTCAGGCCTATGAGAATGCCAAACTATACAAGGAGAAAGCCAAGCAATGGCATGACAAGAAGATGCAACCCAGGAACTTTGAAGTGTGACAGAGAGTACTACTGTACAACTTTATGCTAACCTTGTTTCCTGGGAAGTTAAAATCTCGTTAGTCTGGTCCCTTTCGCATAAGCAAGGTCTTCCCTTTTGAGACTATTGAATTGGAAGAAGAAAAGGAAAGGAGGACATTCAGGGTTAATGGACAAAAGGTCAAGAATTATTTAGGAGGTGATGTGGATAGACAGCACACCTCTATTCAGCTGCAAGAGGAATGAACAGGAAGGAAGTCAGGCTGAAGACTCTAAAACAAGCGCTCATGGGAGGCAACCCATGTTTAAATTTGTTGTTGATTAAGTTAACAATTTTAAGATAGTTTAAATCATGAGTCTAATAGCATTTGTGTTTATACGTAGGATGGGAAGCATAGAAGTTTGCAGAACCAGTTTTTGTTTTGCTATAGCAAAACTATACGAAAGATAGTCCCTGTTTTGCTATAGCAGGATTAAGAACAAGCACCCTATACTATAGCAAAATCCTAGGCAAGCCAGTTTTTGCTGCAGCAAACGCAGTCAGCCCTAAATCAAGGGGTTCCCCTCTACTATACTTCTTACAAAATAATAATAATAATAATATTTTCAAAAAATTGTTGTCAGAAGCAAAATAGGGGCGGGAAAAAGGCAAAAGCCCATAAGTCACAAAAACACGTCTTCCACCCTCATTAAACCTCTGTAACTCCCCCACCCCCTTCACCCTCGAGTACCTCACCCGAATCCCCAAAACCCCTACAGCTCCCTCACCTCCTTCGTACCAGAAACCTTCATTTTCAAACCCTTGTAACCAATCATGCCGAGAATTAAGACGGTGGCCAAGAAAGCAAGCAAGGTGAAGAAATTCACCTCCGAGGAGCACAGGCAGAAGCACGACGAAGAGATTTTGTCCCGAAGCTTCTGTGCTGAGAAAGGTTTCACCTTCACCTCATCTGGAGATTTGGGGTTTCCAATGTACGTCGGCACTGTGGTCAAACAGAGGGGATGGGAAAATTTTTCCAATCACTCGCAAACTACCCTTGTCCCCCTGGTTCGGGAATTCTATGCAAACTTCTCCCCAAACAATGAGAAGTGGGTGACAGTCTGGGAGACGAAGGTTCATTTTGACCAAGCCTCCATAAATAAGGCTTACAATCTGCCAGACGAAGAGGACCAGTATGAGGAATGTCTACAAGGTCTATAGGACGGAGACTGGGATGCTATGCTTACCCAGGTGTGCCTTCCCGGTACCACCTGGGATAAATCCCCTCAGGGCTCCACCACCATCAATCAGGTCTCTCTGGTACCTGCAGCAAAGGTGTGGTACCACTTTCTTAAGACCCGCTTGCTACCTTCTACCCACGGGCAAACAGTGAGCCGAGACAGAGTAGCAATGGTTAATGCACTCATATCTAGCAGACCACTCAACGTTGGCTGAATTATCAGTGGCCAAATCGAAGTATGCGCCAACCAGAAGAAGGGAAGATTACTTTTCCCTTCCTTCATCACTATCCTGTGCAAGAATCGTGGAGTCCCAGTCTCCATTGATGAAGAAGTATTGAAGGACACCAACCCCATCACTGCTACCACCATTGCTCGGATTGTATAAGAGAAAGCTGTCCCACAACCACCAGCTGCTTCCCGAGATCACCCACAATCTGTCAGCCCCTCTGCTTCTTCTTCTGCCCGCCAGCCAACTGACAAGACCTTGCAGTTCATCCTCAATCAACAAGCTACCATTCTGAGGCAGCAAGCTGTGCTTTTGCAACTTCAGCAAACCTTTTGGCGTTATGAGCAGAAAAGGGATTTTGCCATTCACACCACCCTCGAACAGAACTATAAGCAATTTTTCTCATTTCCGGAGTTTCCCACTGACTTGCTCCATACCACCTTCGAGGAGTCAGCCCCAGCACCTGAGCCGCAGACAGAAGAGCAAAAGGATTTTGAAGGATCCTCTTCCAGTAAGGAGCCCCACCCAGAACCCCACCAAACACCGGTGGGAACTCAGTCCTCTGATGATGATGAGCCCATTGTAAAACGGGCAGCAATGATGCACAAAGGAAAGGCCCCACAACAATTAACACAGTGCAGAAGTGGGCTCAGAAGCTCCTCAAGGTCTTCTGGGGGTCAATGCCCCTAGGGTGCTGCAGCATCCCTACTAGCACCCTTAGGAAGTTCCCTTAACTTTTATTCCTTCTCTGTTGCATTTGGAATTCCTTTGCCTCTGCTTCTATTTTTGGGTGTCTTTTGTGTTTTTTTGGCCATTGCATCAGCAGTGAGGACACTGCTCACCTTTAAGTTTGGGGGGAGGGTTATATAATGTTTGCTATGGCATTTCTGTGGCTTAGTGTTGCTTTAGTTATTGCCGTAGAGTTTGCTAAAGCATGGACTTGTTTATTTGTGTTTTCTTATCTATGTTGCTATTTATTCATGCTGCTGTTTACTTATGTTTCTGACTGCCTGTGTTGGATGAGTCTGCATTAGTACTTACTTGTTGTTAGTATAAAAAAGTAAAAAAATAAAATTAAAATAAATAAATAAATAAGAGAAACACAGGGAGATAAACCTTAGCCTACTGAAAGTTCTGGGATACTCCATGAGGAGGATTGGGTATTTCGCTAAAAACCAGAATAGGAGACCTACAACCTTACCCAATCACACACAGAACCCTCTTCTAATAAGCACAAGATCTTGGCCAGTTTGCCAAAAGAAAATTTGGTGATCTTTCAGAAATTGGACCTAAGTCTTAGAGCTAATATTGAGAGTTTTCTATAGAATTATAAAAAAGGCAGACGCATAGGGTCAGAAAGGCTTAAGTTTGGGGGGGAAAAGTAAAATATATATATATATATATATATATAATTTTGGGACACTCCAATGCCTCTATAGTTCTTTAGTAACCAGGGGTATGCATGTGCCCCATGTGTGCCCTTGCATAAAACAGGGACATAGAGTATGAGTGGGAAGCTATTTAAGGGTGATAAGGCTGAGTAACCAAGTGCCTACATTGAACATGTTGGCATTCGCGTCAAAAGAAACTAATGACCTCTGCTAGAATAAGATCTATGCCAAAAAGAGAGAAGAAAATATATATATATATATATATATATATATATATATACAAAAACAAAGAAAGAAAATCAGTGAGCTTCCTCCACCCCCCACATTTGTTGCCCTGACTGCACCTATGATGAATGCCAACTTAACCTAGGAAGCTCGATATATTAGCATGAAAGTCCTAGGAACTCTGGTTGTTTTTGACCCAAGTAGCTCTTAGGGAAACTGTCCATGTCACACACACAACTCTAAAAAAGGTTTTTGTTGTGATTGGGAGTAAGGTTTGTGGTGTCCTTTATATGAAAGCAATCCTAAGAGTTGAGAGCTATCAGCAGAATTATGGATTCATGCATGAGAAAGGTCTGGAATTTCTTGTTGGGAGGAATGTGGTGAACAGAGCAGATTGCTCGGGGGCAAGCAATCCTTTAAGTTTGGGGGGATTTGATAACTACAATTTATTGTAGTTACTATATGCTTTCTGAGTACATTTACTGAGTTGTTCTGGTGTTTTAAGCACTCTTATTCCCTAATTAAATTGAATGGGATGACTCTTTTAGATATAACATCAGCTACCTTGTTGCTGCAGCATTTTAGTAAGCATATATGGCAAGTATAGCAGAAACATGAGTGATATTGGGTGAGCTACTCCCTTTTTCCTACAATACACTGATTCTGTTTGATATGGTGCAGGTGACAGCAGAGCAAGGCTACACTACAGGTGCATCCTCTACCCAACAGGAGAGAAAGCAGCAAAAACTGACACTACAGGCTGTTGGCACAGAACTGCCCCACTACTGAAAGTGGAGAGGACAAAGCTGCACACATAGATGGTTTTGTCGCAGAGTAGGGAGAATGTCAGGAAACCAGGCCACTTTACTGGGACCACAAGGCCTGGCTATAAAAGGCCATAAAGCAGTTATCAAAGGGAGGGGAGAGTGAGGAGAAAATAAGAGAGAATTTTGGAGGAAAGAACACCTTAGCCGAGGATGCGTTGACACCGGAAGGTGCAGCATTAAGGGAGCAGTTCGCAATTCCAGAAAGGGATTGATCCTTGTTGTGATCTTTATTGTTTTTATCAAAAAGATAGAACTGCATTTTTGTAATTTTGTTTATATCACTTAGGTATCGTTTGGTTGGTGGTAAAGAAAGGAATGGAAAGGAATAGAAAGCAGAATTAGGAATAGAATGGAATAGAATGGAATGTTGTAAAAAAAATTACGTTTGGTACACAATAGAATGGAATGGAATGAAAAGCTGACAAAATGACAGAAACATCCTTGAAATATAAAAATAATAATTTATTATTATTTAAATTTAAAATTTTATTTAAAAATGAGATAAATAAAAAAATAATTAGTAATATATAATTTTTATAAATATTATTGTTATTTAAAAATTTATTTAAAAATAATATAAATAAAAAAATTAAATAGTAATATAAAAAATTTATTAAAAATATTAATGATTTTAAAAAATAATTAAAATATTATTTATTTTATATTATTTATCAATAATAAATAAAATTTTTTAATTTATTTATTTTTTAAAAAATATTTATTTATTTAAAAAAAATATTTATTTATTATTTTGCATATAACAAGTCATTTTAACAAGTAATTTTTATAAATTTTTTTAATTAATTTATTTTAAAAAAATATTTTTATTGTTTACTTTAAAAAAAAAAAAAAGGTCATTTCTCATCTTTTTTGGTTGATTCCATCCAAGAGGCGCTCATTCCATCCAAGTTGGGTGGGAATGCTTTCTCCCTCCCATAAAGCAATCTCCATTCCATTCCATCATTGATTCTTGAAGCCAAACACTTTTTTGGATGGAATGGGAATGCTGATTCCCATTCCACCAATTTAATTCCAGCAACCAAACGGGACATTAGGATGCATACCAGTGTTTTTGGGTTATTTGTAACCAGTGTAACCATAAGGCTTGGCTAGTTTCCAACTAGGGTTGCATAAGGGTTGTAATGAACTAAAGCACATTTTTATAAACAACACATTTCGCTGCAATTTTGTTCAACATTCAATTGTATTTCCATATAGTTTTTCTTTCCTTAATAACGGAAGTTTGGAGGAAGAAAACCAAGGCCAACATTCGCCTAGAAGGGTAATAGAGGCTGGGAAAAGTTGAATATATGGGGCTAGCTCATATAGGGATATGTGGGTACCCCATTAGTCCAATAGTGGAGCTTTATGGACCATTCAGGGGTGAGGACTAATGCAGGAATGCATGCCTGAACCTCAGAATTGCAAAGAATGGAAGTCTGGGAAGGCTCCATTCAGGACTGAAATTGACACTTAGAACAATTGCTGCAGCAATTCCTAGAGCAAATATGAGTGCTGTAGTCCATGGCAACCCTGAGCAACCCTAGATCTCCTAATATCAACTCCTCTTTTTCTCCCTATTACTCCTTATCTTAGTTATAGTTGCAGTCAGTCAATCTACTTCTATTCCAGTCTTGTGAACCATCTTATCCTTGCTACAGCATTCGCACAGCAAAAGTCTCTATAATAGTTTTAGTTCACTCCTTGTAGGACGATACTCACTCATCACTTTATTACTTGGTCACGACACGTGCACTTGCGTTCTGACACTGTATTCATCCTTGCATGATACTACCAACAGTATGTATAGAAATGTTATAATTGTAACATCCCGTAATTTTTTTTTCAATAATAATGTTTTGTTATAAACAAATATATTTTTATTTTTTTTAAAAGGATTATGTTGTACTAAAAACAAGTATATTTTTAATTAAAATAATTATTGTTTTGCTTAAAATAATTATATTGGCCTTTAATGAATTTTTGTTGTATTCTTAGAAATATTCTTTCTTTTATTATGTATAAAGATATTTATTTTGTGATTTGTTTTATTGAGATTTTTATAACAAATATATATTTTTTTTAAAAGGATTATGTTGTACTAAAAGCAAGTATATTTTTAAATAAAATAATTATTGTTTTGCTTAAAATAATTATATTGGCCTTTAATGAATTTTTGTTGTATTTTTAGAAATATTCTTTCTTTTATTATGTATAAAGATATTTATTTTGTGATTTGTTTTATTGAGATTTTTATCAAGAAAAATCATGATTTAAGAGTTTAACTAAAGGTTTATGAGAATGTAAATTTTTAGAAATTTTTGGAATATTTTAGGATAGGCATTATTGTAAAAAAATAGTTAAAATCCAAACAAGTTAGTTGTTGAAAAGGGACAATCAAATGATTTATTTTGTTTTCCCAATGTTCTTACCAGTCAACTATCGGTATTATTAAGTAGACTAGCTATTTTGAAAAATTTTAATTTGGACTGGTTATTTTACAGTTGATTGATTACATTTATTTTGAAGCAATCAACTGCATTCTACCAGTTAGCTACGTATTCTTTGTTTTTCACAGATTTTTATGAGCTCAGAAATGTTTCTTTTCCATGTGATATTCTTCCACCGAATAACAATATCTTTGAATTAGATTTTGGCACATATATTCAAAATTTACGGCCACCAATTTTTGCCGAGATCGTAGTTAGATTTTGTTTACAGATTGTCAAGAATTACGGCCACTGATTTTAATGTCTCAATGGTTTGTTCAATTTTCTGACTTCCTATTTTGGCACCATGCTCTATTATGTATTCCGCATTTTCTGCTGCATCGTCCTTCATTAATGTTTGGCATTAAATGTAAGGTTCTCTTTTTCCTTATTACAAGGAGGTTTAATTTATTTTCTTTGAAATTTAGTTATTATGTCATCATAGTGGATATAGGTAAAAGTAATGAAAATTTTGAGAGGAACAGAAGGATGATGACCTTATGATGTTTTGATGAATGTAATCAAGAGAATGAACCATGTCTAAAAATAATGAAAGGCGATCAAGGTATTTGAATTAAGGGATTATACCATGCTAAGTTGAGTTTAGTATCTAGGATTTGAATTATGTTGAGATTGAAAATGTACGTGTGAATAATTGTTGAGAAATGAGAAATTATTTTTCCTTAATTGAATTTGCTCATATCAATAGTTATCAAGCCAATATACAAATGGCACCATTTGTTGTTTTATATAAAACATTATAGGTCTCCTAATGGGTGAGTGAGTTGAGTTAAGTTAGGTCCACAGCATATAAAATCGGTCCAATAGCTTACTGTTGGGCTTTGCCATCTGAATTGGATAATGTTCATCCAGTCTTTCACGTATCTATGCTACGAAAGTATCTACTAGACCCAACACATGTTATTCAGTGTTGGGAAATTCAGTTAGACAAAGAGTTGTTATATGAGGAAATATCAGTGACTATAGTAGATAGTCAAGGGAAGAAATTAAATTCAAAAGAAATGTCACGGTGAAAGTGATGTAGTAAAAGTACTTTTCAGGGGAGGGTACTTAGGAAAGAGAGAATAATATGCGCGCCAGATACCCACATATTTTTGAGTGAGAAGGGTAGTATCTATTTGCAAATATGGCGATGAAATTGATTAGAAAAAGAATATAAGCAACTCAATACAGGCCAAAAGTCTATAAGGACCATAAATATTAGAACACTAGAAATTATCAGTTGGTGACCACATATTTTTGAAGGAATCACCAAAGACAGAGCTAATGAGGTTTGGAAAGAAGTACATATTAGATTCTTCTTATGTTACCTAATTCCAAGAAATTCTATTGGACAAAAAATTGGCTTAACTATGGGTACAATTGATATTTATTGTTGATCGACAAGTGAAGAACTTATGGATGAAAAAAAATCCTTATGGTTAAGTTATATGGCAAAATCACTCACGTGAAGAGACATTTTAAAAAGTAAAGATGATATACAGAAAAGATATCCTCAATTATTTGAGTAATAAGGTTGGTAACTCCGAATTATGCCTTGAGTTCATTTCCTACATGTGGTAGGATGGGCTGAAATTCGGGGACCGAATTTCTTTAGGGGGGAAGAATGTAACATCCCGTAATTTTTGTTTTTCAATAATAATGTTTTGTTATAAACATATATATTTTTATTTTTAAAAAAAGGATTATGTTCTACTAAAAGCAAGTATATTTTTAATTAAAATAATTGTTGTTTTGCTTAAAATAATTAAATTGGCCTTTAATGAATTTTTGTTGTATTTTTAGAAATATTCTTTCTTTTATTATGTATAAAGATATTTATTTTGTGATTTTTTTTTATTGAGATTTTTATCAAGAAAAATCATGATTTAAGAGTTTAACTAAATGTTTATGAGAGTGTAAATTTTTAGAAATTTTTGGAATATTTTAGGATGAAAAACGGAATTTATATGAATTTATATAGAAGCAAATTCTATTATTTAATTATTAAATAATTATTATTATTATTTAAAAAATAAAATAAAAAGGGAAGGGGTAGACAACGGAAGGAACGACTGCTCAATTTCGGAGAAAAAAACAAGAGAGATGAATAGTAAGTGAATAGTGAGTGAATAGTAACTTTCAACTTTCTATTTAGATTTGGAGTGCCTATTAGCTTCTGATCTCAAAATTGAAGGTGCTATTGGATTCAGGACGAAGAATACTACAGTTTTGACCGATCTGATTTTCAAATCCACCGTTGAATTGCCGTAGATCTGAAGTGGAAAATTTTAGTAAAAGGTAAATTCTAAAACTCTTAGTTAGAGACCTTAAATTAGAAATCTGACATTGTAGATGAATTCAGAAGTTAGATAAACATTAGGATATGTATTTCTTTCGGTCATTTGGTAACTTTTTATGTGGTGGTGAATAGTGATTTTCGGCGTGAATAATGTCGATGAATAGTGTAGTGAATAGTGATTCTGTCTATGAACAGTGCCCTGAGCGTTGACCAAGATTCTGAGGTCATTTCCTAAGTTTTTAGACCCTCCGGACAAGTTTGGTCAAATTCAACTTGGAAAATTACAATTTAGGGCTGTCCAATCAGGAGCCCTACCTTGTGAGTAGATACTTCTTTCTATGACTTGCCCCGTGCTCTTCTTGAACTATAAATGTATTATTGTTTCTGTTTATAAATTATTTATACTATTATAAGTTTTTGAAATGTGTTAAAATATCTGTTATACTTACGAACTGGCATATACTTCAAGATCTGAATATCCTTTGATTTGAGAATATTTGAAATATGGGTCTCATATGAATGTACTTCTGAACTGTATTTTCTATGTGACATATTTTAAAACATAAGTACATCCATATGTTAACCTAAGAGGTCATAGGAGGAATTATTTGCTCACTGAGTTGTCAAACTCACTACACGATATTTTCACATTTTTTAGATAAGAATATTAAAGTCTGATTCGGCATATAGGTGATATATTCTCTGGGTGAGTCTACGTTGCTTCCAAGACTCACAGTCTTTGAATTATACTGTGTTTGTAATCTAGAGTGCTCTGAACACTACAGGTAGGATCCCCATTTTTGCTGTACTTTGATGTTTATAGACTTGGTCTGTATATTATGTATACATGAGAGAAATGACAAAGAATTGAATTGTGCATATTTATGGAGATTATCTTATTGCAGAAAAAAAAATGTTTATTTTACGTAACGTAAATTGGGGGCGTTACAAGTTGGTATGAGAGCATTAGGTTTCCCTATGGCTATCACAGCAAAGGATTCTTTAGTAGGACCTTTAGTATCGATATGAGCCGGACATATTTATACTTCAGGTGCTGTTGAGGGATTCTATAGGGTTTCAAATTTCTTTCTATTCCAAGTTGCTAAAGTTTATAGTATAAGATAGATTGAATATTGTGACATATTAAGAAGTATCTATGGATCACTTATAGCTTGAAAGTGGAAGAGATATGCGTCTTAAAGAATTTAAGGAATTGAGACAGATACCAAATATGATGGCTTCTGAATGTGACATCCGTTGTACCTGGTTGTCTAGATATGGTAGGTTGTGATGTGATATTGAGAATGGATTAGTTGGCATTATGTCACGTCATTTTGAAATGTCACTTTAAGGTGATTAAATTCAATATTCTTGGAGAATTTTTTTTTTCTTGATACAAGGATATCGTAGTGAGATACCCAGTAACCTAATCTCTACTTTAATATCCCATAGATGATTACAAAAAAGGTGCTAAAGAGATTTGACAGTGGTGAGAGATGTTGATATAAAGTATACCAGTGTAAATCAAGTTCCAATGGTTAGAGAATTTTCTAATGTATTTCTTGAGGAATTTTCAAGATTTGGTATTGATTTATTTCCTAGAACCTAACCAGTGTCTATATTTCTATATTTCTATATAGAATGGCACCTACTGAACTTAAAGAACTGAAACAGAAATAGTTACAAGACATGTTAGACAAGGGATTTAAAAGCCCTAGTACTTTTACTTGGAGTGCTCCAGTTCTATCGTTGAAAAAGAAAGATGGATCACTATGACTATGCATAGATGACTGACAGTTGAATAAAGTGACTTGATTTGATATCTGGATATCATCAAGTATGGATAAGAGAAAAGGATATTGCAAAAAAAAAAATTAGTTTCAGGATTCGACATAGACATTATGAGTGAATTTTTAGTTATGTCATTTGGATTGACAAATGCCCCAACTACATTCATAGATTTAATGAATAAGTAATTCAGACATCCCTGAATCAAGTTGTTATTATATTTATTGATATTTCAAGAGTTTAGAGGATCATAAGAAACAATTAAAGATAGTTTCACAAACTCTAAGGAAGTATGTTTGATAAGGATGGTATCCAATGTGGTAATGTAAGGAGGCAGTTGGGTGATGTACTCACATTCCCTAATCACTTACTGTGACTGGGGTCGGCGTATAACAAATGAGTTATATTTTCATTGCATTGACCAGATTGTCGAGTGAGGTAGTTGCATTAAAAGTAATGATTCTACCTTTAAATCATAATATTTTACTATAGCTTATACAGCTGAGCATAACAACATTTGTTTAATGATCATACCATGGTCCATATGGTTTTGGATATCTGAAAATCCTTTGATTTGAGAATATTTGAAATACGGGTCTCATATGAATGTACTTCTAAACTGTATTTTCTATGTGACATATTTTAAAACATAAGTACATCTATGTGCTGACCTAAGAGGTCATAGGAGGAATTATTTGTTCACTGAGTTGTCAAACTCACTACACGATATTTCCATATTTTTCAGATAAGAATATCAGAGTCTAATTCGGTAGATAGGTGATATATTATCTGGGTGAGTCTATGTTGCTTCCAAGACTCACGGTCTTTGAATTATACTGTGTTTGTAATCTAGAGTGCTCTGAACGCTACAGGTAGGATCCCCATTTTTGCTGTACTTTGATGTTTATAGACTTGGTCTGTATATTATGTATACATGAAAGAAATGACAAAGAATTGAATTGTGCATATTTATGGAGATTATCTTATTGCAGAAAAAAAATGTTTATTTTACGTAACGTAAATTGGGGGCGTTACAAGTTGGTATGAGAGCATTAGGTTTCCCTATGGCTATCAGAGCAAAGGATTCTTTCGTAGGACCTTTAGTATCTATATGAGCCGAACATATTTATACTTCAGGTGTTGTTGAGGGATTCTATAGGGTTTCAAATTTCTTTCTATTCCAAGTTGCTAAAGTTTATAGTATAAGATAGATTGAATATTGTGACATATTAAGAAGTATATATGGATCACTTATAGCTTGAAAGTGGAAGAGATATGCGTCTTAAAGAATTTAAGGAATTGAGACAGATACCAAATATGATGGCTTCTGAATGTGACATCCGTTGTACCTGGTTGTCTAGATATGGTAGATTGTGATGTGATATTGAGAATGGATTAGTTGGCATTATGTCACGTCATTTTGAAATGTCACTTTAAAGTGATTAAATTCAATATTCTTGGAGAATTTTTTTTTCTTGATACAAGGAGATCGTAGTGAGACACCCAGTAACCTAATCTCTGCTTTAATATCCCATAGATGATTACAAAAAAGGTGCTAAAGAGAATTGACAGTGGTGAGAGATGTTGATATAAAGTATACCAGTGTAAATCAAGTTCCAATGGTTAGAGAATTTTCTAATATATTTCTTGAGGAATTTTCAAGATTTGGTATTGATTTATTTCCTAGAACCTAACCAGTGTCTATATTTCTATATTTCTATATAGAATGGCACCTACTGAACTTAAAGAACTGAAACAGAAATAGTTACAAGACATGTTAGACAAGGGATTTAAAAGCCCTAGTACTTTTACTTGGAGTGCTCCAGTTCTATCGGTGAAAAAGAAAGATGGATTACTATGACTATGCATAGATGACTGACAGTTGAATAAAGTGACTTGATTTGATATCTGGATATCATCATGTAAGGATAAGAGAAAAGGATATTGCAAAAAAAAAATTACTTTCAGGATTCGACATAGACATTATGAGTGAATTTTTAGTTATGTCATTTGGATTGACAAATGCCCCAACTACATTCATAGATTTAATGAATAAGTAATTCAGACATCCCTGAATCAAGTTGTTATTATATTTATTGATATTCCAAGAGTTTAGAGGATCATAAGAAACATTTAAATGGAATAAGAAAAATGTTTATTTTACGTAACGTAAATTGGGGGCGTTACACTAATATTAATGGAATAGGTAAAGAAAGAAAATCTAAGAGGAAATATTAGAAATAAACATGCTAAAGAAAGGTAAAATTCTTAGGTAAGGAAGATTAATTTTTGTGAAGTAAGTAAATGTCTTAAAATTTCAAGAAGATTCGATTAGGGTAATTTTTCCTAATTTAAGAACAAAAGTTACTAAGTTTAGTATCTCCACCCATAAATTGAGCTTTCACCTATGGACACTACTTATAGAGCTTTTCCATTTCACATGAATTTCTAGCAAGGCCATTGGATAACCTAACAAGAAATAAAACATAGACTTGGATTAGGATATAGAAATTGGATAGATAGCCCAAATATTATGAAAATGTGTCTAAGCCCTCCAAGAAAGGTAGAATTTTATCCAAAGCAAAGGAAATGGGTAGGAATAAGCCCAAATCCAAGAGGAAAAATAAAATAAAATAAATCATGTGATAATATAATAAAGATTAGGTTACATGGCTTTAAGACAAAAGTTTAGCAAGTGGTTTGATAATACAAGCCTTTAGGACAAAACATCTATATCCTACACTCATAATTTTAGCAAGTGGTATGATAATACATGACATTAGGACAAATCATTCCTATCCCACACAAATAATTTCAACCAAATAATGGAGATTCATGCGCTAGAAATTTGCCACCTAAAAAGGCAAACCTTTCATAATTGATTAAGACAAAAGAAAAAGGAAATGAATCCCTAAATCAATGGGACCTTGTCCCTTATCTTAAGAACATATTATAATAATTTTTAAAATACAAATCTCCTTTTCCTATGCATATCTTGACTAAGGAAGAGGAAGACAAGAACATGAGTTGTTTGTTTTCCAAAAATTCAACCAAGTGTATCCTAATTGTGATAAGGTAGACCCATGATCATGAAAGGTGAATTATTTGGTGGTCTATTTAAGCAAAACCCAACCTTACCACATTAGAATTTTCGTCCAAGTGAGGGAGAGGAAAAATAGAAGCAAGGTAGAGTGAGGAAAGGAGAGGAAGAAAGAGGAAGGAGAAGTTTAGAGGACTAGGTGCTCCAGGTAAGTTTAACAATATTTCTTTTTGAAGAAAAGTTTTGAAACTTGTAATATTTATATTAGATTTTGATCTTAGAACTTTAATGATTGGTCATGGATGTTGCTATATCATGTTGCATATTATGTATGTTTGAAAAATTAGGTTGGTGTAGATAGTTCTGCATAGGTATGGGTATAGGTGGCAAACTTTTATACTTCTATTTTTAAAATTTTTGGAAGAATTGGTAAGGAATTAAAACAAATAGTTAACTAGAAAAATGTAGATGTATGTCTTATGGATTTTTACCCACTGGAATCACTCCATTTGGAGTCCATATGAGGTAGATATGGTCCAATTAGTAAGCAAAGGTCAAAAAATGGTTAATCGGGGAAGAATATGTTAGGATAGCTTCTGTATTTTAATTTTTGGGAACATTCTGTAGGGAATTAAAATAAATGGTTAACATAAGAATTATGGCGATATGTGTCACAGAGTTTAACCACTGAAATGATTTGATATCTGGATATCATCAAGTAAGGATAAGAGAAAAGGATATTGCAAAAAAAAAATTACTTTCAGGAGTCGACATAGACATTATGAGTGAATTTTTAGTTATGTCATTTTGATTGACAAATGCCCCAACTACATTCATAGATTTAATGAATAAGTAATTCAGACATCCCTGAATCAAGTTGTTATTATATTTATTGATATTCCAAGAGTTTAGAGGATCATAAGAAACATTTAAATGGAATAAGAAAAATGTTTATTTTACGTAACGTAAATTGGGGGCGTTACACTAATATTAATGGAATAGGTAAAGAAAGAAAATCTAAGAGGAAATATTAGAAATAAACATGCTAAAGAAAGGTAAAATTCTTAGGTAAGGAAGATTAATTTTTGTGAAGTAAGTAAATGTCTTAAAATTTCAAGAAGATTCGATTAGGGTAATTTTTCCTAATTTAAGAACAAAAGTTACTAAGTTTAGTATCTCCACCCATAAATTGAGCTTTCACCTATGGACACTACTTATAGAGCTTTTCCATTTCACATGAATTTCTAGCAAGGCCATTGGATAACCTAAACAAGAAATAAAACATAGACTTGGATTAGGATATAAAAATTGGATAGATAGCTCAAATATTATGAAAATGTGTCTAAGCCCTCCAAGAAAGGTAGAATTTTATCCAAAGCAAACGAAATGGGTAAGAATAAGCCCAAATCCAAGAGGAAAAATAAAATAAAATAAATCATGTGATAATATAATAAAGATTAGGTTACATGGCTTTAACACAAAAATTTAGCAAGTGGTATGATAATACAAACCTTTAGGACAAAACATCTATATCCTACACTCATAATTTTAGCAAGTGGTATGATAATACATGACATTAGGACAAATCATTCCTATCCCACACAAATAATTTCAACCAAATAATGGAGATTCATGGGCCAGAAATTTGCCACCTAAAAAGGCAAACCTTTCATAATTGATTAAGGCAAAAGAAAAAGGAAATGAATCCCTAAATCAATGGGACCTTGTCCCTTATCTTAAGAACATATTATAATAATTTTTAAAATACAAATCTCCTTTTCCTATGCATATCTTGACTAAGGAAGAGGAAGACAAGAACATGAGTTGTTTGTTTTCCAAAAATTCAACCAAGTGTATCCTAATTGTGATAAGGTAGACCCATGATCATGAAAGGTGAATTATTTGGTGGTCTATTTAAGCAAAACCCAACCTTACCACATTAGAATTTTCGTCCAAGTGAGGGAGAGGAAAAATAGAAGCAAGGTAGAGTGAGGAAGGGAGAGGAAGAAAGGAAGAAAAAGGAAGGAGAAGTTTAGAGGACTAAGTGCTCCAGGTAAGTTTAACAATATTTCTTTTTGAAGAAAAGTTTTGAAACTTGTAATATTTATATTAGATTTTGATCTTAGAACTTTAATGATTGGTCATGGATGTTGCTATATCATGTTGCATATTATGTATGTTTGAAAAATTAGGTTGGTGTAGATAGTTCTGCATAGGTATGGCTATGGGTGGCAAACTTTTATACTTCTGTTTTTAAAATTTTTGGAAGAATTGGTAAGGAATTAAAACAAATAGTTAACTAGAAAAATGTAGATGTATGTCTTATGGATTTTTACCCACTGGAATCACTCCATTTGGAGTCCATATGAGGTAGATATGGTCCAATTAGTAAGCAAAGGTCAGAAAATGGTTAATCAGGGAAGAATATGTTAGGATAGCTTTTGTATTTTAATTTTTGGGAACATTCTGTAGGGAATTAAAATAAATGGTTAACATAAGAATTATAGCGATATGTGTCACAGAGTTTAACCACTGAAATCACTCACTTTGGAGTCCATATGAGGTATATATAGTCCAATTTGTAAGCCAAGGTCAGAAAATGGTTAATCTGGGAAAAATATTTTAGGATAGCTTCTGTGTTTTAATTTTTGGGAACATTCTATATGGAATTAAAATAAATGGTTAACATAATAATTATAGCTATTTGTGTCCCGCATTTGTAGCCACTAGAATTACTTAATTTGGAATTATTATGAGGGAGATATGGATAGATTGGTAGGTAAAGGTCAGAACCTACTCGAGAAGAAAAAATATGTTCTTTGAGGGAGTAATATCACCATGATTTCTTAATATTGTGTTCAACTTTTCATCATATGAGTTTTAGATAATTGTGTTTTCTTTAAATTGATATGTAGATCACCTAAATCGGAGTTAAATTGAGATAGTTATGCTCTGATTAGTAAGAGAAGGTTACGTAGGATGAAAACTTGCATAAAGAAAAATAAAGAAATAAAATTAATATTAAAAAAAAGAATCTTATAAATGAAAAATAAATTACTAGTATATGACATAGCCATTGCCGTTGTATGAACTTTTTACCATCTTAAGTGTGAAATTTTGACATGGAAATATTTTATAAAGTGATATTTGAAATGGTTATGTTCATGGCATGATTACCAATGATTTTTGGTAATAGTTATATTTTGATTGAAAGCATATTTTTAGCTATCATTGTGAAAAGAAAAGAAATGAGCATGGTCACATGGCAATCCGTGTGGTACACCAGTAGGGGACGCCCTACCAACGGTTATGATCATGTTAATGAGAAAAGAAAAAGAAAGCGTGTCATGTCGGACGGAGTGAGAAAAGCCCGTACCGGAGAGTAGATAATACACACCCTGACCGGGGTAGCTTGATATGAGAATAAATTGGTAGTCATCATATGATATTCTGAAAATAGTTTGTCCTATCATACATGTCATTATTGTACGATTTTCATGTGCATAGATATAGTGTATTCTTGTGACCAAAGATATTTGTTGTAGTTTATACAACTGAATATGACGTGATGAGCTATATTGATGATGATTTATTGTTGAACTTACTGGGATTTAATTCTCTCTATATTTCCATATCATGTCCAAAAAATTAGTTATGCAGATTTTTTTATAGCTCTGGTTTTTAGTGCACGTTGGATTGAGTACTTTATGTTGGGCAGATCCCAGAAGCAAATAACATGTTTGTGGTCGAGTTGGCTTAGATCCCGGTGAAGGTCCAACCACCCGCACCTGTATCTCCAGAATTGGTCAACCAGAATAAATAAGATATAGATTTTTATGTGTTCTATATGTTGAACGTATGTTTTGATTAATGACATGTATGTAAACTCTGTATTATAAAAAATAAATAAATGTTATTTTAAGTTGTAATGAGGTAATAACTTCATGGTATTTAAAAAAAATTGATACTTAAATGGAGTTGTTACATAATTGGTATCAGAGCAGGTTGATCCTAGATGGCCAGTGGGTGGATGGTTATCTAAATCGATCTTATAGTGTCTTGAGTATGTTTGTGGTTGTGTTGTGTAGGGATCAGTGAATTCATATAGGTAAGAGATTACTAGTCTTTCCTACCTACAAGCCGAGGTGGTGTTATGACTGCTGTTAAATATTTTTGAACTAACTATTGTGCTTGATCAGTTCAATAGCAGCATAACCTGGCCACGGCAATTCGAGACCAAGTCATGACCACTAATCAAATTCTACAATACCTCCACTATAACATCCCTAATTTCGTTTCTTTTATTGATAAAAGTACATAAATATTTAATTAAGGAAATATAATCCTTAGACATTCTTCACCTTATGTATATGCATAGAAAATGTTTCTAAAATTAAAAGAACAAATAAAGAGGTAAAACCTAATAGGAAAAACAATTAGAAATAACATACTAAAGAGATGCAAAATTCTTGGAAAAGGAAGATAAATTTTTAGAAACAAGTAAAGGTCATAAAATTTCAAGAACATTGGATTAGGGTAATTTTTCTTAATTCAAGAACTAGAGTTACTAAGTTTAAAATCTTTACCCATACATTGGGTTTTTACCTATGGACACTTCATATAGAGTTTTTCCAATTCACATAAGTTTCTAGCAAGCCCATTGGATAACCTAAGCAAGAAATAAAACATAGACTTGGACTAGGATATAGTAATTGGACCAATAGCCCAAAAATTATGAAAATGTGACCAAGCCCACCAAGAAAGGTACAATTTTATCCAAAGCAAAGAAAATGGGTAGGAATAAGCCCATAATGGGTAGGAATAAGCCCAAATCCAAGAGGAAAAATAAAATAAAATAAATTAGGAGATGATATAATAATGTAATAAAGATTAGACTACATGGCATTAAGACAAAAATTTAGCAAGTGGTGTGATTCTACATTCATAATTTTGGCAAGTGGCATGATAATACAAGGCTTTAGGACAAAAACATCTATATCCTACACTCATAATTTTAGCAAGTGGTATGATAATACATGGTATTAGGAAAAAACATTCCTATCCCACACAAATAATATTAACCAAATAATGGAGATTCAAGGGCTAGAAATTTGCCACCTAAAAAGGCAAACCTATCGTACTTGTTTAAGACAAAAGAAAATGGAAATGAATCCTTAAATCAATGGGACCTTCTCCCATATCTTAAGAACATATTATCATAATTTTCAAAATACAAATCTCCTTTTCCTATGCATATCTTGACTAAGGAAGAGGAAGACAAGAACATAAGTTGTTTGTTTTCCAAAAATTCAACCAAGTGTAATCTAATTGTGATAAGGTAGACCCATGATCACGAAAGATGAATTATTTGGTGGTCTATATAAGAAAACCCACCCTTACAACATTATAATTTCGTCCAAGTGAGGGAGAGGAAAAATAGAAGCAAGGTAGAGTGAGGAAAGGAGAGGAAGAAAGGAAGAAAGAGGAAGGAGAAGTCTAGGGGACTAAGTGCTCCAGGTAAGTTTAACAATATTTCTTTTTGAAGAAAACTTTTGAAACTTATAATATTTATATCAGATTTTGATCTTAGAACTTTGATGATTGGTCATGGATGTTGCTATATCATGTTACATATTGATCTTGCATGTGATGTATGTTTGAATACTTAGATTGGTATAGACAGTTCTGCATAGGTATGGCTATGGGTGGCAAACTTTTTAGCTTTTATGTTTTAATTTTTGGGAATTATTTATAGTGAATTAAAATTAATGGTTAAGATAATAATTAAAGATATATGTGTCACGGATTTTTAACCACTGGAATCATTCAATTTGGAGTCCATATGAGGTAGATATGGTCCGATTATTAAGCAAAGGTCAGAAAATGGTTCATCAGGGAAGAATATGTTAGGATAGCTTCTGTGTTTTAATTTCTGGGAATTATCTGTAGGGAATTAAAATAAATGGCTAACTTAAGAATTAATGATATATGTGTCACGGATTTGTAACCACTGGAGTCATTCAATTTGGAGTCCATATGAGGTAGATATGGCCCAATTAGTAGTCAAAGGTCAGAAAATGGTTCATCAGAAAATCTAAAGAAGAATTGAAGAACTTGGATGAAGAATTGGATCCTTCCTCTGCTTGCTTGCCTCTCTTTTTATAGATTAACTCCTCCTTATCGAAGTAGGAATGTCTTTAGGTCAAATCCCCGTCCATCCAGCTTCAATTTCAGTGAAAAAGACCTAAAATCGCGAAATCAGCAAGTGTGTACGACGTCGGGCGCCGCGGCGCTTAGGAGTCAAAGCCACGGGGCACCATGGCACCCTATTTCAGTGCCACGGCATTCTCTGGTTCCTGGCGATGGGTGCCGCGGTGCTCCAAACAGCTATGAAGGGCCGCCGCGGCACCCAGAAAACTCTGGATTTTGCCAAAGTGTCGAACACGAAAATTATTGCTCTATGTTTCTTCTTTCCATAGCTGCTAGAATCACGTCAACCGGAGCTCAAAATGAGCGAGATATGCCTCCATTAGTAATGAATAGTCAAAAATCAACATTTTTCACGATTTTCTCTCTATTTTTATCTTCTTTTCTTCTTTATTATTCCTAAAACATAAAACAAAAAAATTAATTAAATCCTATCTATTCACTATTTAAATAAAATAAAAAGTAATATAAAATATGCTAAATACATGCTTAATTTATAGCATGTCAGAAATCCCAATAGCGAACGAATTTCCTGAAGTATTTCCATCAGATATGCCAGGCTTACCTCCCAAGAGAGAGATAGAGTTCTTTATTGATCTCCTACCTGGGACAGGGCCTATCTCTATTGCACCATATAGAATGGCCTCAAAGGAACTACAGGAACTTAAGAAACAGTTGGAGGAACTATTAGATAAGCAATTCATTAGACCGAGTGTATCACCTTGTGGAGCTCTTGTATTATTTGTTAAGAAGAAAGATGAGAGCTTGAGACTGTGCATAGACTACAGACAGTTGAATAAAGTGACTATTAAAAACAAGTATTCTCTCCCTAGGATAGATGACTTATTGGATCAATTAAAGGGAGCCTTCATCTTTTCTAAAATTGACTTGAGGTCGGGATACCATCTGATTAGGATCAAGGAGGAGGACGTACCAAAAACTGCCTTCAAGACTAGGTATGGGCACTATGAGTTTCTCGTAATGCCCTTTGGGTTGACGAATGCACCTACAATTTTCATGGATTACATGAATCACATTTTTCGACCCTGCCTAGATCAATTTGTTGTAGTATTCATTGATAACATCTTGATATATTCGAAGAGTGAGAAAAAACATGAACAACATCTCTAAATCGTGCTGCAAGTGCTGAAAGAGAAAAATTTATATGCCAAATTGGAGAAGTGTGAATATTGGCTGTCAGAGGTGAAGTTTCTCGGACATGTCATCTCTAATAGAGGGGTAGCCGTAGATCCTAGCAAGACGGAAGCAGTGATTCAGTGGGAGAGACCAAAGATGGTTACGGAGGTTAAAAGTTTCCTGGGTTTGGCAGGATACTACAGGAGGTTTATACAAAAATTCTCTTGTATAGCCTTGCCATTAACTAAATTGACCAAGAAGGGAAGTCCTTTCAAATGGACTGATCAATGTGAAGCTAGTTTCCAGGAGCTTAAGACAAGACTAACCACTCCTCTAGTTTTAATTATTCCAGACCCTATAGGATATTTTAAAGTGTATGGTGACGCTTCAAAGAAAGGGATATGATGTGTGTTAATGCAAGATAAGAGAGTAGTTGCTTACGCCTTTAGGCAACTGAGACCCCACGAAGGAAACTATCCAACCCATGATCTTGAATTGGCAGCAGTGGTGTTTGCCTTAAAGATTTGGCGACACTATTTATACGGGGCAACCTTTGAAGTATATTATGATCATAAGAGTCTTAAATATCTCTTTGATCAAAAAGAGTTAAATATGAGGCAACGAAGATGGGTAGAATTCCTCAATGACTACAAATTTGAGATAAAGTATCATCCAGGAAATGCGAATGTTGTAGCAGATATCTTGTGTCAAAAATCTCTACACATGGGTCAGATGATGGTGTATGAGATGCAGATGCTAGAGGAGTTTCGAAATTTGAAGCTAGCCACTACTTTTACTCCAAAGAAGCTAGTCATTAATGGTTTAAGTATAGGATCTGATCGTAGAGCCCAAATCAAAGAGGCTCTAGCTCATGATTGTAACATCCTTAATTTCGTTTCTTTTATTGATAAAGGTACATAAATAATTTAATTAAGGAAATAAAATTTATTAGACAATATTTTAGATATCTAAGGAAATATAGTCCTTAGAAATTCTTCACCTTATGTATATGCATAGAAAATGTTTCTAACATTAAGAGAACAAATAAAGAAGGAAAATCTAATAGGAAAGAAATTAGAACTAACATACTAAAGAGATGCAAAATTCTTGGATAAGGAAGATAAATTTTTAGAAACAAGTAAAGGTCTTAAAATTTCAAGAACATTGAATTAGGGAAATTTTTCCTAATTCAAGAACTATAGTTACTAAGTTTAAAATCTTTACCCATACATTGGACTTTTACCTATGGACACTTCATATAGAGTTTTTCCACTTCACATAAGTTTTTAACAAGCCCATTGGATAACCTAAACAAGAAATAAAACATAGACTTGGACTAGGATATAGTAATTACACCAATAGCCCAAAAATTATGAAAATGTGACCAAGCCCAACAAGAAAGGAAGAATTTTATGCAAAACAAAGAAAATGGGTAGGACAAGCCCATAATGGGTAGGAATAAGCCCAAATCCAAGAGGAAAAATAAAATAAAATAAATTAGATGATGATATAATAATAAGAATAAAGATTAGGTTACATGGCATTAAGACAAAAATTTAGCAAGTGGTGTGATTCTACATTCATCATTTAGGCAAGTGGCATGATAATACAAGGCTTCAGGACAAAAACATCTATATCCTACACTCAAAATTTTAGCAAGTGGTATGATAATACATGGTATTAGGACAAAACATTCATAGCCCACACAAATAATATCAACCAAATTAATGGAGATTCAAGGGCTAGAAATTTGCCACCTAAAAAGGCAAACCTATCATACTTGTTTAAGACAAAAGAAAATGGAAATGAATCCCTAAATCAAAGGTACCTTGTCCCTTATCTTAAGAACATATCATCGTAATTTTCAAAATACAAATCTCCTTTTCCTATGCATATCTTGACTAAGGAAGAGGAAGACAAGAACATAAGTTGTTTGTTTTCCAAAAATTCAACAAAGTGTATCTTAATTGTGATAAGGTAGACCCATGATCATGAAAGGTGAATTATTTGATGGTCTATATAAGAAAACCCACCCTTACAACATTAGAATTTCGTCCAAGTGAGGGAGAAGAAAAATAGAAGCAAGGTAGACTGAGGAAAGGAGAGGAAGAAAGGAAGAAAGAGGAAGGAGTCTAGGGGACTAAGTGCTCCAGGTAAGTTTAACAATATTTCTTTTTGCAGAAAACTTTTGAAACTTATAAATGAAAAATAAATGACTAGTATATGACATAGCCATTGCCGTTGTATGAACTTCTTACCGTCTTAAGTGTGAAATTTTGATATGGAAATATTTTATAAAGTGATATTTGAAATGGTTATGTTCATGGCATGATTACCAATGATTTTTGGTAATAGTTCTATGTTGATTGAAAGCATATTTTTGGTTATCATTATGAAAAGAAAAGAAATGAGGACGGTCACATGGCAATCCATGTGGTACACCAGTAGGGGACGCCCTACCAATGGTTATGATCATGTTAATGAGAAAAGAAAGAGAAAGTGGGCCATGTCGGACGGAGCGAGAAAGGCCCGTACCGGAGAGTAGATAATACACACCCTGACTGGGGTAGCTTCATATGAGAATAAATTGGTAGTCATCATATGATATTCTAAAAATAATTAATCATGTCATTATTGTACGATTTTCATGTGCATAGATATAGTGCATTCTTGTGACCAAAGATATTTACTGTAGTTTATACAGCTGAACATGACGTGATGAGCTATATTGATGATGATTTATTGTTGAACTTACTGTGATTTAATTCTCACTATATTTCCATTTCATGTTCAAAAAATTTGCTATGCAAATTTTTCTATGGCTCTGGTTTTTAGTGCACGTTGGATTGAGTAGTTTATGTTGAGCAGATCCCAGAAGCAAATAAAATGTTTGTGGTTGAGTTGGCTTAGATCCCGGTGAAGGTGCAAGCACCCGCACCTGTATCTCAAAAATTGGTCAACTAGAATAAATAAGATATAGATTTTTATGTGTCTATATATTGTACATTTGTTTTGATTAATGACATGTATGTAAACTCTATATTGTAAAAATTAAATAAATGTTATTTTGAGTTAAGTTGTAATGAGGTAATAACTTCATGGTATTTAAAAAAAATTGATAGTTAAATGGAGTTGTTACAGCAAGTCCCCGACCCTTCCAACATAACCTTTCCATAGTTTAGTATACTAAGTGCGTACATATGCATGGTAACCGGCTATGCTATATAGGATCAGATGTTTGCTTCAATTGCAGATAGAAGGGTCATTTTGCAAGGAACTGCCCACAAAATTTAGGGAAGTAGCCGAAATAGAAGCCTCAAGTGAAAGGAAGGGTTTTCTCCCTAAACGGCCAAGAGGCAACTCAATCCCCTGAAATGATCCAAGGTACATTCTATATCTATGAATTTCCTCTTATGGTGTTGTCTGACTTTCGTGCTAGTCATTCATTTATATCGGAAGAATGTATTAGGGAGCTTCAATATCCTATTTCTGAATCCCCCTATGAGCTATCTGTAGTAACTCCCATGGGGGAAAGGGTTTTAACTTCCTCTATATGTAAAGACTGTCAGGTCACTATTTAGGAAAAACATTTTCTGTGGACCTCGTCTGTGTACCTTTAAAAGGTATTGATGTCATTCTAGGGTTAGACTGGATGTCTAGAAATCGGGTCTTGATGAATTGTTGCAACAAGACCATTGAATTTCTACCTCCTACTTCAGAAGAAGGGATGCAGTTATTGATGCTTAATGCCAATCAAGTCAATAGGGAGTTAAAGAATTGAGTACTTGGATACATTCTCTAGCACTTATCAAATCTAGAAGTTAAATCAAAGCTTGATGAAATCCTAATAGCAAATGAGTTTCCAGAAGTATTTCCATATGATATTCCAGGCTTACCTCCCAAGAGAGAGATAGAGTTTTCTATTGATCTCTTACTTGGGACAGGTCCTATCTCTATTCCACCTTATAGAATGGCCTCAAAAGAACTATAAGAAGTCAAGAAACTGTTTGAGGAACTGTTAGACAAGCAATTCGTTAGACCAAGTGTATCGCCTTATGGAGCTCTTGTGTTATTTGTTAAAAAGAAAGACAGGAGCTTGAGATTATGCATAGACTACAGACAACTGAATAAACTGACTATCAAATATAAATACCCTCTCCCTAGGATAGATGACTTATTGGATCAACTGAAGGGAGCCTCTATCTTTTCTAAAATTGACTTGAGATCGGGATACCATCAAATTAGGATCAAGGAGGAGGATGTACCTAAAACAGACTTCAGGACTAGGTATCGGCACTATGAGTTTCTCGTAATGGCCTTCGGATTGACAAAAGTACCTGTAATTTTCATAGATTACATGAATCGCATTTTTTGACCCTACCAAGATCAATTTGTGGTAGTATTCATTGATGACATCTTGATATATTCTAAGAGTGAGAAAGAACATGAACAACATCTCTGAATTGTGCTACAAGTGTTGAAAGAGAAAAAATTGTATGCCAAATTGGAGAAGTGTGAATTTTGGCTATCAAAGGTAAAATTTCTCGGACATGTCATTTCTAATAAAGGGTTAGCTGTAGACCCTAGCAAGATGAAAGCAGTGATTCAGTGGGAAAGACCAAAGACGATTCTGGAAGTGAGAAGTTTCTTGGGATTGGTACGATACTGTAGGAGGTTTATACAAAACTTCTCTTGTATAGCCTTGCCATTGACTAAATTGACCAGGAAGGGAAGTCCTTTCAAATAGACTGATCAATTTGAAGCTAGTTTCCAGGAGCTTAAAATAAAATTTACCACTCCTATTTTAATTATTCTAGACCCCACAGGACATTTTAAAGTGTAAAGTGATGCTTCAAAGAAAGGACTAGGGTGTGTGATAATGCAAGATAAGAAAGTAGTTGTTTATGCCTCTAGACAACTAAGAACCCATGAAGGAAACTATCCAACCCATGACATTGAATTGGCAACAGTGGTGTTTGCCTTAAAGATTTGGCGACATTATTTTTATGGTGCAACATTTGAAGTATATTGTGATCATAAGAGTCTTGAATACCTTTTTGATCAGAACGAGTTAAATATGAGACAACAAAGATGGATAGAGTTTCTCAATGAGTACAAGTTTCAGATAAAGTATCATCTAGGAAAGAAAAATGTTGTAGCTGATGCCTTGAGTCGAAAATATCTACACATGGGTCAGATGATGGTGTATGAGATGCAGATGCAAGAGGAGTTTCAAAATTTGAAGCTGGCCACTACTCTTATTCCAAAGAAGCTAGTCATTAATGGTTTAAGTATAGGGTGTGACCTTAGCACCCAGATCAAAGAGGCTCAAGCTCACGAATAATACTTACAGGATTATAAAGACCAAGGTAATTTTTTTGTCATGGAAGATGGAGCAATCATGTCTCAGGGAAGGATTTGTGTCCCTTAAGAATGAGAGTTGAGGACTAAGATCCTACAGGAAGCGCATCAGAGTAAATACACAGTCCATCATGGATGCAATAAAATGTACCAGGATTGAAAGAGGATGTATTGGTCGCCAGGGATGAAAAAGGGCATTGCTGAGTTTGTGGCAAAATGTCTCATTTGTCAAAAGTTGAAGGTAGAGCATCAAAAGTCGGCAGGATTTTTACAACCTCTTGAGATCCCTAAATGGAAATGGGACAGTATTTCGATGGACTTTGTCGTGGGTTTACCCAAGATTTCTGTTGGATATGACTTTATTTGGGTAATAGTTGACAGATTAACCAAATCTGCTTACTTTTTACATATAAAAAATAACTATTCACTGGATAAATTAGCCCAATTGTACGTCCAAGAAATAGTTAGACTGCATGAAATTCCCTTAAATATCATTTTTGATAGAGATTTGAGGTTCATATCGAGGTTTTGGAAGGTGTTGCAGGAAGATTTTGGTACTCAGTTACAGTTCAGTACTGCCTACCATCCTCAGACTGACGGGGCAGACAAAACAGACCATTCAAACCCTAGAAGATATGTTAAGGGATAAATACCTACCTTTAGTAGAGTTTGCTTATAATAATAGCTATCACTCTAGTATTAAGATGGCCCCCTATGAAGCTATATACGGTAGAAAGTGCCGATCTCCACTATGTTGGTTTGAGGTAGGAGAAAGAACTTGTTGGGTCCTGATATAGTTCAACTAACCACAGAACAAATAAAGATTAGACAAGACAAAATGCTCATATCTTAGAGTCAGCAAAAGAGTTACTTTGATAAGAGACATAGACCTCTGGAGTTTAAGGTAGGGGACCATGTATTTCTAAAACTTTCCCCCATTACTGGAGTTGGTAGGTCTCTCAAGACCAAAAAGTTAAATCCGCGATTTTTGGGACCTTACCAAATTCTGAAGAAAGTAGGAACATCAGCATATCAAGTTGCTTTCCCACCTAATTTGTCCAACTTGCATAATGTTTTCCATGTATCACAGCTCCTGAAGTATCTTCCAGACTCCTCACATGTGATACGAGATGAACTAATCCAAATAAAGGAGAACATGACATACCAGCTAAAACCAACATCTATATTGGACACTGACGTGAAGCAATTGCAGAACAAAACTATTCCCATGGTTAAGGTGTTATGGAAACGTTTGACTCCGAAAGAAGCAACTTGGGAGCTAGAAGAAGTCATGAAAAAGAAATATCTGAAATTGTTCTTATTAGGTAATTTCTAAAATTTTGAGGACAAAATTTCTTTTAGGGGAAGAGAAATATAACATCCCTAATTTCGTTTCATGTACTAATAAAAGTACAAAAGTATTCAAAGTAACATCCCTAATTTCATTTCATTTATTGAAAAAGGTACATAAATATTTAATTAAGTAAATAAAATTTATTAGACAATTTTTATATATCTAAAGAAATATAATCCTTAGAAATTTTTCACCTTACGTGTATGCATAGAAATGTTATAACATTGATGGAATAGGTAAAGACAGAAAACCTAAGAGAAAATTATTAGAAATAAATATACTAAAGAAAAGTGAAATTCTTGGTTAAGGAAGATAATTTTTTGTAAAGTAAGTAAAGGTATTTAAATTTCAAGAACATTGGATTAGGGTAATTTTTCCTAATTTAAGAGTTAAAGTTACTAAGTTCAATATCTCCACCCATAAATTGGGCTTTCACCTATGGACATTACATATAGAGTTTTTCTACTTCACATGGCTTTTTAGCAAGCCAATAGGATAGCCCAAGAAAGAACTAAAACATAGACTTGGACTAAGATCTAGAAATTGGACCAGTAGCCCAAAAATCATGAAAATGTGACTAAGTCCATTATGAAAGATAGAATTTTAACTAAAGTAAAGAAAATGGGCAAGAATGAGCCCAAACCCAAGAGGAAAAATAAAAATAAAAATAAAAATAAAATAATGTGATAAAATAATGGTGTAATCAAGATTCGGTGACATGGCATTAAGACAAAAATTTAGCAAGTGGTGTGATATCCTATATTCATAATTTTAGCAAGTGATATTATAATACATGGAATTAGGACAAAACATCTATATCCTACACTCATAAGTTTAGGAAGTAGGTAATAATACATAGCATTATGACAAAACATCTTTATCCTACACAAATAATTTTAGCTAAGCAAGGAAGATGCAAGGGTTGGAAATTTGCCACCTAAAAAGGTAAACCTATCATAATTGATTAAGACAAAAGAAAAAGGAAATGAATCCCTAAATCAAAGGGACCTTGTCCATTATCTTAAGAACATATTATCATAATTTTCAAAATACAAATCTCCTTTTCCTATGCATATCTTGACTAAGGAAGAGGAAGACAAGAACATGAGTTGTTTGTTTTCCAAAAATTCAACCAAGTGCATCCTAATTGTGATAAGGTAGACCCATGATTATGAAAGGTGAATTATTTGATAGTCTATATAAGCAAAACCAAACCTTATAACATTATAATTTCGTCCAAGTGAGGGAGAGGAAAAATAGAAGCAAGGTAGAGTGAGGAAAGGAGAGGAAGAAAGGAAGAAAGAGGAAGGAAAAGTCTAGAGGACTAAGTACTCAAGGTAAGTTTAACAATATTTCTTTTTGAAGAAAAGTTTTGAAACTTGTAATATTTATATGAGATTTTGATCTTATAACTTTAATGATTGGTCATGGATGTTGCTATATCATGTTACATATTATGTTTGTTTGAATACATAGGCTGGTGTAGATAGTTTTGCATAGATATGGCTATGGGTGGCAAAATTTTAAGCATCTATTTTTTAAAATTCTAGGAAGAATCGATAAGGAATTTAAAGAAATGGTTAACATGAAAAATGTAGATCCATGTCTCACGGATATTTAACCACTAGAATCACTCAATTTCTAGTTCATATGAGGTAGATATATTCCGATTAGTAAGAAGTGGTAAGAAAATGGTTAATCAAGGAAGAATATGTTAGGATAGCCTATGTGTTGTAATTTTCGAGAACCGTCTGTAGCGAATTAAAATAAATGTTCAACATACGAATTATTGCTACATGTGTCACAGATTGTTAACCATTGGAGTCACTCAATTTGGAGTCCATATGTGGCAGATATAGTTCGATTAGTAAGTAGTGATCATAAATTGGTTAATCAGGGAAGAATATTTTAGATTACCTTCTGTGTTTTAATTTCTGGGAACATTTTGTAGGGAATTAAAATCAATGACTAACATAGCAATTATAGATATATGTGTGATGGATTTTTAGCCACTAGAATCACTTAAATTGGAATTCTCATGAGGGAGATAGGGACATGTTTGCATGTAGAGGTCCGAACTTACTTGAAAAGAAATAACCTATAATTGGAGGGAGTAATATCACCATGATATCTTAATATTTCACTAAATTGTTCAACATAACGGCTTTAGATAATTGTTTCATCTTTAAATTGACACCAAGATCACCTACATTGGAGTTAAATTGAGGGAGTTATGATATAATTGGTAAGAAAATGTCAGATAGGATGAAAACCTGCATCAAGAAAATAAATAAGTAAAATTAATATTTTAAAAAGAAGAAGAATCTTATAAATGAAAATAACAAATGACTAGTATATGCTATAGCCATTACTATTGTATGAACTTCTTACCATCTTAAGTGTAAAATTGTGACATGGAAATATTTTATAAAGTGATATTTGAAATGGTTATGTTCATGGCATGATTACCAATGATTTTTGGTAATGATTATATTTTGATGAACATACTTATTATTGAAAGCATATTTTTTACTATTATTGTGAAAAGAAAAGAAATGAATACGGTCACATGGCAATCCATGTGGTGCACCAGTAGGGGATGCCATACCAACGGTTATGATCATGTTAATGAGAAAAGAAAGAGAAAGTGGGCCATGTCGGACCGAGAGAGAAAAGCCCGTACTGGAGAGTAGAAAATACTCACCCTGACCGGGGTAACTTGTTTTGAGAATAAATTGATAGTCATCATATGATAGTTAATCCTATCATACATTTCATTACTGTATGATTTTCATGGGCATAGATAAAGTGCATTCATGTGACCAAAGATATTTGCATGTGCATAGATAAACTTGCAACACTACTATAAGATAATGTTCATGTTCTTTCTCATTCTTAGAGTACACTAGGATGTCATCCATAAATACTCCAAATTAATCTAGGTTAGGTAAAAAAATATGATTCATATAACCCATGAAAATTGATGGTACATTTGTTAACTCAAAAAGGCATTACGAGAAACTCATAGTGCCCATACATAGTCTTGAAATATGTCTTAGGTATATTTTCCTCCCCAATTCTAGTTTAGTGATACCCTAACCTTAAGTCTATTTTGGAAAGGATGGAGGTTCCCTTCAACTGATCCAATAAATAATCTATTTTGGAGAAAGGGTATTTGTTCTTAACAATCATCTTGTTCAGCTTCATCATTAAGTAAGTATGTAACAAAAATAACCCTCTAGTCATTAGTGCTACTCATTATTTCAAAGATTTTCTCCAATTTCCTTATCCATCTTTCAGTTAGAATTGGTTTATAGCTGCTTTAAAAAAAAGGTAGCCATGTCCTCATGAATTCATACAACCTAATATCATTCCCAGCCATTATGATTGTCATACTAGCCTTACTGTTTTGGTTATGATTGTTTTAGAGGTGTTGCAAGATCTTATTAGTGGCCAACAGTTAGTCTTAAATTATTATAATTAGGCCATGTAGGTTTTCCTCAGTGTAATTCACTAGAGTCTTCCGCTGTGTTTCCATATCCTACTATGTCAAAATTATGTTACTCGTGAGTTGATCAGGCTCAATAGTTATTTCAAAAGATTTGACAATGGCCATAAAACCAACTCGAAATGTAGGTAGGAAACACTAGTAATTTCTTACCTATATGTAAGTATTGATCCCCTCCATATAGCACAACCACATACATATTTAAGACACTCTAAGAATGATTTAGATAACCATTTAGTCACTGGCCATATAGGATCGACTTGCTCTGATACCAATTATGTAATAACTCCACTTTTTATTTAATACACTAATGAAGTCATTATTAACTATTCACTAATCCATTCATTTCATAATAATTAATCTCTTAATTTAGCAAAACACAATGTGAGATCAAATGGGCATATCTATTATTAATATTAATGTTGTTGTTAGTTCATATACATATCATATTGTCCTAGGTGTTATCTGTAGTACAAAAGCATACATATATCTATGCCTTAATCATCCATATTAGCCTCGTCCAGAGACATTGGTATGGGTGGTGGCACTTTTTTTGGGACTTTAGTTATCTTAACCACTGGTACATCATTAACAATGATAATTTTCCCAACATAAGCATCTTTACACAGCATACATTAAAAATCAAAGTCATAAAAAATATTTGCATGTTATCACTACTTATCTGGTAATGACATGGAATTATACTAAGATATAATAATCCAGTAAGTTCAACAATAAATCATAATTTTACATACATAGCTCATCATGTCATGTTTAGTTGCATAAGCTGCAGAATTTCTCTGGCCACAACAATGAACCATATCTATGCATATGTAAATCGTGCAGCAATGATATATATGGCATGAATAATCATTTAAAAAACATTTATCATGGGCATGTCTAATTGTTCAAAATGTCATGGGCATGATGATTTGTTTTTCAAAGCATCATGACATGTCAAAATCACAACTTTATCATATAATGCTATTAAATACTCATATCAAGTCGAGCTACCCTAGTCAGGGCGAGAACTCCCTACTCATTCAGTACAGGCTTCTCTTACTCTATCCAACATGGCACAATGTTCTTTCTTTTCTCATCATCATCATAACCGTGAATAAAGTGTCCCCTATCTAGTGCACCACACGTGGAAGCCATGTGATCGCACCATTTTCTTTTATTTTCACTTTAATAACCAACATATGATTTTCAAAAATATATGCCCAATATGCCAACATGACATAATTATTCATCAAAGCATAATCATTTCAAATATCATTATAGAAAACATGCCAAAAATAGCATGCATAGGATGGTGAAGAATTCGTGCATGACAATGGCTAGGGCATAACTTAAGGTTTACCAAAAAGTCCTTCATTGGCTCATAGAGGAATTATTTATCCTTTATTATTCTTCTTCTTTCTTAATATCATCTTATCTCTTTATTTTCCTATATTTCTAGCCTCTAGTCAATCTCCTCCTAAAACTACTCCCACTTATATTATTATTTTTCCTCATATGCTGTTACTTTCCAATTCTTATATATATCACCCTTCTTATTATTCTTGATTTCCTAGTAGACATCCTTATACTCAGTTTATCAACCCCTTCCTAAGAGTCAGAGCATTTTGGTTTCCGTAAATCTAGACCCTTTGTTACTATCATGGCCATATCTCTCTCATTTGTACTCTAATTTAGGTGATTTTAAAGCCTTTGAAAAGCTACGATAAAAGTGTACAACTTTTATGTTAAGCATTTTGGCAAATGCCCAAACAATCTAGGTGTTATAGCATCCTCAAAGTCACTATTGCTACACCACGAGCTAGCTTTAACCTTTCATTACTAATTAGCCGTACCTCCCTCATATGTGCTCCAAATTGGTTGATTCCAAAGACAATAGAACCTTAAGAAACAAAGCTATAAATTTTATGTTAACAATTTCTTTAAATTAATTAATTATTTTTCCCATAAATTCAAAAACTTAAAGCTATCTTACACTTCCCTGGGTTTTCAGCCTTCTTATTATTGAAATTAATTCTTAGAGTTATGCCTAGGCAAATTTTAAATCTCCCAAGATTATATTTACAAAAAATTCAATTCCCTAATTAAGTTGACTCTTTTATCCATTTAGTCCCTTTCAATTTCAACCTTATCCATTTCTAAATATTTACTTATCCCTACTACATTAGTCAACTTCTCATAACTAATAATTATTATATTTTCATGCATGGTGTAACAACTTTTTTTTTCATTATGATACAATATAGACTTCACATACACATCATTAATCAAAAGGTACGTACAACATATCAAACACATAAATATCTACATCTTATTTATTCTGGTTGACCAATTCCAGAGATACAGATGCCAGTGGTTGCAACTTCACCGGAATTTGAGCCAACTCGACCACAAATATTTTATTTGATTATGGGATTTGCCCAACATAAAGTAACTCGATCCAACTTGCACTAAAAGCTAGAGCCATAAAATAATCTGCATAACTAATTTTTTGAACATGACATGGAAATATAGTGAGAATTAAATACCAGTAAGTTCAACAATAAATCATCATCAATATAGCTCATCACGTTATGTTCATCTGTATAAACTACATCAAATATCTTTGGTCACATGAATGCACTATATCTACGCACATGAGAATTGTACAATAATGACATGTATGATAGGATTAACTATTTTCAGAATATCATATGATGACCATCAATTTATTCTCATATCAAGCTACCCCGGTCAAGGTGAGTATTTTCTATTCTACGGTACGAGTTTTTCTTGCTCTGTCTGACATGGCACACTTTCTCTTTCTTCTCTCATTAGCATAATCATAACCGTTGGTAGGGCGTCCCCTACTGGTGCACCACACGGATTTGCCATGTGACCGTGCTCATTTCTTTTCTTTTCACAATAATAGTAAAAAATCATTGGTAATCATGCCATGAACATAACCATTTCAAAGATCAGTTTATAAAATATTTCCAAGTCAAAATTTCACACTGAAGAAGGTAAGAAGTTCATGCAATGGCAATGGCTATGGCATATACTAGTCATTTATTATTTTCATTTAAAAATTTTTCTTCTTTTTTAAATATTAATTTTATTTCTTTATTTTCTTGATGCAGGTTTTCATCCTATCTAACCTTCTCTTACTAATCAGAGTATAACTCCCTATATTTAACTCCGATTTAGGTGATCATGGTGTCAATTTAAAGATAAAACAATTATATAAAACTATTATGTTCAACAGTTGAACAAAATATTAAGAAATCATGGTGATATTACTCCCTCAAAGTACAGGTTATTTCTTCCTGGGTAAGTTCTGACCTCTACCTACTAATCTATCCATATCTCCTTCATAAGAATTCCAAATTAAGTGATTCTAGTGGCTAACAATCTGTGACACATATATTAATAATTTTTATGTTAATCATTTATTTTAATTTCCTACAGAATGTTCCCTTAAATTAAAACATAGAAGCTATTCTAAAATAGTATTCCCTGATTAACCAATTTCTGACCACTGCTTACTAATCAGAACATATCTGCCGCCTATGGACTCCAAATTGAGTGATTCCAGTGGCTAAAAATCCGTCAGACATAGATCTACATTTTTCTTGTTAACCATTTCTTTAAATTCCTTATCGATTCATCCTAGAATTTTAAAAAGTGAAGCTTACAATTTTGCCACCCATAGCCATATGTATACAGAAATTTTTTCACCAGCCTAAATATTCAAACATACATAATATGTAACATGATATAGAAACATCCTTAACCGATCATTAAAGTTCTAAGATCAAAATCTCATATAAATATTCCAAGTTTCAAAACTTTTCTTCAAAAAGGAATATTGTTAAACTTACCTTGAGCACTTAATCCTCTAGACTTCTCCTTCCTCTTTCTTCCTTTCTTCCTCTCCTTTCCACACTCTACCTTGCTTCTATTTTTCCTCTCCCTCACTTGGACGAAAATTCTAATGTTATAAGGGTGGGTTTTGCTTATATAGACTATCAAATAATTCAACTTTCATAATCATGGGTCTACCTTATTACAATTAGGATGCACTTGGTTGAATTTTTGGAAAACAAACAATTTATGTTCTTGTCTTCCTCTTCCTTAGTCAAGATATGCATAGCAAAAGGAGATTTGTAGTTTGAAAATTATGATAATATGTTCTTAAGATAAGGGACAAGGTCCCTTTGATTTAGGGATTCATTTCCTTTTTCTTTTGTCTTAATCAAGTATGATAGATTTTTCTTTTTAGTTGGCAAATTTCTAGCCCTTGAATCTCCATTATTTGGTTGAAATTATTTGTGTGGGATAGGAATGTTTTGTCCTAATTCCATGTATTATCATACCACTTGCTAAAATTATGAGTGTAGGATATAGATGTTTTGTCCTAAAGCCTTGTATTATCATACCAATTACTAAAATTAGGAATGTAGGATCACACCACTTGTTAATTTTTTTTTCTTAAAGTCATGTAACCTAATCTTTATTATTATTACACTATTATATTATCTCATGATTTATTTTATTTTCTTGGATTTGGGCTTATTCCTACCCATTTCCTTTTCTATGGATAAAATTCTACCTTTCTTGGAGGGCTTGGACACATTTTCATAATTTTTGGGCTATCGGTCCAATTTCTATATCCTAGTCCAAGTCTATGTTTTATTTCTTGCTTAGATTATCCAATGGGCTTGGTAGAAACTTATGTGAAGTGGAAAAACTCTATATGAAGTGTCCATAGGTGAAAGCCCAATGTATGGGTGAATATGTTAAACTTAGTAACTCTAGTTCTTGAATTAGGAAAAATTACCCTAATCCAATGTTTAGTTGAAATTTTAACACTTTTACATGTTTCCAAAAATTTATCTTTCTTACCTAAGAATTTTGCATCTCTTTAGTATGTTATGTTTAATTTTTTTCCTATTAATTTTCTCTCTTTACTTGTTCTCTTAATGTTAGAAACATTTTCTATGCTTACACATAAGGTGAAGAATTTCTAAGGCTTATATTCTCTTAGATATCTAACAAAATTGTTTAATAAATTTTATTTCCTTGATTAAATATTATGTGCCTTCATTAATAAAAGAAAAAAAATTAGGGATGTTACACATGGTCACCACATTAAGTTTTCCCTTAAGTTAAGCCTTGGTAGTTCAGATAATTCTAGTGCTTTCAATGGCATTCTTAATCATCCCTAAATCCTTAGCTTTTGGTGATTTCTCATCCTTCTCTTGTAATCTATTCAGCTATATTGACAATTTAACACAAATTTTAGTCAAATCTATTTCTCTAAAATTCCACCTTCTTGATCCTAGGTTTTCACGTCATTTTCTACTTATTTTTCAAGGTGCCATTGACTAATCTTTCACATAAAATCCTTGCTTTTGACTTATTATTTACATAAACTGTTTTGTACACTCTATTGTGTAGTGACATGAATTTATATAGAAAATTTTAAGCCATTAAAATATTCAAGTTATAGTGGGGTCAGACCTTTTGATACTAATCAAATCATAACTGACTCATTTAACCTCTGATTGAGGTGATTACAGAGCTTATGGAAGTTAAGACAATTATCCACAACTTTCATGTTGACTAGCTGGACAAATTCTTAAGCAATTTGGTAGTTATAATGTTCTTAAAATTAGTGTCTCTGCACCATAAATTGGTTTTGACCTACCATTACTAATTATCTCATATGTCTATATTCTATTTAAGCATAGGGGAGTTGATAGATGGGAAAATTGTGTACAAATGTGTTATCTTTTGTTCCTTAACTCACTTTTGACTTATGGTTATTTTTTTGTTTATGTTCTATTTTATTTTGTTATCTTAGATGCTGCTTTATTATGTTCTCTATTTGTTGGTAAGTAAGAAGGCCCAAGAAACAAGGCAAAAATTAATACTTTAAGAGTTTTCGAGACAAGGAGCAGGTTGAAAGGAACCATGCAAAGAAGGAGATTCAAAAGATATAGAAAAGTCCGAAAAACCTTGTGGAGAAGGGAGGGAGCACGATGCACCAAGGAAGAAGGAGAAGGAAGAGAGAGAAAGTGAAAAAAGAAGAATAATAGGTAAGTTTTGGAATTTTTGACCTCCTCTACTATAATTGTTGTTGTTGATAAAGCTCTATGAAGTTTTTCTCATGGTGAAAACCTACAGTTTTTGGGCTTGGAAGAGAGAGGAAGTCAAGACTCAAGAGAGAGGAAGACCAAAAGTGTTGGTGGAAGGTAAGTTCAACACCTACCTTCTTATGGTTATGCATAAATTGTGGTGTATATATACATGTTTTTATGTGGGTGTGAAGGAATGGTGGTTCGGTGGCATTGATAAGATTAATAGTGGTTGATATACTTGATTATCATAAATATGAGAAAGGGGAAATGGGTAGAGGAATTTATGAGTGGGAGATTTTGGATGTTATAACCCTTGGAATTTGATGAAAAATGCTATATATAACCTGTATAATGTGTGTATGATACGAATGTAGACGTGAAACTTGGAGACTATATATTAAAACAAGTTACAAGTTTTAAATATCTTGGGTCCATTATACAAAATGACGGTGAAGTAAAGGAGGACGTAAACCACAGGATTCAAGCTGGATGGATGAAATGGAGGAAAGTTTCGAGTGTCATTTGTGATAAAAAAGTGCCGCTCAAAGTTAAAGGAAAATTCTACCGTACGGCTATAAGACCTGCTATATTGTATGGTACGGAATGTTGGGCGGTTAAAAGACAACATGAAGATAAACTCAATGTTGCAGAGATGAGAATGTTTGGTTGGATGTGTGGACACACTAGAAGAGATATGATTAGAAATGAGTGCATTAGAGAGAAAGTTGGGATAACACCTATTGTGGAGAAGATGGTTGAATCTCGCTTAAAGTGGTTTGGCCATGTGTGGAGAAGACCTGCAGAAGCTCTAGTGAGAAGAGTTGATCCAATGGAGAATAGTCCAATAATTAGTGGTAGAGGGAGGCCAAAGAAAACAATAAGTGAAACTATTAAAAATGATTTAATAGCTAATAACTTATCTGTTGATCTCATCCATGGTAGGCCACTATAGCGCTGTTTGATCCATGTAGCCGACCCCACCTAGTGGGAAAAGGCTTAGTTGTTGTTGTTGTTGTTGTTTGTTGTTGGTTTGGTTGTTTAGATGTTTGGAAAGAAACAAAATGTGGAGTGTGCCTAGAACACGACCGTGTTTCACGACATGGCTAGGTCGTGTTATGGGCGAGTTCTGGGTATGTTGTAGCCAAGACAGAGCCATGCTTTGTGACACGGATAAGCCGTGTCCAAGGCAATCCTAGCTCAAATTTAACTACTTTTTTTATCTTAAATGAATTACAATAATGAGGTAATGATTAGAGGACTTAAATTAGAGGTTAACAACCTAGAATTGGGTGTAATACAACATAGAATTGCTCCATCTTCACTATGTTTATCATGATTATGTTATGAATTACATTAGAAAGAGGGACTAAATTATATTTGACTTGATGAGATTACTAATGCTTATATGTCGCGTGATGCCTTACATGCTTGAAAGGTCTAATATATGCATAATCAATATGATAGCCATGCATATAATTTTATTTTCATGAATGTGATAATGAAATGTGGCTCGGTAATTGAAAAGACATTTAAGATGTATGATGACCCTTACACTGGTAAGGTGACTTGACGAGGCAGTTGGCTTGTGGTAGTACTGAATAGGAGATGCCCTATTAGCCTAGAGTGTGCCAAGTGAGAAAAGGGCCACTTTGACTAGGTAACAGTGTTGTGTGAGTAGCAAGAGGGAAAGGACTTTCCTCACCCTATTACTAACCAAAGTTTAAATTGACAGACGATCAACTACTGTAATTATATTTATAAATATAGATGTACATGCATGATATTGATGCATAACTTGATGATAATGTTGACTATGCAAGTATATACTATTATTTATGTTATCAATTAAAGCAAAGGAGAAAAGCTTTTCTGTAACTTATATAACTGGACATAACCCATGAGATTTTCTTACTTCCGTTTGATTATGTGGATGTTGATCTTACTGGGATTTCATTCTTATTATTTTTCCTTTGTTATTATGTTCAGATAAGGATATCTAGCATGTTGTTTGTGTTCCTGTCCTTATTGCTAGTGTAACATCCCGTAATTTTTATTTTTAAATAATAATGTTTTGCTATAAGTAAATATATTTTTATTTGTTTCAAAATGATTATGTTATGCTAAAAGTAATTAGACTTTTAAGTAAAATAATTGTTGTGTTGCTTCAAATAATTATATTGGTCTCCAATGAATTTTTGTCATATTTTAAGAAATATTCTTTGTTTTATTATGTATAAAGATATTTATTTTGTAATTTGTTTTATTGAATTTTTATCAAGAAAAATCATGATTGTAGAGTTCAACTAAAGGTTATTGAGAATGTACATTTTTAGAAATTTTTAGGATATTTTTGGATGAAAAATGAAATTTATATGAAAGAAAATCATATTAATTAAATATAAAATAATAATTATAATTATTTTTTAAAAAAAAGGGAAGGGGGAGATACACAACTGGAGACGGCAAAAATTTCAGAAAAAAATTCGAGAAAGATGAATAGTAACTTTTAACTTTCTCTCTAGATTTAGAGTGCCTATTTGCTTCCGATCTCAAAACTAAAGGTGCTACTGGACTTAAAACGAAGAATACTACAATTTTGACCAATCAATTTTTCAAATCAGCCGTTGAATTGCAGTAGATCTGAAGTTGAAAATCTCAGAAAAAGGTAAATTCTGAAACTCTTACTTAGAGACCTCTAATTGAAATTTTTCAGCTATCTGACAACCTTTTGTTCATCGTGAATAGTAATTTCCGGCAAGTGAATAGTGTTTTTCGACTGTGAATAGTGAGCAGCTCTCGGAATCATTTTTTTAAGTCTTTTCACCCTCCGGACACGTTTTTAAGGTCTAATTGCTCAAATTTAGCTTGGAAAAGTACATTTTAGAGTTATCCAACCAGGAGCCCTATCCTGTGAGTAGATACTTCTTTCTATGACTTGCCCCAAGCTCTTCTTGAATTTTAAATGTATTATTGTTTCTGTTTATAAATTATTTATACTATTATAAGTTTTTGAAATGTCTTAAAATATCTGTTATACTTACGAACTGGCACATAGTTTAAGAAGAGTATGGTTTTAGAAATGTATTTTGGAACTCATTGAATATGTGGTTCTAAATATATTTATCATTATTTGATAAAGTGCATATTATGTGCACGATGCATTGATTTGTAAAGCTATATACTTGTGAAAATGATGCATGTCATATTATAAATGAGATTGAATGGCAAGCGTAAAGTTCATGGCGAGTTTCTTGATATTTTACATGTATATATATGTATTGATGCAAATCGGCTGGTTGTATGGCTTGTGACGATACCGAATAGAGGATGCCCTATTAGCCTGAGTGAGCCGGGGGAGGGCCGCTCCAACCGGGTGACAGTGGTAATGTGGGGAGGCAAGAGGGTGATGTACTCACATTCCCTGATCACTTATTGTGACTAGGGTCGAGGTCACTATGTGTATAGCAAATTGCATTGACCAGATCGCCAACTGAGGTAGGTCATTTTCAAATTGCATTCACCAGATCGCCGATTGAGGCAGGTCATTTTAAAAGTGATGATTTTATCTCCAAATCTTAATATTTTACTATAGCTTATACAGCTGAGCATAACAACATTTGTTTAATGATCATACCATGGTGCATATGGTTTTGGATATCTGAATATCCTTTGATTTAAGAATATTTGAAATATGGGTCCCATATGAATGTACTTCTGAACTGTATTTTTTATGTGACACATTTTAAAATATAAGTACATCCATATGCTGACCTAAGAGGTCATAAGAGGAATTATTTGCTCACTGAGTTGTCAAACTCACTACACGATATTTTCACATTTTTTCAGATAAGAATATCAAAGTCTGATTCGGCAGATAGGTGATATATTCTCTAGGTGAGTCTACGTTGCTTCCACGACTCACGGTTTTTGAATTATACTGTGTTTGTATTTTAGAGTTCTCTGAATGCTATAGGTAGGATCCTCGTTTCTGCTGTACTATGATGTTTATAGACTTGGTCTGTATATTGTGTATACATGAGAGATCCTATATGTATCTGTCCCCATGAGAAAGAATTGAATTATGTATCTTTATGAAAGATATCTGATTGCAGAAAAAAAAATGTTCAATTTACGTAACGTAAATTAGGGGCATTACAAGTTGGTATCAGAGCATTAGGTTTCCCTGTGGCTAACAGAGCAAAGAATACTATAGTAGGACGTTGAGTATGGGTATGTAACTGCAGGCATATTTATACTCACGGTGCTGTTGTGGAATTCTATAGGGTGTCATCATCATTTTCTTCATTCTAATTTTTTTTCCTTCGATATGTGAAGTTTAACCATCTATGCGTATATCCTAGATGGTACTTTTTGTGTGTGGACTACTAGTTCAGCTTTTGAACTTGTTTTGACGAAAAGTGATAAAGAGAACCATCTTGGAAAAGTAGTTGAAAATAAGAAAATTCTATCTGAACACAAAGAGAATGGCTTGTTTGGATGTCAAGAAGGTTTGAATTGATTGTTTGATTTGCTTACGTAAAACAATATGACGAATGGCTAATATAATATTGATAGTGGGTTATGATGTGATCGAGATTGTTAACTCCAATATAACAGTTTGTAATAAAGTGAGTATTTTGGAAATAGATGTAAATATCTTTTTGGATAGATGAGTTAGAACCTATGTATATAAATAAATTTGGCAAGCAGTGGGGTGGATTGAATTTGAGAGCAAGGAATCTATGAAGTTAATTCAATGATAGATTTTGTTGATATAAAGGATTCGAAGACATTTTAGCTTTCAATAATATTTTGTACAAGCATTATGAGAAATGAAGGTTTGCTCATAGAAATTTAAAATTTGAGATATACAAGATGGGTAATTCATGTGAAGGACTCTTGGATAGATGTAAGATTTTCATGGTTGATTGTTCAGACATGTCATAAGCATGTTAAAGAATAAAGTCAAAATGGGTTGACCTTGTTTAATTGTTTTGAAGTATGTTCTAACTGATACAGTATGAAGATGTCATCAATAGCAGAAAATGTTAGTAAAAGGGTTGCAAGTAGTGAACAATCATGGAAGCAAGTACCCAGTAATTTAATTTTACCTTTAGTAGCCATAAGTTATTACATAAAGGGTGCCAAGGATATTTGGCAGTGGTGAGAAATGTTGACATAAAGTTTACCAATGTGGATGCAGTTCCAGTGGTTAGATAATTTTCTGATGTATTTCCTAAAGAATTGTCAAGATTATCTTGAAACGTAAAATATAATTTAGTATTGATTTACTTCTTAGAACTCAAGCAGTGTTTATACCCCCATATAGAATGGCACTAGCTGAACTCAAGGAATTGAAGAATCAGTTGTAAGACCTGTTAGACAAGGGATTTATATACCTTAGTACCCTCCTTGAGATACTCTAGTCCTATTTGTGAAAAGAAGGATGAATCATTACGATTATGGATAGATTACAGACAGTTGAATAAGGTGACAATGAGTAATAAATACCCATTACCTCGTATAAATGATTTGTTTGACCAGCTATAGATTGCTCAATGTTTTTCAAAAAAAAATGATTTAAGATTTGAGTATCATCAATTGAGGATAAGGGAAGATAATATTTCCAAAAAAAAACTGCTTTCAGGATTCGGTATGGGTACTATGAGTTCTTAGTAATGTCATTTGGTTTGACAAATACCTCAACTGCATTCATGGATTTGATGAATAGAGTACTTAAATTGTTCCTAGATTAATCTATTATTATATTTATTCAAGATATAATAGTATATTCCAAAAGTTTAAAGGATCATAAGTAATATTTGAGGACAGTTTTACAAACTCTGAGGAAGTATCACTTATATGCTTCGTTCTTAAAATGTGAATTTTGACTTAGTAGTGTTACTTTCCTAGGGCATGTGGTTACTAAGGATAGTATTTAAGTTGATCCTAAAAATAGTAGAAGCGGTGTAGTAATGGCCACGCCTTACCACAATTACAGAGATCTGTAGTTTTCTTGGTTTAGCAGTTTATTACCGTAGATTCGTTAAAATTTTTTTTAAAACAAAATTGCTGCTCCTTTGATGAGATTGTCAAAGAAAAGAATAAAGTTTGACTGGTTAGATGAATGTAAGAGAAGTTTTCATAAATTAAAGGAATGTTTGACTACGACGCTAGTACTGTCTATTCCTTGAAGTACTGAAGGATACATGGTATATTATGATGCATCAAGAATTGGATTAGGGTGTGTGTTGATGCAACATGGTCGAGTCATTGCATATGTATGTAGACTCTGAGGGACTTTTGAGATCGGGCAAGTGATTGTGTGTATCTAATAAAGAAGAGTTTAAGAAAGACATTTTAGAGGAAACCTATAGATCCATATATACCATTCATCCTGAGGTAACAAAAATGTATAAAGATCTAAAAGAAATTTATTGGTAGGACAGTATGGAAAAAAAAAGAAGATATAGTTGATTATGCCTTAACTTGCCAACAGGTAAAAACAAAACATCAAAAGTCTGCTAGATTACATCAGCAGATAGAGATACCTGAATGAAAATGGGAGAGAATAACTTTAGATTTTGTTACAGGGCTACCGCGGACATCAAAGAGGGTTTGACTCAATGTGAGTGATCATTGATAGGTTAACTAAATCAATATATATTTCTACCAGTGAAAACCACATGTAATGTAGCTCAATATGCAAATCTATAGTCGAATGAGATAGTGAGATTTCATGAAGTACCGATATAGATTATTTCTAATCGAGGACCACAATTCACAACTCATTTTTGGAGAGCCTTCCAAGAAGCTTTGGGCACGAAAATAAATCTTAGTACTGCTCTCCATCCTCAAACAGATGGATAGTCTGAGTGAACCAACTAAATATTGGAATACACACTTCAGGCATATGTGCTTGATTTTCAAGGTAGTTGGGAAAAAAAAATCTTGCCCTAAGCTGAATTTGCTTATAACAATAGCTACCAAGTCAGTATACAAATAATATCATTTGAGGTTTTACATGAAACATCGTAGATTTTTCTAATAGGTGAGTGAAAAAATGACATAAATTATGGTATGGATAAAAAAACTATAATTTGTTTATAAATTTATAGATTGTATAATATATTTATACAATGTAAATTTATGACTATTTTCATATGTCGAGATTGTGACTTGGGTGATGTTTGATATTTGGATAGTATGTCAATAAAATATATGAATGTGTGAGAAGTGAATTGAGATAGATAGGTAGTAGTCATGTTAGGAATTGTGAAAGTAAGATATGTTAAGATTGTTTCAGGATTGGCTAGAGATGAAGAAGTGTTATAAGAGGAGGATGTGAGCATATTGGGTTTACTTGAGGATAGGTAAGACAAAACTAGGAAATTTACAATTTCAATATGTTGAAAGTGATTAATGGAGGAAATCTTAGAGAAAATTGGACCTTTAACTTTTCATGATATAAGGTGGTGAATTTGGGTATCGTAATAAAAAAAAAGTTCACGCTAGAATAAATAATTAATGAATGCATTATGGTGCTTTGAGGAATGAAATAAAGTGAATTAGTGGTGTTGAAGTTCTTGAGGAATGTAATAAAGTGAATTGTGGTATTGAAGTTTTTGAGGAATAACATATGGGAAGTAGGTTTTAAATTAATCTTTAACTCTTAATTTGAAACTATGGAGAATATTTTGAGAATCATGTCCGGAATAATGTTAAGTGATTTAAATATTTGTGTTAAGGGTTTATATCATGTTCAATTGAGTTTAGTATCTAAGATGTAAATTATGTGAAGATTGAAAATTTATGTGTATGATTGTTGAGAAAAGTTTTCTTAGAACGAACGGGCTAATTAAATGGATGTGATAGGAATTATAATGATAGATTAAAACGAAGAGATTTATGTGAGAATCAAAAATGACTTGATAAAAGTATGGAATAAAAAAATTTGGTTACCCTATATGGATGTGTACGTATTCTTTTATGTATATGGTTCCAAATTATATCGACTTATGGATATAAATATGCGAAATTGAGGATAGTTCAGATAATAGTGAAGATGATAAACAAAAGATATGTCCCCAATAGGTTGAATAGTGAGGTTAATAACTGTATTTTATGCCTTGGCCTCATTCCCTACTTATGATAGGATGGTTTGAAATTCGGGGACCGAATTTCCTAAGGGGGGAAGAATGTAACATCCCGTAATTTTTATTTTAAAAAAATAATGTTTTGCTATAAGTAAATATATTTTTATTTGTTTAAAAATGATTCTATTTTGCTAAAAGTAATTGGCCTTTTAAGTAAAATAATTGCTGTGTTGCTTCAAATAATTATACTGGTCTCTAATGAATTTTTGTCATATTTTTAGAAATATTCTTTCTTTTTTTATGTATAAAGATATTTATTTTATAATTTGCTTTATTGAATTTTTATCGAGAAAAATCATGATTGTAGAGTTCAACTAAAGGTTATTGAGAATGTACATTTTTAAAAATTTTTGGGATATTTTTGGATGAAGAATGAAATTTATATGAATTTATATGAAAGAAAATCATATTAATCAAATATTAAATAATTATTATTATTATTTAAAATAAAAAAATTAAAAGGGAAGGGGGAGATACACAACCGAAGACCGCGAAAACTTCAAAAAAAATTCGAGAAAGATGAATAGGAAGTGAATAGTGAGTGAATAGTAACTTCAACTTTCTCTCTAGATTTGGAGTGCCTATTGGCTTCCGATCTCAAAACTGAAGGTGCTACTGAATTCAGGACGAAGAATACTACGATTTTGACCGATCAATTTTTCAAATCAGCTGTTGAATTGTCATAGATCTGAAGTAGAAAAGCTTAGGAAAAGGTAAATTCTGAAACTCTTACTTAGAGACCTCTAATTGAAATTCTGACACCGTAGATGGATTCAAGAGTTAGATAAACCTTAGGATATGAAAATTTTCAATTATTTGACAACTTTTTGTTCATCGTGAATAGTAATTTCCAGCGAGTGAATAGTGTTTTCCGGCTGTGAATAGTGACCAGCTCTCAGAATCATTTTTTTAAGTCTTTGGACCCTCCGAACACGTTTTTGAGCTCTAATTGGTCAAATTCAGCTTGGAAAGTACATTTTAGGGCTGTCCAACCAAGAGCTCTATCTTGTGAGTAGATACTTCTTTCTATGACTTGCCCCATGCTCTTCTTGAATTATAAATGTATTATTGTTTCTATTTATAAATTATTTATACTATTATAAGTTTTTGAAATGTGTTAAAATATCTGTTATACTTACGAACTGGCACATAGTTTAAGAAGAGTATGGTTTTAGAAATGTATTTTGGAACTCATTGAATATGTGGTTCTAAATGTATTTATCATTATTTGATAAAGTGCATATTATGTGCACGATGCATTGATTTGTAAAGCTATATACTTGTGAAAATGATGCATGTCATATTGTAAATGAGATTGTATGGCAAGCGTAAAGCTCATGGCGAGTTGCTGATATTTTACATGTATATATATGTATTGATGCATATGGGCTGGTTGTATGACTTGTGACGGTACCGAATAGGGGACGCCCTATTAGCCTGAGTGAGCCGGGGGAGGGCTGCTCCAACCGGGTGATAGTGGTAATGTGGGGAGGCAAGAGGGTGATGTACTCACATTCCCTTATCACTTATTGTGACTAGGGTCGAGGTCACTATGCATATAGCAAATTGCATTGACCAGATCGCCGTCTGAGGCAGGTCATTTTCAAATTGCATGGCCTAGATCGCCGACTGAGGCAGGTCATTTTAAAAGTGATGATTTTATCTCCAAATCGTAATATTTTACTATAGCTTATATAGCTGAGCATAACAACATTTGTTTAATGATCATACCATGGTGCATATGGTTTTGGATATCTGAATATCGTTTAATTTAAGAATATTTGAAATATGGGTCCCACATGAATGTACTTCTGAACTGTATTTTCTATGTGGCACATTTTAAAATATAAGTACATCCATATGCTGACCTAAGAGGTCATAGGAGGAATTATTTGCTCACTAACTTGTCAAACTCACTACATGATATTTCCACATTTTTCAGATAAGAATATCAAAGTCTGATTTGGCAGATAGGTGATATATTCTCTAGGTGAGTCTACGTTGCTTCCACGACTCACGGTTTTTGAATTATAATGTGTTTGTATTCTAGAGTGCTCTGAATGCTACAGGTAGGATCCTCGTTTCTACTGTACTATGATGTTTATAGACTTGGTCTGTATATTGTGTATGCATGAGAGATCCTATATGTATCTGTTCCCATGAGAAAGAATTGAATTATGTATCTTTATGAAAGATATCTGATTACAGAAAAAAAATGTTCAATTTACGTAACGTAAATTAGGTGCGTTACAGCTAGAGATGTAAATAGTATATGTACCATATCTGGGAGAATTTATTGTTTTAGCTAACTTGATAGTTGTTAACGTGATAGAGTTGCCAGCACTAGTACCACCTCCTCCACCGTTTGCACCCAGGGGTGATGGCTACTTTGGATGCTGTACAATAGTTTAGGAACATGTAGTTGATGGATTAATCCATTTTTAGTGAAACCATATGGTACTTTATTTTTTGAGTTATAATGCTTAGTACCTAGGGTTACACATGTATATGCAGCTAACTACCATGTAGCTTTGAATGTATATATATATACAATGATGTATATGTTTTGGCATTCTATTGCTTGTGTTATTATTTGTTACTGCGTCTTGAGTTTTGTAGTAATTACTAAGAGGCACACAAAAAACCCGGTCTTTACAGTAAGAGTATCCCTTTTTACTATCAACATATTCTCTTAAAATTCTTCCTCAATTTAATTTACCCTTATACTATTTTCTCTACTCTTATACTCATTGTAATTTCATGTTATTACCAACCCCTTTCTTATAATTTCTTTTTTACTTATTACTATTGTCTACAACAAATACTATTCATATGGAATAATTTTACTATTTATTCGGTGCAAATTATAATTCCCAAAACCATATATTCCAAGCATTGATTTCTATCCATTCATAGTCAATTTCCACATAATATATGCATTACATATGCATCCTAACCTTCACTCTACATGGCTAATCATAAATATACATCATGTGTCATCAAAGCATAAGATTTGAAACACTTTTAAATCTTCCAAAAGACATTAAATTTCAATGAAAGATTATTGTTAAATGTACCAAAAATTAGCTTATTCTATATACTAGCATGGCTCCTTTGATTCTCATCTTCTTAACTACCTCTTGGCTCTTCCTCTTCCTTAAAATGCTACACTTTTCACCATCAAAACCCAATTTTGAGGAGCTTAACAGAAAGAGAAGAGAAGGTTAAGAGGATTAGATGCATAGAAGATCAACTTGTCTTTTTTATTTGGTTTTATCTCTTTTCCTTTTCTCTCAAGTTCTTCCTCTATCTCTTTCTTCTCCTTTTGGCCGAATTTCCCTCCCCCTTCTTCTCTTGGTCTTCCTCTTCTAGTCTCCCTAGGAAATATTAAAAAATTGCTTACTATTCATCCTTCCAACTAAATCACCTAACTTGCCTTTATTTACTAGTTTTCCACTCCATTACATTCTAACCTTCCATTAGTTTAGGCTTTATTTGGCTTTCCCAATTGCTGCAAATGCTTTATTTCCTCTTGGAAGGATACTAATTAGTTATAGGGTTAAAATTAAGGGCATTTTCCTAGCTTAATTCCTTACACATAGTTTTAGCCCTAAATAATTGTAGAATTCCAATTTTCCCCTTAAAATTTCCTAAGTAAAATTATTCACTTTATCACCTATAGGTATATTTCAAAAGGTAATAATACTAACTTTTCTCATTCCACCTCATGAAAATTTACTCCCGCTAGTTTTTTTCATTATTTATTTAAGCCACTTTGGCAATTGGGGGGATTTTACCAAGAAAACCTTTAGTGTGCCTTTTTATACCATTTTAACTACGGTTTTCTTAATATTTCCATTCTAGCTATTTTTCATCTTCCTAACATCTTAATATTATATTTATTTATTATTTAATGAAATAAAATTAGGGATGTTACAAGGTACTATTCTTATTCAAACATATATAATCCTAGATAGAGGGATCAATCATACCTTAAATATGAAACTCCATAAGTATATCAGGTTCAAAACTACCCTTATTACTAGTAATGTCATTAGTTGTACCTCCCTAACCAAGAACCAACCAAAGGTCTTAATTTAGGTATGTCATTAGAGGATTTGGTTAAATTAGTTTAGACTAATACTTTACTATTTAACTAGGAAAGGCAATAATTTCAAAGAGAGATTAGGGCCAACATGCAAAATTTAGAAAATCAAGTGGTTCAGATGATAAGCAAAATTAATCAGCTAGTAACCTTAAATTCAAGTAAGTTGACTTCTTAGACAATTGCAAACCCTATAGAAAATATAAGTGTAATAAGTCTAAAAAGTTGTAAGGAAATTGAAGCTCCAAAGAAGTTGGAATCGCTAGTAATCGATGGTTAGCTATACGGCGGTGAATTCATTCCTAGTCCTTATACACATCGCCAGTTAAGGGAGCTAGTCATGCCCGAAGTCATTACCTTAACGTTAAGGAGGGGGATGCCTAAAGCAGGGCTAGTGACTGGAGAGAAGTCGTAATAAGGTATTCGTATTGGAAAATGCGGCTAGATTACCTCCATTTCAGGGAGAACTAATGCTTGTTGGGTATTTTGGTTTGACACTACTTCACACCAAAAAAGAAGTGAACTACGTTTGAGTTAAATTTGGAGATAAAAGTATTTTTTTCATTTCCCAATGGTGAAGTAACACTAAGCTCATGAGCTTATTATCCTAGGTCAAAACAAGTTGATAGAATCCTCCTTTTTTTGCCCCTATGTCACCACACGAGGGCAACATGGGGACGTAAAAAGGAAAGAGAGGGAAGTTGTTTCTTTTCCTTTTAGCCCCCAACAAGAGGCCTGCGTGACAGGCTATTAGCTCAGTTGTAGAGCGCACCCCTAATAATTGATGCTTCTATGAATGATGATATCACTAAACGATCTTGACCTAGGCTAAAGGATTATTCCAAGCTACTTAAAGGACATACATATAGGAGAACCAAAACTTGTGATAATCTCTAGAAAGCTTGTCTTACTTAATGGTAGAGGAAATCCATCCCCTGAATTGATTAAGGCTAAAAAAGGTAAGATTCAAATTGATGTAAAAATTTATTCAAAGATTGATTATTTCGAGGTAAGTTGAGTCCTCATTGGATTGGACCGTTAGATATTAATAATAATTCTCATCGTGATGCAACATTTTGTGAAGCATTTAAGACCAAAATGGACTTCTAGGATCCTTCCTAAATAGAAAAGGGAACTTTAAGTTGAGCCAATAACTTTAAATAAAGGGGCTTATTAGGAGGCAACCTAACATAATCTTTCCTATAATTTTTTTTAAAAAAAGGAGTTGAAAATTAGAAAAATTTAAGGTCTAGCAATGCAGAACACTTATCCCAACCCAAATCATAAAATAAAAGTCAAGGAAGTTTGCTAATCTCATATCTCTTCATATCTAACTCTATATTTTTATCTTTATTTTACATTAAGGACAATGTAAAGTTTGAGTGTGGGGTTGAAAGTATATTAGACTTAATGATTAGGACCCCATTTGAGGATCAATTTTTTATTTTCACTACCATTTCACCTTTATCATCTAGTAAGTTGAGTGATTACATGTGTCCATTGATGAGTGAGTTTTATAACCATAAATTAAATACTTTCATCTTAGTTGTTTGTCATATTTCACCACTTATTTTTCGTATGTATCTTTAGTTTTGTGCATCTTTTATAGATGGAGAAAAAAAATAGAAAATAGACTTAATTGGAGGAATCAAAGCTAAATTGTAGTTCTTTGGGAATGATGTCTATAAATTAAGCGAATAAAATAAATTCATTAAGGATGGCTGAATAAGGAGCATTATCTTCTTGACTCCTAAGATTCATCCTAATGGATATATATGTCAATTCAACCTTGATTTATGACCATATTTTCAAAAGAACTTAAACATAAAGATTCAAGGAACATCCAATGTTAAAAATCTGTTTGCTGTTTGTTTTTCTGCCAGACCTTACTCCAGTATCTTAACCATAAATCATAAATTATATATCTAATATATATGAAATTTGGTAAGTGAATAGCTGACACAATTTTTCACAACTTTCACGTTAATGTGATCAGCAAATTCAGAAACTAAAATGGCCAAAATTGTGATAGGATAAAATTTGCTTGTGTTGCAGTCCATCCCAACCTTGCTGTAGTATTTGGGCTATATCTTATAAAATACGCTGTCAATGTATACAAAATTTGATAGGTAGATAACTGATACAATTTGCTATAAATTTTCTTTTCACATGGGCAACAATTTGGTGGCTCTCAAATTGGAATATAATGATTACTTTGGTTGGACATAGTGCAATACAACCTGTCAACTTTAATTCAACTTGCTTTGTCACTTACCTCACTAGTTATATCTATAAATAGAGTGAACTTGTGAGCTATGGGGAGGTGGAAAATAGCTGAAGAGAGTGTAATTTTGTGAGCATAAATTTGTGCTTTTAGTATTGTAATGTTCTTATTTATTTAGACACTTTGTTATCCTTTCATAATATCATCATGCTTGTTCATCTTCAATTTTTCTTTATTACTTTAAATATGGAGAACTAATCTCCTTATGCTAAGGTAAAGGGTAAAACTCTTTGTATGAGAATAATAATTTATCTAACTATTAATCTTAATGTTTATCTTTGATATTGTATTTACCTTCTTATTTCTTTTCTCATATTATTTCTTAATGGCTGATTTTGTCAAACCACCTATTTCTTGTTATTTTATTGGCTGGTTTTATGAAACCACCTATTTCTTGTTATATTATGGTATTGTATTTACTTTCTTACCTCTTATCTATGGTTATCTTATTGGTTGGTTTTACCAAACTCACAACTTTTGTTAATTGAACCCGTAGACTTTTGTTAGTTGAACCCTAACTGTGTTGGCGACTACAAGTCTTAAATCTTGCCAATTTCCTTAGGGTTGCCTCCTTGCTTCCTCCTTAACTTGTTCCAAGTCCTCACAGCTCTTTATATGAATGTTTTCTATTGTTTCTTGGCCTCTTTTGCTCACCTAAAAGCAGAAACCCAACAAAGACTAGCTATAGCTATGCCATGCGCTTGTGGTTATTTATAAAACACAACAACATTAATCCTGTTTTGGTAGTCCCTAAGTAGTTTGGCATTACTGTAGTCAAGAATGAGGATAATAAATTAATTCCCACTAGAATGCAAACTAGGTAGCGTGTTTGTATTGACTACCGTAAGTTGAATGTTGTTACAAGAAAAGACCATTTTCCACTTTCCTTTATAGATCAAATGCTAGAGAGATTAGCTGGATATGCGTATTACTACTTCCTTGATGGATACTTTGGTTACAATTAAATTACCATTGCACCTGAAGATCAAGAGAAAACTACCTTCACTTTTCCTTTTGGAACCTTTTCCTATCATAGAATGCCATTTGGATTATGTAATGCACCTGCCACATTTCAGCATTGCTTGACAAGCATATTTTCTGACATGGTAGAGTGATTTTTGGAAGTATTCACGGATGATTTTTCTATATATGGGTATAGTTTTGAGGAATGTCTACACCATTTAAGATTAGTCTTAATTAGGTGTAAAGAAAAGAACATTGTTTTGAACTGGGAAAAATACCATTTTATGGTTAAAAAAGGAATTATTTTAGGGCATGTTGTGTCACATCAAGGCAATGAGGTAGATAGAGCCAAAATTGAATTGATTTCTAGCCTTCCACCTCCTTAGATAGTAAAAAAGTACCTTTTTTTAGGCCATGCAGGGTTTTATCGCAGATTCATCAAAGATTTTAACAAAATCTCCAGACTTTTGTGTAGTTTACTTACTAGAGATACATATTTTATCTTTGATGAAGAGTGTTGTCAAGCTTTTTAGAAGCTCAAATTCTTACTCACCTCTGCACCCATCATTAGACCACTCGATTGGAATCTTCCATTTGAAATCATGTGTGATGATTCTAATTATGCAATTGGAGCTATTTTGGGTCAGTGTCTTGATAAGTTTCCTTATGTGGTATAATATGCTAGTGAAACTCTTAATGATGCTCAATTGAATTATTCTACAATAGAAAAAGAGTTACTAGCTGTGGTATTTGCTCTAGACAAGTTTAGATCATATTTGTTAGGATCTAAGGTTGTAGTCTTTACAGATCATGCTGCATTTAAGTATCTTCTTTCTAAGAAAGATGCTAAAGCAAATTTGATAAGATGGATATTGTTGTTGCAAGAATTTGATTTAGAAATTCGAGATAAGAAAGGATCTAGAAATGTTGTAACATCCTTAATTTTGTTTCTTTTATTAATAAAGATACATAAATATTTAATTAAGGAAATAAAATTTAATAGACAATTTTTAGATATATAAAGAAATATAATCCTTAGAAATTCTTCTTCTTACGTGTATGCATATAAATGTTCTAACATTAATGGAATAGGTAAAGAGAGAAAACCTAAGAGGAAATATTAGAAATAAACATGTTAAAGAAAGTTGAAATTCTTGAGTAAGGAAGATAATTTTTTATGATGTAAGTAAGGATTTTAAAATTTCCAGAAGATTAGATTAGGGTAATTTTTCCTAATTTAAGAGATAAAGTTACTAAGTTTAGTATCTCCACCCATAAATTGGGCTTTCACCTATGGACACTTCATATGGTGTTTTTCTACTTCACATTACTTTTTAGCAAGGCAATAGGATAGCCCAAGGAAGAAATAAAACATAGACTAGGACTAGGATATAGAAATTGGACCGGTAGCCCAAAAAGTATGAAAATGTGACCAAGCCCATTATGAAAGGTAGAATTTTAACCAAAGTAAAGAAAATGGGCAAAAGTAAGCCCAAACCCAAGAGGAAAATAAATAAATAAATAAAGTGATGAAATAATGGTGTAATCAAGATTAGGTGACATAGCATTAAGACAAAAATTTAGCAAGTGGTGTGATATCCTACATTCATAATATTAGCAAGTGGTATGATAATACATGTCATTAGGACAAAAAATCTATATCCTACACTCATAAGTTTTGGAAGTGGTTAATAATACATAGCATTATGACAAAACATCCTTATCCTACACAAATAATTTTAGCTAACCAAGGAAGATTCAAGGGTTAGAAATTTGCCACCTACAAGGAAAACTTATCATAATTGATTAAGACAAAATAAAAAGGAAATGAATCTCTAAATCAAAGGGACCTTGTCCCTTATCTTAAGAACATATTATCATAATTTTCAAAATACAAATCTCCTTTTCCGATGCATATCTTGACTAAGGAAGGGGAAGACAAGAACATGAGTTGTTTGTTTTCCAAAAAAATCAACCAAGTGCATCCTAATTGTGATAAGGTAGACCCATGATCATGAAAGGTGAATTATTTGATAGTCTATTTAAGAAAAACCCACCCTTATAACATTAAAATTTCATCCAAGTGAGGGAGAAGAAAAAATAGAAGCAAGGTAGAGTGAGGAAAAGAGAGGAAGAAAGGAAGAAAGAGGAAGGAGAAGTCTAGAGGACTAAGTACTCAAGGTAAGTTTAACAATTTTTTTTTAAAGAAAAGTTTTGAAATTTACAACATCTTTGTGGGATTTTGACCTTAGAACTTTGATGATTGGTCATGGATGTTGCTTTATCATATTACATATTATGCATGTTTTAATACTTGGGCTGGTGTAGATAGTTTTGCATATGTATGGCTTTGGGTGGCAAAATTTTAAGATTCTATTTTTAAAATTATGGGAAGAATCGGTAAGGAATGTAAACAAATGGTTAACATGAAAAATTTAGATCTATGTCTCACGGATATTTAGCCAATGAAATCACTCAATTTGGAGTATATATGAGGAAGATATGGTCCGATTAGTAAGCAATAGTTAGAAAATGGTTAATTAGGGAAGAATATGTTAGGATAGCTTCTGTGTTTTAATTTCTTGGAACATTTTGTAGGGAATTAAAATAAATGGTTAACATAAAAATTATAGCTATGTGTCACAAATTTTTAGCCACTGGGCAGATGATAGAAACAAATAAAATGTTTGTGGTCGAGTTGGCTCAGATCCCGTTGAAGGTGCAACCATCTGCACCTGTATCTCCAGAATTGGTCAACCAGAATAAATAAGCTGTAGATATTTATGTGTTTGATATATTGTACGTACGTTTTGATTAATGACGTGTATGTGAACTCTATATTGTATAATAATAATAATAAAAGTTGTTACAAATGTTATAGCTAATCACTTATCTAGACTAGTAGTTGAGTCAAGTGAAAATAACTTGCCTACCAAAGACTTTTTTGTAGATGAGCAAATCATGTCTATTTCTCATTTACCCTGGTTTGCTGACATTGCTAATTATCTTGCCACAGGTCAAATGTCTACATATTGGAGTAAGCAAAATCAGGTAAAAATTTTAACTGAAGTAAAGAAATTATTTTGGGAAGATTCATACTTTTTAAGTATTGCCTTGATCAAATCATTTGGATATGTGTTACTGAGAGTGAGCAACATAGTGTTATTTCTTTTTGTCATGATTATGCTTGTGGAGGTCATTTTAGTGCTAAAAAAACTAATGCAAAGGTTTTTGCAATGTGACTTTTATTGGCCATCACTGTTTAAAGATGCCCATTTGTACTGTAGTTGGTGTGAGCGTTGTCAAAAATTGGGCAATATCTCACGTAGGAATATGATGCCTTTGACTCCCATTCTTATTGTTGAGATATTTGATGTAAGGAGAATTGATTTCATGGGTCCTTTTCCTAATTCCTTTGGAAATTTATACATCCTTATTGTTGTGGATTATATGTCAAAATGGGTAGAGGCTCTTCCACGTAAAACAAATGATCACAAGATTATGGTGAAATTCTTGAAAGAAAATAGTTGTTCAAGGTTTGGCACACTACGAGCTATCATTAGTGATGGGGGGAAACATTTTTGTAATAGGAATTTTGAGCATTTAATGAAGAAATATGCCATCATGCACAAAGTTGTAACCCTATACCATCCACTGACTAGTGGTCAAGTTAAGATTTTAAATAGGGAAGCTAAAAATATTTTGGAAAAAACGATTAACCCAAATAGGAAAGATTGGTCTTTGAAACTTTCTGATGCTTTATGGGCTTATCGTACTACTTTTAAAACCGCTATTGAAATATCTCCTTACCGACTTATGTGTGGCAAGGACTGTTATTTACCTATTGAAATAGAGCATAAAGGTTATTGGGCCATCAAACAATTTAACTTTGCTCTTAATAAAGCAGGTTCTCACAGGAAGCTTCAAGTCAATGAATTGGAAGAAATAAGGAATGATGCATACAAAAGTGCAAAATTGTATAAGGATCGAATGAAAGTTTTTCACGTCAAACATATTTTAAGAAAATCATTTAATGCAGGTCAAAAGGTCCTTTTATATAACTCTCGTTAACACTTATTTATAGGGAAGCTACATTCTTGGTGATCAGGCCCATTCATTATTTGTACTGTTTATCCACATGGTGCAGTGGAGATAAAAAATTCCAAGAATGGTGATGTGTTTAAAGTTAATGGTCAAATATTAAAAGCATTTTTGGAATTACATAACCCAGAGATAGAGGAGACACCTTTGCGTGATTCTGTCTACCAGGATTGATTTACTTCTCTTGTTAAAGGTTGTCGTGCACGCTATCTAGGTAAGATATTTCTTTATTTAACTTGAATTAATGTGTTCCCTCAATGTTATCTTATTTTGAACTTCTATTTTTTTCTTGCATTTGTTGCTTTTGTTCTTTCATAAAAAAATTTGAGTCAAGAATGGAGGACATTCTCACAAAATTGAAAAATCATTTTCCTTCTCTTCCACCCAATGCATTGACAAAAATTTACAGAGCAAGGATTTTAAGATTAAGGTTGTTGAAGGACATGAGGATGCCTACTAATATTCATTGGCTAATTGAAGCTAAGGTATGGTTATCAAGTGAGCCTGCAAATGGTTTCATCGCTTACATGCCTAGTTTGGAAAAAAGTAGTTTTGGTAAAAAGCGCATAGCTAAACGAATGGGTGTGTGTTACAAATGTGGACGTGAAACTTGCAACAAACGTTGCCGTTCTTTGGGTTGGTTGTTTGTAAATTGGGAAGACAAAATTAAGTTCATTAAGGATAGTTTGAGTAAGGAGTCATTGGATGATGACTTTCATCCAACATATCTTGAGACATATCCTAGTGGATCTGTGCATATTGGTATTATCGGTTTATGGCTCCATTTTAAAAAAGAACATAAACAGTACAGTCTTGGGAATCTGACATTAAAAGACCCATGTTTGCCAGTTTATAAAAAAATTGGATGGGAAGCATATCCTCGACCCATAGAGGGCGTTTTAAGCCGTTACTGGATGTAAAACCAGAGGAAGATGTGAGTCACAATCACAACTGCTGTACTTATGCATGCGTGCTATCATTTTAAAATTTTTTCAACTTTACTTTAGATGACATTCACCGGCCTACTCACCTAGCTATTGTAAGTATATCCTTATCTGAGTTCTATAAATGCACACTTTCTTATCTTCATCTTTATACCCAAAATTAGTGTAAGTGCAGTCATGGAGGGAACTACAGTTTGCCAGTTTCGAAGTATCTGTATTTTTGGAGGTCTTAGTCCTGAGAAAAATGTAGAGTATGTAAAGTAGCATAACTTTTGGGCATGTTACTAGCAGGTAGAAAAATTCACGTAGTCTATGGTGGAGGTAGCAGTGGGTTAATGGTGTGTGTGTCTGGAGCTGCATATATAGGAGGAAGTCAAGTTCTAGGTATTATTCTTACTACTCAAGCTGTATTAAACCTCATAAGAAAAATAGTTGGGGAAGAATTTAGGGTATCCTACATGCATGAACGCATTGCTAGAATGATGTGCAATGCTAACGCCTTCATTGCCTTACCAGTGGTTTTGGTACTCTGGGGGAAATTTTCCAAATCATCTCTTGGGAAGAACTGAATATCCATCATAAACCAATAGGTTTGTTGAATGTTAACAATTTCTTTGATGTTTTGTTATCTTTTCTTGATCAAGCCATGGAACAAAGGTTTATCTCACACTCAACACGAAGAATTCTCATTTCGACCTCAAATGCTGATAGTTGATTGACGCATTACAAGTATTTGTTCATGTACTTGATCCAACTATGGCTCAAATAGATTGGACATCTGACAATTACTTAAAGCGCTAATTGCACTTGACTCTTCATCTGTAACTCATTTTATTTGATTGCATAAAAATTTATTTCTCTATTAGTTTGGTACAGGTTCATCTTTTACTAAATCCCCATTCAGGTAATATCTCTTTCAATGTGTTGTCTATTTTGGGTTTGTTCATCTTTAAAAAAAATTCTGAGTGATGTTTTGGAATTAGGCAAAACTAACACCAATGATGAAAATGATTTAAAGTGCTTGTAACCTTTGAAAAATAGATGAGTTCTAAGTGTTATGTATGAATTTAAACTCTATTGCAACATATGTTTTACTTGAGAATCTCAAATATCTTGAGCACTTAATCTTTTACATTTGACTTATTGTTTATTCGAAAAATATTTATGTGATTCAAATATAACAAGTAATCTTATAAGACTTTAGAACTTATTTGATTATCACTTGAGGAAAAATCCTAGACTACTCTCCATTTAAGAAATGAATTAGGCATTGTTGGAATCGTTTGAGCCTTTTAGACCAACCTATACATTATACCATCCCTAGTAACCCATTTTGAGCCTATACTTATAATTTCTTGTACACCTATATTATTATCTAGCCTTTAAACAAAAATATTTCTAACTCTTACCTTTCACTCACAGAAATGATCATTTGAAAAACTATGGTTCATGGATGGATGGAAGGAGTTAGTAAAAAATTGTAGAACTTCCTAAATAAATAAGTATGGGGGGATTATGTTCAAAACAAAAAGAGAAAAAAATATATAGTATGCGTAAATAATGAGAAGAAAGTTGGAGATATAATCTACATGATAATATCAAAAGTATTTGGAATGACCCAAATGATCATGTATGTTGAATTGAGCATCCATTAATATATTTTTATCTACCTTTAACCTATGCCATACATTATAAGCTTAATGAAAGTCCTAATGATCTTAAATGTTATGATTAGTCTACATTAGTGGAGATTGACATGAAAAATAAGCTTATGGAGTCTTAAATACTTATATCAGGAGATTTATTTTAAATATTTAATTACATAAATTTATTTGAATGCAAAAAGTCAAATGTCAAAGGATTACCACACACACACACGAGTAAACTATATGTTGCATTTTAGTTGAAGTTTTACATAACCTTGAAATCCTGATATTTTCTTTGGTTGCACATTTTAAATCCTTGAGGAGTGTTTAGTAAGCCAAACACAACTCATCACTCATCTTTCGAAATTTGAAGTTTGTGTGTTTTGCTTGAGGACAAGAAAAAGATTAAATTTGGGGGTATTTGATAAGTGTGTTTTGTAACCATGAATTAAATACTTTCATCTTAGTTGTTTGTCATATTTAAGCAGTTATTTTTTGTATTTATCTTTATTTTTACGCATTTTTTACATATGGAGAAAAAAATAGAAAATTGACTCAATTGGAGGAATCAAAGCTAAATTGTGGTTCTTTGGGAATGATGTTTATAAATCCAATGAATAAAATAAATTCATTAAGGATGGCTAAGTAAGGAGAATTATCTTTTTGACTCCTAAGACGCATCCTAATGGATATATGTGTCAATTCAATCTTGATTTATGACAATATTTTTAAAAGAACTTAAACATAAAGATTTAAGGAACATCCAATGTTGAAAATCTATTTGCTGTTTGTTTTTCTGCCCGACCTTACTCCAGTATTTTAATCATAAATCATAAATTACATATCCAATATATATGAAATTTGGTAAGTGAAGAAGCACAATTGTTTACAACTTTCATGTTTACGTGATCAGCAAATTCGAAAATTAAAAGGGTGAAAATTGAGCTAGGATAAAATCTGCTTGCTATTGTAGTCCAACCCAACCTTGCCGTATTGTTCAAGCTGTATCTCATAACATACTTAGTCAATGTATAAAAAATTTGGCAAGTAGATAGCTGACACAATTTCCTACAACTTTTCTTTTCACATGGGAAGCAAATTCAGTGGCTATAAAAGAGGAATATCATGATTACTTTCAGTGGACATAGTGCAATATAACCTGTCAACTTTAGTGCAACTTGCTTTGTCACTTACGTCACTAGTTGTATCTATAAATAAGGAGAACTTGTGACCTAAGCAGAGGTGGAAAATAGCTAAAGAGAGTGTAATTTTGAGAGCATTAATTTGAGCTTTTAGTATTGTAATGTTCGTATTACTTTAGACACTTTGTTATCCTTTCATAATATCATCATGCTTGTTCATCTTCAATTTTTCTTTCTCACTTTGAATATGGAGAACTAATCTCCTTATGCTAAGGTAAAGGGTGAAACTCTTGGTATGAGAATAATAATTTATCTAACTCTTAATCTTAATACTTATCTTTGATATTGTATTTACCTTCTTATTTCTTTTCTCATGTTATTTCTTAATGGCTGGTTTTACCAAACCGCCTATTTCTTGTTATTTTATTGGCTGGTTTTACCAAACCGTATATTTCTTGTTATATTATGGTATTGTATTTACTTTTTTACCTCTTATCTCTTGTTACCTTATTGCCTGGTTTTACCAAACCGCCTATCTTTTATTATTTTTATGACTGGCTTTGTTGCCTATTTTATGTTGTTATTGTTTATGGTTGGCCTTGCCACCTATCTCTTGTTATGTTTCTTCTTCGTACCTCTTTTCATTCTAATATTGTAAAGTGTGAACTTTGATACATTGTAGATAATTTTTGGCAGAATAAATTCTTGAATCAATCTTGATTTATTGTAGACAATATAATAATTGGCACAATGTATGCTTGAATCTATATTTACAAGCATGTATTAATGGTGTAAAAAGAGGTAAATATAATTCATGTATAAACAAAAGTGAGCTCAAAGTAACACATTTTTTGATTGGAACCTTATTCATGTAAGGATTCCAATTGAGTAATAAAAGAGTTAAATTTATCATTACTCATACCAGGACTAGATCCCCTAACCTTAGCATTCATTTTTACCTTGAATACATTTCAATTTGAATTGAGTATAACAATTCCTTGCAAACTTGATTTAATATTCTCCTCACAAAACAAATATTTTGACAACTAAGTTAGAGTTATCTATTCGGATTCAAATTAGAGTTTCTTTTCAATTGGTAATCCTCGTGGGATCAACTTTTCATACCGTTAAATTTGTACTCAAACAGATTCTTGCGCTTCCGAGTGTAATTAAAACAACAACAAAAATTCAATTTATGTTTGGTGATGTGAGGCTAAATCAATAACCAATTATATGACTACCCAAAAGTTTTTTTTGCTCTTGAAAAATGTAGAAAACTCATAGTTGTGTGTTACTTTAACTCTTTTGCAATTTATTATTACTCTAGATTTCTGAAGCCCTTTTGCATAACAACGTTGGGCATTTAATCTATCTTTCACTTAAGGAATGTTTATGTAACTCTAAATTATTTTATGATCTCAATATGATTCTATAACTTATTTGAATGTTATCTGAGGTGAAAACCGGTATAAACCTAGGCTAATACTATAATTTAGGATTTGATTTAGGCATTGTTTAATAGATTGAGGCTTTCTAACCTAACCTATGGCAATTATATATCATTAGTTTTTCTATTTGAGCTTAATTGAATTTTTATTATATATGCACAAAAGAGCCAAAAGCCAAATTTTGTGATAAATATCCTTATTTTTTACCGTATTCACTTACTTCATGATTATTTTTTTTGAATATTTCTTTTGTAGAGCTTTATTTACCAAAAGATGAAAGGGAGGAGCAAAGGAAAGAAAAGAAAAATTCAAAAGAAATGATGGAAGCCTACATAGTGGATGAAAGAAAAGAATGAATTGAATTCAATTGAAGCAAAAAAATCATGTGGGAGAAAATTCCCTAAGCTTGAAAAAGCTCAAGAGATCATATTTAATCATGTGGTGTTGGGTGATTGAATCTAAATTTATATCCTTTATCATACTCTACACCATGTCCACATTATAAGACGTATAAAGTCTTATTGATTCTAGAGGTAGTTTTAACTTATATTAGTGGAGAGTAGCAAGAAAAAAAATATAAAATCCTCAAAAGAAAATTCTACTTAATGGATATTGAATTAATATCTCCCTAAATAATTAAAATAGAAGAAAATTAGTAAAGTCTTATTTAAATAAAATAAAATAATTGCTCTCAATTCTTTTTAAAAGTGCTTAGGTTTATTTTTAATAAAATGAAGTAAAATTTGATATGAAAGTAAATTCTTGGAATTTTTATGAGATAAAATAGTACTCATAGGTTTGAGATAAATAATCTTTTAGGAAGGAAAAGATGAATTACAAATTTTGTGAAATAAAATATGAATAAGAAACATAAAAGAGGATTTTCGAATAATTAATGGTAGGAGTTAATTACACAAAAATGGCACTTTCAAATTCAAGAATTTCTTCTCACTAATTCAATCTTAAATAAAGAATGAGAGGAGAAGGGATTCCATGAATAATCTATGAGAAATTAAATTAAATATTGGAAGAAAATTAAGGGAAAACAAAAATTTAGAAATTAATAGAATTTAGCAATAATAATTATAAAAGCTTATATGTATAGGTAGCTTGCCCACCAAGCTCACATAGTGATAGGTTCATAATTAAGCGTGAATTTAATACCTTTAAACTTACTTTTTGTTTTGATTTAATTAAAATATGATTATGAATTATCTTAATTTTGTGTTTTGTGTTGTAAGAGCAAAGGAAGAAGAAAAGATGAGAAAAAATATAAGAAATTCATGGAATAATGTGAAATTGTAGTGATTCTAGATCTTTCAAGATTAATTTGAATATATCTACCACATAAGAACTCCAATCGAAGTGATTCAAGTTATTGGGAAACTCTAAGACAATAATATACAACTCTTATGTTGAGAACTTTAGCAAATTTGAGATAATACAACTCTTCTTCTCCCTAACTATTAATATAATTGTTAGGAAGGCCTACTAGTATATTGTTTGTTTTAATCTACAGCTGAATCATATATTGAACAAATTTTTCATCATTGTGATTTAAGAGGCAAATTGGATTAATAATTTTGGATTATGAATTATTAAACCTATGGTGACTGATCGACTAAATTAAATATAGCCAATGTTTCTATGTTTATTTAGCTCTATCAGTTTCTCTAATTCTTCATGCGGTTAATAAGTTATACTTTACCTATGTGCTAAAGATTATTTGTTAATTATGGTTAATTGAGGCTATTGTCATCAATTACTAAACTTAAGATGGAATAAGGTTAGAATCCCAATGATAGATACTTAATTTATGATCCATTATATTTTCAATGATCAATGCAATTCCTTAATGGTGGATATCAACCGAAATCAATGATTTATCAATAATCTCTCTCTTTTATCATTTGCGATCATTCTTTTTTTACTTTATTAATTTACTTTCATCATTCAAACTCCCATTTTATATTTCACAAAAGGTAATAACAATATTTATGGGATCGACCTTTACTCCCATTACTACATGTTAGTTTTGAGGTACGGTATTTACTATATTTAGTATACTCGTGATAGTATTCACCAAACTTTGGTGCCATTGCCGAGGACTGTAAGTGCCAACCCTTTTTTTTGCGTACTTTTGGCTTTTGTATTCAAATATACTATAAAAGAAACTCCATTAACACATATAGGTACATATTTTATATCATTAAGTCAAAAGAGGTTACATTGGTGTTCAGGGGTTTTACAAGAGTAACACTGGGTACTACTCATGGTATCAAACCAAAGGAGTACCAAGGGTTACTGTCTCAAAACGATACACTGAGTTTACACTACATAATTTACATTCTACTAACTAGGCCCTGGCCTAGCACCTCACCTATGCAATGCATAGGGTGGAGGAGGGGATGCTGTGTCATGTGTGTTTTATAAATAACCGCAAGCACACGACGTAGCTGTAGCTAGTCCAGCGAGTATGGGTCGTACCCCACAGAGAACAATTATCAATTACTAGACTTTACGAAATATGCTATCTAAGTCATTGTAATTCAATGAGAGTTTGTCACAATTAAACTAATAAGTAATCCACTTAATAAATGCCTAGGGTTATGGTTCACCCCACTTATGATATTCAATAATCAATATGTACCTCTAATTGTAATTTTCTAGGTAATTAGGGATGGTCTAGCGTTAATTAACTAATAACCTCTTTCAAGCATTACTAATCGTACCTAGAATAATCCAATTGCCTACTTTCGTGGTTCTTAGTTCAACCTAAGTCCATTAAGTTCTATGCCAACCATGGAATTCAATTAATCGGTTTTCTCATGCCTACTAATTGATTGATTCCTCCAGAACCTTAAACTACTTTCGTGATTAAGATATCTTTAATTAACTATTAAGTTCCCATATTAATTTTTAACTTTTAGTTCATCAATTAATATGGTAAGACGTGATAAAACGTTGGTCAGACATTCATCAACTTATATAATCAATCTTAATTAACCATGAATAATAAAATTAGGGTTCCACAATTCAATTAGCAGAGTGTATCATCACATCATAAGTGGGTTTACAAAACCCTAGATCAAATTTACTTAAGCATAATAGAAATAGAAACCAAAAGCATATTCATTAAATAAACCATAGGTGTTCAATACAAACCAAGAGAAAGGAGTAGAAGAAGAAGTAAGTGTAGAATAAAAAGATAAAACTTGGTTGCAAAATGTGAAAGAGATACAATGCTGAATTAGTCTTCAATCGAACCTAAGAACATGAAAGTAAATACTAATCCTACTCTAAACCTAATCCTAAGGTGTTTCCTAAGTCTAAAGTTGAGTAAAGGTGAGTCTAAAAGTGTCTACCTCCCTTCCTCTGCGTTTTCCCATGTATATGTACCATCTTGGCTTATCAAAACCCTAAAAATCACATGGTATACAGACACGAAGCACGGCCATGTTCCAAGACACGGCCTAGCTGTGCTTCGAGCTGGATTTTGGGACTTTCTCCATTTCTTTCTACATAGCATGGCCTGGCCGTGCTTCATACACATCTAGCACGACTGGCCTTGTTAGGGGCTACCATGCTCATTTCTTGCCATTTTTTGGTGTGTTTCCTCCTTACTTTCTCCTCATCTTGTTCCAAGTGCATATAACACTTTTCATGAGTGTTTTCCTTTGCTTCTTGGCCTCTTTTGCTCACCTATGTGCATAAAACAAACCAAAGTTGTATCCAGAGCAAAACATAACGAAAAGTAGAGAAATAATCACAAGTTTACTTTAAATTAGGAGATAAAATATAATCATTAATCACTCAAATTTCCCCTTTATGAACTCCCCCATGCTTAAACCTTTGCTTGTCCTCAAGCAAATAACATGTCATATTAGTATGAAGGGAGAAAATGCATTCAAATTCCAGAGGATAGAAAAGTGCAATGCAGGTAATTTTTTACTAAATCGGTGTGCACACAATAGATATATGAATAGACATTTATTAGATTGTCTTTGTTCTTCTAAGACTAAACCCAAATTCTTCTATTATATATCTACTTCTATTGTTACCATTGAATGTAGGCACCAAATTGATTTTTAAACACTCAAGTAAGCCACCTCATTTTTTAGATCTCCCTAGGTTGCCTTACCCATATTTCTCTTTTCATTCTTTTGTTTTCATTCATACTCTTTTATTTCTCACTTTCTTTTTATTTCTTTTCTCTTTTTCATTAATTTATATTATTTTTAGAAATATGCAGTGACTGTGTAACAACTTTATTATTATTATTTATTATTATACAATATAAAGTTCACATACACATCATTAATCAAAACGTACGTACAACATTTCAAACACATAAATATCTACATCTTATTTATTCTGGTCGACCAATTCCAGAGATTCGGGTGCGGGTGGTTGTACCTTCACCGGAATCTGTGCCAACTCGCCCACAAACATTTTATTTAGGATCCGCCCATCATAGAATAACTCTATCCAACGTGCACTAAAAGCCAGAGCTATAGAAAAATTTGCATAACTAATTTTCTGAACATGACATGGAAATATAGTGAGAATTAAATCTCAGTAAGTTTAACAATAAATCATTATCAATATAGCTCATCACGTCATGTTCAGCTGTATAAACTACAGTAAATAACTTTGGTCACATGAATGAGCTATATCTATGCACATGAGAATCGTATAGTAATGACATGTATGGCAGGATTAATTCTTTTCAGAATATCATATGATGACTATCGATTTATTCTCATATCAAGCTACCCCGGTTAGGGTGAGTATTTTTTACTCTCCAGTACGGGCTTTTCTCGCTCCATCTAACATGGCCCACTTTCTCTTTCTTTTCTCATTAACATGATCATAATTGTTGGTAGGGTGTCCCCTACTGGTGCACCACACAGATTGCCATGTGACCGTGCTCATTTCTTTTCTTTTCACAATGATAGCCAAAAAAATGCTTTCAATAACAAGTATGTTCATCAAAATATAACTGTTACCAAAAATTATTGGTAATCATGCCATAAATATAACCATTTGAAATATCACTTTATAAAATATTTCCATGTCAAAATTTCACACTTAAGATGGTAAGAAATTCATACAATGGCAATGGCTATGGCTATACTAGTCATTTATTATTTTCATTTATAAGATTCATCTTCTTTTTTAAATATTATTTTATTTCTTTATTTTCTTGATGCAGGTTTTCATCCTATCTAAGCTTCTCTTACTAATCAGAGCATAACTCCCTCAATTTAACTCCAATGTAGATGATCTTGGTGTCAATTTCAAGATAAAACAATTATCTAAAACGATTATGTTGAACATTGTAGCGAAATATTAAGCAATCAAGGTGATATTACTCCCTCAATGTAAAGGTTATTTCTTCTCAGATAGGTTCTGACCTCTACCTACTAATCTCTCCATATCTCCCTCATAAGAATTCCAAATTAAGCGATTATAGTGGCTAACAATCCGTGACACATATATCTATAATTCATATGTTAACCATTTATTTTAATTTCTTATAGAATGTACCCATAAATTAAAACACCGAAGCTATCCTAACATATTCTTCCCTGATTAACCATTTTCTGACCTTTGTTTACTAATCGAAACATATCTACCTCATATGAACTCTAAATGGAATGATTCTAGTGGCTAAAAATCCATGAGACATAAATCTACATTTGTTATGTTAACCTTCTCTATATATTCCCTGTAGAATGTTCCCATAAATTAAAACTCGGAAGCTTAAAATTCTGCCACCCGTAGCCATACGCATGCAGAACTATCTACACCAACCTAAGTATTCAAACATACATAATATGTAACATGATATAGAAACATCCATGACCAATCATCAAAGTTCTAATATCAAAATCCCATATAAATATTTCAAATTTCAAAACTTTTCTTCAAAAAGAAATATTGTTAAACTTACCTGGAGCACTTAGTCCCCTAGACTTCTCCTTCCTCTTTCTTCCTTTCTTCCTCTCATTTCCTCACTCTACCTTGCTTCTATTTTTCCTCTCCCTTACTTGGACGAAATTCTAATGTTGTAATGGTGGGTTTTCTTATATAGACCGCCAAATAATTCACCTTTTATGATCGTGGGTCAACCTTATCACAATTAGGTTACACTTGGTTGAATTTTTAGAAAACAAACAATTTATGTTCTTGTCTTCCTCTTCCTTAGTCAAGATATGCATAGGAAAAGGAGATTTGTATTTTGAAAATTATGATAATATGTTCTTAAGATATGGGACAAGGTCCCTTTGATTTAGGGATTCATTTACTTTTTCTTTTGTCTTAATCAATTATGATAGGTTTGCCTTTTTAAGTGGCAAATTTCTAGCCCTTCAATCTCCATTATTTGGTTGAAATTATTTGTGTGGGATATAAATGTTTTTTCCTAATGCTATGTATTATCATACCACTTGCTAAAATTATGAATGTAGGATATAGATGTTTTCTCCTAAAGCCTTGTATTATCATACCACTTGCTAAATTTTTGTCTTAATGTCATGTCGCCTAATCTTAATTACACCATTATTTCATCACTTTAATTTTATTTTTATTTTTATTTTTATTTTTCCTCTTGGGTTTGGGCTCATTCTTGCCAATTTTCTTTACTTTGGTTAAAAGTCTACCTTTCATAATGGGTTTGGTCACATTTTCATCATTTTTAGGCTACCGGTCCAATTTCTATATCCTAGTCCAAGTCTATGTTTTATTTCTTCATTGGGCTATCCTATTGGCTTGCTAAAAATTTATGTGAAGTAGAAAAAATCTATATGAAGTGTCCATAGGTGAAAGCCCAATTTATGGGTGGAGATACTAATCTTAGTAACTTTTGCTCTTAAATTAAGAAAAATTACCCTAATCCGATCTTCTTAAAATTTTAAGACCTTTACTTCACAAAAATTTATCTTCCTTACCTATGAATTTCTCCTTTCTTTAGCATGTTTATTTCTAATATTTCCTCTTAGGTTTTCTTTCTTTACCTATTCCATTAATATTAGAACATTTCTATACAAACACGTAAGGTGAAGAATTTTCTGAGGATTATATTTCTATATAAACACGTAAGGTGAATACTTTTGTAGTTTTATTAATACATGAAACGAAATTAGGGATGTTACATTTCTCTCCCCTTAAAAGAAATTTTCTCCTCAAAATTTCAGAAATTACCTAATAAGAACAATTTCAGATATTTCTTCTTCATGACTTCTTCTAGCTCCCAAGTTGCTTCTTCTGGAGTCAAACCTTTCCATAACACCTTAAGTAGGGGAATAGTTTTGTTTTGTAATTGCTTCACGTCAGTGTCCAATATAGATGCTGGTATTAGCTGGTATGTCATGTTCTCTTTTATTTGGATTAGTTCCTCTCGTATCACATGTGAGGAGTCTGGAACATACTTTTGGAGCTGTGATACATGGAAAACATTATGCAAGTTGGACGAGTTAGGTGGGAGAGAAACTTGATATGCTAACATCCCTACTTTCTTCAGAATTTGGTAGGATCCTAAAAATCGCGGATTTAGCTTTTTGGTCTTGAGAGACCTACCAACTCCAGTGGTTGGAGAAAATTTTAGAAATACATGGTCCCCTTCCTCAAACTCCAGAGGTCTATGTCTCTTATCATAGTAACTCTTTTGCCGACTTTGAGCTGTGAGTATTTTATCTCGTACCATCATAATTTGTTCATTGGTTTGTTGAACTAGATCAGGACCCAGGAAGTTCTTTTCTCCTACCACAAACCAACATAGTGGAGATCGGTACTTCCTACCGTATAAAGCTTCGTAGGGGGCCATCTTAATACTGGAGTGATAACTATTATTATAAGCAAACTCTACTAAAGGTAGGTACTTATCCCATCCTTTACCTTTCTCTATCACACAAGACCTTAACATATCTTCCAGGGTTTAAATGGTTCGTTCTGTCTGCCCGTCAGTCTAAGGATGGTAGGCAGTACTGAACCGCAATTGAGTACCAAATGCTTCCTACAATGTCTTCCAAAACCTCAATGTGAACCTCGGATCTCTATTAGAAACGATATTTAAGGGAATTCCATGCAGTCTAACTATTTCCTGGACGTACAATTGGGCTAATTTATCCAGTGAATAGTTAATTTTTATGGGCAAAAAGTGAGCAGATTTGGTTAATCTGTCAACTATTACCCAGATAGAGTCATGTCCCACTGAAGTCTTAGGTAATCCCACAACAAAGTCCATTAAGATACTGTCCCATTTCCATTTAGGGATCTTAAGAGGTTGTAGAAATCCCGCTGACTTTTGATGCTCCACTTTCAACTTTTGACAAATGAGACATTTTGCCACAAACTCAGCAATGTCCTTTTTCATCCCTGGCCATCAATACATCCTCTTTAAATCTTGGTACATTTTAGTACATCCAGGATGGACTCTGCATTTACTCTGATGCGCTTCTTGCAGGATCTTAGTCCTCAACTCTCGTTCTTTAGCGACACAAATCCTTTCCAGATACATGATTGCTCCATCTTCCATGACATCAAAATTACCTTGGTCTTTATGATCCTGTAAGTATTGGTCGTGAGCTTGAGCCTCTTTGATCTGAGCTCTAAGGTCACACCCTATACTTAAACCATTAATGACTAGCTTCTTTGGAGTAAGAGTTGTGGCTAGCTTTAAATTTTGAAACTCCTCTAGCATCTGTATCTTATACACCATCATCTGACCCATGTGTAGAGATTTTTGACTCAAGGCATCTGCTATAACATTTGCCTTTTCGGGATGATACTTTATCTCAAACATGTAGTCATTGAGGAATTCTACCCATCTTCATTGTCTCATATTTAACTCCTTCTGATCAAAGAGGTATTTAAGACTCTTATGATCACAATATACTTCAAAGGTTGCCCCGTACAAATAGTGTCACCAAATCTTTAAGGTAAACACCACTGTCGCCAATTCATGATCATGGGTTAAATAGTTTCCTTCATGGGGTCTCAGTTGCTTAGAGGCGTAAGCAACTACTCTCTTATCTTGCATCAGCACACATCCTAGCCGTTTCTTTGAAGAGTCACTATACACTTCAAAATGTCCTGTGGGGTCTGGAATAATTACAACAGGAGGAGTGGTCTGTCTTGTCTTAAGCTCCTGAAAACTAGCTTCACATTGATCAGTCCATTTGAAATGACTTCCCTTCCTGGTCAATTTAGTCAATGGCAAGGCTATACGAGAGAAGTTTTGTATAAACCTCTTGTAGTATCCTGCCAAACCCAGGAAACTTCTAACTTCTGTAACTGTCTTTGGTCTCTCCCATTGAATTACTGCTTCAGTCTTGCTAGGATCTACGGCTACCCCTCTATTTGAGATGACATGTCCGAGAAACTTTACTTCTGACAACCAAAATTCACACTTCTCCAATTTGGCATACAACTTTTTCTCTTTCAGTACTTGTAGCACAATTCGGAGATGTTGTTCATGTTCTTTCTCACTCTTAGAATATATCAAGATGTCATCAATGAACACTACCACAAATTGATCTAGGTAGGTTCAAAAAATGTGATTCATGTAATCCATAAAAATTGCAGGTGCATTTGTCAACCCGAAAGACATTACGAGAAACTCATAGTGCCCATACCTAGTCGTGAAGGCAATTTTTGGTACATCCTCCTCCTTAATCCTAATCTGATGGTATCCTAACCTTAAGTCAATCTTAGAAAAGATAGAGGCTCCCTTCAATTGATTCAATAAGTCATCTATCCTAGGGAAAGGATACTTGTTTTTGACAATCACCTTATTTAGCTATCTATAGTCTATGCATAGTCTAAGGCTTCCGTCTTTCTTCTTAACAAACAATACAGGAGCTCCCCAAGGTGATACACTTGGTCTAACAAATTACTTGTCTAACAGTTCCTCCAACTGTTTCTTGAGTTCCTGTAGTTCTTTCAAGGCCATTCTATATGGTGTAATAGAGATAGGCCTTGTTCCAGGTAAGAGATCAATAGAGAACTCTATCTCTATCTTGGGAGGTAAGCCGGGAATATCTGATGGAAATACTTCAGGAAACTCATTGGCTATTGTGATTTCATCAACCTTCTATTCGACTTCTAGTTTTGATAAATACAAGAGAATGTATCCAAGTACTCCATTCTTCAACTCCCTATTAACTTGATTGGCATTAAGCATCAATAACTGGACCTCCTCTTTCAGAGTAGGAGGTAGAAATTCAACAGTCTTGTTACAACAATTAAGCAATACTCGATTTGTAGACATCCAGTCTAACCCTAGAATGACCTCAATACCTCTTAAAGGTAAATAGACGAGGTCTATAGAAAAAGTTTTCTCCTAGATGGTGACTTGACAGTCCGTACATACAGAGAAAGTTAATACCCTTTCCCCTGTAGGGGTTACTACGGATAGCTCATAGGGAGTTTCAAAAATAGGAAACTAAAACTTCCTAATACATTCTTCCAATATAAATAAATGACTAGCACCAGAGTCAAATAACACCATAAGAGCAAATCCATAGATATAGTATGTACCTTGAATCATTTCAGAAGATTGAGTTGCCTCTTGGCTGCTCAGGGTGAAAACCCTTCCTTTTACTTGAGGCCTCTGTTCTGGCTGCTTCCCCACATTCTGTGGGCAGTTTCTTGCAAAATGACCCTTCTGTCCGCAGTTGAAGCAGACATCTTGTCCCATGTAGCATGGCCGATTACCATGCATGCGTTCGCACTTAGCGAACTTGACTAGGGCGAGGTCTTGTTGGAAAGGTCTCGGACCTGCAGTCAATGGCCTCTTACCAGCTCCATATCCACTTCTTCTCACATTCTTGCCAGGATTGGGAAAAATTTTCTTCTTTTTCCATAGGTTTCGCCTTTGCTTTTTGTCCTCCACTGCCTTTAAACTTTTCTCCAAGAGTCTGCATTTATTGATCAAAAGCACAAACTCCCTAATCTCTATAGCTACAACAGCATTCTTTATGTCTGGGTTCAGTCGCACTTCGAACTTAGCAGCCTTCCATGCTTCATCAGGGTTAAATCGCAGATAAGAGGAGAACTTAGACAATTCCTCGAATCTCGCAATATATTGGTCTATAGTCATGCTACCCTACCGGAGTTAGAGAAATTCGATCTCTTTCTCCGCCCTCACAGTACTTGGAAAGTACTTTTCCAAAAAGGTGTCTTTGAACACCTTCCAAGTGATCTGCCTTCCCTGGTGAGCTAAAAGTTCTCTAGCTCCACGCCACCAATATTCTGCTTCATCTTTTAGCATATATGCAGCAAAGATTACTTGCTGCTCCTCAGTACAGCCTATCACTTCAAAGATTTTCTCTAACTCCTTTATCCATCTTTTAGCTACAATCGGGTCAAAGCCACCTTGAAAACAAGGTGGCCTAGTCCTCAGGAACTCGGATATGCCGTTATCACCATCCGATTGTTAACACCATTCACACCATTTGAGTTATTAGCATTCTGGAGGTATTGTAGAATTTGATTAGTGGTCATGACTTGGTCTCAAATTGCCGTGGCCAGGTTGTGCAGGGTTTCCTCCGTATTATTTGCTGGATTCTTCCTTGGTAGTGCCATTTCCTACTGTGGCAAAAACAAAGTTATGCTGCTATTGAGGTTATTAAGCCCAATAGTTAGTTTAAAAATATTTAACAGCAGTTATAACACCACCTCGGCATGTAGGTAGGAAACACTAGTAATTTCTTACCTATAAGAATTCACTGATCCCTACACAGCACAACCACAAACTTACTCAAGACACTATAAGATCGATTTAGATAACCATCCACCCACTGGCGATCTAGGATCGACCTGCTCTGATACCAATTATGTAACAATTTTTTTTATGGGTGTGTATATGGGGGGTACAGGAATGGTTGCAGAGGGAATAGGCCAAGAATGTGCAGGGGAGGAATTTATGGGTTTGGAAAGGCTGGGATTAGGGATGAAGCTCTCGATTTTCTCTTAGCTAGGGCACGGGGAGAGGGTATGAAAGAAGAAGATAGGAGACAAGAAGGGAGGAACAGGAGAATAGGTTGAATTTGCAGAGAATTTGGTAGGAAAATTGGAGGGAAGAAGGAGTAGAAGAACACGGGAAAAGCACTGGGATTTAATGAGTGAACACAAGCTAGAAAAAGAGGGGAAATTTTGAGAAAATAAGACCCTAGGAACGAAGCACGGCCCACCCGTGGTTTGGGTTGGAATACCCAATCTCTCTTGGATTAGGCCCGTGTTGAGGAACACGGGCAAGGTATGCTGGGCATGGGACATAAGCATAGCCATGTCAGGTGAAACAACAAGCCTGTGGTTGGTGCTGGAATTTGGAATTTCTTAGGAAAGGCCCATGTTAAGCAACATGGCCAAGGGGTGCTTGGACCTGGTGCCTGGGCACGGACTTGTCTTGCAACACAGCTTACCCGTGTTCTATGTTGGAAACACCAATTTTTCCAGAATTTGGCCCAAGCTTGAAGCACGGGCATGGTGCATGACATGAGCTACCCGTGTTGCTTGCTGGAATCCAATTTTCTTCAAGTTTTTGCCTCAGTTTTTTATCCTTTTTAATTTCCTTTGTAAATAATTATTTTCTTCAACCTTAGGGATAGGAAATTGGCCTGAACAGAAAATGGAAACACTCATAAACTCTTAACCTAAGAAATCAACTAAAATTGAAGATAAAAAAAAATAAAAGCAAGAAAACTAGATGAAAAATAACTAAAAAAATTAAAATGTGCGTTGCCTCCCATAAAGCGCTTGTTTAAAGTCATTAGCTTGACTCTTTGGCATGCTTTCCACTCAAGGAGGCTTGAAGAGAGTTTGAATAACTCTCTTTGTTATCCATTACCTCTTAGTATGATGCTTGAGGCTTTGCCTAATTGCTTTCAAGGATCCTTTTGGCTCATTCTTTTCCTCCTTAGCTACATTGAGGTTGAGAGGAGCTGGCTCAGGTTCTACTTTTTGGAGCTAAAATTGCCTACTCAACAACCTTCTTTTCTTTTCCCTATTTATCATAAACAAAAGAACTTTCCACAGAGCATAACTTAAGTGGGTTAGAAGTTGGAAAATTCATGGTATAATCATTCATATTTGGTTTAGGTAAACCAATCATACAACAAGATTCATTTAGAGAAGGAAGGTTTATAGTTTCATTCAAATTAAATTCTACTTTTTCATCCCTTACATTCAAAGAAAGCTTTCCATCTTTTACATTGATGTTTGCATCTGTTCTGGCTAGGAAAGGCCTTCCAAGAATGATGGAGATTTTGTCATCTTCCTCCATCTCTAAAATAATAAAATCAACTGGTATAAAAAATTTACTTACCTTTAAAGAAACATCCTCTAATATACCTACCAGATTCTTAATGGATCGGTTAGCCAAATGAAGAGAAAGAGTGGTAGGCTTCAAGTCGCCCATTTAAAGCTTCTTGCAAACAGAAAGAAGCATGAGGCTTGCACTTTCTCCAAGGTCACATAGGGCTCTATCAATCTTCATGTCTCCTATAGTGTAAAGAATTGAGAAGCTTCAAGGATCCTTAAGCTTTTGTGGTAGCTTATTTTGAATTAAAGCATTGGATCCCTCTATTAGTACCACAACAACATGCTCTTTAATTTTTCTCTTATTTAAGAGGATTTCTTTTAGAAACTTTGTATAAGAAGGCATTTGGGAGATGGCTTCTAGAAATGGAATGTTAAAGTTCAACTTTTTCAAAATATATAGAAACCTCCCAAATTGCTTCTCTAACTTAGCCTTAACCAATCTTTGACGAAAAGGGATTAATGGCTTGTAAGGTGCAGGACCCACATATTTGGGCTCCTCTTTTTTCTTTTCATCTTCTCTTCTCTTTTCAAATGCAGCCTGAGGTTCATCTTCTTTTATCTCTCCTCTTCTCTCTGATTCAGACAATTATTTACCACTTCTCAGGGAAATAGCATTACAGTGCTCCCTAGGGTTCTCAGTTTGACTTGGAAGTCTACCAAAGTTCTTGTTAGATAGGCTTGCTTGCTGTGCTATCTGAGTTTTCAGCATCTTACTATAGGTAGCAAGCGAGTCAACCTTAGAGGCTAAATCTTTTATAGCCTCATTCATTGAGTAGTGCTGGGCTCTGAACTCATCATTCAGTTTACTTTGTATGGTGATGAAATTTTCCAATTGAGCCTCCAAATTTGACTTTGGCTATGCAGGAGGATTGAATGGCCTCTAATTTTGAAACCCAAGAGGTTGCCTAAAATTATTTTGAGGCTGATTCGTATTCGGCTTGTATGAAAGATTTGGGTGATTTCTCCAGCTTGGATTGTAAGTGTTGCTGTAGGGATTATTTCTTTGGTTATTGTTCCCAAAACTTACCTGCTCACAGTCTTGAGGTGCATAGTTTGTAAGCTGGCATTCATTGGGCACATGACCAACTCCTCCACAAATCTCACATGTAGAAGATGGAGAAGAAGAACCAACAACATTGATGCTTAACTTATCTAATTTCTAAAACAAGGCATCAACTTTAGAATTTAGATGATTAAATGAATCAACTTCATACATACCTGATGGATTTCTAGATGGCTACCTCTCACTAGACCAAGAGTAGTGATTTTGAGCCATATCTTCAATTAACTCATAGGCTTCATCCACTATTTTGTTCATAATGGCCCTTTCTACTGCAACATCCACAGACATACGGGTGTTGTAAATTAGTCCATTGTAGAATGTATGGACTATAAGCCATTTCTCTAACCCATGGTGTGGGCATATTCTGAGGAGCTCTTTAAATCTCTCCCAAGCTTTATATAGTGACTCCTCATCTTTTTGTGCAAAAGTAGTTATCTGATTTCTAAGGTGGGTTGTCTTACTTGGTGGGAAGTACTTGGCCAAGAATGCTTGAGAAAGCTATTGTCATGTAGTTATTGACCCTAATGGAAGAGAATGCAACCATGCACGGGTCTTGTCCCATAGAGAAAATGGGAATAGTCTCAGTCTGGTGGCATCAAAAGATACTCTATTCAACTTCAAGGTGTCACAATACTTCAGAAAGACTGAAAGATAGAGATTAGGGTCTTCGGTAGGTGACCCTCCAAATTGATTCTGCATCTGTAGAAAAGAAGGCTTCAACTCAAAATTGTTGGCCTCAACAACTGGTTTTTGCCAATGCTTGTGTTCAAGCCATGTGTATCCAGCGCAGTGAAATCTTTAAGAGATTTATTATCTCTTTTCACCATTGTAGGTACAATGAGATCTTACTGTTGTCTTCTTCTTCTCCTTCGTAGTGTGCGTTCAATTTTTGGATGAAATTCAGCAAAGAGTTCACATCCTCTTTGCATAAAATAGCTGCACAACTACAAAAGAAGAAAAGAGGCAAAATTCAGCAAGATAAAATATGCATAAAAATAAAAATAAAAAGGATCTAGTCTAGCTGTTTCACAAAGTATTTAATATTGACTATTGTTCTCTAGCAACGACGCCAAAAATATGTCGTGTGTGTTTTATAAATAACCATAAGTGCACGATGTAGCTATAGCAACTCCAGCGAGTATCGGTCATATCCCACGGAGAACAATTATCAATTACTACACTTTACAAAATATGCTATCTAAATCAATGTAATTCGATGAGATTTTGTCACAATTAAACTAATAAGTAATCCAATTAATAAAGCCTAGGGTTATGGTTTACCACACTTATGATATTCAACAATCAATATATACTTCTAATTGTAATTATCTAGGTAATTAGGGATGGTTTAGCCTTAATTAACTAATAACCTCTTTCAAGCATTACTAATCGTACCTACGTTAATCCAATTACCTACTTTCGTGGTTCTTAGTTCAACCTAAATCCATTAAGTTTTATGCCAACCATGGAATTCAATTAATCGGGTTTCTCGTGTCCACTAATTGATTGATTCCTAGAGAACCTTCAACTACTTTCATGATTAACATATCCTAATTAACTATTAAGTTCTAGTATTAATTTTTAACTTTTAGTTCATCAATTAATATCCTATGACGTGATAAAACGTTGGCCAGGCATTCATCAACTCATATAATCAATGCACAATAGTCAATCCTAATTAACCATGAATAATACAATTAAGGTTCCACAATTCAATTAGCATCATCACATCATAAGTGGGCCTCCTTTAACATCCCTAATTTTGTTTCATGTATTCAAAGTAACATCCCTAATTTCATTTCTTTTATTAATAAAGGTACATAAATATTTAATTAAGGAAATAAAATTTATTAGACAATTTTTAGATATCTAAGGAAATATAATCCTTAGAAATTCTTCACCTTACGTGTATGCATAGAAATGTTCTAACATTAATGAAATAGGTAAAGAGATAAAACCTAAGAGGAAAATTTAGAAATAAATATACTAAAGAAAGGTGAAATTCTTGGGTAAGGAAGATAAATTTTTGTGAAGTAAGTAAAGGTATTAAAATTTCAAGAAGATTGGATTAGGGTAATTTTTCCTAATTTAAGAGTTAATGTTACTAAGTTTAGTATCTCCACCCATAAATTGGGCTTTCACCTATGGACACTTTATATAGAGTTTTTCCACTTCACATAAGTTTCTAGCAAGCCCATTGGATAAACCAAGCAAGAAATAAAACATAGACTTGGACTAGGATATAGAAATTGGACCGATAGCCCAAAAATTATAAAAATGTGTCCAAGCCCTCCAAGAAAAGGTAGAATTTTATCCAAAGTAAAGAAAATGGGCAAGAATGAGTCCAAACCCAAGAGGAAAAATAAAAATAAAAATAAAATAAAGTGATGAAATAATGGTGAACTCAAGAATAGGTGACATGGTATTAAGACAAAAATTTAGCAAGTGGTGTGATATCCTACATTCATAATTTTGGCAAGTAGTATGATAATACAAAGTTTTAGGACAAAACATCTATATCTTAGACTCATAATTTTAGCAAGTGGTATGATAATACATGGAATTAGGACAAAACATTCCTATCCCACACAAATAATTTCAAGCAAATAATGGAGATTCAAGGGTTAGAAATTTGCCACCTAAAAAGGCAAACCTATCATACTTGGTTAAGACAAAAGAAAAAGGAAATGAATCCCTAAATCAAAGGGACCTTGTCCCTTATCTTAAGAACATATTATCATAATTTTCAAACTACAAATCTCCTTTTGATATGCATATCTTGACTAAGGAACAGGAAGACAAGAACATAAGTTGTTTGTTTTCCAAAATTCAACCAAGTGCATCCTAATTGTGATAAGGTAGACCCATGATTATGAAAGGTGAATTATTTGATTGTCTATATAAGGAAAACCCATCCTTATAACATTAGAATTTTTGTCCAAGTGAGGGAGAGAAAAAAAATAGAAGAAGGTAGAGTGAGGAAAGGAGAGAAAGAAAGGAAGGAAGAGGAAGGAGAAGTCTAGAGGACTAAGTGCTTAAGGTAAGTTTAACAATATTTCTTTTTCAAGAAAAGTTTTGAAACTTGTAATATTTATATGGGATTTTGATCTTATAACTTTAATGATTGTCCATGGATGTTGCTATATTATGTTACATATTATGTATGTTTGAATACTTAGGCTGGTGTAGATAGTTCTGCATAGGTATGGTTATGGGTGGCAAAATTTTAAGCTTGCATTTTTAAAATTCTGGGAAGAATCAGTAAGGAATTTAAAGAAATGGTTAACATGAAAAATGTATATATATATCTCACGGATATTTAGTCACTGGATCACTCAATTTGGAGTCTGTATGCGGTAGATATGGTCCGATACGTAAGCAGTGGTCAGAAAATGGTTAATTAGGGAAGAATATGTAGGGATAGCTTTTGTGGTTTGATTTCTGGGAACATTTTGTAGGGAATTTAAATAAAATGTTAACATTAGAATTATAGATATATGTGTCATGGATTTTTAGCCACTAGAATCACTGAATTTGGAGTCTATATAAGGTAGATATGGCCTGATTAGTATGCAGTGGCCAGAAATTGGTTAATCAGGGAAGAATATTTTAGGATACCTTTTGTGTTTTAATTTCTGGGAACATTCCATAGGGAATTAAAATAAATGATTAGCATAACAATTATTGCAAAATGTGTCAGGGATTTGCAGCCACTGGAATGACTTAATTTGGAATTCGTATGAGGGCGACATGGAAAAATTAGTAAGTAGAGGTCAGAACCTACCGAGAAGAAATAACCTGTAATTTAAGGGAGCAATATCACCTTTATTTCTTAATATTTTACTAAACTGTTCGACCTAATAGTTTTAGATAATTGTTTTATCTTTAAATTGACACCAAGATCACCTACATCGGAGTTCAATTGAGGGTGTTATACTCTTATTAGTGAGAGAATGTCAGATAGGATGAAAACCTGCATCAAGAAAATAAAGAAATAAAATTAATATTTAAAAAAGATGAAGAATCTTATAAATGGAAATAATAAATTATTAGTATATGCCATAGCCATTGCCATTGTATGAACTTCTGACCATCTTAAGTGTGAAATTTTGACATGGAAATATTTTATAAAGTGATATTTGAAATGGTTATGTTCATGGCATGATTACCAATGATTTTTGGTAATAATTATATTTTGATGAACATACTTGTTATTGAAATCATATTTTTTGCTATTATTGTGAAAAGAAAAGAAATGAGCACGGTCACATGGTAATCCGTGTGGTGCACCAGTAGGGGATGCCCTACCAACGGTAATGATTATGTTAATGAGAAAAGAAAGAGAAAGTGTGCCATGTCAGACAGAGCGAGAAAAGCCCGTACCGGAGAGTAGAAAATACTCACCTTGACCGGGGTAGCTTAATATGAGAATAAATTGATAGTCATCATATGATATTCTAAAAATAGATAATCCTATCATACATATCATTACTGTATGATTTTCATGTGCATAGTTATAGTGCATTCATATGACCAATGATATTTGCTATAGTTTATACAGATGAACATGATGTGATGAGCTTTATTGATGATAATTTATTGTTGAACCTACTAGGATTTAATTCTCACTATATTTCCATGTCATGTTCAAAAGAATAATTATGCATATTTTCTCTATGGCACTAGCTTTTAGCGTATGTTGGATCGAGTTACTCTATTTTGAGCTGATCCCAGTAATATATATGGTGTCTATGGTCAAGTTGACTAAGATCCCGGTGAAGGTCCAACTACCTGCACCCGTATCTTCGAAACTGTTCAACAGGGATGAATAAAATGTAATTATATATGTGTTAGCCTTTTGTATGGATGTTATTGATTAATGATATGTATGTAAACTCTGTATTGTATAAATTAAACAAATGTTATTTTGAGTTAAGTTGTAACGTGGTAATAACTTCATGGTATTTAAATTCTTTTTTTTACTTAAATGGAGTTGTTACATCTACCAAAACCCTAGATCAAATCTACTCAAACATAATAGAAACAGAAACCAAAAGCATATTCATTAAATAAACCATAAGTGTTCAATACAAACCAAGAGAAATGAGTAGAAGAAGAAGTAAGTGTAGAATAGAAAGATAAAACCTAGTTGCAGAATGTGATAGAGATACAATGTTGAATCAATCTCCAATTTAGTCTAAGAACATAAAAGTAAACAGTAATCCTACTCTAAACCTAATCCTAAGGTGTTTCCTATGTCTAAAATTGAGTAAAAGTGAGTTTGAATGTTTCTACCTCCCTTCCTCTGCGTTTTCCCATGTATATGTACCATCTTGGCTGCTCCAAACCCTAAAAATCACGTGGTGTACAGACACGAAGCACGACTGTATCCCCAGACACGGCCTGGCTATGCTTCGGGCTAGATTTTGGGACTTTCTCCACTTCTTTGCACATAGCACGGCCTGGCCGTGTTAGGCATTGCCATGCTCATTTCTTGCCAATTTCTGGTGTGTTGTCTCTTTGCTTTCTCCTCATCTTGTTCTAAGTCCATATAGCACTTCTCATGAGTGTTTTCCTTTGCTTCTTGGCCTCTTTTGCTCACTTACGTTCATAAAACAAACCAAAGCAGTATCCAGAGCAAAGCATAACCAAAAGTAGAGAAATAATTACAAGTTTACTTTAAATTGGGGGATAAAATATAATCATTAAGCACTCAAATTTTCCCTTTATCATGGTGCTGGCACAAGAATCTCAACCACGTTTACCACCATCGTTTCCTGTAAGATGGTGAATTAACCCAGAAAAGGTATATCCACCACCCGAATCTCTAACACAAGTGTCAGATGAACTGTTGGCATCTTAGTGGCTATTATTTGAACAAATCACTAAAATAAACTAGAATATAATCTCAATAGGTTCAATATTAACACATAATATTGTAAACAAAATCAGATGATATGTTCAACTGTATAAGCTATAGAAAATCACTCTTTAATATCTCATAATAATCAGCATATAGTGTATAAATAATTGAGATGCACATGTCATCAATGAACATAGCTACAACATATAGGTATGTATATAATATCATGCACAACATTTAATTATCCATCATCTGTGTGTATTTTAGTGGTAAGGTAATATGAGCTATTCACCCATCTGCTACTTATATACCACTGTCACTTGGTCGGAGTGGCCATACTCCCCCTTAGCCCTTGGCTCACTCAAGGCTAATAAGATGTCTCTTATCCGGTACTATCTCAAAGTCATACGATCCCGTCAAGTCACCTTATAGCCACAAGGTGTAGAATGTCACTGGGCTACCCTGCTACTATGAGAGTTATCCTAAAAATTGTCTTATTCTATCTCATGATAGGTGTATCATACATGCACTACTTCAACATGCATTTCATTTATGCATTGCACATACATCCCATATGCATGTCATTCACATTTTGAACATGTATCTCATCTATATGTATTTCATCCATATATTGAACATACTTCTCATATGCATTTCATCTACATGTATTTCATTCATACATTGAACATACTTCTAATCTTCATCTCATCTATATGTATTTCATTCATGCATTGAACATACATCTCATATGTATCTCATCTATATATAATATGTGATTTTGTTTCTCATAATAAAAGGATGTAATTCATAAAATAAATCATCAAAAAGGTATTTAATTGTATTTTAGTTCCACTTATCATCATCCATTCATTGAAGTTCATTTAGGGGCTTCAAAAAGCAAAACAGAGCAAATTCAGCCTCAAACACGGCCTGGCCATGTCACATAGCACAATCGTGCCCTGGCTACACTAAAATTCCTACCCCCAAGCAACACGACTATGTTATGGTTCCTATCTAGCACACACTTTGACCATGTTCAATAGCACGACCAAAACAAGCCACTAGCACCGAGCATAGAGTATAGCCATTCTCAGTGTCTGTGTTCTAAAATATGGGCAAAAACAAGTCTCTAGAAGCACGGCCCAGTCATGTCACAGAGCATGACCATTCTTGTTTTCTCATCTCCATACCATACTGCAACAACTAAACAATCACCCATAACAGATATCCACGATCATTCAAGCACTTGATCAGATAAAATACCTCAAAAATTGATTTATTTTCAAAGCCTTTTCTTTAGCCTAATCTAGCACCCTTAACCCTAGATCTATATCATGGCTTTATTAAATAGAAATCCAAGAAGCACTCACATACATCATGAAAGAATAAACACCATAAATCAACTATTAGAAACTCAGATTTCACAAGGGTTAATATTAAACCTATATAGCTAACCACTTTTCAGCTACTTGTAGGAAAATCTTCTTAAGAGTTCCTTAGTTTCCTCTAGTTCTTTCTTTGCTTCTCTTCTAAATTTTTGCATCAAAACCTATCGATAAAGACTCAAGAAACTAAAAAAAAATAAGAATAATGATTTAGAAACTCTTCAGCTTAAGAAATCACCTTAATTCTCCCTTAGGTTCTTCTTCTATCTTCTCTCTCTCTTCTCTTTTTTTGGCCATGGTTTTTGGTCTCTCCTCCTCTTGGTCACCTCTCATATAACCCATCCAAAGATATTATTAAAATATTATTTCTTCTAGAAGATTAAAACCATCTTCCAACTATATCCCCAAACCAAATTTTATTTACAAAAATGCCATTCCATTACATCCTAACTCCTCATTAACTAGAGCCATGTTTGGCTTTCCAATTTTTCCAAAACTCATTAATCTTTCCCCACAAAAAGTCTTAGGGTCTTAGAAACACCTTCTACACATGTTTCTAGCTCCTCCCTCTGTAACGCCCCTAATTTACGTTACGTAAAGTAAACATTTTTATTTCAAATGTAAGATAATCTCCATAAATATACATAATTCAATTCTTTATCATGGGAACAAATACATATAGGATCTCTCATGTATACACAATATACAGACCAAGTCTATAAACATCAGAGTACAACAGAAACAGGGATCCTGCCTGTAGCGTTCAGAGCACTCTAGAATACAAATACAGTATAATTCAAAGACTGTGAGTCTTGGAAGCAACGTAGACTCACCTAGAGAATATATCACCTATCTGCCGAATCAGACTCTGATATTCTTATCTGAAAAATGTGGAAATATCGTGTAGTGAGTTTGATAACTCAGTGAGCAAATAATTCCTCCTATGACCTCTTAGGTCAACATATGAATGTACTTATATTTTAAAGTGTCACATAGAAAATACAGTTCAGAAGTACATTCATATGGGACCCGTATTTCAAATATTCTCAAATCAATGAATATTCAGATATCCAAAACTATATGCTGCATGGTATGATTATTAAATAAATGTTGTTATGCTCAGCTGTATAATCGATAGTAAAATATTAATATTTGGAGATAAAATCATCACTTTTAATGTACCTGCCTCACTCGGCAATCTGGTTAATGCCATGAAAACATAACTCATTTGCTATATGCATAGTGACCTCGACTACAGTCACAATAAGTAAACAGGGAATGTAAGTACATCACCCTCCTGCCTCCCCACATTACCACTGTCACCCGGTTGGAGCGGCCCTCCCCTGGCTCACTCAGGCTAATAGGGCGTCCCCTATTTAGTACCATCACAAGCCATACAATCCGTCAATTTCCATCCATACATATAAATACATATATATTAATGCATATTCATCAAATAGAAGGTAAAATTATCAAGCAACTCGCCATGAGCTTTACGCTTGCCATAATTATCAAGCAACTTGTAACATCCTTAATTTCGTTTCTTTTATTGATAAAGGTACATAAAAAATTTAATTAAGGAAATAAAATTTATTAGACAATATTTTAGATATCTAAGGAAATATAATCCTTAGAAATTCTTCACCTTAGGTATATGCATAGAAAATGTTTCTAATATTAAGAGAACAAATAAAGAAGGAAAATCTAATAGGAAAGAAATTAGAAATAACATACTAAAGAGATGCAAAATTCTTGGATAAGGAAGATAAATTTTTAGAAACAAGTAAATGTCTTAAAATTTCAAAGAACATTGAATTAGGGTAATTTTTCCTAATTCAAGAACTATAGTTACTAAGTTTAAAATCTTTACCCATACATTGGGCTTTTACCTATGGACACTTCATATAGAGTTTTTCCACTTCACATAAGTTTCTAGCAAGCCCATTGGATAACCTAAACAAGAAATTAAACATAGACTTGGACTAGGATATAGTAATTTCACAAATAGCCCAAAAATTATGAAAATGTGACCAAGCCCACCGAGAAAGGAAGAATTTTATCCAAAGCAAAGAAAATGGGTAGGACAAGCCCATAATGGGTAGGAATAAGCCCAAATCCAAGAGGAAAACTAAAATAAAATAAATTAGATGATGATATAATAATAAGAATAAAGATTAGGTTACATGGCATTAAGACAAAAAATTTAGCAAGTGGTGTGATTCTACATTCATCACTTAAGCAAGTGGCATGATAATACAAGGCTTTAGGACAAAAACATCTATATCCTACACTCATAATTTTAGCAAGTGGTATGATAATACATGGTATTAGGACAAAACATTCATAGCCCACACAAATAATATCAACCAAATAATGAAGATTCAAGGGCTAGAAATTTGCCACCTAAAAAGGCAAACCTATCATACTTGTTTAAGACAAAAGAAAATGGAAATGAATCCCTAAATCAAAGGGACCTTGTCCCATATCTTAAGAACATATTATCATAATTTTCAAAATACAAATCTCCTTTTCCTATGCATATCTTGACTAAGGAAGAGGAAGACAAGAACATAAGTTGTTTGTTTTCCAAAAATTCAACAAAGTGTATCCTAATTGTGATAAGGTAGACCCATGATCATGAAAGGTGAATTATTTGGTGGTCTATATAAGAAAACCCACCCTTACAACATTAGAATTTCGTCCAAGTGAGGGAGAGAAAAAAATAGAAGCAAGGTAGAGTGAGGAAAGGAGAGGAAGAAAGGAAGAAAGAGGAAGGAGAAGTCTAGAAGACTAAGTGCTCCAAGTAAGTTTAACAATATTTCTTTTTGAAGAAAACTTTTGAAACTTATAATATTTATATGAGATTTTGATCTTAGAACTTTTATGATTGGTCATGATGTTGCTATATCATGTTACATATTGATCTTGCATGTGATGTATGTTTGAATACTTAGGTTGGTGTAGATAGTTCTGCATGGTTATGGCTATGGGTGGCAGAATTTTGAGCTTCGGTATTTTAATTTCTGGGAACAATCTATAAGGAATTAAAATAAATGGTTAACATAAGAATTAAAGATATATGTGCCCCGGATTTTTCGCCACTGGAATCATTCCATTTGGAGTCCATATGAGGTAGCTATGGTCTGATTAGTAGTCAAAGGTCAGAAAATGAATCATCAGGGAAAAATATGTTAGGATAGCTTCGGTATTTTAATTTCTGGGAACAATCTATAAGGAATTAAAATACATGGTTAACGTAAGAATTCAAGATATATGTGTCATGGATATTTTGGCACTGGAATCATTCAATTTGGAGTCCATATGAGGGAGATATGAGCCAATTAGTAGACAAAGGTCAGAAAATGGGTCATCAGGGAAAAATATGTTAGGATAGCTTCGGTATTTTAATTTCTGAGAAGTATCTGTAAAGAATTAAAATAAATTATTAACATAAGAATTAAATATAAATGTGTCATGGATTTTTAGGCACTGGAATCATTCAATTTGAAGTCCATTTGAGGTAGATATAAGCCGATTAGTAAGCAGAGGTCAGAAAATGTTTATTCAGAGTATGTTATTAAAGCTTTAGTTTTTGAATTTCTGGGAAATATTCTGTAGGGAGTTAAAATCGTACGCCAAGATAAAAATTATAGATATAGGGCTCATGGATTTTTACCAACTGGAATAACTCAATTTGGAGTTCAAATTTGGGAGATATGGTCTAATTAGTCAGTAAAGGTCAGAACCTACACGAGAAGAAATAATCTGTACATTTAGGGAGTAATATCACCTTGATTTCTTAATATTTCGCTATAATGTTCAACATAATAGTTTTAGATAATTGTTTTATCTTGAAATTGACACTAAGATCACCTACATCAGAGTTAAATTGTGGGAGTTATGCTCTGATTAGTAAAAGAAGGTTAGATAGGATGAAAACCTGCATCAAGAAAATAAAGAAATAAAATTAGTATTTTAAAAAAGAAGATGAATCTTAATAAATGACTAGTATAGCCATAGCCATTGCCATTGCATGAACTTACTACCATTTTAAGTGTGTAATTTTTAACATGGAATTTACCCTAGTACTCATATAAAATTTACAAGAAGTTTTGAAAGTGCCGGTTTTATTTGAAAAATCTTAGTATGCTCCGTGGTTGCAGTATTTTCACATCAGAAAAGAATTATTCTAGTTACTGGAAAACAAAATTGTGATTTGTGAAAAGTGCATGTCTAAGGAAAGCTCTGGCAAGGAAAGACATGGTACTTAAGCGTGTCCATTAGTGACCCACCTCTCTTTCCTGGGAACTTTTCTGGTGCGCTGTTTACAGACTACAATTACTATCCAGTTACCAAGGTATTAGTATGGAATTTTGACATGAAAATGTTTTATAAAGTGATATTTGAAATGGTTATGTTCATGGCATGATTACCAATGATTTATGGTAAATACTTGTTATTGAAAGCATATTTTTGGCTATCATTGTGAAAAGAAAAGAAATGAGCACGGTCACATGGCAATCCGTGTGGTGCACCAGTAGGGGACGCCCTACCAACGGTTATGATCATGTTAATAAGAAAAGAAAGAGAAAGTGTGCCATGTCGGACGGAGCGAGATAAGCCCGTACCGAAAAGTAGAGAATACTCACCCTGACCGGGGTAGCTTGAAGTAAGAATAAGTTGATAGCCATCATATGAAATTCGAAAAATAGTTATTCATGCCATACATGTCATAACTGTATAATTTTCATGTGCATGATAAAGTGCATTCATGTGACCTAAAGATATTTTCTGTAGTTTATACAGCTGAACATGACGTGATGAACTATATTGATGGTAAATTATGATTTATTGTTGAACTTACTGGGATTTAATTCTCACTATATTTCCATATCATGTTCAGAAGAATAAATATGCAGATATTCTCTATGACACTTATTATCTCTGTACGTTGGATCGAGGTGCCCTACCTTGGGCAACTTCCAGTTATTTCTGATGTAACTGTCGTAGATGTAACTGAGATTCCGGTGGACGTGCCACCCGAACCAGTGTCCCCGGAAGTAGTCGATATAGATGATTAGAACTAATATGTATCTTTGTACAAATGTTTGTAAAATAATGGTGTGTAGTTTGTAAAATAATAGTGTGTATGGAAACTCAGTATTGTATAAATTAAATAAATGTTATATTGAGTTAAGTTGTAACGAGGTAATAACTTCATGGTATTTAAAAAAAAAAAAATTTACATAAATGGAGTTGTTACACAACTCGCCATGAGCTTTACGCTTGCCATTAAATCTCATTTATAATATGACATGCATTATTTTCACAAGTATATAGCTTTACAAATCAATGCATCGTGCACATAATATCCACTTTATCAAATAATGATAAATACATTTAAAACCACATATTCAATGAGTTCCAAGTCCATTTCTAAAACCATACTCTTCTTGAACTATGTGCCAGTTCGTAAGTATAACAGATATTTGAACAAATTTCAAAAACTTATAATAGTAAATAATTTATAATTAGAAACAATAATAAATTTATAATTCAAGAAGAGCATGGGGCAAGTCATAGAAAGAAGTATCTACTCACCTGGTAAGGGCTCCAGATTGGACAGCCCTAAAGTGTACTTTTCTAAGCTGAATTTGACCAATTAGACCTCAAAAACGTGTCTAGAGAGTCCAAAGACTTAGAAAATGACTCCGGGAGCTTGGGTACTATTCACTACCGGAAACACTATTCACTCACCGAAAAATACTATTCACGACAAACAAAAAGGCTGTTAGATGGCCGAAAATATACCTATCATAAGATTTATCTATCTTTTGAATCCATCTACGGTGTCAGAATTTCAATTGGAGGTCTTTAAGTAAGATTTTTCAGAACTTACCTTTTACCGAGATTTTCTACTTCAGATCTACGGCGATTCAACGGTGGATTTGAAAAACTGATCAGTCAAAACTGTAGTATTCTTCGTCCTGAATCCCGCAACACCTTTAGTTTTAAGATTGGAAACCAATAGGCACTCCAAATTGGAAGATAAAATTGTAAGTCACTATTCACTCACTATTACTCACTATTCACTCTTCACAATTTCTTCTCCGAAATCTGCTTCCGTCTCCTACGTCCCTTCTTCCCTCTTTTTTTAAATAATAATTATTATTATTTAATATTTGATTAATATGATTTTCTTTCATATAAATTCATAAAAATTCCATTTTTCATCCAAAAATATCCCAAAAATTTCTAAAAATTTACACTCTCAATAACCTTTAGTTAAACTCTAAAATTATGATTTTTCTTGATAAAAATTCAATAAAACAAATTATAAAATAAATATCTTTATACATAATAAAAGAAAAAATATTTCTCAAAATATGACAAAAATTCATTAGAGGCCAGTATAATTATTTGAAGCAACACAATAATTATTTTACTTAAAAGTCTAATTACTTTTAGCAAAACATAATCATTTTTAAACAAATAAAAATATATTTACTTATAGCAAAACATTATTATTTAAAAATAAAAATTACGGGATATTACATTCTTCCCCCCTTAGGAAATTCGGTCCCCGAATTTCAAACCATCCTATCATAAGTAGGGAATGAGGTCAAGGCATAAAATACAATTATTAACCTCACTATTCAACCTATTGGAGACATTTCTTTTGTTTATCATCTTCACTATTATTTGAACTATCCTCAATTTCACATATTTATATCCATAAGTCGATATAATTAGGAACCATATACATAAAAGAATACGTACACATCCATATAGGGTAACCAAATTTTCTTATTCCATACTTTTATTAAGACATGATTCTCACATGAATCTCTTCGTCTTAATCTATCATTATAATTCCTATCACATCCATTTAACTAGCCCGTTCATTCTAAGAAAACTTTTCTCAACAATCATTCACACATGAATTTTCAATCTCAGCATAATTTACATTTTATAAACTAAACTCAATTTAACATGATATAAACCCTTAATACAAATATTTAAATCACTTTAACATTATTCCGGACATGATTCTCAAAATATTATCCATATTTTCAAATTAAGAGTTCAAAGATTAATTTGAAACCTACTTGCCATATTTTATTCCTCAAAAACTTCAATACCACAATTCAATTTATTACATTCCTCAAGAACTTCAACACCACTAATTCACTTTATTACATTCCTTAAAGCATCATAATGCATTCATTAATTATTTATTCTCACGTGAACTTTTTTTTTATTTCGATACCCAAATTCACCACCTTATATCATGAAAAGTTAAATGTCCAATTTTCTCTAAGATTTCCTCCATTAATCACTTTCAACAGATTGAAATTGTAAATTTCCTAATTTTGTCCTACCTATCCTCAAGTAAACCCAATATGCTCACATCCTCCTCTTATAACACTTCTTCATCTCTAGTCAATCCTTAAGCAATCTTAACATATCATACTTTCACAATTCCTAACATGTCTACTACCTATCTATCTCAATTCACTTCTCACACATTCATATATTTTATTGACATACTATCTAAATATCAAACATCACCCAAGTCACAATCTCGACATATGAAAATAGTCATAAATTTACATTGTATAACTATATTATACAATCTATAAATTTATTGACAAATCATAGTTTTTTATCCATACCATAATTTATGTCATTTTTTTTCACTCACCTATTAGAAAATCTACGATATTTCATGTAAAATCTCAAATGGTATTATTTGTATACTGACTTGGTAGCTATTGTTATAAGCAAATTCAGCTTAGGGCAAGATTTTTTTTCCAACTACCATGAAAATCAAGCACATATGCCTGAAGCATGTATTCCAATATTTGGTTAGTTCACTCAGACTATCCATCTGTTTGAGGATGGAGAGCAGTACTAAGATTTATTTTCATGCCCAAAGCTTCTTGGAAGACTCTCCAAAAACGAGTTGTGAACTGTGGTCCTCGATCAGAAATAATCTATATCGGTACTTCATGAAACTCACTATCTCATTTGACTATAGATTTGCATATTGAGCTACGTTACATGTGGTTTTCACTGGTAAAAAATATGTTGATTTAGTTAACCTATCAATGATCACTCACATTGAGTCAAACCCACTTTGATGTCCACAGTAGCCCTGTAACAAAATCTAAAGTTATTCTCTCCCATTTCCATTCAGGCATCTCTATCTGCTGATGTAATCTGAGAGACGTTTGATGTTCTGCTTTTACTTGTTGACAAGTTAAGGCTTAATCAACTATATATTTTTTTCCATACTGTCCTACCAATAAATTTCTTTTAGATCTTTATACATTTTTGTTACCTCAGGCTGAATGGTATATATGGATCTATAGGATTCCTCTAAAATCTATTTCTTAAACTCTTCTTTATTAGATACACACAATCACTTGTCCGATCTCAGAATTTCCTCAGAGTCTGCATACATATGCAATGACTCGACCATGTTGCATCAACACACACCCTAATTCAATTCTTGATGCATCATAATATACCATGTATCTTTCAGTACTTGAAGGAATAGACAGTTCTAGCGTCGTAGTCAAGCATTCCTTTAATTTCTGAAAACTTCTCTTACTTTCATCTGACCAGTCAAACTTTATTCTTTTCTTTGACAATCTCATCAAAGGAGCAGCAAATTTTTCTTTTTTAAAAAAAAATTTTAACGAATCTACGGTAATAACCTGCTAAACCAAGAAAACTACAGATCTCTGTAATTGTGGTAAGGCGTGGCCATTACTGCACCGCTTCTACTATTTTTAGGATCTACTTAAATACTATCCTTAGTAACCACATTCCCTAGGAAAGTAACACTATGAAGTCAGAATTCACATTTTTAGAACTTAGCATATAATTGATACTTCCTCAAAGTTTGTAAAACTGTCCTCAAATATTACTTATGATCCTCTAAACTTTTGAAATATACTATTATATCTTGAATAAATATAATAATAGATTAATCCAGGAACAATTTAAGTACTCTATTCATCAAATCCATGAATGCAGTTGAAGTATTTGTCAAACCAAATGTCATTACTCAGAACTCATAGTACCCATACCGAATCCTGAAAGGAATAATTTTTTTTGAAATATTATCATCCCTTATCCTCAATTGATGATACTCAGGTCTTAAATCATTTTTTTTGGAAAAATATTGAGCACTCTATAGCTGGTCAAACAAATCATCTATACGAGGTAATGTGTATTTATTACTCACTGTCACCTTATTCAACTGTCTGTAATCTATCCATAATCGTAATGATTCATCCTTCTTTTCACAAATAGGACTAGAGTACCTCAAGGAGGGTACTAAGGTATATAAATCCCTTGTCTAACAGGTCTTACAATTAATTTTTCAATTCTTTGAGTTCAACCAGTGCCATTCTATATGGGGGTATAAACACTTCTTGGGTTCTAAGAAGTAAATCAATACTAAATTCTATTTTACGTTTCAGGATAATCTTGACAATTCCTTAGGAACTACATCAAAAATTTCTCTAACCACTGGAACTTGATCTACATTGGTAAACTTTATGTCAACATTTCTCACCACTGCCAAATATCCTTGGCACCCTTTATGTAATAACTTATGGCTGCTAAAGGTAAAATTAAATTACTGGGTACTTGATTCCTTGCTTGTTCACTACTTGCAACCCTTTTACTAACATTTTCTGCTATTGATGCTATCTTCATACTGTATCAGCTAGAACATACTTCAAAAAAATTAAATAAGGTCAACCCATTTTGAATTTATTCTTTAACATGCTTATGACATGTATGAACAATCAACCATGAAAATCTTACATCTATCCAAGAGTCCTTCACATGAATTACCCATCTTGTATATCTCAAATTTTAAATTTCTATAAGCAAACCTTCATTTCTCATAATGTTTGTACAAAATATTATTAAAAATTAAACTGTCTTCGAATCCTTTATATCAACAAAATCTATCATTGAATTATCTTCATAGATTCCTTGCTCTCAAATTCAATCCACCCCACTGCTTGCCAAATTTATTTATATACATAGGTTTCAACTCATCCATCCAAAAAAAATATTTACATCTATTTCCAAAATACTCACTTTATTACAAGCCGTTATCTTGGAGTTAACAATCTCGATCACATCATAACCCACTATCAAACATATTAACCATTCATCATATTGCTTCACATAAACATATCAGACAATCAATTCAAACCTTCTTGACATCCAAACAAGCCATTACCTTTATGTATTGATGGAATCTTCTTATATTTAGCTAATTACCCAAAAGGGTTCTCTTTTTCTCTATTCAACAAAACGAGTTTCAAAGTTGAACTGGTAGTTCACACTCAAGGGCACCATCTAGGACATATGCATAAATGTTTAAACATCGTATATCTAAGGAAAATAGTCAGAAGGAAGGAAAGAAAAAGAAAAATGATGACACCCTATAGAATTCCACAACAGCACCGTGAGTATGAATATGCCTGCAGTTACATACCCATACTTAAAGTCCTACTACAGAATTCTTTGCTCTGTTAGCCACAGGGAAACCTAATACTCTGATACCAACTTGTAACGCCCCTAATTTACGTTACGTAAAATAAACATTTTTATTTCAAATGTAAGATAATCTCCATAAATATACATAATTCAATTATTTATCATGGGAACAAATACATGTAGGATCTCTCATGTATACACAATATAGAGACCAAGTCTATAAACATTAGAGTACAACAGAAACAGGGATCCTGCCTGTAGCGTTCAGAGCACTCTAGAATACAAATACAATATAATTCAAAGACTGTGAGTCTTGGAAGCAACGTAGACTCACCTAGAGAATATATCACCTATCTGCCGAATCAGACTCTGATATTCTTATCTGAAAAATCTGGAAATATCGTGTAGTGAGTTTGACAACTCAGTGAGCAAATAATTCCTCCTATGACCTCTTAGGTCAACATATGGATGTACTTATATTTTAAAGTGTCACATAGAAAATACAGTTCAGAAGTACATTCATATGGGACCCGTATTTCAAATATTCTCAAATCAATGAATATTCAGATATCCAAAACTATATGCTGCACGGTATGATTATTAAATAAATGTTGTTATGCTCAGCTGTATAATCGATAGTAAAATATTAATATTTGGAGATAAAATCATCACTTTTAAAGTACCTGCCTCACTCGGCAATCTGGTTAATGCCATGAAAACATAACTCATTTGCTATACGCATAGTGACCTCGACTACAGTCACAATAAGTAAACAGGGAATGTGAGTACATCACCCTCCTGCCTCCCCACATTACCACTATCACCCGGTTGGAGCTGCCCTCCCCTGGCTCACTCAGGCTAATAGGGCGTCCCCTATTTGGTACCATCACAAGCCATACAATCCGTCGATTTCCATCCATACATATAAATACATATATATTAATGCATATTCATCAAATAGAAGGTAAAATTATCAAGCAACTTGCCATGAGCTTTACGCTTGCCATTAAATCTCATTTATAATATGACATGCATTATTTTCACAAGTATATAGCTTTACAAATCAATGCATCGTACACATAATATCCACTTTATCAAATAATGATAAATACATTTAAAACCACATATTCAATGAGTTCCAAGTCCATTTCTAAAACCATACTCTTCTTGAACTATGTGCCAGTTCGTAAGTATAACAGATATTTGAACAAATTTCAGAAACTTATAATAGTGAATAATTTATAATCAGAAACAATAATAAATTTATAATTCAAGAAGAGCATGGGACAAGTCATAGAAAGAAGTATCTACTCACCTGGTAAGGGCTCCAGATTGGATAGCCCTAAAGTGTACTTTTCCAAGCTGAATTTGACCAATTAGACCTTAAAAACGTGTCCAGAGAGTCTAAGGACTTAGAAAATGACTCCGGGAGCTTGGGCACTATTCACTGCCGGAAACACTATTCACTCACCGGAAAATACTATTCACAACGAACAAAAAGGCTGTTAGATGGCCGAAAATATACCTATCATAAGGTTTATCTAACTTTTGAATCCATTTACGGTATAAGAATTTCAATTGGAGGTCTCTAAGTAAGATTTTTCAGAACTTACCTTTTACCGAGATTTTCTACTTCAGATCTACGGCGATTCAAAGGTGGATTTGAAAAACTGATAAGTCAAAACTGTAGTATTCTTCGTCCTGAATCCAGCAACACCTTCAGTTTTAAGATTGTAAGCCAATAGGCACTCCAAATCGGAAGATAAAATTGTAAGTCACTATTTACTCACTATTCACTCTTCACAATTTCTTCTCCAAAATCTACTTCCGTCTCCTACGTCCCTTCTTCCCTTTTTTATTTTTTTATTATTTTAAATAATAATAATTATTATTTAATATTTGATTAATATGATTTTCTTTCATATAAATTCATAAAAATTCCATTTTTCATCCAAAAATATCCCAAAAATTTCTAAAAATTTACACTCTCAATAACCTTTAGTTGAACTCTAAAATTATGATTTTTCTCGGTAAAAATTCAATAAAACAAATTATAAAATAAATATCTTTATACATAATAAAAGAAAAAATATTTCTCAAAATATGACAAAAATTCATTAGAGGCCAGTATAATTATTTGAAGCAACACAATAATTATTTTACTTAAAAGTCTAATTACTTTTAGCAAAACATAATCATTTTTAAACAAATAAAAATATATTTACTTATAGCAAAAAATTATTATTTAAAAATAAAAATTACGGGATGTTACACCCTCACTACTCAATTTTATTTTAAGAGGTTAGAAATTAGGGTTTTTACTTTTCCTAGTTTTTCTTCTAAAAAGAAGAATTATACTTTTCCCTATCCCTTTTAAACTTAGAATTTCATGCCATTACATAGAATCAAATGGGGGATGTTACAAGGATTGTGTCTAATACCTATTGTGAATTTCTTTCTTTTCTTTTTGTTTAAAACTATGAATATGGCAGCTAATTTGCAATAATTTGGCACAAGGCAATGCTCTCCACTAGGACATACTGGTGAGGTGTATAGTTCTTCCCTTAAACAATAACTTACAAATTTAACTTTTCATGTTCGTCAAGGTGTAGAAAAAATGCTAGGGAAATCATTCATCCATAGTGCATTTTTATATTTGGTACCCAACTTTCCATGAAGAATCATTTGAGCAGATAAATATGGTTAATAATTTCCATGGACGACGACAAGTGAGGTATGATTCCTATTCAAACATGTATAATACTAGATGGAGAGATCAATCATACCTTAACTGTAAAACTCTAGAAGCATATCAAGTTCAAAACTACTCCTGTTAGCAGCAACATTAGCAGTTGCACCTTTCTAACCAATAATAAGCCGAAATCCTAATTTAGGTATATCATTAGAGGATTTGGTTAAAGTTAAGTATACTATTTTGCTAATTCAATAGGAGAGGCAACAATTTCAATGAGAGATAAGGGCCAGCATTCAAAGCTTAACGAATCAAATAGGCCAACTAGCAACAACAGTAAGTCGGCTACAGGCTCATAATTTAGAAATTGAAAGTTTAGAACCAACACCATTAATATAAAAAGAGGAAAATTCTGCACTTAGTGAAAAATATGACTTGAAAGTTGACACTAGTAAGCCTACTAATAAAGAGGCTGTGGAATTTACCCTGAATTCTAAATTTCAAGAGAAAATTATAATAATAGATGAAGTTCCAAAAGTGTAGTAAATAGGTAAGGATCGTTCTATTTTGTTAGTAATTTTTAATAAGATACCTATATCTTCTATTTTATAGTATCTTGACCTCGGATTAAAGAACCTCGCTAGCCACTTAAAGGGCATATACAGTGGAGAACAACTCCTTGTGATAACCTCAAATAACTATGCCTTACTCAATGATAGAGGAAAGTTGCCTCCTGCAAACTCAAAAAGATGAATTTAAATTGGATGCCAAAAGCTACTCAAGACGTCGGTTATTCCTAGGTAAGTTGAGTTCTCATTTAATTAAACCTTTGATTGATATTGGCTTCCCCCTTATTGTAATATCTAGTAAATTTTAAATAATAATGTTTTACGATAAAAAATCTATTTTTACTTTAAATGATTATGTTTTGCTAAAAGTAAGTATACTTTTAATTAAAATAATTATTATTTTGCTTAAAATAATTATATTAGCCTCTAATAATTTTTTTTTCTACTTTTAGAGATATTGTTTCTTTTATTATGCATAAAGATATTTCTTTTGTGATTTGTTTTATAAAAATTTTTATCATGAAAAGTCAAGATTTAGGAGTTCAAATAAAGTTTTGTAATAATATAAATTTTTAGAAATTTTTGGGATGTTTTACGATGAAAAATGGTATTTATATGAATATATATAAAATAAAATAAAAAATAATCTTAAATATTTAATTATTAAATAATAATAATAAAAAATGGGGGGAGACGAACTGAGAGGTAGCGTGAGTTTTCTGCAAAATTCCCATGAATAGTGTGAATAGTATTGGTGCGTACTGTCACAGGTACACCCAAATTGATAGCTTATCTCTCAACTAATCTGTAGTAGTGGGAGTAAGGGTCGATCTCACAGATACTGATATTACCTTATGTGATTGGAAAAAGGGGGGATTGATAATCCCAAATTAAGTAAAGTAAAAAATAATGAAAATAATTAAGAGAGTAATTAATGAGTAAGGCATTGGTTTCGGTTAATATCCACTGTCAAGGGATTGCATTAATCATTGACAACATAATCAATTTGTAATTGAATATCTATCATTGGGTTTCTAACCCTGTTCCTCCTTAAGTCTAGTAAACTAATGACAATCATACCAATTAAACCCTAACTAACAAGCAATCCTTTAGCACATCGGTAAAGCATAGCTTATTAACCGCATGAAGAACTATAGAAACTGACAGAGCTAAACAAATATAAACACATCGGCTATATCTAATTTAGTTAATTATTCATCATAGGTTCAATGATTTATAATCCAAAATCCTCAAACCTATTTGTCTCATGAATCATAGAATTGAAGACTTAGTTCAAAACATAGTTGAGCGGTATATTAAGACAGACAATATACTAGTAAGTCTCCCTAGCAATCATATGAATAATCATTGAGAAGAAGAGCAGATGAATAATCAATACTCAATTAAGATTGATATAATAAAATCAAATCCAAATCTCACAATGCATGAAGATCCCTTGAGGTTTCAATCTACCTCTACCAATTAAAAGTAACTAGCCACGCAGGGCCATAAGAAACTCTAAAAAAGAATTGAAGAATGTGATTAAGAACTTGGATGATTGATTGAATGAACTCTCTGCTTGCTTTCCTCCATTATTTTAGATTCACTCCTCATAATCTAAGTAGGAGTGTTTCTAGGTCAAATCCCGGCCCATCAGGCTTCAAGTAGAGTCAAGAAGACCTAAAAATTGAAAATTCGACAAACTGACAAGGCGGTGAATGCCGCGGCATGCTACACGGGTGCGGCGGCGCTATGGGAAATGGCCGTCGAGGTGCCGTGGCATTTTGTCTTGGTTGGGCTCGGGTGCTGCGGCGCGCTGGGGTAAGCACCGTGGCACTAAGGATGCATCCTCACGCGGCGTCACGACGCTCTATTGTGAGCACCATGGCACCTAGAATCTTTTGGATTTTTCTGAAGTATTAGACATAAAAGTTGTAGCTCTATGTCTCTTCTTTCTACAGCCACTGCAATCAAATCAATCGGAGTCTAAATGAGTGAGGTATGCCTTAATTAGTAACAAAGGGTCAAAAATAAGCATTTTTCCATAATTTTCTCTCTATTTTCCTCTTGTTTTCATCGTTATTATTCCTAATGTAACAACTTCCTTTTTATTTATTATTATACAATATAGAGTTCACATATACGTCATTAATCAAAACATACACACAATATATCAAACACATAATTATCTACATCTTATTCATTTTGGTTGACCAAGGTGCAGGTGGTTGTACCTTCCCCGAGATCTGAGCCAACTCGATTACAAACATTTTATTTGATTCTGGGATCTGCTCAACATAAAGTAACTCGATCCAACGTGCATTAAAAGCCAGAGCCATAGAAAAATCTGCATAACTAATTTTCTGAACATGACATGAAAATATAGTGAGAATTAAATCCCAGTAAGTTCAACAATAAATTATCATCAATATAGCTCATCACGTCATGTTCATCTATATAAACTATAGCAAATATCTTTAGTCACATGAATGCACGATATCTATGCACATGAGAATCGTACAATAATGACATGTATGACAAGATTAACTATTTTCAAAATATCATATGATGACTATCAATTTATTCTCATATCAAGCTACCTCAGTCAAGGTGAGTATTTTCTACTCTCCGGTACGGGCTTTTCAAGCTCCGTCCGAAATGGCACATTATCTCTTTCTTTTCTCATTAACATAATCATAATTGTTGGTAGGACGTCCCCTACTATTGCACCACACAGATTTGACATGTGACCGTGCTCATTTCTTTTCTTTTCACAATAATAGCCAAAAATCATTGGTAATCATATCATGAACATAACCATTTCAAATATCACTTTATAAAATATTTCCATGTCAAAATTTCACACTTAAGATGGTAAGACGTTTATGCAATGTCAATGGCTATGGCATATACTAATCATTTATTATTTTCATTTATAACATTCTTCTTCTTTTTTTGAAATATTAATTTTATTTCTTTATTTTCTTGATGCATGTTTTCATCCTATCTGACCTTTTCTTACTAATCAGAGCATAACTCCCTAAATTTAACTCTGATTTAGGTGATCTTGGTGTCAATTTAAAGATAAAACCATTATCTAATACTACTATGTTGAACAGTTGAACAAAATATTATGAAATCATGGTGATATTGCTCCCTCAATGTACATGTTATTTCTTCTCGTGTAGGTTCTGACCTCTACCTACTAATCTTTCCATATTGCCCTCATAAGAATTCCAAATTAAGTGATTCTAGTGGCTAAATATCCGCGACACATATAGAAATACGTTTTATGTTAATAATTTATTTTAATTCCCAACAAAATGTTCCCAGAAATTATAACACAGAAACTATCCTAAAATATTCTTCCCTGATTAATCAATTTCTGATCACTGCATACTAATCGGACCATATTTGCCTTATACGGACTCCAAATTGAGTGATTCTAGTGGCTAAAATTCTGTGACACATATATATATATATATATATAATTCTTATGTTAACCATTTATTTTAATTCGGTACACAATGTTCCCAGAAATTAAAACACAGAAGCTATCCTAACATATTCTTCCTTGATTAACAGTTTTCTAACCACTGCTTAATAATCAGACCATATCTACCTCATACAGACTCTAAATTGAGTGATTCTAGTGGCTAAAAATCCGTGACACATATATCTACAATTCTTATGTTAACCATTTATTTTAAGTCCCTACAAAATTTTCCCAAAAATTAAAAAACATAAGCTATCCTAACATATTCTTCCCTGATTAACCATTTTCTTACCACTAGTTACTAATTGGACCATATCTACCATCTCAGAATTTTAAAAACAGAAGCTTAAAATTTTGCCACCCATAGTCATACCTATGCAGAACTATCTACACCAGCCTAAGTATTCAAACATTCATAATATGTAACATGATATAGCAACATCCATGACCAATCATCAAAGTTCTAAGATCAAAATCTCATATAAATATTACAAGTTTCAAATATTTTCTTCAAAAAGAAATATTGTGAAACTTACCTTGAGCACTTAGTCCTCTAAACTTCTCCTTCCTCTTTCTTCATTTCTTCCTCTCCTTTCCTCACTCTACCTTGCTTCTATTTTTCCTCTCCCTCACTTAGAAGAAAATTCTAATGTTATAAGGTTGGGTTTTGCTTATATAGACTATCAAATAACTCACCTTTCATAATCATGGGTCTACCTTATCACAATTAGGATACACTTGGTTGAATTTTTAGAGGGTTTTACTTATATAGACTATCAAATAATTCACCTTTCATAATCATGGGTCTACCTTATCACAATTAGGATGCACTTGGTTGAATTTTTGAAAAAAAAAACAACTCATGTTCTTGTCTTCCTCTTCCTTAGTCAAGATATGGATAGGAAAATGATATTTTTATTTTGAAAATTATGATAATATGTTCTTAAGATAAGGGACAAGGTCCCTTTGATTTAGGGATTCTTTTCCTTTTTCTTTGGTCTTAATCAATTATGATAGGTTTGCCTTTTTAGGTGACAAATTTCCAACCCTTGAATCTTCCGTGCTTACCTAAAATTATTTGTGTAGGACAAGGATGTTTTGTCATAATGCTATGTATTATTACCCACTTGCTAAAATTATTATTGTAGGATATAGATGTTTTGTCCTAATGCCAAGTATTATCATACCACTTGCTAAATTTATGAATGTAGGATATCATACCACTTGCTGAATTTTTGTCTTAATGCCATGTCACCTAATCTTGATTACACCATTATATCATCACTTTAATTTTTTTTTATTTTTTTTTCCTTTTGGGTTTGGGCTCATTCTTGCCCTTTTTTTACTTTGGTTAAAATTCTACCTTTCATAATGGGCTTAGTCACATTTTCATGATTTTTGGGCTACCGGTCCAATTTCGATATCCCAGTCCAAGTCTATGTTTTATTTCTTCCTTGGGCTATCCTATTGGCTTGCTAAAAATTCATGTGAAGTAGAAAAACTCTATATGAAGTGTCCATAGGTGAAAGCCCAATTTATGGGTGGAGATACTAAACTTAGTAACTTTAACTTTTAAATTAGGTAAAATTACCCTAATCCAATCTTCTTGAAGTTTTAATACCTTTACTTACTTCACAAAAATTTATCTTCCTTACTCAAGAATTTCACATTTCTTTAGTATATTTATTTCTAATTTTTTCCTCTTGGGTTTTCTCTCGTTACCTATTCCATTAATGTTAGAACATTTCTATGCATACACGTAAGGTGAAGAATTTTTAAGGATTATATTTCTTTAGAGATCTAAAAATTGTCTAATAAATTTTATTTCCTTAATTAAATATTTATGTACCTTTATCAATAAAAGAAATGAAATTAGGGATGTTACTTTGAATACATGAAACGAAATTAGGGATGTTACACCTAAAACATAAACCACAAAACTCAATTAATTCATATATATTTTCTACTTAAATTAAATGAAAACTAACTAAAATTATGCTAACAACATGCTTAAATTACATCATGTCAAGTATAAATAGTAACCTCTAAGTTTTCTCTCTAGATCTAGAGTGTCTACAGGCCTCCGATCTAAAAACTAAGGGTACCACTGGATTCAGGACGGAGTATACTACAATTTTGACCAAACAATTTTTCAAATTAATTGTAGAAATGCCGCAGATCGGAAGTAGAAAATCTTAAAAATATGTAAGTTCTAAATCTTCTATTTAGAGACCTCAAATTGAAAATCTGACACCGTAGATGGATTTAGGAGCTAGATAAACCTTAGGATATGGAATTTTTCAGTCATCTGATAACTTTTTGTACTTTGTGAATAGTGATTTTCGGCGATGAATACTGATTTCGGCCACGTGAACATTTTTTTCTAGCCGTGAATATTGACCAAGCTCCCGCAATCATTTCTTAGGTTTTTGGACCCTCCGAACTCATTTTTTAGATCCATTTGATCATATTTGACTTGGAAAATTACATTTAGGGCTATCCAACCTAGAGCTTTGGCTGGTGAGTAGGTAATTATTTCTATGACTTACCCCATTCTGTTCTTGAATTTGAAATATATAATTAGTTATGTTTACAAATTATTTATGCTATCATAAGTTTCTAAAATGTGTTAAAATATCTATTTTACTTACAAACTGGTACATAGTTCAAGAAGAGTATGGTTTTGCAAATAGGTTCTGAAACTCATTGAATATGTGGTTCTAAATGTATTTATTCTTATTTGGTAAAGTGAATATTACGTGCATGAGACATTGATTTGTAAAACTATAAAGTTACTGATTATGATTGAATATCAAGCGTAAAGCTCATGGCAAGTTGCTTGGTAATTATAAATTGCATTTGATGAATATGCATTTATATATATGTATTTATATGTATGGATGAATATGGACGGGTTGTATGGCTTGTGACAGTACCGAATAGAGGACGCCCTATTAGGCTGAGTGAGCCGAGGGAGGGTTGCTCCAACTAGGTGACAGTGGTAATATGAGGAGGTAGATGGGTGATTAACTCACATTCTCTTATCACTATTGTGTCTGTAGTCGATCGGTCACTATGCGTAGAGCAAATGAGTAAATTGAGTGTGTGGGTGGACCAGATCGCCAAATGAAGCAGGCCATTTTAAATTGGGTTGACCAGATCACCGAATGAGGCAGGTCATTTTAAAAGCTATAACTTTATCTGAAAAGCTTAATATTTTATTATAGTTTATACAACTGAGGATAACAACATTTTTTAATGATCATACCGTGCTGAATTTAGTTTTGGATATCTGAATATCCTTTTATTTGAGAATATTTGAAATACGTGTCCTATATAGATGTACTTGTAAACTGTATTCTTTATGTGACAAATTTTAAAACATGCGTACATTCATATGCTGACCTAAAAGGTTATAGGAGGTATTATCTGCTCATTGAGTTGTCAAACTCACTACATGATATTTTCACATTTTTTAGATAAAATTACAGAGTCTAATCCTACAGATAGGAGATCAGTTAGGTGACTTATTCTCTTGATGAGTTTACGTTGCTTTCAAGGCTCACAGTTTTGAATTATATTATGTTTATATTCTTGAGTGTGCTCTGAACGCCACAGGCAGGTTCCCTACTTCTGTTGTTACTTTGACATTTATAACTTGGTCTATATAATGTATATACATGAGAGAACCTATATGTATCTATTTCTATGGCAAAGAATAGTGTTATGCATGTTATGAAAAATATCTGATTGTGGAAAAGAAAAAAAATGTTTGTTTCATATACTCGTAAATTGGGGGCGTTTCAAGTTGGTATCAAAACATTATCTTTCCCTGTGGCTATTAGAGTAAAGGATTCTTTAGTAGAACCTTTAGTTTGGCTATAAGCCGGACATATTTATACTTTGGGTGCTGCTAAGGGATTCTATAGGGTTTCAATTTCTTTTTTATTCCAAGTTATTAATTTTTCTAGTATAAATTGATTGAATATTGTGACATCTTAAGAGGTATCTATAGGTCAATTACTATCTAAAAGTGAAAGGAATAGGTGTCCTAGAGAATTTAAAGAATTGAGACAAATGCCAAATATGATTATTTCTAAATATAATATCTGTTTTACCTGATTATCTATATATGGTAGACTTTTATGTGATATTAGAAATGGATTAGTTGACAACATGTCAGGCCATTTTAGAATTTCATCCAAAGATGATTAAATTCAATATTCTTGGAGAATCTTCTTTCTTGATACAAGGAGACTGTAGAGAGTTACCCAAAAATATAATCTCTGTTTTAGCAGCCTATAAGTTATTACAAAAAGGTGCCATGGATATTTGGCAATGGTGGGAGATGTTGATATGAAATATACCAGTGTAAATCAAGTTCTAGTGGTTAGAGAATTTTCTAATGTAATTCTTGAGGAATTTCCAAGATTAACTCGAAACGTAAAATAAAATTTTGTATTGATTTACTTCCTATAACCCAACCAGTGTCTATACCTCTATATAGAATGGTAACGACTGAATTCAAGGAATTAAAGAATTAGTTGTAAGACTTATTAGACATGGGATTTATACGCCCTAGTACTATCCTTGTGGTGCTCTAGACCTATTTGTGAAAAAGAAGGATGGATCATTATGACTATGCATAGATTATAGACAGTTGAATAAAGTGACAGTGTGGAATAAAAACTCATTACCTCATATAGATGATCTGTTTGACCAGTTACAAGGTGCTCAATATATTTTAAAAAATTTATTTGAGATATGAGTATCATTAATTTAGGATAAGGGAAGAGGATATTCGGAAAATTTCTTTTAGGACACATTATGGGCATTATGAGTTCTTGGTGATGTCATTTAGTTTGAAAAATGCCCCAAGTGCAATCATAGATTTAATGAAGAGTAATTAAGTCATCCCTGGATCAATTTGTTATTATATTTATTGACGATATACTAGAATATTTCAAGAGTTCAAAGGATCATAAGCAACATTTAAATATAGTTTTACCAACTCTAAGGGAGTATAGTTGGTAAGGATGGTATCCAAGTTGACACTAAGAAAGTAGAAGAGGTACAACAATGGCCATGTCCTACTACAGTTACAAATGAAGATCCAAGTCCAATTTGTGGTATCTGTGGTTGTCTGTTGTCCATTCTATTTTAGTTGTAATTGGATCAAGTACATGAACATATGCTTGTAAAGCATCAATCAACTCCTCAGCATTTGAAGCTGAGATGAGAATTCGTTGTGCTGAGTGTGAGATGAACTTTTGTTCCACAACTTGATCAAGAAAAGACAACATACTATAAAAAAATGGTTAACATTTAACAAACCTATCGATTTGTTATGCATATTCAGTTGTGCCCAAGAAACTATTTGGAAAATCTCTTCTAAAGTACCAAAAACCCCTTGTAAGGCAATCAAGGCATCAGCATTGCTCATCATTCTAGCGATGCTCTCATGCATGGAAGCTACCCTAAATTCTTCTCCAATTGTCTTCCCTATTATATTGGATACAGCTAGAGCTGTAGAAATAATACCTAGAACTTGATATCCTCCTACATGTGTAGCTATAGACACACACTCCATTAACCCACAGTTACCTTCACCATAAACTAAATAAATATTTCTCCTAGCTTTCACTATACTCAGATTTTGTACTACTTTCACATACTCTCCATATTTTGCAAGATTGGAACCACAAAAGACACAAATATTTTGAAACTGATGGAATGCGATTCCCTCCATAGCTGCACACACCCTAACTTTGAGTATGAAGGTAAAGATACTAATATGATCATTTATAGAACTCAGAGAAGGACATACTTACAATAGCTTTGCAAATTGACCGGACATAATTAGAACAACTATGTGAGTGGTTGGTGGATATTACCTAAATTGAAGGTGAAAATTTTCATAAATGACAGCAAGCATCTATATATACAGTAATTGTGATCATGGTTCATATTAAGCACATAAAGAGAATAAGGTTAAGATATCACCATAAACTTTTATTTTCCTTGTTGTCCTTGATGAAGCATTGATGTCTTGATTCTTGTAGGAAAGTTATAGGTGATAGGTGTAATTGTAAAAAAAAGGGAAAATGCAAATAAATTAATTGTTGAAGAGGAACAATCAAACGATTTATAATATTTTCCAAATGTTCTTTCCAGTTGACTATCAGTATTATTAAGTCGACTAGCTATTTTGAGAATTTTTAATTTAGACTGGTTTATTTTACATTTGATTGGTTGTATCTATTTTGAAGCAATTAACTGCATCTTACCAGTTAACTACGTGCTATTTATTCTTCATAAACTTTTATAAGCTCAGAAATGTTTCTTTTCCATGTGCTATTTTTTTCCACCAAATACCAACAACTTTAAAGTAGATTTGGACACATATATTTAAAACTTGCGGCCACCGATTTTTTTTCGAAATAATAGCTAGATTTTGTTTATATATTTTTAAGAATTACGGCCATCGAATTTAATTTTCTTTCTATGCTTGGTCCAAATTTTTGACTTTCTATTTTTGCACTGTTCTTTATTATGGTTTTCGTTTGTTCTATTGCATTCTTCCTTATTAATGTTTGGCATTACATGCAAAGTTCTTTCCTCTCATTACAAGAAAAGTTAATTTCTTTTTTTAAAAAACTCAGCTATTATGGTGTCCAAGATGTTATTAGGTTAAAGTATGAAGATTTTGAAAGAATTGATCTAATAAAAAACACATTTTAAAAATATATGTATATCAAGTATGTATAACTGTGTAAGTTGACAGATTATGTGCAAATTAGAAAGAATATTGAGTTTACATTTTATACTGATTAAGTATTAAGGTATGAAGAACACCTAAGTTTACATAATGTGGTTGAGAAAGGAATGGAGAATAATTTGAGAACTATGTTAAAAAATAATGTAAGTGATCAAGATATTTGTGTTAAGGGTTTATACCATGCTAAATTGAGTATAGTATCTAGGATGTAAATTATGTTGAAATTGGGAATTCACGTGTGAATAATTATTGAGAAAGGATATTTCAGAAGAAACTATAGATTGTGAATATGGATAACTTCAAGAAAATATGGATATACTAAGATATGAAAAAATTGTACTACTATACTGGTAAAAAGAAGATATAAGTGAATTATTTTTTGTTGTTTGGTATGTCAGCAAGTAAGAATTGAATATATTTTTTTAAGAGAGCTAATCAGGAAGTTTAGGATCTTAACTAGATTATAGTATAGTTGATAGTAAATTTAAATAATGTGTTTATACATTAGAAATTATGCTTTAGGTATCTTTATATAACTTTGGTGAAATTTTGGAGAAAATTATTTATCCTTAGTTGAACTTGCCCCTATTAGTAATTATTATGCCAACATACAAATGGCACTATTTGAGATTTTATATGAAATATCATAGGTCACCTAATAGGTGAGTGAGTTAAGTAAAGTTAAGTTTTTTTAATCTAATTTGGAATAACATGCAATAAATAGAATATGACTAACCTAAATTGATGATGTTAATTTAGAGAGTATGCTTTAAGCGTATGTCTTCGAGTTTGGAGGCAAATCCCTTAGTAGAATTTGCCTATAATAAAGTGTTATTGGATGATTTAAAGCCTTATGTAAGAGGTGTTAAAACTTTCTATTAGATGACTTAGTGGAGTCAGACTTATGGTAAGATGTTGTTAATAAAGTGCAACTGATTAGAAAAAAATATACAAGAAACTCAATACAGACCAAAAGTCTATAAGGACCATGAATGTTGAGCACTAGAAATTATCAGTTGGTGATCAAGTTTTCTTAAAGGACTCACCCTTGAAAGAGTAAATGAGGTTTGTAAAGAAGGAAAAATTTAAGATTTAGTATATAGTTTCTTTAGAAATCTTGGATAAAGTATGCATAGTATATGTCGCCTAGCTTTACAATCAAGATTAAGTGATGTTGGTACTGTAACATCCCGTAATTTTTAGATATTTTCCTTAGAAATTCTTCACCTTACATATATGCATAGAAATGTTCTAATATTAATGGAATAGGTAAAGAAAGAAAACCTAAGAGGAAATATTATAAATAAACATGTTAAAGAAAGGTGAAATTCTTAGGTAAAGAAAGATAAATTTTTGTGAAGTAAGTAAAGGTCTTAAAATTTCAAGAAGATCGAATTAGGGTAATTTTTCTTAATTTAAGAGCAAAAGTTACTGAGTTTAGTATCTCCACCCGTAATTGGGCTTTAACCTATAGACACTTCATATAGAGTTTTTCTACTTCACATGAATTTTTAGCAAGCCAATAGGATAGGTCAAGGAAGAAATAAAACATAGACTTGGACTAGGATATAGAAATTGGACCGGTAGCCCAAAAATCATGAAAATGTGACCAAGCCCATTATGAAAGGAAGAATTTTAACCAAAGTAAGGAAAATGGGCAAGAATGAGCCCAAACCCAAGAGGAAAAATAAAAATAAAAATAAAATTAAAGTGATGAAATATTAGTGTAATCAAGATTAAGTGACATGGCATTAAGACAAAAATTTGGCAAGTGGCATAATAATACAAGGCTTTAGGACAAAAACATCTATATCCTACATTCATAACTTTAGCAAGTGGGTAATAATACATAGCATTATGACAAAACATCATTATCCTACACAAATAATTTTAGTTAAGTAAGGAAAATTCAAGGGCTAGAAATTTGCCACTTAAAAAGGCAAATCTATCATACTTGATTAAGACAAAAGAAAAAGGAAATGAATCCCTAAATCAAAGGGATCTTGCCCCATATCTTGAGAACATATCATCATAATTTTCAAAATACAAATCTCCTTTTTCTAAGCATATCTTGACTAAGGAAGAGGAAGACAAGAACATAAGTTGTTTGTTTTCCAAAAATTCAACAAAGTGTATCCTAATTGTGATAAGGTAGACCTGTAATAACCGTAAAATTTAATAAAAATTCCAATTAAAGAAAATTTGGAATAAAAGAAAGAATTTCGAAAATAGAGATAAGAACCAGTGAAAATAAGTTTTATATGGATTTACAAAAGAAAATATGAGCCTTTAAATTTTGGCGTGTAATCTTTATTTTTAAATGATGGAATTTGGTTATAAGCAAATATATTTTTATTTGCTTAAAAATAATTATGTTTTGCTAAAATTAAGTATACTTTTAAGTAAAATAATTATTGTGTTGTTTCGAATAATTATACCGGCCTCTAATGAATTATTGGCATATTTTTAGAAATATTCTTTCTTTTATTACGTATAAAGATATTTATTTTATAATTCGTTTTATGGAGATTTTTATCAAGAAAAATCATGATTTAAGAGTTTAACTAAAGATTTATGAGAAAGGAAATTTTTAGAAATTTTTGATGTATTTTATGGTAAAAAACGGAATTTATATGAATTTTTATAAAAGAAAATTCTATTATTAATTATTTAATAATTATTATTATATTTAAAAAAAAAACAAAACAGAAATCATAAAACGGAAATCAGAAGCCGGGAGAGGAATCGAGAAAGAGAAAAAAAATCGAAGAAATGCACAGTAGTAAATAGTGAGTGAATAGTGATATCTAATTTTATCTTTCGATTTAGAGTACTTATGGGCTTCCGATATCAAAACTGAAAGTGTTATTGGATTTACGACGAAGAGTACTTTAGTTTTGACCGATCAGTTTTTCAAATCAACCGTTGAATCGCCGTAGATCTGAAGTAGAAAATCTCGGTAAAAGGTAAGTTCTGAAAAACCTTACTTAGAGACCTCAAATTAGAAATCTGACACCGTAGATGGGTTCAGAAGCTTGATAAACATTAGGATATGTAATTTTTTCAGTCATTTGGTAACTTTTTATGTGGCGGTGAATAGCAATTTCCGGCATGAATAGTGCGGATGAATAGTGTTTCCGGCGATGAATAGTGGCGGTGAATAGTGTTTCCGACGGTGAACAGTACCCGAGCTCATTTAAGGTTTTGGACCCTCCGGACACGTTTTTGAAGCTTATTTGGTCAAATTCAGACTAGAAACGAGGATTTTAGGGCTATCCAATCTGGAGCCCTTACTTGTGAGTAGATGATTCTTCCTATGACTTGTCTATACTCTTCTTGATACTTGAATATGTATATGATTATGTTTATGAGATATACAAACTGTGATATGTTTCTGAAATGCATTAAAACGATCTGATATGCTTACATTTTGAAATACAGTTCAAGAAGAGTATAGTTGTGAAAATGAATTTATGAACTCATGGTGTATATGATTTCACATGTATTTCTCATCAAATGATAAAGTGAATATTTATACACGTGACATTGATTTATAAAGATATATGATTTCCTAGAGAAATGGCATATATATGTGATAAACCCTGAATGGGTAATTTATAACAGATGAATTTTGAAATACATTGAACATGTGATTTTTACATGTATTTCGCATTACATGGCAATGAAAATATGTTATACATGTGACATTGATTTTACAGTGATATGTTTGCCTCGGATATGAGCATGTATACATGTTTCCCCTGAATGGGAAGTTTTGACATATGAGTATTTTGAGACTGAAAGTCTGTATTATATTGAGAATTTATACTGGATTATATGGCATATGTGCATATAGTATTTTCTGTGGAGGAATCCTATTGGAAACACTGTCTGCTAACAGCAGGTGATGTTAGCCTTGGTGCGCACCTTGATTGCCTCAGCTAGCAGGGGAGGTGGTGCTAGCCTCGTGTGAGGGCCAACACACGGGAGATTATATGTGAAGGAGAGCGGAATGCCTCCTATATATGGGCGAGATGCCAGTTATATGAGATGTTATTTGCCTTCCCTTGCTGTGTGCTTGGGAAAGACCCATACAGAGTCCCTTCGCGTGTCCTCTTGAATGGTAGTAGGGCAAACCTCAGCGGGATGCTGAGTTTAGGCAAATCCTATACCAACAAAGTACGGAAGGGGTCAAACTCTGGTATGGTGGTTCTGATATGGGATCCTCCGAATATTTTATGAGAAATGTTTTGATGCATAGCATAATTTGATTATTGATTTTACAGTATTGAATATGATTTTGAACTTGACATGAGCATTGTGTATACAGTACCGCATACGGTTTGAAAGACCTGATTATGATTGTTTTGAACAGAGAAAATTTGAAAAATGCGGGTCCCATGTGGATGTACTTCTTAAATGTAATTTTTGATAACATAAATTTATTATATGAGTACATCCATATGTTGACCTAAGAGGTCATAGGAGGTATTATCTGCTCACTGAGTTGTAAAACTCACTACACGATGTGGATTTATTTTTCAGATAAAGACATAGAGTTTGGTCCAACAGCCACGTGATCGACTAGGGGTCGTACTCCAGTGGTGAGCCTACATTGTTTCTAGGCTCTCAATATTTATTTTGTAAAATTTTTGTACTCTAGAGTTGCTCTGAACGTCACAGGCAGGATCCTTGCTTCTACTGTTACTCTGGTGTTTATAGACGTAAACTGTATATTGTATATGTGTATGGGAACTTTTATGTATTGGTTTGTATGATAAAGAATGTCATTATGTTCATTTATGGAAAATATATGTGTATGGTTTATAGATTTCATGTGCCCTAAAATTTGGGTCGTGACAAGACCCATGATCATGAAAGGTGAATTATTTGGTGGTCTATATAGGAAAACCCACCCTTACAATATTCGAATTTCATCCAAGTGAGGGAGAGCAAAAATAGAAGCAAGGTAGTGTGAGGAAAGGAGAGGAAGAAAGGAAGAAAGATGAAGGAGAAGTCTAGGGGACTAAGTGCTCCAGGTAAGTTTAACAATATTTCTTTTTGAAGAAAACCTTTGAAACTCATAATATTTATATGAGATTTTGATCTTAGAACTTTGATGATTGGTCATGGATGTTGCTATATCATGTTTCATATTGATCTTGCATGTGATGTATGTTTGAATACTTAGGTTGGTGTAGATAGTTCTGCATGGGTATGGCTATGGTTGACAGAATTTTATGCTTCGGTATTTTAATTTCTGGGAACAATCTATAAGGAATTAAAATAAATGGTTAACATAAGAATTAAAGATATATGTGTCACTGATTTTCACCCACTGGAATCATTCCATTTGGAGTCCATATGAGGTAGCTATGGTCTGATTAGTAGTCAAAGGTCAGAAAATGAATCATCAGGGAAGAATATGTTAGGATAGCTTTGGTAATTTAATTTCTGGGAATTATTGGTATGGAATTGAAATAAATGGTTAACATAAGAATTAAATATATGTGTGTCATGGATTTTTAGCCACTGGAATCATTCAATTTGGAGTTCACATGTGGTAGATATGGTCCGATTAGTAAGCCAAGGTCAGAAAATGGTTCATCAGGGAAGATTATGTTAGGATAGCTTTTGTATTTTAATTGCTGGGAATTATATGTATGGAAGTAAAATAAATGGTTAACATGAAAGTTATATATCTATGTCTCATGGAAATATACCCACTGGAATTATGCAATTTGGAGTTCATATGTGGTAGATATGATCCGATTAGTAAGCAGAGGTTAGAAAATGTTTATTCAGGGAAGAGTATGTTATTAATGCTTTAGTTTTTGAATTTCTGGGAATATTCTGTAGAGAATTAAAATAGCGCGCCAACATAACAATAATATATATATGGCTCATGGATTTTTACCAACTGGAATAACGCAATTTGGAGTTCCAATTTTGGAGATATGGTCTAATTAGTCAGTAAAGGTCAGAACCTATCCGAGAGGAACTATTCTGTACTTTGAGGGAGTAATATCACCTTCGTTTCTTAATTTTTCACTATAATGTTCAACATAATAGTTTTAGATAATTGTTTTATCTTGATATGGACACCAAGATCACCTACATCAGAGTTAAATTGAGGGAGTTATGCTCTGATTAGTAAGAGAAGGTTAGATAGGATGAAAACCTGGATCAAGAAAATAAAGAAATAAAATTAGTATTTAAAAAAAAGATGAATCTTAATAAATGACTAGTATAGCCATAGCCATTGCCATTGTATGAACTTCTTACCATCTTAAGTATGAAATTTTGACATGGAAATATTTTATAAAGTGATATTTGAAATGGTTATGTTCATGGCATGATTACCAATGATTTATGGTAATAGTTATATTTTGATGAACATACTTGTTATTGAAAGCATATTTTTGGCTATCATTGTGAAAAGAAAAGAAATAAGCACGGTCACATGGCAATCCGTGTGGTGCACCAGTAGGGGACGCCCTACCAACGGTTATGATCATGATAATGAGAAAAGAAAGAGAAAGTGGGCCATGTCGGACGGAGCGAGAAAAGCCCGTACCGGAGAGTAGAGGATACTCACCCTGACCGGGGTAGCTTGAAATGAGAATAAGTTGATGGCCATCATATCATATTTTGAAAATAGTTAATCCTGTCATACATATCATTACAGTATGATTCTTATGTGCATAGATATAATGCATTCATGTGACCAAAGATATTTTTTGTAGTTTATACAGCTGAACATGAAGTGATGAGCTTTACTGATGATAATTTATTGTTGAATTTACTGGGATTTAATTCTCACTATATTTCCATATCATGTTCAGAAAATTATTTATGCAGCTTTTGTTTCTAAGGCTTTGGCTTTTAGTGCACATTGGATCGAGTTACTTTATGTTGGGAAGATTTCAGAATCAAATAAGATGTTTATGGTCGAGTTGGCTCAGATCCCGGTGAAGGTGCAACCACCCGCACCTGTATTTCCGGAATTGGTCAACCAAAATAAACAAGATGTAAATATCTATCTGTTTGATATGTTATACGTATGTTTTGATTAATGACATGTATGTGAACTCAATATTGTATAATAATAAAGAAAAAAAAAGGTTGTTACAGGTACAATCTTTCTTACATCAATAATAAGGAAGTACCTATTAGATTCTGCTCATGTTATCTCATTCTAAGAAATTCATTTGGACAAGAATTTGACTTAATCATGAAGAAAAATGATGTTTATTATTGATCGACAAGTGAAGAACTTATGATTGAAAGAAATCCCAATGGTTAAGATTATATGGTAAAACAACTGAAGTGAGGAAGCCACCTGGAAAGTAGAAGATGACATGTAGATGAGATATCCCCAATTATTTGTGTAATAAGGTTGGTAACTCTGAATTATGCCTTTATTTCATTCTCTACATATGAAAGGATGGTTTGAAATTCGAGGACCAAATTTCTTAAAGGAGAAAGAATGTAATATCTCGTAATTTTTAAATAATAATGTTTTACGATAAAAAATATATTTTTACTTTAAATGATTATGTTTTGCTAAAAGTAAGTATACTTTTAATTAAAATAATTATATTGGTCTCTAATCAATTTTTGTTCTATTTTTAGAGATATTCTTTCTTTTATTATGCATAAAGATATTTTTTTGTCATTTGTTTTATTAAAATTTTATCATGATTTAGGAGTTCAATTAAAGTTTTGCAATAATGTAAATTTTTAGAAATTTTCGGGATGTTTTAGGATGAAAAACAGTATTTATATGAATATATATAAAATAAAATAAAAATAATATTAAATATTTAGTTATTAAATAAAAAAAAGGGGGAGGGGAGACGAACTGAGAGACAGCGTGAGTTTTCTACGAAATTCCCATAAATAGTGTGAATAGTATGAATATTAACCTTCAAGTTTTCTCTCTAGATCTGGAGTGTCTACATGCCTCTGATCTCAATATTAGGGGTACCACTGGATTCAGGACAGAGTATACTACGATTTTGACCGAACAATTTTTCAAATCAGCCGTAGAAATGCCGTAGATCGAAAGTAAAAAATCTTAGAGAAAAGTAAGTTTTGAAACTTCTATTTAGAGACCTCAAATTGAAAATCTTACACTGTAGATGTAACATCCCCGATTTTTTCCTTTATGTTACTAATTGGAATTTTTGTTCAGAGAGGAGAAAGCATTTTGGACTTCACGAGAGGATTAAATCGTTTTACAATTTTACTCAGGTAAAAGAAGATAGTAGGATGGTTAAAATGGCATTTATGTAATTTCATTGAAATGGAATTTTTTGTAATTAATGGAGGATGGCATTTATGAAATTAGGGATGGTGGCAAGGGTATTTTGGAGAAAGGGAGGAGGTAGGTAAGGGGTAAGAAGGGAAAGAAAAATATATAATATAATAATAATATAAAAAAAAGATAAGAAGGGGAAGGGGGAGATGACGGAAGGTAAGAGAGAAAGAAAGAAAAGGAGAAAAGAAAGAGAAAGAAGAGAAAAGGGGGAAGAAAAAAAGTGTCGGTAGGATTTTCAGCAGAAGAAAAAAAAAGAAGAAAAAGAAGAGAAGAGAAAGAACAGAAAGAGGAAGAAGGACGAAAACGAAGAGGAAAGGGGAAATCAAGGATTTTACTTTGTGTGGAAGGAATCAAACATACAAGTTTAAGGATCTATCTGAGGTAGGATTAACATCCTCTAATAAATTTTTGTACAAAATTATATATATACATTTTTAGATTTGTTTAGTTTTAATTTTGGATAACATGTGGTCTAGATATTTATATGAATTCTGTTTTGGAAGCTTGGACGTGCATATGGGTGTATGGGATTATATAAAATAAAATCAAAGGAGAAGATAAATTAAGCTGAATTTCGGAATAATTGGGGTAGCTTCGGTTTTTGGAATTCTGAGAAAATTCGGAAAGGAACTTGAAGAACTGTTAAACATAGAGGTTGTAGATAATTGTCTTAGTTTTTATAGGCTTTGAAATCACCTCAATCGGAATTTATATGAGGGAGATATGGTTAATTAATTGAGCAAAGGTCGGAATTCAGGATAGTAAAAATAAGTGTTTTATTTTTAATTTTCTGGGAATAAACCGTAAAGAATTTGAAGAAATGATAAACATAGAAGTTGTCGATAATTTTCTTAGCTTTTTATAGGCTTTGAAATTACCTCAATCGGAATTTATATGAGGAGATATGGTTAATTAATTGAGCAAAGGTCGGAATTCAGGATAGTAAAAATAAGTGTTTTATTTTTATTTTTCGGGGAATAAACCGTAAAGAATTTGAAGAAATGATAAACATAGAAGTTGTAGATAATTGTCTTAGCTTCTTATAGGCTTTGAAATCACCTCAATTGGAATTCATATGAGGGAGATATTATTGAATAAGTGAAGAAAGGTCACAGAACATTTCACTTTTTTTCTACCTAAAAATTAGTTCTATTTGTTGAAATATTTTTAGAAGACAAATGTTCAAGAAAATTACCCTTTTCTTTATTTGATTCGAAATTTGTTATATTGGACATTTGATATGTGATGAATAATTATTAATTGTTGGATATGAAAATTATGCATGTTATTTTATGAAAGAAATTGAATGGCAAGCGTAAAGCTTATGGCGAGTTGCTTAATAATTATGGTAAGCGTAAAACTCATGGCGAGTTGCTTCATAATTTTACATTCTATTTGATGAATATGCATTAATATATATATATATATATATATATATATATATATATATATATATATATGTATTTATATGTATGAATGAATATCGACGGGTTGTATGGCTTGTGACGGTACCGAGTTAGGGACGCCGTATTAGCCTGAGTGAGCCTAGGGAGGGCCGCTCCAACCGGGTGTCAGTGATAATGTGAGGAGGCAGGAGGGTGATGTACTCACATTCCCTGATCACTTATTGTGATTGTAGTCGATCGGTCACTATGCATATAGCAAACGAGTAAATTAAAAGCCGTGATAGGGCTGAGCATTAGAAAAAAAATTGGACTTCTGGTGCAAGTGTAGCATGAAAATTATGCATTAAAAAAATATGATTTTATCTCAAAATTTTGATATTTTTCTGTAGCTTATACAGCTGAACATAACTCATGTTTTCTCAGCATATTTTATTTATGTTAAGTCTACTGGGAACTTTTGTTCTCACTATCATTGTGATGTTATGTTCAGATAGAAAGAAATGAGATACAACACAAACGGGAGTTATTGATGGAGATTTAGATGTCAGCACCACCTCCTCACCCTTTTTATTTCAAGGGTGAAGTGCTGTATAAAAACTCTTATTTATGTACTAAAATGTTGTATTGTATAAATGTAACATGTGTGAGGTTCGTAATATATATGTAAACATGTATAATGTGTTTTGAAATGTTGTATTGTATAATTATAACTTGTATGACATTTGTAATATATATATATATATATATATATATATATATATATATATAATGTGTTTTTACATATGGCGTATTTTAACATGCGTAATGTAAAAAAAAAAAAAAAAAACTGGACGTTACAGTAGATGGATTCAAAAGCTAGATAAACCTTAGGATATGAAATTTTTCAATCATCTAACAACTTTTTGTTCTTTGTGAATTGTGATTTTTGCGCGGTGAATAGTGATTTCGGCCGTACGAACAATATTTTCCGACCATGAACATTGACAAAACTCCTAGAGTCATTTCTTAGGTTTTTAGACCCTTTGAACTCGTTTTTTAGATCCATTTGATCAGATTTGACTTGAAAAATTACATTTGGGGCTGTCCAACCTAGAGACCTGGCCTGTGAATAGATAATTATTTCTATGACTTACCCCATGCTATTCTTGAACTTAAAATGTATAATTGGTTATGTTTACAAATTATTTATGCTATCTTAAGTTTCTGAAATGTGTTAAAACATATGTTTTGCTTACAAACTGGTACATAGTTCAAGAAGAGTATGGTTTTGCAAATAGGTTCTGAAACTCATTGAATATGTGGTTCTAAATGTATTTATCATTATTTGGTAAAGTGAATATTATGTGCATGAGGCATTGATTTGTAAAACTATAAAGTTACTGATTGTGATTGAATGGCAAGCGTAAAGCTCATGGCGAGTTGGTTGATAATTATAAATTGCATTTGATGAATATGCATTTATATATATGTATTTATATGTATGGATGAATATGGACGGGTTGTATGACTTGTGACGATATCGAATATGGGATGCCTTATTAGCCTGAGTGAGTCGATGGAAAGTCGCTCCAATTGGGTGACAGTGGTAATGTGAGGAGTCAGATGGATGATGAACTAACATTCCCTGATCACTATTGTGACTATAGTCGATTGGTCACTATGCGTGTAGAAAATGAGTGAATTGAGTGTGTGGGTTAACCAAATCGCTGAATGAGGCAGGTCTTTTTAAAAGTTATAACTTTATCTCAAAAGCTTAATATTTTACTATAATTTATACAGCTAAGCATAACAACATTTTTTTAATGATCATACTGTGTTAAATATAGTTTTGGATATCTGAATATCCTTTTATTTGAGAATATTTGAAATACAGATCCCATATGGATGTACTTCTGAACTGTATTTTCTATGTGACAAATTTTAAAACATGAGTACATCCATATGCTGACCTAAGAGGTCATAGGAGGTATTATCTGCTCATTGAGTTGTCAAACTCACTACACTATATTTCCACATTTTTCATATAAGAATACAGAGTCTGATCCAACAGATAGGTGATCAGTTAGTTAACTGATTCTTTGGGTGAGTCTACGTTGCTTTCAAGGCTCACAGTTTTGAATTATACTACGTTTGTATTCTAGAGTGTGCTCTGAACGCCACAGGCAGTTCCCTGCTTCTGTTGTTACTTTCACATTTATAACTTGGTCTGTATAATGTATATACATGAGAGAACCTATATGTATCTATTTCTATGACAAAGAATAGTGTTATGCATGTTATGAAAAATATTTGATTACAGAAAATAAAAAAAATGTTTGTTTCACCTGCTCCTAAATTGGGGGAGTTACACTTTAAGATGCAACTGAACCTTAAAATTTTGCAAATCTAAAGGCATGCCAATTTGAAGCGGACATGAAGTATCCTCCATGAATCACATTAGGAGCTTTGGGTCGAGCCAACAAAATTAAACAAAGGCATTTATTGGGAGGCAACCCAACATATTCATTAAAAAAAGAAGAAGGTGAAAATCATAAAAATTCAGGGTCCAATAATGCAAGACTCTCATCCCACCCCATGTAAATTCAAGGAAGTTCACTTAACTTAAATCTCTTCATATGTCCCTCTTTATTTTCATCTTTATTTTACATTGAGGAGAATGTAAAGTTTGAGTGTAGGGGTAAAAGTATATTTGCTTGAATAATTGTGACCCTGTTTTGAGCATCAATTTTCTGATTTTCGCTATCAAAGCATTTGTTTTGCATTTATCAAGTTCAATGATTGTGTGGGTATTTGAATTTGTGTTTTGTGTTGTTAGGCACAACCAATAGCAAATGATATGATTATCCAATTTTTTTTAACTTTTGGAAAATGTAAAAAATTCATGGTTGTGTGCAATTTTAACTCTTTTTCAATTTATTTTTGAATTTAGAATCCTAAAACATTTGTGGACAATAACTTTGGGAATTTAACTTGTCTTTTACTTGGAGAAGGTTTATATACCCCAAAAATATTTTATGATCTTATTACATTCTAGAACTTATTTGAATGCTACTTGAGGCAAAAGTTTAGGCTAATACTATTAATTAGGAGATGATTTAAGCATTATTTAATAGATTAAGTCTTTTAAGTCCAGCCCAAGTAATTAGATATCCTTAGTTCCTCTATTTGAGCTTAATTGACTTTTTATTTTTATACCCACAAAAGATCCAAAATCCAAATTTTATGTTAAATATCCTTAATTTTGACCTTATTCACTCACTCTATGATTATTTTTTTGAATTTTTTTTCTAGAACTTTATTGACCAAAAGATGGAATGGTAGAGCAAATGAAAGAAAAGAAAAATCAAAGGAAAGAAATTCGAAAGAAAGGATGAAAGCATATGCAATGGGTGAAAGAAAAGAAATAAAGAATCAAGAAAAAGAACGAATTGAATTTAATTAAAGCAAAATATTGGATTTTATTTGAGTAATTTTTTGCATGGTTATGACCTTCCAAAAATTTTCTTGAGTATATTTTCATGTTATGAGGCAAAACCTAGGTAAGCCTAACACTCACTACATCTATTGATTTTTGTTTTTGTCTTTAGGTATTATTTTGCTTGAGAATAAGCAAAAGGTTAAGTGTAGGGCTATTTGATGGGTTCATAATTAAGCATGACTTTAATACCTTTAAACTTTATTTTTAGGGTCTTTTTTACCCCAATTGAAGCCTAAAATCCCAAGAGCTAACCTAGAAGCAATTCTACTTCATTTAGGACTCTCCTAACCTATAAATAAGAGGGAAAGAAATCATCTAATCATGCAAGGATCACAACATCAAATTCTCAATCATCTTCTCTTATTCTCAAGGTTCTATGGCCCTATGCGGCTAATTTCTCTTTTGTTGGTTGAGGAAGACTGAAAACTCTAGGATCTTTTATTTATTGTGAGATTTGAATTTGAGTTTATTAGTTCAATTTTAATTGATTATTGATTATTGATTATTCACTTGCTCTTCTTCTGCATGATTATTCTTATATTGGTAAGAAGGCCTAATAGTATATTATTTGTTTTAATCTATTACTGGATCATAAAATGAACAAAGTTTTCATCATTGTGATTTAAGAGGCAAATTGGATTAATAATTTTGGATTATGAATTAATAAACCTATGGTGAATGATTGACTAAATTAAATATTGCAGTGTGTCTATGTTTGTTTAGCTATATCAGCTTCTCTAATTCTTCATGCAGTTAATAAGTTACACTTTACCGAAGTGCTAATGATTATTTTTTAATTATAGTTGATTTGTAACATCCTAAGCCTCTAATAAAATTAGATAAATTTAAGAATAAGTAGAAAATACATATGACAAATAATTAAAATTCTTAGTTATGTGACAATAAGGTAAGTATAAAATAGGTGACATATAGTAAATCTTTAATCATATAAATAAAATTCTTAGGATTATAATGGATGGAGAGAGGACACAAATACATTTTAAGACATTACAAATCTAGAATTAGTAATAAATTAAGACATATATGAACAAGAATTAAAATGTGTAGTTGTTTGACAATAAAGTCTTTATAAAATATGTGGTACCTTTTCATGGTTAGAAGTGATATAAATAAAAACATTTGGAGCATAAATGAGAGGAATAGGATACAAATATATTCCTTATGATGCTACTAATTTAGGATTAGTAACAAATTAAGGAAAGCAGAAGTATTACGTGATGCAATCAGTGTGTGTGTGTGTATATATATATATATATATATATATATATATATATATATATTTCCTCTCACCTCCACTATGCATATTATAATAGATATACATATGCATGCACGTGAGACTTGGAACAGTAGAATCACGCCCCATCATTTGCTCTATAATGCAAGTAGAAGCACTCATGCTTGCACTTAAGTTATAGGGCAGCATATGTTAAAGCAAGCATAATTATTTTTCCTTTTACGTGTTTATACATATATTTTCACCCACCTCCACTATGCATATTATAATATATATACATATGCATGCACTTATGTGGAGAAGCAATAAGAATCCTACCTCATTTCCCTACAGGACCTAGGGAATCCTTGTAAAAATAGTAGCTAGCATCATGATGTCTAGGCGTGCATTTCGGTAATGGGATAGTAGGTTCACACCACCCTTGCCTCATGAAAGTAGTAGACAAGAGAGAGGGAAGGTAGCCTAAAAACTTAAGAGACAAGAGGAAGAAAGAGAGAGAGAGCAGCTAGAAAAAAATCTGAGAGAGGAGGAACAGAGAGAGAGCAACCATAAAATATTGAGAGTTCTTTCTTCTTTCTTCCCTCAATATAATGCAGTGAGAGTGAGAGTGAGAGTGAGTGTTGAAATTTGAAGCTTTACTCAGCCCATATTTTGTGCAAAAAATGTTGTTGAGTTGCAAGGGAAACAAAGAGGAGAAGCAAACTAAAAATTGAGAGCCATAGGAGTAGGTTTGCACAAGTTAAGTTTGGCTTCTTGTAAAAATCTGGTTTAGAGTTTATTAGGCTAACTTTAGGTTCTGCATGGACGAATTTCTAGTTAATAATTATATAAAATATGGAAACATGTCCAAAATAGAAGTTGTAGCCCTATGTCTTAGATTTCCATAGCCTTTGGAATCACATCAATCGGATTTAATATGAGATAGTTATACTCCAGGAAGTGATGAGAGGTCAGAATTGGGTCTTGAATTCAAAATGGTGAGAATAACTCCGTTTTTGAATTTTTGAGACTAACCTATAAGGAATATGAAGACATGGTTAAAATGAAAAGTGTAGATATATTTCTCACTGTTACATAGCCATGGAATCACCCACTTTGGAGTCCATATGAGTGAGTTATGGTCTGATTCGTGAGTAAAGGTCATAGAGCACAGAAAGGTTAGGTTTGAGAACATAGAAACCTTTTTGTACATGAAAATATTGGCTCAGTAAATTGTGTAAATGGCCTTTAAATTCTCTAATTTTTGGTGAGAAAATTCTTAAAATTTTCATAATCAATCATGGAAATTTTTGTGATTTTTGAGAACATACAACTAGGCCTTTTAAAATCAAAACAGTGTTGAGAAAAAATTTGTTGGACAGCTTAGGTTGTTCATGCAAATACTAAACATTGAAGGGGTTAGAGGTTGACGCTTTGTATGAGAATTTTATAACATATTAAAAGGATCCTAATTAAGGTCCCCACCAAATTTGAGTGAACTCTGGGTAGTTTAAGGCATATAATAAAATATATAAATTTTATAGGATATGAAGTGAGTCAAAATAGACCATAACTGGGGACAACCATTAAAACTTAGGTTATTCGAGGGGTCAAATAAATTATTTTTTACTTGAAAATTTTATGGTGATTAGATAACATATGCTTCATATAAAATATCATGAATTTTGAAGAAGTTTTACCAATCCAAAGGAGTGCATAACAGAATAGAAATGGAACTGAAACTAATTTGCATTGTTCTGGGTTATGGAGGTAGTTCTTGGGGTTGAATGGAAGGGTTAAGGGCTAAGAGAACCAAGAAATAAAGTACACATGTAAAGGTACCTCCATACAAAATGTTAGAATTTTTAGAGAACTTTTGTCATATTTAATAATAACCCCAAATCTCAATAGAATCACAGTTTTCTTTTGGGGAGCAGAAGCTCTTAAACTAGAGACTTATGATTTTAGGTGCTAATATGCATGGATTAATCAAAAGCTCTTATATGTTTTAGTTTGAGTTGCTAGTAGTAACCTTGGCAGCCTTGGAAAGGGAGTGATTATACTGGAATTGAGGTACCTATCTTTTCCTTAAAACACTCTTTATGTTTATGAACTTGAATTTATCAATTTCACTGGTTGCTTGAATTTTATGCTATGATGAATGATGGTCTAAAGAAATGTTATGTATGCATTCTCGGGAATTAAGGGGGTGCCCCAAAGTGTGCCAAGTAAGCCCCATTTCCCCCACATATTGACCAATAATAGGATATGCATAACCCTTTACAAGTATGGCTGTATGTGACTACATTGGATAAGTAGACCAAAATGTTATGGGTCCCTAGTGTGACCAAGATGATGTATGTATGTATGGTTAGTGCTTATGTTTCAGTAAAATAAATTGAGATGTTTTAAGGAATAGAATGTGTATTGTTTTTCTAAAAATTTTGCTAGCTATTGAGATTGTCATCTCATCTTTTTATGTCCACATAATCATATTCCAGGTACTCCTGTAAGAAGTGAGCAATAAGGATCCAAAGGTTGACTCATAAGAATATGGATATGGATTGTATTTTCTTTTGTTGAGTAATATATGTGGGATGGCGTAGATGAGTGCATATTCCCTTTTAGTCAGCTTATAATGTGATGTAAAATAAGTTATGGACTGTACCCTTTTCTTTATGGCATCAGATCTTTTTTGCTATAAGTAATGCATATCATGCCTAGTTAGTTGCCTATAAGGAACTAAAATTTGAAAATGCTTAGAATAGCTTGAAGCATTTGTATTCTTATCCAAGAAAGATAACGAACAATATAAGTGAATAGGTGAATTTATAGGTTAGGTAGACATTGCTAGAAATTTATTGATAAGAAAAAAAAAAAAAATATATATATATATATATATATATATATATATAATACAAAAAAGGTAGTTTGGGGAATATTCTATGATGTGGATGTATGAAATAGGATGCTAGTCTGTAAGGTGTGACAATTTTTGGTATCTGAGCAATAGTTCAGGGAATTATGTAAGTGTTTTGATGAATTCTCGGATATTCTAAATTGATGTAGAGTTAAGTTATTATGAAATTGGCTTTTATTTTTGAGGTTGTTAAATATAGTAAACATATTTTATGGTCGTGTGACTAATTATATGAAAAATGTTTGTATATATAAATGTGCACACAGGGAAATGGCATATAAGAGAACCCAGACTGAGACCCTAAAAGAAATATCTGAGAATATGGAAGGCTTAGCTGCCAGGCTCGATAGGCAAGCTACAACCCAAGCCACCACAACACAAATTCTTCAACAAGTTCAAGAAGCCCTTCGACAAGTGCCGCAAGGAAACAATCCTGAGGGTGCTAGAGAGGAAAATAGGCTAGGCCAAATGAATAAACTCTTGGCCCAATTTAGGAAGGCCAACCCTCCTTCATTTCTAGGAGAATATGACCCAGCGATAGCAGAGCGATGGATCATGCAACTGGAGAAATTTTTTGGGTTTTTAGAGTGCAACATAGACCAGAAAGTTTCCTTAACCACTTACATTTTAGAAGGTGAGGCAGAGCATTGGTGGAAAAGTATTCAGAGACTATGGCAGACTAATGATACTCCCATTACCTGGGATAATTTTAAAAAAGTATTTTATGATAAATATTTGACAGATAATGTGAAGAATCAAAAAGAGCCTAAATTCATATAGTTGAAGCAAGAAAACATGACTATACCCCAATATGAGGCTAAGTATGAAGAGCTCTCTAAATTTTCCACTTACCTGAAGCATACCCATAATGATGCATGGAAGGCGGCAAATTTTGAGCGAGGTTTGAAACCTGAGATTACAAAAAGAGTGGTAACCTTAAAGTTACAGGATTTTGCCAAGTTGGCAAGTAAATGTAGAATAGCAGAAGAAAATATGATAAGTGCAATGACTGAGAAAAGATTGAGAGATAGTGATCCCTTTGGAGGAAGAGGAAAACCTTGGAACAAAAAGTTTAAGGGAAACAATTCTCAGGGTAGGAGAATGCTAACTTGTAGTGGCCAAACCTTTAGCCAGCCTACTTATAATAAATGTGGGAAGAACTATAGAGATAGACCCTGTTTAGCAGGTCAGAATGTCTACTACAATTATGGAAAACCTGGCCACTACTCTAGGGATTGTTGAGCAAGGAAGGGATCATTTCCTGATGGTAGACCACAGAGTCAGGGACATGTGTTTACTCTTTCCCAGCAGGAGGACAGCCAGTCTCCAAATTTAATCAAAGGTACGTTAATGATCTGAAATTCACTTGTAGATATAATGTTTGATTCTGGTGCTACACATTCTTTTATTTCATATGATTGTGCTAAGAATCTAGGTTCGACTGTGGATACTTTGCCATATGATCTTTCTGTTTCCACCCCTACTGGGATCCATGTCATAACTTTTGATGCTTGTACCAATTGTGTTGTGCAATTTGATCATAGATGTACCACTTTGGATCTTGTATGCCTTCCTTTGTTTAATATTGATGTTATTCTTGGAATGGATTGGTTGTCTGCTAATAATGCAATTCTTGATTGTTTTAGAAAATATGTTTCCTTACCTGTTTGTGGTTCTACTTCTAAACACTCCATTGAAATATCTTATATAACATCCCTAATTTCGTTTCATGTATTAATAAAAATACAAAAGTATTCAAAGTAACATCCATAATTTCATTTCTTTTATTGATAAAGGTACATAAATATTTAATTAAGGAAATAAAATTTATTAGACAATTTTTAGATATCTAAGGAAATATAATCCTTAGAAATTCTTCACCTTACGTGTTTGTATAGAAATGTTCTAATATTAATGGAATAGGTAAAGAAAGAAAACCTAAGAGGAAATATTAGAAATAAACATGCTAAAGAAAGGTGAAATTCTTAGGTAAGGAAGATAAATTTTTGTGAAGTAAGTAAAGGTCTTGAAATTTCAAGAAGATCGGATTAGGGTAATTTCTCTTAATTTAAAAGCAAAAGTTACTAAGTTTAGTATCTCCACCCATAAATTGGGTTTTCACCTATGGACACTTCATATAGAGTTTTTCTACTTCACATAAATTTTTAGCAAGCCAATAGGATAGCCCAATGAAGAAATAAAACATTGACTTGGACTAGGATATAGAAATTGGACCGGTAGCCCAAAAATCATGAAAATGTGACAAAACCCATTATGAAAGGTAGAATTTTAACCAAAGTAAAGAAAATGGGCAAGAATGAGCCCAAACCCAAGAGGAAAAATAAAAATAAAAATAAAATTAAAGTGATGAAATAATGGTGTAATCAAGATTAGGTGACGTGGCATTAAGACAAAAATTTAGCAAGTGGTATGATAATACAATGCTTTAGGACAAAACATCTATATCCTACACTCATAATTTTAACAAGTGGTATGATAATACATAGCATTAGTATAAAACATTTCTATCCCACACAAATAATTTCAACCAAATAATGGAGATTGAAGGGCTAGAAATTTGCCACTTAAAAAGGAAAACCTATCATAATTGATGAAGAGAAAAGAAAAAGTAAATGAATCCCTAAATGAAAGGGACCTTGTCCCATATCTTAAAAACATATTATCATAATTTTCAAAATACAAATCTCCTTTTCCTATGCATATCTTGACTAAGGAAGAGGAAGACAAGAACATAAGTTGTTTGTTTTCCAAAATTTCAACTAAGTGTAACCTAATTGTGATAAGGTAGACCCATGATCATGAAAGGTGAATTATTTGGTGGTCTATATAAGAAAACCCACCCTTGCAACATTAGAATTTCGTCCAAGTGAGGGAGAGGAAAAATAGAAGCAAGGTAGAGTGAGGAAAGGAGAGGAAGAAAGGAAGAAAGAGGAAGGATAAGTTTAGGGGATTAAGTGCTCCAGGTAAGTTTAACAATATTTCATTTTCAAGAAAAGTTTTGAAACTTGAAATATTTATATGGGATTTTGATCTTAGAACTTTGATGATTGGTCATGGATGTTGTTATATCATGTTACATATTATGTATGTTTGAATACTTAGTTGGTGTAGAATTTTAATCTTCTGTGATTTAACATAAAAAATGTAGATTTATGTCGCACGGATTTTTAACCACTAGAATTATTCAATTTAGAGTTCATATGAGGTAGATATGGTCCGATTAGTAAACAAAGGTTAGAAAATGGTTAATTAGGGAAGAATATGTTAGGATAGCTTCGGTGGTTTAATTTCTGGGAACATTCTATAAGGAATTAAAATAAATGGTTAACATATGAATTATAGATATATGTGTCACGGATTTTTATCCACTGGAATCATTCCATTTAGAGTTCATATGAGGTAAATATGTTCTGATTAGTAAACAATGGTCAGAAAATGGTTAATCAGGGAAGAATATGTTAGGATAGCGTCGATGGTTTAATTTCTGGGAATATTCTATAAGGAATTAAAACAAATGGTTAACATATGAATTATAGATATATGTGTCACGGATTTGTAGCCATTGGAATCACTTAATTTGTAATTCTTATGAGGGAGGTATGGACAGATTAGTAGGTAGAGGTCAAAACCTATCCAAGAAGAAATAACATGTACATTGAGGGAGTAATATCACTTTGATTTCTTTATATTTCGCTACAATGTTCAACATAATTGTTTTAGATAATTGTTTTATCTTGAAATTGACACCAAGATAACCTACATCGGAGTTAAACTGAGGGAGTGATGCTTTGATTAGTAAGAGAAGGTTAGATAGGATGAAAACCTACATCAAGAAAAGAAAGAAATAAAATTAATATTTAAAAAAGAAGATGAATCTTATAAATGAAAATAATAAATGACTAGTATAGCCATAGCCATTGCCATTGTATGAACTTCTTACCATGTTAAGTGTGAAATGTTGACACGGAAATATTTTATAAAGTGATATTTAAAATGGTTATGTTCATGGGATGATTACCAATTATTTTTTGTAATAGTTATATTTTGATGAACATACTTGTTATTGAAAGCATATTTTTGGCTATCATTGTGAAAAGAAAAGAAATGAGCACGGTCACATGGCAATCTGTGTGGTGCACCAGTAGGGGACGCTCTACCAACGGTTATGATTATGTTAATGAGAAAAGAAAGAGAAAGTGGGCTATGTCGGACTGAGCGAGAAAAGCCCGTACCGGAGAGTAAAAAATACTCACCCTGACCGGGGCAGCTTGATATGAGAATAAATTGATAGTCATCATATGATATTCTGAAAATAATTAATCCTGTCATACATGTCATTACTATACGATTCTCATGTGCATAGATATAATGCATTCTGAAAATAAATTGTAAGTAATGCATATCATGCCTAGTTAGTTGCCTATAAGGAACTAAAATTTGAAAATGCTTGGAATAGCCTAAAGCACTTGTATGCTTATCCAAGAAAGATAACCAACAATACAAGTGAATAGTTGAATTTATAGGTTAGGTAGACATTGCTAGAAATTTATAGATAAGAAAATATTAATAATACAAAAAGGTAGTTTAGGGAATATTCTATTATGTGGATGTATGAAATAGGATGCTAGTCTATAGGTTGTGACATAATTGATGCGATTATCATCAAATACTAAACTTAAGGAGGAACAGGGATAGAGTCCCAATGATAGATACTCAATTTATGATTCATTATATTTTCAATGATCAATGTGATTATTTAATGGTGGATATCATTCGAAACCAATACTTTTATCATTAATCACCCTTTTTTATTATTTGTGATAATTATTTTTTTACTTTATTAATTTACTTTCATCATTTAAACCCCCTTTTTTTATTTCACAAAAAGTTAATATCGGTCTCTGTGGGATAAACCCTTACTTCCACTACTAAAAGTATGTTTTGAGGTAAGTATTTACTATATTTAGTGTACCCATGACAGTCTCCACGATGTGGGATGAGAATTCATTATACTCACATGCTATAATTTATCATCAAAGAATAATCACTACCAAAACTCATTGGTAAAATAAAATTATGCCCTGATCATAACTATTTTTTAATATCACTTTATAAAATATTTTTATGTCATAATTACACACTTAAAATGGTAAGGAGTTCATGCAATGGCAATGGCTAGGGTATACACTAGTTATTTATTATTTTCATTCATAAGATTCTTCTTTTTAAAATATTGTTTTTATCTATACATTTTCTTTATGCTTGTCCTCTAGTTACTTTCCTCGTACTTATATCATTTCCAACACATGTTCTCACAAATTATATAGGGAAGTCTTCTCCAATTTGGTTTCTATTATTATTCTATAGTTAATGAGGTTCATTTAAGATAGAAAAAAGTTACAAATAAGCTTTACCAACTCCCAACACAGCCTGGTCATGTTCCACGACACGGGCATGCTTGAAAATACTTCAAACATACTCAAAAATAGCCTTGAATATGGCCTACCAGTGCTGAAGCAACCCAGAACACGGCTTGACCGTGTTCTGTGACCTTTCCTCACTTATTCCACAATATCTCCATCATACAAACTCCAATTAAGGTGATTGCAAAGCCTATAAAACCTAAAGACACTTATATACAACTTTATTGTTTATCATTTCTTCAGATTTCTTATGAATTATTCCCAAAAAATCAAAATACAAAATGCTTACATTTACCACCCTAGATTCTAGACTAATACTGATATCTAATCATTAATTAGCCATATCTCCCTCATATGGACTCCAAATTAGGTGATCTCAGAGCCTATAGATCGGTGAGACATATATCTATATTTATTAAATTTCATACAAAATTTTCCCATTCAAACACAGAAGCTTACCTAACAGATTCTTTCCTGGTTAACTAATTTTTGACCACTACTTATTAATCTGAAAATATCTCCCATATATATATATATATATTCCAATTTGATTTATTCCAGTGGATACCCATTTGTGAGACATATATCTATATTTTTCATGTTAATCATTTCTTTTAATTTCCTATAATTTTATCCCAGAAATTTAAACATAGAAGTATACTAAATAGTTTATTCTATGGTTAACCATTTTCTAACTACTACTTACTAATCGAACAATATCTCCCTCATTTGAACTCTGAATTAAGTGATTCCAGTGGCTAAAAACTCGTGAGACATATATATACATTTTTCATGTTAACAATTTCTTTTAAATATACAAAATAATAGCTTCCCTCGTTACTCTGAAATACAATTTCCAAAGCAAACATTTCCTAAGGGTTTAGTTCATCATTTTATTATGTACTCTTCCATTGTCTTCCTAATTTACATCTAATCATCTTCCATGAATTTTTCACCACATTCAAATATAAAAAATAATAGCTTAAAAATCCAAAAACTTTTCCACCCATAGCCATATGTATGTAGAACTTTCCACACCAACTGAAAAGTTCAAACATCCATTATATGCAAGATAACATGTAACCTGATATAGCAACATTCATAACCAATCATCAAAGTAGAAAATATTATAAATTTCAACAAAGTTCTAAGATTTAAATCCCATATAAATGTTACAAATTTCATAGCTTTTCTTCAAAAAGAGATATTGTTAAACATAACTAAAAATCTCACTAGCTCATTTAGTGGATTATTTTTTCTTGTTTCCTCTTGAAGGAAGTAGCAAGATTCCTCCCTTCCCTTAGCTTTTCTAGAAGCTTAAATAAGACAAGGAGGGTGAGTTTTAAACCCTAATAATGCGTATTTTCGCAAGTGTACGAATCGTTCAAGTAATAAATTGTACAAAAGTACAGATATCGAACCCACAAGGAATGGTGTTACTAAGTACCGAAATTGACTAATACTAATTTTATTTGAAAACCAAATTGTTGATTGTTTAAAAGGCAAATTAACTTACAAATAAATGCAAAGAACACAATTGAATGTTGTTCACAAATGATTAAAAACGCTAAGGCATTTGATTTTGCTGAATCAATTCAATCCAATTTCATGGCATGTTATATGAGGATCAAAGCTACAAGTGATGGTTGAAAAACCCAAACTTATCTAATACTCTCTCTCGAGTTATATTAGAATTACTTGTCTATGCTAATCAACTATATTTCTATGAAGATTAATCACCAACAAGCACATTATGATCTATGGAATTTCCAGGATAACCACATACATCATGCATTAGTTCTCACACTCGCATTCAACATATGGTATTTATCACAAGAAGCATTCATTACACATCTCCTCTCGGTCTCAATATAATGCAACTAATAATCTAAATCTTGGCCAGAAATTCAGAAGCATTAAGCATGGAAATAAATACTCAACTGGAAAACAATGAACTCATATAACCATAACCACAAAAATCAGAGTTTCATGATTCAACTACATCATAGCCTTAGCAAAAAATGAATTAGCTCATAATGGAAATAAGAACAACAACTATCTCAACTGAATACATAACTATAAAAACGAAATAAACTGCAGAAAAATGGAGCTAAGGAAAAGAGATGAAGAACTCTTGGAGATGAACACTTGGCAGCCACAATGGTGATGATCCTTCAAGATTCTCCAAGCTTTCTCTCCAAAATGGCTTCTTCTCCTCCAAAACGCCTCTTCTAGGTCTATTTCGCCATCCCCTCTCTCTGTACCTTATGGTATTTATAGATCCAGGGTTTTTGGGACAAATTTGGAACAAAAAGTCTAGAAAACGCGTTTGGCCGTCGAAACTCGCCGCCGACGAACTGATTCTCGCCGCGGCGAGCCATATTTTGCCACCGGCCATATTTGAATGCAAAATTGCGCTCTCGGGAAAATTTGCTGCAGCATTCTTGCCAGGGCCAAAATATTCTCACCGCGGCCAGACTTCCAAACCTTGAAATCTTGCTTTTCATGATTCTAACTCAATCCCGGTCATTGACATTTGTCCCAAACTTCTCCAAACTTATGATTTTACCTGAAATTTGCACTTTAAACACGAAATACCCGTGAAATGACATTTGTGGATTAAATAATCAAATAACCACAATTTTCACACAAATATCAATATTTAAATCATAACAAAAGTGCAATAATATGACTCTTATCAACAACCCCCAACCAGCTTCTTGCTAGTCTCTAGCAAGAAAAGCGATCTATAAATAAATTCAAAGGAGACATTAAAAGAAGAATTCAAAGAAAATTTATTCTATTTACAAAATTGCATTAAGCGTATGCAATAAGCCGTTAAACCCCTAGGTGGCCCTAGTAGGACGAGTTGTAGTCTCGTGAGGGCTTCCAGTGATGATACCCACAAACATCTTACCCTAAACTATACTGACTCAAACTAATCAAATCACACAACAATTAATTTGCACAAATGTTTCAAAAATTGTAAATAACACACAACACATAGAATAATTAAATGTCACCTAAGCTTTAAGAAATCTCAAATGCCAATGTCACTTTTGTTATTGACTCTTAAACATCCATCATACCACAAACCACTAGCCATAATGCCTAGATAATATTATGCACAACATCCACAAACACAAAGGTGAAATCTCAAACTCCATATGCTCATTTTTCAAACCTCTCTCCACTAATAAAGGAAAAATACACCATTTTGGATCAATAGGACTTAATATGGCTTGTAATGTTAGGCTTAGGTATTTGGTTAAGAAAAATGGGAAGTGTCAAAATACAAATAAGAGAACTTATTAGATTAAACACAATCAATTAAGCAAAAGAATAACACCATTAAAACCACATTGTTTCTTCAGATCATATCCCATGTTTCCAAAGATAAACAAGATTCTTTCTCAACCATTCAACTCAGTATATCCATCACTAACACTCTTTTATTTACTATAATGTGAAAGCCCTCTTCTTTCTTTCATTCTTTCTATTTTTTTTTAATAGATAACCCCCAACCAAATTCTTTCAATATATGTGGAAAATAGCATTCCAATTGCTCTTTACAAGTTTGTGTTCAAAATTAAGTGCTCTTAACAAATAAGGTAGGAATTATATATATATTGTGGCTAAATAAAAGGTAGATTATAGAAAGGAAAAAGAAAGAAAAATAAGGCTAACAATGTATATAAATAGGCTCAAAGAGGTAACTAGTGATATAAGAATAACAAGGTAAGCTTAAAAATGGCACAATCGATCCAAAAACGGCCTATATCATATCCTAAACAGTGCAATTCCAATTATTTCGCCTCAAGAGGTTTTCAAATGAGTTCTAGAGTTTGTTGAGATCACAAAAATGTCCATGAAAAATTCGCACATAAGACTTCTCTAAGCATTTAAACTAATCAACCAAGTCGTACCACATACCAAAAGAGTCGACAACTAAGTAAAATCAACATATGAAATTATCTTTAAACCGAAGCAAAATTTAATGTCTTCTAAAAGCTACGTGTTATCACAATCACATTATTATCATCAACGTGCAAATTAAATAAAAAGCAAATGAAATCGAAATGCAGAAAGAACATCAAAATTAAACAAACAAACACTACTAAAAATGAAACTAAGAAACTAAGAAAAAGTTATCGTTTATCGCACCCCCAATCAGAACCTGACATTGTCCTCAATGTAAGAAAGAAAAACTGCAAATGGCCATCGACATCTAAAAAAAAAAAAGCGAGGTGCACCATCATAGTCACAGTAAATCGTTAAATTACGGGGTCAATAATAAAAGAAATGCAATCAGAAGGAAACAAAATGAAAAATGTGACAAAAAGTAAAACATGTAACAAATATCCAGAAGATGAATATCAGAAACTAAACAGAAAAGATAAAAATAAATACATGAAGTACTGAAAACAACTGAAAACAAAACACAACATCACTCCTCATCCTCATCATCAACCGCATCATCATCAGTCCCAACATAAACAGGGGCATCAGGCAGAGGGGGAAAAGTCGGCATCACAGGATAACCACTCAGATCACTCCCAGACTGCAGAGCCATCCGCTGAAGGTAGTCATGAAGGAACTGTGTACTCGCGGTCTGGAAGTTCCTCTGCTGTAGGAGTAACTGACTCTGATAATCAAGATTCTCCCGCTAGTAACCCAAAATACGCTCAACTCGGCCCAAACGATGTTCAACAGATTCAATCCTAGGTTGGGAAGAACTCGCACTAGCCCCTACAGTGGAATGTGGGCATTTCTTGGGACGCGAGGCAATACCTAGAAACTTTGCAAGCTTGGGGCCATCAATGGGCTTCATCACTCCTCCTATTTCCTCATTCTTATCCCAAATCAGGCCTTGATTTGCGCAGATAGCAGAAATCAAAGATGGGAACCCAAGGCCTCCAGATGCAGCACGCGCACTCTGTGTGATATAATCAAAAATGACCCGGCCGATATCAATAGAGGCCCCTGACACAATAGCATAGAGTAGGATGGCCTGCTCTCTGGTGACATCACTAAGATGTGTAGTAGGCAACAAATTAGCGCAAATAAACGCATACCAGGGTCACACATCGTCTAATAAGCACTCATGGGGAAATGTTTATACACATCCCCCGACATCTTCCAAACTGTGCCTGGCTTACAGACCGATGCACTGACTGTCGCCATGTCAATTTCTACAAGGAAGCGGAGAAAATCCTCATCAGCCCCTATGGTAGGCAAACCGTAATGGCTGTTAATTACGTCTTTGGTGAAAAGAACCCACTGGCCACGCACATAAACCTTATCATCCACCCGCTCGGTGGCATTAGCATAAAATTCCCGCACCAAAGAGAGGCAACCCCCCTCAAGAGGATGACAGAAAACCTCCCACTTCCTAGCCTGAAGAATGGGAACATAAGTACCCCAACAAGGAGTTTGATCAATTGCAAACCATCTTTGAGGTATGATTGCCCTCTTAACAACCTTGTCCACAAAACGTTTGGCAGCAAACTCAGAATTAAACATATGCCTATTGAAGGAAGAGGGACGACCTCTCTGAGCTGTGGTTTTCTTAGGCATTTTCACAATACAAATGCAAGCTAGACAATCCAAACAAGCCAGACAAATCACAATATCCCAATGCGGGCTATTATTCAACAATCAGATGGCATCAATGGAACCCAAAATAGCCGCAAGTTCAGAAATCCCAAATTGTCAAATCAATAGTAAAAACAAATGCCGAGCTTGCAATTCAATTGCACACTAGAAGTCAAAATGCCACTTACCAAAAACCCCAATTGGCTGTAGAGGTACACCATACACTGCCTAAAATCTCACCCAAGATTACACCAAAATTCAGCCAAATGCAACATATCAAACACTCCCAAATTGCAGTGCCACAATGTGCATAACTCACCTCAATATCACAGCCCAAATGGCAGTCAAACACAGCTCAAATTTGTGCACAAAGAAGCTCCAAATTCGGCCAAATTCGCACACCACACAGCAAGAATTGCAGCGCCCAATTTTCGGCACAATACTCCTGGAATCTGCCCCAAATTAGCGCACAAATCACAGCCCAAAACGGTGCCCAAATCAGCGTGCAAAGCACAGTCCCAAAGTTTGCAAATACACCCCCAAATCAGTGCCCTAATCGGATGAAACGACAACCAATCTCCAAGGAAATGATGTTATGGTGATCGACTGGGCAATTGATAAGGATGGGTAAGGATATTTCGGAATGGGTAGGAGAGAAATCGGAAGAACTGAGGGAGAAATCTAACCTGGCCACGGCAAAGAGATCCTTTTAAACGAATCTCGCCGTGGCCAGAAATATTTTGCTGTGGCGAGATCCAATTTTCGCCGCCGGCGAAAATCGAGCAGCCAATTTTTTTTTTTGAAAACAATGAAGATCAAGCAATTAAAATTAGTAATAAATGAAATGCAGAAGTGAAAATCTAACAAACAATTCACCAAAATTGAAAATTTAAAGAGAAAAAGGATGAGAAAACAAATTTGATGGGTTGCCTCCCATTAAGTGCTTTAAGTAATAGTCATTAGCGAGACTGTCGATCAATCTGACTACGGTTGTTGTAACTCTAGAGAATCCTTCTGCTTGCTGAATTCTCCGTCGAAATATGGCTTCAACCGTTGTCCGTTCACTTTGAAAGTTCCCTTGGTTTCATGACTGATTTCCACTGCTCCATAAGGAAACACCTTGGTTATTTGAAAAGGTCCTGACCAACGAGATCTTAACTTTCCCGGAAAAAGTCTGAGACGGGAATTATAAAGCATCACTTTCTGTCCCACCTCAAATTGTCTCCTCAGAATGTGCTTATCATGCCACGCCTTTGTCTTGTCCTTGTATATTCAGGCATTCTCATAAGCATCATTCCGCATTTCATCCATCTCATTTAATTGCAGCACCCTCTTTTCACCGGCTGTCTTAAGATCAAAATTCAAAATTTGAATTGCCCAGTATGCTCGATGTTCCAATTCAACTGGAAGGTGACAAGCTTTTCCATACACCAATCGGTATGGAGACATGCCAATAGGTGTCTTGAAAGCTGTCCTATAAGCCCAAAGTGCATCATCCAATTTCCTTGACCAGTCCTTACGGGAGTTACTTACGGTCCTTTCAAGGATCCACTTCAACTCTCGGTTGGACACTTCAACTTGTCCACTAGTTTGAGGATAGTAAGGTGTTGCAATCCGGTGTGTTACTCCATACTTTTGCAGCAGAGTTTCAAATTGGGTATTACAGAAATGCTTACCCCATCACTTATAATTGCTCTAGGTGTGCCAAATCTGGAAAATATGTTCTTCTTGAGGAAATTGATCTCAACCCTAGCATCATTGGTAGGTAAGGCAACTGCTTTCACCCATTTAGAAACATAATCTACACCAACAAGAATGTATTTATTAGCATGAGATGAAGGAAAAGGTCCCATAAAATCAATACCCCAAACATCAAATAAATCAATTATCAAAATATTGTTTAAGGGCATTTCATGTCTCCGTGAAATATTGCCACTCCTTTGGCAATCATCACACATTGAAACAAATTTGAAAGCATCTTTAAATACGGAAGGCCAATAGAATCCAGATTGCAAAATTTTTGCTGCAGTTTTGGTTCCACCAAAATGTCCTCCAACTTCCTTTGAATGGCAATAACGAAGAATGCTTTCCATTTCTTCATTCGGCACACATCTCCTAATGATTTGATCTGCACAATGTTTATACAAGTAAGGTTCATCCCAAAAATAATGTTTCAAATCAGAAAAGAATTTCTTCCTTTGTTGATAAGAAAGGTCAGGAGGTAAAATTTTCTTGACCAAATAGTTTGCATAATCAGCAAACCATGGAGCCATTCGGATAGCTAGTAATTGCTCATCAGGAAATGTTTCATTAATTTGTTCTTCATCTTCAAGGTAATCTTCCTCCAACCTGGACAAATAGTCAGCAACCAAATTTTTGGTCCCCTTTTTGTCTCGGATTTCTAAGTCAAATTCTTGCAAGAGAAGAATCCATCTTAGTAATTACGGCTTGGCATCTTTTTTTGGCTAGCAAATACTTAATAGCAGAATGATAAGTATAAACAATGATTTTAGACCCAATTAAATAAGATCTAAACTTATCAAATGCAAACACTACTGCCAAAAGTTCTTTCTCCGTGGTTGCATAATTAAGTTGTGCATCTGTCAATGTCCTACTTGCATAATAAATCACATGCAACAACTTATTCTTCCTTTGACCCAAAACAGCACCTATAGCATAATCACTAGCATCACACATTACCTCAAATGGAAAACTCCAATCCAGTGCACAAATTATAGGGGCATAAGTGAGCTTTACTTTCAAAAGGTTAAAAGCCTGCAAACATTTAGAAGAGAAATCAAACTGTGCATTTTTAACCAACAAACTGCAAAGAGGTTTTGTTATTTTTGAGAAATCTTTAATAAATCTTCTATAAAACCCAACATGTCCTAAAAAACTCCTAATGCCCTTTACAGTTGTTGGAGGTGGTAATTTTTCGATCACTTCCACCTTTGCACGGTCCACTTCTATTCCCTTTGCTGAAATCTGATGGCCAAGAACAATTCCTTCTTGAACCATGAAGTGACATTTCTCCCAATTTAGCACTAAATTTGTGTCTTGACAACGCTGCAAAACTAAAGAGAGATTATGCAAGCAATTATCAAAAGAATGGCCAAAAACAGAAAAATCATCCATAAAAACCTTAATAAACTTTTCGACCATATTAGAGAAAATCGCTATCATGCATCTTTGGAAAGTTGCATGTGCATTACATAAACCAAAAGGCATCCTTCTGTATGCAAAAGTACCATAAGGGCATGTAAATGTTGTCTTATCTTGATCCTCGGGTGCAATTGCAATCTGATTGTATCCCGAATACCCATCCAAAAAACAATAATAAGAATGTCTAGCCAATCTTTCCAATATCTGATCAATAAATGGCAATGGAAAATGATATTTTCTGGTGGCGTCGTTCAACTTTCGATAATCAATACACACTCTCCACCCGGTCACTGTCCTTGTTGGAATAAGCTCATTATTTTCATTTTCTACAACTGTGATTCCTCCTTTCTTTGGTACACGATGAATTGGGCTTACCCAAGCACTATCTGAAATCTGATAAATTACCCCGGCATCTAAAAGCTTAATCACCTCAACCTTGACCACTTCTTGCATTGTTGGGTTTAAACGCCTTTGTGGCTGAATTGTGGGTTTGTAGTCCTCATTCATCAAGATTTTATGCATGCAAACAGAATTGCTAATCCCTTTGATGTCTGCCATTGTCCATCCAATTGCTGCTTTGTAAGTCCGAAGAACTCCTAATAGCTTGTTTTCCTCTTCATCATTCAAAGAACTGTTAATAATAACAGGGAAAGATTCAGAGTCACCAAGATATGCATACCTTAGATGGGATGGCAGTGGCTTTAGCTCAATCTTGTTGTCTTCCTTCTTTACCACGGAGGTTGGAGTTTCATTTGTTCCTAACTCCTTGAATGTTTTATCACTGAATAAATATTCATCCAGTGCTGCCATTAATTCTGAACATTGTCTTACTCCATCATCTTCCTCCTTAAGTGTTGCAGATTTCAGAAGGCAAGCTTCTAGTGGCAGCAATGGAGTTCTCTCCCCAAAAGTTTCTGAGATTAACCTGTCAAGAGTGTCAATTTGAAAACAAGAATGTACCTCACTAGGAAATTTCATTGCTTCAAAAACATCAAAAGTCACTTGTTCATCTTGCACCCTTAGAATGAGTTTTCCTTGCTAAACATCAATCAATGTTCTTCCTGTTGCAAGGAACGGTCTCCCCAATATCAAAGGTATCTCTCTATCTTCCTCCATGTCAAGCACCACAAAATCTGTAGGAAAAATAAATTTGTCAACTTTAATCAAAACATCCTCAACTACCCCTCGAGGATATTTCACTGATCGATCCACTAATTGTAGAGAAATTGAAGTAGGTTTTACTTCTCCCAGGCCTAGTTTCCTGAAAACAGAAAGTGGCATCAAATTAATGCTTGCTCCTAAATCACATAGGACTTTATCAAAATTACAACTTCCTATAGTACAAGGTATAGTAAAACTCCCTGGGTCTTTCACTTTCTGTGGCAATTTTCTTTGAAGAACTGCACTGCACTCCTCATTTAACATGACAGTTTCATAATCTCCCAGCTTCCTCTTCTTTGATAGAATTTCTTTCATGAATTTTGCATACTTGGGCATTTGTTCCAACATCTCTGCAAAAGGAATGTTAATATGCAATTTCTTAAAAATTTCCAGAAATTTACCAAATTGATTATCAAGCTTTTTCTTCTGCAATCTTTGAGGATATGGGATAGGAGGCTCATATTTTGCAGTTGGAGAAGGTTGAACATCTTGGGATGATGATGGCTTTTCTTTTGATTCTTCCACCTTTTGCTCCAATTTCTTCTGCCATTCAAGTTCTTTACCACTTCTCAATGTGATAGCCTTTACATGCTCTTTGGGATTTATTGTGTCACTTGACAATGATCCTTGAGATCTTTCTGCAATCTGCTTTGAAAGCTGTCCCAGTTGGTTTTGGATGTCCCTGTTGATTGCCTCTTGATTTCTGAAATTTGTTCTTGACTCCTCAATGAACTTCCCTACAATTCATTCCAAATCTGTTTGTTTCTTCTCTTGGGGTTGGTAGGAAGATGATGACGGTTTGAAACCCCCTTGATTATTACCCCATGACAAATTTGGATGATTCCTCCAACCTGGATTGTAGGTGTTGGAATATGGGTTATGTTGAGGTCTTTGGAAATTTGAAACATAATTGGCTTGTTCAGCATTTGGTGAAGCAAATGGATTTCCAACTTGGCACTCAATACTAGCATGATTTCCACCACATAAATCACATTCTACAGTTGGTTTGGATTCGAACTTGGATGATAAAGAATCCATCTTTCTTGAAAGAGCAGCAACTTGAGCTGACAAAGCATTCACTGAATCAATTTCATGCACTCCTACAGGTCTTTTTGCAGTTACCCGATCTGAATGCCACTGATTGTTGTTTTCTGCCATGATCTCTAACAACTCATGAGCATCCTCTGGTGTTTTTCCCATTAAAGACCCTCCAGATGCAGCATCAATCATTGCCCTATAGTTTGAAACCAACCCATTATAAAATGTAGAGACTTGCAGCCAAATCGGTATATCATGATGTGGGCACTTCTGCAACATTTCTTTGAATCTCTCCCAAGCTTCATACAATGATTCTTGGTCAAACTGTGTAAAAGATGTGATTTCATTCCGTAATTTTGCCGTCTTAGCAGGAGGAATGAACTTGGACAAGAACTTTTGAACTAACTCATTCCATGTTGTAATTGATCTTGGTGGTAATGAGTTTAGCCACTCCTTGGCTCTATCCCGGAGTGAAAAAGGAAAAACCCTTAATCTTATGGCATCTTCAGACACACCATTTATCTTGTAAAGATCACACACCTCCAGAAAGTAAGCAATATGTGCATTAGGATCATCCTTTGACATTCCCCCAAACTGATTTGATTGAACCATTTGGATAAAGGATGGCTTTATCTCAATGTTCTTAGCTTGAACAGTTGGCCTCCTTATACCCGAAGTGGTTCCAGCAACATTAGGTGCAGCATAATCCCTCATAGCTCTACGATTTCCACCTCCCTCAACAAATTATGGATCCATGGTTGATTGTCTATTAGGAGCGGAGGTTAAACGCCTTCTCTCTCGGTTTAGACACCTATATGTTCAATCAATTTCTGGATCAAAAGGAAGAAGGTTAAGGCTTCGTGCACGTCGCATACAAAGTCCTACAATCTGAAAAATCAACCAGTACTCACACAACACAAAGTTACCTTTTTTTCTTTTATGATAAATAAAATAAAAGAGCAAAGTAAACAACTGAAAAATGTGCAAGAAATGATAAAAATAAATAATGCAAACAAGCAACAACAACTCTAAATGAACAAATGTTCAACATAACTCACAAACTCAATTTAGAAAAAATAAAACTGAAAAAATGATAAAGCAAATTAACTTCAAATTAAAACTAAGATTAGGTAGTATCGATATTAATAATCAAACCATTCCCTAGCAACGGCGCCAAAAACTTGATGCTTATTTTCGCAAGTGTACGAATCGTTCAAGTAATAAAGTGTACAAAAGTACGGATATCGAACCCACAAGGAATGGTGTTACTAAGTACCGAAATTGACTAATCCTAATTTTATCTGAAAACCAAATTGTTGATTGTTTAAGAGGCAAATTAACTTACAAATAAATGCAAAGAACACAATTGAATGTTGTTCACAAATGATTAAAAACGCTAAGGCATTTGATTTCGCTGAATCAATTCAATCCAATTTCATGGCATGTTATATGAGGATCAAAGCTACAAGTGATGGTTGAAAAACTCAAACTTATCTAATACTCTCTCTTGAGTTATATTAGAATTACTTGTCTATGCTAATCAACTATATTTCTATGAAGATTAATCACCAACAAGCACATTATGATCTATGGAATTTCTAGGATAACCACATACATTATGCATTAGTTCTCACACTCGCATTCAACATATGGTATTTATCACAAGAAGCATTCATTACACATCTCCTCTCGGTCTCAATATAATGCAACTAATCATCTAAATCTTGGCCAGAAATTCAGAAGCATTAAGCATGGAAATAAATACTCAACTGGAAAACAATGAACTCATATAACCATAACCACAAAAATCAGAGTTTCATGATTCAACTACATCATAGCCTTAGCAAAAAATGAATTAGCTCATAATGGAAATAAGAACAACAACTATCTCAACGGAATACATAACTATAAAAATGAAATAAACTGCAGAAAAACAGAGCTAAGGAAAAGAGATGAAGAACTCTTGGAGATGAACATTTGACAGCCACAATGGTGATGATCCTTCAAGATTCTCCAAGCTTTCTCTCCAAAATGGCTTCTTCTCCTCCAAAAATGCCTCTTTTAGGTCTATTTCGCCGTCCCCTCTCTCTGGGAAATGATCTCGCCGCGGCGAGCCATATTTCGCCGCCGGCGAAAATGATTTCTCCGGCGGCCAGATTTGAATGCAAAATTGCGCTCTCGGGAAAATTTGCTACATCATTCTCGCCGCGGCCAAAATATTCTCGCCGCGGCCAGACTTCCAAACCTTGAAATCTTGCTTTTCTTGATTCTAACTCAATCCTGGTCATTGGCATTTGTCCCAAACTTCTCCAAACTTATGATTTTACCTGAAATTTGCACTTTAAACACGAAATACCCATGAAATGACATTTATGGATTAAATAATCAAATAACCACAATTTTCACACAAATATCAATATTTAAATCATAACAAAAGTGCAATAATATGATTTTTATCACCTAACGATGAAGAGAAAAGATGGATTCAAATAGAGATTAAGCTAACTTACCTTGAGTACTTAGTCCTCTAGACTTCTCCTTCCTCTTCCTTGCTCTATTCTCCTCTCTTTCTCTCATTTCTTCACTCTACCTTGCTTAAGTTTTTCCTCTCCCTCACTTGGATGAAATAATAATATTATAAGGGTAGGTTTTTGGGGAAAGACAACTCATGTTTTTGTCTTCCTCTCCCTTAGGCAAGATAAGCATAGCAAAAAGAGATTTATATTTTGAAAATTATAATAAAATGTTCTTAAGGCAAGGGACAAAGTCTCTTTGATTTAGGGATTCATTTCCTTTTTCTTTTGACTTACTCAAGTATGATAAGTTTTCCTTTCTAGGTGGCAAATTTCCAGCCCTTGAATCTCCCTTGCTTAGCTAAAATTATTTGTATGGGATAAGGATGTTTTCTCATAATGCTATGTATTATTACCTACTTATTGAATTTATGAATCTAGGATATAGATGTTTTCTCATAATGCCATGTATTATTACCTACTTGTTGAAATTATGAATGTATGAGATAGATGTTTTTTCCTAATGCCATGTATTATTAACTACTTGTTGAAATTATGAATGTAGGATATAGATGATTTTTCCTAATGCCATATGACCTAATCTTGATTATTATTATACTACTATTTCCACACATGATTCTTATTTTTTTCTTCTTGGATTTGAGCTTATTCTTACCCATTTTCTTTGCCTTGGCTGAAATTGTACCTTTCATGGAGGGCTTGGTTACATTTTCATGGTTTGTTGGCTATCGGTCTAATTTCTATGTCCTAGTCCACGTCTATGTTTTATTTTTTTTTCTTAGGCTATCCTATTGGCTTGCTAGAAACTCATGTGCAATGGAAAAACTCTATATGAAGTGTCCATAGGCGAAAGCTCAATGTATGGGTAGAGATGTTAAAAGTTGGAACTCTTGCTCTTAAATTAGGAAAAATTACCCTAATCCAATCTTCTTGAAATTTTAAGGCCTTGACTTACTTCTCAAAAGAATTATCTTCCTTACCCAATAATTTTGCCTCTCTTTAGTATGTTATTTCAAAGTTTTTCCTATTTCTCTCTTTACTTATTCCCTTAATGTTAGAAACATTTTCTATGTATACACATAAGGTGAAGAATTTCTAAGAATTATATTTCCTTAGATATCTAAACGTTGTCTAATAAATTTTATTTTCTTAACTAAATATTTATGTACCTTTATTAATAAAAGAAACGAAATTAGGGATGTTACATTAAGCATGTGAAATTTGCTTAAAATAATGTTTTTACAAAGTTCTTTGGAGACCTGTTATGACTAACATGCACAAAATTTCTTTAAAAGATAGCAAAATTTTCAAACCAATGATCACAGGTCTTGGGAATTAGAAGATAGGAAAAAATAAGCATAACATCTTATATTTCTCTTGAGCTCTTATTTTCCCCTATTTTTTGTTATAAGCTTGATTTGTATATCATATACTCTGAAAAGAGAGTCTTCAAACAACCTTTTTCATTTCTTCTAAGTAGTTAAGAGTAAGGGGGTAACCTTAATGTGGTTGGGTGTGGAAACCAATGTGGTGTTGTATCTTTGATTGTAAGGAAGAGGCTCCCAAGTGCCTATTTAAACTTGTGGTTTAGTTGAATTCTCAATTAATAGCTTGTAGATTTAACGCAGACTCAGTAAACTAGTATAAATCTTGTTATGTCCTCCTCACTCCTTTGCTTTAGCTTTCTAGTTTTTCTATAAGTAATATGTTATCTTATTGCTGGCTACAAGTTGTTCTTTATCTTTCATATCTTGGCTTGTTTATTTCTGTTAAAAAACATTCTTTCAATTAGCTTTCTCCTATAGTGAATTTCTGTGTTTATATCTTATAAAAAAGAATCTGTTTTATTAGTTATTTTGCTGATTTTCAAAAAACTACTAAAAGATTTTGCAAAGATTTTTCAATGAAAAATTCCTACAACACCTAATTCATCCTCTTCTTAGGTGTGAATTGTAACACCCCAGATCTTCTTTCGCTTTTCATGAAATAATGTGTTATGATGGGTCAAAATAAATTAAGTGGTTAATCCTTGTGACTGTATTTATAAGTAATATGGAAGGAAATTCTCATTTTTAGGAAAGAGTCCTAAAAGGAAAAATGGTTCTTTTTCGCTTTTTAGGCTTGGGGTTGAGCAACAAGAGATGGTATGAGGACCCGTGGAAAGTGTGACTCAAAAAATCTTTGACAATTGTCTTAAGAGAAGATTAAACAACTTTGCCAATTGCATCCATCCAAACATGCTCCTGGCAAATGGTATAGTTCTACTTTAATGGAATGGCAAAATTGTAATAGTTAGGCTTTTGTTAAGGAGTAGGAAGCTTCTAGAAGACTTGAATAAATTAACATTTTTCTTTCTTGACTTAGTGGAAAAATCAACCAAACAAAGGGAACGGAGAAAGCTCATGGAGCAGAAAGGAGGAAGGAGATGGAAGAGAGAGAAAGTGTAAGAAGGAAGGAGGAAAGGTAATTTTTGGGATTTTTAAATCCCTTTACTCTAATTCTTGATGCTAATGGAACTTCATGAAGCATTTTAATGGTGGAAATTTTGTATTTTTTGGTGGGTGGAGAAGAGAGAAACTCAAGATCCTAGAGAAAGAAAGGACACTAGTTGGTGAAAAGGTAAATTCAACATATACCTTTTCATGGTTCTTGCATAAATTGTGATGTTTTTATGCATGCATTTATGTGGGTATGACTAAGAAGTGGTTGGGTTGCATTGATAGGATTAATGGTGGTTATTTGTGGTAATATATCATAAATGTGAAAAACGAGAGATTGAGTAAAGGCATTTATGAAGGGATGACTTTTTGTATGCCATAACTCTTTAGATTTGATAGAAAATGCTATATTTGACCTATATAATGTTTATATGACCCGAATATTGGTTAATTATTGTTGGGTTTGGCTACTTAAATGTATGGGAAGAAACAAATGGTACGGTGTTCCCAGAACACAACCGTGTTGTAAAACATGGCCAGGTCGTGTTCTGGTTGGGAATGGGAAATATAGGGGAAAAACTAAAAGCAGGGTAAGGCCAGGTGATAACTCTAATTCATTAGAGTTATGGTATGCTTTTCTCGATTTTATTACTATACATTCTAGCTTATTAGTATTAGTTCTCCTTGATTTAATATTGTGTTTACACCTCCTGAATACGAAAACACCTATAGCGCCTGATTGTAAAATTTAATGTGCATTGCAAGACAAAGGATGCTACGACAATCCAATGTGCATCTCAGGACAGAGGAACAGCAAACTAAATTATGCTGGGTGTTTCTTCATACGGATGATATTGGGTGCGTGCCTGGGAGCTGATGTTGCATGGTACAAGTGGGTTGAGCACTCTGCTGCTGCGGCAGGTACTGCTCCCACTACCCAACGTGAAAGGAGGAGTATTCAGCTGCCACAAAACAGAAGATATCTCCACTACTGATGTATCAATTCTATTTTTTTTTTTACATATATACATATATATATATATATATTTAAATAATATTCAATTAATTTTACCAAGCATAATCAAGGTTTAAAGTATACAATTAACACTGACACAATACTGAGTTCACATACAAATAATTAATCAAAACATACATATAAAAAGAAAACACATAAATATCTACATGTTATTTATTCATGTTGACGAATTGCAGAGATATGGGTGGGGGTGGTTGCACCTTCACCGGGATTTTAGCCAACTCGACCACAAACATCTGATTGATTTCTGGGATCTGCTCAACATAGAGTAACTCGATTCATCGTGCACTAAAAGCCAGATCCATAGAAAAATCTACATAACTAGTTTTTTGAACATGACATAGAAATATATTGAGAATTAAACCCCAATATGTTCAACAATAAATAATAATCATCAACAATATAGTTCATCATGTCATGTTCATCTGTATAAACTACAGCAAATATCTTTAGGTCACATGAATGCACTTTATCCATGCACATGAAAATCATACAATTATGACATGTATGGTATGAATAACTATTTTCAGAATATTATATGGTTGCTATCAATTTATTTTCATATTAAGCTACCCTGGTCAAAGTGAGTACTTTCTACTCTCTAGAACAAGTTTTTCTCGCTCTGCCCGACATGTCACACTTTCTCTTTCTTTTCTCATTAACATAATCATAGTCGTTGGTAGGGGGTCCCCTATTGGTGCACCACACGGACCGCCATCTGATCATGCTTATTTCTTTTCTTCTCTTTTCTTTTCTCATTAATAGCCAAAAATATGATTTCAATAACAAGTTTTTCATGTCAAAATTACACACTTAAGATGGTAAGGAGTTCATGCAATGGCAATGACTAGTGTATACTCTAATTATTTACTATTTCCATTTATAATATTCTTATTTTTAAAAAAATATTACTTTCATCAGATGTTCTCACAAATTTTATAGGGCATTTTTCTCCATTTTGATTTTTATTATTACCCTATAGTTAATGATATTCATTTTGAGTAGAAAAATGTTAAAAATAAGCTTTAAGAATTCCTAACACAGCCTGGTCATGTTCCAGGACATGGCCATGCTTGAAAATACTTCAACCATACTTAAAAACAGCCCTGAACATGGCTTACCAGTGCTGAAGTAACCTAGAACACGGCCTGGCCATGTTCTGTGACCTTTCCTCACTTATCCAATCATATCTCTCTCATACGAACTCCAATTAAGGTGATTCCAAAGCATATAAAAATCTAAGACACTTATCTACAACCTTTAGTTTTATCATTTCTTCATATGCTTTATGAATTATTCCTAAAAACTTGAAAACAAAAATGCTTACATTTACAACCCTGGAGTCTAGACTAACTCTGGCCTCTACTAATTAATCAACCATATCTACCTCATATGGACTCCAAATTAAGTGATGCTAGAGCCTATAGATCCATGAGACATATATCTATATTTATTATGCTAACAATTTCCTTTAATTCCCTACAGATTTGGCCCAACAATTCAAATACAAAAACTTAACTAACAGATTCTTCCTTGGTTAACTAGTTTCTGACCACTACTTACAAATAAGATAATATCCTCCTCATATGGACTCCCAATTAAGTGATTCTAGTGGTTCAAAGTCCGTGAAACATATATCTACAATTTTTATGTTTACCATTTCTTTTATATCCTAATCGATTCTTCCTAGAATTTTAAAAACATATGCATCTCGAGTTACTCCAAAATCCAATTTCCTAACCAAACCTTTCCTAAGGTTTTAGTTCATCATTTTATTACATCCTCTTCCATTTTATTCCTAATTTACATGTAATCATCTTCCATCAACTTTTCACCACATTGAAAAATACAAAATACTAGAATAAAGATCCTAAAATTTTGCCAACCATAACCATACCTATGTAGAACTTTTCACACGAACTGAAATGTTCAAAACATCCATCATATTGAAGATAACATGTAACATGATATAGAAATATCCATGACCAATTATCAAAGTAGCAAATATTGTAAATTTCATCAAAGTTCTAATATCAGAATCCCAAATAAATGTTACAAATTTCAAAACTTTTCTTCAAAAAAAGATATTGTTCAACCTACCTAAAGATATCCCCAGCTCACTTAGTGAATTCTTTTTCTTGTTTCATCTTGAAAGAAGTAGCAAGATTCCTCCCTTCTCTTAGCTTTTCTAGCAGCTTGAGTACTTAGTCCTTTAGACTTGTCTTTCTTCTCCCTTCCTCTCTTCTCCTCTCTTTCTCTCCTTTCCTCACTCTACCTTGCTTCTATTTTTTTCTCCCTTACTTGGATGAAGTTATAATATTTTAAGGGTGGGTTTTGCTTAAATAAAATATCAAGTTGTTCACCTTCATAATCATGGGTCTACCTTATCACAATTAGGATGCACTTGGTTGTTTTTTGGGGAAAGACAACTCATGTTCTTGTCTTCCTCTCCCTTAGTCATGATATGCATAGCAAAAGGAGAATTGTATTTTGAAAATCATGATAAAATGTTCTTAAGACAAGGGACAAGGTACCTTTGATTTAGGGGTTCATTTCCTTTTTCTTTTGTCTTACTCATGTATGATAGGTTTGCTTTTCTAGGTTGCAAATTTTCAACCCTTAAATTTCCCTTGCTTGGCTAAAACTATTTATGTAGGATAAGGATGTTTTGTCATAATGCTATGTATTATTACCCACTTGTTGAAATTATGAATGTAGGATTTAGATGTTTTTGTCCTAATCCATGTATTATTACCTACTTTTTGAAATTATGAATATAGGATATAGATGTTTTGTCCTAGAAACATGTGACCTAATCTTGATTATTATTACCATACTATTTTCTTACATGATTCTTATTATTATTATTTTCTTGGATTTGGGCTTTTTCTTACCCATTTCCATAGCTTTGGCTCAAATTCTAACTTTCATGGAGGGCTTGGTCACATTTTCCTAATTTTTGGGCTATTGGTCCAACTTCTATATCCTAGTCAAAGTCAATGTTCTATTTCTTGCTTGGGCTATCCAATTGGCTTCCTAGAAACTCATGTGAAGTGGAAAAACTCTATATGAAGTGTCCATAGGTGAAAGCCCAATATATGGGTAGAGATGTTAAACTTAGGAATTTCTATCTCTTGAATTTGGAGAAATTACCCTAATCCAATCTTCTTGAAATTTTATGACCTTTACTTACTTCCCAAAAATTTATCTTCTTTACCCAAGAATTTCCCCTCTCTTTAGTACGTTATTTCTAATATTTCCTATTAGGTTTTTTCTCTTTACTTGTTCCCTTAATGTTAGAAACATTTTCTTTGCATACATATAAGGTGAAAATTTTCTAAGGATTATATTTTCTTACATATCTAAAAATTGTCTAATAACTTTTATTTCCTTAACTAAATATTTATGTACCTTTATTAATAAAAGAAATGAAATTGAGGATGTTACAACTGAAGGTGGAGGAAAAGAGGCTGGCAAAAGTGTAGGCTGAAAAGGGAAAAAGTTAAAAAGGATCCATCTCACCGGGACCACAGCTCTAGCCTATAAAATGCTGGAAGGATGCATATAGAGAGATAGACACATGCAGGTACAAGGAAAAAAATAGAGAACACCTAGAGCAGCCCCCAACTTCTGACGGGAATATGTAGAAGAGGGTGATACTATTCTATTAGGAATCAATCAAGCAATGGAGGAGGACGCTGTTGGCAGAAAGTGCAAGAGGAGTAGCTGGAGGTAGGGGAAGGAGAATCCTTCCGTAGAACTCTTCTCACCTTGTGCTCTGTTATTTTTTTGCTACTTATGTTTTACTATATTTCTTCCTTGCGTTATGGTTGTCCTAATTTGTATAGTTGCAATTAACTTGGATATGAAGATAGGCTAAGCCTTCAGCTAGGTTTGCAGATGGGTTGATGTGAACTTTTAGAATATTTTCAGTAAATGAATGGCTCTGTTACAACGTTGCTTTTCATATTCAAACTGTCATTGCATTTCCTAAATTTCTACTTTTAAATGCCCCTTAATAGTAGAAGGTTGGAGTTGACATTTAACCTGGAAGGGTAAATGAAAGTTAGAATAAGTTTGAATGTTACTGGTTGGTAGAAGAAACCAATGCACAACCAATATAGGAATATATAGTTTTCCCATATAACCCAATTGTTCAGGGCTTAAAGTGTAACATCCCTAATTTCATTTCTTTTATTGATAAAAGTACATAAATATTTAATTAAGGAAATAAAATTTATTAGACAATATTTTAGATATCTAAGGAAATATAATCCTTAAAAATTTTCCACCTTATGTATATACATAGAAAATGTTTCAAACATTAAGAGAACAAATAAAGAGGGAAAACCTAATAGGAAAAAAAAATTAGAAATAACATACTAAAGAGATGCAAAATTCTTGGATAAGGAAGATAAATTTTTAGAAACAAATAAAGGTCTTAAAATTTCAAGAACATTGGATTAGGGTAATTTTTCTTAATTCAAGAACTAGAGTTACTGAGTTTAAAATCTTTACCCATACATTGGGCTTTTACCTATAGACACTTTATATAGAGTTTTTCCACTTCACATAAGTTTCTAGCAAGCCCATTGGATAACCTAAGCAAGAAATAAAACATAGACTTGGACTAAGATATAGTAATTGGACCGATAGCCCAAAAATGATGAAAATGTGACCAAGCCCTCCAAGAAAGGTAGAATTTTATCCAAATCAAAGAAAATTGGTAGGAATAAGCCCATAATGGGTAGGAATAAGCCCAAATCCAAGAGGAAAAATAAAATAAAATAAATTAGGTGATGATATAATAATGTAATAATAATAAATATTAGGTTACATGGCATTAAGACAAAAATTTAGCAAGTGGTGCGATTCTACATTCATCATTTTGGCAAGTGGCATGATAATACAAGGCTTTAGGACAAAAACATCTATATCCTACACTCATAATTTTAGCAAGTGGTATGATAATACATGGCATTAGGATAAAACATTCCTATCCCACACAAATAATATCAACCAAATAATGGAGATTCAAGGGCTAGAAATTTGCCACCTAAAAAGGGAAACCTATCATACTTGTTTAAGACAAAAGAAAATGGAAATGAATCCCTAAATCAAAGGGACCTTGTCCCATATCTTAAGAACATATTATCATAATTTTCAAAATACAAATCTCTTTTTCCTATGCATATCTTGACTAAGGAAGAGGAAGACAAGAACATAAGTTGTTTGTTTTCCAAATATTCAACCAAGTGTAATCTAATTGTGATAAGGTAGACCCATGATCATGAAAGGTGAATTATTTGGTGGTTTATATAATAAAACCCACCCTTACAACATTAGAATTTTGTCCAAGTGAGGAAGAGAGAGAAATAGAAGCAAGGTAGAGTGAGGAAAGGAGAGAAAGAGAGGAGAAGAAAGGAAGGAAGAAGAAGGAGAAGTTTAGAAGGCTAAGTACTCAAACTGCTAGAAAAGCTAAGGGAAGGGAGGAATCTTGCTACTTCTTTCAAGAGGAAACAAGAAAACCAATTCACTAAGTGAGCTAGGGAGATTCTTAGGTAAGTTTAACAATATTTCTTTTTGAAGAAAACTTTTGAAACTTATAATATTTATATGAAATTTTGATCTTAGAACTTTGATGATTGGTCATAATGTTGCTATATCATGTTACATATTGATCTTGCATGTGATGTATGTTTGAATACATAGACTGGTATAGAAAGTTCTGCATAGGTATTGCTATGGGTGGCAAAATGTTTAGTTTCCGTGTTTTAATTTCTGGGAATTATCTATAGGGAATTAAAATAAATGGTTAATATAAGAATTAAAGATATATGTGTCACATATTTTTAGCCACTAGAATCATTCAATTTGGAGTACATATGAGGTAGATATGGTCCGATTGGTAATAAAAGGTCAGAAAATGGTTCATCAGGGAAGAATATGTTAGGATAGCTTCTGTGTTTTAATTTCTGGGAATTATCTATAGTGAATCAAAATAAATGGTTAACATAAGAATTAAAGATATATGAGTCACAGATATTTAGCCACTAGAATAATTCAATTTGGAGTCCATATGAGGTAGATATGATCCGATTAGTAAGCAAAGGTCAGAAAATGGTTCATCAGGGAAGAATATGTTAGGATAGCTTCTGTGTTTTAATTTCTGGGAATTATCTATAGGAAATTAAAATAAATGGTTAACATAAGAATTAACGATATATGTGTCACGGATTTTTAGTAACTAGAATAATTCAATTTGGAGTCTATATGAGGTAGATATGGTCCGATTAGTAAGCAAAGGTCAGAAAATGGTTCATCAGGGAAGAATATGTTAGGATAGCTTCTGTGTTTTAATTTCTGAGAATTATCTATAAGGAATTAAAATAAATGGTTAACATAAGAATTAACGATATATGTGTCTCAGATTTTTAGTCACTGGAAGAATTCAATTTGTAGTCCATATGAGGTAGATATGGTCCGATTAGTAAGCAAATGTCAGAAAATGGTTCATCAGGGAACAATATGTTAGGATAGCTTCTATGTTTTAATTTCTGGGAATTATCTATAGGGAATTAAAATAATTGGTTAACATAAGAATTAACGATATATGTGTCTCAGATTTTTAGTCACTGGAATAATTCAATTTGGAGTCCATATGAGGTAGATATGGTCCAATTAGTAAGCAAAGGTCAGAAAATGGTTCATCAAAGAAGAATATGTTAGGATAGCTTCTATGTTTTAATATCTGGGAATTATCTATAGGGAATTAAAATAAATGGTTAACATAAGAATTAAATATATATGTGTCACAGATTTTTAGCCACTAGAAGCATTCAATTTGGAGTCCATATGAGGTAGATATGGGCCGATTAGTAAGCAAAGGTCAGAAAATGGTTCATCAGGGAAGAATATGTTAGGATAGCTTCTGTGTTTTAATTTCTGGGAATTATCTATAGGGAATTAAAATAAATGGTTAACATAAGAATTAAATATATATGAGTCACGGATTTTTACCCACTGGAAGCATTCAATTTGGAGTCCATATGAGGTAGATTTGTTCTGATTACTAAGCAAAGGTCAGAAAATGGTTCATCAGGGAAGAATATGTTATGATAGCTTCTGTGTTTTAATTTCTGGGAATTATATGTAGGGACTTAAAATAAATGGTTAGCATAAGAATTAAATATATATGTGTCACGGATTTTTAGCCACTTGAAGCATTCAATTTGGAGTCCATATGAGGTAGATATGGTCCGATTAGCAGTCAAAGGTCAGAAAATGGTTCATCAGGGAAGAATATGTTAGGATAGCTTCTGTATTTTAATTTATGGGAATTATCTGTATGGAATTAAAATAAATGGTTAACATAAGAATTATAGATATGTGTGTCACGGATTTTGTAGCCACTGGAATCACTCAAGTTAGAGTCCATATGAGGTAGATATGGTCCATTTAGTAGGTAGAGGTCAGTAACTATCCAAGAAGAAATAACCTATACATTTAGGGAGTAATATCACCTTGATTTCTTAATATTTCGCTACAGTGTTCAAGATAATAGTTTTAGATAATAGTTTTATCTTAATATTTACACCAAGATCACCTACATTGGAGTTCAATTGAGGGAGTTATGCTCTGATTAGTTAGAGAAGGTTAGATATGATGAAAACCTGCATCCAGAAAATAAAGAAATAAAATTAATATTTAAAAAAGAAGACGAATATTATAAATGACTAGTATATGCCATAGCCATTGCCATTGTATAAACTTCTTACCATCTTAAGTTTGAAATGTTGACATGGAAATATTTTATAAAGTGATATTTGAAATGGTTATGTTTATGGCATGATTACCATTGATTTTTGGTAACAGTTATATTTTGTTGAACATACTTGTTATTGAAAGCATATTTTTGGCTATCATTGTGAAAAGAAAAGAAATGAGCACGGTCACATGGCAATCCGTGTGGTGCACCAGTAGGAGACGCACTACCAATGGTTATGATTATGATTATGAGAAAAGAAAGAGAAAGTGTGCCATGTCGGACGGAGCGAGAAAAGATCGTACCGGAGAGTAGAGGATACTCACCCTGACGGGGGTAGCTTGAAATGAGAATAAGTTGATGGCCATCATATGATATTCTGGAAATAGTTAATCCTGTCATACATATAATTACTGTATGATTCTTATGTGCATAGATATTATGCATTCATGTGACGAAAGATATTTTCTGTAGTTTATACAGCTGAACATGACATGATGAACTTTATTGATGGTAAATTATGATTTATTGTTAAACCTACTGGGATTTAATTCTCACTATATTTCCATATCATGTTCAGAAGAATAATTATGATGATTTTCTCAATGACACTTATTATTTCTGTACGTTGGATCGAGGTGCCCTACCTTGGGCAACTACCAGTTATATTAGATGTATTTGTAGTATATGTGACTGAGATTCCGGTGGTGGTGCCACCCGCACCAGTGTCCCCGGAAGTAGTCGACATAGATGATTAGAACTAATATGTATCTTTGTACAAATATTTGTAAAATAATGGTGTGTAGTTTGTAAAATAATGGTGTGTATGGAAACTCAGTATTGTATCACTGTTAATAACAATTATGCTTGGTTAAAGTGATTATTATTACGAGTTAAGTGGTTAGAATTAAAGTAGTAATAACTTCATGGAATTTTACAAATATAAAAAAAATTTGTTACATTTACATAAATGGAGTTGTTACATAAAGTGTAGTTCTCAGGGTTGGATTTATGTAGGAATGTATGAAACTAACCTCAACAATAACAGGGAATGGTAGTCTAGAAGCAACCCATTCAAAAAGGTAAAACTAGTTACTAAAGCAATTGTTGTTGCAAAGTTAGAGCAAAACGAGTGCAGGAGTTCATGGCAACCCTGAAGCAATCTTAGTTGACATTATTATCTATTTTCCTTCTGTTAACCTAGCGTGTCTCAAAATATCATCTCAGAGTTCCTTATTTTGTTCTTATTTTCTTGTGTGCTTGAATCCAATTTTCCTTTACCACCAACACTTTTGCTATAGCACTACTACAAGTAATTTTTGGTTACAATTCCTCGTGGGATGAAACTCACTCATCACTATATTACTTGGTTGTGATACATGCACTTGCGTGTTATATGTTTAACTTTCACATATACATCACATCAAACAACACCAGTGAACAACTGTGTTCTGTGACATGACCAAAGCCGTGTCTGAGGTTGTCCTAGATCGAAATTGATTATTTTTTACTCCAAAGGAACTACAATAATAGGCTAACAATTAATAGAATTAAATTAGAGAGTAATGATATGGAAACGGTTATAATATAACATTGTTTACTTTACCCTTACTATATTTATCATGATTAAGCTATGAATTTCATCATAATGAAGGATTATATAACATGTGACATGATGTAATTGTTAATGCATACTTGTATTAAGATGGCATCCATGGTTGAGTGGTATAACACATGCATAAGCAATATGATGACAATGCATATAGTGTTTATTATTGTGTATGTGGCGATGAAATGTGGCTGGTTATTTGAAATAACATTTGAGTTGTCAGTATGACCCTTATCGAAGCAAATTGACCTCACGACATACGACATCTTGTAGTGTTATGGTGACTAACAAATAAGTAAAAAGATGTTGAAAAGATAGGATGACCTTACCTAAAGCAAGGTTACCCGATGACATGTAGCACCTTGTGGGGGCTAAGGCAATTAAGGGGTCATATGGCTTTTCGATGGCACCAGGATAAGGGACGCCTTGTTAGCCTAGTGTGTGCCAAGTGTGAGAAAGGCCATTACGACCAGAATAGGAAATAGTGGTGTATAAGGAGCAGGAGGGAGAGGGCTCATATCACTCTATTGCTGGGTAAAGATGAATTCACAGATGATTATCCACTGAAAGTATGATTGTGCATACATGATATTGATACATAACCTATTTATTGTACATGCATGATATTGATGCATAACCTGTTTATTATGCATGCATGATATTAATGCATAGCCTGCTTACTGAATATGCAAGCATATGATGTTTTCTAGTAATCCTGTAACGCACAAAGAGAAATAGTTTTCTATTGCTTATACAGTTGGACATAACTCGTGAGTTTCCTTATTTATGTTTATTTTGTAGATGTTGTTCTTATTAAGATTTATTCTCATTATTCCATTCTGGTGTTATGTTTATATAAAAGCGAGTAAGATACCATTTGTGATCCTAACTTTGTAGTTAGAGAAGCAGACAGTGAAAGTCCTTTACCTAAGGCAGTTCATTATCCTAGTGAGTCTTATTGTGATTAATATGATAGAGATACTAGCTCCAATGGCACCTTTTCCACCAGTTGCACCCCAAGAGTTATGGTTACATGGGTAGCTGTACAGTAGACTAGGGATTTGTAGTTAATAGGCTAACCCATTTTTGGTGTAAGGATTTGGTACTTAGCCTTTTTGGGTTATAATGCTAAGTATCTAAGGTTACACATGTATGGATAGCTAACTCTGTGTAGCCCTTAAAGCATATGAATATATGTTAATGCATATGTTATTGGTATGTTGTTGTTTGTGTTTATTTATCTGCAATTATTTTTAAATTTCTTAATAATTCCAAAAAAACCAGCCTTAACAAGTTGGTTTTAGAGCAAGTCAATCCTAAATTGTCATAGGGGAGGATGGTTGCTGTGATTGATCTAAGAGTATTTTGAATAGGATGTGGATATGAGGCGTAGAGTAGCGTACTATAACAGTTAAGGAAAATTGATAGCTTTCTCTTATCTATGCTTGAATGATGTTATGACAACTGTATGATAATTTTCTTTTAACCGCTATTGAGCTTGATCACCTCAATAGTGACTTTTTTCTTCGACTGATACAGTAGAAAATGGCATCATCAAGGAGGAATCTAACAACAGGTACAGAAGCTACTCTATAAGATCTAGCCACATCAATTCAATATCAAGTTTTTACCACCAATCAGATCTTATGGCATGTCCAAAACAAAGTAATGCTAATGGTGAGGTAGGAGAAAACCTAAGGAACCCAGGGAATAAAAATGGATGGGCACAGTTTATGAGGACTCGACCTCTATCGTTTGTCAGTAGGTATGGTCCAATGGTTGTAGACAGATGGCTAACTGACCTAGAGAAGGAAAGACAGGATACTTGGAAAAAGAAAAGAGAGTTTCTAGTTCCCAATTACAATGTAAGGGGAAGGAATACTATGGCAAGTAAAAAGCTTTTAGCAATAAAAACCAAACCTCCTGTGCAAAGTATGACAGGAGACAAGTGTAAAAGATGTGGGTGATTCCACGGAGGTAAACCTTGCTTCCATGGTTAGGCTACAAGTTTTTGATGTGGACATAAAGGTTGTTTGGCTAGACAATTCCTACAGGGAAACGAAAAGAAAGCTAAACAAGTTTAACCAGCTAGAGGAAGAGTCTTTACTCTAAGTAGAGTAGAGGCCAAGCAAGCCTCAATATGATCCAAATTATGTGCTATCTCAACGGTTGTCCACTTGTTGGGCTTTTTGATTCGGGTGCTAGTAATTCTTTTATAGCATCAAAATGTGTAGAGAAATTGCAATACACTATTTTTGACCTAACTGTTGATCTAATGGTGATAACACCTACGGGAGGAAGAATATACACTTCGACAATCTATAAGAACTGTCTAATAATGGTGTATGCTAGAAATTTTGTTGTAGACTTGATTTGTTTACCTTTGGAAGATATAGATGTTACCTTGGCTATGGATTGGTTAAGTCAAAACCAAGTTCTTTTGATTTGTTGTACAAAGACTTTGGAATTCTCTTTTGAATCTTCTAGGGAAATAGAGTGTGAAGTTATCTATGTGAAAGAACTCTGCAAGGAGTTAAATAATGAAAATTCGGTTTGCTATCTCCTGTATGCTCTTAATCCAAAAATTGAGCAGGAATTGTTGATGATTTCAATGGTTTGTGAATTTTTGGAAGTCTTTCCCTTCAAAATTCCAGAACCACCGCTTAAGCGAGAAGTAGAGTTTTCCACTGATCTGGTACCAAGGGTGACACCTATTTCTATTACACCTTATAGGATGTCCTTTATAGAGTAACAAGAACTTAAGAAGCAGATCAAGGAATTACAGGAAAAGAATTTTATTCAACCTAGTGTATTGCCTTGGGGAGCACCTATGTTGTTTGTAAAGAAAAAGGATGGCAGCTTGCGATTATGTATTGATTATAGGCAGCTTAATGAAGCAACCATCAAAAATAAATAGATGTTGCCCAGGATAGACGACTTGCTAGATCAGCTTAAAAGGCCACCATCTTCTCAAAAATAGACCAGATATCAGAATATCATTAAATAAGAGTTAAGGAGGAAGACATTCCAAAGAAAACCTTTAGATTAAGGTATAGACTTTATGAATTTCTAGTTATGTAGTTTAGAGTTACCAATACACCTGTAGTCTTTATAAACTATAAGAACTGTATCTTTCATCCTTATTTGGATCAATTTGTAGTGGTTTGCATGAATGACATTAAGATATACTCAAGGGATACAGAAGTACATGGTCAACATCTTCAAATAATTCATCTAGATTTTGAAGGAGAAGAGACGCTTTGCTAAATTGAAGAAATGCAAGTTCTAGATGTAAGAAGTAAAATTCTTGGGTCACGTTATATCTAAAGATTGTGTATCAATAGATCCCAACAAAACAAATGCTATGCTTAAGCAGGAAAGGCCCAAAACCATGATTAAAATTCGAAGCTTTTTAGGTTGGGCTAGGTACTACAGAAGATTTATACAAGGCTTTTCACATATAGCCTTAACTTTGACCCAATTAACCAAAAAGGGAAGCTTGATCAAATGGACTCAAGAATGTGAGAATAGTTTCCAAGAGCTTAAGACCTGACTAACAACACCCCTCGTTTTGACCATTCCTGATCCTTCAGGACATTTCAAAGTATACATCGATGCTTCCAAGAAGGGTTTCGGATGTATCTTGATGCAGGAAAATAGAGTGGTTGCCTACGCATCTAGACAAATGAGACCACAAGAAGAAAACTACCCCATAAGTTTGGTGGCATTATTTATACAACTTATTTGAAGTGTTCAGCGACCATAAGAGTTTAAAATACCTCTTTGATCAGAAAGAATTAAATATAAGGCAAAAAAGTTGAATGAAGTCCATTAATGACTATAAGTTTGAATTAAAGTATCATCTAGGGAATGCAAATTTTATAGCAGATGCCTTAAGTCGAAAGCCTCTACATTTGACCTAGATGTTGATAAAAGAAATAGGGATAATTAAGGAGTACAAAAATTTGAGATTGTCAGTCATAACTACCCCTAAAAGTTTGCTTGTTAGTGAGTTACAGATTGAATGCTATTTGAAAACACAAATTAAGTAGTCGCAAATGCAAGATCTATTTCTATAGAGCTCGAAAGACTCACTTGACTTTACAAAGTCAGAGGATGGAATAGTGCTATATCGAGGAACAATTTATGTACCAAAAAAAGGAAGTATGAGATCAAAGATCTTAGCAGAAGCCCATCATAGCAAGTATACTATCTATTCGGGAACTACTAAGATCTATCAAGATTTGAAGAGATCGTACTGGTGGCCAAAGATGAAGAAGGATATAGCTAAGTGTGTTACAAAATGCTTAACTTGTCAAAAGACCATGATATAACACAAAATACCATCTAGAATGTTATAAATATTAGAAATTCTTGAGTAAAAATGGGAAAGCATCTCTATGGATTTCGTTGCTGGATTGTAAAAAAATGTAGGTGGGCCATGATGTTATATGGGTAATAGTTGACTGATCAACAAAATATGTGCACTTATTACTCGTAAAAATCAATTATTCACTTTATAAGCTAGCATAAGTTTATGTAAAGGAAATCCCAAGCAGCATTATTTCTGATTGAGATCCTAGATTCACCTTCAGGTTTTGGAGAGCTTTGCAAGAGGCATTTGGCACCAAGATGCATTTTAACATCACATATAATCTCCAAACAGATGGATAGACTGAGCAGACCATATAGACCTTAGAAGATATGTTGAGGGCATATACTTTAGAGCAAGGAAAAGAGTAGGATAAGTATCTACCACTCATAGAATTTGCATACAAAAACAGCTATCATTCGAGTATTAGAATGGCACCATATGAGGCTCTATACAACAGGAAATGCAAATCGCCCTTATGTTGGTATAAAGTAGGAGAAAGGAAGTTACTAAGTCCCGAGTTGGTACATCATACTATGGAACAAATACCGATGATTCGAGATAAGATGCAAATAACTCAAAGTTGACAGAAAAGCTATTATGATAGAAGGAGGATGTCATTGCAATTTGAAGAAGGAGAGTATTTCTTAAAAAATTCTCCTACTACAGGAATTGGCTGGGCTAGGAAAGTTAAGAAACTGAGCCCACGTTATATAGGACCTTATCATATACTCAAGGAATTTGGACCATCAACATATCATATATCTCTCCTCCCAAAATTTTCAAATCTTCATTATGTGTTTCAAGTCTCTCAACTTCGCAAATATTTGCCAAACCCATCACATGCAATTTAGGAAGAAACAGTAATAGTGAAGGAGAACTTAATTTGCCGAATGGAGAACTCAACTTTGCTATAGAGTAAAGCTATTCTATTGGTAAAGGTAGTTTCGAAAGGTCTAACTGAGGAAGAAGCTACATTGGAAAGGGAGAAGGATATGAGATGTACTTATCCATAACTCTTCGAGGAAAGGTAACTTTTGAATTTTGGAGACAAAATTGCTTTTGGGGGGAGAATTGTAACGCCCCAGATCTTCTTTCGCTTTTAATGAAATAATGTGTTAGGAAGGGTCAAAATGAATTAAATGGTCAATCCTTGTGATTGAATTTATAAGTAATATTAAAGGAAATTCTCATTTTTAGGAAAAAGTCCTAAAGGACAAAATTGTAATTTTCTCACTTTTTAGGGCTAGGGTTGAGCAACAAGAGATGGTATGAGGACCTATGGGAAGTGCAACCTGAAACCACTTTGGTAATTATCTGAAGAGAAGATTAAACAAATTTTTCAATTGCATCAATCCAAACATGCCCCTAGCCAATGGTATAGTTTTGCTTTAATGGAATGGCAAAATTGTAATAGTTAGGCTTTTGGAGGGCTCCTGTTAAGGAGTGGATGCTTCTAGAAGGATTGAATAAATTAATATTTTTCTCTCTTGACTTGGTGGGAAAGTCAACCAAACAAAGGGAAGGTGAGAGCTCACAGCACAGAAAGGAGGAAGGAGAAAGAAGAAAGAGAAAAAAAAAGGAGGAGAAAGAAAGTGTAAGAAGGAAGAAGGGAAGGTAAGTTTTGGAATTTTTTAATCCCTCTACTCTTATTCTTGATGCTAATGGAACTTCATGCAACACTCTAATGATGGAAAATCTTTAATTTTTTGTGATTGGAGGAGAGAGAAACTCAAGATCCTAGAGAGAGAAAGCACACTAGTTGGTGAAAAGGTAAGTTTAGCATCTACGTTCCCATGGTTGTTGCATAAATTGTGATATTTTTATGCATGTATTTATGTGGATATGACTAAGACATGATTGGGTTGATGGGGATAATCATAGTTATTTGTGTTGATCTATCATAAATGTGAAAAATGAGAGATTGAGTGAACACATTTTTGAAGGGATGAATTTTTTTATGCTGTAGCTCTTTAAATTAGATAGAAAATGCTATATCTGACGCATATAATGTTCATATTACCTAACTATTAGTTGATTATTATTGGCCTTGGCTGTTTGCAAGTGACGAAGAAAGTAATGGTTGGGCGTGCGTAGAACATGGCCGTATGCTAGGGGGAATGGGAAATGTTAGGAAAAAGCTGGAAGGAGGGCATAACCAGGGCATGCCTGTGTTCTATGACACGGCCAAGCTCTATCTGAGGTTGGCCTAGCTTCAAATTTATTTATTTTACTCTAAAGGAACTACAATGATGGGCCAAATATTAATGGACTTAAATTACAGAGTAATGATATTGAAACGTGTATAATATAACATTGTTTGCTTGACCTTGGATATATTTACCATGATTAAGCTACAAATTGCATCATAATGAAGGATTATATGACATGTGACATGATCAAAATTGTTAATGCATACTTGTATAAAGATGCCTTACATGGTTGAGAGGTATAACACATGCATTAACAATATAATGGCTATGCATATAGTGTTTATTATTGTGTATATGGTGATTAAATATGGCTGGTTAATTGAAATAACATTTGAGGTGTCTGTATGACCCTTATCGAAGTAAGTTGACCTTCGGCATCTTGTAACTTGGTGCGCATTGTCGCAGGTGCACCCAAATTAATACCTTACCTCAAAACTAACCTGTAGTAGTGGGAGTAAGGGTCGATCCCACAGAGACTAGAATTACCTTATGTGATTAAAAGGGAGGAATTGATAATCGCAAGTTAAGTAAAGTAAACAATAATGAAAATAAATAAGCGAGGTTGATTAATGATAAAGAGGTTGGTTTCGGTTGGTATCCACCGTCAAGGGATTACATTGATCATCGAAAACATAATCAATCTGTAAATGAACATCTATTATTGGGGTTTTAACCCTGTTTCTCCTTAAACCTAGCAAATTAATGACAATCGTACTAATAAAACCCTAATCAACAAGCCATCTTTTAGCACATCGGTAAAATATAACTTGTTAACTGCATGAAGAACTAGAGAAACTGAAAAAGCTAAACAAATATAAACACATCAGCTATATCTAATATAGTCAATCATTCATCATAGGTTCAATGATTTATAGTCCAAAACCCTCAAACATATTTGCCTCACCAATCGCAGAATTAAAGACTTTGTTCAAAACACAATTCAGCGGTAGATTAAAACAAACGAAATACTAGTAGGCCTCTTAGCAATCATATGAATAATCATTAAGAATAAGAACAGATGAACAATCAATATTCAAAACAAATTGAAATAATAACATCAGATCCACATCTCACAATGTATAAAAATCCCTTGAGGTTTCAACTCACCTCAACCAACTAAAAGAACTAGCCATGCAGGGCCATAAGAAACTCTAAAGAAGAATTGAAGAATGTAGATGAAGAATAGGAGTCAGAATTTGATCCTTTCTCTGGTTGCTTTCCTCCCTTTTTATAGACTTTCCTCCTCCTAATCGAAGTCAGAACGTATTTAAGTCAAATTCCCGTCCATCCCACTTCAATTTAGGCGAAAACAACCTAAAATCGCGAAATCAGCAAGTCCTGTACGGCAGGCGGGAGCCGTGGCGCTACGAAGATCCTCCCACAGGGGGCCGCGGTGCGCTTGGTTGAGCGTCGCGGCGCTCGCTCCTGGATAGCACGGCGCCGCGACGCTCTGGATTGCCTTATCGTGGCACTGTAACACCCAGAATCTTTTGGATTTTGTCAAAGTGCCGAACATGAAAGTTGTAGCCGTATGTCTCTTCTTTCCATAGCTGCTGGAATCACCTTAATCGGAGTCCAAATGGATGAGATATGCCTCAATTAGTGACAAAAGGTAAGAAATCAGCATTTTTCTATGATTTTCTCTCTATTTTCCTCTTCTTTTCTTCTTTATTATTCCTAAAACACAAAACACAACACTCAATTAATTCATATCTATTTTCTACTAAATTAAATAAAAAGCAACTTAAAACATGTGAAAAACATGCTTATTTTATAGCATGTCAAATACCCCCATACTTACTCTTTTGCTTGTCCTCAAGCAAACATTGATTCATGTAAACAGAATTCAATATATGAAATGAGTGAATGGCTTACAAATATGCTGCCTCATAGTGAAAATTGTATGCTCATGAAGAAATTTTAGAAAATTTTCAAGACCATGTGCAACATTTAATTCAATTGCAATTTATAATGTTATTCCCTAAAATCCATAGTGTGTGTGTGTCTTTGAATAATTTAATTTTCTTTTACCTAAATGAGCTTATATATCTCAAGAATTATAGCATGGCTCTCTATTTAAAATTTCCATAGGCTTATTTTTCATGCTACTCTCCACTAATGTAGGTTAAAACTACTTCTTAGGATCAAAAGGACTAAACTCAGCTTGTAATGTGGCTAGGCTATGGGGTGAGATAAAAGATATAATTTAAAGCTCAATCTCCCAAGATCATATGATTAACTCTGATCCATTTGAGCTAATTCTCAAGATTGGGGAATTTTTCCCCCACACTTATTTCCTTGCTTTTCTGCATTTTACTTTTCTTTGATTCTCTATTTCTTCTTTTTCAATCACTCGATAGACTTTCATTAGTCTTTTGAGAGAATATATATATATATATATTTCTCTTTTGTCCTTGCTCCATCCTTCCACCCTTTCATTAATGTAGATCTATAAAACAAATATTCAGAAATTAATTATGGAGTGAGTGAATCAGGTAGAAAAAATAAAGGTATTAATCAAAGATTTGGTCTTGGCTGTTTGTGGGTATAGAATAAAATGTTAATTAAGCTCAAAATAGAGGTTCTAAGGATATTCACTTGTTTGGGTTAAGCTTGAAAGGCTCAATCTCATCAAAAAAATGCCTAAATCATCTCCTAATTGTTAGAATTAGCCTAGGATTTCGCCTCAAGTAGTATTTAAATAAGTTCTAGAAATTTAAATGAGATCATAAAATATTTTTGAGTTATATAATCTTTTTCTAAGTAAAAGACAAATTAAATATCCAAAATTACTGTGCAAAAGAATTTTAGGATTTTTTGAAAATAGGTAATCATAAATTGAAAAGAAATTAAAATTACACATAATTATGACTTTCCTACGTCTCCCAAGAGCTATAAGCAATTTAAATAGTTATATCATTGGCTATTGGTTCAGCTATCACAAACTCATAAATTGAAATTTTGTTCACATGCTCACCTCATGACAAGATTAAAAGTGCACATATCATAAAATGCATCAAAGTAGGAAAGTGCACACGTGTATGATATATTATACAGTCATCCAGCTGAATTATAAAGTGACCCCCCACACTTAAAAACATACATTGTCCCTAATGTAAGAATATAAAAAAATATATAATAGGGACAAGTAAAAACATAAGGAGGGGTTCAATGAAACTTCCCTGATTAATTGTTGCCATCCATCTCATCATGTTCGGGACCAAGCGTAAAGGGTGGTGCAGGAGGTGCCGTTAATGCAATGGGGAGGTTCAGGGCATGAGCTAACTGGCTGAAACATGCATGTTGAAGTTGTGCAATAGATTGCTGGTAAAGGGCCAGATCGTTCATTTGGTGGCTCAGACACTATGTGCGCTCCCATAAATCTTCAATGGTATGATGGGATGGTGATGGAGCTGAGCTGCTTCCCGGTTCCTCTGTAGGTATTGGCTGAATCCCTAGCTCCTCCTCTGCTGCTTCTTCATGGCCCTTGTATTTTTGGATGTCTGCATAGGAAATAGGCTTCATCAGGTGAATGAGAGTCTCAGTGGAATCCCAGCTTACACCCGCTTTCTGACATAGACCAGTAATTAAACTAGGGGCAAATAGGGATCCGCCTCTAGCACTGATACAGCCGAGCAGCTACCTATGAATAACCTTGCCTACATCAATAGAAAGCCCTTTTAGTATTGCATAAAGCAAAATGGCCCTTTCCCGCCTGACTTGACTCATGTTGAGGCTGGGTGTAACATCCTTAATTTCGTTTCTTTTAATTATAAAGGTACATAAAAAATTTAATTAAGGAAATAAAATTTATTAGACAATATTTTAGATATCTAAGGAAATATAATCCTTAGAAATTCTTCACCTTAGGTATATGCATAGAAAATGTTTCTAACATTAAGAGAACAAATAAATAAGGAAAATCTAATAGGAAAGAAATTAGAAATAACATACTAAAGAGATGCAAAATTCTTGGATAAGGAAGATAAATTTTTAGAAACAAGTAAAGGTCTTAAAATTTCAAAGAACATTGAATTAGGGTAATTTATCCTAATTCAAGAACTATAGTTACTAAGTTTAAAATCTTTACCCATACATTGGGCTTTTACCTATGGACACTTCATATAAAGTTTTTCCACTTCACATAAGTTTCTATCAAGCCCATTGGATAACCTAAACAAGAAATTAAACATAGACTTGGACTAGGATATAGTAATTTCACAAATAGTCCAAAAATTATGAAAATGTGACCAAGCCCACCAAGAAAGGAAGAATTTTATCCAAAGCAAAGAAAATGGGTAGGACAAGCCCATAATGGGTAGGAATAAGCCCAAATCCAAGAGGAAAACTAAAATAAAATAAATTAGATGATGATATAATAATAAGAATAAAGATTAGGTTACATGGCATTAAGACAAAAAATTTAGCAAGTGGTGTGATTCTACATTCATCACTTAAGCAAGTGGCATGATAATACAAGGCTTTAGGACAAAAACATCTATATCCTACACTCATAATTTTAGCAAGTGGTATGATAATACATGGTATTAGGACAAAACATTCATAGCCCACACAAATAATATCAACCAAATAATGAAGATTCAAGGGCTAGAAATTTGCCACCTAAAAAGGCAAACCTATCATACTTGTTTAAGACAAAAGAAAATGGAAATGAATCCCTAAATCAAAGGGACCTTGTCCCATATCTTAAGAACATATTATCATAATTTTCAAAATACAAATCTCCTTTTCCTATGCATATCTTGACTAAGGAAGAGGAAGACAAGAACATAAGTTGTTTGTTTTCCAAAAATTCAACAAAGTGTATCCTAATTGTGATAAGGTAGACCCATGATCATGAAAGGTGAATTATTTGGTGGTCTATATAAGAAAACCCACCCTTACAACATTAGAATTTCGTCCAAGGGAGGGAGAGAAAAAAATAGAAGCAAGGTAGAGTGAGGAAAGGAGAGGAAGAAAGGAAGAAAGAGGAAGGAGAAGTCTAGAAGACTAAGTGCTCCAAGTAAGTTTAACAATATTTCTTTTTGAAGAAAACTTTTGAAACTTATAATATTTGTATGAGATTTTGATCTTAGAACTTTTATGATTGGTCATGATGTTGCTATATCATGTTACATATTGATCTTGCATGTGATGTATGTTTGAATACTTAGGTTGGTGTAGATAGTTCTGCATGGTTATGGCTGGTGGCAGAATTTTAAGCTTCGGTATTTTAATTTCTGGGAACAATCTATAAGGAATTAAAATAAATGGTTAACATAAGAATTAAAGATAAATGTGTCATGGATTTGTAACCACTGGAATGATTCCATTTGGAGTCCATATGAGGTAGCTATGGTCTGATTAGTAGTCAAAGGTCAGAAAATGAATCATCAGGGAAGAATATGTTAGGATAGCTTCGGTAATTTAATTTCTGGGAATTATTGGTAGGGAATTAAAATAAATGGTTAACATAAGAATTAAAGATAAATGTGTCATGGATTTTTAGCCACTGGAATCATTCCATTTGGAGTCCATATGAGGTAGCTATGGTCTGATTAGTAGTCAAAGGTCAGAAAATGAATCATCAGGGAAGAATATGTTAGGATAGTTTCGGTAATTTAATTTCTGGGAATTATTGGTAGGGAATTAAAATAAATGGTTAACATAAGAATTAAAGATATGTATGTCATGGATTTTTAGCCACTGGAATCATTCCATTTGAAGTCCATTTGAGGTAGATATAAGCTGATTAGTAAGCAGAGGTCAGAAAATGTTTATTCAGAATATGTTATTAAAGCTTTAGTTTTTGAATTTCTGGGAAATATTCTGTAGGGAGTTAAAATCGTACGCCAAGATAAAAATTATAGATATAGGGCTCATGGATTTTTACCAACTGGAATAACTCAATTTGGAGTTCAAATTTGGGAGATATGGTCTAATTAGTCAGTAAAGGTCAGAACCTACACGAGAAGAAATAATCTGTACATTTAGGGAGTAATATCACCTTGATTTCTTAATATTTCGCTACAATGTTCAACATAATAGTTTTAGATAATTGTTTTATCTTGAAATTGACACTAAGATCACCTACATCAGAGTTAAATTGAGGGAGTTATGCTCTGATTAGTAAGAGAATGTTAAATAGGATGAAAACCTGCATCAAGAAAATAAAGAAATAAAATTAGTATTTTAAAAAGAAGATGAATCTTAACAAATGACTAGTATAGCCATAGCCATTGCCATTGCATGAACTTACTACCATTTTAAGTGTGTAATTTTTAACATGGAATTTACCCTAGTACTCATATAAATTTACAAGAAGTTTTGAAAGTGCCGGTTTTATTTGAAAAATCTTAGTATGCTCCGTGGTTGCAGTATTTTCACATCAGAAAAGAATTATTCTAGTTACTGGAAAACAAAATTGTGATTTGTGAAAAGTGCATGTCTAAGGAAAGCTCTGGCAAGGAAAGACATGGTATTTAAGCGTGTCCATTAGTGACCCACCTCTCTTTCCTGGGAACTTTTCTGGTGCGCTGTTTACAGACTACAATTACTATCCAGTTACCAAGGTATTAGTATGGAATTTTGACATGGAAATGTTTTATAAAGTGATATTTTAAATGGTTATGTTCATGGCATGATTACCAATGATTTATGGTAATAGTTATATTTTGATGAACATACTTGTTATTGAAAGCATATTTTTGGCTATCATTGTGAAAAGAAAAGAAATGAGCACGGTCACATGGCAATCCGTGTGGTGCACCAGTAGGGGACGCCCTACCAACGGTTATGATCATGTTAATAAGAAAAGAAAGAGAAACTGTGCCATGTCGGACGGAGCGAGATAAGCCCGTACCGAAAAGTAGAGAATACTCACCCTGATCGGGGTAGCTTGAAGTAAGAATAAGTGGATAGCCATCATATGAAATTCGAAAAATAGTTATTCATGCCATACATGTCATAACTGTATAATTTTCATGTGCATGATAAAGTGCATTCATGTGACCTAAAGATATTTTCTGTAGTTTATACAGTTGAATATGACGTGATGAACTATATTGATGGTAAATTATGATTTATTGTTGAACTTACTGGGATTTAATTCTCACTATATTTCCATATCATGTTCAGAAGAATAAATATGCAGATATTCTCTATGACACTTATTATCTCTGTACGTTGGATCGAGGTGCCCTACCTTCGGCAACTTCCAGTTATTTCTGATGTAACTGTCGTAGATGTAACTGAGATTCCGGTGGACGTGCCACCCGAACCAGTGTCCCTGGAAGTAGTCGATATAGATGATTAGAACTAATATGTATCTTTGTACAAATGTTTGTAAAATAATGGTGTGTAGTTTGTAAAATAATAGTGTGTATAGAAACTCAGTATTGTATAAATTAAATAAATGTTATATTGAGTTAAGTTGTAACGAGGTAATAACTTCATGGTATTTTAAAAAAAAAATTACATAAATGGAGTTGTTACATAATTGGTATCAGAGCAGGTCGATCCTAGATGGCCAGTAGTTGGATGGTTATCTGAATCGATCTTATAGTGTCTTGAGTATGTTGTGGTTGTGCTGTGTAGGGGATCAGTGATTTATATAGGTAAGAAATTACTAGTGTTTCCTATCTATATGCCGAGGTGGTGTTATGACTGCTATTAAATATTTTTGAACTAACTATTGGGCTTGATCAGCTCAATAGCAGCATAACTTTGTTTTGTACCATAGTAGGAAATGGCACCACCAAGGAGGAATCCAGCAACCAATGCAGAGGAAACCCTGCACAACCTGGCCACGGCAATTCGAGACCAAGTTATGACCACCAACCAAATTTTACAATATCTCCAGAATGCTAATAACACAAATGTTGAGATTGGTCCTAACAACTGGACGGCTGGAAAAGATAATGGCATATCTGAGTTCCTGAGGACTAGACCACCTTGTTTCCAAGGTGGTTATGACCCAACGATAGCCGAAAGGTGGATTAGGGAGTTAGAGAAAATCTTTGAAGTGATGGGCTGTACTGAAGAGTAGCAAATCATTTTTGTTGTATATATGTTAAAGGATGAAGCAGAATACTGGTGGCGTGGAGCTAGAGAACTTTTAGCTCATCAGGGAAGACAGATCACCTGGCAAGTGTTCAAGGACATTTTTTTTGAAAAGTACTTTCCAAGTACTGTACGGGCAGAGAAAGAGATCGAATTTCTCCAACTCAGGCAAGGAAGCATGACCGTGGACCAGTATATCGCAAGGTTCGAGGAGCTGTCTAAGTTCTCCTCTTATCTGCGATATAACCCAGATGAAGCATGGAAGGCGGTTAAGTTTGAAGCGGGACTAAACCCGGAGTTAAAGAATGCTGTTATAGCTATGGAGATCAGGGAGTTTGTACCTCTGATAAATAAATGTAGACTCCTGGAAAAGAGTTTAAGGGCAGTGGAGGACGAGAAGCAAAGGCGAAACCTATGGAAAAGGAAGAAAAATTTTCCCAACCCTAGAAAGAATGTGAGAAGAAGTGGATATGGAGCTGGTAAGAGGCCATTGATTGCGGGTCCTAGGCCTTTTCAACAAGACCTCGCCTCAGTCAAGTGCGCTAAATGCGGACGCATGCATGGTAACCGGCCATGCTACATGGGACAAGATGTCTGCTTCAATTGCGGACAGAAGGGACATTTTGCGAAAAACTGCCCACAGAATGTAGGAAAGCAGCCAGAACAGAGGCCTCAGGTGAAAGGAAGGGTTTTCACCCTGAGCGGCCAAGAGGCAGCTCAATCTTCTGAAATGATTCAAGGTACATGCTATATTTATGGATTTGCTCTTATGGTGTTATTTGACTCTGGTGCTAGTCATTCATTTATATCAGAAGAATGTATTAGGAAGTTTCAGTTCCCTATTTCTGAAACTCCCTATGAGCTATCTGTAGTAACCCCTACAGGGGAACGGGTATTAACTTCCTCTGTATGTAAGGACTGTCAAGTCACCATCCAGGAGAAAACTTTTTCTGTAGACCTCGTCATTTTACCTTTAAGAGGTATTGAGGTCATTCTAGGGTTAGACTGGATGTCTAGGAATCGAGTCTTGTTGAATTGTTGTAACAAGACCGTTGAATTTCTACCTTCTACTCCAAAAGAGGAGGTCCAGTTATTGATGTTAAATGCCAATCAAGTTAATAGGGAGTTGAAGAATGGAGTACTTGGATACATTCTCTTGTATTTATCAAACCTAGAAGTCGAATCGAAGCTTGATGAAATTCTAATAGCCAACCAGTTTCCTGAGGTGTTTCCATCAGATATTCCAGGCTTACCTCCCAAGAGAGAGATAGAGTTCTCTATTGATCTCTTACCTGGGACAGGGCCTATCTCTATTGCACCATATCGAATGGCCTCGAAGGAACTACAAGAACTAAAGAAGCAGTTGGAGGAACTATTAGACAAGCAATTCATTAGACCGAGTGTATCACCTTGGGGAGCTCCTGTATTGTTTGTTAAGAAGAAAGACGGGAGTTTGAGACTATGCATAGATTACAGACAGCTGAATAAGGTGACTATCAAAAATAAGTACCCTCTCCCTAGGATAGATGACTTATTGGATCAATTAAAGGGTGCCTCCATCTTTTCTGAAATTGACTTGCGGTCAGGATATCATCAGATTAGGATTAAGGAGGAGGACATACTAAAAACTGCCTTCAGGACTAGGTATGGGCACTATGAGTTTCTCGTAATGCCCTTCGGGTTGACTAATGCACCTGCAATTTTCATGGATTACATGAATCGCATTTTTCGACCCTACCTAGATCAATTTGTTGTAGTGTTCATTGATGACATCTTGATATATTCTAAGAGTGAGAAAGAACATGAACAACATCTCCGAATCGTGCTGCAAGTGCTGAAAGAGAAAAAGTTATATGCTAAATTGGAGAAGTGTGAATTTTGGCTGTCAGAGGTGAAGTTTCTCGGACATGTCATCTCTAATAGAGGGGTAGCCGTAGATCCTAGCAAGACGGAAGCAGTGATTAAGTGGGAGACACCAAAGACGGTTACGGAAATCAAAAGTTTCCTTGGTTTGGCAGGATACTACAGGAGATTTATACAAAACTTCTCTCGTATAGCCTTGCCATTGACTAAATTGACCAGGAAGGGAAGTCCTTTCAAATGGACTGATCAATGTGATGCTAGTTTTCAGGAGCTGAAGACAAGACTGACCACTCCTCCTGTTTTAATTATTCCAGACCCCACAGGATATTTTGAAGTGTATAGTGACGCTTCAAAGAAAGGGCTAGGATGTGTGCTGATGCAAGATAAGAGAGTAGTTGCTTACGCCTATAGGCAACTGAGACCTCACGAAGGAAACTATCCAACCCATGATCTTGAATTAGCGGCAGTAGTGTTTGCCTTAAAGATTTGGCGACACTATTTGTACGGGGCAACCTTTGAAGTATATTGTGATCATAAGAGTCTTAAATACCTCTTTGATCAGAAGGAGTTAAATATGAGGCAACGAAGATGGGTAGAATTCCTCAATGACTACAAGTTTGAGATAAAGTATCATCCCGGAAAGGCGAATGTTGTAGCAGATGCCTTGAGTCAAAAATCTCTGCATATGGGTCAGATGATGGTGTATGAGATGCAGATGCTAGAGGAGTTTCGAAATTTGAAGCTAGCCCCTACTCTTACTCCAAAGAAACTAGTCATTAATGGTTTAAGTATAGGGTTTGACCTTAGAGCCCAGATCAAAGAAGCTCAAGCTCACGATCAATACTTACAAGATCATAAAGACCAAGGTAATTTTTTTGTAATGGAAGATGGAGCAATCATGTATCAGGGAAGGATTTGTGTCCCTCAAGAACAAGAGTTGAGGACTAAGATACTGCAGGAAGCGCATCAAAGTAAATACACAATCCATCCTGGATGCACTAAAATGTACCAGGATTTAAAAAGGATGTATTGGTGGCCAGGGATGAAAAATGACATTGCTGAGTTTGTGGCGAAATGTCTCATTTGTCAAAAGGTGAAGGTGGAGCACCAAAAGCCAGCGGGATTTCTACAACCTCTTGAGATCCCTAAATGGAAATGGGATAGTATTTCGATGGACTTTGTTGTAGGTTTACCTAAGACCTCAGTGGGACATGACTCTATCTGGGTAATAGTTGACAGATTAACCAAATCTACTCACTTTTTGCCCATAAAAATTAACTTTTCACTAGATAAATTGGCCCAATTGTACATTCAGGAAATAGTTAGACTCCATGGGATTCCCTTAAATATTGTTTCTGATAGAGATCCGAGGTTCACGTCGAGGTTTTGGAAGGCGTTGCAAGAAGCTTTTGGTACTCAGTTGCGGTTCAGTACTGCCGACCATCCTCAAACTGACGGGCAGACAGAACGAACCATTCAAACCCTAGAAGATATGTTGAGGGCATGTGTGATAGAGCAAGGTAAAGGATGGGATAAGTACCTACCTTTAGTATAGTTTGCTTATAATAATAGCTATCACTCTAGCATTAAGATGGCCCCCTATGAAGCTTTATACGGTAGAAAGTGCCGATCTCCACTATGTTGGTTCGAGGTAGGAGAAAAGAACTTGTTAGGTCCTGATCTAGTTCAACAAACCACTGAACAAATCAGGATGATACGAAACAAAATACTTACAGCTCAGAGTTGGCAAAAGAGTTACTACGATAAGAGACATAGACCTCTAGAGTTTGAGGAAGGAGACCATGTATTTCTGAAACTTTCCCCGACTACTGGAGTTGGTAGGTCTCTCAAAACAAGAAAGCTAAGTCCGCGATTTTTAGGACCCTACCAAATTCTAAAGAAAGTTGGGACATCAGCATATCAAGTTGCTCTCCCACCTAATTTGTCCAACCTGCATAATGTTTTCCACGTATCACAGCTGCGGAAGTATCTTTCAGATTCATCACATATAATACTGGACGAACCAATCCAAATAAAAGAGAACAAGACATACCAGCTAGTACCTGCATCCATATTGGACACTGACGTGAAGCAACTGAGAAATAAAACCATTCCCCTAGTTAAGGTGTTATGGGAAGGTTTGACTCCGGAAGAAGCAACTTGGGAGCTGGAAGAAGTCATGAGGAAGAAATATCCGCAATTGTTCTTATAAGGTAATTTCTGAAATTTTGAGGACAAAATTTCTTTTAGGGGGAGAGAAATGTAACATCCTTAATTTCGTTTCTTTTAATTATAAAGGTACATAAAAAATTTAATTAAGGAAATAAAATTTATTAGACAATATTTTAGATATCTAAGGAAATATAATCCTTAGAAATTCTTCACCTTAGGTATATGCATAGAAAATGTTTCTAACATTAAGAGAACAAATAAAGAAGGAAAATCTAATAGGAAAGAAATTAGAAATAACATACTAAAGAGATGCAAAATTCTTGGATAAGGAAGATAAATTTTTAGAAACAAGTAAAGGTCTTAAAATTTCAAAGAACATTGAATTAGGGTAATTTATCCTAATTCAAGAACTATAGTTACTAAGTTTAAAATCTTTACCCATACATTGGGCTTTTACCTATGGACACTTCATATAGAGTTTTTTCACTTCACATAAGTTTCTATCAAGCCCATTGGATAACCTAAACAAGAAATTAAACATAGACTTGGACTAGGATATAGTAATTTCACAAATAGTCCAAAAATTATGAAAATGTGACCAAGCCCACCAAGAAAGGAAGAATTTTATCCAAAGTAAAGAAAATGGGTAGGACAAGCCCATAATGGGTAGGAATAAGCCCAAATCCAAGAGGAAAACTAAAATAAAATAAATTAGATGATGATATAATAATAAGAATAAAGATTAGGTTACATGGCATTAAGACAAAAAATTTAGCAAGTGGTGTGATTCTACATTCATCACTTAAGCAAGTGGCATGATAATACAAGGCTTTAGGACAAAAACATCTATATCCTACACTCATAATTTTAGCAAGTGGTATGATAATACATGGTATTAGGACAAAACATTCATAGCCCACACAAATAATATCAACCAAATAATGAAGATTCAAGGGCTAGAAATTTGCCACCTAAAAAGGCAAACCTATCATACTTGTTTAAGACAAAAGAAAATGGAAATGAATCCCTAAATCAAAGGGACCTTGTCCCATATCTTAAGAACATATTATCATAATTTTCAAAATACAAATCTCCTTTTCCTATGCATATCTTGACTAAGGAAGAGGAAGACAAGAACATAAGTTGTTTGTTTTCCAAAAATTCAACAAAGTGTATCCTAATTGTGATAAGGTAGACCCATGATCATGAAAGGTGAATTATTTGGTGGTCTATATAAGAAAACCCACCCTTACAACATTAGAATTTCGTCCAAGTGAGGGAGAGAAAAAAATAGAAGCAAGGTAGAGTGAGGAAAGGAGAGGAAGAAAGGAAGAAAGAGGAAGGAGAAGTCTAGAAGACTAAGTGCTCCAAGTAAGTTTAACAATATTTCCTTTTGAAGAAAACTTTTGAAACTTATAATATTTGTATGAGATTTCGATCTTAGAACTTTTATGATTGGTCATGATGTTGCTATATCATGTTACATATTGATCTTGCATGTGATGTATGTTTGAATACTTAGGTTGGTGTAGATAGTTCTGCATGGTTATGGCTGGTGGCAGAATTTTAAGCTTCGGTATTTTAATTTCTGGGAACAATCTATAAGGAATTAAAATAAAAGGTTAACATAAGAATTAAAGATAAATGTGTCATGGATTTTTAGCCACTGGAATCATTCCTTTTGGAGTCCATATGAGGTAGCTATGGTCTGATTAGTAGTCAAAGGTCAGAAAATGAATCATCAGGGAAGAATATGTTAGGATAGCTTCGGTAATTTAATTTCTGGGAATTATTGGTAGGGAATTAAAATAAATGGTTAACATAAGAATTAAAGATAAATGTGTCATGGATTTTTAGCCACTGGAATCATTCCATTTGGAGTCCATATGAGGTAGCTATGGTCTGATTAGTAGTCAAAGGTCAGAAAATGAATCATCAGGGAAGAATATGTTAGGATAGCTTCGGTAATTTAATTTCTGGGAATTATTGGTAGGGAATTAAAATAAATGGTTAACATAAGAATTAAAGATATGTATGTCATGGATTTTTAGCCACTGGAATCATTCAATTTGAAGTCCATTTGAGGTAGATATAAGCTGATTAGTAAGCAGAGGTCAGAAAATGTTTATTCAGAATATGTTATTAAAGCTTTAGTTTTTGAATTTCTGGGAAATATTCTGTAGGGAGTTAAAATCGTACGCCAAGATAACAATTATAGATATAGGGCTCATGGATTTTTACCAACTGGAATAACTCAATTTGGAGTTCAAATTTGGGAGATATGGTCTAATTAGTCAGTAAAGGTCAGAACCTACACGAGAAGAAATAATCTGTACATTTAGGGAGTAATATCACCTTGATTTCTTAATATTTCGCTACAATGTTCAACATAATAGTTTTAGATAATTGTTTTATCTTGAAATTGACACTAAGATCACCTACATCAGAGTTAAATTGAGGGAGTTATGCTCTTATTAGTAAGAGAATGTTAAATAGGATGAAAACCTGCATCAAGAAAATAAAGAAATAAAATTAGTATTTTAAAAAGAAGATGAATCTTAACAAATGACTAGTATAGCCATAGCCATTGCCATTGCATGAACTTACTACCATTTTAAGTGTGTAATTTTTAACATGGAATTTACCCTAGTACTCATATAAATTTACAAGAAGTTTTGAAAGTGCCGGTTTTATTTGAAAAATCTTAGTATGCTCCGTGGTTGCAGTATTTTCACATCAGAAAAGAATTATTCTAGTTACTGGAAAACAAAATTGTGATTTGTGAAAAGTGCATGTCTAAGGAAAGCTCTGGCAAGGAAAGACATGGTATTTAAGCGTGTCCATTAGTGACCCACCTCTCTTTCCTGGGAACTTTTCTGGTGCGCTGTTTACAGACTACAATTACTATCCAGTTACCAAGGTATTAGTATGGAATTTTGACATGGAAATGTTTTATAAAGTGATATTTTAAATGGTTATATTCATGGCATGATTACCAATGATTTATGGTAATAGTTATATTTTGATGAACATACTTGTTATTGAAAGCATATTTTTGGCTATCATTGTGAAAAGAAAAGAAATGAGCACGGTCACATGGCAATCCGTGTGGTGCACCAGTAGGGGACACCCTACCAACGGTTATGATCATGTTAATAAGAAAAGAAAGAGAAACTGTGCCATGTCGGACGGAGCGAGATAAGCCCGTACCGAAAAGTAGAGAATACTCACCCTGATCGGGGTAGCTTGAAGTAAGAATAAGTGGATAGCCATCATATGAAATTCGAAAAATAGTTATTCATGCCATACATGTCATAACTGTATAATTTTCATGTGCATGATAAAGTGCATTCATGTGACCTAAAGATATTTTCTGTAGTTTATACAGCTGAACATGACGTGATGAACTATATTGATGGTAAATTATGATTTATTTTTGAACTTACTGGGATTTAATTCTCACTATATTTCCATATCATGTTCAGAAGAATAAATATGCAGATATTCTCTATGAAACTTATTATCTCTGTACGTTGGATCGAGGTGCCCTACCTTCGGCAACTTCCAGTTATTTCTGATGTAACTGTCGTAGATGTAACTGAGATTCCGGTGGACGTGCCACCCGAACCAGTGTCCCCGGAAGTAGTCGATATAGATGATTAGAACTAATATGTATCTTTGTACAAATGTTTGTAAAATAATGGTGTGTAGTTTGTAAAATAATAGTGTGTATGGAAACTCAGTATTGTATAAATTAAATAAATGTTATATTGAGTTAAGTTGTAACGAGGTAATAACTTCATGGTATTTAAAAAAAAAAAAATTTTACATAAATGGAGTTGTTACACTGGGCATGAATCTTAGTGACACGAAATAGTGCCATGCTTTAGCCACTTTATTCATGTCAGCTCTAGCAAGGTATAACGGATGGCCATTGCTATCCAATTTCCAGGAGGCCCCACTGTAGCATAGAGTGCAAATAACATCGTCAAAGTCAATGTATGATTGAAGAAGCGCTGTATATTCATCATCCTCAATATCAAGCAAGGAATAGAATTCATTAATAGTGTGTGGAGTGAATGGCACCATCTTGCCTCTAACCCATGCTTGATGACGTTCGTGAACTGTAGCATTGGAGTAGAACTCCTGTACTATGGGAATAACTCCTGGTTTTGGGTTCCTGCTAAAAATCTCCCAATGCCTATGGAGGATATTGTCTCTGTGAGGTAGCCCTTCGGTAATAAGAAATCCACATTCTGGAACTATAGGTTTATGCACCACCACTTTGATGTGGTGTTGATAAACCGCTTTAGTCACAAAAGCCATGGTGTCGAATGCTGGAGGGTCCTCAGCTCTGTTCTTCCTCTTTGAGATGCCTAATTTGGAAGTTTTTGGGGCCATTGCACTTGGCAGATTCACTGGGGCGTTTTATCAAACACCTAGTGTGCGCTCTTGAAAAATTAAGAGAATGGATGGTATATTCGTAGCTTGAAGTCCCAATGTAGTGAAAACTAGTAGCAATGAAGCATAGAGATCAACTTTAGCAGGATAAACAAAATAAATCATACCCAATTCAGTGTGATTTGTTGCTGGAAAGTGTGAGATCAAAATTGCTTGAGAACCCTAGAAAATTGCCATTGAATCCAAGCCAAAAGCTGAAAGAATTATTTAATCCTGCAAAAAAAGATGAAAAATCATGTAATTTCAGCAAGATAACGTAGGGGGAGGTGGGTATGGTCGATTCCACGCAAGAAAGTGGAGTGGGGATGTGAAAAGAAAGCAAAAACGGAGGGGGGGGGGAAGACAAGAGCTCGCGATGCTCTTATAGAGAGCGCCGCGGCACTCTCTGCTGCAGCGCGGAGTGCCGCGGCGCTCACCCATTATGGGTAAGTAGCGTCACGGCTCTGTGCTAGAGTGTCGCGGCGCTCTCCCAGTCTGGGTGATGAGCGCCGCGACGCATGTGCGCGTCCGCAGTTCTAAATTTTTTTTTAAAAGAAAAATTAAGAAGAAGAAGAATGGATGTTGGGTTGCCTCCCAACCAGCGCCTTTGTTTTACGTCGTTGGCTCGACATAGATCCAAAGAATATCAATGAGGGTCTTGAAAAGTTATCCATTGTGCTTCCTCTTGCTGAAATCCTTCATAGTAAGGTTTAAGCCTATGTCCGTTGACTTTGAAGCTATGCTGGTTATCCATGCTCTTTATTTCAACTGCACCATGAGGGAAAATATCAGTAACAATAAATGGTCCCTTCCATCTAGAACGAAATTTACCTGGAAACAATCGGAGCCTAGAATTGTATAGGAGAACTTTCTGTCCTTTGCTAAACTCCTTACGTGAAATCGTACGATCGTGTAGGAGTTTAGTTTTGGACTTATAAATATTTGCGTTTTCGTGGGCCTCGTTTCTAATTTCCTCTAATTCCTGAAGTTGTAATTTCCTGCATTCTCCACTTTCTTCCACATTCATGTTAAATTTCTTTATAGCCCAAAATGCTTTATGTTCCAATTCAACTGGAAGATGACAAGTTTTACCAAATACTAACCTGTATGGGGACATACCAATTGGGGTCTTATAGGCTGTCCTGTATGCCCATAGAGCATCATCTAATCTGAGACTCCAATCCTTGCGGTTGGGATTTATTGTCTTACTATTGATATTTTTGATTTCACTGTTGGATACCTCAGCTTGCCCATTGGTCTGGGGGTGATATGTAGTTGACAATTTTTGAGTGACATTATATTTCTTTAATAGGGCTTCAATAGTCCTATTGCAAAAATGTGTTCCCCTGTCACTTATCAAAGCTCTTGGAATCCCAAATCTTGAAAAGATATGGGATTTAATGAAATCTGCAACCACTTTAGAATCATCAGTCCTAGTGGGTTTAGCTTCTACCCACTTTGAGACATAATCCACAGCCAACAAAATATAATTATATCCAACTGATAAAGGAAAAGGTCCCATGAAATCAATGCCCCAAACATCAAAAATTTCACAAAACAATATTGGTGTTTGAGGCATCTCATTTTTCCTGGAGATATTACCTATTTTTTGACAATTTGTACATAACTTACAAAAAATGGTATGAATCTCTGAATAGGTAGGCCAGTAAAAACCGCAATCTAAAACTTTTTTTGCTGTCCTTTTTGCTCCAAAATGTCCACCACATGCATAAGAATGAGAAAAGGTTAGAATGGATACAACTTCAGAATTAGGAATACACCTTCTTTTAATTTGATTTGAGCATTGCTTCCAAAGGTAAGGATCGTCCCATATGTAGTATTTGGCGTCACTCTTGATCCTATTTTTAGCTGCCCTGGTCAAAAGAGGAGGTAACTGATTAGTAGCCAGATAATTTACAATGTTTGCATACCATGGCATATGAATTGAAATTGAAAATAAATTTTCATCTGGGAATAATTCTTCAATTTTCAATTTTTCTTCCACATGTGTCAGGCGGCTTAGGTGATCTGCTACACTGTTTTCAGACCCTTTCTTGTCTCTAATCTCTAAATCAAATTCTATAAGCAGTAAAACCCATCTGATTATCCTAGGTTTAGCCTCCTTTTTCATCACCAAATACCTCAAAGCTGCATGATCAGTAAAAATAATAATTTTAGTGCATATTAAATATGATCTAAATTTTTCTAATGCAAAGACTACAGCTAAGAGTTCTTTTTCAGTGGTGGTATAGTTCTTCTGGGCATCATTCAGTATTCTGGAGGCATAATATATCACATGGAATGTGTTTCCAATCCTTTGGCCTAGTATTGCTCCAACTGCATGGTCACTGGCATCACACATAATTTCGAAAGGGATGTTCCAATATGGTGCTTGGATGATTGGAGCTGAAATCAAGGACTCTTTTAATTTGTCAAAAGCTTTCCTGTATTCTCCATCAAATTCAAAAGAGACATCCTTCTGAAGCAATTTGCACATAGGTGCTGCTTTCTTGGAAAAGTCCTTTATGAATCTCCTATAAAAACCTGCATGGCCATGAAAAGAACGAACTTCCCGCACACAAGTGGGATAAGGTAGAGTTTGTATAATATCAATCTTTGCCTTATCTACCTCTATTCCTCTTTTTGAGACAACATGGCCTAAAACTATACCTTGTTCAACCATAAAATGACACTTTTCAAAATTTAAAACAAGGTTAGTTTCTTGACATCTTTTCAAAATTAGTGAAAGTTTATGCAAACAATCATCGAATGAATTCCCATAAACTGAAAAATCATCCATAAATACCTCAATAAATTTTTCAAGGTAATCTGAGAATATGCTAACCATACACCTTTGAAAAGTGGTAGGGGCATTACAAAGCCCAAATGGCATGCGCCTATATGCGAATGTCCCAAATGGACAAGTGAAGGTTGTCTTTTCCTGGTCTTCAGGAGCAATTGCAATCTGGAAATAACCTGAATAACCATCAAGAAAACAGTAGTAAGGTTTACCAGATAATCTTTCAAGCATTTGATCAATAAAAGGTAAAGGAAAATGATCTTTTCGGGTTACAGAATTTAATTTTCTATAATCTATACAAACCCTCCACCCATTTTGAATCGGGGTAGGTACCAATTCCTCCTTTTGATTTTTTATCACAGTTATTCCTATTTTCTTGGGAACCACTTGCACTGGGCTAACCCAATGACTGTCTGAAATAGGATATATTACCCCAACCTCCAACAATTTAAGAATTTCTTTCTTCACTACATCCATCATAGGTGGATTTAGCCTTCTTTGGGGCTGTCTAGATGGTTTAGCTCCTTCTTCCATCAATATTCTGCGCATACATGTAGAAGGGCTTATTCCCTTAAGATCAGCTATGGTCCAACCTATTACAGTTTTGTGTTCTTTAAGAACTTGGATTAGCTTTGCCTCTTGATCATTTTCAAGCTTGTTGGAGATAATAACAAGAAGTGTTTCTCCCTCTCCCAAGAATACATATTTGAGATGATCAGGGAGTGGCTTTAGTTCAGGAGTAGGAGCCTGCACAACAGAAGGTAAAAGAGAAGTATCAGAAATTGGTAATTCTATATAAGAAACATTACCTGTTGGTGGTTCTTCTGAAAAACCATTTAGTGCAGCCAGTTCCTCTTTCGTTTCTTCATCCAATTCTATCTCACCATCATCCTCTTCTATGGATTTGCTCACAATCAAATCCAATTTATCCTGTCCATCTAATTCAAATACATCATGTGCTAGGGAATCAAAGATATCTATAGAATAAACAGGAGTATCATCACCTGGATGTTTCATGGCTTCATACATATTAAAATTTATTACTTCACCATCAAATTCCATAGTGAGTGTGCCATTGTGAACATCTATCTTGGTTTTTGAGGTTTTCAAAAATGGTCTCCCTAATAATATTGGGGATGTAAAATCCCCATTTTCCATGTCTAGAACATAAAAGTCTGCAGGAAAAACCAAATCATCTACCTGTACCAAAACATCTTCTATTACTCCCTTAGGATATGCGGTGGACCTGTCAGCTAATTGAATAACCACATTAGTAGAGTTCAATTGTCCTAATTTCAAGGAAGCATATATAGAATATGGCATGACATTTATGGAAGCTCCTAAATCCAACATAACTTTTTCAACATGAGTATCCCCAATTGTACATGGAATGGTAAACATACCTGGATCCTTGCATTTAGTGGGGAGTTTTGTTTGTATCATGGCAGATACGTTCTGACTCATTTAAACCTTTTCAAACCCCTTCAATTTTTGCTTTCTTTTTTGAGTGCATAATTCTTTCAAGAACTTTGCATATCTTGGTACCTGCTTAATAGCATCTAGGAGGGGAATATTAACTTCACATTTTTGAAAGATATCATACAATTCAGAAGTTTTCTCATTTAGCCTATTCTCTTTAAGAGCTTTTGGAAATTGAGGCACTACTTCATAATTTAAATTAGAAGGAGACTTACCTATAGGTGCTTTATTCTCCTTAATTGATTTTTCAGTTTTCTTAGGAGAAGAGGGTGCTAGTGGACTTTCAATCTCCTTACCACTCCTTAAAACAGTTGCACTAGCATTCTCTCTGGGGTTCACCACAGTTTGTGAAGGTAACTTACCTGAGTTTTGAGCATCCAATCGACTCACTGTGGTTGGTAACTGACCTACTTGAGTTGTCAGGTTCTGAATGCTAGCTCTTGTCTCTTGCTGAAATTGATGAGAGTTATGTACAAGAGTTTTCACAATGTCTTCCAATGGATTACTTACCTGTTGATCCTGGGGTGCACTCTGTCTAGGATAATAGGCTTGCTGATTTTGTGGAAAATTTTGTCCTGCAGGCCTATTTTGTGCACTCCCATATCTGAAATTGGGATGATCCTTCCATCTAGGATTGTATGTATTGGCATATAGATCATACCTTTTTGGTTGGCCAGGAAAACCTCCTACAGCATTCGCTTGTTCTATGGATTCCTCTTGAAGTGTAGGACACATGTCAGTTGGGTGCCTTGTGGCTGAGCATATTCCACATACTTTAACTTGCTGTAGTGTACCTGTAGCCATTTGGCGCACAAGAGAAGTAAGTTCAGATATTTGATTCTGAAGAGAAGTAGTACTTACCTCCTGGGCATGTCTAATAGGAGGATCATGCCTAACGCCAAATTGTTGTGAATCGGCAGCCATATTTGATATCAGGATTCTGGCTGCCTCAGGAGTTTTATCTACTAGTGCTCCTCCACTAGCTGCATCTATCATTCTCCTATCTCCCTGCAAAATACCTTCATAAAAATATTGGATTAGTAGCTGCTCACTAATCTGATGATGTGGGCAGCTTGCACAAAGTTTCTTAAACCTCTCCCAATATTCATAAAGCGTTTCACCATACAATTGTCTAATGCCGCATATTTCTTTCCTAATAGTAGCAGCTCTAGATGCAGGAAAATAACGTTCTAAAAACATTCTCTTCATCTCATTCCAAGTAGTGATAGTACTAGAAGGCAAATAATACAACCAATCTTTGGCTAAATTCTTTAACGAAAAAGGAAAAGCCCTGAATTTTATTTGTTCCTCAGTTACTCCAAGGGGCTTCATACTGGTACATACTACATGGAACTCCTTCAGATGTTTATGCGGGTCTTCACCTGCAAGACCATGAAAACTTGGTAAGAGATGAATTAATCCAGATTTCAACTCAAAATTAACATTGTCATCAAGATTAGGAAAAGTAATGCATAAAGGTTGCTGATGCAAATCAAGAGCTGCAAGCTCCTTCAGAGTGGGGTGTCTAGCCATGATCACTTCCTCCTTATCCTGATCAACGTCTTCTGGAATTTCTCTTCTGTGCCTGTATACAGATTTTCCAATATCTGGATTGAACTGTAAATCTCAAGAATTAGAAGAACGAGTTACAAGCATAAATCAAAAAAATCACAAGTAATGACGCAGTCCCCGGCAATGGCGCCAAAATTTGGTGAGCACTGTCGCAGGTGCACCCAAAGTAATACCTTACCTCAAAACTAACCTGTAGTAGTGGGAGTAAGGGTCGATCCCACAGAGACTGGAATTACCTTATGTGATTAAAAGGGGGGAATTGATAATCGCAAGTTAAGTAAAGTAAACAATAATGAAAATAAATAAGCGAGGTTGATTAATGATAAAGACGTTGGTTTCGGTTGGTATCCACCGTCAAGGGATTACATTGATCATCGAAAACATAATCAATCTGTAAATGAACATTTATCATTGGGGTTTTAACCCTGTTTCTCCTTAATTCTAGCAAATTAATGACAATCGCACTAATAAAACCTTAATCAACAAGCCATCTTTTAGCACATCGGTAAAATATAACTTGTTAACCGCATGAAGAACTAGAGAAACTGATAGAGCTAAACAAATATAAACACATCGGCTATATCTAATTTAGTCAATCATTCATCATAGGTTCAATGATTTATAGTCCAAAACCCTCAAACCTATTTGCCTCACGAATCATAGAATTAAAGATTTTGTTCAAAACACAATTCAGCGGTAGATTAAAACAGACGAAATACTAGTAGGCCTCCTAGCAATCATATGAATAATCATTAAGAATAAGAACAGATGAACAATCAATATTCAAAACAAATTGAAATAATAACATCAAATCCATATCTCACAATGTATAAAAATCCCTTGAGGTTTCAACTCACCTCAACCAACTAAAAGAACTAACCACGCAGGGCCATAAGAAACTCTAAAGAAGAATTGAAGAATGTCGATGAAGAATTGGATTCAGAATTTGATCCTTTCTCTGGTTGCTTTCCTCCCTTTTTATAGACTTTCCTCCTCCTAATCGAAGTCAGAACGTATTTAGGTCAAATTCCCGTCCATCCCACTTCAATTTAGGTCAAAACGACCTAAAATCGCGAAATCAGCAAGTCCTGTACGGCGGGCGAGAGCCGCGGTGCTTAATTAGAGCGCCACGGCGCTACGAAGATCCTGCAATGGGGCGCTGGGTTGAGCGCTGCGGCGCTCGCTCCTGGATAGCACGGCGTCGCGGCGTGATGGATTGCCTTATCGTGGAGCCGCGGTGCTCCCTTGTGAGCGCCGCGGCGCCCAGAATCTTCTAGATTTTGCCAAAGTGCCAAACATAAAAGTTGTAGCTCTATGTCTCTTCTTTCTAAAGACACTAGAATCACCTTAATCGGAGTCCAAATGGATGAGATATACCTCAATTAGTGACGAATGGTCAGAAATCAACATTTTTCTATGATTTTCTCTCTATTTTCCTCTTCTTTTCTTCTTTATTATTCCTAAAACACAAAACACAACACTCAATTAATTCATATCTATTTTCTACTAAAATTAAATAAAAAGCAACTTAAAACATGTGAAAAACATGCTTATTTTATAGCATGTCATAACTTTAAGGTGACTAACGGATAGTTGAAAAAATGGTTAAAAGCTGGGATAACCGTTACTGAAGAAAGTTGACTCGGCGGCATGTGGCAGCTTGGGGCAGTAAGGCGACTGAGGGATCGTATAGGGTTGATGATGGTACTGGGATAGGGGATGCCTTATTAGTCTAGAGTGTGCCAAGTGTGAGAAAGGTTGCTCTAACTAGAATAGGCAACAACAGTGTATGAGTAGTGGGAGGGTGGAGGCTCATATCACCCTGTTGTAGTGTAACGATGAATTCACAGATGATTAGCCACCAAAAGTATAATTTTGCATGCATGATATTGGTGTATAACCTATTTATTGTGCATGTATGATATTGATGCATTACCTATTTATTGTGCATGCATGATATTGATACATAACCTACTTACTGAATATGCAAGCATGTGATGTATTCTTGTTATCTTGTAATGCACAAAGAGAAAGGGTTTTCTATAGCTTATACAGTTGGACATAACCTGTAAAGTTTCTTGATTTATGTTTATTTTGTAGATGTTGATCTTATTGGAATATATTCTCATTATATCATTCTAGTGTTCTGTTCAGATAAAAGTGAGTAGGATGTTGTTTGTGATCTTAACTTTGTTGTTAGAGATGCAGACAGTAAAGATCCCTTTCCTAGGCTAGTTCTCTATCTTAACAAGTCTTATTGTGATTAATATGGTAAATATACCAGCTCCATTGCCAACTCCTCAACCAGTTGCACCTAAGGAGTAATGGTTACATGGGTCGCTATATATTAGACTAGGGATCTGTAGTTAATGGGCTAACACATTTTTGGTGTAACCATATGGCACTTTGCCTTTTTGGGTTATAATGCTTAGTACCTAGGGTTACACGTGTATAGATAATTAAGTCTATGTAGACCTAGAGGCATATAAATATATGTTAATGCATATTTTTTGGCATGGTATTTTATTTGTTTATTTATCTAAATTTTTTTCGAAATTTCTTAATAATTCCAAAAGAAAAAAATATCCCTTACATGAACCATTTCTAATAGTCATGAACTCAATGATAGAAATAATGCCTTAATTGAAGATTTGTAGAGCTTGAAATCTTTGAAAGGTAGAGATAGAGGGTTCCATAGAGAAAGGGAAAGATACAGATAGAGAGAAGTTTGCCTTTTTAAGTGGCAAATTTCTAGCCCTTGAATCTACATTGCTTGGCTTAAATTATTTGTGTAGGATAGGAATGTTTTGTCCTAATGCCATATATTATTATACCACTTGCTAAAGTTATGAGTGTAGGATATAGATGTTTTGTCCTAATGCCATATTTTATCATTCCACTTGCTAAAATTATGAATGTAGGATATATAAATTATCACACCACTTGCTAATTTTTTTTCTTAATGCCATGTGACCTAATCTTTATTATTATTACACTATTATTTCATCACCTGATTTATTTTATTTTATTTTTCTCTCTTAAATTTGGGCTCATTCTTACCCATTTCCTTTGCTTTGGATAAAATTCTACCTTTCTTGGAGGGCTTAGTCATATTTTCAAAAATTTTGAGCTATCGGTCCAACTTCTATATCCTAGTCCAAGTCTATGTTTTATTTCTTGCTTGGGCTATACAATGGGCTTGCTAGAAACTTATGTGAAGCGGGAAAACTCTATATAAAGTGTCCATATGTGAAATCCCAATTTATGGGTGGAGATGTTAAACTTAGAAATCTCTAACTCTTGAATTAGGAAAATTACCCTAATCCACTCTTCTTAAAATTTTAAGACCTTTACTTACTTCATAAAAAAATTTATCTTCCTTACCAAAGAATTTCACCTCTTTTTAGTATGTTATTTTTAATTTTTCCTATTAGATTTTCTCTCTTTACTTATTTCCTTAATGTTAGAAACATTTTCTATGCATACACATAAGGTGAAGAATTTCTGAGGATTATATTTCCTTATATATCTAAATATTATCTAATAAATTTTATTTCCTTAATTAAATATTTATGTACCTTTATTAATAAAAGAAACGAAATTAGGGATGTTACACAGAGAGTATGACACCTAGTTGATAACGTAGCTGCAGGACTAAACTCTATATCCTTATCTGAAAAAAATGTAAATATCAAGCAGTGAGTTTGACAACTCAATGAGCAGATAATAACTCCTATTACCTCTTAGGTCAGCATATGCATGCACTCATATTTTAAATTTTGTCACATAGAAAATATAGTTCAGAAGTACATTCATATGGGACCTGCATTTCGAATATTCTTAGTTCAAATCACATTCAGATATCAAAAAATATATGCAACACGGTATGATCATTAAATAAATGTTGTTATGCAATAAAATATTTCACATGAAAATATTAGGAGGATCCTATATCAAAACCACCATATCAGAGTTCAAGTTCTTCTGTATTTTGGTGGTGTAGGATTTGCCTAAACTCAGCATCCTAACTAAGGTTTGCCCTACCACCATTCAAGAGGACATGCGAAGGGACTCTAATATGGACAATTTCCCAAGCACACAGTAAGGGAGGGCAAAGCACATATCATATAGTCGGTGTCTCGCCCAGATAGGAGGCATCCCGCTCTCTTTCACATATCATATCCTGTGTGTTGGCTGTTACACGAGGCTAGCACCACCCCTGCTAGCTGAGGTATCAAGGTGCACTATGTAACATCCCTAATTTTATTTTTTTATTAATAAATATACATAAATACTTAGTTAAGGAAATAAAACTTATTAGACAATTTTTAGATATCTAAGGAAATATAATTGTTAGAAAATTTTCACCTTATGTGTATGTATAGAAAATTTTTCTAACATTAAGGGAATAAGTAAAGAGAGAAAAATGTAATAAGGAAAAAATTTGAAATAACATACCAAAGAAAGTTGAAATTCTTGCGTAAGGAAGATTAATTTTTGGGAAGTAAGTCAAGGTCTTAAAATTTCAAGAAGGTTGGATTTGGGTAATTTTTTTCTAATTCAAGAGCTAGAATTCTTAAGTTTAATGTCTCCTTTCATACATTGGGCTTTCACTTATGGACACTTCATATAGAGTTTTTCAACTTCACATGAGTTTCTAACAAGCCAATAGGATAGCCCAAGTAAGAAATAAAACATAAACTTGGACTAGGACATAGAAATTGGACTAATAGCCCACAAACCATGAAAATGTGACCAAGCCCTCCATGAAAGGTAGAATTCCAGCAAAAGCAAAGAAAATGGGTAAGAATGAGCCCAAATCCAAGAGGGAAAAATAAGAATCATGTGAGCAAATAATAGTGTAACAATAATCAAGATTAAGTCACATGGTATTAGGAAAAAACATCTATATCCTACATTCAAAATTTGAACAAGTAAGGAATAATACATGGCATTATGACCAAACATCCTTATTCTACACAAATAATTTCATCCAAGCAAGGGAGACTCAAGGGCTGGATATTTGCCACCTAGAAAGGCAAACCTATCATACTTATTTAAGACAAAAGAAAAAGGAAATGAATCCCTAAATCAAAGGAACCTTGTCCCTTGTCTTAAGAACATTTTATCATAATTTTAAAAATACAAATCTCTTTTTGCTATGAATATCTTGACTAAGGGAGAGGAAGACAAGAACATGACTTGTCTTTCCCCACAAAATAACCAAGTGCATCCTAATTGTGATAAGGTAGACCCATGATTATGAAAGATGAATCACTTGATAGTTTATTTAAGAAAAAGCCACCCTTATAACATTACAATTTCGTCAAAGTGAGGGAGAGGAAAAACAAAGGCAAGGTAGAGTGACAAAAGGAGAGAAAAAGAGGCAAATAGAGGAAGGAAGAGGAAGGAGAAGTCTAGAGGACTAAGTACTCAAGGTAAATTAGCTTAATCTCTACTTGAATCCATCTTTTCTCTTTATCCTTAGGGTTTAAAACTCAACCTCCTTATCTTATTTAAGCTGCTAGAAAAGCTAAGGGAAGGGAGAAATCTTGATACTTCCTTCAAGAGTAAACAATAAAAAGAATTCATTAAGTGAGCTAGGGAGATTTTTAGGTAGGTTTAACAATATCTCTTTTCGAAGAAAAGTTTTGAAATTTGTAACATTTATATAGGATTTTGATCTTAGAACTTTGATGAAATTTACAATATTTGTTACTTTGATGATTGGTCATGGATGTTGCAATATCATGTTACATGTTATCTTGCATATGAGGGATGTTTTCATCATTTTAGTTGGTGTGGAGAGTTCTGCATAAGTATGGCTATGGGTGGCAAAATTTTAGGAATTTTTATACTGCTATTTTGTATATTTAAATGCGGTAAAGAATTGATGGAAGATGATTAGATGTAAATTAGGAAGAAAATGGAAGAGGATGTAATAAAATGATGAACTAAAACCTTAGGAAAGGTTTAGTTAGGAAACTAGATTTCAGAGTAACTGGGGAAGCTTCTATTTTTGAAATTCTGGGAAGAATCAGTTAGGAATTAAAAGAAATAGTTAACATGAAAAATGTAGATATATGTCTCACAGATTTTAACCACTCAAATCACTTAATTTGGAGTCCAAATGAGGGAGATATTGTCTGATTAGTAAGCAGTCGTCAAAAAATGGTTAACTAGGAAAGAATCTATTAGGTATGCTTCTGTGTTTGCATTTTTGGGAACAATATGTAGGGAATTAAAAGAAATGATTAACATAAAAAATATAGATATATATTTCACCAATGGTTATCCACTAGAATAAATCAAATTAGAATCCATATGAGGGAGATATGGTCAAATTAGTAAGTAGTGGTTAGAAACTAGTTAACCAGGGAAGAATCTGTTAGGCAAGCTTTTTTGTTTGAATTTTTTGGCAACATTTATAGGGAATTAAAGGAAATTGTTAACATGCTAAATATAGATATATGTCTCACGGATCTATAGACTCTAAAACCACTTAATTTAGAGTTCATATGAGGGAGATATGACTAATAAATGAGTAGAGGTTAGAATCAATCTAGAATCTAGGGTGGTAAATGTAAGCATTTTTATGTTCGATTTTATGTCAATAATTCATAAAGAATCAAAAGAAATGATAAACAGTAAAATTGTAGACAAGTTCTTTAGATTTTTACAGGCTTTGGAATCACCTCAATTGGAGTTTTTATGAGGGATATATGGTTGAATAAGTGAGGAAAGGTCACAAAACACAACAAGGCCATGTTCTGGGTTGCTTTAGCACTGGTAAGTCATGTTCAAGACTGTTTTTGAGTATGTTTAAAGTATTTTCAAGCATAGTCGTGTACTAAAACATGACCAGGCCGTGTTGGGAGTTGGCAAAACTTATTTTTAACATTTTTTCTACCCTAAATGAACCTCATTAATTATAGGGTAATAATAGAAACCAAATTGGAGAAGAAAGCCCTATAAAATTTGTGAGCGCATATGTTGGAAATGATATAAGTAAGAGGAAAGAAAACAGAGGCCAAGCCCAAAGAAAATGAAAATATAAAAAAAATATTTAAAAAAGAAAAAGAATCTTATGAATTGAAATAATAAATAACTAGTGTATGCCCTTGCCATTGCCAGTGCATGAACTCCCTACTATTTTAAGTGTGTAATTTTGACAAAAAAATATTTTATAAAGTGATATTAAAAAATGGTTATGATCATGACATAATTTCATTTTACCTATGATTTTTGGTAGTGATTATGCTTTGATGATAAATTATGGCATGTGAGTATAATGAACATACTTGTTATTGAAAATCATATTTTTGGCTATTATCGTGAAAAGAAAAGAAAGGAAAAGAGACGAGAAAGGTCACATGGCAGTCCGTGTGGTGCACCCACAGGGGACACCCTACTCATGGCTATGATTATGATAATGATAAAAGAAAGAGAAAGTGTGCCATGTCGGACAGAGCAAGAAAAGCCCGTACTAGAGAGTAGAAAGTACTCAACCTGACCGAGGTAGCTTAATATGAAAATAAGTTGATAGCCATCATATGAGATTCTGAAAATAGTTATTCATGCCATACATGTCATTACTGTATGATTTTCATGTGCATAGATAAAGTGCATTCATGTGACCTAAGATATTTGCTATAGCTTATACAAATGAACATGAGATGATGATCTATATTGATGATAATTATGATTTATTGTTGAACCTTTTAGGATTTAATTCTCACTATATTTCCATATCATGTTCAGAGGACTAGATATGTGGATATTCTCTACGACTGGCTTTTAGCATACATTGGGTCGAGTTGGCTAAGATCTTGGTGAAGGTGCAACCACCCGCACCCGTATCCCCTAAACTGGTCAATATGGATGAATAAGATGTAGACATATATGTGTTTGATTTATGTACGGATGTTATTAATTAATGATATGTATGCGAACCCATAATTGTATCAGTATTAATGGTATACCATAAACCTTAATTATGCTTAGTTAATTTAATTAAATGCTATTATGTGTTAAATAGTTAGAAGTAAAGAGGTAATGACTTTATGGGATTATATATATATATATGAGTGTGTGTGTGTGTTAAAAAAAATGGACTAGTTACACACCTGGGCTAACATCACCTGTTTTAGCAAAATAATGTCTTCAATAGGATTCCTCTACATAAATTATCATTTACACATATGCCACACATTCAAAATAAAGCTTTCAGTATATTACAAAATTTTAGTCTCAGTACAGCTCATTTGTCATAAACTTCTCAGTCAAGGTTCATCACATATACATACCTTTTCTCCAAGGCAATCTTATAGCTTTATAGATCAATGCCTTGTGCATAAAATGTTCACTTTCTATACTGTTGAGAAATGAATGTAAAATCATATATTAATGACTTTAAAATCATTATACAAAACCATAATCTTCTTGAACAATATGCTAGTTAGCAAATAAATCTGGTAATTTAATCCATTTTAGAGACATATAACAGTATAAATAACTTGTAAACAGAACTAATTATATATTTAAAGTTAAAGAAGAGTATAGGGTAAGTCATAGAAAGAATTATCTACTCACAAAACTAGTATTCCAAGTTGGATAGCCGAAAACGTATTTTTCCAAGCCAAATCTAATCAAATGGACCTAAAAAGTAAGTCAGGAGGGTTCAAAAACTTATGAAATGACTCCATAATAGAAAAATTTGGCCTCCGAGATCTTTGTCAATGCTGGTCAACTGTGGGTTATTATTCATCGCTAGAATCACTATTCATGATGGCAGGATTTACTGTTCACGACGCACAAAAAGTTGTCAAATAGTAGTAAAAAATTTTATCTGATGGTTTTTACACCTTCTGAATCCATCTATGATGTCAGATTTTCAATTTGAGGACTCTAAGTATGAGTTTTGGAACTTACCTTCCTAAAGTTTCTCCTTCATTTCTTGGTAGATTTCTAGCCAAATTTTCAAAAACCGACCGGATAGAATTGTAGTCCACATTGTTTTGAATCCATTGGTGGTGGTAGTGTCGAAATCTAAAGTCCAAAAGTGCTAAAAATGTAGAAAGAAGTTTTAAGGTTTTTAGAGAGAGAAAATAGGGGGAGAGAGAGAGAGTGCAGAACATTTCACACTAGTTCTGCATCTTGTTTCTTTTAAAATCATCTGAGGGACCTATTAGCAAAATTTCAATTTTTAAGGGGTGTCCTTGCAATTTTCGTTATTTACATTTTATCCCCTAAAATTTTAGAAAATTACATTTTAGCCCCAAAACTTAAATCTTCATATCACCTTCATAATTCATCAAAAAATATGATAAATAAACACATTTCCAATAGTACTTATCTCCATTTATCATAATCCTCATTTACATTCATAATTTTTCTCTAATTCAGGGTTTTCCTTTATTTTAGGGCTATTACAATATGTTACCTGCTCGCTAAGTCACAAAACTCACCCTTTATTCTTTTACATGTTTTCAAATAGCATAGTTGGGATTTGAATGTTACAAAGAATGGGTTGATCATGGTAAACCAAAATTGCTCCCACAGGCCCAGTTATTATTATCTATATAAGTATTAGTACTCTAAGTATGCTCCAATTACCATGTGCAAGGTATTTGCTTCTGAAGCGTATCTATTATGTTAGTTTTGTGATATATGGTTTTGTATAAATTTGCTAATAATGTTACTAGACGTATTTGAATGTGAACATTAATATCTTAGATGTTTTTCGGAATAGTGAAGGCTACAAGCTTCGTATTAAGTTAATATATATGTGTTGTGTCTATTTTATAATTAACCGCAAACGCATGGTGTAGCTATAGCTAGTCCGACGAGTACGGGTCATATCCCACAGAGAACAATGTCAATTACTAGAATGATATGAAATATACTATCTAAATCGATGTAATTCAATGGAGAGTTTGTCATAATTAAGTAAATTAAGAATTCAATAAACAAAAGCCTAGGGTTAGGGTTCACGTCACTTATGATATTCAACATTCAACTTGTACCTCTAATTGCAATTATCTAGGTAAGTGGGGATGGTTTAGCCTTAATTAATTGGCAACCTATTTCAAGCATTACTAATTGTACCTAGGCTGATCCAATTACCTACTTTCGTGGTTCTTAGTTCAACCTAGGTTCATTAAGTTCTATGCCAGCTATGGAATACAATTAATCAGTTTTCTCTTGCCCACTAATTGATTCATTCCCAGAGAACATTAAACTACTTTTGTGATTAAGATATCCTTAATTAACTATTAGGTTCCGATATTAATTTTCACCTTTCAGTTCATCAATTAATATCTTAAGACGTGATAAAACGTTGACCAGACATTCATCAACTCATATGATCGATGCATAAAGTCAATCCTAATTAACCATGGATAATACAATTAGGGTTCCACAATTCAATTCAATAGTTTAGCATCATCATACCATAAGTGGGTTTACCAAATCCCTAGATCAAATCTACTCAAGCATAATTGAAAGAGAAAACATAATTAAATTCATTAAAGTAATCATCAATGTTCAATACAAACTTAAAAAAAGAGTAGAAGAAGAAGTAGAGATGAATGTTAGAGATAGAAATATAAAACTTGAATTGCTGAATGTAAAGAATAAGAGATACACACTTGAATCAATCTCAAATTTACTCTAAGAACATAAATTAAAAAATGATTCTAGCAAAAAACCTAATCTAAGAGTGTTTCCCCAACCTAAAAACTAAGTCTAAGATGTCTGTAAAAGTATGAATGGGTTCCTCTGCGTTTCCCCATGTAGATGTATCAACTTGGCTACTCAAAACTCTAAAAATCACATGATGTACGGACACGAAGCACGGTTGTGTTCTAGGACACGAGCTAGCCATGCTTCGTGCTAGATTCTAGGACTTTTCTCCAACTTCTGCACAGAGCACAGCCTGGTCGTGCTCCAAGCTGTGATGCTAAGAATTTGCCAATTTGTTCAAGGTTGCTTCTTTGTTTACTCCTTAGCATGCTCTAAATCCATATCGCACTTCTCATGGGTGTTTTCCCTTGCTTCTTGGCCTCTTTTGCTCTCCTACAAACATAAAACAAACCAAAGCAGTGTCCAGAGCAAAGCATAACCAAATGCAGGGAAATAATCACAAGTTTACTACTAATTAGTGGATAAAATATAACCATTAAACACTTAAATTTCCCCTTTATCAACTCCCCCATGCTTAAACCCTTTATTGTCCTCAAGCAAATAACATGTCAAATCAAAAGGAAGAGAGATGATGCATACAAATTTCAAATAACAAATAAATGCAATACATGAAATTCTTCACTCAATCAATATACACACAATAGATATATGAATAGACATTTATCAGATAGTCTTTGTTCTTGTAAAGCGAAACCAAAATTCCCCTATTATATATCTGCTTCTATTAGTACCATTGAATGTAAGCATCTAATTGATTTTCATACACTCAAGTAGGCCATCTCATCCTTTAGATTTCCCTATGTTGCCTTACCCTTATTTCTATTTTGCTCACTCAATTTTTTTTTCATTCTTCATTTTATTTTATAGAAATAAGCTGTGAGTGCATTTTATGCTCCATCTCACTAGGGTAAAGGCAGCTAGGTACTCATACTAAGGCCTTTTTGGTGCCTTGATGGGGCACTCAAAGTGAAAACTTTTTGGGTGTTATATTCCCTCATTTTTCACATCTCCCAACCTTCACACTCTCATAATGTGAAAAATCAATAAAGGCATACAATTCATAGCACTATAGGAGAGATATTTTAAAAAAAATTAGAGGTTTAATGCTAGAAGAGAGAGACTAAAATTTAAACTGTCTAATTCATATCCTATTGTGCATCACATGTTCATGAGCTAAAATTAGCCTATATTACATCAATCTATTTCCAAAATAGGAAACTATGTGATTATACAATAAAACAGGAGGGATGTGATATGTACAATATATACATGCAAAAGACAACTAAATCAACCAGTGAAAATAGCCAAAGCAAATCAGAAGTTCATCTAATGCAAACCCAAAACCTAAAGTCTACACCCCCATGCTTAAGCTTGACATTGTCCCCAATGTCAATAATAATGAAAGAATAGGCAAAGAGATAAGTGACTTACTTGTTCACTGGTCATCTAGAGGAGGTGGAGGTGGGTTCTAACCCAAGTGCCAAGTATACCATGCTTGCATCATTCCCTGCATGCTTTGGATAGAATCGTGCATGGCATGTAGGGTAGCTCTCTGTGATAGTTGCTTTACCTCAAAGCAGCTGAGTCGCGAAGAGATAGAGTCCTGATCCTCCTGGGGAGCATATGATGTACCTGCACGATCAGTAAAATAAGAAGGGAGTGGTGGTAAGAGAGCCAAAAGTGGCTCAAGGGGGAAATTATCCCCATCTTTTCCCTCCTCTAAAGGATATATCCAGTTCTCCGTGTTGGTGACTGCAGTCTTAGTAGGGTTTAAGAAGCAGAAGATTCTATGTCCTCGGAGATACAACCAATAGTCAGCATTGTTCTTGACAATGAGTTTCATATGCAGGCAGGATTCCAAATCAATCTTGCTGCTGCCAACTACTAGTTGTATTCCCTGGAGATTTGCCCCAAATACCAGCCCTCTAGCTATTGCAGTAACTAGGACCCCTATGACCACCTTACCACTCATTGCACTACCTACCCGGGCCATCTGCTAAGCCATGAACACTTCAATATCCACCTTAGTACCGTGTACCATGGCATAAAGAAAGTGAAGCTCCCTTTGATTTGTAATCCCATCACTGTCAGCCCTGCCAAAAACAGTATGGGCCATCAGGCGTTGTAAATATCTAAAAGGGGGTTGCAAATGAAAGAGGCTTTTGAACTTGATGCACTATACTACCACTCAACAAAAATTGAGTTCCAAAAAGGTTGGGCAAGAAAACTTGAGGGTACTGATCTAGCTCCCCCAGGAGGCAGTCTAAATAGTGCATTAAATTCAGCCAAGGTTAAGCTAAAAGTACGATTAAACATTCTAAAATTAAGGGGGCCCTAATTGACGTTGGGACCCCAAAATAGGACTACATTAACTGAGCTAAAAAACTCTAAGTTGGTCCTAATATAGGCCGGGTATCGTAGTGTGATGAATGTATTCCACCCAATCCTATCAACTAAGTAGTGGACGTCATTTAAAAGACCTAACCGATCCAAACATTCCTCATCCATGTACTGGGTACTCAGTATTCCCCATTTAATTAGAGTACTATATTGTGTCTATTGACCATCATCAACAAACACAATACCATACTCATTTATTTGGTGAGGAAGTTGGGGCGGTTGTTGAGTTCATCCTCTACATTGTTGTTGGAATTGGGAGGAAGATTGGCCAGTTCTGGCTCTTTTAGGACCCATATGTGATGATATGCAATGTAAGATGCAAAAAGGGAATGGGATGTGCCGATCCAATAGCCAATTAACAGACAGATGAGATCAGGAAAATGGAATGTGAGACTGTCAATTATCAAGTGCAATGCAAGGTAATGTGCTAACAATAATCAATAACTATCAGAGCAAGAATCAAGGTAAAACATGTCCAGAAATTAAAAGCACAATTCAAATTAGGCACAAATTAAGAAATATGTGTCTCAATGGTGCAGAAAAACCAGTATCCAAAAATAGAAGCCAGATGACTATCCAAAATCAGAATTCAGACAATGGTAAAGACAATTTTAACCACAAACAGTAGAATCCAGGCAAATTAGTCCAACTTATCCAAGCTAGTCAATGGGCCATGGTAATATGCAGAATGCAGTACCTTTCAGTGTGTAGAGCATGTATTCTAAATGCATTCATTCAGTTAAACAAATGCCATAATTCAAATAAACCATCTAGCATGTCTAAATAGTGAGAAGCAAATTCTAGTGCAAAGACTGAGAAATTAAATTAGAACACCGAGCAGCGTATAATCAGGGGCAGTCAAGTTAAGTCCAAAATTTTTTAATGTATTAAACCAGCATTAAACTAGCAATTTGAAGCTCAAATGTAGAAAGCAGAACATAGCAATTCAGTTCAACCACCGAGTCTAGAAATTCAGTGCATTAAAGCAATAAATTGAATCTAATTGTGGAAAGCAAAAACCAGCCTAATTCAGTTAAACAAATGCCATAATTTAGATAAACCATCCAACAAGACTAAATAATGAGAAGGAAATTCAAGTGCAAAGACTGAGAAATTAAATTAGAACACCAAGCAGCGTATAATCAGGGGCAGTCAAGTTAAGCCCAAAATTTTTTAATGTATTAAACTAGCATTAAACCAACATTTTGAAGCTCTAATGTAGAAAGCAGAACAGAGCAATTTAGTTCAGCCATCGAGTCCAGAAATTCAGTGTATTAAAGCAGTAAATTGAATCTAATTGCAGAAAGAAAAAATCAGCCTAATTCAGAAGCAATTACTAAGTGTAGAATGTCCTAACCCGCAAGTCTAACAAGCAGGGAATCTAATCTAGATAGTAAACCACTAGATAAGAGTTTAGAGTTACCTGGCTGGAAGCATGATAGAGAATGTAGCAATCGAACAACTAGAATTGGTGATGCTTAGACAAGGGTGGGCTACGAGTGAGGAGTGGGAGGAAGATGGAAAAAGGGAATGGGTAATGCAGGGGGATTCCGAAATGGATAGGGAACTCTGGGTATGGGCACTGGGAGCGTTAGAGATGGGGGAAGGGGATGGGGTTAAATCACAGGGGGAAGGGATTTTGGGTATGGGGAGACCGAGAGGGATGGGGATGATTGGGGAAGAGGATAGAGGGATTCATGTTTTTTGGCTAGGGCATGGATTGGGAATGGGGGAGATGAAGGTTTGAAGTGGATAAAGGCAAGGAAATTGAAGGGAAGAAGGGAGAAGAGAGCACAGGATGCAGGGGAGACTGATCACGGGCCAAGGCACGGGAGTGGTATACCGAAACACGGGAGAAGGAAATAAAAAAAAGTGAGAAAAAAAGCTTACCTAGGCCCGAAGCATGGCCCACCTGTGCTTCGGGCTAGAATGCCCCATTTTCTAGGAATTGGCCCGTGTTGTACAACACGTGGAGGGAATAGGCCTAGGGCACGATTGTGTACTGTCACACGGCTAACCGGTGTTGGCTGCTGGTCCTTCTCTTTTCTACTTTTTCCATTTTTTTTACCTGGAGCACGGCCGTGCTTCACAGCACGACCTACTATTGCTTGGTGCTGGAATTTGGAATTGTTTGGAAAAATCCCGTGTGGAGCAACACGGCCAAGTTATGCTTAGACTGGGTTGGAACGCAGCCGTGTTATAAGCCATGGCCTCCCCGTGCTTACAGCTAGAATTTCAATTTATATGGATTTTGCTCGTGTTAGCCAACACGGGGAGGGGGTGCTGGGGCTGGTCCTACGGCGAAGCCATGTTGGATGCTGGATCCTCCTTTTCGAAAATTGCTATAGTTTTAAACCCTTTTTAATTTCCCTTGATTTTCATTCTTTAATTCAACTTTGGGCATATAGGAATGGAGCTAAAAGTCATATGGAAACACTCATTAAACTATAACCTAAGAAGTCAACTAAAATTAAAGATAAAAACAAAACTAAAAGTAAGAAAACAAAAGAAAAAGACACTTAAAAATTAAAAATGTGGGTTGCCTCCCACAAAGCGCTTGTTTAAAGTCATTAGCTTGACTCTTTCGCATGCTTTCCACTTAAGGAGGCTTGAAAAGAGTTTGAATAACTCTCTTTGCTATCCATTTCCTCTTAGTATGTTGCTTGAGGCTTTGCCCAATTGCTTTCAAGGATCCTCTTGGCTAATTATTTTCCTCCTTAGCTCTATTAAGGTTGAGAGGAGGTGGCTTAGGTTCTACTTTTGGAGCTTGGATTGCCTCCTCAACAGCCTTCTTTTCTTCCCCCTGTTTGACATAAACACAAGAACTTTCCATAGAGCATAACTCGAATAGGTTAGTAGGAGGAAAATTCATGGCATTCTTATTCATTTTAGGTTCAAGTAAGCCAATCATACAACAAGAATCATTTAGAGAAAGGGGTTCAGTGTATCAATTAAATTAAATTCAACTTTTTCATCCCCAACATTCAAAGAAAGTTTTTCATCTCTCACATTTATATTGACACCAGCCATAGCTAGGCAAGGCCTTCCAAGAATGATGGAGATTTTGTCATCTTCCTCCATCTCTAAAATCACAAAATCAACAGGTATATAAAACTTACCCAACTTTAGAGGAACATACTCTAATATACCTATCGGATGCTTAATGGATCGGTTAGCCAAATGAAGAGAAAGAGTGGTAGGTTTTAAGTCACCCATTTGAAGTTTCTTGCAAACTGAAAAAGGCATGAGGCTCACACTTGCTTCAAGGTCACATAGGGCTCTGTCAATCTTCATGCCTCCTATAGAGTAAGGAATTGAGAAGCTTCCGGGATCCTTAAGCTTTTGTGATAGCTTATTTTGAATTAAAGCACTGGATCCCTCTGTCAGTGCCACAACAACATGCTCTTCAATTTTCCTCCTGTTTGAGAGGATTTCCTTCAGAAACTTCGCATATGAAGGCATTTGGTAGATGGCTTATAGGAATGGAATATTGATATTCAACTTCTTCAAAACATCTAGAAACCTCCCAAACTACTTCTCTAATTTAGCCTTAACCAATCTTTAAGGAAAAGGGATTGGTGGCTTGTAGGGTGCAGGAGCCACATATTTGGGCTCTTCTTCCTTCTTTTCCTCTTCGTCTAGTTCCTCTTCTCTTCTCTTTTTAGATGCAGCCTGAGGTTCATCTTCTTTTATCTCTCATCTTCTCTCTGATTTAGCTAATTGTTTACCACTTCTCAAGGTGATGGCATTACAATGCTCCCTAGGATTCTCAGTCTGACCTGGAAGTCTGCCAAAGTTCCTGTTAGATTGGCCCGCCTGCTATGCTATCTGAGTTTCTAGCATCTTGTTATAAGTAGCAAGCGAGTCAACTTTAGAGGCTAAATCCTTTATGGCCTCATTCATCGAGTGGTTTTGGGCTTTAAATTCATCATTTTATTTACTCTGTGTGGTGATGAAATTTTCCATCAAAGCCTCCAAAGTTGACTTAGGGCGAGGTGGAGGATTGAATGGCCTTTGGAATCCAAGTGGTTGCCTAAAATTATTCTGAGGCTGATTCATATTAGGCTTGTATGAAAGATTCGGGTAATTCCTCCAACTTGGATTATAGGTGGCTGTAGGGATTATTTTTCTGATTATTGTTCACAAAGTTCACCTGTTCACAATCTTGATGTGGGGAATTTCTAAGTTGACAATCACTGGCCACATGGCCAACACACCCACAGATCTTACATGTAGAAGATGAAGAAGAACCAACAACATTGATGCTCAATTTATCCAATTTTTAAAATAATGCATCAACTTTAGAAGTGAGATGATTAAAATATCTACTTCATACATACTTGCTGCTTTTCTTGGCTACCTTTCACTAGACTAGGAGTAGTGATTTTGAGCCTTATCTTCAATTAACTTATATGCCTCATCAACTATTTTGTTCATAATGGCTCTTCTAGCTGCAGCATCCATAGACATACAGCTGCTATAAATCAGTCCATTGTAGAATGTATGGACTATAAGCCACTTCTCCAACCCATGGTGTGGGCATATTATAAGGAGCTCTTTAACTCTCTCTTAATCTTCATATAAAGACTCACCATCTTTTTGAGCAAAGGTAGTGATTTGATTCCTAAGGTGAGCTGTCTTACTTGGTGGGAAGTATTTGGCCAAGAAAGCTTAAGAAAGCTGCTGCCATATAGTTATTGACCCTGATGGAAGAGAATGCAACCATGTACAAGCCTTGTCCCTCAAAGAGAAAGGGAGCAACCTTAGTGTAATGGCATTAGAAGATACTCCATTCAGCTTCAATGTGTCACAGTACTCAAAAAACACTAAAACATGGAGATTAGGGTATTTAATAGGTGACCCTACAAATTGATTCTGCTGAACCATCTATAAAAGAGAAGGCTTCAGCTCAAAGTTGTTGGCCTCAACAACTAGTCTTACGATACTCAGATTCAGGCCATGAGTATTTGGGGCAGTAAAATCCTTAAGACATTATTTATCTCTCTCTGCCATGGTAGATGTAGAATTTTCTTGCTGTTGTCTTCTTCTTATAGTTGATAAGGAGTGAAGAAACAATGTAGTTAATGTGAAAAGAATAGGAGATAGGATTATAGCTTTAAAGCTTGTAGTTGAGCGGGACACTTATAATGTGTTTAGTGTATATGCACCGCAAGTTGGATTAAAGGAGCATCACAAGAGAACTTTTTGGGAGAATCTGGAAATTTTGATTCAAGAAATACCTCTGGGAGAAAAGATTTTTCTAGGAGAAGTTTTGAATGGTCATGTAGGCAGGGAATCTAAAGGATACGAGGGTATACATGGAGGTTTTGGATTAGGAGATGCAAATGAAGAGGGTAAAACTATCTTGGATTTTTCCTTAGCCTATAATCTTACCATAGTAAATACTTGCTTTAGAAAGCGGTTAGAACATCTTATCACATACAAGAGTGGAGGAGCAAGCTCTCAAATAGATTTCTTCTTGGTAAGAAAATTAGATAGAAAGTTTTGTACAAATTGTAAAGTCATACCTGGAGAGAGCTTGGCTACCCAACACAAATTTTTAGTTTTGGACGTACGAGTTAAGAGAAGAGTAAAAAGAAAGAGTAAGAAAATAATTCCTAGAATTAGGTGGTGGTCTTTGAAGAATGAACAACAAAGAAATTTTCAAAGAAGAGTAAAGGAAGAGAGGCTTTGGGAGGTCCAAGGTAATGCTAATGATATGTGGGACGAGATGGCCAAAGGGATTAGGAATATAGCAAGAGAGATTCTTGGAGAATCAAGCGGCGTTGGACCTAAGGGTAAAGAATCTTGTTGGTGGGATGCGGAGGTGCAAGATAAGATTAAGGTTAAAAGAGAGTGTTATAAGGAGTTGCACTTATGTAAAAATAATGAAAATTGGGATAAATATAAAGTGGCTAAGAAAGATGCTAAGAAGGCTGTGAGTGAAGCAAGATCTAGAGTTTTTGAAGGGTTATACCAATCTTTAGGAACTAAGGATGGAGAAAGAAAAATTTACAAGCTTGCGAAGGGTAGGGAAAGAAAGACAAGGGACCTAGATCAAGTGAAATGTATTAAAGATGAAGAGGGTAATGTTTTGGTAAGGGAGCAAGATATCCAAGCACGATGGAGGAGTTACTTTCAAGGACATTTTAATGAAGGACATGAGTTGACCGGTGATTCTGACAGACTTAATATTGCAGAAGAGGACCGTAATTATACCTTTTATTGTAGAATTCAAGAGTTTGAAGTAGAGAAGTCTTTGAAGAGAATGGATAATGGCAAAGCAGTAAGACCTAATAATATACCTATGAAGGTGTGGAAAAGTTTAGGAAAGGAAGGTATAAGTTGGCTCACTAAGTTGTTTAATGTGATAATGAAATCTAAGAAAATGCCAGATGAATGGAGGAGAAGCACTTTAATCCCTATATATAAAAATAAAGGAGACATACAAAATTGTTCCAACTATCGGGGGATTAAACTCATGAGCCACACTATGAAGTTATAGGAGAAGATCATTGAGCAAAGATTAAGACAAGAGACTCAAGTTATAGAGAACCAATTTGGTTTTATGCTAGGAAGGTCAACTATGGAAGTAATTTATTTACTACAGAGATTGATGGAAAGGTATCAAAGCAAACAGAAAGATTTGCATATGGTTTTTATTGATCTGGAAAAGGCATATGACATAGTGTTAAGAGAGATTCTATGGAAGGCTTTAGAAAAGAAAGGAGTACGTATTGCGTATATTCAAGCAATCAAAGACATGTACGAAAAGATAATGACTTGCGTGAGAACATAAAACTGAGACAGAAAGGATTTTCCCACAACTATTGGATTACATCAAGGGTCTTCTCTGAGTCCGTATCTTTTTAATTTGATTTTGGACGCAGTTACTGAACATATACAAGAGTTGGGACCTTAATGTATGATTTTTGTAGATGATATAATCTTAGTTGGTGATTCGAAAGAGGAAATAAATATGAAGTTAGAGTCATGGAGACAAGCTTTAGAAACACATGGTTTTCGTATAAGTAGAATTAAAATAGAATATATGGAATGTATTTTTAGTAAGAGACGAACATATACGAATGTAGACGTGAGACTTGGAGACTATATTTTAAAATAAGTTACAAGTTTTAAATATCTTGGGTCCATTATACAAAATGACGGCGAAGTAAAGGAGGACGTAAACCATAAGATTCAAGCTGGATGGATGAAATGGAGGAAAGCTTCGAGTGTCATTTGTGATAAAAAAAGTGCTGCTCAAAGTTAAAGAAAAATTCTACCGTATGGTTATACAACCTACTATATTGTATAGTGCTGAATGTTGGGTGGTCAAAAGGAAACATGACGATAAACTCAACGTTGCAGAGATGAGAATGTTGCGCTGGATGTGTGGACACACCGGAAGAGATATGATTAGAAATGAGAGCATTAGAGAGAAGGTTGGGATAGCACCTATTGTGGGAAAGATGGTTGAATCTTGCTTAAGATGGTTTGGTCATGTGTGGAGAAGACCTGCAAAAGCCCTAATGAGAAGAGTAGATCAAATGGAGAACAGTCCACTTATTAGAGGTAGAGGGAGGCCAAAGAAAACAATAAGTGAAACTATTAAGTATTATTTAATAGTTAATAACTTATCTATTGATCTCATTCATGATAGGTCACTGTGGCGTCGTTTAATCCATGTAGCGAACTCCACCTAGTGGGAAAAGGCTTAGTTGTTGTTTGTTTGTTGTTTGTTTGTCTTCTTCTTATCCTTCATAATGTGTGTTCAATTTTCGGATCAAATTCAGCAACGAACTCACGTTCTCTTCGCACAAAAGAGAAACACACCTATAAAGGAAGAAAAGAGGCAAAAATTAGCAAGATAAAATTATGCAGAAAAAAATTAAAAGAAAGTGATCTAATTTAGCTATTTCGCAGATATCTAATATTGACGATTGCTCCCCAGCAACGGCACCAAACACTTGTTGTGTCTATTTTATAATTAATTGCAAGCACACGGCATAGCAGTTGCTAGTCCGGCGAGTACGGGTCGTATCCCATAGAGAACAATGTCAATTATTAGAATGATACGAAATATGCTATCTAAATCGATGTAATTCAATGGAGAGTTTGTCATAATTAAGTAAATTAAGAATTCAATTAACAAAATCCTACGGTTAGGCTTCAACACACTTATGATATTCAACATTCAACTTGTACCTCTAATTGCAATTATCTAGGTAAGTAGGGATGGTTTAGCCTTAATTAATTAGCAACCTCTTTCAAGCATTACTAATTGTACCTAGGCTTATCCAATTACCTACTTTCGTGGTTCTTAGTTCAACCTAGGTTCATTAAGTTCTATGCCAGCTATGGAATACAATTAATCAGTTTTCTCTTGCCCACTAATTGATTCATTCCTAGAGAACCTTAAACTACTTTCGTGATTAAGATATCCCTAATTACTTATTAGTTTCCGGTATTAATTTTCACCTTTCAGTTCATCAATTAATATCCTAAGACGTGATAAAATGTTGACCAGACATTTATCAACTCATATGATCAATGCATAATAGTCAATCCTAATTAACCATGGATAATACAATTAGGGTTCCACAATTCAATTCAATAGTTTAGCATCATCATACCATAAGTGGGTTTACCAAAACCCTAGATCAAATCTACTAAATCATAATTCAAAGATAAAATATAATCAAATTCATTAAAGTAATCATCAATGTTCAATACAAAATAAAAGAAAGAGTAGAAGAAGAAGTAGAGATGAATGTTAGAGATAGAAAGATAAAACCTGAATTGTTGAATGTAAAGAATAAGAGATACACACTTGAATCAATCTCAAATATAATCTAAAAACATAAATTAAACAATCATTCTAGCAAAAAACCTAATCTAAGAGTGTTTCCTCAGCCTAAAAACTAAGTCTAAGGTGTTTGTAAAAGTATGAATATGTCCCTCTGCATTTCCCCATGTATATGTATCAACAATGCTACACAGAACCCTAAAAATAAAGTGCTGTATGGACACGAAGCACGGCCGTGTTCCAGGACACAGGCTAGCCGTGCTTCTTGCTGTATTCTGGGACTTTTCTCCAACTTCTACACAGAGTACGGCCTGGCCGTGCTTCAAGCTGTGATGCTCAGAATTCGCCAATTTCTTCAAGGTTGCTTCCTTGCTTCCTCCTTAGCATGCTCTAAATCCATATCGCACTTCTCATGGGTGTTTTCCCTTACTTCTTGGCCTCTTTTGCTCTCCTACAAACATAAAACAAACAAAAGTAGTATCCAGAGCAAAGCATAACCAAATGCAGGGAAATAATCACAAGTTTACTACTAATTAAGGGATAAAATATAATCATTAAACACTCAAATTTTCCCTTTATCAATATGTTGTATACATGAACTGGGAATTCATATTTAATAATGTTTTATGAGAAGAGTAAGTTTTCAATGAACAAATAACATATTTCTATAAATTTTTTATGCTTTGTTATTTTAATTTGAATGAACCTTAATCATTATGTTTCATTTCACTAGGTTTAGGCTTATAGGATAAGGCTATCCTCATTATCGTGCTAGCCATGCACTCTAAAATTAGGGTTATGACATTTTTGGACGCTTTTAAAATTTTTTTCGTTGCTATTTTTTAAGGATTTTACAGAATGTTTTTGTTTATGCCATAACCAAGATTCAATTAAGCATGAAAATTTCATAAGGAAATTTAATTAGTAATTTTCCTTGAGAATGATAGTGACTAAACTTAATATATATAAGATGTGAGATTTTGAACCTTATACTAAAGTATCTATCTCAATCTTATTTTCTTTCATGAGAGACATTCTTCCATAATTTTGTTTTCTAGAACTCTAGTAAATTATTTTCAAAATTACATTAATATATGCATGCATAAATATGATGAAGGCACTTTTTGGTATAAACTACTTAGCCAAAAAGCTAACCCAGAAATTTATTTTCATTCGTTCACCTTTTTTGAGCTTTATTACCTTTCTTTTTGAAATTTTGCTTTGCATACTTAAAACCTGAAATGTAATGTATTTACTTAAGTGTGGTATGAATGGGTGTAGAAAAAGAAATAAGTATAGCGGTGTTTAAATTGATGGTGTGGCTATGTTTGGTAAAAAGGGAACCAAAATGTCAATTTCAAATTGTGAAGTTCCTTATCATGAAAAGTGAAAAGAAAAAAAAGGAGAAAATATGTGAAAAAGTTGGAAGTAATGAGAGCAATTATGCTTTACTACAAAAGAAAATTTACTATAGGAGTTTTATATGGGGTGAAGACATTCAAGACCAAAGTGAAAAGGCCATTAGTTAGAGTGTAGATTTTTTGCATAGGTTTGACATTGGAATGTGCGTGCTTTTCCTTCAAATTGGTTCATCTATTTTAAGCTAGATACATTTCCTATACTTGAATTGCAACTCTGCACAACCTTGTTTGGGATTGAATTTTCTCTTTGTTTGGAGTTTTTAGTTCTCATGAGTGCTGAATGCCCAGGTATAGTGTTTTGTTGATGTTAATTAACGGACATGACACGATACATTGGTAAAACAGGGAATGCTGAGTACTCGATACATGGATGAGTGTTTGGAACGGTTAGGCCTTCTGACTGACGTCAACTACTAAGTTGATAAAATTGAGTGGAATACATTTATAAGGTTCAATTACCTAGCTTATGCTAAAACAACTTTACAATTTTTCAATTCTACTAATGTGGTCCTATTTTAAGGCCCCGATGTCGGTTAGGGCCGTGTTAATTTTTCTTTATTTAATACTACATATAGTTTATCAATAGCTCAGTTTACTGCACTGTTTAGACTACCTTCCAGGTGTAACATCCCTAATTTCTCTTCTTTTACTAATAAAAGCACATAAATATTTAGTTAAGGAAGTAAGAGAAGAATAAAGACTTATTAAATAATTTTGATAGATATCTAAAAGCATATAAGTCTTAGAAATTCTTCACCTTATGTGTATGCATAGAAGGTGAAGTTCTTGGGTAAAGGAAACAAAATTTTGGAAGCAAGTACAGGTCTTGAAATTTCAAGAAGATTGGATTAAGAGAACTTTTCCTAATTCAAGAACTATAGTTCCTAAGTTTAACACCTCACCCCATACATTTGGGCCTCGACCTATGGACACTTCATGTATAGTTTTTCACCTCACATAAGTGTTTGGCAAACCACATGGATGGCCCAAGTGAGAGACATGAGATAAACTTGGACTAAGATGGAGAGGTTGGGCTAATAGCCCTGGATGGGTATTTTAGCCGAGGGAAGAAAAATGGCAAGAAGGAGCGCAAATTCAAGAGGAAAAATGGAAGTCATGTGATGTAATAGTAGTATAATAGTAACCAATGATTACTCATCATGGAATGTATAATAGGCAAGATTTGGCAACTCCAACAACTTAGGGAAATACTATTACATAAGTGCTCCATAAGCAAGCATTTTTGTCATATGACTATGAGACAAATTCATCCCCACCCTAAAATATAATTTCAAGCAAGGACGAAAGGAAGGGCTAGAAAATTTCTGCCTAAAAATGAATTTCACTAGCCTTTGAGTGAGCCAAAAGAAAGGGTAAATGAATCCCAAAACTTGAGGAGATCTTACCACTTGTCATAAGACCATCTCACCATGAATTTGAAGGACCTAATCCCTTATTTTGCTATGCATATCTCGGGAAAGAAGGAGGAAGATTATACCAAGATTTTGCCTCCCCTAAGAATCAACCCTAATGATGACATTATGGAATGCCCCACAAGTAAGCAAGGGAACCATGATTATAGAGGTTGACCACTTAAAATGTTTAAGCAAAAACCATCCTTAGCACATGAGAGTTTCATCCAAGTCAAGGAAAGGGAAAAAGAGAGGCAAGGTAGAGGGAAGAAATGAGATAAAGAGAGGAGAAGAGAGGAGAAGAGAGGAAAGAAGAAGAAGAAGAAGAAACCTAAGGAACTAAGAGCTCAAGGTAAGTTAGCATCACCTCTACTTAAATCTATCTTTTCTCTTCATCCTTAGGGTTTAAAACCGACCCTTCTCCTTCTATACAAGCTGTTGTATAAGCAAAGGGGAGGGAAGAAACTTGCCATTCCTTCAAAAGGAAAAACAAGAAAAGAGAACTCATTAAGTAAGCTAGCAAGATTTATATGTAGGTTTAACAATATCTCTTTTTAAAGAAAAAATTTGAAATTTATAACATTTATATGGGCTTTTGATCTTATAAATTTGATGAAATTTATAATATTTGATACTTTGTTGATTGGCTATGGATGTCTCTATATCTTGCTAAATGTAAATCTTGCATGTGATGGTTGTAAGCTTGCTTGGGTTGGTTTGAATATTTTCATGGTTCTTGGCTATGGGAAAAAAATCCTAGGGCTATTATAATGCCTATTTTATTTGATTTGGGTATGGTAAATATGATGGAAGAAGGCAATGTTGGATATAATGAATGAGTACTTGAGATCTAGGAAAAACTTTGGGTCATTTTCAGTTTAGGGCATTCTTGATGTTGGATTCTATTTTTGGAAGAAGTGGATGATGGAATATGTTATAATAAGTAAGAGTTATAGCTAAAGCATTAGAGATTATGGATTTGAATAATTGGAATTTTGGAGACTAATAATGCTTAACCAAGATTTTAATAAGACAATAAGAGGGACTAATGAAGTAAAAAAGGTTGGAGTCTAGGATAGTAGAGAAGATAGCTTATGTGTTTAAATTTCTAGGATGAATCTATAAGGAATTGAAAGAAATCGTTAACATAAAAAATGTAGATATATGTATTAGAGATTTTTGACCACTCGAATCATCTAATTTAGAGCTCATATGAGGTAGATATGGCTTAATTAGAAAGCAAATGTCAAAACCCACCCGAGATGAACTAACAGTTAAATTGAGGGCTCGATAACATCCTGATCTTGTAGGTTTTTGCCAAACTTCTTAACATAAAAGTTGTATATTTATTTCTTATCTTTTCATAGGTTTTGGAATCGCACACATTGAAGTCTAAATAAGATAGCTAGGACCTAAATAGTAACCAATGGTCTGGGCCCCAAAATCTAGAATGTCTTTTGGGCTTTAGAACTTGAATAGATGGAAATTTCTAATAAAAGGAGTACTAAAAATTTGAGGAATTAATAAGAAAGAGGTATATGAACCCAAAAATAAGATTTTAGCAGAAAGGTTTCAAGAGAAATTTTGAACTAAGAATTTAAAGGCACATGTTGAAGAATAAATCAAGTAGGATATAATTTGAGGATAAAATAGGTTAAAAGCCAAAGATAGAAGAAAATAAAGGAATAAAATAAAATTAAGAAAGAAGAAGAATCTTTATAAGTTAATATGAATGAGGATTGGATAAGTCATAATTTAAGCCCTAGCCATTGCCATTGCATGAATTCTTTACCATCCTAAGTGTGTGATTTTGACATGGAAATATTTTATAAAATGATAATTGAATGTAATTATATTTTTCGAAATGCAGTTCATGGCATGATTACATTTTATAAATGATTTTTGAAATGACTATTCTTTGATGAATGTTTGGCATATGGGAATATTTGACATATTTTGTTGAAAATCATATCTTGGCTATTAACGTGAAAAGAAAAGAAAAGAGAACAATCATGTGGCTTCCCATTGCAGTGCACCAAATTGGGGATGCCCTGATATATATTATATGAGATCTTGCCTCACGGGATGTAGTGTTGGCCTGATCAAATGTTGCTATGCCTCATGGGACGGAGTGTTGTCCCAATCAAAAGTAAAAAGAACAAGAAAAGGACACTTACCTTGACTAACGAAGAAAAAATATTATGAGAATTGTTAATAACCATTATATAATGAAGTTGTTAATTTGTCATGATATAACCCTTTTTTTCTAACAGTTGATCTTACCCTCAATATTTGAAATGATTATACATGCCCATGATATTATGAAGAAAAAATATTTATGCCATACTTGTCATTGCTGCATGATTTTCATGTACATAGATATGATGCATTGGTGTGGACTGAGAAATACTATAGCTTATACAACTAAACATAACATGATGAGCTATAAATGTAAAATTATGATTTATTGTTGAACCTACTGGGATTTTTATATCTCACTATAATTCCATGTCATGTCAAGATAAGCAGTGATAATATGCAGCTATTTTTTATGACTTTGATTTTTAGCGTACGCTGGGTATAGATGCCTTATGTTGGCAAATTCATATGATTAACAATGTGTTAGTAGTTGAGATAGCTAAAGTTCTGAAGGAGGTGCCACCACCTGCACCAATGTTTAGGACATATATATATATATATATATATATATATATATATATATATATATATATATAAATTGAGGTGCTAATTATCATGAAATGAATGGATAAGAGAATAGTCAGTAATGACATCATTAGTGTGTTAAAAAAATGGAGTCATTACACTAGGAGTCCTAGAGCAGTCGCCCAAGGTTTGAATGCCCAAGATTTTTGGGGTTTAATTTCTTTAAGGTGGCAGTATAGTGCATCAGTATCTAAAGCCTAATCAATTTGCAACCCTTATTTTCGTTATTTGCAATGCTTAATAGCCTATACCATTTTTGGTAAGGTAAAAAATGATGGGATTGCAAATCAACGAGAACTATATTTCTTATGGGCTATGGTAAACATTATCTAGCTACATACAGGGGTATTCATGGCCCATCAAATGGTACGAGTATGCAACACAATAAGTGGTAAGATAGTCATAGGGGGATTAGTGACTGATGTTGTTAAAGGGCTAGGATTATAGCACAACTTATAGGACTTGCAACCTATAGCTGACAACGGACGGATATATTTAGAATCCTATCTGCATATGAGATTGATTATTAAAAATAACACCAATTATTGGTTGCATCTCTCTGGCCCTAACATTTTCTACCTACCTAACCTACATAAAATGACAGTAACGGATCCTAATAATTGGATATATCTACTCGAAGAGGGCCATGATAATGATGGTAATTCTGAGTATGAGGGGGATGAGTAACCCTATGATCTGTTACTAGCCTTACTACCCTTACCCTTTTCCCACTAGTTTGATGTAGGGCCTTTACATGTACCACTGGTTGATCAGGAGTCCTACTTCTCACACCTTAGCAAGATGAAAGCCCGCATGGACTCAATGGAAATCATGATCGGGCCCATGCACCATATAGTGTAGACATTGTATGACTGAAACCCGGCATAGTATCCATCACCACCACCTCTAGAGAACCAATAGACAAGTAAGTGTCTTCCTTTCTATTGCATGTGCTTTCATTGTTTATGACATTGAGGACAATGTCAAATGTAACAACTCCATTTTTTTACATATATACTTATATGTATATTACTAAAATTCCATGAAGCCATTACCTTCTTACTTCTAACTATTTAACTCATAATAACATTCAATTAAATTAACCAAACATAAATAAGGTTTAAGAAATACCATTAACACTTACACAATTCTGGGTTGACGTACACATTATTAATCAAAACATATATACAAAAATCAAACACATATAAGTCTACATTTTATTCATCCATATTGATCAGTTCTGGAGAAATGAGTGTGGGTGGTTGCAACGTCACCGAGATCTTAGCCAACTCGACCCAACGTATGCTAAAAGTCGGTCATAGAGAATATCTGCATAACTTTATTTTCTAAACATGATATGGAAATATAGTGAGAAATAAATCCCAGTAGGTTCGACAATAAATCATTAGCAATAATGCTTGTCACGTCATGTTCATCTATATAAGCTACAACAATTATCTTTAGGTCACATGAATGCACTTTATCTATGCACATGAAAATCCTATAGTTATAACATATATGACATGAATAACTATTTTTAGAATATCATATGATGGCTATCAACTTATTTTCATATCAAGCTACCCTGGTCAGGGTGAGTACTTTTTACTCTTTGGAACGGGTTTTTCTCGCTCCATCCGACATTGCACACTTTCTCTTTCTTTTCTCATTAACATAATCAAAATCGTTGGTAGGGCGTACCCTACAGGTGTACTACATGGATCGCCATGCGACCGTGCTCATTTATTTTCTTTTATTTTATTTTCACATTAATAGCCATAAATATGATTTCAATAACAAGTATGTTCATTATATTCACATGCAATAATTTTCATCAAAATATAGTCATTACCAAAAATCACTGGTAATCATGCCATAACATAACCGTTTCAAATATCACTTTATAAATATATTTCTATTTTAAAATTACGCATTTAAGATGGTAAGGAGTTCATTCAATGGCAATGGCTATGGCATACACGAGTTATTTATTATTTTCATTTGTAAGATTCTTCTTCTTTTTTATATATTATTATCCTTTCTTCACTAAACAGAGCATAACACCCTCATTTTAAATCTGATGGAGGTTATCTTAGTGTTAATTGAAAGATAATACAATCCCATAAAACCTTATGTTGAACATTTTATTGAAATCTTAAGTAATCGGGGTGTTACTACTCCCTCAAATTCAATGTTATTTCTTCTCGGGTAAGTTCAGACCTCTACTTACTAATTGGACCATATCTCCCTCATTCAAACTTCAATTAAGGAGATTCCAAAGCCTATAAAACACTAAGACATTTATATAAAACTGTAATGTTTATAATTGCTTCATATTCCTTACTAAGTATTCGCATAAGATCGAAAACAAAAACACTTACACTTACCACCATGGATTCTAGGCTGATTCTAACATTTACTCTTTAATCAACTATATCTCTCTCATATAGACTCCAAATTAAGTGATTTTAGAGCCTATAGATCTGTGATATATATATATATATATATATATATATATATATATATATATATATATATATATATATATATCTATGTTTATTATGTTAACAATTTCATTTAATTCCCTACATAATTTGCTCATAAATTCAATCATAGAAGCATACTTAACAGATTCTTCCCTAGTTAGCTAGTTTTTGACCTTTACTTACAAAACTAACCATATCTCCCTCATATTGATTCCAATTTAAATGATTCTAGTGGCTAAAAATCCGAGAAACATATATCTACATTTTTCATCTTAAGAATTCCTTTTAATTTCTTACAGATTTATACCAGAAATTCAAACACAAAAGCATACCTAACAAATTCTTTCCTTGTTAACCATTTTCTGATCAGTGCTTACATATTAGGCAATATATCCCTCATCTAGACTCCAAATTAAGTGATTCTAGTGGCTTAGCATCCTTGAGACATAGATATAAAATTTTCATTTTAACCATTTCTTTTAATTCCTAACCAATTCTTCCCAAAATTTTAAAAACAAAAGCTTCTCTGGTTACCCCAAAATCTAGTTTCCTAACCAATCCTTTCCTAAGGTTTTAGTTCATCATCATATTACATCCTCTTCCATTTTCTTTACATCTAATCATATTCCATCAATTTTCACCACATTGAAATATACAAAATAGTAGAATAAAAATCATAAAATTTTTACCACCCATAGCCATACCTATGCAAAACTTTTCACACCAACCGTAATATCCAAAACATTCATCATGTGCAACATAACATGTAACATGATATAGCAACATCCATGACCGATCATCAAAGTAGCAAATACTGTAAATTTCATGAAAGTTCTAAGATCAAAATCCCACATAAATGTTACAAATTTCAAAGCATTTCTTCAAAAAGAGATATTGTTAAACCTACCTAAAGATCGCCCTAGCTCATTTAGTGAATTCTTTTTCTTGTTTCCTCTTGAGGGAAGTATCAAGATTCCTTCCTTCTCTTAGCTTTTCTAGTAGCTTAAATAAGAGAAGGAGGTTGAGTTTTTGAACCCTAAGGATGAAGAAGAAATATGGATTCAAGAGGAGATTAAGCAAACTTACCTTGAGTAGTTAGTCCTCTAGACTTCTCCTTCTTCTTCCTTCCTTTCTTCTCCTCTGTTTCTCTCATTTCCTCACTCTATCTTGCTTCTATTTTTTTCATCTCCCTCACTTAGACAAAATTATACTGTTATAGGGGTGGGTTTTGCTTAAATAAACTATCAAATGGTTCACCTTTCATGATCACGGGTCTACCTTATCACAATTAGGATGCACTTGTTTGTTTTTTTTAGGGAAAAAAACAACTCATGTTCTTGCCTTCCTCTTCCGTAGTCAAGATATGCATAGCAAAAGTAGATTTGTTTTTTGAAAATTATGATAATATGTTCTTAAGACAAGGAAAAAGGTCCCTTTGATTTAGGGATTCATTTCCTTTTTCTTTTGTCTTAATCAAGTATGATAGGTTTGCCTTTCTAAGTGGCAAATTTTTAGCCATAGGATATCCCTTGCTAGGTTGAAATTATTTATGTAGGATATGATGTGTATCCGAATATGAAATAGGTATTTTTCATTTAGTCTCTTTCTTTTACAATTGAATGCTATGAATTGTATGGCCCTTTTTGATTTTGGCATTATGAAAGTGTGAAGGTAGGGAGAGTTGAAGAACAAGGGAATGTAAAACAAACCCAAAAAAGTCTTCACTCTGAGAACCTAGTTGCCTATACCCTTAGTAAGATGGAGCATAAAATGTAATCACTATGTAAATAAATAAGTTTGAAGAAAAATAAAGTAAAAATAGTGGCAAAAAAAGATTAAGAAGCAAAAGTATTAGAGTGAAGTAAAAATACCAAGTTAATATAGGGATAAGGCAGAAAATGGAGATTTAAAGGATGTGGTGACCTACTTGAGTGCTTTAAAAATCAACTTGGTGCATAAAGTCTATGGTAACAATAGAAGTAGGTGTATAATAAGAGAATTTGGGTTTAGTATTAGAAGAATAAAGACTATCTGTTAATTCTATTAACAACACATTAATTAGGTGAGGAGTTAACTGTGTTGTATTTTTCAGTCTTCAAGAATTTGAATGCATCTTCCATTTTTCTATTAATATGTTATGTCATTTGCTTAAGGACAAGCAAAATTTTAAGCAAAGGCGAGTTGATAAAAAGGGAAAATTGTGTTTATTTGCTAATCTTTCATCCTATAATTCATAGCTAACTTGCAATTATCTATTTATTTTTATATGGTTTTACTTGGGTTGCTATGTATACTGCTCACTTGTATTTTCTATTTATAGGTAAGAAAAAAGGACCTTTGAATGAAGGGAGAAAGCATGTAGAAGGGTTTTTTGGATTAAGTGCAAATCGAGGAACAAAAACTAAAGAAATGGGCTTTAGAAGGGCAAGAATGGACATCAACAACATCCATCATAACCATGCCATGTTTGCGAGTACTAGAACACAACTAGGCAATGTTCTAGGTAATAAGGCATGGTGTAATAGCCAAAAAAAATTTTGTACACTTGGTTTTGTATTAAAATATACCATAAATGAAATTCCATCAACACACGCAGATAAAACAATATATATTCTATATCATCAAGTCAAAAGAGGTTACATTAGTGTGTACAAGAGTAACACTAGGTACTACTCATGTCATCAAAACAAAGAAGTACCGGGGGTTACTCTTACAGAAAGATACATTGAGCTCACACTATATAATGTACATTCTATTGACTAGGTCCTAGCCTAGCAACTCACCCCTATGGTGTATGGGGTAAAGGAGGCGGTGGTATTGGCATAGGAATCTCAACCGCATTTGCTATCAGCACATCCTGTAATAGTGAATTGACCCAGAAAAGGTATATCCACCATCCTAACCTCTAATACTAGTGTCAGAAGGATGGTTGGCATCTTTTTTGTTATTATCTAAACACATAATCAAAAATTAATGTGAATATAATCTCAATAGGTTCAACATTAACTTGTAATAATTTAAACAAAATTAGATGACATGTTTAATTGTATAAACTATAGGAAATCACCTTTTAATATGTCATTATAGTAAGCATAGGTAGTATAAATAATCGAAATGCATACATAATCAATGAATGTATACACAATATATTTAATTTCATGCACAACAAATAATTATCCGTCATCCGTCTATATTTTAATGGTAGGGTAATATGAGCCATTCATCTTTCTACAACTCATATAGCATTGCTTAAAGTGGCTATACTCCCCCTTAGTTTTATTAAGGCTAATAGGGCATCCCATATAAAGTACTATCTTATAGCCATACAACCTCGTCAGGTCACCTTACCATCATAAGGTGCCACATGTCGTTGGGCTGCCTTGCCACTATAAGGGTCATCCCACACTTCCATCTCATGATGTCATACATGCATCATATTAACATATATTTCACTCATGCTTAAAGCGTTTATCTCATATATATCTCATACACATTTAGAACTAGGCATTTCATCATCATACATTTCATCCATGCATTGTATATGCATCTCATAAGCAATTCATCAACATACGTCTTATCAATGCATCATACATATATCTCATATGCAATTCATCTATATATGTCTCATCAATGCATCATACATATATCTCATATGCAATTAATCTATATATGTATGATGCAATTCATCTATATATGTCTCATCAATGCATCATACATATATCTCATATGCAATTCAGCTACATATGTCTCATCAATATGTAATATGTGCTTTAGTTTCTCATAATAAAGGGATGGAATTAACACTACAATGCATAAGTAAAATGGTATTTATTTGTATTTTGGTTTCCATTATCATCATCCATTCATTGGAGTTCATTTAGATCCTTCAAAAAGCAAAACAAAAAAAATTCAGACTAAAGCACGGCTTGGCCATGTCATAAAGCATGGTCGTGCCCTAGCGACACTAAAACTCCAACCTGCAAGCAACACAGCTGTGTTGTAGTTCCCATCCACCACATGCCTTGACTATGTTCAAAACCACAGCCAAACACAACTCCCTAGCACTTAGCACAGCCTGGTCGTGTCCCAGAGCATGATAGAGCTCAGTGTCTGTGTTCGAACACATGGGCCAAAACTAGTCTCCAGCGCCAAGCATGACCCAGTCACATCACATAGCACGGCCATTCTCGATGCTACCCTAAATTTTCTTTTTTTTTTCTCACCTTTATACCATACCTTGGCCACCAAACAATTATTTAGAACATATATCCAGGATTGTACATGCATCATATGAGATAAAACACCTCAAAATTTGATTTATTTCACAAAGATTTTCTTAAGCCTAATTTAGCACCCTTAATCCTAGATCCACATCAAGAATTCATCAACTAGAAAATCCAAGAAGCCCTTACATATATGATGAAACAATAAACACCATAAATGAACTATCAAAAAACTCAGATTTCATAAAGGGTTAATGTTAAACCTACATAGTGAACCACTTTCTTGGCTATTTGTAGAAAAATCTTCTTGAGAGTCCCTTTGTTTCTCCTACCTCTTTCTCTGTTTCTATTCTAACTTCCTACATCAAAACCCATGGATAAAGACTCACGAGACCACAAACAAGAAGTATAATGCTTTAGAATTCTTAAACTAAAGAAATCACCTTAGGTTATTCTTCCTCTTCCTTCTCTCTCTGTTTTCTCCTACTCTCTTTTTCTTTCTCTTTTTTCCTGGCTGCATTTTCTGGTTCCAATTCCCCTTGGCCAACCTCTCTTAAGCCTTATCTAGTAATATTAATAAAATATTATTCCTTATAGAAGGCCAAACATTCTTCCAACTTTATTTCTAAACCAGATTTTATTTACAAAAATGCCCTTCCTTTACATCCCAACTTCTCCTCAACTAGGGCTATGTTTGGTTTTCCAAAACTCATTAATCTTTGCACAAATGAAAAACTAGTGGGTCTTAGAAACACCTTCTACACATGTTTCTAGTCCCTTGTTACTACTCAATTTTATTCTAAGAGGTTAAAACTTAGGGTTTTACTTTTCCTAGTTTTTCTTATAAAAAGAAGAATTATATTTGTCCTTATCCTTTTTAACCTAGAATTTCATGCTATTACCTAGAATTAAATAGGGGATGTTACATTTTTCATCCTATAAGAAGGAATTTTGTCCTTAAAATTCAAAATTTACCTGTTTTCAAAGAGTTGGGGGTACTTCTATTTCACATCATCTTCCTTCTCCCACATAGCCTCTTCTTCATTAAACCTATTCCAAGCTATCTTCTCCAATGGGATAGCTTTGTTGCACAGTTGTTTTACATCCCTATCCAGTACTATGATTGATTTTGCTTGGTAAGTTAGCTTCTCATCCACAATTACTTAATCTTCTTGTATCGAGTGTGTAACACCCCAAAATTCTGTAAATAATATTCACAAAATGGAATTGTAAGAAAGGATTAAAAAGAGTTAAATGGGGGAGTTATAAGGAAATAATTGTGAATATTTAATAAGGGTTTTCTCATTTTTTAAAGAATTGTTTAAGGAAGAGATAATAATTTCCTTGTCTACAGGACCACAAATGGACAATAAGAATAGAGATGTGGAGCCATGAAGAAAGTTGTATAAAAATCCATTGAAGTAAGGCTCAAGAAGGAATTAAACACTTGGTAAGCTTTTCTTTCACCCAAACATGACCTTAGCCAATCCCTTAGTCATAATGTAATGGAGTGGCATTTTGGAAATAGTTAGATAAAGCATGGGAATTGGTTAAGGCGAGGTAGCTTCTTGAAGAAGCCAATATTATTTTATAATATTTTCCCCTTGACTTGGTGGTCAAGTTGCCACTTTCTTAGCCCAAAGAGGAAAATCCCACAGTAAGAGAAAAGAGAGAAGGAGAAGAAAGAAAAGGGAAGAAAGAAGGAAGGAAGGAGAAAAGTGGAAATCTAAGAAGGAGAGGTAAGATTGAACTCTTGATCCTCTCTAATCTCTTTCTTATCCCTAGATTTACTATGGAAACTAATGGTTAGAGGAGAAATCTACAATTTTGGTGAAGCTTTCTAGAGAGAGAAAGTAGCTGAAATTAGAGAGAGAAGCAAGCATTTGAAAAGAGAAAGGTAAGACCAACATCCTCCTTTATGATTTATGGTTGGATGACTTAATAACTGGTTGTACGTGAGCATTTAAAATATGTGGAAAGTTAGATAGAGCTTTTATTGAAGCAGTTATGGCATCCATGGTTACTATTCACTTATATGCATGTGGTAGTGTTTTGGGAAAATTTTGTGTAGTTGGTTTTTAGATTAAATTCATGATTTTGGTTGGTTGTTTGCTCTGGAAAAATTGTGTTTTTCATGATCAAAACGTTGATATTTTTATTTTTGGATTTTCTTGGATGGTTTGGGAGAAAAAGGGAATTTTTGATGATTTTCGCGTCCAGAGCACAACCGTGCTGTGGGCTGGGAAGTTGGAAATCTAGAAATTTGGAAAAAAAATATTGAACACAGCCCGAAGCATGGCTGTGCATTGTAGCGCGGCCAGGCCGTGCTTGGGGCTAGCCTGTGTGTAACTCGGCTAGGTTGAGAAGGAATCACGGGAGGGGGGGAACACGACCATGAAGTACGACTATGCCACCGTGCTTCATGCTGTGTCACCCTTTTTCATCGTTTTTTGTTTCCTTTCTTAATCTTAATTAATTACCAATGTTTGTAGGATATTAATGAGAGTTTTATGAGCCATGTATGCTAAGATAAATGTGTAATATCTATTTTATTGAGTATGCTCATTGAACTATGTATGTAAGCATGAAGATTGATGCATGAATGATATGTTTACATGCTATAGACTACTTGTATGTGTAGCTACAAGTGAGTGATTGATGTATGTATATTATGAAAAGCCATCAAGGCATGTATATTCATCCATGATAAGTTATTGTATCATGCTTAAGGATGACTATGGTTTATGCTCTGGATACTTATTAATATGCATGCTTTTTGTTGTATTAAGTGGCTGGAGAGATATAAAAGACTTAAGCTTTGTCAGGAGGACCCCTTCTGAAGCAGGGTGGCCTGGTAACAGGTGTCTCCCTTGCTGTATTGGGGCGATTGACAAGTCAGAATGATCCTCTCTGAAGCAAGTGTTGAGTGTATTTTACTAATTTCGCAAGCGCACAGAATAGTTGTAGCTAATTCGGCGAGTACGGGTCGTATCCCACAAAGAACTCCTCACTTCCTTAACATTTGATGATGTTCGCATTGTCTGGATTGCTTCAATTTTTACTTTGTCCACCTCTATTCCTCTTTCAGACACCAAGTGTCTAAGCACCATTCCTTCCCTTACCATAAAATGGCATTTTTCCCAGTTCAGTACTAGGTTGACTTCCTTACATCTCTGAAGTACCTGTGTTAAATTATTTAAACAATTATCAAATGAGGTACCATAGAAACAAAAATCATCCATAAATACTTCCATTATATCCTCGATAAAATCTGAGAAAATAGCAATCATACATCTTTGGAAAGTGGCTAGTGCGTTGCACAACCCGAATGGCATCCTTCTATATGCAAAGGTGCCATAGGGACATGTGAACGTTGTCTTTTCTTGGTCGTCTGGATGGATAGGGATCTGAAAGAATCCTGAGTATACGTCCAAATAACAGAAATGTGAATGTTTAGCTAGCCTTTCCAACAATTGATCAATAAAGGGTAAAGGGAAGTGATCCTTACGGGTGGCCTCATTCAATTTTCTATAATCAATGTACATACGCCAACCCATAACGGCTCTAGTAAGGATTAACTCATCATTCACATTTTTAATAACAGTCATACCTCCCTTCTTAGGAACCACATGAACAGGGCTTACCCACTCACTATGTAAAATAGGATAGATAATACCTGCATGAAACAATTTAAGCACTTTCTTCTTGACTACCTCCTTCATGTTTGGATTTAATGTCCTTTGGTGCTCCTTAGAAGGTTTATGATTATTATCAAGTATAATGCGATGCATGCAAATAGATGGACTAATCCCTTTTATATCATCAATATTATATCCAATCACTTTCTTAAACTTTTTAAGTACATCCAACAACTTACCAGTTTCTTCAGCATTCAAATCAGCATTCACAATCACTGGATATGAAGAGTTCGGGTCTAGAAATTCATACTTTAGATTGGATGGAAGAGTTTTGAGTTCTACCTTAGGTGCCTTGATTTCCTCAATAGTTACTAATTTTTTTATTATGGTTCAATTCTAGCTTTTCAGCTTTTACTTTTGAGGTGAGCAAGGGACATTCATCAAGCATTTAAGCATATGCATCAGCTTCTACGTATTCAGCACAAGAAATAGAACTATCCACAAGGCAAAGCTCAAGTGGGTCAGTAGAACAAAATCTTAATGCATTATCACAAATATTCTGTTCAATTACATCAACCATGCAACAAGTATAACCTAAAGATGGGCATTTCATTGCATCATTTAGATTGAACTCAATCTTTTCATCCCCTACATTCAAGGAAAGCTTTCCATCTTTAACATTTATAATGGCACCTATAGTGGCTAGGAAAGGCCTTCCAAGAATATTAGGGATTTAGCTATCCTTCTCCATCTCTAAGACAACAAAATCAATGGGTATGAAAGATTTACCTACCTTTAGAGGAATATCCTCTATTATACCTACTAGGTGAGTAACAGACCAGTCCGCCAACTAGAAGTAGATAGTAGTAGGCTTCAAATCAACCATCTGGAGCTTCTTGCATATGGATAATGGCATAAGACTCACACTAGCTTCATGATCACATAAGGCTCTAATGATTTGCACATCTCCAATGGAACAAGGTATAAAGAAGCTTCCAGGGTCCTTGAGTTTAGGAGGCAATTTATTCTGGATTAGTGCACTACACTCTTCAGTTAACGCCACAGTGGCATACTCCTCAATCTTCCTCTTGTTAGAGAGCATTTCCTTTAGAAATTTAGCATAAGAAGGCATATGAGAGACAGCTTCCAAGAATGGAATATTAATGTACAGCTTTTTTAGCACATCAAGGAATTTTCCATATTGCTTCTCTAATTTCGCTTTAGCTAGTCTCAGAGGGAAAGGAATTGGTGGCTTGTATGGTTCAAGAGCCACATATTTAGGCTCTTCTTCCTCTTTCCTTTCACTAACTTGCTCTTCTTCTTTAGTTGCTCTTTCTAGCTCATCTCTCTTATCTTCCTCCTTTTCCACTGACTCGCCCAATTGCTTACCACTTCTTAAAGTGATAGCTTTACAGTGTTCTCTTGGATTCTTAAGCTAGCCAGGGAATTTACCAAAATTTTTATTTGAAGAACTCGCTTGCTATGCTATTTAAGTCTCTAGCATCTTATTATATGTAGCAAGTGAGTCAACTTTAAAAGCTAAGTCCTTTGTGGCCTCATTCATTGAATGATTATGGGCTCTAAATTCTTCATTTTGTTTACTCTGTGTGGAGATGAAATTCTCCATTAGAGCCTTCAAATTTGACTTTGGTTGAGGAGGAGGATTCAATTGCCTCTGATTCTCAAACCCAGGAGGTTGTCTAAAATTAGTCTGAGGCTGCTGACTTTCATTCTCCTTGTATGAGAGATTTGGGTGGTTTCTCTAACCTGGATTGTAGGTATTGCTGTAGGTATTGTTTCTTTGGTTGTTCACAAAATTTGCCTGCTCACAATCCTGAAGTGTAGGCTTTCCAAGCTGACATTCATTGGCACATGACCAACACCTCCACAAATCTCACAAGATGAAGATGAAGAGAGGGACCCAACAGCATTGATGCTCAATTTATCTAATTTTTGAAAAAAGCATCAACTTTAGAAGTTAGATGATTAAATGCATCTACTTCATACATACCTGATGGTTTTCTTGATTGCCTCTCACTAGACCAGGAGTAGTGATTTTGAGCCATATCTTCAATCAGCTCATAGGGCTCATCTATAGTTTTATTCATCAAAGCTCCTCCAGCTACAGCATCCACAGATATACGGGTGTTGTAAATCAGTCCATTGTAGAACGTATAGACTATTAGCCACTTCTCCAACCCATGGTGTGGGCATACTTTGAGGAGCTCTTTAAATCGCTCCCAAGCTTCATATAGTAACTCTCTATCTTTTTGAATAAAAGTAGTTATCTGATTCCTAAGATGAGCCGTCTTACTCGGTGGGAAGTATTTGGCCAGAAAAGTTTGAGAAAGCTTCTACCATGTGGTAATGGACCCTGATGGAAGAGAATGCAACCATGCACGGGCCTTGTCTCTTAGAGAAAAAGGGAACAATCTTAGTTTGATGGCATCAGAAGAGACTCCATTCAGCTTCAATGTGTCACAGTACTCCAAAAACACAAAAAGATGGAGATTAGGGCATTCAGTAGGTGACCCTCCAAATTGATTCTGCTAAACCATCTGCAAAAGAGAAGGCTTCAGCTCAAAATTATTGACCTCAACAACTAGTCTAACAATACTTAGATTAAGGCCATGAGTATCTAGGGCGATAAAGTCCTTAAGAGATCGGTTATCTCTCTCTGCCATGGTAGATGTAAAATTTTCTTACTGTTGTCTTCTTTTTATTCTTCGTCATGTGCGTTCAATTTCTGGATCAAATTTAGCGACGAACTCATGTTCTCTTCACATAAAAGTGAAACAGACCTAAAAAGGAAGAAAAGAAGCAAAAATTAGCAAGATAAAATTATGCAGAAAAATTAAAAGAAAGTGATCTAGTCTAGCTATTTCGCAGATATCTAATATTAACGATTGTTCTCTGGCAACGGCGTCAAAAACTTGTTGAATGTATTTTACTAATTACTGCAAGCGCACGGCATAGCTGTAGCTAATCCGGCCAGTACGGGTCGTATCCCACAGAGAACAATGTCAATTACTAGAATGATGCGAAATATGCTATCTAAATTGATGTAATTCAAGGGAGAGTTTTTCAAAATTAAATAAATTAAGGATTCAATTAACTATAGCCTAGGGTTAGGGTCCATCACACTTGTGATATTCAACATCCAATTTGTACCTCTAATTGTAATTGTCTAGACTAGTTAGGGATGGTTTAGCCTTAATTAACTAGCAATCTCTTTCAAGTATTACTAATCATACTTAGGTTAATCAAATTGCCTACTTTCATGGTTCTTAGCTTAACCTAGGTTCATTAAGTTCTATGCCAACTATAGAAGTCAATTAATTGGTTTTCTCTTTCCCACTAATTGATTCATTCCTAGAGAATCTTAAACTACTTTCGTCATTAAGATATCGCTAATTAACTATTAAGTTCTGGTATTAATTTTCACCTTTCAGTTCATCAATTAAAAACCTAAGACGTGATAGATTGGTGATCAGGCATTCTACCAACTCTTATTCATGCATATAATAGTTAATCCTGATCAATCTAGAAGTATCACAATTAGGGTTCCAACATTCAACAACATAGTATCATCATATCACAAGTGGGTTTACCGAAACCCTAGATCAAAGTTACTCACACAGCATAGAAATTGAAATAAAATTCATTCTCATTAAGTAATTCATTCAAGTTCAGTACAATCTAAAGAGAAAGAGTAGAAATAAGAGTAAAGAATTAAAGTAGAAAGATGTAACCTGGTTTGTAGAAAAGTCAGATGAAATACAACCTTCAATAGGTGTAAATCCTATTCTAGAATGTAAATTCAATAATGATTCAAGTAAAAACCTAATCTAAGATTGTTTTCTAAGCCTAAAAACTGAGTCTAAAGTGTCTCTCTGACTCTAAATGTCCTGGTCTTCGTTTCCCCCAGCCTATGTATCAACTCAGTAGCCAAAAACACTAAAAATCATGTGCTGTACAGACCCAAAGCACGGTCGTGCTTCAGGCTGGATTCTGGGAAGTTTCTACATCTTTCGTCCAGAGCACGGCCTGGCCATGCTTCATGCACACCAAGCACGGCCTAGCCGTGTTAGGGGCTGCCATGCTCCTTTCTTGCCAATTTTTGGTGTGTTGCCTCCTTAATTCCTCCTTAGCATATTCCAAGTCCATATGGTTGCTCTCATGATTGTTTTCCCTTGCTTCTTGGCCTCTTTTGCTCAACTACAAGTATAAAACAAACCGAAGCAATATCCAGAGTAAAGCATAACTAAATGCAAGGAAATAATCATAAATTTACTACTAATTAGGGGATAAAATATAAGCAATAAACACTCAAATTTCCCCTTTATCAGCAGGTTGGCCTGGAAATAGGTGTCTCTGTTGTGTGTATTTTACTAATTAACCGCAAGCGCATGGCGTAGCTGTAGCTAGTTCGACGAGTACGGGTTGTATCCCACAGAGAACAATGTCAATTACAAGAATTATACGAAACGAGCTATATAAATCGATGTAATCCGATTAGAGAGTGTCACAATTAAATAAATAAAGATAATCAAATAAACAAAGCCTAGGTTATGATACTCACCACACTTATGATACTCAACAACTAATATGTACCTCTAATTGCAATTATCAAGGTTATTGGAGATGGTTTAGCCATAATTAACTAGCAACCTCTTTCAAGCATTACTAATCGTACCTGGGTTAATCCAATTACCTACTTTCGTGGTTCTTAGTTCAACCCAGGTCCATTAAGTTCTATGTCAACCATGGAATACAATTAATCAGTTTTCTGGTGCTCATTAATTGATTCATTCCTAGAGAGCCTTAAACTAATTTCGTGATTAAGATATCCCTAATTAACTATTAGGTTCCGGTATCAATCTTCACCTTTCAGTCCATCAATTAATATACTAAGACGTGATAAATATTGATCAAACATTCATCGACTCATATAACCAATGCTTAATAGCTAATCCTAATTAACCATGGATAACACAATTAGGGTTCCATTAATTCAATCAGTAGAATGTATCATCACACCATAAGTGGGTTTACCAAAACCCTAGATCAAGACTACTCAAGCATAATAGAAACAGAAACTAAAACCAAATTCATTAAACAAATCATAAGTATTCAATACAAACCAAGAGAAAGGAGTAGAAGTAGAAGTAGAAGGAAAGTTGAAAAGATAAAACCTGGATTGCTGAATATATAGATGAATTACAATGCTGAATTAATCTCCAATCTGAGCTAAGAACATGAAAGTAAACTCTAATCCTATTATAAACCTAATCCTAAGGTGTTTCTTAAGCCTAAAACTGAGTAAAAGAAGGTCTAAATGCGTCTCCTCTCTTTTGGCTGCATATCCCCTTCAATATATATCAATTTTGGCGGCCAAAACCCTAAAAAAGAGGATGTGTACAGACCCAAAGCAAGGCCATGTTCCAAGACACGGCCTGGCCATGCTTTGGGATGGATTCTGGGAAATTTCTATGACTTTTGCCCAGAACATGGCCTGGCCGTGTTGGGGGCTGCCATGCTCCTTTCTGGCAAATTTTTGGTGGGCTTCCTCCTCATCTTGTTCCAAGTCCATATGGAACTTTTCATGACTGTTTTTCTTTGCTTCTTGGCCTCTTTTGCTCACCTACAAGCATAAAAACAACCAAAGCAGTATCCAAAGCAAAGCATAACCAAAAGCAGGGAAATAACCACAAGTTTGCTATGAATTAGAGGATAAAATATAGCCATTAATAATCAAAATTCCCCTTTATCAACTCCCCCATGCTTAAACCTTTGCTTGTCTTCAAGCAAATAACATATCATATCAGGAAGGGGGAAAGATGCAATCAGATTCCAGAAGATAGAAAAATGTAATATAGATAATTTGTCACTCAATCTGTGTGCACACAATAGATATATGAATGGACATTTATCAGATAGTCTCTATTCTTCTAAAACTAAACCAATAATGTTTCTATTATATATCTACTTCTATTGTTACCATTGGTTGTATGCATAAAATTGATTTTTGTACACTCAAGTAGGCCACCTCATCCTTTAGATCTCCTTATGTTTCCTTACCCTTATTTCTATTTTATCACTCTTTTTCTCACTTAAACTCTTTTACTTTCCATCATCAATTTTTTTTTTCATTCATTTTTTTTTCATTTTTTTTTAGAAATATGCAGTGAGTGCATTTTATGCTCCATCTCACTAGGGTAAATACATCTAGGTACTCATACTAAGGCCTTTTTGGTGCCTTAAAGGGGTACTGAGAGTGAAAACTTTTTGGGGTGCACATTCCCTCATTTTTCACCTCTCCCTACCTTCACACTCTCATAGTGTTAAAATCAAAAATAGCATACAATTCACAGCACAATAGAGAGATATTTTTCAAAAAATTAGAGGTTTAATCCTAGAAGAGATAGACTAAAATAATAACTACCTATTTCATATCCTATTGTACATCACATGTTCATGAGCTAAAAATTAACCTATATTACGTCAATCTATCTCTGAAATAGCAAACTTTATGATTATACAAAGAAACAGGAGATATAAAATTCAATCAGTGAAAACTACAAGGCTAAAGTCTACTCCCCCATGCTTAAACTTGACATTGTCCTCAATGTCAGTAATAACTAAAAGTACAGGCAAAGGGTGAAGTAACTTACTTGCTTAATGGTCTTCTGAAAGAGGTGGAGGTAGGTTCTCACTGAAGTGCCAATTGGACCATGCTTTCATTAGCAAGAGGTAGGTTAGATTTAAGCAATGCAGCAATTTTGAATTGGAGCTCAAACCACGATTAATAAGCCCAAAATTAATGAGCATGAGATTTTCAATTCAATTTAAGGAAAATGGCAAATACAGGGTAAGATGTTCTAGGTTAACAACCAAGCCATAAATTTCTTCAAGAAACATAATGCAGAGGAATAATCCAGTCCAACCATGAGGAAAATTCAATCCAGATAAAAGAAATTAAGCACAAAGAAAAGGTTAAAATTATACCTAGAGAGAAGCTATAATGGTGATGCCAATAGTAGATGGCTCTTTTCCTCTTTTTGTTTTTTTACCTGTAACACGACCGTGCTTGGCGCTGGAATTCCAAAATTCCAGGATTTGGCCCGTGTTAGGTAACATGGGTGAGGGGTGCTTGGGCTGGGTCTGCAACACGGCCGTGTCAAGGGACACGATCAGCCTGTGCTTCTGGCAGGTTTTCTCCAAACATGCAGGATTTGGCCCGTGCTTAAAGCACAGGCGTGGTGGAGGATACGACTTAGCCATGTTGCTGGCTGGAAACCTTAATTCTTTGAATTTTGTCCCATCTTTTGATTATCCTTGATTTCCCTTAATTTTGAGCCTTTTATATCACCTGGAGCACATGGGAATGAACCCAAAATACATAAGGAAACACTCATTAAACCTATAACCAAAAAAATCAACTAAAATTAAAGATAAAAACTAAACTAAAAACTAGAAAACAAAGCCAAAGGAAACTTTAAAAATTAAAATGTGGGTTGCCTCCCACAAAGCGCTTGTTTAAAGTCATTAGCTCGACTCCCTTTTTATGCTTTCACTCAAGGAGGCTTGAAGAGAGTTTGAATGACTCTCTTTGCTATCCATTGCCTCTTAGTATGTTGCTTGAGGCTTTGCCTAATGCCCTTCAAAGATCCTGGCAGGTGGAGATTAGGGTCTTCAGTAGGTGACCCTCCAAATTGATTCTGCTGAATCATCTGCAAAAGAGAAGGTTTTAACTCAAAGTTGTTAGCCTCTACGGCTGGTCTGACAATACTGGGATTCAGGCCATGAGTATTTAGGGCGGTAAAATCCTTCAATGAACGGTTATCTTTCTCCGCCATGGTTGGCACAGCGGGATCTTGCTGTTGTCTTCTTCTTCTTCTTCTTTGTAAGGTGCACTCAATCTCTGGGTCAAATGCAGCAAAGAGTTCGCGGCCTCTTTGCATAAAATAGCTACACACCTAAAAAGGAAGAAAAAGGAACAAAAATCAACAAAAGAAAATTATGCAGAAAAATTAAAAGAAAGTGATCTAGTCTAGCTATTTCGTAAAATATCTAATATTGACTTTGTTCCCCGGCAACAGCGCCAAAAACTTGTTGTGTGTATTTTACTAATTAACCGCAAGCGCACGACATAGCTGTAGCTAGTCCGGCGAGTACAGGTTGTATCCCACAGAGAACAATGTCAATTACTATAATTATATGAAACGAGCTATCTAAATCGATGTAATCCGATTAGAGAGTGTCACAATTAAATAAATAAAGATAATTAATTAAACAAAGTCTAGGGTTACGGTTCACCACACTTATGATACTCAACAACTAATATGTACCTCTAATTGCAATTATCAAGGTTATTGGGGATGGTTTAGCCTTAATTAACTAGCAACATCTTTCAAACGTTACTAATAGTACCTAGGTTAATCCAATTACCTACTTCTGTGGTTCTTAGTTCAACCTAGGTCCATTAAGTTCTATGCCAACCATAGAATACAATTAATCAGTTTTCTCGTGCCTATTAATTGATTCATTCCTAGAGAGCCTTAAACTATTTTCATGATTAAGATATCCCTAATAAACTGTTAGGTTTAGGTATCAATCTTCACCTTTAAATACATCAATTAATATCCTAATTAACCATGGATAAGACAATTAGGGTTCCATTAATTTAATCAGCACAATGTATCATCACACCATAAATAGGTTTACCAAAACCCTACTTGAAAACTACTCAAGCATAATATAAACAGAAACTAAAACCAAACGCATTAAACAAATCATAAGTATTCAATACAAACTAAGAGAAAGGTGTAGAAGTAGAAGTAGAAGTAAAGTTGAAAAGATAAAACCTGGATTGCTGAATATATAGATGAATTACAATGCTGAATTAATCTCCAATCTAAGCTAAGAACATGAAAGTAAACTCTAATCCTACTCTAAACCTAATCCTAAGGTGTTTCCTAAGCCTAAAACTGAGTAAAAGAAGGTCTGAATGTGTCTCCTCTCTTTTGGTTGTGTATCCCTTCAATATATATCAATTTTGGCGGCCAAAACCCTAAAAAAGACGATGTGTACAGACCTGAAGCATGGCAGTGTTCCAAGATAGGGCCTGGCCATGCTTTGGGCTGGATTATGGGAAGTTTTTATAACTTTTGCCCAGAACACGGCCTAGCCGTGTTGGGGGCTACCATGTTCCTTTCTGGCTGATTTTTGGTGGGCTTCCTCCTTGCTTGCTCCTCATCTTGTTCCTAGTCCATAAGGCACTTTTCATGACTGTTTTTCCTTGCTTCTTGGCCGCTTTTGCTCATCTACAAGCATAAAAACAACCAAAGCAGTATCCAAAGCAAAGCATAACAAAAAGCACGGAAATAACCACAAGTTTACTATGAATTAGAGGATAAAATATAGCCATTAATACTCAAAATTCCCATTTATCAGTCTCCTTTACTCTATTGTGGAGACTGACAAGTCTAGGATTTCCCTTACCCATTAAGGTGACCCAGGAGTGTGGCACCTTACGAGGTAAGGTGACTGAAGGGTTGTGGCTTGGATACGGTACTGGGATAAAGGATGCCCTGTAGCCTAAAGTGGTCAATAAGGGAAGGACAGCTCCGAGCAATGGCCCTCAAATAGTGAGTGAGTAGTTGGAGGGGTAAGGCTTACGCCACATTTGGGATTACAATTGAGAGAAATTTTCAGATGAAGAGTCATGAACAACGACACAAGTATTTTATAAGTACATGTTTCATTTTATCTTGTGTGATATTGATGCATAACCTATAAAAGACTTGCACGTGTTTTACTGTACCTTTATTTTCATAAAAAGAGAAAATGTTTTCTGTGGCTTATACAGCTGGACATAGAATGTAAGTATTTCTGTACGCCTATATGTATTGGATGTTAACCTTGTTGGGATTTTATATCTCACTATGTTTTAATGTTATGTTCAGATCAGTAGAGATGTCATTTGTTGTGTTGATGATTCTCCTGGAGCAGCAGACGGTAGATGTCCCTTACTTGGGACAGTTCACGGTCATAGTGAACTTGTTGGTGATAAACATTGTAGAGGTTCTTGCTCTTGGCCCACCTCCTCCACCAACAGTACCCTAGGGGTGACGGCCAGAGGAGGGTAGTAGGATAACATTAGAGAGTGTGCCAAATCCAGAAGGTACTTACGAAGTTGTGAAACATAGAACACATTGTGAAGGTTTGATAGATGTGGAGGAAGTGTAATCTTATAAGCAGATGGTCTTACTCTTTCGAGAATTTGATAGAAGCCTAAATACCATGGACTTAACTTTCTAACCTTCATTGCTCACGCTATGCCTATAGTGGGAGAAATCTTTAAAAACACATGCTCTTCTTCCTAGAACTACAATGCCTTCTTTCTCTTATCATAATAGCTCTTCTACCGACTTTGGGCTATTTGCATCTTTTCTTAGACCATTTGTATTTGCTTCATGCTGTGTTGAACCAATTCTAGACCTAAAAGATTTCTTTCCTCCACTTTATACCAACATAGAGGAGATCTCCATTTTCGTCCATACAAAGCTTTATAAGGTGCCATCCTAATGCTAGAGTAGTAACTGTTGTTATATGCAAATTTTGCTAGTTGTAAGTATTTGTCCCAACCCTTTCCCTATTCCAAAGTGTAAGCTCTGAGCATATATTCCAAGGTTTGTATGGTTCTTTCAGTTTATCCATCATTCTAAGGAAGGTATGTTGTACTAAAACATAGTCTGGTGCCAAAGGCTTCTTGTAAAGCCCTCACAAACCTAGAAGTAAACCTAGGATATCTATCAAAGATAATGTTGTTAGGGATTCCATGCAGTGGTACAATTTCTCTTTCATACAACTGGGCTAACTTCTCAAGTGTAGAACTAATCTTGAAGGGTAAGAAATGCACAGATTTTGTTAATCGGTCTACCATTAGCCATATTGTGTCATGCCCAGTTTGAGTCTTAGCCAACCCCCTAATAAAATCCAAGGAAATGTTATCCCACTTTCACTCTTGTATATCTAAGGGATGTAACAGCCCCGAGGTTTTTGGTGTTCTATTTTCATCTTTGGACAAAATCAGGCATCTAGTAACATACTCCACAATGTCTCTCTTCATTCTCGGCCACTAGCACATCTTTTTCATGTCTCGATACATTTTAGTAGATATTAGATGAATAGTGTATTTACTTTAATGAGCTTATTGTATAATCTTATCCTTCAAAGTCCATTCCTGCGATATACACATTCGTCCCCAATACTTAAGAATTTCGTCCTTTGAGATTGCAAAGTCTCGCTTCTCTTGTAACACCCCTAACATTTAATAATTTTCATTTATGTATGGATTATTAAAAGAAACATAGGAGTAATGATGTAATTCAAAGATTTTATGGATGAAAATGAAAACTTATTAATATTTTTGGGGTCAAATTGTAATTTCCTAAAAGTTTAAAGGTCAAAATGTAAATAATGAAATTTGCAAGGACCTCCCTCAAAAGTTTAATTTTTGCAAAATGGTCCCTCCATCATTTATTAAAAAAAAGAGAAAAAAAGAAATATCGTAATCGGGTGTTAATGAATATTAATTTTTTCTCCATTTTTTCTCTTTAGATCTGGAGTACCTTTAAGCCTTTGACCACAAAACTAAAGGTACCATTGGATTCAGGACGGAGTGTAACATCCCTAATTTCATTTCTTTTATTGATAAAGGTACATAAAAAATTTAATTAAGGAAATAAAATTTATTAGACAATATTTTAGATATCTAAGGAAATATAGTCCTTAGAAATTCTTCACCTTATGTATATGCATAGAAAATGTTTCTAACATTAAGAGAACAAATAAAGAAGGAAAACCTAATAGGAAAGAAATTAGAAATAACATACTAAAGAGATGCAAAATTCTTGGATAAGGAAGATAAATTTTTAGAAACAAGTAAATGTCTTAAAATTTCAAGAACATTGAATTAGGGTAATTTTTCCTAATTCAAGAACTAGAGTTACTAAGTTTAAAATCTTTACCCATACATTGGGCTTTTACCTATGGACACTTCATATAGAGTTTTTCCACTTCACATAAGTTTCTAGCAAGCCATTGGATAACCTAAGCAAGAAATAAAACATAGACTTGGACTAGGATATAGTAATTGGACCAATAGCCCAAAAATGATGAAAATGTGACCAAGCCCTCCAAGAAAGGTAGAATTTTATCCAAAGCTAAGAAAATGGGTAGGAATAAGCCCATAATGGGTGGGAATAAGCCCAAATCCAAGAGGAAAAATAAAATAAAATAAATTAGGTGATGATATAATAATGTAATAATAAAGATTAGGTTACATGGCATTAAGACAAAAATTTAGCTAGTGGTGTGATTCTACATTCATAATTTTGGCAAGTGGCATGATAATACAATGCTTCAGGATAAAAACATCTATATCCTACACTCATAATTCTAGCAAGTGGTATGATAATACATGGAATTAGGACAAAACATTCTTATCTCACACAAATAATATCAACCAAATAATGGAGATTCAAGGGCTAGAAATTTGCCACCTAAAAAGGCAAACCTATCATACTTGTTTAAGACAAAAGAAAATGGAAAATAATCCCTAAATCAAAGGGACCTTGTCCCTTATCTTAAGAACATATCATCATAATTTTCAAAATGCAAATCTCCTTTTTCCTATGCATTTCTTGACTAAGGAAGAGGAAGACAAGAACATAAGTTGTTTGTTTTCCAAAAATTCAACAAAGTGTATCCTAATTATGATAAGGTAGACCCATGATCATGAAAGGTGAATTATTTGGTGGTCTATATAAGAAAACCCACCCTTACAACATTATAATTTCGTCCAAGTGAGGGAGAGGAAAAATAAAAGCAAGGTAGAGTGAGGAAAGGAGAGGAAGAAAGGAAGAAAGAGGAAGGAGAAGTCTAGGGGACTAAGTGCTCCAGGTAAGTTTAACAATATTTCTTTTTGAAGAAAACTTTTGAAACTTATAATATTTATATGAGATTTTGATCTTAGAACTTTGATGATTGGTCATGTATGTTGCTATATCATGTTATACATTGATCTTGCATGTGATGTATGTTTGAATACTTAGGTTGGTGTAGATAGTTCTGCATGGGTATGGCTATGGGTGGCAGACTTTTAAGCTTTGGTGTTTTAATTTCTGGGAACAATCTATAAGGAATTAAAATAAATGGTTAACATAAGAATTAAATATATATGTGTCACGGAGTTTTAGCCACTGGAATCATTCAATTTAGAGTCCATATGTGGTAGAAATGGTCTGATTAGTAAGCAAAGGTCAGAAAATGGTTCATCAGAGAAGAATATGTTAGGACAGCTTCTGTATTTTAATTTCTGGGAATTATCTGTATGTAATTAAAATAAATGGTTAAGATAAGAATTATAGCTATGTGTGTCATGGATTTTAAGCCACTGGAATCATTCAATTTGGAGTCCATATGTGGTAGATATGGTTCGATTAGTAAGCAAAGGTCAGAAAATGTTTCATCAGGGAAGAATATGTTAGGACAGCTTCAGTATTTTAATTTCTGGAAATTATCTGTATGGAATTAAAATAAATGGTTAACATAAGAATTATAGCTATGTGTGTCATGGATTTTTAACCACTGGAATCATTCCATTTGGAGTCCATATGTGGTAGATATGGTCCTATTAGTAAGCAAAGGTCAGAAAATGTTTCATCAGGGAAGAATATGTTAGGATAGCATCTGTGTTTTAATTTTTGGGAATTATTTGTAGGGAATTAAAATAAATAATTAACATAAGAATTAAAGATGTATGTGTCACAGATTCGTAGCCACTGGAAGCATTCAATTTGGAGTCCATATGAGGTAGATATGGTCCGATTTGTAAGCAAAGGTCAGAAAATGGTTCATCAGGGAAGAATATGTTAGGACAACTTCAGTATTTTAATTTCTGGGAATTATCTGTTTAGAATTAAAATAAATGATTAACATAAAAATTATATCTATGTGTGTCATGGATTTTAAGCCACTGGAATCATTCAATGTGGAGTCCATATGAGGAAGATATGAGCTGATTAGTAGTCAAAGGTCAGAAAATGGTTCATCATGGAAGATTATGTTAGGACAGCTTCTGTTTTTTAATTTTTTTGTATTATCTGTATGGAATTAAAATAAATGGTTAACATAATAATTATAGCTATGTGTGTCATGGATGTTTAGCCACTGGAATCATTCAATTTGGAGTCCATATGAGGTAGATATGAGCAGATTAGTAGTCAAAGGTCAGAAAATGGTTCATCAGGGAAGAATATGTTAGGACAACTTCTGTATTTTAATTTCTGGGAATTATCTGTATGGAATTAAAATAATTGGTTAACATAATAATTATAGCTATGTGTGTCATGGATTTTAAGCCACTAGAATCATTCCATTTGGAGTGCATATGAGGAAGATATGAGCTGATTAGTAGTCAAAGGTGAGAAAATGGTTCATTAAGGAAGATTATGTTAGGACAGCTTCTGTATTTTAATTTCTGGGAATTATCTGTATGGAATTAAATCAAATGGTTAACATAAGAATTATAGCTATGTGTGTCGTGGATTTTGAGCCACTGGAATCATTCAATTTGGAGTCCATATGAGGAAGATATGAGCAGATTAGTAGTCAAAGGTCAGAAAATGGTTCATCAGGGAAGATTATGTTAGGACAGCTTTTGTATTTTAATTTCTGGGAATTATCTATATTGAATTAAAATAAATGGTTAACATACGAATTATAGCTATGTGTGGCATGGATTTTTAGCCACTGGAATCATTCAATTTTGAGTCCATATGAGGAAGCAATGAGCTTATTAGTAGTCAAAGGTCAGAAAATGGTTCATCAGGGAATAATATGTTAGGATAGCTTCTGTATTTTAATTTCTGGAAATTATCTGTATGGAATTAAAATAAATAGTTAACATAAGAATTATGGATATGTATGTCACGGATTTTTAGCCACTGGAATCACTCAAGTTGGAGTCCATATGAGGTAGATATGGTCCGATTAGTAGGTAGAGGTCAGAACCTATCCGAGAAGAAATAACCTATACATTTATGGAGTAATATCACCTTGATTTCTTAATAGTTCGCTACAATGTTCAACATAATAGTTTTAGATAATTGTTTTATCTTGAAATTGACACCAAGATCAACTACATCAGGGTTAAATTGAGGGAGTTATGCTTTGATTAGTAAGAGAAGGTTAGATAGGATGAAAAACTTGAAACAAGAAAATAAAGAGATAAAATTAGTATTTAAAAAAGAAGATGAATATTAATAAATGACTAGTATAACCATAGCCATTGCCATTGTATGAACTTCTTACCATCTTAAGTGTAAAATTTTGACATGGAAATATTTTATAAAGTGATATTTGAAATGGTTATGTTCATGGCATGATTACCAATGATTTTTGGTAATAATTATAATTTGATGAACATACTTGTTATTGAAAGCATATTTTTGGCTATCATTGTGAAAAGAAAAGAAATGAGCACGGTCACATGGTAATCCGTGTGGTGCACCAGTAAGGGACGCCCTACCAACGGTTATGATTATGATTATGAAAAAAGAAAGAGAAAGTGTGCCATGTCGGACAGAGCGAGAAAAGCCCGTACCGGAGAGTAGAGAATACTCACCCTAACCGGAGTAGCTTGAAATGAGAATAAATTGTTGGCCATCATATGATATTCTAAAAATAGTTATTCCTGTCATACATATTATTACTATATGATTCTTATGTGCATAGATATAATGCATTCATGTGACCAAAGATATTTTCTGTAGTTTATACAGCTGAACATAATGTGATGAGCTAAATTGATGATGATTTATTGTTGAACTTACTGGGATCTAATTCTCACTATATTTCCATATCATGTTCAGAAAATTAGTTATGCAGATTTTTCTATAGCTCTGGCTTTTAGTGCACGTTGAATCGAATACTTTATGTTGGGCAGATCCCAGAAGTAAATAAAATGTTTGTAGTCGAGTTGGCTTAGATCCCGGTGAAGGTGCAACCACTCGCACCTGTATCTCCGAAATTGGTCGACCAGAATAAATAAGATGTAGATTTTTATGTGTTTGATATGTTGTACGTATGTTTTGATTAATGACATGTATGTGAACTTTGTATTGTATAAATTAAATAAATGTTATATTGAGTTAAGTTGTAACGAGGTAATAACTTCATGGTATTTGAAAAAAAAAATTTAATACTTAAATGGAGTTGTTACACGGAGAGTACTATAATTTTGGCTAAATAATTTTCCAAATCGGCTGCGGAATCGTTAAAGATTGAAAATAGAAAATTTTAGAAAAAGGAAAGTTTTGAAAATCCTAGTGAGAGACCTCAAATTGAAAATCTAATGCCGTATATGAATTTAGGAGATAGATAAACTATTGGATATGAAGTTTCACAGTCATTTCACAACTTTTAGTGTCATGAACAGTAACTCAAACCAACATGAATAGTGATTCCAGATAGTGTGAACAGTAATTCTAATCGGCATGAATAGTGATTTCAGCTTATGTGAAAATAATTTTTTGTAGGGAAAATTATCCATCAGTTGACCAGTGTTGACCAATCTCCTGGAGTCATTTTCTATGTTTTTGGACCCTCCGAACTCGTTTCTGAGATCTATTTGGTCAAATTTGAAGTGAAAAAGTGCATTTTGGGGCTGTCCAACCTAGAGTTTTGTCTTGTTAGTAGATAATATTTTCTATGAATTACCTCAAGCTCTTCTTACACTTTAAATATATAATTGTTTTTGTTTACAAATTATTTATGTTATTATAAGTTTCAAAAAATGTGTTAAAATATCTACTTTGCTTACTAACTGACATATAGTTCAAGAAGAGTATGATTTTGCAAATAGATTTTTAAACTCATTGAATAAATGGTTCTAAATGTATTTATCATTATTTGGTAAAGTGAATAAGCATTGATCTGTAAAGTTATAAAGTTGCTAAATATGATTGAATGCTAAGCGTAAAGCTCATGGCGAGTTGTTTGATAATTATACATTGCATTTGATAAATATGCATTTTTATATATATTTATATGTATGGATGAATATTGACAGGTTGTATGGTTTGAAACAATACTGAGTAGGGGACACCCTATTAGCTTGAGTCAGCCAAGGGGAGGGACTCTCTAATAGGGTGACAGTGGTAATGTAAGGAGACAAATGGGTGATGAACTCACATTCCCTTATCACTTTTTGTGACTGTAGTCGATCGGTCACTATGCGTATAGTAAATAAGTGAATTGAGTATATTAAGAGCTGTGACATGCTTTAGCATTATATAAAAAGAGTGGATTTTTAGTACATATATAGTATGTTAATTATGCATCGACAAAAGTTATGATTTCACCTCAAAAGCTTAATATTTTTCTATAGCTTATACAGCTAAATATAACACCATCCTTTGCTCTGTGCTTAGGATTATTTGATGGTTCTGATATGGAATCCTCCCAATATTTACATGTGAAGTATTTTAGTGCATAACAAGATTTATTTTATGACCATACCGTACTATATTTGATTTTAAACCTCTGAATATCTTTTGAAACAAGAATATTTGAAATGTGGATCCCATATAGATGTGCTTTGGAACTGTATTTTCTATTTGAAAATTTTTAAGATATGAGTACATTCATATGCTGACCTAAGAGGTCATAGGAGGTATTATCTACTCACTGAGTTGTCAAACTCACTACTCAATATTTTCATATTTTTCAAATAAGAATACAAAGTCTGATCCTACATATAGGTGATCAGTTATGTGACATATTCTCTGGGTGAGTCTACGTTGCTTCCAAGGCTCACAGTATTTGAATTATACTGTATTTGTATTCTAGAGTATTCTCTGTATGCCACTATCAAGATCCCTGCTTCTGCTATTACTTTTATATTTATAAGTTCAGTCGGTATTTAGTGTATACATGGGAGAATCTATATGAAACTGTTTTCATTGATAAAGGAGTATGATAACTGCAATTTATTGCAATTTCTATGTGCTTTCCGAGTATGTTTACTGAGTTGTTTTGATGTACTAAGCACTCTTATTCCCAGATTAAATTGAATGGGATGACTCCCTTAGATATAATATCATCAACCCCGTTTGCTATAGCAATTTAGTAAGCATATGTGGCAAATGTGGCAGAAACCCGAGTGATATTGAGTGAGCTGGCCCCTTTTTAATATGAGGTACTAATTCTATTTGATATGGCACAAGTGGCAAAGGAGCTGAGCTGCGCAGCAGGTGCAGCCATCCACCTAGCAGGAGAAAGCAGCAACCAACTGACATTGCAAGCTGCTGGTTGGGTTGATGCAGAATGGCCTCCATTACTAAAAGTGGAGAGAAAAAAAGCTGACATAGAGACGCTGGCTGCAGAGTAGGGAGAATGTCAGCAGAAGTCAGGCCACTTACTGGGACCACAAGGCCTGACTATAAAAAGGTTAGAAAGCAGAGCAACTAAAAAAAGGAGGGGGGACGAACTGGAGGAAGAAGAAAGAACTACCAGGGAGAGAAAAACCACAACCCAAGATGCACTGACACCAGATGTTGAAGCATTAGAGAAAGGACAGTTCGCAATTCCAGATTTTTCATTGATCCCTGTTGTGATTTTTACTATTTTTATAAAAAAGAACTGCATTTGTATTTTTACTTATATCACTTAGGATGCATACCAATGTTCTTGGGATATTTCTAACCAGTGTAACCATGAGGCTTGGTTAGTTTCCAGCTAGGGTTGCATAAGGGTTGTAATGAACTTGAGCACATTTTTATTAACAACACATTTTGCTACAGTTTCATTTCAACATTCAACTGTGTTTATATTTTAATTTCCCTTGATAACGGAAGTTTAGTGGAGGAAGATCAAGGCCAATATTCACCTGGAAGGGTAATGGAGGATGGGAAATAGTTGAATGTATGGGGTTAGCCCATATAGGGATGTATGGGTACCCCATTAGTCCAATAGTGGAGCTTCATGCACAATTCGGGGGAGAGGACTGATGCAGGAATGCGTGTCTGAACCTCAGAATTGCAAGGAATGGAAGTCTGGGAAGACTCCATTCAAGACTGAACTTGGCACTTAGAGCAATTGTTGCAGCAATCACTAGAGCAAATATGAGTGCTGTAGTTCATGGCAACCCTGAGCAACCCTAGATCACCTAATATCATTTTCTTTTACACCCTAGTACCCCTCATCTTAGTTATAGTTGCATTTAATTGATCTACCTCTATTTTATCTTGTGAACCATCTTATTTTTGCTATAGCATTTCACACAGCAGAACTGGCTATAATAGTTTTAGTTCACTCCTCGTGGGACGATACTCACTCATCACTTTATTACTTAGTCACGACACGTGCACTTGCGTTCTGACATTGCATATCTATTTTGCAAATCCACCAACAAGTTTTTGGCGCCGTTGCCGGGGAGTGTTAACTTGAAAATTATTATTAGATATTTGGCTGTGTGAAGAATTTTATCTTTGAGGTCACCCTAGTTTTACTTTGTGCAGGGGAGTGTGGTGCATGAGCAGGTCTAACAGGGAGCTTCTGCCTCTAGACCCAAAGATAGAAAGGACTCTTCTGAGAAGAAGGAGGGGACTAATGGTGACTCAACCACAAGTAGAAATGGCTAACTAGAATGGTGCAGACAACATGGATGACAGAGATAGGGTCTTAAATGCTTATGTTCAACCAAACCTGAATGGGTTGAACCCGAGCATTGTGAGACCAGAAATCGAGGTTCTCCATTTTGACCTTAAGCCAGTAATGTTCCAGATGCTGCAGACTACAGGCCAGTTCAGTGGAATGCCTTCAGAGGACCCTCACCTTCACCTCAGAGTATTTATGGAGGTCACAGATGCTTTCAAAATGAATGGGGTAACAGAAGAAGTGCTTAGGTTGAAACTCTTCCCTTATTCATTAAGAGATTAAGCTAGAGCGTGGTTAAACTCTCTGCCACCCGATTCTATTGCTAACTGGAGTGATTTGGCAGAGAAATTTCTGCTAAAATACTTCTCACCCACTAAGAATGCCAGATTGAGGAATGACATCACATCTTTCCAACAATTGGAAGGTGAATCACTGTATGAGACCTGGGAGAGGTACAAAGAGCTGTTACGGAGGTGCCCTCATCATGGAATCTCTTACTGCATTCAGATGGAGACCTTTTACATTGGCCTTAATGCTCAAACCCACACTATAGTGGATGCAGCAACTAATGGGGCACTATTGTCCAAAACATACAATGAGGCATATGAGATGCTCGAAAGAATGGCTAGTAACAACTATAAGTGGCCTATGGACAGAGTTTCCACTGGCAGAAAAATGACAGGCATGCATGAAGTGAGTGAAGTTACTTCTCTCACAGCCCAGCTAGCCTCGCTGGTTAATGTCTTAAAAAACCAGCAAACAAACCGCCCTCAAACAGCCAATGCAATCTAGGAGAATGGAGTATCTTGTGTTCTGTGCAATGGGCCCCATCTTTTTGAAAATTTTCCTTCGAATCCGGAGTCAGTATGTTACTTGGGACACATGAATCGCAAAAACAATCCATATTCAAACACGTATAACCCAGGCTGGAGGCAACATCCTAACTTCTCCTGGAATAACTATGGCACTGGACAGGGAAGTAATCCTGTTCTACAAAGACCACAAGCCCCCCTGGTTTTCAACAGCACAGGCAGCAGCCTAGTGAAACCCCCACTTCCCTGGAATCCCTGCTAAAGGAATATATGGCAAGGAATGATGCTCTGATCCAGAGTCAAGCAGCCTTATTACAGAATCTGGAAACCCAAGTGGGATAGGTTGCCAATGAATTAAAAAGCAGACCTCTAGGGACACTTCCAAGCACTACTAAAGTCCCTAGGAGAGAAGGAAAAGAGCACTACAAGGCTATAGCCCTAAGAAGCGGCAAGGTGGTGGAAGCACCAAAAGCAAGAAGACAGGACCAGAGAGACTGCACTGTACCCCTGGAGAAGAAGAAGGACAAGCAGAGGCAAGAGGAGGAGATACGAGAGGAAGCAAACATCTCTGAAGAAAATGCTACAGCTTTGCCCCAGCAAAAGACTGCAGTCACTACAAGAAACAGGACATTCAGTAACAACTTTTCTGTGGCGACTAAAAAAGTCGTCACTGAAAATCACTTTTCAGTGGCAACTTTCATGAGTTGCCACTGAAAGTTGCTTTTTCAGTGACGACTGTCATGAGTCGTCACTGAAAGTTGCCTTTTCAGTGACGACCTATATGAAGTCGTCACTGAAAGGTTGAAAATGATTTTCAATGACGACTAAAGTCACCACTGAAAGTCGATAAATTTATTTTTCCTACTCTCTTTGCATTTTGGTATCTTTAATTAGTCTATATTTATTTTTTAAAGCTAACTGAAGTGGTGCAAGGGGTTTCAAGGATGGATGTATTTATTCAATAAAAAAATTTAAATTATATTTTTAATATATAAATTTTTAGTTATAAAATAAAAAATAAGTAAACTATTTATTAATAAAATAAATGTAAAAACATTTTTAAAGTAAGTTACTTTTTAAATAAATAGTAAATTGATAGAGTAAATTTTTAAAATTAAAATAAAATAAATATATATATATATATATATATATATTTTTGAAAAATAAAAAAATTTATAAAAGAAATGATAAATGAAAATAATAAAAAGAGAATAAGCAGATGTTGGAGGAAATGAAAAATATACTTAACCCACGCATTTAAACCCACGCATAGACATCTGAATGTTGAACCTGCGATCTGAATGTTGAAACACAGTAGACAGGAATCTGGAGGCATTTGATAACCCACGCACATGCATCTGAAATCCAAGCTTAAGACCCCTAAATTTGTTGTCCCGCGAACGAAACCCCTCAAATTTTCCTCACCAGAAATCATTACTTGGTGAACGAGAAAACTTCCCCCAAAATCACCACCTATTTGCCCTTTTCTAATTGCCATCACCGAAGTCACCACGGCAGAAGTCAACTGATAACTGCATTTCACTCTAGTTTCTGTGTGCTGCCCATGATTGTTTACTGAATTTTTCTGGTGTTTTAAGCACTCTTACCCTCCTAATTTAATTAAATTGGATTACCTATCTGGATATAACGTTAGCCACCTTATTGCTACAGCATTTCAGTAAGCATGTATAACAATGATAGCAGAACCCCGAGTGATAGTTGGTAAGTTGCTTCCTCTCTCTCCTGCAATACGATGATACTGTTTGATTAGGTGCAGATGGCAGAGCTGCACAGTAGAAGCAGCCACCAGTGAGCAGGAGACAGCAGCAGGAGTAGCCACCAGTGAGCAGGAGACAGCAGTACGAACACTACAGGCTACTGGTACAAGACTGCCCTCCACTACTGAAAGTGGAGAGGGAAAAGCTGCACAGCAAGGGTGCTGGCTGCAGAGTAGAAGGAATGTCAGCAATCCTGGGTGCTTTATTGGGACCACAAAGGACTGTCTATAAAAGGCCATAAAGCAGCTGTTGCAGGGAGAGCTCACCGAGGAAGGAAGAGGAGACAGTTGGGAGGAAAATAACATCACAGCCTAGAGTGCCGCTAACACCGGGAGGTGCAACATGAGGGGATAGTGCGCTAATGTAGAAGGGAACCTTGTTTTCTGTTATTGCTTTACTGCTTTGTTAAAAAGGAAGAACTGCATTTTGTAATTTAGTTCTTACCACTTAGAATGCATACCAATGTTTCTGGGATTTTTGTAACCGGTGCACCCATGAGGCTTGGCTAGTTTCCAGCTGGGGATGTACAAGGGTTGTAATGGACTGAAGCACCTTTTTATTATCAATACATTTCACAGCAGTTTTGTTTACCATTCAATTGTATTTCTTGTAGCTTTTCTTTCCTTAATAACAGAAGTTTGGAGGAAGAAAACCAAGGCCACCATTCACCAGGAAGGGTAATAGAAGCTGGCAAAAAGCTGAGTGTAAAGGGGTTACCTCATGTAGGGGTATACGGGTACCCTATTAGTCCCATAATGTATTTCATGTGCAATTCAGAGGTGAGGACTTGTGCAGGAATGCGTGTTCGAACCTTGGAGTTGTGAGGAATGGTAGTCTGGGAAGACTCCATTTAGAACTGATTTTGGCACCAGGGACCTTTGCTGCAGCAACGCCTAGGGCATATCTGAGTGCTGAAGTCCATGGCAACCCTGACCACCCTAGTTCTCCCCATATAGTTTCCTTTCTATTCCCTAATACTTGTCATTTTAGTTACAGTAAAAGTCAGTCAACCCATGTCTATTCCAATTTTGTGAACAACTTAGTGTTGCCACAGCATTCGTACAGCAAAAGTCTCTAACAGTTTTAGTTCACTCCTCGTGGGACGATACTCACTCATCACTTTATTACTTGGTCACGACACGTGCACTTGCGTTCTGACATTGTATTCATCTTTGTATGAATTACAACAACCCAACATCAACAGTGGTGGCTCACAGTGAAGCCCCTGGAACGAGAGACGTGGATTGGCCGAGTTTGTAGCTGCCAACTGAGGTTCACCATCGAAGCACCTTCAGACGAGAAAGCAGTGGGATCATCTTCGTCAATCCTCCATTGCATGTGTCTGCTTCAGTCAGGTTGGCTTGTCTGATTCACCATCGAAGTACCATCGAAGCACCACAAGTTGGCTTGTTTGATTTTGTATAATTAACTTAAATGCTTCCTAGTGTGAAAAGTAGCTATAATTTTAACAGAGGGTCTTTATTAATGATTGGTTTTTAGAGCATAAGATGGGGAACTCTGTGATTAGAAATCAGTGATATCTGGGGTCTTCTAAAATTTCTTCTCCGTTTCCCCTACCTGAAAATAGAAGTAATCAATGTATCATTGAACTAAGGTAGAATATCATTTGCTAAGAACACTGTCAACCCTTTAGAAAGGCATTTTGAATAAGCCTATTTGTAAGTACCTTTGAAATGACCTTATAAGATGCATTACATAGGCTAACTGGTCTAAATTCCTTAAACTACATGGGCAATTAGATTTTGGGATTAAGAAGACTTTGATTTAGCTCTTTAAGTAAGAAACATCAGTTCAAAAATAAGAAACCACTTCAAAAAAGTCATTTTGAACTATCAGGCAAAAATGATGTAAGAATGTAGCATTTAAGCCATCTGGCTTCGAGGCTTAGATGGCTCCAATGTGAAAGAGAGTCCTTTCTATTTCAAAGAAGGCCATTAAAGACTCAATGTACCTGGAACTGAGCTTACTGATATACCAGCTCTCTAAAAACTTGCCAATATCTTCCTTAGACATGGAAGCTTCAGTTTTATAGAGTTTGGAGAAGTAACAAATGTAACAACTCCATTTAAGTATCAAATTTTTTTTTAAAATACCATGAAGTTATTACCTCGTTACAACTTAACTCAATATAATATTTATTTAATTTGTACAATACAGAGTTTACATACATGTCATTAATCAAAACATACGTACAACATATCAAACACATAAAAATCTACATCTTATTTATTATGGTTGACCAATTCCAGAGATACAGGTGCGGGTGGTTGCACCTTCATTGGGATCTAAGCCTATTCGACCACAAACATTTTATTTACTTCTGGGATTTGCCCAACATAAAGTACTCGATCCAACGTGCACTAAAAGTCAGAGCTATAGAAAAATTTGCATAACTAATTTTCTCAACATGATATGGAAATATAGTGAAAATTAAATCCCAGTAAGTGCAACAATAAATCATCATCAATATAGCTCATCACGTCATGTTAAGCTGTATAAACTACAGAAAATAACTTTGGTCACATGAATGCACTATATCTATGCACATGAGAATCGTGCAATAATAACATGTATGACAAGGATAACTATTTGCAGAATATCATATGATGGCCATCAACTTATTCTCATTTCAAGCTACCCCAATCAGGGTGAGTATCCTTTACTCTCCGGTACGGGCTTTTCTCGCTCCGTCTGACATGGCACACTTTCTCTTTCTTTTCTCATAATCATAATGATAACCGTTGGTAGGGCGTCCCCTACTGGTGCACCACACAGATTGCCATGCAACTGTGCTCATTTCTTTTCTTTTCACAATGATAGCCAAAAATATGCTTTCAATAACAAGTATGTTCATCGAAATATAACTATTACCATAAATCATTGGTAATCATGCCATGAACATAACCATTTCAAATATCAATTTATAAAATATTTCCATGTCAGAATTGTACAGTTAAGATGGTAAGAAGTTCATACAATGGCAATGGCTATGGCATATACTAGTCATTTATAAGATTCGTCTTCTTTTTTAAATATTAGTTTTATTTCTTTATTTTCTTGATGCAGGTTTTTCATCATATCTAACCTTCTCTTACTAATCAGAGCATAACTCCCTCAATTAAACTCAGATGTAGGAGATCTTGGTGTTAATTTGAAGATAAAACAATTATCTAAAACAATTATGTTGAACATTGTAGTGAAATATTAAGAAATCAAGGTGATATTACTCCCTAAATGTACAAGTTATTTCTTCTCGGATAGGTTCTGACCTCTACCTACTAATTGGACCATATCTACTTCATATGGACTCCAACTTGAGTGATTCCAGTGGCCAAAAATCCGTGACACACATATATATAATTATTATGTTAACCATATATTTTAATTCCATACAAATAATTCCCAGAAATTAAAATACAGAAGCTATCCTAACATATTCTTCCCTGATGAACCAGTTTCTGACCTTTGACTACTAATCAACTCATATCTTCCTCATTTGGACTCCAAATTGAATGATTCCAGTGGGTAAAATTCCATGACACACATAGATATAATGCTTTTGTTAATCATTTATTTTAATTCCATACAGATAATTCACATAAATTAAAATACAGAACCCATCCTAACATATTCTTCCTTGATGAACCATTTTCTGACCTTTGACTACTAATAGGACCATATCTACCTCATATGGACTCCAAATGGAATGATTCCAGTGGCTAAAAATCCGTGACACATATATCTTTAATTATTATGTTAACAATTTATTTTAATTCCATACAGATAATTCCCAGACATTAAAACATAGAAGCTATCCTAACATAGTCTTCCCTGATGAACCATTTTCTGACTTTTACTTACCAATCGGACCATATCTACTTCATATGGACTTCAAATTGATTGATTCTAGTGGCTAACAATCCATGACACATATATCTTTAATTCCTATGTTAACCATTTATTTTAATTCCCTACAGATAATTCCAAGCAGTTAAAACACAGAAGCTATCCTAACATATTCTTCCCTGATGAACCATTTTCTGACCTTTGCTTACTAATCGAACCATATCTACTTCATATAGACTTCAAATTGAATGATTCCAGTGGCTACAAATCCATGATATATATATCTTTAATTCTTATGTTAACTATTTATTTTAATTCCCTACAGATAATTCTGAGAAATTAAAATACAGATGCTAAAATTTTTGCCACCCATAGCTATACTTATGCAGAACTTTCTATACCAGTCTAAGTATTCAAACATACATCACATGCAAGATCAATATGTAACATGATATAGCAACATTATGACCAATCATCAAAGTTCTAAGATCAAAATCTCATATAAATATTATAAGTTTCAAAAGTTTTCTTCAAAAAGAAATATTGTTAAGCTTACTTATGAATCTCCCTAGCTTACTTAGTAAATTGGTTTTCTTGTTTCCTCTTGAAAGAAGTAGCAAGAATCCTCCCTTCCCTTATCTTTTCTAGCAGCTTAGGTAAGAGAAGGAGGGTGAATTTTTGAACCTCAAGGATGAAGAAGAAAAATGGATTCAAGTGGAGATTAAGGTAACTTACCTTAAGTACTTAGCCTTCTAAACTTCTCCTTCTTCTTCCTTCCTTTCTTCTCCTCTCTTTCTCTCCTTTCCTCACTCTACCTTGCTTCTATTTCTCTCTCTTCCTCACTTGGACGAAATTAAAAGGTTGTAGGGGTGGGTTTTGCTTAAATAGACCACCAAATAATACACCTTTCATGATCATGGGTCTACCTTATCACAATTAGTATACACTTTATTGAATTTTTGGAAAACAAACAACTTATGTTCTTGTCTTCCTCTTCCTTAGTCAATATATGCATAGGAAAAGGAGATTTGTATTTTGAAAATTATGATGATATGTTCTTAAGATAAGGGACAAGGTCCCTTTGATTTAGGGATTCATTTCCATTTTCTTTTGTCTTAAACAAGTATGATAGGTTTGCCTTTTTAGGTGGGAAATTTCTAGCCCTTGAATCTCCATTATTTGGTTGATATTATTTGTGTGAGATAGGAATGTTTTGTCCTAATGCCATGTATTATCATACCACTTGCTAGAATTATGAGTGTAGGATATAGATGTTTTTGTCCTAAAGCCTTGTATTATCATGCCACTTGCCAAAATTATGAATGTAGAATCACACCACTTGCTAAATTTTTGTCTTAATGCCATGTAACCTAATCTTTATTATTATTACATTATTATATCATCACCTAATTTATTTTATTTTATTTTTCCTCTTGGATTTGGGCTTATTCCTACCCATTATGGGATTATTCCTACCCATTTTCTTTGCTTTGGATAAAATTCTACCTTTCTTGGAGGGCTTGGTCACATTTTCATAATTTTTGGGCTATTGGTCCAATTACTATATCCTAATCCAAGTCTATATTTTATTTCTTGCTTAGGTTATCCAATGGGCTTGCTAGAAACTTATGTGAAGTGGAAAAACTCTATAGGAAGTGTCCATAGGTAAAAGCCCAATGTATGGGTAAAGATTTTAAACTTAGTAACTTTAGTTCTTGAATTAGGAAAAATTACCCTATTCCAATGTTCTTGAAATTTTAAGACCATTACTTGTTTCTAAAAATTTTTCTTCCTTATCCAAGAATTTTGCATCCCTTTAGTATGTTATTTCTAATTGTTTTTCCTATTAGGTTTTCCCTCTTTATTTGTTCTCTTAATGTTAGAAATATTTTCTATGCATATACATAAGGTGAAGAATTTCTAAGGATTATATTTCCTTAGATATCTAAAATATTGTCTAATAAATTTTATTTCCTTAATTAAATATTTATGTACTTTTATCAATAAAAGAAATGAAATTAGGGATGTTACAACAAATACCAGCATCTTCAATTTCAACTTGATTCTTAGAGATTGGAATCAGTTTCTTGAATTTTCCTATTAAGCTTCTCCTCTCTGCATAAGATTTTAGTGAAGAAGATGAAGCTTAACATCGTTTTTTCTTTTTCTCTCTTGTGGATCGTAATATCACCAAGAGGACCAAAGTCCAAAAAAGCTGCAATATTGGAGATACTGGCAGTATCACACCATAATAAGATAATACATTTTTCCATGACATGATTACTAGAAGTTGAAGAGTCCAATTATCATGCCCACGTATAGTATTCTGTAGAGAAAAGTAAATACTGCCCAATTATCATGCATGATTATTGGCAGTATCACACCATACTGATTATTGGTTTTACATGATTTTGGGTCCTTTTGATCCTATGATCATGTTTGTGGGTTATATATATATATATATATATATATATATAAATTTCATGCCATCATAAGTAGATTCTTGTGATCCCACCTTGACAAAATGATTTAAGTTGTGTGCAATATCTTTTAGATGTATAATATTTGTCTATTGGTTGGAAGGATCCTAATGATCCTTTGATTTCTTCTACAGGATTCCATCTGTTTTTAGTCACTTTATATTCTCTTTGGGCTTCTAATTGTTGGTAGGTTCAAGCTTCAATAGTTCATAAGCCTTATGAGAAGTCTTAAACTTATAGATAATGATTGCTTTTTCTAATTAAAGAATTGGTTGGGAACTAAACACATCAAAGTTTCCTTCATCAATATTGCTTTGGTTATTAAATAATTGTTGGAACCTTGACACATCAAAAATCCCCTTATTCCACAACTCTGTTTGGGTCAGGAATTTTGTTGTTTCATGTTGATGGGACCTTGGCGCCAATTGATAGCTTTTTACCCTGAAATAACTTAAGACTTCTTTGATTGTTATCTATTTTTTTTTAATTGGTGTAAAAAAAATTTTATAACAAGAATATAACAATTTTACAAATCCAAACATGGATTTGTTTTTGGTATAGAAGTGTCTCCAGTATAATTGAGAACCAAAACACAGACTGTTTTGAATACTATATTGATGCATTTCTAAAACTAGGAGGATCAAGATTGCAATTAAGCTTTTTTTTTTTAAATTAGAGAATTTGTGCTATTAGTTCATCTCCAGAATTGGTTTGCTAGTAAAGCCATATTAAAAGAATGAAGGGATGTGAATCCCAATCGACCTTAGCATTTGGGCAAAGCTAGTCTTTTCTAACTTAGAAGATGGATTTTTGGCTTATCCTCCTTGAAGCTCTAGAAAAACTATGTAGCTAAAGATTCCAATTTATGACACCATTATTTAGAGAATTCTATACAGGACATTTGATAAATCGGTAAAGAATGCAACACCAATTGAATCAAAGTTAACCTAGCAGCCTGTGAAAGTTGGGTTTTCTAAGTTTGTAGTTTTGATTGCAATCTATCTAGAATATTCAATTCAATTATTATTTTTTATCTTGATAACTATCGACCCATGTCCCTAAATATTTGCCCAATTTAGAAGCAAATTCAATCCCAAAAATATTGGATAGAAACTTTTTGAAATGATGAAGGGTATTATGGGTAAAAATAAGGATGGATTTATTCTTACTAACCAAGTGCCTTGCTAATTTTTTATAACGCTCCAAAATAACTTGATGGAAGTTCTTAGGAGTGGCTTCGAATAAAAACAAAGTATCATGGGTATGGATTGGACAAGGTAACCACATTGCCCTTCTTGCAATTTTGATACCTTTCCGGTGTTTATCCTCCTGCACTTTAAAGATAAGACAAGACATCACATTTACATAATATAAATATATGGAGATAGAGGGTCACCTTGCCTTATGGCCCTATTAGGATAAATCCTTTTAGTTGGGATGCCATTGAATAAAACTTGCTAAGAAAATGCATTGCATAATGATTTGTATCCAATGTTGAGGAAAACCTTTTTTTTAGCACTGCCTAGAAATAATGCCAAGATAATTTAACATAAGTTTTGTGTATATCCACCTTCAAAGCAGCCCATGGTTTCCTTTATTATTTACATCCATGAATGTATTGCATTATCTCAGAACTTAGCATTACGTTATAAGAAATTAGTCTACCTTTGATAAAAGCATATTGATGTGGTGTGATTAAAGATTCCAAAGTTTTCTTTTTGAAAGAAATATTACATAGCTCAATGGGTCAAAATTTTTTATAGCTTTACGGGCTCTCTGACTTAGGAATCAAAGTGATAAAAGTCTGATTCAATGCTTTCAGTAGGAAGCCGGTGTTGAAGAAAGATTTTACCATCTATATAATTCCATCTTGAAGCAAACTCCACTAATGTTGATAAAATTATGTTGGCATACCATCTGAAACAGGGGCACTATCAAATTTTGATTGAAAAACTACACTCAGTTTCTTCTGTACTGATTGGTGCTTGAAGAATTTGAAGCTGAGAAAGATTTAGAACTAGAATAGAATATCTACTATCTCACTCAGATATAAGAGCAATAATTCCAAGGAAGGCTCATGTATTTCTAATCTTTTTAGAAAGATAGCAAGCCTTTAATTAGCAACCCAGTTAGCACTTCAATTATAGCTTATCTAGAAATATGATAAACTTCCACAACCCAATCTTTTTTAAGCCAAAACTTGATGCAATTTAACATGTGAATGATATTTGAAGAGCTGCTTCTATTAGTATATATTAAGATCATGCACCACAGAAACAGAGTCACATTCTATGATGGCTCTTTTGTGGACCCTTTAGTTGTATGTATGTTGGTTTGTTAATAATGCAGTGAAAATGAGGTAGCACTAGCAAATATACAACGAAATTGGTACAAATTCTGCAAAGTGCCAACCCAAAAGGAGTGGTCAACCTGGACTTAGCAAACAATGTCAAGTTAAGAGGAAGGTACAATAGCTGGCACAGAATAGGGATCAGAAAAAGGTTTATTTAGGTGAGGGAGAAAGAGAAAGGGGGGACCATGAGGATGATGATAGGGCCCTTTATATATTGGAACTTAAGTCATAATAAGATAGTCATTCAATTCTCAATGTAAATTTATATTTTTCTTCTTGAGTTTAAGTTTCAATCAATCACAATATACGAGATGATATTATCAAAATTAGAAGGTAACTATCTAATTTTATCAAGGGACCTTTAGCCATAATAAGACTTTAATGATGGCTAAGTTATGGTTTCCCATTGAAGAGCATAACATGAAATTCGTCATCCTTCATAAGTTTAGGGCCATAGGACTCTATCGTTTGTAGTAAGTGCTTAGGGACCTTCGTAATAAGTTCTCTTTCTAAACGTTCTTGTGTGCTCTCTAAAAGTGCTTGGGGACCTTCGTTTGTAGTTTTGGCAACATGTTCCCATTTATAGTACATTTGGCAACATGTTCCCATTTATAGTATATTTGGTAACAAGACCCCATTTCATTCAATTTTCACTACACATATACTTTGTTTTGTCTAAATACCTTGTTCTTTTCTTTTCTAACTGCTCACTTTGCCTCAATACAAAATTGTATGACAGATAATGGACAAGAGTTGGTTGAAAGTTAGGAACAGAGCTGATCGAAGGTACATAAAAGGGGTGGACGATTTTCTTGAGTGAGCATACAGTCAACCAAGGGTGGGGAGCAGAATTAGATGCCCATGCAAAAAATGTAGAAATGTGGTGTTCAAGGTTAGGCATGGAGTACAACTTGATATGTTGAAGAATGGTTTTTGGCAATCTTATGAGGTTTGGGATCGTCATGGAGAAGTTGTAGGGACAACTTCATATACCCTTGATGAAGGGAATGAAGAGGATGACATAATTGGAATAATACAAGATGCATATGGAGTTGTGAACACAAAAGAGATGAACCCTCATGTAGAAAACAATGAAGAGCCAAATTTTCATGCAAGAAAGTTTTACGACTCACTAAAATATGCCAAAACAAGTTTATATCCAAATTGTGATAAGGTATCGAAGTTGTCATTCATCGTTAGACTACTTAATTTAAAGTATCTTAATCATTGGAGCGACAATTATGTGGACATGTTGTTAGAATTATTTAAAGAAGTGTTGCCAGAGGGTGCACAAGTACCTAATTCCTACTACGAAGCCAAGAAAATTGTTCAAGACCTGGGGTTAGGCTACACAAAAATAGATGCATGTAAGAATGACTACATTTTATACAGGAAAGAACATGCTACTGCACAATCATTCCCTAAGTGCAAGTTGTCTAGATGGAAATCAAATGTGCAAAAAGGCAAGAAAGAAGCTCACAAAGTGTTGCGATATTTTCCAATTAAGCCAAGGTTGCAAAGATTATATATAGCAAGGCACACTGCCCAAGATATGAGGTGGCACGAAGAAGAACGTGTTGATGATGATGTGTTAAGGCACCCATCTGACTCCATTGCCTGGAAGTCTTTCGATGAGCAACATCCTAATTTTGCAATGGATCCTAGAAATGTTAGAATGTGATTAGCAAGTGATTGGTTCCAGCCATATGGAAACATGAGTGTCAACCATAGTATATGGCCAGTTGTTCTAGTACCATATAACTTGCCCCCTTGGAAATACATGAAACAACCGTACTTTATGATGACAATTCTTATCCCTGGTCCAAAGTCTCCAGGAGATGATATAGATATATACTTGGAACCAATGATTGATGAACTGAAAGAATTATGGGAGGAAGGGGTGGAGACATATGATGCTCATTCACAATCAAATTTTAATATGCGAGCTGCGATCATGTGGACAATAAATGATTTTCCTGCATATGGCAATCTTTCAGGTTGGTCCACAAAAGGAAAATTGGCATGTCCTTGTTGCCACAAAGATACCCACTCTACATCATTAAGAAGCAAACTATGTTACATGGGTCATCGTCGATTCTTACCAACTAATCATATTTGGCGTCAAAATAAGAGGGCATTTGATGGTAAAATAAAAAATGATACTGCACCTATATATTTGACTGGTGACGAAGCACTTGAACAACTAGAATGCTTGCCCAATGTGACATTTGGAAAGGGTTAGAAACAAATGCGCAACCAATCAAGTCTTGCATATAATTGGAAGAAAAAGAGCATCTTCTTTCAATTACCTTATTGGAAAACACTTCTACTAGGACATAATCTCGATGTTATGCATATTGAGAGAAATGTGTCAGACAACATTGTGTCCACAGTGATGGATATGGTTGGAAAGACAAAGGACACAGTGAAGAGTCGCTATGATTCGGTGGATATGGGAATTAGGTTAGATTTGCACCCTATTGAGGATGAGAATAATATTTTGCTACCAGCAGCATGCTACACGCTATCACCACAAGAGAAGTTGAAGGTTTGTAACTTTTTGGCTGAGTTAAAGGTTCCTGATGCATTCTCTTCGAATATTTCAAGGTGTGTCAATGTGGCAGAAAGAAAGATATATGAACTAAAGTGTCATGACCATCACATTTTACTGTAGGAGCTATTTCCAATTGCAATTCGTTCGTTGTTGCCTAAGGAGGTCAGTGATCCTATAGTGGAGTTGGCTCAATTTTTAAAAATTTTGTGTTCAAAATGTTTAACCACGGAAGACCTAGATTCACTTGAAAAACAAATTCCCCTTACCTTATGTAAATTTGAAACTGTGTTTCCTCTGACATTCTTTGATGTCATGGTCCACCTACCAATCCACTTAGCAAGAGAGGCAAAGATTGCAGGGCCTGTCCAATACCGATGGATGTATCCAATTGAAAGGTAACATTATCAATCCTATATTAATTTAGTGATTTGCATTTAGTATTAAAAACCCAATTAATTTTTCATTTGCATTTATAGGTATCTACGCACATTGAAATCATATGTTCGCAATAAAGCTCGTCGAGAAGGCTCAATTGCTGAAGGTTATCTAGCTGATGAAAGCTTGGTATTCTGCTCAAGATATTTGAGCAATATCCCAACGAAATTCAATAGAGCTCCAACAAATGATGATGAAAATATGACAAATTGTTAGAGGACGATATTTGGTCAAAGGGGACAGTTAAGAGGTGTCGACAAATCAATTTTTTTCTCTAACAAAGAATTTGACCAAGCTTCTCTATACGTGCTACAAAATAGTGAAAAAGTTTGGTCGTTCATAGAGTATGTGCACTATTGTTTGTTAATAATTAAATTATTGCTAAACCAAACTCTAATAAATGAAATGGCACAATTTGTAGGGAGCACAAAAGGGAGCTCCAAACACAGGCATCAAATGTTGATTCAAGGCATATTAAAGAGTTTCATCAATGGTTTAATCGCCTAGTAAGTGTTTTTTAAGTAGGTTAACTAATGTATTATATTATATGTCATTTCATAATCTTTTGATGTTGTTAATTTTTAATAGGTTACGAAGTCAGGTTCACATTGGCGAGAGATGATAAGCTACTTAGTTTAGCCATTGGTCCTCAAAGAGTAGTACATAGGTATACAAAAATTTTGGTCAATGGGTTTAAGTTTCATACAAGAGACCGTGAATCTCAAAGAAAAACCCAAAATAGCGGAGTTCTTGTGAGGGGGGATGATTCAAATCCTGAAAAGGAATATTATGGCATCCTCGAGGATATTTATGAGCTTTCTTATGTGGGAGATAGGAAAATACATCTCTTTAAGTGTCATTGGTTGGATGTTGCTCATTTAGGAAGAGGATATAAAGTTGACAAATATGGATATACAAGCGTGAATTCTCGTTTTTCATTGAATACAAACGAGCCATTTGTTATGGCATCTCAAGCAGAATAAGTTTTCTATTTTAATGATATTGTTGAGCGAGATTGGCTTGTTGTTGTGAAAAAAAACCCCCGTGACCTTTTCAACATGCCTTCTAAAGATGATGTAGGTGAATCATTGGCTGCTTGAGGGCGGGTCATTTACTGGCTCTTTAAGACATTAACTAGTGAAGCTAGCTGGGCTGTGAGAGAAGTCACTTCACTCACTTCATGCATGCCTGCTGCTTTCTTTCCAGTTGAAACTCTGTCCATTGTCCATTGATAGTTGTTACTGGCCATCCTTTCAAGCAGCTCGTGCGCTTCATTATACATTTTGGACAAGAGTGCCTCATTAGCTGCTACATCCACTATAGTGCGTGTTTGAGCATTAAGGCCATTGTAAAAGGTCTCCATCTGAATGCAGTAAGGAATTCCATGATGGGGGCATCTCCGTAATAACTCTTTATACCTCTCCCATGTCTTGTACAAAGATTCACCTTCCAATTGCTAGAAAGAGGTGATGTCATTTCTCAATCTGGCATTCTTAGTGGGCAGAAAGTATTTCAGCAGAAATTTCTCTGCCAAATCACTCCAGTTACCGATAGAGTCAGGTGGTAGAGAGTTCAGCCACACTCTTGCTCAGTCTCTTAATGAGTAAGGGAACAACTTTAGCCTGAGCACTTCTTCTGTTACCCCATTCATTTTGAAAGCATCCGTGACTTCCATGAACACTCTTAAGTGAAGGTGAGGGTCTTCTGTAGGCATTCCACTGAATTGCCCTGTAGTTTGCAGCATCTGGAACATTACTAGTTTGAGCTCAAAATGTAGAGCCTTGATCTCTGGTCTCACAATGCTCGGGCTCAACCAATTCAGGTTTGGTTGAACATAAGCATTTAAGACCCTATCTTTATCGTCCATATTATCTGCTCCATTTTGATTAGCCATCTCTGCCTGCTGCTAGTGTGTTAACTGTCCTCTTTTTCTTCTAAAAAGGGTTCTTTCTATCTCTGGATCTAGAGGCAGAAGTTCCCTGTCAGCCCTGCTCATGCACTGCGTTACTTGCTCAACAAGACACCAGAGTAAAAAGAAATACAACAAAACAATACTTCACACAGTTGAGTATCTAAATTTTTTTTTTAAGTTGACACTCCCCAGCAACGGCGCCAAAAACTTGTTGGGATGATTCATGCAAAGATGAATACAGTGTCAGAATGGAAGTGCACGTGTCCTGACCAAGTAATAAAGTGATGAGTGAGTATCGTCCCACGAGGAGTGAACTAAAACTGTTAAGGAGACTTTACTGTGTGAAATGTTGTAGCAAAGATAGGATGGTTTATAAAATAAAATAAAGGTGGTTCAACTTAAATACAGTTGTAACTAGGACGAAGGGTACTAGGTTGTAAAGAAAATGGAATAGGGAGGTCTAGGGTTGCTCATGGTTGCCATGAACTATTGCACTCATATTGTTCCAAGAATTGCTACAGCAACTGTCCTAGGTGCCCAGTTCAATCTTGAATGGAGTCTTTCCAGACCTTCATTCCTTGCAACTCTGAGGTTCAGACCTGCATTCCTGCGGTAGTCTTGACCCCTAAGTTATGCAAGAAGTTCCACTGCTGGGGGGATGGGGGACCATATATTCCTATATTGGCTGTCCCTATCTATTCAAACTGTTTTTCCAGCCTCCATTCCCCTCCCTAGTGAATATTGGCCTCAATCTACCTCCACTAACTTCCGTTATCAGAGGAGTTAAAATATAAACACAGATGAATGTAAAAATAGTCTGCAACGAATGTGTTATACTAAAAATGTGCTTAAGTTCATTACAACCCTTGTGCAACCCTAGCTGAAAACTAGCCAAGCCTCATGGTTACACTGGTTACAAAAATCCCAGAATCACTGGTATACATTTCTATTGATCAAAGAAAAAATGCCAGTGCAGTCTTGCTAGAAAACAGAAGAAAAAGGAAAACAAAACAAAAGAAACAATAGAATCCTGGGAATACACTCTATCTACTGCACTGATGCTCCTTAGTAGTGTGTAGCTACTCTCTTCTTTCTCCCCTACTCCCATTGTGTGTTTTTCTTCCCCTCTTTGCCTCTCTTTATCATTCAGCCTTGTGGTCCCAGTCAGCTGCCTTGCTTTTGCCGTCATTCCCCCTACTTTGCTGCAAAACCACCTCTGCTTGTAGCTTTGTCCTCTCCACTTTCAGTAGTGGGACAGTTCTGTGCCAATAGCCTACAATGTCAATTTTTTGCTGCTTTCTCTCCTACTGGGCGGAGGTTGCACCTGCTGCACAGCCCTGCTCTGCTGTTACCTGCACCTTATCAAACAGAATCAGTGTATTGCAGAAAAAGGGAGCAGCTCACCCAATATCACTCAGGTTTCTGCTGTAATTACCACATATGCTTACTAAAATGCTGCAACAACAGGGTAGCTGATGTTTTATCTAAAAGAGTCATCCCGTTCAATTTATTCAAGGAATAAGAGTGCTTAAAATACTAGAATAACTCAGCAAAAGTACTCAGAAAGCACATAGGAACTACAATAAATTGCAATTATCAATGAGTTCATTTGCAATGACAATCAGAATGACATTGCATTGGTATTACAGAGGGATGATATTGAACCTCAAAGTGTTAGTCATCAGACTGAGGGAGTAAGTGTTTGGGAGGTTGACTTCATCAATGACAATGAGGAAGAGGAGACCACAGATAAAGAAAGTGAACAAGACTTTTTATCTGAAGACTCTAAATGAAATGGGTATATGTAATGCACGATATCCTTGTTTAAAATACTAGTTTAATTTAGTGTAAAACATTGTATTTATAGTATACATATTATTAGTAAATATACTCTATGTGAAATGCTATAGAATGTAATAGGTATATACTTTGTCATCCCATATTTTGTTTTGTATTGGATTCTTTTCATTTTTTGTCAGAGGTATTGATCACTAACAACATGATTTGTCTATTTGCAGTAGGTTGATATTTGAAGATGGCAGGAAGAGGAAGAGGTGGACGCAGTGGTCGTGGGTATAGAGTTGTCTGACAGGGTGATTCTAATGAAGGAACCCCATTGACGTGTATACAGCCTCGTCTTGAAGAGACTGAGGCACAACTCACCTCACCAACCTTTCGACGTCCAATTAGCAGTTCAGGTATGTAAATAAAATACTTTATAAAGAAGTCAGCTAATATTTCTTATTTTGTGCCTAATACCCTAGTTCATTGTGGTTCATAGCTTCTTGTAGCACAAGTCGAAATGTAAGGGGGTCATACAAATGTATTAGTGTAGACTCGAAGATAAAAAAATGGAAACAAAATACATATTGTGATCCCTGACAATATTCTTCGAGTCGTGGGAGACGGATAAAGAAATCTTGTCAATTACATTTGACACATAGCATGATCCACTTGTCCTTTAAATGAGAGGGAGTGGACCAAAATTTGGGAACAGTGTGGGGAACAGATCCTGTTGCAAGTGAAGGTAATAAGTAGCATAATTGTTTGTCAAACTTATATCATATTCTTGAATTTAACAACTTTGAGTTTATTGTTGTAGGAAAAATTTGAGGTTGGTCCAAGTATAGATTGGTGATTTGATGTGTTCATCAATGCCATAGCACAAAGATTGTACAAAAATTGGAGGAGTCGCTTGCACATCTTCTACTCCAAGTACAAAACCGATGAGGAGAGACTAGCACATCCACCTCCCACGGTTGACGATGATGAATGGAGGCACTTGGTTAGTTATTTTGGCTCAGATAATTTTAAGGTATTATGCAATACCATATTTAAATAGTGATATATTATTGAATGTGCAATGAAACTACTTATGAAGTTACATGCAGGGCAAAAGTTCAACAAATGCAAAGAACAGGGCTAAGTAGGAAACAAAACATTCGTGTGGTTCTCGATCGTTTGCAGAAGTTGAAGAATTAACAGTCAGACTTTAGAATAACTTATTCTTATATATAAATTTATATGCATGTTTTATTAATCATTATATGACAATTATGTTTTATTGTAGAGAAATCCTGAAACTGGAGAGAAGGCTCCAATTGACCAAATATGGGAGATACAACATACTCGTAAATCAAAAGAAGGAGAAGTTATATGGTCAGATGCAAAGTCCCAAGAAGTTCATGTATACTTAAATTTTATTAAGTTTTACCTGCTGTAATTTATGTTTATTGTTTTTATTCTAACTCCATCTTATTTTAAGTGTAGGGCCAACTGAAAGAGATTGTAACCAAGCAATCTCAGGAAGACACTCCTGATATGACCAATGACGAAATATTGACTCAAGTTCTTGGACAAAGGACGGGGTACTTTAGCGGGAAAGGTTACGGGGCTAGACCTCCCACTAAGAGAGATGTTAACCAAATCACTCCCCAACACCTTGAAGAGCAAGAGAGGAAAATACGTGAAAAGGTTGCTACAGAATTACGTGAGGAGATGAGACTACGAGAAGAAAGGATGCAAACACAGTTTGAAGAAAGACTACAGTCACAGATGAACTCTTTAATCACATCTCTCCAACAAGTACTAATATGTATATATTGCGCAATAATATTTGAAAAGTCATTTGATTGTCATTTTGAACTCAAGATATATGCTTTTGGTTAGTTGAATTATTGGCATATTGGACTGGACAAATCTAATATGTGGTCGCTTGATTTTTTCTTTTGTTGGATGGTTTTGTGCATAGGTGAATGTTTTCTATGTCCTTGCCAGATCTCTTTCTTTATTGTTGAGCAAATATGTGCAATTCAACAAGTCTGAAGCGTTGAATATGTGCTTTGTAAATTTTCATCTTCTTCTAAGTGAGTGGTAATTGTAGTTGGACATGTATTCTTACTAATTTATCCTGCTAGAAAAGGGAAACTGGTGGCCTTTTTTTTTAATAAAGGTTTTGGGTAAGCAGGATTGTTAGGTGATCCTAAATTTTATCTGTGATTCTATATTAATATTGAACAAAAAATTAATTAAAGATATCGTACAACTTATCTTACCCAAGAAAAAAAGAATTGTTGAGTATAATAAAATATGTATACTAAATTTCTTAGGCACTTAATTGATGTTAAACGTGTAGCAGCTTTATCTGCAATTTAGCTTTCATTGTGCTGTATACATAGATGGTTTGTTGCTCAATAAAACATATCCTCTGTTGCCTCAAAATCAGCTTTCTCTTATTATCTTTAGACTCTGTTTTGCTAAATAAACAACAAAATAGGAATCACATTTATCTTGTCTATTGTACATGATTAGTTAAAAAGACATGAATGCATCTAGTTTTAGATTGCATTTATGTAGGTACATAATATAAAATATAAAGAGGAAGATAGATTGGAAGCAAGTGGGGTAAAAGTGTCCTGCAGATTAAGAAGGAATACATCAAGTTAATTAGATCCTTTCTTCACAAAAGGTAACAAATCTAATACAAATTTTCATCTTGACCTAAGTACCAAAGAACTCATCTTCAATAACAAGCTTATAGCCAATAACTATGTTTGAGCGTATGATAGTATATTAATTGTCTTATAACCTAGTACAACCTGCTTTTCTTGTGAAAGGATGATGTTAACAATGAACTCCAATTAATTTTGTGGATCTCCTTGTGGGAGTGTTGATCTTGCCTTCTATAGTGGTCATTATGTATAAGAAAAAGTACAGTCCATGATATTCAAGAACATGGTGGAGAAAAGATCATGCCTAAAAATAAATTACTCTTGAAACAAGTAGGATGCACCAGCTTCTATTTCAGCACAACAGGCACCTAAATAATCATCATCTTGATACGAACATGTATAGAATATCACAAAATAGCGCATAATAATTGAACTTTATTCTTATATTGATTATGTAGCAGATGAATTTACAGTTGGTAGTGGCATTCAGAATTTAATTGCTACGTAAACTCAATTACTAAAAGTACACATGAGAATGGATAACCCAGTAGAATGCTATGCTTGTAGGATATTAGTTTTATCTTTTATTATGGAGCTCTTGTGTTCTTTTATTTTTTTGGGCACAAACTTAAAGTATATATGTTTGATTATTATTTTTTATTAATGTTTTTGTGATTTTACAATGTTGTATATAAAATGGAACACTCTATCAATATGTCATGCTTAATAATTATAGTGAAGTAGTGACTAAATTAGTTATTATTATGTGCATAATGTTAGAATTTTCTTTTTAAGTGTTATATGTTATATTAATTTTGTTAAATTTGGTCATATGAATAGGGACAAATTCTGCTGGGCCTTACTGGAAGTGTTGCACCAACTTCTATGACTAATGCAACATCATCTCAAAGAGAGCCACCAAATTGACTTTTTTTAATTTGTTAACATTTTATTATGTAACTGTTTGTTAATTAACATTGTATATTTCACTTGACAATCATGTATTATGTTTCAAATTCTAGTTTAATATATATACTTTTTTATTAATTTCTTTGGTTTTGTCTTTTAATTATAAATAAAATTTTTATTTAAATAGCAAAAGAAATTTCAAAAAAAAATGTAACAGGGGATTCAGTGGCGACTTTAGTCGTCACTGAATGAATAATTTAAGGATTCAGTGAGGACTAAAGTCGTCACTGAATGTATTTTCAGTGGCGACAAGCCTAAGTCACCACTGAAAGATAACGATATTTCAAAATAAATTTACACAAGATTCAGTGACGACCATCCTCAGTCGCCACTGAAAGTTACATTCAGTGGCGACTAAGTCGTCACTGAATGCAACTTTCAATGGTGACTGAGGATGGTCGTCACTAAAAAGTTATGAAATTTTAAAAAAGTTTTACCCATGTTTCAGTGACGACCCAGAAAAGTCATCACTAAATGTATATATTCAGGGGCGACTAAGTCGTCACTGAATCCTCATTTTTAGTGATGACTTTGAAAGGTCGTCACGGAATACCTAAATTCAGTGGCGACTAAGTCGCCACTGAATATATACATTCAGTGATGACTTTTCTGGGTCGTCACTAAAAATGAGGATTCAGTGACGACTTAGTCGCCACTTAATATATACATTCAGTGATGACTTTTCTGGGTCGTCACTGAAAGCTTCAGTGACGCAATTATTCGCAACCACCTGGTGACCACTAAAAGTTGTCACTAAGTGTATTCAGTGATGACTTTTTCACCTTTAGTGACGACTAAAGTCGCCACTGAATGCAAGTTTTCTTGTAGTGAGTTTTACCGCAGCAAAACGTGCAGCAAACTAAGTTACCCCCTTCCCTCAGAGATTCCAGAAATAGTAGAATGACCAGCAGTTTAAAAGATTCCTGGATGTCCTGAAACAACTGCACATTAACATTCCTTTGGTGGAAGCACTAGAGCATATGCCAAACTATGTAAAGTTCATGAAGGACATCTTAACCAAGAAGAGAAGATTTGGTGAGTTTGAGATTGTTGCTCTCACGCGAGAATGCAGCGTTGTGCTGCAGAATAAGCTGCCACCCAAGCTCAAGGATCCAGGCAGTTTCATCATACCTTATTCTATCGGGAACCAGTATTTTGGCAAGGCACTTTGTGACTTGGGAGCAAGCATCAACCTCATGCCAATGGCCATATTTAAAAAGCTAGGAATTGGAGAAGCAAGGCCTACCATAGTCTCACTGCAACTGGCAAACAGATCCATTGCACATCCAGAGGGAAAAATAGAGGATGTCCTGGTAAAGTTGGACAAATTCATCTTCCCAGTAGACTTTATAATACTGGACTATGAAGCTGATGCAGATGTCCCAATTATTTTGGGCAGACCATTCCTAGCAACTGGCCTGACATTAATTGATGTTCAAAAAGGGGAATTAACCATAAGAGTCCAGGATGAGCAGGTTATATTCAATGTACTCCAAACCCTAAAATTTCCCAATGAAGAAGAAGAATGTGCAGTTGTGTCTATGATAGACACATTAACATCAGAGCAGTTAAGAAAATGCTGCAAGGACCCATCACCATTAGCATGGACAGAAGACTCAGATTCAAAAGAGGAAGACGAGAAAGAATGGGACTGGATTGATGTCAGGCATGTCATTAGGAAGTAGGGTCCAATGAAGGAGCCATTATATGTGACCCCACCAGAATCAAGGCTACTGAGGGCATCAGTGGAGGACCCACTAGCCTTGGAACTAAAGCCACTGCCAGTACACCTCAAGTATGCGTATCTAGGAGAAACAACCACTCTTCTTGTGGTTATCTCAGCACTTTTGACAAGAGAACAAGAGGAGAAATTGGTCCTGACATTGAAGAAATTCAGGAGGGCTATTGGTTGGACACTTACTGATATTAAAGGAATCAGCCCCTCGTTCTGCATGCACAAGATACTTTTGGAGAGCAATGAAATAGGGTCCATAGAACCCCAGCGGAGGCTCAACCCAATAATGAAGGAGGTGGTAAAGAAGGAAATCATCAAGTGGCTGGATGCTAGAATTATTTACCCCATATCAGACAGCTCCTGAGTGAGTCCAGTCCAATGTGTTCCTAAGAAAGGGGGCATGACTGTGGTGGAAAATGAAAATAATGAGCTCATCCCCACCAAGGTTGTGACTGGCTGGACGATTTACATGGATTATCGGAAGCTAAACAAAAGCACCAAGAAAGATCATTTTCCCCTGCCATTCATTGATCAAATGTTAGATAGACTTGCAGGAAGAAAATATTATTGTTTCCTGGATGGATATTCAAGGTACAACCAGATTGCTATAGCACTGGAAGATCAGCATAAGACCACATTCACGTGTCCTTATGGTACCATTGCATTTCGAAGAATGCTATTCGGGCTTTGCAATGCTCCAGCAACGTTTAAGCGATGCATGATGGAAATATTTACAGAAATGGCTGAACAGTTTGTGGAAATTTTCATGGATGACTTCTCAGTCCTCGGGGACTCCTTTGACCTATGTTTATAAAACCTTGTTAAAGTCTTACAACGGTGCGAGGAAACAAACTTGGTGCTAAACTGGGAGAAGTGTCAGTTTATGGTAAAAGAGGGGATTGTGCTGGGAAATAAAGTTTCTTAAAAAGGACTTGAGGTTGACAAGGCCAAGGTGGAAATCATAGAGAAGCTACCTGCTCCCACCTCTGTCAAGGGCATCCGAAGCTTCCTAAGTCATGCAGGATTTTATAGGAGGTTCATTAAGGATTTCTCCAAGGTTGCCAAACCTCTATGCAGTTTGCTAGAGAAGGACATAACATTTTGTTTTGATGAAAGCTGCATGGCAGCATTCTGCGATCTCAAGAAGAAGTTGAGTACAGCTCCAGTTATCGTGGCACCGGACTAGATCTCTCCATTTTAGCTAATGTGTGATGCTAGTGAAGCAGCATTGGGAGCTGTCCTCGAACAGCATAGGAACAAGCTTTTTCACTCTATATATTATGCAAGCAAAACATTGCAAGGTGCCCAACTAAACTACACAGTGACAGAAAAGGAATTGCTTGCAGTAGTTTTTGCATTTGAAAAATTCAGATCATATCTGGTAGGAGCAAAAGTGATAGTGCACACAGACTATTCTGTCATCAAACACCTGGTTAAGAAAAAGGACTCCAAGCCCAGACTCATTCGATGGGTGCTTTTGCTTCAGGAATTTGACCTAGAGATCAGGGATAGAAAGGGAACTAAAAATCAAGTGGCAGACCATCTGTCCAGACTAGAAGGGGACAGCTCAGGAGAAAATGAAATGAACGAGAGATTCTTAGATGAACAACTCTACCTCATGTCCTAAGATAGTGTGCCATGATATGCTGATTATGTAAATTACTTGGTAAGTGGCATGCTCTGACCAGACTTGACATTACAACAGAAGAAGAAATTTCTGCATGAGGTGAACTCATATTACTGGGATGAGCCATACCTGTTCAAGCAGTGCACTGATCAGATGATAAGAAGATGCATCCGAGCGAAGGGGTGGAGCAAATTCTACAACAATGCCATGCTTCCCTCTATGGAGGCCACTTTGGAGGAGTAAGAACTGCGAACAAAGTATTGCAGGCAGGGTTTTACTGCCCTTCTCTATTCAAGGACTCCCACTCCTTCGTAATGCAATGTGACCGGTGCCAGAGGATAGGGAATATATCTAGAAAACACAAAATGCCACTGAACAACATCCTAGAGGTGGAATTATTTGATGTATGGGGAATAGATTTCATGGGCCCATTCCCTTCAAGTTTTGGGAATTAATACATTCTAGTAGCCGTAGACTATGTTTCAAAATGGGTGGAAGCCAGTGCATCTCAAACTAATGAAGCAAGGGTGGTGACCAGATTTTTGAAGAGAAACATCTTTACAAGGTTAGGAACTCTTAGAGCCATCATGAGCGATGGAAGGACCCATTTCTGCAATAGGCAGTTCAGAGCACTCCTAACCAAATATGGAGTAAGGCACAAGGTGGCAACACCCTATCACCCACAAACGAGTAGGTAGGCTGAAGTCTCCAATAGAGAGATCAAGAGAATCTTGGAAAAAATAGTAGGCCCCACGAAGAAAGATTGGTCCTCAAGGTTGGATGATGCATTATGGGCCTATAAAACAGCTTATAAAACACCACTGGGCATGTTACCATACAAGTTGGTGTTCGGGAAGGCTTGTCATCTGCCGGTAGAGCTAGAGCATAGAGCATATTGGGAAGTGAAGAAGCTAAACCTGAATCTGGAACCTACTGGTGAGAAAAGGATGCTGCAGCTAAATGAGCTGGATGAATTCCGTGCTTAGGCTTATGAGAATGCCAAACTGTATAAGGAGAAAGCAAAGCAATGGCATGACAAGAAGATACAACTAAGGAACTTTGAAGTAAGACTGCGAGTACTGCTGTACAATTCTAGGCTGACCTTGTTTCTTGGGAAATTGAAATCTCGTTGGTCTGGTCCCTTTTGTATTAGTAAAGTTTTCCCTTTTGGAACTGTTGAATTGAAAGAAGAAACGGAAGGAAGGACATTCAGGGTTAATGGACAAAGAGTCAAGCACTATTTAGGAGGTGATGTGGATAAACAGCACACTCAACCCATCTGCAAGAGGGATGAAAAAAAAAAGTCAAGCTGATGACTGTAAAACAAACGCTTATGGGAGGCAACCCATGTTTAAATTTGTTGTTAACTAATTTGACAGTTTTTAGATAGCTTAAATCGTGAATCTAATAGCATTTGTGTTTATTGCACAGGTTGGGAAGCATAACAGGGAAGGACCAGTTTTTACTTTGCTACAGTAAAACTGTGTGATAGATAGTCCTTGCTTTACTGTAGCAAGTTTTTGAGCATGCTGCCCTTGCTGCAGCAAAATCATAGGCAAGCCAGTTTTGCTACACAAGTTGCTGCAGCAAATGCGTTCAGCCCTAAATAAAGAGGTTCCCCTCTGCTATGCTGTAAATAATAATAATAATAATTTTGACAAAAGCAAAAAGAGGGCGGGAAAACTAGCAGAAGCCCATAAGTCACAAACTCACGTCCCTAACCCGCTCATTACACCTCTACAACTCCCTCAACCCCTGACGTTACCAGAGCCCAGAGCCATCTTCATACCAGAGACCTTCAATTCCAAACCCCCGCAACTAACCATGCCGAGGATTAAGACAGTGGCAAGGAAGGCGAGCAAGGTGAAGAAATTCAACTCTGAGGGAAACAAGCAGATACACGATAAAGAGATTTTGCTGCGAAGCTTTTACGAAGAAAAGGGTTTCACCTTCACCACATTTGAAGATTTAGGATTACCTATTTACGTTGCAGCTGTGGTCAAGCAGAGGGGATGGGAACATTTTGGCAAACACCTGCAAACTGCCCTTATCCCTCTGGTAAAGGAGTTTTACGCAAACTTCTCACCAGGCAATGAGAAGTGGGTGATAGTCAGGGAGACTAGGGTTCGGTTCGACCAAGCCTCCATTAACAAGGCTTACAATATGCCAGATGAGGAAGACCAGTACAAAGAATATCTAGGGGATCTGATGGACCAGGACTGGGATGCAATGCTTACCCAGATATGCCTTCCAAACACCACTTGGGACAAATCCCCACAAGGTTTCACCACAATCAATCGAGTCTCTCTGGTACCGGCAGCAAAGGTGTGGTACCACTTTTTCAAGATCCGCTTGCTACCTTCCACACATGGGCAGACAGTGAACCATGATAGGGTAGCAATGGTCGACCCAGTGATCTCAGGCAGACCACTTAATGTAGGCCAAATCATCAGTGGCCAAATCGAAGTATGCGCCAACCGAAAATGAAAAAACATTGAAGGAAACTAGCCCCATCACTGCAATCACCATTGCCCGAATTTTCCAAGAAAAAGCTTCTCCAAACCCACCAGCTACCTCTTGAGGTCCTCCACAATTTGTCGGACCCTCTGCTTCTACCTCTGCACCCCAGCCAACCAACAAGACCCTTTAGCTCATCCTCCAACAACAAGCCACCATTATCCGACAGCAAGCAATACTTTTGCATCACCAGCAGACATTTTGGAGATATGAGCAGAAAAAGGACTTTGCCCTCCACACCACACTAAAGTAGAATTACAAACAATTCTTCCCATTTTTGGCATTTCCCACCGACTTACTCCATGCTACCTTTAAGGAGGAAGGCCAAGCAACTGAGTCGCAGGCAGACGAGCACAAGGAGTCTCAAGACTCCTCAACCAGCGACGAGCAACAACCAGACCCCCAACAGATTCTGATGGGCATTGAGTCCTCAGATGATGATGAACCCATTGCAAAAAGGGCAGCAGCGATGCGCAAGGGGAAGGCCCCACAACGATCAACACAGAGAAAGAGTGGGCTTTGTAGCTCTTTAAGGTCTTTTGGGGGTCAATGCCCCTAGGGTGCTGCAACATGCCTGCAAGAACCCTCAAGAAGTTCCCTTATCTCCTATTCCTTCTCTACTGCATTTAGAATTTCTTTGGCTCAGCTTCTGTTTTTGATTGGTGTCTTTTGTGTTTTTGGCAATTTAATCAGCACTGAGGACACTGATCATCATTGAGTTTAGGGGGGTATGATATAATGTTTGCTGTGGCATCTGCGAGAGAATTGACTTAGTGTTGTTTTAGTTATTGCTGTAGTGTTTGCTGAAGCATATGTTGGCCTTGTTTTTATTTATTGTGTGTTTCTGCTTATTCGTGCTTTGGTTTATTTGTGCCTCTACCTAACTGTGTTATTGAAGGCCATATTATGACTTGATGTTGCTTGTCTTACTGCCTATTTTATCTACATTTAAAAAAAACATAGAGAGAGGAGTCTGCACATTTCATAACCTGCTGTAGTTTTGGAATACTCCATGAAGAGGGTTGGGAATTGTAATAAAACCTGAACAGGAGATTTACACCCTTACCCAATCACACACAGAACCTTCTTCTAATGAGCACAGGAATATGGGCATTTTTTCAAAAGAAATTTGTTCATTTCAGAAATTGGACTTAAAATTTTTAGAGCTAATATTGAGAGTGTTCTGCGGAATTAGGAAAGAGGCATAAGTTTATTGTTAGAAAGGCTTAAGTTTGGGGGAAAGTGGAGGAAAAGAGAGAATTTTGGAAACTCCAATGCCTCTGTAGTTCCTTAGTAACTAGGGGTATGCATGAGCCCCATGTGTTCCTTTGCGTAAAATAGGGACATAGAGTATGAGTGGGATGCTACTTAAGGGTGATAAGGCTGAGTAACTGAGTGTCTTCATCAACACATGTTGGCATTCGCGTCAAAAGGAACTAATGACCTCTGCTAAAATAATATATGTGTTTCAAATAAAATAAAATAAAATAAAATATGAAGAGATAAAGGAAATCAGTAAACTACCCCCATATTTCTAGCCTTGGCTGTGCTTATGAAGTATGCCAACTTATCCTAAGGAAGGAAGCTTGATATATTAGCATAAAAATCTTAGGAACTCTTGCTGATATTGTCCCAAGTGGCTCTTGTGGAAACTGTCCATATCACACACACAACTTTAAGGAAGGTTTTGGTTAAGATTGGGAAGAAGGCTTGTGGTGTTTCTTATGTGGAAACAATCCTGAGAGTTGAGAGCTATGAGCAGGACTATATGGAATTAGGCAGGAGAGAAGAACTAGAATTAATTGAAAGAGGTGTGGTGAACAGAATAAAATTGCTTGGGGACAAGCAACCCTTTAAGTTTAGGGGATTTGATAACTGCAATTTATTGCAGTTTCTATGTGCTTTTCGAGTATGTTTACTGAGTTTTTTTGATGTATTAAGCACTCTTATTCCTGGATTAAATTGAATGGGATGACTCCCTTAGATATAATATCATCCACCTCATTTGCTGTAGCAATTTAGTAAGCATATGTGGTAATTATGGCAGAAACCCGAGTGATATTGAGTGAGCTGGCCCCTTTTTAATATGAGGTACTAATTCTGTTTGATATGGCGTAGGTGGCAGAGGAGCAGAGCTGCGCAGCAGGTGCAACCACCCACCTAGCAGGAGAAAGCAGCAACCAACTGACATTGCAAGCTGCTGGTTCGGTTGATTCAGAACGGCCTCCACTACTGAAAGTGGAGAGAAAAAAAGTTGAGACAGAGACGCTGGCTGCAAAGTAGGGAGAATGTTAGCAGAAGTCAGGCTACTTACTGGGACCACAAAGAAAAAAGAACTACTAGGGAGAGAAAAACCACAGCCCAGGATGCACTGACACCAGATGGTGAAGCATTAGAGAAGGGGACAGTTCGCAATTCCAGATTTTTCATTAATCCCTGTTGTGATTTTTACTGTTTTTATCAAAAAGAACTGCATTTGTATTTTTATTTATATCACTTAGGATGCATACCAGTGTTCTTGGGATATTTGTAACCAGTGTAACCATGAGGCTTGGCTAGTTTCCAACTAGGGTTGCCTATGGGTTGTAATGAACTTGAGCACATTTTTATTAACAACACATTTTGTTGCAGTTTCGTTTCAACATTCAACTGTGTTTGTATTTTAATTTCCCTTGATAACGGAAGTTTAGTGGAGGAAGATCAAGGCCAATATTCACCTGGAAGGGTAATAGAGGCTGGGAAATAGTTGAATGTATGGGGTTAGCCCATATAGGGATGTATGGGTACCCCATTAGTCCAATAGTGGAGCTTCATGTACAATTCGAGGGAGAGGACTGATGTAGGAATGTGTGTCTGAACCTCAGAATTGCAAGGAATGGAAGTCTGGGAAGACTCCATTCTAGACTGAACTTGGCACTTAGAGCAATTGCTACAGTAATCCCTAAAGCAAATATGAGTGTTGTAGTTCATGCCAACCCTGAGCAACCCTAGATCACCTAATATCATTTTCTTTTACACCCTAGTACCCCTTATCTTAGTTATAGTTGCATTTAATTGATCTACCTCTATTTTATCTTGTGAACCATCTTATTTTTGCTATAGCATTTCACACAACAGAACTCGCTATAATAGTTTTAGTTCACTCCTCGTGGGACGATACTCACTCATCATTTTATTACTTGGTCACGACACATGCACTTGCATTCTGACATTGCATATCAATTTTGCAAGTCCACCAACAGAGTATATTATGCAAGTTATGGTAAATATTTGTTTGTAAAATATGTGTTTCACGTGCCCTTAAATTAGGGGTGTGACATGTTGGTATAATAGGATTAGATTTCCTTATGGCTATCAAAGTAAAGAATTCATTAGTAGTACTTTTAGTATGTATATGAACCAAGATATATTTATACTTCAGGTACTGTTGAGGGATTCTATAGGGTTTCAATTTCCTTGCTATTTAAAGTATGTTAAATTTTCTACTATAAGATTAATCAAATATTGTAGCATTTTAAAAAGTATCTATGGGTCAATTTATGCGTGAAAGTGAAAGGGATAGGTGTGCTAGTGAATTTAAAGAATTGAAACATATGCTTAATATGATCGTTTCTGAATGTGATATCCATTGTACCCAGTTTTCTAGATAGGGTAGACTTCGATGTGATATTAAGAATGGATTGGTTGGTATCATGTCATTCCATTTTGGAATGTCATCTTAAGGTGATTAAATTCAATATTTATGGAGAATCTCGTTTCTTGTTACAAGGAGATAGCAATGTGGTACCCAGTAATCTAATCTCTGCTCTAACAGCCCATAAGTTATTACAAAAAGGTGCCAAGGATATTTGTCAGTGGTGAGAGATATTAATTTAAAGTATACCAGTTGAAATCAAGTTCCAGTGATTATGAAATTTCCTAATGTGTTCCCAGAAGAATTGCCTAGATTACCCCTGAAACGAGAAATAGAATTTGATATTCATTTGCTTCTTAGAACCCAACTAGTATCTATGTCCCTATATAGAATGATATTGACTAAACTTAAGTAAATGAAAAAAAATTAATTACAAGACTTGTTAAATAAGGGATTTATATGTTCTAGTACTTTCCTTGAGGTACTCTAGTCCAATTTGTGAAAAAGAAGGATGGATCACTACAGTTATGCATAGATTACAAATAATTGAATAAAGTGACAGTGAGTAATAAATACCCATTACCTCGTATAGATGATTTGTTTGGCCAACTATAGTGTGCTCAATATTTAAAAAAATTGATTTGTGATCTAGATATCATCAATTAAGAATAAGGGAAGAGGATATTCTGAAAACTATTTTCAAGACTTAGTATGAACACTATGAGTTCTTAGTGATGTTATTTAATTTGAAAAATGCACCAACTGCATTTATGGACTTTATGAATATAGTACTTAAACCATTCTTGGATCAAATTATAAATGTATTTATTGACGATATATTAATATATTCCAACAATTCATAGGATTATAAGCAACATTTGAGGATAGTTTTACAAACTCTAAGGGAGTATCGGCTATATGCTAAGTTTTAAAAATACAAATTCTAAATTTGTAGTGTTACTTTCTTAAGGCATATGGGTAGTAAGGATAGTATTTAAGTAGACCCTAAGAAAGTAAAAGTGGTACAGTAATGTCTACATCTTACTAAAACTACAGATAAAGATCCAAGTTCAACTTGTGCTTTCCGTAGTTGTCTGTCCTCCAATCTATTTGAGCCATAGTTAGATTAGGGACATAAACAAATGCTTGTAAAACATCAATCAACTCCTCAGTATTTGAAGTTGAAATGAGAATTCGTCGTGCTAAGTGTGAGATAAACCTTTGTTCCATAGCTTGATCAAGAAAAGATAACAAACGATCAAAGAAGTGGTTAACATTTAACAAACATATCGATTTGCGATGGATATTCTATTGTGCTCAGGAGAATACTTGAAAAATCTGTTCTAAAGTACTAAAACCCTTTGGTAAGGCAATGAAGACATCAGCATTGCTCATCATTCTAGCCATACACTCATGCATAGAGGCTACCCTAAATTTTTCCCCAATTATTATTCCTATAATGTTTGATACAGCTAAAGCGGTAGGAATAATACCTAAAACTTGACATCTTTCTACATGTGCAGTTGTAGACACGTACCCTATTAGCCCACGATTACCTTCACCATAGACTAAATAATGTTTTCTGCTAGCCAGTACCATACCCAAATTTTATGCTGCTTTCACATACTCTCTATCTTTTCTAGGACTAGAACCACAAAAGATACAAATATTTCAAAACTAATGAAATATTGTTTCCTCCATAACTGTACTCAACCTAACTTTGAGTATGAAGGTAAAGATACTAATGTGTACATTTATAGAACTTAGAAAAGGACATACTTATAATAGCTATGTGAATAGACCAATCATAGTTAAAACAACTATGTGAGTGACTGGTGGATATTAGCTAAATTGAGGGTGAAAAATTCAAAAAAGACGGAATACATGCATATGTACAGTAGTTGTGTTTGTGGCTCATATTAAGCACATAACGAGAATAAGAATAGGATATAACTAGAAAATTTCTTTTTCCTTGTTATCTTTGATGAAGCATTGATGTCTTGATTCTTGTAGGGAAAGTTATAAGTGATAGGCATCATTGTAAAATATAAAAAAAGAGTGAAATGCAAACCAATTAATTGTTGAAAAGGGACAATCAAATGATTTATTTTATTTTCTCAATGTTCTTGCTAGTTAACTATCAGTATTATTAAGTCGACTAGCTATTTTGGAAAATTTAAATTTGGACTGGTTTATTTTACAGTCAATTAATTACTTCTATTTTGAAGCAACCAACTACATCCTACTAGTTAACTATGTGCTCTTTATTCTTTAGAACCTTTTATAAGCTCATAAATGCTTTTTTTCATGTGCTATTCTTCCACCAAATAATAGTACCTTTGAATTAAATTTTGGTACATATATCCAAAACTTGCGGTGACTGAATTTTGCTGAAATAGTAGCTAAGTTATGTTTACAGCTTTTCAAAAATTACAACCACCAATTTTAATTTTCTTCCAATACTTTGTCCAAATTTTTTACTTCCTATTTTGGCACTGTGCTCTACTATGTATTCCGTTGCATCATCCTTCATTAATGTTTGGCATTAAATGCAAGGTTTATTTTCCTCATTACAAGGAGGGTTAATTTCTTTTCTTTAAAACTGAGTTATTATGGTGTCCAAGTGGTTAGTAGGTTAAAGTAATGAAAATTTTAAAAAGATTTATCTAACAAAGAACGTACTTGAAAAAACAATCTTTATATCAAGTATGTAGAACTGTGTAAGTTGACAGATTAAGTGAAAATTAGAAAGAATAATGATTTTACAGTATATATTGATTGAGTATTAAGGTATGCAAAACACTTAAATTTATCTAACGTAGTTGAGTACGGAATGGAAAATATTTTGAGAACCTTGTTCGAAAATAATGTAAAGCAATCAAGGTATTTGTGTTAAGGGTTTATACTATGCTAAGTTGAGTCTAGTATTTAGGATGTGAATTATGTTGAGATTAAAAATTCACTTGTGAATAATTGTTGAGAAATGAGGTTTCAAAAGAAGCGATAGATTATGAATATGGATAACCCCAAGGCAATAAGGATATACTAAGATAAGAAAGAATTGTACTACTATAATGGTAAAAAGAAGATACAAGTGAAATATGTTTCGTTGTTTGATATGTCAGCAAGTAAGAATTGAATATATTGTTTCAGGAGAGTTATTTAGGAAGCCTTAGGATCTTAGTTAAATTATATTATAGCTTATAGTAAATCTAAATGATGTGTTTATGCATTATAAATTATGCTTCAGGTATCTTTATATAATTTTAGTGAAAGTTGAGAGAAATTATTTGGCACAATTTGAGGTTTTACATATCAGTTGTTATTAGGCCAATCTATGAATGGCACTATTTGAGGTTTTACATGAAACATCGTAGGTCTCCTAATATGTGGATGAATTGAGTAAACTTAAGCTTTTGGAATCTAATTTGGAATAACATACAATAAATAGAATATGACTAACCTAAATTGATGATACTAGTTTGGAGAGCATGCTTCAAGCATATGTCTTCGAGTTTGGTGGGAAATTCCTTAGCAAAATTCGCCTAAAATAAAGTGATATTGGATAAATAAAAGACTTATGTAAGAGGTGTTACAACCTTTCTGTTAAATGATTCAGTGGGGTCTGACTTATTATAAGATGTCATTTATAAATTGAAATTGATTAGAAAAGAATACAAGCAACTCAATACAAGCCAAAATGTCTATAAGGACTAAGAATGTTGAGCACTAGAAATTATCAGTTGGTGACCAAATATTCTTAAAGGACTCACCCATGAAAGAGGTAATGAGGTTTGGAAAGAAGAAAAAAGTTAAGCTTTAGTATCTAGACTCTTTTGAAATCTTGAACAAAGTAGACATAGTAGTATATTGCGTAGCCTTACCATCAAAATTAAGTGATGTTGATAAATATTTCTTGCACCAATGCTAAGGAAGTACTTATCAGATTCATCTCATGTTATTTCATTCTAAGAAATTCAATTGGACAAGAACTTGGCTTAATTATGAGGAAAAACCGATGTGTATTGTTAATTGATAAGTAAAGAAGTTATGGCTAAAAGAAATCTCTATGGTTAAGGTTATATGGAAAAATCACTCAAGTAAAGAAATCCCTTAGAAAGTAAAGATGATATACAAAAGAGATATCCCAATTGCTTGAGTAGTAAAGTTAATAATTATAATTTATGTCTTGGCTTCATTCCCTACTTGTGATAGGATGGTTTGAAATTTGGGGACAAAATTTCTTAAGGGGGGAGAATGTAACATCTATAAGATTTAATAATTTTCATTTATGTATGGATTGTTAAAAGAAACAAAGGAGTAGGGATGTAATTCAAAGGTTTTAAGGATGAAAATGAAAACTTATTAATATTTTTGGGGTCAAATTGTAATTACCTAAAACTTTAGGGGCCAAAATGTAAATAATGAAATTTACAAGGACCTTACCCAAAAATTGATTTTTTGCAAAATGGTCCCTCCATCATTTAAAAAAAAAGAGAAATTTTTTTTTTGATACCAAGTGATAATGAATGGTGGACAATGAATAGTACTTTTTCCTCTATCTTTTTCTCTAGATTTAGAGTATCTTTGAGCCTCCGATCACAAAACTAAGGGTACCATTGGATTCAAAACGAAGAGTATTATGATTTAGGCCAAACAATTTTTTAAATCAGCTGTGGAATCGTCACATATCGAAAGTAGAAAATTTAAGAAAAATATAAGTTCTGAAACTCCTAGTTATAGTCTTCAAATTCAAAATCTGACATCGTAGATAGATTCAGGAGATAGATAAACAATGGGATATAAAGTTTCACACTCATCTGACAACCGGCATGAATAGTGATTCTTATATATGTGAACAGTAATTCTGAACGGCATAAATAGTATTTTGGTCGATGTGAATCGTATTTTTGGTTGTGAAAAGTGTTGACCAAGCTCCCAGAGTCATTTTCTAGATTTTTGGACCCTTGGAGTCACTTCTGAGCTCTATTTGGTCAAATTTGGATTGAAAAAGTGCATTTTGGGGCTGTCCAACCTGGAGCATTATCCTGTGAGTAGATAATAGTTTCTATGACTTACCCCATGCTCTTCTTGAACTTTAAATGTATAATTGGTTATGTTTACAAACTATTTATGCTAGCATAAGTTTTTGAAATGTGTTAAAATGTCTGCTTTGCTTACTAACTAGCATATAGTTCAAGAGTATGGTTTTGCAAGTAGATTTTTAAACTCATTGAATATGTGGTTCTAAATGTTTATCGTTATTTGATAAAGTGGATATTATGTGCATGAAGCATTGATCTGTAAAGCGATAAAGTTGTTGAATATGATTGAATGCCAAGCGTAAAGCTCATGGCAAGTTGCTTGATAATTATACATTGCATTTGATGAATATGCATTTATATGTATGGATGAATATCGACGGGTTGTATGTCTTGAGAAGGTATCAAGTAGGGGATGCTCTATTAGCCTGAGTGAGCGAAGGGGAGGGACTTTCTAACTGGGTGATAGTGGTAATGTAAAGAGGCAGATGGGTGATGAACTCACATTCCCTTATCACTTATTGTGACTATAGTCGATGGGTCACTATGTGTATAGCAAATAAGTGAATTTAGTATATTTAGAGTTGTGAAATGCTTAAGCATTATGTAAAAAGAGTGGATTTTTAGCACATATATAGTATGTTAATTATGCATCAACAAAAGTTATGATTTTATCTCAAAAGCTTAATATTTTTTTGTAGCTTATACAGCTGAATATAACACCATCCCTTGCTCTGTGCTTGGGATTATTTGATGGTTTTAATATGGAATCCTCCCAATATTCACATGTGAAATATTTTGGTACATAACAAGATTTATTTTATGACTATACCATACTTTATTTGATTTTGAACCTCTTAATATTTTTTGAAATCAGAATATTTGAAGTGCGAGTCCCATATGAGTGTACTTTCAAACTCTATTTTCTATGTGATAAATTTAAAGATATAAGTACATCCATATGCTGACCTAAAAGGTCATAGGATGTATTATCTGCTCACTTACTTGTCAAACTCACTACACGATATTTCCACATTTTTCAAATAATAATACAAAGTATGATCCTGTAGATAGTTGATCAGTTATGTGACATATTCTCTAGGCGAGTCTACGTTGCTTCCAAGGATCACAATATTTGAATTATACAGTATTTGTATTCTAGAGTATGCTTTGTACGCTACCGACAGGATCCCTACTTCTGCTATTACTTTGATATTTATAAGTTCAGTCTGTATTTTGTGTATCCATAGGAGAACCTATATGAAATTTTTTTCATTGATAAAGGAGTATATTATGCAAGTTATGGTAAATATCTGTTTGTAAAATATGTTTTTCACATGCCTTTAAATTAATGGCATAACTGCTCCTTTCGGTCTTGTAGAAATTTATCCTACGACTGTGCTTCCTTGATTTGCATCCTCACGTCATATTCAACTCGTAACTCACTAAGACTTAAGCCTTCAGGATTGACTGTAACTGTTAAGTTTAAATTTATAAACTCCTCCAATAGCTTCATCTCTTTTTAGGGAACTAAATTTCATTTCTTTTCCATCGACACGACCGAAACGTTTCTATTTTCGGAGTCACCAACACAAAACAAAGTTATCAAAACAAAACAAGTTGTTTGTTAAAAAGTTATGCCATTTCAATTGAAATTACTATGTTGCGAAATGTTTTGGTAGAAATACTCTTGTCTCAAGTTGTTTCAATGGAAAAGTACCAAACCAATTCGAAAAATGAAAAAATTGACAATTTGAAAGTAGATAAAGGTAGTATCACATCACATCCAACACCAAGTTATTATCTCTAACGAGTTACAACATCTTTGTCAACTTCCTACTCTCCCCCCTTATTCTCATGACATTGCTTTCCTTTATTGTGTTCATTTTAAAGAGGGAACTACGAAAATGATGAAAAGAGAAATTGAGAGACAAAGAGAGAGGAAGGTACCTGAGAGAGATACCTAAAGATAGAGATAGAATCATGGTCAACAGAGAGAGACTTGACGATAGAGGCCACAAAATAGTTAAAAAGATGGAGAGATGGATGCAAGAGAGAGGTTGTTGTTGAATGTTGCTGAGATTTAATTCGAAGTTTCCACTAGAGTAGCATGTTTACTTACTATTCAACTATAAACATTAATTCAAATTAATTTGAACATAATTTTAGTACCTACCAACATCCAGCACACGCGTAATGACTTCCGACTTAGTGCATAAGCTACTGCATTAGCTTTTCTCAAGTGGTACTTTAGCTTAAATTTGAAATCACCGATGAACTTTATCCATCTCCTCTTTCTCATGTTTAACTCCTTCTGATCAAAGAGATATTTTAAACTCTTATGATCACTAAAAATCTTAAACACCGCTCCATACAAAAAGTGTCTCAAGATTTTCAAAGTAAAGACTATTGTTCCAAACTCTAGGTCATGCGTGTAACAACTCCATTTTTTATAGATGTATATATTAATAAAGTCCCATGAAGTCGTCATTTCTTTACTTTTAACTACTTAACTTATAATAACATTCAATTAATTTAACTAAGCAAAATTAAGGTTTAAGGTCTACTGTTAATACTAATACAATTTTGAGTTCACATACACATCATTAATCAAAACGTCCGTATAAAATTCAAACACATATATATCTACATCTTATTCATCCAGGTTGACAAATTTCAAAGACACTGGTGCGGGTGGTTGCACCTTCACCGAGATCTTAGCCAACTCGACCAAAAACACTTTATTAAATACTAGTATCTATGCAAAATAGAGTAACTCAATCCAACGTGCACTAAAAGCCAAAGCCATAAAGAAAATCTGCATATCTAGTTTTTTGAACATGATATGACAATATATTGAGAATTAAAACCCAGTAGGTTCAATAATAAATCATAATCATCATTAATGTTGTTCATCGTGTCAAGGTCATATGTATAAGCTATAGCAAATGTCTGATAAAGGGAAAAATTGAGTGCTTAATGGTTATATTGTATCCCCTAATTAGTAGTAAACTTGTGATTATTTCCTTGCTTTTGGATACTGCTTTGGTTTGTTTTATGTTTGTAAGTGAGAAAAAGAGGCCAAGAAGTAAGGGAAAACACTCATGTGAGGAGCCATATAGACTTAGAACATGCTAAGGAGGAAGCAAGGAGGCATCCCTGAAGAAATTGGCAAGAAAAGAGCCTGGCAGCCTCAAACACAGCCAGGCTGTGCTTGGTGTTGCAGAAAGCATGACCAAGTCATGTTCTGTGCAAAGAACATATTTTCTCCCAGATTTCCAACACGAAGCATGACCAGGTAGTGTTAAGAAGCACAGCCATGCTTCAAGTCTATACACTTCGTATTTTTTAGAGTTTTGAGTAGTCAAATGGATATAAATACATGGGGAAGCTCAGCCAAGATGAGGCAGACACATTCAGACTTACTTTTACTTAGTTTTAGGCTTAGGAAATACCATTAGATTAGGTTTAGAGTAGGATTAGTGATTAATTCATGTACTTAGAGTAGAATTTACAACAATTCAAGCATTGTATTTCATCTTTACATTTTGAAAACCAGGTTTTATCTTTTTACTTTACTTTCATCTCTACTTCTACTCTTCTATCTTGGTTTAGATTGAACTATTATGATTTACTTAATATGATTTTGGTTTCTATTTCTATTATGCTTGAGTAGATTTGATCTAGGGTTTCGGTAAACCTACTTATGGGATGATGATACTATTGAATTAAATTGTGGGAACCCTAATTGTATTATCCATGGTTAATTAGGATTGACTATTATGCATTGATTATATGAGTTGATGAATGTCTGGCCAATATGATCACGTCTTAGGATATTAATTGATGAACTGAAAGGTGAAAGTTAATACCAGAACCTAATAGTTAATTAGAGATATCTTAATCACGAAAGTAGTTTTATGTTATCTAGGAATGAATCAATTAGTGGGCACGAGAAAACCGATTAATTGAATTCCATGGTTGGCATAGAACTTAATGGACTTAGGTTGAACTAAGAACTACGAAAGTAGGCAATTGGATTAACCTAGGTACAATTAGTAACGCTTGAAAGAGGTTATTAGTTAATTAAAGATAAACCATCCCCGATTATCTAGATAATTGCAATTAGAGGTACATATCGATTGTTGAATATCATAAGTGTGGTAAACCCTAACCCTAGGCTTTTATTAAGTGAATCAATTATTTACTTAATTATGACACACTCTCTCATCGCGTTGCATTCATTTAGATAGCATACTTCGTAAAGTCTAGTAATTGATAATTGTTCTCTGTGGGATACGACTGTACTCGCCGGACTAGCTACAGCTACGTCTTGCGCTTGCGGTTATTTATAAAATACACACGACAATGTCTTAGGTCACATGAATACACTTTATCTATGCACATGAAAATCGTGCAGTAATGACATGTATGGCATGAATAATTATTCTCAAAATATCATACGATGGCTACCAACTTATTCATATATAAAGCTATCTCGGTCAGGGTGACTATTTTCTACTCTCCGATACGGGCTTTTCTCGCTTCATCTGACATGGCACACTTTCTCTTTCTTTTTTTAATTAGCATAATTATAGCTGTGAGTAGGGCATCCCCTACTGATGCACCACATGGACTACCATGTGACGATGCTCCTCCCTTTTCTTTTCTTTTCTTTTAACATTAATAGCCAAAAATATGATTTCAATAGCAAGTATGTTTATTATACTCACATGCCATAATTTATCATCAAATCATAATCATTACCAAAAATCATTGGTGAAATGCAATAATGGCATAAACATAATCATTTTCGAATATCACTTTATAAAATATTTCCATGTGAAAATTACACACTTAAAATGGAAAGGAGTTCATGCAATGGCAATAGCTAGGGCATACGCTAGTGATTTATTACTTTTATTTATAAGATTCTTCCTTTTTCTTAAATATTATTTTCATCTTTTCATTTTCATTATGCTTGGCCTCTAGTTACTTTCTTCCTACTTATAGCATTTCCAACACTTGTTCTCACAAATTTTATAGGGCATTCTTCTTCAATTTGATTTTTATTATTACCCTATAGTTAATAAGGTTCATTTAGGATAGAAAAATATTGAAAATAAGTTGTACCAGCTCCTAACACGGCCTGCTCGTCTCTTGTAACATGACCTGGCCATTTCTTGTAACACAGTCATGCTCTAAGCTTCAAAAAGCTCTCTCCTGGATCGAACACAGCCTAGCTGTGTCCTAGTACACAGCCATGCTCTGTGTTGTGTGTTGTCCCCTAATGCAGGTGTTCATCCAGCTTAACCTTCTCTCAATAATCAGAGAATAATTTCCTCATTTTAACTTTGATTGTAGTAATCTTGGTATTTATTTAAAGCTAAGACAATCCTTTAAAATATTATGTTGAATATTTCAGTTAAAATATAAGGAATTTTGGTGTTATTACTCCTTAAAGTTCAATGTTATTTCTTCTAAGGTAGGTTCTAACCTCTACTTACTAATCCGAACATATCTCCCTCCTATGGACTCCAAATTAAGTGATTCCTGTAGCTAAAATTTGGTGAGACATATATATATATATATATAATGTTAACCATTTTTTTTTAATTCCCAACAAATATTTCCTAGAGATTGAAACACAGAAGCTTACTTAGCAGATTTTTCCCTAATTAATAATTTTATAACCTCTTCTTACTAATCGAACCATATCTTCGTCATTTGAAATATGTTAGGCATATATCAAAATTTTTCATGTTAACTATTTATTTTAATTCCTAACTGATTCTTTCGAGAATTTCAAAAATAGAAGCTTCCCTAGCTACTCTGAAATCTAGTTTTCTAACTACGCCCTTCCTAAGGTTCTAGTTCATCCTTTTATTATGTCCTCTTCCATTTTCTTCCTAATTTACATTTAACCATAAGATTACTCATTTTAGCATTTTAATTAGATTCCTTACACTTAATTTAACATATTCTATCATCTACTTCTCAAGAAAATAGAAATCAAATCATGTATTATTAATGGTCTTTCTGAACAGAAATTTCTCATGATCTTCTTCTAATTGTTTAAGACCATACTCATTTTATCAATCTAATCATATTCCATCAATTTTTCACCATATTCAAATATACATAAAACAGCATAAAAGCCCTAAAATTTTGCCACCCATAGTAATATCTATGCAGAACTTTCCACACCAACTGAAGTATTCAAAACATCAATCACATGCAATATGAACTTGTAACATGATATAGCAACATCCATGGCCAATCATCAAAGTAGCAAATATTGTAAATTTCATCAAAGTGATAAAATTAAAATTCCATATAAAAGTTACAAATTTCAAAACTTTTCTTCAAAAAGAGGTATTGTTAAACCTTCATAAAAATCTCCCTAGCTCACTTAGTGAATTATTTTTCTTGTTTCCTCTTGAAGGAAGCGGCAAGATTTCCTCCTTCCCTTAGCTTTTCCAGTAGTATCAATAAGTGAGGGATGGCGTGTTTGGAATCTCAAGGATGAAGGGAAAATATGGATTTAAGTAGAGATTAAGCTAACTTACCTTGAGCACTTATTCCTCTAGACTCCTCCTTCTTCTTCCTTCCTTTCTTCTCCTCTCTTTCTCTCCTTTCCTTATTTTACCTTATTTTTATTTTTTTCCTCTCCCTCACATAGACAAAATTCTAATGTTATAAGAGTGGTTTTTGCTTAAATAAATTATCAAGTAGTCCTTATCTCATAATCATAGGTCTACCTTATCACACTTAGGATGCACTTGGTTACTTTTTGGGGAAAGGAAAATCGTGTTCTTGTCTTCCTCTCCCTTAGTCAAGATATGCATAGCAAAAAGATGATTTGTTATTTGAAAATTATGATAAAATGTTCTCAAGACAAGGGGAAAGATCCCCTTATTTTAGGGATTCTTTTTCTTTTTTTTTTGTCTCACTCAAGTATGATAGATTTGCCTTTCTAAGTGGAAAATGTTCAGCCCTTGAGTCTCCCTTGCTTGGCTAAAATTATTTCTATAGGATAGGGATGTTTTGTCATAATGCCATGTATTATTACCTGTTATTTCATCACGTGGCTTGCTGAAATTTTGAGTGTAGGATATGAATGTTTTGTCCTAATGCCATGTGACCTAATCTTTATTATTATTACACTACTATTTCATCACATGGTTCTTATTTTTCCCTCTTGAATTTTGGCTTGTTCTTGCCTATTTTCTTTGCTTTGGCTAAAATTCCTACCTCTCATGGATGGTCTGGCCACAGTTTCATGATTTTTGGACTATTGGTCCAACCTCTATAACCTAGTCTAAGTCTATGTTATATCTCTTACTTTAGCTATCCAATTGGCTTGCTAAAAACACATGTGAAGTGGAAAAACTCTATATAAAGTGTCCATAAGTAAATGTCCAAATGTATATGTGGAGATGTTAAAATTAGGAGCTCTAACTCTTTAATTAGGAAAAATTATCTTCTTAACCCAAGAATTTTAACCCTCATTAGGACGTTATTTCTAATATTTTCTCTTAGATTTTGTCTCTTTATCTATTCCCTTAATGTTAGAAACATTTTCTAGACATACACACAAGGTAAATAATTTTTATGGCTTATATTCTCTTAGATATCTAAAAAATTGTTTAATAATTTTTTCTTAATTAAATATTTATGTGTTGTTATTAGTAAAAGAAATGAAATTAGGGATGTTACAATTCGTGGGATAATTCTCCTCATATGGTCTTAATTGCTGGGAAGCATAAACAACCACTCTACCTTCTTACATCAAGACACAGCCTAATCCTTTCTTAGAAGTGTTAGTATAAATGTCAAAATGTCTAGAAAGGTCTGGAATGACCAACACAAAAAGGGTAGTTAGTTAATTGATTCTTGAGCTCCTAGAAACTATCCTCGCAATCCTAAGTCCATTTGAAAAGACTTCCCTTTTTAGCTAACCTGGTTAGAGGCAATACTATTTGAGAGAGTCCTTGTATAAATCTTCTGTAATATTTGGATAACCTTAGGAAACTTTTGATTTCAGTCATGGTCTTAGGTGCCTCCCACTTCAACACTACTTTGGTCTTGCTAGGGTCAACCGCTACATTGTCTTAGGAAATGACATGACCCAAAATTTTTACCTTTATCAACCAAAATTCACAATTTTCTAGTTTGGCAAAGAGTTTCTTCTCCTTTAGGATTTGAAGCACTAGTTGGAGATGTTGACTATGCTCCTCTTCGCTTTTAGAATATATCAAAATATCGTCTATAAAGACCACACGAACTAGTCAAAATAGGGTCTGAAGATGCGGTTCATATAATCCATGAAAGCTGCAGGTGCATTCATGACTCAAAATGGTATTAACAAAAACTTGTAGTGCCTATATCTCATTTTGAAGAATGTCTTTAAAATATCGTCTTCTTTAACTCTGATTTGATGATACCTTGATCTCAAGTCTATCTTCAAGAAAATAGTGGCCCCTTTTAGGTGATCTAATAAATCATCTATTCTGGGCAACAGATACTTGTTCTTGATAGTCGCCTCATTAAGTTTTCTATAATTAATAGATAACCTTAAACTACCATCTTTCTTTTTCAAAAACAACAAAGGCGCTCCTCAGGGTGACACACTAGGCTAGAAAAAATTCTTCCCCAATAGCTCTTCAACCTACATCTTCAGCTCCTTTAATTATATTGGAGACCTTCTATATGGTGTAATGGAAATAGGTCTCGCTTTTGGTGCCAAATTAATGGAAAATTATATCTATCTCTTCGGTGGCAGTTTTGAAATTCTCGAGGAAAAGACCTCTGGAAATTTGCAGATTATTGGAATTTCATACAACTCTCGACTCATTTTTGGGTTGACCACATACAAGAAAATTCAACTTAAACCTATACTCTTCAACCCTTTAATAATTTTATGTGTACTAGCAATGCTGCACTTTTGTTCCTCTAAAACAATAGGAAGGAACTCAGGAGTTTTATCACAAGAATTTAAAACCACTCAATTCTAGCTTAACCAATCCATTCCCAGAATAACATCTATGCCGTCTAGTGGTAAACAAATTAGATTTACTACAAATGGTCTTTCGTAACACCTGGAATCCTATTGATTATATTCACAAAATGGAATATTAAGGAAGGATTAAAAAGAGTTAAATGGGGTAGTTATAAGGAAATAATTGTGAATATTTAATAAGGGTTTTCACATTTTTGGAAGAAATGTTTAAGGATGAGAAAGTAAATTCTTTGTCTACAAGACCACAAATGGGCAATAGGAATAAATGTAACATCCTGTAAGATAATAAAATTTATTAGACAATTTTTAGATATTTAAGGAAATATAATCCTTATAAATTCTTTACCTTACGTATATGTATAGAAATATTGGCATAGGTAAAGAGAGAAAAATTAAGAGGAAATATTAAAAATAAATATACTAAAGAAAGGTGAAATTCTTGGGTAAGAAAGATAAATTTTTGTGAAGTCAGTAAATGTATTAAAATTTCAAGAAGATTGAATTAGGGTGATTTTTCCTAATTTAAGAGTTAAAGTTACTAAGTTTAGTATCTCCACCCATAAATTGGGCTTTTACCTATGGACACTTCATATAGAGTTTTTCTACTTCACATGAATTTTTAGCAAGCCAATAGGATAGCCCAAAGAAGAAATAAAACATAGACTTGGACTAGGATATAGAAATTGGACTGGTAGCCCAAAAATCATGAAAATGTGACAAGCCCATTATGAAAGGTAGAATTTTAACCAAAGTAAAGAAAATGGGCAAGAATGAGCCCAAACCGAAGAGGAAAAATAAAAATAAAAATAAAAATAAAGTGCTAGAATAATGGTGTAATCAAGATTAGGTGACATGGCATTAAGACAAAAATTTAGCAAGTGGTGTGATATCCTACATTCATAATTTTAGGAAGTGGTATGATAATACATGGCATTAGGACAAAACATCTATATCCAACACTCATAATTTTAGCAAGTGGGTAATAATACATAACATGATGACAAAACATCTTTATCCTACACAAATAATTTTATCTAAGCAAGGAAGATTTAAGGGTTGGAAATTTGCCACTTAAAAAGGAAAACCTATCATACTTGATTAAGACAAAAGAAAAAGGAAATGAATCCCTAAATCAAAGAGACCTTGTCCCTTATCTTAAGAACATATCATCATAATTTTCAAAATACAAATCTCATTTTCCTATGCATATCTTGACTAAGGAAGAGGAAGACAAGAACATAAGTTGTTTGTTTTCCAAAAATTCAACCAAGTGCATCCTAATTTTGATAAGGTAGACCCATGATTATGAAAGGTAAATTTTTTGATAGTCTATATAAGCAAAACCCACCCTTATAACATTAGAATTTTGCCCAAGTGAGGGAGAGGAAAAATAGAAGCAAGGTAGAGTGAGGAAAGGAGAGGAAGAAAGGAAGAAAGAGGAAGGAGAAATCTAGAGGACTAAGTGCTCAAGGTAAGTTTAACAATATTTCTTTTCAAAGAAAAATTTTGAAACTTATAATATTTATATGAAATTTTGATCTTAAAACTTTGATGATTGGTCCTGGATGTTGCCATATCATGTTACATATTATGTATGTTTGAATACTTAAGCTGGTGTAGATAGTTCTGCATAGGTATGGCTATGGGTGGCAAAATTTTTAGCTTCTATTTTTAAATTTGTGGGAAGAATTAGTAGGGAATTTAAAGAAATGGTTAACATTACAAATATAGATATATGTGTCACGGATTTTTAGCCATTGGAATCACTCAATTTGGAGTCCGTATGACATAGATATGCTCCGATTAGTATGCAGTGGTCAGAAATTGGTTAACCAGGGAAGAATATTTTAGGATAGCTTCTGCGTTTTAATTTCTGGTAACTTTTTGTAAGGAATTAAAATAAATGGTTAACGTAATAATTATAGATATATGTGTCATGGATTTTTATCCACTAGAATCACTCAATTTAGAGTTTGTATGACGTAGATATGGTCCGATTAGTATGCAGTGGTCAGAAATTGGTTAATCAGGGAAGAATATTTTAGGAAAGCTTCTGTGTTTTAATTTATGGTAACTTTCTGTAAGGGATTAAAATAATCGTTAACATAAGAATTATAGATATATGTGTCATTGATTTTTATCCACTGGAATCACTCAATTTGGAGTCCGTATGACGTAGATATGGTCCGATTAGTATGCAATGGTCAGAAATTGGTTAATCAGGGAAGAATATTTTAGGATAGCTTCTATGTTTTAATTTTTGGTAACTTTTTGTAAGGAATTAAAATAAATAGTTAACATAAGAATTATAGATATATGTGTCACGGATTGTTAGCCACTGGAATGACTCGATTTGGAGTGCATATGAAGTAGATATGGTCTGATTAGTAAGCAGTGTTCAGAAAATGGTTAATCAAGGAAGAACATGTTAGGATAGCTTCTGTTTTTAAATTTGTGGGAAGCATTAGTAGGGAATTAAAAGAAATGGTTAACATTACAAATATAGATATATGTGTCACAGATTTTTAGCCACTGGAATCACTCAATTTGGAGTCTGTATGATGTAGATATGGTCCAATTAGTATGCAGTGGTCAAAAATTGGTTAACCAGGGAAGAATATTTTAGGATAGCTTCTGCGTTTTAATTTCTGGTAACTTTTTGTAAGGAATTAAAATAAATGGTTAACATAACAATTATAGATATATGTGTCATGGATTTTTATCCGCTAGAATCACTCAATTTAGAGTTCGTATGACGTAGATATGGTCTGATTAGTATGCAGTGGTCAGAAATTGGTTAATCAGGGAAGAATATTTTAGGAAAGCTTCTGTGTTTTAATTTAGGGTAACTTTCTGTAAGGGATTAAAATAATCATTAACATAAGAATTATAGATATATGTGTCATGGATTTTTATCCACTGGAATCACTCAATTTGGAGTCCGTATGACGTAGATATGGTCCGATTAGTATGCAATGGTCAGAAATTTGTTAATCAGGAAAGAATATTTTAGGATAGCTTCTATGTTTTAATTTTTGGTATCTTTTTGTAGGGAATTAAAATAAATAGTTAGCACAAGAATTATAGATATATGTGTCACGGATTGTTAGCCATTGGAATGACTCCATTTGGAGTCCATATGAAGTAGATATGGTCTGATTAGTAAGCAGTGTTCAGAAAATGGTTAATAAGGGAAGAACGTGTTAGGATAGCTTCTGTTTTTTAATTTTTTGGGAATATTCTATAGGGAATTAAAATACATAGTTAACATAAGAATTATAGATATATGTGTCACAGAGTTTTAGCCACTGGAATCATTTAATTTGGAAGTTTTATTAGGGAGAAATGGACCGATTAGTAGGCAGAGGTCAAAACCTATCCAAGAAGAAATAACATGTACATTGAAGGAGTATATCACCTTGATTTCGCTAAACTGTTCAACATAATAGTTTTAGATAATTATTTTATCTTGAAATTGACACTAAGATCACCTACATCGGAGTTAAATTGAGGGAGGTAAACTCTGATTAGTAAGAGAAGGTTAGATAGGATGAAAACCTGCATCAAGAAAATAAAGAAATAAAATTAATATTTAAAAAAGAAGAAGAATCTTATAAATGAAAATAATAAATGACTAGTATATGACATAGCCATTGCCATTGTATGAACTTCTTACCATCTTAAGTGTGAAATTTTGACATAGAAATATTTTATAAAGTGATATTTGAAATGGTTATGTTCATGGCATGATTACCAATGTTTTTTGGTAATAGTTATATTTTGTTGAACATACTTGTTATTGAAAGCATATTTTTGGCTCTCATTATGAAAAGAAAAGAAATGAGCACAGTCACATGGCAATCTATGTGGTGCACCAGTAGGGGACGCCCTACCAATGGTTATGATCATCTTAATGAGAAAAGAAATAGAAAGTGGGCCATGTCGAACGGAGATAAAATAGTACATATTTTATATCATCAAGTCAAAAAAGGTTACATTGTGTAGGGGTTATACAAGAGTAATGTAACAGCTCCATTTATGTAACAAATTTTTTTCTTGTTATTTAACATCATGAAGTTATTACCTCAACTTAACTCACAATAACATTTATTTAATTATACAATACTAAGTTTACACTCACATCATTAATACAAACATTTGTACATGACATACATGTACATATAAGCCATAATCTTCCACATAGACTATTTTCGGGGCCACTGGTTTGGGTGGTGGCACCTCCGCTGGAATCTCAGTCACTTCAACAACTGATATATCCGCAATAATAGGTATTTGCCCAAGATAGGGCACCTCGATCATACGTACGGCAATAATAAGTCTCATTGAAAACAACTGCATAGCTAATTTTCTGAACATGATATGGAAATATAGTGAGAATTAAATCCCAGTATGTTCAACAATAATTCATTATCAATATAGTTCATCACGTCATGTTCAGCTGTATAAACTACAAAAAATATCTTTAGGTCACATGAATGCACTTTATCATGCACATGAAAATTATACAGTTATGACATGTATGGCACGAATAACTATTTTTTTTTAATTTCATATTATGGCTATCAACTTATTCTTACTTCAAGCTACCCCGGTCAGGGTGAGTATTCTCTACTTTTCGGTACGGGCTTATCTTGCTCCGTTCGACATGGCACACTTTCTCTTTCTTTTCTCATGAATATAATCATAACCGTTGGTAGGGCGTCCCCTACTGGTGCACCACACGGATTGCCATGTGACCGTGCTCATTTCTTTTCATTTCATATTAATAGTCAAAAATATGATTCTAATAACAACTATGTTCATTATATTCTCATGCCATAATGTATCAAAACATAATCATTCTCAAAATTCATTGGTAAACTGAAATTATGCTATGAATATAATCACTTTCTAATTTTCACTTTATAAAATATTTCCATGTCAAAATTCCACACTAATACCTCGATAACTGGATAGTAATTGTAGTATGTAAACAGTGCACCAGGAAAGTTCCCAGAAAAGAGAGGTGGGTCACTAATGGACACGCTTAAGTACCAAGTCTTTCCTTGCCAGAGCTTTCCTTAGACATGCACTTTTCATAAATCACAATTTTTTTTCAGTAACTAGAATAATTCTTTTCTGATGTGGAAATACTGCAACCACGGAGCATACTAAGATTTTTTTCAAATAAAACCGGCACTTTCAAAACTTCTTGGAAATTTATATGAGTACTAGGGTAAATTCTATGTTAAAAATTACACACTTAAAATGGTAGTAAGTTCATGCAATGGCAATAGCTAGGGCATACACTAGGCATTTATTATTTTCATTTATAAAATTCCTCTTCTTTCTTGAATATTATTTTCATCTTTTCATTTTCTTTATGTCTAGGCATTTAGTCATTTTATTTCTACTTATATCATTTCCAACACATGTTCTTACAAATTTTATAGAGCTTTTTTCCTCAAATTGATTTCTACTATTACCTTAAAAATTCATCTAGGGTAGAAAAAATATTGAAAATAGGTTTTACTAACTTTTAACACAGCCTTTGCTTACAAATCAGAGAATAACTCTCTCATTTTAACTCCAATTAAGATGATCTTAGTGTCTATGAAAATCTAAGACAATTATCTAAAACAATTATGTTAATCATATCAACAAAATAGTATGATATTGTGGTGTTATAACTCCTTTAAATTTAGTATTATTTCTTCTCGTGTAGGTTCTGACCTTTACTGACTAATTAGACCATATCTCTCAAATTTAAACTCCCAATTGAGTTATTCCAGTTGGTAAAATTCCATGAGCCATATATCTATAATTGTTATGTTACCGCACTAGTTTAATTCCCTACAGAATATTGCCAGAAATTCAAAAACTAAAGATTTAATAACATACTCTTCCCTGAATAAACATTTTCTGACCTCTGCTTACTAATCGGATCATATCTACCTCATATGAACTCCACATTGAGTTATTCCAATTGGTAAAATTCCATGAGGCATATATCTATAATTGTTATGTTGGCGCGCTATTTTAATTCCTTACAGATACTTCCCAGAAATTAAAATACCGAAACTATCCTAACATATTTTTCCCTGATGACCCATTTTCTGACCTTTGTCTACTAATCGGCTCATATCGCCCTTATATGGACTCCAAATTGAATGATTCCAGTGCCTAAATATCCATGACACATATTTCTTTAATTCTTATGTTAACCATTTATTTTAATTCCTTATAGATTGTTCCCAAAAATTAAAATACCGAAGCTATCCTAACATATTTTTCCCTGATGACCCATTTTCTGACCTTTGTCTACTAATCGGCTCATATCTTCCTTATATGGACTCCAAATTGAATGATTCCAGTGCCTAAATATCCATGACACATATATATTTAATTCTTATGTTAACCATTTATTTTAATTCCTTATAGATTGTTCCCAGAAATTAAAATACCGAAGCTTAAAATTCTGCCACCCATAGCCATAACCATGCAGAACTATCTACACCAACCTAAGTATTCAAACATACATCACATGCAAGATCAATATGTAACATGATATAGCAACATCATGACCAATCATAAAAGTTCTAAGATCAAAATCTCATATAAATATTATAAGTTTCAAAAGTTTTCTTCAAAAAGAAATATTGTTAAACTTACCTGGAGCACTTAGTCCCCTAGACTTCTCCTTCCTCTTTCTTCCTTTCTTCCTGTCCTTTCCTCACTCTACCTTGCTTCTATTTTTCTTCTCCCTCACTTGGACGAAATTCTAATGTTGTAAGGGTGGGTTTTCTTATATAGACCAGCAAATAATTCACCTTTCATGATCATGGGTCTATCTTATCACAATTAAGATACACTTTGTTGAATTTTTGGAAAACAAACAACTTATGTTCTTGTCTTCCTCTTCCTTAGTCAAGATATGCATAGGAAAAGGAGATTTGTATTTTGAAAATTATGATGATATGTTCTTAAGATAAGGGACAAGGTCCCTTTGATTTAGGGATTCATTTCCATTTTCTTTTGTCTTAAACAAGTATGATAGGTTTGCCTTTTTAGGTGGCAAATTTCTAGCCCTTGAATCTCCATTATTTGGTTGATATTATTTGTGTGGGCTATGAATGTTTTGTCCTAATGCCATGTATTATCATACCACTTGCTAAAATTATGAGTGTAGGATATAGATGTTTTTGTCCTAAAGCCTTGTATTATCATGCCACTTGCCTAAATGATGAATGTAGAATCACACCACTTGCTAAATTTTTGTCTTTAATGCCATGTAACCTAATCTTTATTCTTATTATTATATCATCATCTAATTTATTTTATTTTATTTTTCCTCTTGGATTTGGGCTTATTCCTACCCATTATGGGCTTGTCCTACCCATTTTCTTTGCTTTGGATAAAATTCTTCCTTTCTTGGTGGGCTTGGTCACATTTTCATAATTTTTGGGCTATTGGTGCAATTACTATATCCTAGTCCAAGTCTATGTTTTATTTCTTGTTTAGGTTATCCAATGGGCTTGTTAGAAACTTATGTGAAGTGGAAAAACTCTATATGAAGTGTCCATAGGTAAAAGCCCAATGTATGGGTAAAGATTTTAAACTTAGTAACTATAGTTCTTGAATTAGGAAAAATTACCCTAATTCAATGTTCTTGAAATTTTAAGACCTTTACTTGTTTCTAAAAATTTATCTTCCTTATCCAAGAATTTTGCATCTCTTTAGTATATTATTTCTAATTTCTTTCCTATTAGATTTTCCTTCTGTATTTGTTCTCTTAATGTTAGAAACATTTTCTATGCATATACATAAGGTGAAGAATTTCTAAGGACTATATTTCCTTAGATATCTAAAATATTGTCTAATAAATTTTATTTCCTTAATTAAATTTTTTATGTACCTTTATCAATAAAAGAAACGAAATTAAGGATGTTACATAAACCATCCCCAATAACCTAGATAATTGCTATTAGAGGTATAAATTGGATGTTGAATATCATAAGTGTGATGAACCGTAACCCTAGGCTTTTTTTAATTGGTTATTTGTATATATTTAATTGTGACACTCTCTGATCGAATTACATCAATTTAGATAGCTCGTTTCGTATAATTCTAGTAATTGACATTGTTCTCTGTGGGATACGACCCGTACTCGTCAGACTAGCTACAGCTACGCCATGCGCTTGCGGTAATTAGTAACACATACACACAACAATTGTCATATAATAATGTACACATCATATTCTTTAATCATCATGACCATCACAATAGGATGATGCATTAACCAAGCTCATCACTAATATCATGCATAATATCATCACCACATCATTTAACAAATATGTATTAATATACTTACCAACAATGCATACCTTATATCATGTAATCCTCATGCATTGATATACTAGCATAGGCATCAAATCAACATGCATTTCATCCATACATTGCACATCTAGCTTATATGCAATTCACTTACATATATCTCATCAATATATAACAAATTCACTTGCATTGGTCTCATTAATATGTATTTTTATCCATACATATCATCATTATGCAAGATGTGATTTAATTTCTCATAATAAAAGGATGGGATTCACACTACAATACATCATTAACAAGGTATTTATTTGTATTTTAGTTCCCCTTAACATCATCCATTCATTGGAGTTCATTTGGAGCCTTCAAAATGCAAAACAGAGCAAATCCAGCCTCAAGCATGGCTTGGCCGTGTCACCGAGCATGGCTGTGCTTCAAGTTGTACAAACTCTGCTAAAAAATTACAAAACATCCTGAAGCAAGGCGTGGCTGTGTCACCAAGCACGGCCATGCTTCGAGTTTTCCTGCACTCCATATTTTTGTCTAGCCAGATCTTCCTTTACTAAAAAGACCATAACTCCCTCAATTTAACTATGATTAAGGTGATTTTAGTGTCTATAGAAAATAAGACAATTATCTACAATTGTTATGTGTACTACTTGAACAAATTAGAAATAGAAACAGGTGAAAAAGGTGTCCGAAAATAGTGTCATAACTCAGCACGTTAAATCTGACCTAGCTTCACTCATCAGGGAATATCTCTTTCATTTTAAATCCGATTAAGGTGATTCCAGAGGCATTAGAAAGCTAAGAAACAAGGCTACAAGTCATCTTTGAATAGATTCAAAATTTGATAGAAATCATAACAAATAGAACCAACCATTAAGATCATTGATTTTCACTCTTTTCAAGCCAATTTTAGCAAGCACATGTATGATCAATGCGTACAAACTCTCACTTTTCATGGCTAAACATAACTATACATCATGAATCATCAAAATAGGATATATGAAACACTTATAAATCATTCAAAATGCATGAAATTCCATGGAAAGTATAATGTTAAACCTACCAAAACCAGAGATTCTAACCCTCCTTGGATTTACTCCTCTTTAATCACAATTCTTTCTTCCTTTCTCTACAAAATCCTTGGACCTTCACCTTTGTGCCTTTCTCTTCTTTTCCTTCCTCTCCTTCTCTCCGTCTCTCTCCCTTATCCTCTTTTCCTTGGCCACTACCTCCCTCTCCCTTCACCTTTTGGCCTACTACTTCTCCAAGCCAAGACTTTATCAAGTCAAGGCTTTCTCTCCAAGCCATCCCTCTCCCTTTCTCTCCCTTGGTTGGTCGACTTCCCCTTTAAGTCAAGCAAGGATAATTTATTTTATTTAATCTTCCTTAACAAGCCATCATCCTCCTATCTAAAGACCTTACTTTATCCAACTATTACAACCTTGCCATCCCATTACAATTGAACTATGCCATTAGGTAAGGCTTTGTTTGGCTTCCTCAAATTCTCCAAATACTTTAATTCCACTTTATCCATTTTCTAAGGTTTCATCAATGTTCCATTTCATTCTCTTCACCATGAGAATTATTTTTTATTTATTAAAATCTAGGATGTTACACAACCCATGTTTTTATACATTCTCATTCTATTTTACTAATGTCAGGTAGCTTGAATTCTGTTGTTGATATCATCTGTGTTAACTTCTCAGGCCTATGGAAGCATCAGAGTGAAATTTAGGTTTTTACAATTTGCCATAACAAATGTTACAGCAAGAGCGCCTACTCTTGAAGCAAGAAGTTTTCCCTTGGAAAGGAAGATGGCACTGGGATGTAGGGCTGAAAAAGAAGGAAGAAGCTGGGCTGAAGAAACAAAAGAGAGGGCACCCAGATGCTTGAACGGAAAGAAAAAAAAGAGGGAGCCCAACACTTAAGCCTGGTCAAAGGAAAGAAAAAAAGGGATGCAGGAAAACTTAAAGGACTCCATAAGTCACGACCCCCCCATTCTCCACCAACCCATTTTTGTGTGCCCATCTAGCTTCTGCAAACTCTGACAGCCCCTGTTATCCCTTTTGGCTAGGAATTGTACCTTCACATTCTGGGAACTTCGCCGCACAAGGTTGGACCTTTATCTCAAAAAAACTTCCACCATCAAACAACAGCGAGGGTAAAGACAATGGGAAGGAAGGAGAGCAAGATGAAAAAATTTACATCTGAGGAGAACTAGAGGAGGCATGACAAGGAAACGGTCCAAAGGACATTCGGTGCAGAGAAAGGATTCACATTTACAACAGTTGAGGATTTGGGTATGCCAATGTACATGGCCACGGTGGTGATGCAGAGGGGATGGCAAGACTTCGCGAAACACCCCTAGTCTACCATTATCCCGCTGGTGGGGGAGTTTTGTGCTAACGTCCTGAAGGATACTAAGGACTGAGTCAGGGTCAGGGAGACCCGGGTGTTAATCGACCCTAGCTCTATCAATGAAGCCTACAAGTTACAAGATGAGGATGATGACTACAAGGAGCATTTAAGTTCTATGCACGAAAAAGACTGGGAGGCAATGCTGGACAAGGATGTGTATACCAGGCACCACATGGGATAAATTTTGCAAGGTGCAACAACCGTGAACAGAGCATCCTTGCTACTTGTAGCTAAGGTATGGTATCACTTCTTGAAGACCCGCCTTTTGCATTCCACTTATGGGTAAACTGTGAGTAGAGACCGGGTGGCTATGGTCGATGCCATACTCTCTGGGAGGGCCATTAACGTGGGAAGGGTCATCTCAAAGTAAATCAAGGTGTGTGCTAGCTGTAAAAAAGGTAGTTTACTTTTCCCTTCTTTGATCACCATGTTGTGCTTCACTTGCAAAGTCCCTATTTAGATGGACGAAGAGACACTCAAGTTGGAAGGAGCCATAAAAAATATAGCCATAGCATGCATTGTACAAGACAAGGGTGAGCCACTATCCCACACTCAAGAACCCCTAAACCATAAAGGCCAAACACCCTCAACGTCAATTGACCACCAACCAGCAAATAAGAAATTGCACCTACTCCTGTAGCAACAAGCAACCATCCTAAAGCAGCAAGCATTATTCATGAAGCAACAACAACAATTCTGGTAGTACCAACACCTGAAGTACATTGCAGTACAATAAACCTTGGAGAAAATTTTTAATCAATTCTTCCCATTCCCTAAATTCCCAACTGAAATATTGAACACCATATCTGGGGAATAAAAAGGGCACCTAATCCCCAGACTGAGGATGACAAAGAATCCCAAGACTCCCACCAAGGCAGAGAGTAGGGGAATGACCCACAAAGGGCTCAAGTGGAAGTAGAGTCCTCAGAGGATGAGGACCCAACTGCAAAAAGGAGGGCAGCCATGCATAAAGGAAAGAGCAAATTCCCGAGCCCACAAAAGTTAGCTCAAAGGAGAAATGGGCTCTGTAGTGCATCAAAATCTTGAGGGGGTCAATGCCCTAAGGTTGTTGCAGTAATCCTACATGCACGTCATGGAAGTCCTTTTAAATTCTATTTTCCTTTCTACTATTTTGGTATTCTAAATACATACTACATGCTGCTTTTTCTATTTTACATCCTTTATACCTTTTTTACCGTTTCTATAATTTAATAAGTTGTGAGGACACTGCTAGTTTTTAAGTTTGGGGGAGGATTAAGGATTAATGCTTCCGGTTTGTTCTGGTGTTGTTGGTTCTATTTAGTGATTTTGTTCACTCTATACTTGTATCCTTTGTTTTCTATCCTGTTTCATTATGATACAAGACAAAATACTTACAGCTCACAGTCGGTAAAAGAGTTACTATGATAGGAGACATAGACTTTTGGATTTTGAGGAAAAAGACCATGTATTTCTGAAACTTTCTCCAATTACTGGAGTTGGTAGGTCTCTCAAAACAAGAAAGTTAAGTCCGTGATTTTTGGGACCCTACCAAATTCTAAAGAAAGTGGGGACGTCAGCATATCAAGTTGCCCTCCCACCTAATTTGTCTAATCTGCATAATGTTTTCCATATATCACAGCTGCATAAGTATGTTCTAGATTACTCACATATAATACAGGATGAACCAATCCAAATAAAGGAGAACATGAAATACCAGCTAGTACCTACATCTATATTGAACATCGACATGAAGCAACTAAGAAATAAAACTATTCCCCTGGTTAAGGTGTTATGGGAAGGTTTGACTTTAGAAGAAGCAACTTCGGAGCGGGAAGAAGTCATGAGAAAGAAATATCTGCAATTGTTCTTATTAGGTAATTTCTGAAATTTTGAGGACAAAATTTCTTTTAGGGGGAGAGAAATGTAACATCTTTAATTTTGTTTCTTTTATTAATAAAGGTACATAAATATTTAATGTAACATCCCTAATTTTTTTTCTTTAAAGATACATAAATATTTAATTAAGGAAATAAAATTTATTAGACAATTTTTAGATATTTAAGGAAATATAATCTTTAGAAATTCTTCACCTTATGTGTATGCATAGAAAATGTTTCTAACTTTAAGGTAACAAGTAAAGAGAGAAAACCTAATAGGAAAAATTAGAAATAACATACTAAAGATAGGTGAAATTCTTTGGTAAGGAAGATAAATTATTGTGAAGTAAGTAAAGGTCTTAAAAGTTTTAAGAAGATTGGATTAGGGTAATTTTTCCGAATTCAGGAGTTAGAAATTTATAAGTTTAACATCTCCACCCATAAATTGGGCTTTCACCTATGGACTTCGACAAGGATATAGAAGTTGGACTGGTAGCCCAAAAATTATAAAAATGTGACCAAGCCCTCCAAGAAAGGTAGAATTTTATCCAAAGCAAAGTGATGAGTGAGTTTTATACTCATAAATTAAATATTTTCATCTTATATTTTTGCCATAATTAAGCATAAATCTCCCTTACTTGTCTTTAGTTTGTGCATTTCTTACAGATAGAGAGAAGAATAGAAAATGGACTTAATTGGACGAATCAGAGTTAAATTGTGGTTCTTTGGGAATGATGTATGTAAATCAAGCAAATAAAACAAATTCATTAAGGATGGCTGAGTAAGGAGTATTATCATATTGACTCTTGAGACGCATCCTAATGGAGATATGCACAAATTTATTCTTGATTTATGATCACATTTCCGAAAGAACTAAAATATAAAGATTCACGGCAAAGCACCCAATATTGAGAATATGTTTGCTGTTTGCAGTCCAGCCCAACCTTGCTGCAGTTCTTGGGCTATATCTCCGAAAATACATATCCAATATGTCTGACATTTGGTAGATGTGTAGCTGACACAATTGGGTACAACTTTCATGTTCAAGTCATTAGAAAATTTGGATATTAAAAGTGACAAAATTGGGCTAGAATAGAATCTGTCTACTGCTACAGTCCAGCCCGACTTTGCTCTAGTATTTTGACCATAAGCCACAAATTATGTATTCAATTTGTCCACAATTTGTCTTGAAGGAAAGCTAATGAAATTTTCTACAACTACAACTTTCATGTTAAAGGAGTCAGCAAATTCAGCGGATTTCCTGACAATATTCAAGGTTCAATTTTGGTGCACATGATGGAATCCAAATTGTCAACTTTGTACAACTTCCTACCTAACAATTTTGACAATTACCACACCTACCACACCTAATTGTATCTATAAATAGAGAGCTTGAGGATTGTGACATGCTATAAAATAAGCATGTTTTTGACATGTTTTAAGTTGCTTTTTAATTAATTTTAGTAGAAAATAGGTATGAATTAACTGAGTGTTGTGTTTTGTGTTTTAGGAATAATAAAGAAGAAATGAAGAGGAAAATAGAGAGAAAATCATAGAAAAATGCTGATTTCTGACCTTGTGTCACTAATTGATGCATATCTCACTCATTTGCACTCTGATTAAGGTGATTTCAGCGGTCATGGAAAAAAGAGACATAGAGCTACAACTTTCATGTTCGGCATTTTGGTAAAATCTAGAAGATTCTGGGCGCCGCGGTGCTCACAAGGGAGCGCCCCGGCGCCACGGTAAGACAATCTGAAGCGCCGCGGCGCTAACCATCGCGCTGCGGCGCCGTGCTTTCCAGGAGCGAGTGCCACGGCGCTCAACCCAGCGCGCCGCGGCGCCCCATAGCAAGAACTCTGTAATGCCACGGCGCTCCACTTAAGCGCCGCGGCGCCCGTGCGCCGTACGGGACTTGCTGATTTCGCGATTTTAGGTCGTTTTCGCTCAAAATTGAGGGGAATGGACCGGAATTTAACCTAAAATACGTTCTGACTTCGATTAGGAGGGGAAAGTCTATAAAAAGAGAGGAAAGCAACCAGAGAAGGCATCCAATCTTTCACTGAATTCTTCACCTACATTCTTCAATTCTTCTTTTGTTTATCTTATGGCCCTGCGTAGCTAATTCTCTTTAGTTGGTTGAGGTGAGTTGAAACCTCAAGGGATTTTTATACATTGTGAGATGTGGATCTGATGTTATTATTTCAATTTGTTTTGAATATTGATTGTTCATCTGTTCTTATTCTTAATGATTATTCATATGATTGCTAGGAGGCCTACTAGTATTTCGTCTGTTTTAATCTACAGCTGAATTGTGTTTTGAACAAAGTTTCTAATTCTGCGATTCGTGAGGCAAATAGGTTTGAGGGTTTTGGATTATAAATCATTGAACCTATGATGAATGATTGACTAAATTAGATATAGCCGATGTGCTTATATTTGTTTAGTTCTGTCAGTTTCTCTAGTTCTTCAAGCGGTTAACAAGTTATATTTTACCGATGTGCTAAAAGATGGCTTGTTGATTAGAGTTTTATTAGTGTGATTATCATTAATTTGCTAGGCTTAAGGAGAAACAGGGTTAAAACCCCAATGATAGATGTTCATTTACAGATTGATTATGTTGTCGATGATCAATGTAATCCCTTGACGGTGGATACCAACCGAAACCAACGTCTTTATCTTTAATCACTTTCGCTTATTTATTTTCATTATTGTTTACTTTACTTAACTTGCGATTATCAATTCCCCCCTTTTTAGTCACATAAAGTAATTCCAGTCTCTGTGGGATCGACCCTTACTCCCACTACTACAGGTTAGTTTTGAGGTAAGGTATTAATTTGGGTGCACCTACGACAGTGCGCATCAAATTTTGGTGCCGTTGCCGGGGACTGCGTCATTAATTTTTGTGACTTTTTTTTTTATTTATGCCTGTAACTCGTTCTTCTAATTCTCGAGATTTACAGTTCAATCCAGATATTGGAAAATCTGTATGCAGGAACAGAAGAGAAATTCAAGAAGACGTTGATCAGGATAAGGAGGAAGTGATCATGGCTAGACACCCCACTCTGAAGGAGCTTGCTGCTCCTGATTTGCATCAGCAACCCTTATGCATTACTTTTCCTAATCTTGACGACAATGTTAATTTTGAGTTGAAATCTGGATTAATTCATCTCTTACCAAGTTTTCATGGTCTTGCAGGTGAAGACCCGCATAAACATCTGAAGGAGTTCCATGTAGTATGTACCAGTATGAAGCCCCCTGGAGTAACTGAGGAACAAATAAAACTCAGGGCTTTTCCTTTTTCTTTAAAAGATTCAGCCAAAGATTGGTTGTATTATTTGCCATCTGTTACTATCACTACTTGGAATGAGATGAAGAGAATGTTTTTAGAACGTTATTTTCCTCAATCTAGAGCCGCTACTATTAGGAAAGAGATATGCGGTATTAGGCAATTGCATGGTGAAACCCTTTATGAATATTGGGAGAGGTTTAAGAAACTTTGTGGAAGCTGCCCACATCATCAGATTAGTGAGCAGCTACTAATCCAATATTTTTATGAAGGTCTTTTGCAGGGAGATAGGAGCATGATAGATGCAGCTAGTGGAGGAGCACTAGTAGATAAGACTCCTGAGGCAGCCAGAATCCTGATATCAAATATGGCTGCCAATTCACAACAATTTGGTGTTAGGCATGATCCTCCTATTAGACATGCCCAGGAGGTAAGTACTACTTCTCTTCAGAATCAAATATCTGAACTTACTTCTCTTGTGCATCAAATGGCTATAGGTACACTACAGCAAGTTAAAGTATGTGGAATATGCTCAGCCACAGGGCACCCAACTGACATGTGTCCTACACTTCAAGAAGAATCCACAGAACAAGCGAATACTGTAGGAGGTTTTCCTGGCCAATCAAATAGGTATGATCCTTATTCTAATACATACAATTCTTGATGGAAGGATCATCCCAATTTCAGATATGGGAATGCACAAAATAGGCCTGCAGGACAAAATTTTCAACAAAATCAGCAAGCCTATTATCCTAGACAGAATGCACCCCAGGATCAACAGGTAAGTAATCCATTGGAAGACATTATAAAAACTCTGGTACATAACTCTCATCAATTTCAGCAAGAGACAAGAGCTAGCATCCAGAATCTGACAACTCAAATAGGTCAGTTAGCAACTATAGTGAGTCGATTGGATGCTCAGAACTCAGGTAAGTTACCTTCTCAAACTGTGGTGAATCCTAGAGAAAATGTCAGTGCAATTATTTCAATTAATGGTAAGGGAATTGAATGTCCACTATCCGTCTCTTCTCCTAAGAAAACTGAAAAATCAATTAAGGAGAATGAAGCACCTACAGCTACAGGTAAGTCTCCTTCTAATTTAAACTATGAAGTAGTACCTCCTTTTCCAGAAGCTCTTAAAGAGAATAGGCTAAATGAGAAAACTTCTGAATTGTATGATGTCTTTAGAAAATGTGAAGTTAATCTCCCCCTTCTAGATACCATTAAACAGGTGCCAAGATATGCAAAGTTCTTGAAAGAACTATGTACTCAAAAAGAAGAGCAAAAATTAAAGGATTTTGAAAAGATTCATATGAGTCAGAATGTATCTGCTATGATACAGACAAAACTCCCTATTAAATACAAGGATCTAGGTATGTTTACTATTCCATGCAAAATTGGGAGGACTCGCATTGAAAAGGCTATGTTAGATTTAGGAGCTTCCATCAATGTTATGCCATATTCTGTATACACATCTTTGAATTTGGGACCATTGAAATCTGTAAATTTGATAATTCAGCTAGCAGACAGGTCCACTGCATATCCTAAGGGAATAATTGAAGATGTTTTGGTGCAGGTAGATGATTTGGTGTTCCCTGCAGATTTTTATGTGCTTGACATGGACAATGGGGATTTTACTTCTCCAATATTATTAGGAAGACCATTCTTGAAAACCTCCAAAACCAAGATAGATGTTCACAATGGCACACTCACTATGGAATTTGATGGTGAAGTAATAAAATTCAATATGTATGAAGCCATGAAACACCCAGGTGATGATACTCCTATTTATTCCATTGATGTACTTGATTCGTTGGCATACGATATTTTTGAATTAGATGAAAAGGATAAAATGGAGGAAAGTGTGAACAAATCTATGGCAGCAGATGATGGTGAGATAGACTTAGATGAAGGAACAAAGGAGAAACTAACTGCACTTAATGATTTTTTAGAAGGGCCACAAAAAGGTAAGGTTGCTTATAAGGAATTATCAAATTCTGATACTACTCTTGCACCTTCTATTTTGCAGGATCCTGGGTCCGATTTGTCACCTCTCCTCAATCACTTGAAATACTTGGAAGTAGGGGAAGCATCACCTATTCTAGTTGCCCAGAATTGGGGTGTTAAAAAAGAAGAAGAATTGATGCATATTTTTCAAAAAAAAAGAAATGCCATTATAAAAACAATTGCAAACCTTAAAGGCATAGACCCGATTGTAGAGTTGCATCAAATTCTAGAAATTAAAGGGGTTAGAACCTTTAAAGTAAGAAATCTGTCCCTTGGTTAGGACCACTTGTTATTACTGATGTGGTTTTTGGTTATGCAGTTGAATTTCAAGGATTGAACCAGTCCCAGAAATTTAAAATGAACCTCAAAGAGCCTCCATGAACAAAGATAGGGAGTTGAGTCGAGCCGACGTAAAACAAAGGCGCTGGTTGGGAGGCAACCCAACAATCATTCTTCTTCTTATTTTTTCCTTTCATAGTTTAATTTTTCTTAAAAAAAAAATTCTGATCTGCGGACGCGCACATGCGCCGTGGCGCCCAAAACGAGCACCGCGGCGCTCTTGCTTTCCCAGCACCTCCTGAACCACCCTTTAGGCCTGCACCTGAGCATGATGAGATGGATGGTGATCACTAGTCAGGGAAGTTTCACTGAACCCCTCCTTATGTTTTTATTTGTCGCTTTTATATTCTCTTTTATATTCTTACATTGAGGACAATGTATGTTTTTAAGTGTGGGGGGGTCACTTTATAATTCAGCTGGATGACTGTATAATATACACGTGTGCACTTTCCTACTTTGATACATTTTATGATATGTGCACTTTTAATCTTGTCATGAGGTGAGCATGTGAACAAAATTTAAATTTATGAGTTTGTGATAGCTGAACCAATAGCCAATGATATAGCTGTTTAAATTGCTTATAGCTCTTGGGAGATGTAGGAAAGTCATAATTATGTGTAATTTTAAATTCTTTTCAATTTATGATTACCTATTTTCTAAAAATCCTAAAATTCTTTTGCACAGTAATTTTGGATATTTAATTTATCTTTTACTTAGAAAAAGATTATATAACTCAAAAATATTTTATGATCTCATTTAAATTTCTAGAACTTATTTAAATGCTACTTGAGGCGAAATCCTAGGCTAATACTAACAATTAGGAGATGATTTAGCCATTTTTTATATGAGATTGAGCCTTTCAAGCTTAACCCAAACAAGTGAATATCCTTAGAACCTCTATTTTGAGCTTAATTAACATTTTATTCTATACCCACAAAACAGCCAAGACAAAATTTTGTGATTGATACCTTTATTTTTTCTACTTGATTCACTCACTCCATGATTAATTTCTGAATATTTGTTTTATAGATCTACATTAATGAAAGGGTGGAAGGGTGGAGTAAGGACAAAAGAAAGAAATATATATATATATATATATATATATATATATATATATATATATATATATATATATATATATATATATATATATATATATATATATATATATATATATATATATATATTCTCAAAAGACTAATGAAAGTCTATCCAGTGATTGAAAAAGGAAGAAATAGAGAATCAAAGAAAAGTAGAATGCAGTGAAGCAAGGAAATAAGTGTGGGGAAAAAACTTCCCCAATCTTGAGAATTAGCTCAAATAGATCAGAGTTAATCATGTGATGTTGGGAGATTGAGCTTTAAATTATATCTTTTATCTCACCCCATAGCCTAGCCACATTACAAGCTGAGTTAAGTCCTTTTGATCCTAAGAAGTAGTTTTAGCCTACATTAGTGGAGAGTAACATGAAAAATAAGCCTATGAAAATTTTAAATAGAGAGCCATACTATAATTCTTGAGATATATAAGCTCATTTAGGTAAAAGAAAATTAAATTATCCAAAGACACACACACACTATGGATTTTAGGGAATAAAATTATAAATTGCATTTGAATTAAATGTTGCACATGGTCATGAAATTTTCTGAAATTTCTTCAAGAGCATACAATTTTCACTATGAGGCAGCATATTGGTAAGCCATTCACTCATTTCATATATTGAATTCTGTTTACATGAATCAATGTTTGCTTGAGGACAAGCAAAAGAGTAAGTGTGGGGGTATTTGACATGCTATAAAATAAGCATGTTTTTGACATGTTTTAAGTTGCTTTTTATTTAATTTTAGTAGAAAATAGGTATGAATTAACTGAGTGTTGTGTTTTGTGTTTTAGGAATAATAAAGAAGAAATGAAGAGGAAAATAGAGAGAAAATCATAGAAAAATGCTGATTTCTGACCTTGTGTCACTAATTGATGCATATCTCACACATTTGGACTTTGATTAAGGTGATTTCAGCGGCTAGGGAAAGAAGAGACATAGAGCTACAAATTTCATGTTCGGCATTTTGGCAAAATCTAGAAGATTCTAGGTGCCGCGGTAAGACAATTCGAAGCGCCGCGGCGCCATGCTTTCCAGGAGCGAGCGCCGCGGCGCCCGTGCGCCGTAGGGGACTTGCTGATTTCACGATTTTAGGTCGTTTTCACTCAAAATTGAGGGGAATGGACGGGAATTTAACCTAAAATATGTTCTGACTTCGATTAGGAGGGGAAAGTCTATAAAAAGAGAGGAAAGCAACCAGAGAAGGCATCCAATCTTTCACCGAATTCTTCACCTACATTCTTCAATTCTTCTTTTGTTTATCTTATGGCCCTGCATGGCTAATTCTCTTTAGTTGGTTGAGGTGAGTTGAAACCTCAAGGGATTTTTATACATTGTGAGATGTGGATCTGATGTTATTATTTCAATTTGTTTTGAATATTGATTGTTCATCTGTTCTTATTCTTAATGATTATTCATATGATTGCTAGGAGGCCTACTAGTATTTCGTCTGTTTTAATCTACAGCTGAATTGTGTTTTGAACAAAGTTTCTAATTCTGCGATTCGTGAGGAAAATAGCTTTGAGGGTTTTGGATTATAAATCATTGAACCTATGATGAATGATTGACTAAATTAGATATAGCCGATGTGCTTATATTTGTTTAGTTCTGTCAGTTTTTCTAGTTCTTCAAGCGGTTAACAAGTTATATTTTACCGATGTGCTAAAAGATGGCTTGTTGATTAGAGTTTTATTAGTGTGATTATCATTAATTTGCTAGGCTTAAGGAGAAACAGGGTTAAAACCCCAATGATAGATGTTCATTTACAGATTGATTATGTTGTCGATGATCAATGTAATCCCTTGACGGTGGATACCAACCGAAACCAACGTCTTTATCTTTAATCACTTTCGCTTATTTATTTTCATTATTGTTTACTTTACTTAACTTGCGATTATCAATTCCCCCATTTTTAGTCACATAAAGTAATTCCAGTCTCTGTGGGATCGACCCTTACTCCCACTACTACAGGTTAGTTTTGAGGTAAGGTATTAATTTGGGTGCACCTGTGACAGTGCGCATCAGATTGAGTTAGGGGGCTTTTGGAGAGAGCTTGGGAAAGCTTTTTTGGAATTCTATGGACTTGTAATGTTATTCTCTCTTTAGACATTTTGTATTTTTCATTTTCCTTCATAATATGATCATGTTTCTTCATCTTTCATTTTAATTTCTTGCTTTAATTATGGAGAACTAATCTCCTAATGCTAAGGTGAAAGGGTGAAACTCTTGGTAGGAGAATAATAATTCATTTAACTCTTGATTTTAATGTTTATATTTGATGTTGTATTTACCTCCTCCTTTTGTTATGTTATGTTTTACTGGCTAGCTGAGCCACCTATTTTTTCTTTTTGTTTAATGGCTAGCTTTTCCATCTACTTCTTATTTTTATTGTTCAAGGTTGGCTTTGCCACCTATTCTATTTCATTTTATTCTGTTATGTTAATCAGTTTTCTACCTCTTGCATTTTTTGCATAAGTTAATATTGTAAAATGTGAATTTTGATATATTGTAGACAATCTTTGGCACAATAAATGCTTGAATTAATCTTGATTTATTGTAGACAATATAATGATTGGCACAATTTATGCTTGAATCCATTTGCAAGTTATCTTTTGCATCTTTGTGTTTTTAATCTTGTAAAGTGTAAACCTTGATACATTGTAGACAATTTTTGGAACAATAAATACTTGAATCACTCTTGATTTATTGTAGACAATATGATGATTTGCACAAAGTACGCTTGAATCCATTTTACAAGAGTGTTTTATATATTAGTAATACAATAAAAAGGAGGTAAATATAATTCATGTATAAACAAAGATGAGTTTAAATTAACATATCTTCTGATTGGAAACTTATTCATATAAGGATTCTAATTGAGTAATAAAAGAGTTAAATTTATTTTTATTTGAAATACCAAGAGTGGATCCCTTAACCTTAGCGTGCTTCTTTACTTTGAATACATCTTTATTTAATTTCAGTATATTAGTTCTTTGCGTATTTTGTTCAATATTCCTCTCACAAAACAAGACATTGGGAACTAGGTTAGAAGTATTTATTTCATATCTAAATTAGAATTTTCTCTCAATTGGCAATCTCTGTGGGATCGACCTTGCATACCGCTAAATCTATACTCCAATAGATTTGTGCACTTGTGAGTTTTAATTAAAACAACAAGTTTTTGGCGTCGTTGTCGGGGATTGCAACGGAAAAACTATTTAGATCCAGGTAAGTATTTTTCTTCCACTAGTTATAGTTAGAACATTTGTTTATTATGTGTATAGAAATTTTTCTTTAGAATTGTTTCTTAAAAATTGGTGTAGTTTGGGTGTATAAAATTGGTGGATTCTGTCAACAAGGTTAAAAGTGCCTGAGGAGTATGGGTTTTAAGTGAAACCATTGTGATTCCTCCATATTTTCCTGGGAAGTCTACCAATTAAATACTACCCATTATTACTAACACTTTGAAAAAAAAAGAGTTTGTATAATTTTGTGATTTTTGTTTGTTTGTGGTATTTGCATTTTGTTACTGTTGTGTAGTTAGATTATTTTTCATAATTAGGAAGAAATTTTTTTTTAGTTTATGTGTGCTTGGAAACGTGATAAAGATAAGCAATTGGTTAGGAAAATTTTAGGGTCAACCATTGATTGTACAACAGAGACATTAGTTCTGCTGGATTACCATTAAAAATGGAAGAACAAGTTGTACATAATAAAACTCTTATGGAGTACTTCTCACCTGTCCTAGCCAATACACCATCTTGCATAGTTTTGCCACAAACTAATGCAACTCATTTTGAAATCAAACCATCTATACTCTAACTTTTACCATTATTTTATGGTTTGGAAAGAGAAGATTTATACATGCACATTAAAGAGTTTTTTGAAATCTGCTCGACATTTCGCTTCCAAAATTTCAATGATGAGTCAATCAGGCTTAGAATGTTTCCATTTTCATTGAAAGATAAAGCTAAATCCTGGTTAAACTGCCTTCCTACAGGAACTATTACTAGTTGGAATCAATTGGTAAATAAGTTTCTGGAAATTTTTTTTCCAATGTCTAAAACGGATGCCCTTAGGAGAGAAATTTCTAATTTTTGTCAAAAAGAGGTTGAACAATTTTTTGAATGTTGGGAAAGATTTAATGATCTTATTTTGAAATGTCCTCATCATGGTTTTGAAATTTGGAGATTGGTGAAATATTTCTATAATGGTTTAACTTCATCAAACCGTCAAATGATCCAAAGCATGCATGGTGGGAGATTTTTATAATTGAATTAGGGGGAAGCTTGGGAATCCTTAGGATCTTTATCTGAAAATTCTCAATATTGGAACTGCATAAATCTCAGGGATAAGAAGTCTCAAATACAAAAAAGGGGAGGAATTTACTAAGTGAGTGATGACACATATGTGAGAATTGCCTTAACTAGCCTGACTAGAAAGGTAGAAGCTTTAACTTTAAGCCACACTCTGAACCCTTCTACCAATACTAGGATAGAGGCATGTGCCTTATGTTCTAGTACATCTCACATTGCACAATTTTGTCGATCCATACTAGCTTACCAAGAAGCATTTTCTGAGCAAGCTAATTCTATTCAATCTTATGGAAAGTCATTAGATAGTCCATTTGCACCCACATATAATCCAAATTGGAGGAATCATCCAAATTTTTTATGGAGACAAAATCAGACTTCAATGAGTCAAGGTGGGCAACAATTTGCCCCTCCCAATTCATACCGTCAAGTTCCTCAACATGCTCCTCCTTTCGGGGTACCTCAACAAAGAAAACCTTCTTTGGAAGATACTCTACAACAGTTCATGCAATCGACCCAACAAGTCATGCAATCTCATACTCAAGCCATTTTAAATCTTGAAACACAATTGGGTCAAATAGCCAATATTGTAGGAGAGATAGAAAAAGGGAAATTCCCCAGTCGACATGTTCCTAATCCTAAGGGTCAATTTGAAGTATGATCATCAGCTAATCCTAAGGAAGAAGTAAAGTCTATGACAACCCTTAGATCTAGAAAATTCATTGATAATCATGTTCACATGCCAGAAAATGAGGAACAAAGTCAACATGAATCTCAAAATAATGACTCAAGTAAAAAGAAAAGTGAACAGAGTCCTTATGCCCACAAAGCTCCTTTCCCTGAAAGACTTGCATCAAATAAGAAAGGTACTCAATATAGTGACATTTTAAAGGTGTATAAGCAAGTAAGCATTAACATCCCTTTTCTTGACACTATCAAACAAGTACCTGCTTACTCAAAATTCTTGAAAGATCTTTGCACGGTGGAAAGAAAAACTAATGTCCCAAAAAAGGCATTCTTGACTGAACAAGTAAGCTCTATAATTCAACAAAAAACTCCTATCAAGTACAAAGATCCTGGTTGTCCTACAATTTCTTGTGTGATAGGTGACCATGTGATTAACCGAGCCTTACTTGATCTAGGAACAAGTGTGAATCTGCTGCCTTACTCTGTGTATAACAAACTTGGGTTAGGAAAACTGAAACCTATACCAGTGACCCGTCAGTTAGTTGATAGGTCCACAAAAATTCCTAGAGGTGTCATAGAAGATGTGCTCATTAAGGTTGATAAATTCTACTTTCCAATAGATTTCATTGTTCTTGACACTGAACCTGTTGAGAATACAGAGACACAAATTCCAGTCATTTTGGGTAGACCATTTCTGGCAACATCCAATGCAATCATTAATTGTCGAAATGGAATTTTGAATTTATCTTTTGGAAATATAACTGTAGAAATAAATGTTTTTAATGTCTCTCATCAACCTATGGACATGGATGATTTATGTGAGGTCAACCTGATTGAAAGTGCCATTTATGATTCATTTTTAGACTCCTTTAGTAATGATCATCTAGAAAAATATTTGATTCATTTCGATAAGGATAAAGATGAGGATTATCTAGTTCGTGAAGTAGACTCTTTGTTAGAGACAACTCCACTAATGGATATTGATAAATGGAAAGCCAAAAAAGAAAAAGTCTCACCTTTTGAGTCAGTTCCACTGCAATCTGTTGTTCATACTGTTTACCCACATGGTGCAGTAAAGATTGAAAATCCCAAGAACGGTGATGTGTTTAAAGTAAATGGTCAAAGATTGGAAGCATTTTTGGAATTACCAAATCCGGAGATAGAGGAGACACCTTTGCGTGATCCTATCTACAAGGATTGATTTGCTTCTGTTGTTAAAAGTTACCGTGCATGTTATCTAGGTAAGATCTTTCTTTATTTAACTTGCATTAATTTTTCCCTTCAGTGTTATCTTCTTTTGAAATTCTATTGTTTTCCCTCCCTTTGTTGCTTTTTCTATTTCAAAAAAAAAAAATAAAAAAGAACAATTGAGTCGAAAATGGAGGACATTCTCACAAAATTGAAAAATTATTTTTCTTCTCTTCCACCCAATGCATTGAGAAAAATTTACAAAGCACGGGTTGCAAGATTAAGGGTGTTGATGAACATGAGGATGCCTGCTAATATTCATTCACTAATTGAAGCTAAGGTATGGTTATCAGGTGAGTTTGCAAATAATTTCATCTCTTACATGCCTGGTTTGGGAAAAAGCAGTTTTGCTAAAAAGCGCAGAGCTAGACGAATGGGTGTGTGTTACAAATGTGGATGTGAAACTTGCAGTAAAAGTTGTCGTTCTTTGGGTTAGGTATCTGTAAATCGGGAAGACAAAATTAATTTCATTAAGGATAGTTTGAGTAATGAGTCATTGGATGATAACTTTCATCCAACATCTCTTGAGACACATCCTAGTGGATTTATGCATATCGGTATTGTCGGTTTATGGCCCCATTTTAAAAAAGAACATAAATGGTACAGTCTTGGGAATCTGACATTAAAAGACTCTATTTACCAATTTATAATAAAATTGGATGGGAAGCATATCCTCGACCCATAGAGGGCTTTTATTACTGGACGTAAAACCAGAGGAAGATGTGAGCCACAATCACAACTACTGTACATATGCATGCGTGCTGTCATTTTTGAATTTTTCACCTTTAATTTAGCTGACATTTTTCGGCCTACTCTTATAGCTATTAAAATTATGCCCCCAGCCTATTCACATAGCTATTACAAGTATGCCCTTATTTGAGTGTTATAAATACGCACCTCATTATCTTCATCTTCATAATCAAAGTTAAGGTGAGTGCAGATATGGAAGGAATTGCAGTTTTTCACTTTTGAAATATTTGTGTCTTTTGTGGTTCTAGTCTTGGGAAAAATGGAGAGTATGTAAAAGCAGCACAAACTTTGGGTATGGTACTAGCCAAGAGAAAGATTCATTTAGTTTATGGTTGAGGTTGTCGAGGGTTAATGGGGAGTGTGTCTGGATCTGCATATCTAAGAGGATGCCAAGTTCTAGGTATTATTCCTACTGCTCTAGCTGCATCAAACATTGTAGGAAAAACAATTGAGGAAGAATGTAGGGTATCCTCCATGCATGAACGAATTTCTAAAATGATGTGCAACGCTGACGCCTTCATTTCCTTGCCTGGTGGTTTTGTTACTCTAGAGGAAATTTTTCAAGTCGTCTCTTGGGCACAACTGAACATGCACCATAAACCCATAGGTTTGTTGAATGTTAACAATTTCTTTGATGGTTTGTTGTCTTTTCTTGATCATGCTGTAGAACAAAGGTTTATCTCGCACTCAGCACGTCAGATTCTCATCTCGGCCTCAAATGCTGACAAGCTAATTGATGTGTTACAAGCATTTGTTCATGTACCTGATCCAGTTATAGCTCAAATAGATTGGACAATAGAAAATCGCATAAAGCGCAAATTGGACTTGGATTTTTATTTGTAACACCTTTTACTTGCTTAAATAAATTTTTATTTTTTGTTTAGTTTGCTGCAGGTTCATGTTTTCTTAGATCTCCTTCCAGGTAATATCTCTTTTAATTTTTATTGTTTATTTTGTGTTTCTTCATCTAAAAAAAACAAAAAAAAATTGAGTGATGTTTTGGGATTAGGCAAAGCTAGCACCAATGATGAAAATGGTTTAAAATGCTTGTAACCTTTGAAAAATTGATGAGTTCTGAGTGTTATGTGTGAACTTGAACTCTAATGTAACTTATGTTTTATTTGAGAATCCTAATATCTTGTGCACTTAATCTTTTACATTTGACTGATTGTTTATTCATAAAAGATTTATGTGATTCAGATATGTTAATTTATCTCATAAGACTCTAGAACTTATTTAATTGTCACTTGAGGTGAAATCCTAGACTACTCTCCATTTAAGAAATGAATTAGGCATTGTTGGAATCGTTTGAGCCTTTCAAACCAACCTATACATGATGCTATCCCTAGCAACCTATTTTGAGCCTATATTCATCCTTTCTTGAACACCTATATTATTATCTAGCCATTAAATAAAAATATTTCTAACTCTTACCTTTCACTCACAGGAATGATGATTTGAAAAGCTATGGTTCAGGGTTTGATGGTAGAAGTTTAAAAAAAGAGAAAAAAAAAGAGAAAAAAAAAGAGAAAAAGAAAGTTAATACTCCCTAAATAAATAAGTTTGGGGGTGTTTATCTTTTTAAAAAAATAGTATGATCAAATAAATGTAAGGATGATAGAAAGATTGGAGATAGAATTCACAGTATAATATCAAAAGTATTTGGGAGGCTTTAAATGATCATGCATGTTGAAGTGTGAATTGAGCTTTCATTCATATCATTTTATCCAACTTTAACCTATGCCATACATTACAAGCCTAATGAAAGTCCTAATGATCTTAAATGTTATGATTAGTCTATATTAGTGGAGAGTGACATGAAAAATAAGCTTATGGAGTCTTAAATGCATATATCTAGAGATCTGTTTTAAATATTTGATTACATAAACTTATTTGAATGCGAAAAGTCTAATGTCATAAGACTACTACACACACACACTTGGGATTCAAGAGTAAACCATATGTTGCATTTGAATAAAAGTTCTACATAACCTTGAAATTTTGATATTTTCCTTGGTTGCACATTTTATATCCTTGAGAAATGATTAGTAAGCCAAAAACAAGTCATCACTCACTCATCTTTTAAATTTTGAAGTTTGTGTGTTTTGCTTGACGACAAGCAAAAGATTAAGTTTGGGGGTATTTGATGAGTGAGTTTTATACTCATAAATTAAATATTTTCATCTTATATTTTTGCCATAATTAAGCATAAATCTCCCTTACTTGTCTTTATTTTGTGTATTTCTTACAGATGGAGAGAAGAATAGAAAATGGACTTAATTGGAGGAATCAGAGCTAAATTGTGATTCTTTGGGAATGATGTCTATAAATTAAAAAGATAAAACAAATTCATTAAGGATGGCTGAGTAAGGAACATTATCATATTGACTCTTGAGACGCATTCTAATGGAGATATGCATAAATTTATTCTTGATTTATGATCACATTTCCGAAAGAACAAAAACATAAAGATTCACGGCAAAGCACCCAATGTTTAGAATATGTTTGCTGTTTGCAGTCCAGCCCAACTTTGCTGCAGTACTTGAGCCATATCTCCGAAAATACATATCCAATACGTATAAAATTTGGTAGATGTGTAGCTGACACAATTGGGTACAACTTTCATGTTCAAGTGGTCAGAAAATTCGAATATTAAAAGGGACAAAAGTGAGTTAGAAGAGAATCTGTCTACTGCTACAGTCCAACCCAACTTTGCTCTAGTATTTTGACCATAAGTCACAAATTACGTATCCAATTTGTCCAAATTTTGTCTTGACGGAAAGCTAATGAAATTTTCTACAACTCTATTGTTGAGGGAGTCAGCCAATTCAGAGGATTTCTTGACGATATTCAAGGTTCAATTTTGGTTCACATGATGGAATCCAAATTGTCAACTTTGTACAACTTCCTACCTAACAATTTTGACAATTACCACACCTACCACACCTAATTGTATCTATAAATAGAGGGCTTGAGGATTGAGTTAGGGGACTTTTAAAGAGAGATTGGGAAAGCTTTGTTGGAATTCTACGGACTTGTAATGTTATTATGTTGATCTCATGCAAAGATGAATGCAGTGTCCGAACCCAAGTGCACGTGTCATTACCAAGTAATAAAGTGATGAGTGAGTATCATCCCACGAGGAGTGAACTAAAACTATTATAGAGACTTTTGTCGTGTGAAATGCTATAGCAAGAATAAGATGTCTCACAAGATAAATTAGAGGTAGATCAATTAAATGCAACTATAACTAAGATGAGGGGTACTAGAGTGTAGAAGAAAATGATAATAGGTGATCTAGGGTTGCTTAGGGTTGCCATGAACTACAGCACTCATATTTGCTCTAGGGATTGCTGCAACAATTGCTCTAAGTGCCAAGTTCAATCTTGAATGGAGTCTTCCCAGACTTCCATTCCTTGCAATTTTGAGGTTCAGACATGCATTCCTGCATCAGTCCTCACCCCCGAATTGTGCATGAAGCTCTACTATTAGGGTAACGGGGGAACCATATATTCCTATATTGGCTTAATCCCATATATTCAATTGTTTTTCCAGCCTCCATTCCCTTCCCAGTTGAATTTTGGCCTAAGTCTTCATCCACTAAACTTCCGTTATCAGGGGAAATTTAAATATAAACACAGTTGAATGTTAAAACAATGCTACAGCAAAATTTGTTGTTACCAAAAATGTGCTCAAGTTCATTACAACCCTTATGCAACCCTAGCTGGAAACTAGCCAAGCCTCATGGTTACACTAGTTACAAATATCCCAAAATCACTGGTATGCATCCCAAGTGATATAAAAATACAAGTGAAGTTTCTTGATAAAAATAGAAGAAAAATAAAAACACAACAGGGATCAATGGAAATCTTGAATTGCAAACTATCCCGTGCTCTAATGCTTCTATGCAGTCTGTGGCTGTTCTTCTTCCTCCCCTCCTCTCTATCTCCCTGGTGGCTCTGCTTTTTGGCCTTTTTATAATCAGGCCTTGTGGTCCCAGTAAAGTGTCCTGATTTGCTGACATTCTCCTTGCTCTATAGCCAGTATCTCTGCGTGTAACTTTTTTCTCTCCACTTTCAGTAGTGGAGGCAGTTCTGTACCAACCCAACCAGCAGTCTGCAGTGTCAGTTTGTTGCTTTCTCCTGCTAGTTGGTGGCTACACCTGCTGCACAGCTCTGCTCCTCTGCCACCTATGCCATATCAAATAGAATCAATGCCTTGCAAGAAAAAGGGACCAGCTTTACTAAATATCACTTGGTTCGCTGCCAAGATTGCCACATATGCACACAACATTGCTATAACACATAGGGTGGATGATATTGCATCTAAGGGAGTCATCACATTCAGTTATATCTAGGAATAAGAGTGCTTAATAATCAAAACAGCACAATAAACATACTCGGAAAGCATATAAACATTACAGTAAATTAAAGTTATCAAATCCCCCCAAACTTAAAAGATTGCTTGTCCCCAAGTAATCTGCTCTGCTCACCACACCCCTACCAAATAATTCCAGGCCTTTCTCTTGCACGATTCTGTATAGTTCTACTGATAGCTCTCAACTCTCAGGATTGCTTCCATATAAGGGACACCACAAGCCTTTCTCCCACTCACAACCAAGACCTTCTTTGAAGTTGTGTATTTGACATGGACAGTTTTCCAAAGAGCTACTTGGGTCAAAATCAACTAGAGTTCCTGAGATTTTCATGCTAATATATTGAGCTTCCTTCCTAGGACAAGTTGGCATGCCTCATAGGCGCAACAAGGGCAACAGATATGGGGGGTAGCTCACTGATTTCCTTTCTTTCTTTGTTTTATATATATATTTTTCTTCTTCTTCTTTTTTCTGTATTATTCTAGCAGAGGTCATTAGTGCCTTTTGACACAAATGCCAACATGTACGATGTAGGCACCCGTCTACTCAGCCTTATCACCCTTAAGCAGCATTCCACACATACTCTATGTGTAACATCCCGTAATTTTTTAGACATTTTCCTTAGAAATTCTTCACCTTACATATATGCATAGAAATGTTCTAATATTAATGGAATAGTTAAAAAAAGAACCTAAGAGGAAATATTAGAAATAAACATGTTAAAGAAAGGTGAAATTCTTAGGTAAAGAAAGATAAATTTTTGTGAAGTAAGTAAAGGTCTTAAAATTTCAAGAAGATCGGATTAGGGTAATTTTTTCTTAATTTAAGAGCAAAAGTTACTAAGTTTAGTATCTCCACCCGTAATTGGGCTTTAACCTATAGACACTTCATATAGAGTTTTTCTACTTCACATGAATTTTTAGCAAGCCAATAGGATAGCCCAAGGAAGAAATAAAACATAGACTTGGACTAGGATATAGAAATTGGACCGGTAGCCCAAAAATCATGAAAATGTGACCAAGCCCATTATGAAAGGTAGAATTTTAACCAAAGTAAGGAAAATGGGCAAGAATGAGCCCAAAACCAAAAGGAAAAATAAAAATAAAAATAAAATTAAAGTGATGAAATATTGGTGTAATCAAGATTAAGTGACATGGCATTAAGACAAAAATTTAGCAAGTGGTGTGATTCTACATCCATCATTTTGGCAAGTGGCATAATAATACAAGGCTTTAGGACAAAAACATCTATATCCTACATTCATAACTTTAACAAGTGGGTAATAATACATAGCATTATGACAAAACATCATTATCCTAGACAAATAATTTTAGTTAAGTAAGGAAAATTCAAGGGCTAGAAATTTGCCACTTAAAAAGGCAAATCTATCATACTTGATTAAGACAAAAGAAAAAGGAAATGAATCCCTAAATCAAAGGGATCTTGCCCCATATCTTAAGAACATATCATCATAATTTTCAAAATACAAATCTCCTTTTTCTATGCATATCTTGACTAAGGAAGAGGAAGACAAGAACATAAGTTGTTTGTTTTCCAAAAATTCAACAAAGTGTATCCTAATTGTGATAAGGTAGACCCATGATCATGAAAGGTGAATTATTTGGTGGTCTATATAAGAAAACCCACCCTTACAACATTAGAATTTCGTCCAAGTGAGGGAGAGAAAAAATAGAAGCAAGGTAGTGTGAGGAAAGGAGAGGAAGAAAGGAAGAAAGAGGAAGGAGAAGTCTAGGGGACTAAGTGCTCCAGGTAAGTTTAATAATATTTCTTTTTGAAGAAAACCTTTGAAACTCATAATATTTATATGAGATTTTGATCTTAGAACTTTGATGATTGGTCATGGATGTTGCTATATCATGTTACATATTGATCTTGCATGTGATGTATGTTTGAATACTTAGGTTGGTGTAGATAGTTCTGCATGGGTATGGCTATGGTTGACAAAATTTTAATCTTCGGTATTTTAATTTCTGGGAATAATCTGTAAGGAATTAAAATAAAGGGTTAACATAAGAATTAAAGATATATGTGTCACGGATTTTAAGCCACTGGAATCATTCCATTTGGAGTCCATATGAGGTAGATATTGTCTGATTAGTTGTCAAAGGTCAGAAAATGAATCATCAGGGAAGAATATGTTAGGATAGCTTTGGTAATTTAATTTCTGGGAATTATTGGTAGGGAATTAAAATAAATGGTTAACATAGGAATTAAAGATATATGTGTCACGGATTTTTACCCACTGGAATCATTCAATGTGGAGTCCACATGTGGTAGATATGGTCCGATTAGTAAGCCAAGGTCAGAAAATGGTTCATCAGGGAAGATTATGTTAGGACAGCTGTTGTATTTTAATTTTTGAGAATTATCTGTATTGAATTAAAATAAATGGTTAACATGAAAGTTATATATCTATGTCTCATGGAAATATACCCACTGGAATTATACAATTTGGAGTTCATATGAGGTAGATATGATCCGATTAGTAAGTAGAGGTCAGAAAATGTTTATTTAGGGAAGAGTATGTTATTAATGCTTTAGTTTTTGAATTTATGGGAATATTTTGTAGGGAATTAAAATAGCGCACCAACATAACAATTATAGATATATGGCTCATGGATTTTTAACAACTGGAATAACTCAATTTGGAGTTCCAATTTGGGAGATATGGTCTAATTAGTCAGTAAAGGTCAGAACCTATCCGAGAGGAACTATCCTGTACTTTGAGGGAGTAATATCACCTTCGTTTCTTAATTGTTTCGCTACAATGTTCAACATAATAGTTTTAGATAATTGTTTTATCTTGAAATGGACACCAAGATCACCTACATTAGAGTTAAATTGAGGGAGTTATGCTCTGATTAGTAAGAGAAGGTTAGATAGGATGAAAACCTGCATCAAGAAAAATAAAGGAATAAAATTAGTATTTAAAAAAGAAGATGAATCTTAATAAATGACTAGTATAGTGTAACAACTCCGTTTATGTAATTTTTTTTTTTTTTAAATACCATGAAGTTATTACCTCGTTACCACTTAACTCAATATAACATTTATTTAATTTATACAATACTGAGTTTCCATACACACTTTTATTTTACAAACTACACACCATTATTTTACAAACATTTGTACAAAGATACATATTAGTTCTAATCATCTATATCAACTATTTTCGGGGACACTGGTTCGGGTGGCACGTCTACCAGAATTTCAGTTACATCTACGACAGTTATATCTGAAATAACTGGAAGTTGCCCAAGGTAGGGCATCTCGATCCAACGTACAGAGATAATAGGTGTCATAGAGAATATCTGCATATTTATTCTTCTGAACATGATATGGAAATATAGTGAGAATTAAATCCCAGTAAGTTCAACAATAAATCATAATTTACCATTATAGTTCATCATGTCATGTTCAGCTGTATAAACTACAGAAAATATCTTTAGGTCACATGAATGCACTTTATCATGCACATGAAAATTATACAGTTATGACATGTATGGTATGAATAACTATTTTTTTCGAATTTCATATGATGGCTATCAACTTATTCTTACTTCATGATACCCCGGTCAGGGTAAGTATTCTCTACTTTTCGGTACGGGCTTATCTCGCTCCATCCGACATGGCACACTTTCTCTTTCTTTTCTCATGAATATAATCATAACCGTTGGTAGGGCGTCCCCTACTGGTGCACCACACGGATCGCCATGTGACCGTGCTCATTTCTTTTGTTTTCATAGTAATAGCCGAAAATATGATTCCAATAACGAGTATGTTCATTATATTCTCATGCCATAATGTATCAAAACATAAACATTCTCAAAATTCATTGGTAAACCGAAATTATGCCATGAATATAATCATTTTCTAATTTTCACTTTATAAAATATTTCCATGTCAAAATTTCACACTAATACCTCGATAACTGGATAGTAATTGTAGTCTGTAAACAGTGCACCAGGAAAATTCCCAGAAAAGAGAGGTGGGTCACTAATGGACATGCTTAAGTACCAAGTCTTTCCTTGCCAGAGCTTTCCTTAGATATGCACTTTTCACAAATCACAATTTTTTTCCAGTAACTAGAATAATTCTTTTCATTTTCTTTATGTCTAGGCATTTAGTCATTTTATTTCTACTTATATCATTTCCAACACATGTTCTTACAAATTTTATAGAGCATTTTTCCTCAAATTGATTTCTATTATTACCTTAAAAATTCATCTGGGGTAGAAAAATATTGAAAATAGGTTTTACTAACTTTTAACACAGCCTTTGCTTACAAATCAGAGCATAACTCTCTCATTTTAAATCCGATTAAGATGATATTAGTGTCTATGAAAATCTAAGACAATTTTATAAAACTATTATGTTAATCATATCAACAAAATAGTATGATATTGTGGTGTTATTACTCCTTTAAATTTAGTATTATTTCTTCTCATTTAGGTTCTGACCTTTACTAACTAATTAGACAATATCTCTCAAATTTGAACTCCAAATTGAGTTATTCCAGTTGGTAAAATTCCATGAGCCATATATCTATAATTGTTATGTTGGCGCGCTATTTTAATTCCCTACAGAACATTCCCAGTAATTCAAAAATTAAAACATTAATAACATACTCTTCCCTGAATAAACATTTTCTGACCTCTGCCTACTAATCGGATCATATCTACCTCATATGAACTCCAAATTGCATAATTCCAGTGGGCATATTTCCATGAGACATAGATATATAATGTTCATGTTAACCATTTATTTTAATTCCATACAAATAATTCCCAGAAATTAAAATACAAAAGCTGTCCTAACATAATCTTCCCTGATGAACCATTTTCTGACCTTGGCTTACTAATCGGACCATATCTACCACATGTGGACTCCAAATTGAATGCTTCCAGTGGCCCAAAAACCATGACATACATATATTTAATTCTTATGTTAACCATTTATTTTAATTCCCTACCAATAATTCCCAGAAATTAAATTACCGAAGCTATCCTAACATATTCTTCCCTGATGATTCATTTTCTGACCTTTGACTACTAATCAGACCATAGCTACCTCATATGGACTCCAAATTGAATGCTTCCAGTGGCTAAAAATCCATGACATACATATCTTTAATTCTTATGTTAACCATGTATTTTAATTCCCTACCAATAATTCCCAGAAATTAAATTACCGAAGCTATCCTAACATATTCTTCCCTGATGATTCATTTTCTGACCTTTGACTACTAATCAGACCATAGCTACCTCATATGGACTCCAAATGGAATGATTCCAGTGGCTACAAATCCGGGACACATATATCTTTAATTCTTATGTTAACCATTTATTTTAATTCCTTATAGATTGTTCCCAGAAATTAAAATACCGAAGCTTAAAATTCTGCCACCCATAGCCATAACCATGCAGAACTATCTACACCAACCTAAGTATTCAAACATACATCACATGCAAGATCAATATGTAACATGATATAGCAACATCATGACCAATCATAAAAGTTCTAAGATCAAAATCTCATATAAATATTATAAGTTTCAAAAGTTTTCTTCAAAAAGAAATATTGTTAAACTTACTTGGAGCACTTAGTCTTCTAGACTTCTCCTTCCTCTTTCTTCCTTTCTTCCTCTCCTTTCCTCACTCTACCTTGCTTCTATTTTTTTCTCTCCCTCACTTGGACGAAATTCTAATGTTGTAAGGGTGGGTTTTCTTATATAGACCACCAAATAATTCACCTTTCATGATCATGGGTCTACCTTATCACAATTAGGATACACTTTGTTGAATTTTTGGAAAACAAACAACTTATGTTCTTGTCTTCCTCTTCCTTAGTCAAGATATGCATAGGAAAAGGAGATTTGTATTTTGAAAATTATGATAATATGTTCTTAAGATATGGGACAAGGTCCCTTTGATTTAGGGATTCATTTCCATTTTCTTTTGTCTTAAACAAGTATGATAGGTTTGCCTTTTTAGGTGGCAAATTTCTAGCCCTTGAATCTCCATTATTTGGTTGATATTATTTGTGTGGGCTATGAATGTTTTGTCCTAATACCATGTATTATCATACCACTTGCTAAAATTATGAGTGTAGGATATAGATGTTTTTGTCGTAAAGCCTTGTATTATCATGCCACTTGCTTAAATGATGAATGTAGAATCACACCACTTGCTAAATTTTTTTGTCTTAATGACATGTATCCTAATCTTTATTCTTATTATTATATCATCATCTAATTTATTTTATTTTATTTTTCCTCTTGGATTTGGGCTTATTCCTACCCATTATGGGCTTGTCCTACCCATTTTCTTTGCTTTAGATAAAATTCTTCCTTTCTTGGTGGGCTTGGTCACATTTTCATAATTTTTGGGCTATTTGTGAAATTACTATATCCTAGTCCAAGTCTATGTTTAATTTCTTGTTTAGGTTATCCAATGGGCTTGCTAGAAACTTATGTGAAGTGGAAAAACTCTATATGAAGTGTCCATAGGTAAAAGCCCAATGTATGGGTAAAGATTTTAAACTTAGTAACTATAGTTCTTGAATTAGGAAAAATTACCCTAATTCAATGTTCTTTGAAATTTTAAGACCTTTACTTGTTTCTAAAAATTTATCTTCCTTATCCAAGAATTTTGCATCTCTTTAGTATGTTATTTCTAATTTCTTTCCTATTAGATTTTCCTTCTTTATTTGTTCTCTTAATGTTAGAAACATTTTCTATGCATATACCTAAGGTGAAGAATTTCTAAGGACTATATTTCCTTAGATATCTAAAATATTGTCTAATAAATTTTATTTCCTTAATTAAATTTTTTTTTATGTTCCTTTATCAATAAAAGAAACAAAATTAAGGATGTTACATTTCTCTCTCCCTAAAAGAAATTTTGTCCTCAAAATTTCAGAAATTACTTTATAAGAACAATTGCGGATATTTCTTCCTCATGACTTCTTCCAGCTCCCAAGTTGCTTCCTCCGGAGTCAAACCTTCCCATAACACCTTAACTAGGGGAATGATTTTATTTCTCAGTTGCTTCACGTCAGTGTCCAATATGGATGCAGGTACTAGCTGGTATGTCATGTTCTCCTTTATTTGGATTGGTTCATCCAGTATTATATGTGATGAATCTGAAAGATACTTCCGCAGCTGTGATACGTGGAAAACATTATGCAGGTTGGACAAATTAGGTGGGAGAGCAACTTGATATGCTGATGTCCCAACTTTCTTTAGAATTTGGTAGGGTCCTAAAAATCGCGGACTTAGCATTCTTGTTTTGAGAGACCTACCAACTCCAGTAGTCGGGGAAAGTTTCAGAAATACATGGTCTCCTTCCTCAAACTCTAGAGGTCTATGTCTCTTATCGTAGTAACTCTTTTGCCGACTCTGAGCTGTAAGTATTTTGTTTCGTATCATCCTGATTTGTTCAGTGGTTTGTTGAACTAGATCAGGACCCAACAAGTTCTTTTCTCCTACCTCGAACCAACATAGTGGAGATCGGCACTTTCTACCGTATAAAGCTTCATAGGGGGCCATCTTAATGCTAGAGTGATAGCTATTATTATAAGCAAACTCTACTAAAGGTAGGTACTTATCCCATCATTTACCTTGCTCTATCACACAGGCCCTCAACATATCTTCTAGGGTTTGAATGGTTCGTTCTGTCTGCCCGTCAGTTTGAGGATGGTAGGCAGTAGTGAACCGCAACTGAGTACCAAAAGCTTCTTGCAACGCCTTCCAAAACCTCGACGTGAACCTCGGATCTCTATCAGAAACAATATTTAAGGGAATCCCATGGAGTCTAACTATTTCCTGAACGTACAATTGGGCCAATTTATCTAGTGAAAAGTTAATTTTTATGGGTAAAAAGTGAGCATATTTGGTTAATCTGTCAACTATTACCAAGATAGAGTCATGTCCCACTGAGGTCTTAGGTAAACCTATAACAAAGTCCATCGAAATACTATCCCATTTCCATTTAGGGGTCTCAAGAGGTTGTAGAAATCCCGCTGGCTTTTGATGCTCCACCTTCACCTTTTGACAAATGAGACATTTCGCCACAAACTCAGCAATGTCATTTTTCATCCCTGGCCACCAATACATCCTTTTTAAATCCTGGTACATTTTAGTGCATCCAGGATGGATTGTGTATTTACTTTGATGCGCTTCCTGCAGTATCTTAGTCCTCAACTCTTGTTCTTGAGGGACACAAATCCTTCCCTGATACATGATTGCTCCATCTTCCATTACAGAAAAATTACCTTGGTCTTTATGATCTTGTAAGTATTGATCGTGAGCTTGAGCTTCTTTGATCTGGGCTCTAAGGTCAGACCCTATACTTAAACCATTAATGACTAGATTCTTTGGAGTAAGAGTAGGGGCTAGCTTCAAATTTCGAAACTCCTCTAGCATCTGCATCTCATACACCATCATCTGACCCATATGCAGAGATTTTCGACTCAAGGCATCTGCTACAACATTCACCTTTCCGGGATGATACTTTATCTCAAACTTGTAGTCATTGAGGAATTCTACCCATCTTCGTTGCCTCATATTTAACTCCTTCTGATCAAAAAGGTATTTAAGACTCTTATGATCACAATATACTTCAAAGGTTGCCCCGTACAAATAGTGTCGCCAAATCTTTAAGGCAAACACTACTGCCGCTAATTCAAGATCATGGGTTCGATAGTTTCCTTCGTGAGGTCTCAGTTGCCTAGAGGCGTAAGCAACTACTCTCTTATCTTGCATCAGCACACATCATAGCCCTTTCTTTGAAGTGTCACTATACACTTCAAAATATCCTGTGGGGTCTGGAATAATTAAAACAGGAGGAGTGGTCAGTCTTGTCTTCAGCTCCTAAAAACTAGCATCACATTGATCAGTCCATTTGAAAGGACTTCCCTTCCTGGTCAATTTAGTCAATGGCAAGGCTATACGAGAGAAGTTTTGTATAAATCTCCTGTAGTATCCTGCCAAACCAAGGAAACTTCTGATTTCCGTAACCGTCTTTGGTGTCTCCCACTTAATCACTGCTTCCGTCTTGCTAGGATCTATGGCTACCCCTCTATTAGAGATGACATGTCCGAGAAACTTCACCTCTGACAGCCAAAATTCACACTTCTCCAATTTAGCATATAACTTTTTCTCTTTCAGCACTTGCAGCATGATTCGGAGATGTTGTTCATGTTCTTTCTCACTCTTAGAATATATCAAGATGTCATCAATGAACACTACAACAAATTGATCTAGGTAGGGTCAAAAAATGCGATTCATGTAATCCATGAAAATTGCAGGTGCATTAGTCAACCCGAAAGGCATTACGAGAAACTCATAGTGCCCATACCTAGTCCTGAAGGCAGTTTTTGGTACGTCCTCCTCCTTAATCCTAATCTGATGATATCCTAACTGCAAGTCAATTTTAGAAAAGATGGAGGCACCCTTTAATTGATCCAATAAGTCATCTATCCTAGGGAGAGGGTACTTATTTTTGATAGTCACCTTATTCAGCTGTCTGTAATCTATGCTTAGTCTCAAACTCCCGTCTTTCTTCTTCACAAACAATACAGGAGCTCCCCAAGGCGATACACTCGGTCTAATGAATTACTTGTCTAATAGTTCCTCCAACTGCTTCTTTAGTTTTTGTAGTTCCTTCGAGGCCATTCGATATGGTGCAATAGAGATAGGCCCTGTCCCAGGTAGGAGATCAATAAAGAACTCTATCTCTCTCTTGGGAGGTAAGCCTGGAATATCTGATGGAAACACTTCAGGAAACTCGTTGGCTATTGGAATTTCATCAAGCTTCGATTCGACTTCTAGGTTTGATAAATACAAGAGAATGTATCCAAGTACTCTATTCTTCAACTCCCTATTAACTTGATTGGCATTTAACATCAATAACCGGACCTCCTCTTTCGGAGTAGAAGGTAGAAATTCAACGGTCTTGTTACAACAATTCAACAAGACTCGATTTCTAGACATCCAGTCTAACCCTAGAATGACCTCAATACCTCTTAAAGGTAAACTGACGAGGTCTACAGAAAACGTTTTCTCCTGGATGGTGACTTGACAGTCCTTACATACAGAGGAAGTTAATACCCGTTCCCCTGTAGGGGTTACTACAGATAGCTCATAGGGAGTTTCAGAAATAGGGAACTGAAACTTCCTAATACATTCTTCTGATATAAATGAATGACTAGCACCAGAGTCAAATAACACCATAAGAGCAAATCCATAAATATAGCATGTACCTTGAATCATTTCAGAAGATTGAGCTGCCTCTTGGCCGCTCAGGGTGAAAACCCTTCCTTTCACCTGAGGCCTCTGTTCTGGCTGTTTTCCTACATTCTGTGGGCAGTTTTTCGCAAAATTTCCCTTCTGTCCGCAATTGAAGCAGACATCTTGTCCCATGTAGCATGGCCGGTTACCATGCATGCGTCCGCATTTAGCGCACTTGACTGAGGCGAGGTCTTGTTGAAAAAGCCTAGGACCCACAATCAATGGCCTCTTACCAGCTCCATATCCACTTCTTCTCACGTTCTTTCTAGAGTTGGGAAAATTTTTCTTCCTTTTCCATAGGTTTCGCCTTTGCTTCTCGTCCTCCACTGCCCTTAAACTCTTTTCCAGGAGTCTGCATTTATTTATCAGAGGTACAAACTCCCTAATCTCCATAGCTATAACAGCATTCTTTAACTCTGGGTTTAGTCCCGCTTCAAACTTAACCGCCTTTCATGCTTCATCTGGGTTATATCGCAGATAAGAGGAGAACTTAGACAGCTCCTCGAACCTTGCAATATACTGGTCCACGGTCATGCTTCCTTGCTTGAGTTGGAGAAATTCGATCTCTTTCTCTGCCCGTACAGTACTTGGAAAGTACTTTTCAAAAAAAATGTCCTTGAACACTTGCCAGGTGATCTGTCTTCCTTGATGAGCTAAAAGTTCTCTAGCTCCACGCCACCAGTATTTTGCTTCATCCTTTAACATATATGCAGCAAAAATGATTTGCTGCTCTTCAGTACAGCCCATCACTTCAAAGATTTTCTCTAATTCCCTAATCCACCTTTCGGCTATCGTTGGGTCATAACCACCTTGGAAACAAGGTGGTCTAGTCCTCAGGAACTCGGATATGCCATTATCTTTTCCAGCCGTCCGGTTGTTAGGACCAATCTCAACATTTTTGTTATTAGCATTCTGGAGATGTTGTAAAATTTGGTTGGTGGTCATAACTTGGTCTCGAATTGCCGTGGCCAGGTTGTGCAGGGTTTCCTCTGCATTGGTTGCTGGATTCCTCCTTGATGGTGCCATTTCCTACTATGGTATAAAACAAAGTTATGCTGCTATTGAGGTGATCAAGCCCAATAGTTAGTTCAAAAATATTTAATAGCAGTCATAACACCACCTCGGCATATAGATAGGAAACACTAGTAATTTCTTACCTATATGAATCACTGATCCCCTACACAGCACAACCACAACATACTCAAGACACTATAAGATCGATTCAGATAACCATCCAACCACTGGCCATCTAGGATCGACCTGCTCTGATACCAAATATGTAACAACTCCGTTTATGTAGTTTTTTTTTTTAAATACCATGAAGTTATTACCTCATTACAACTTAATTCAATATAACATTTATTTAATTTATACAATACTGAGTTTCCATACACACTATTATTTTACAAACTACACACCATTATTTTACAAACATTTGTACAAAGATACATATTAGTTCTAATCATCTATATCGACTATTTCCGGGGACACTGGTTCGGGTGGCACGTCCACCGGAATCTCAGTTACATCTACGACAGTTATATCTGAAATAACTGGAAGTTGCCCAAGGTAGGGCACCTCGATCCAACGTACAGAGATAATAAGTGTCATAGAGAATATCTGCACATTTATTCTTCTGAACATGATATGGAAATATAGTGAGAATTAAATCCCAGTAAGTTCAACAATAAATCATAATTTACCATTATAGTTCATCATGTCATGTTCAGCTGTATAAACTACAGAAAATATCTTTAGGTCACATGAATGCACTTTATCATGCACATGAAAATTATACAGTTATGACATGTATGGTATGAATAACTATTTTTTTCGAATTTCATATGATGGCTATCAACTTATTCTTACTTCATGATACCCCGGTCAGGGTAAGTATTCTCTACTTTTCGGTACGGGCTTATCTCGCTCCATCCGACATGGCACACTTTCTCTTTCTTTTCTCATGAATATAATCATAACCGTTGGTAGGGCGTCCCCTATTGGTGCACCACACGGATTGCCATGTGACCGTGCTCATTTCTTTTCTTTTCATAGTAATAGCCGAAAATATGATTCCAATAACGAGTATGTTCATTATATTCTCATGCCATAATGTATCAAAACATAATCATTCTCAAAATTCATTGGTAAACCGAAATTATGCCATGAATATAATCATTTTCTAATTTTCACTTTATAAAATATTTCCATGTCAAAATTTCACACCAATACCTCGATAACTGGATAGTAATTGTAGTCTGTAAACAGCGCACCAGGAAAGTTCCCAGAAAAGAGAGGTGGGTCACTAATGGACACGCTTAAGTACCAAGTCTTTCCTTGCCAGAGCTTTCCTTAGACATGCACTTTTCACAAATCACAATTTTTTTCCAGTAACTAGAATAATTCTTTTCATTTTCTTTATGTCTAGGCATTTAGTCATTTTATTTCTACTTATATCATTTCCAACACATGTTCTTACAAATTTCATAGAGCATTTCTCCTCAAATTGATTTCTATTATTACCTTAAAAATTCATCTAGGGTAGAAAAATATTGAAAATAGGTTTTACTAACTTTTAACACAGCCTTTGCTTACAAATCAGAGCATAACTCTCTCATTTTAACTCCGATTAAGATAATATTAGTGTCTATGAAAATCTAAGACAATTTTATAAAACTATTATGTTAATCATATCAACAAAATAGTATGATATTGTGGTGTTATTACTCCTTTAAATTTATTATTATTTCTTCTCGTTTAGGTTCTGACCTTTACTAACTAATTAGACAATATCTCTCAAATTTGAACTCCAAATTGAATTATTCCAGTTGGTAAAATTCCATGAGCCATATATCTATAATTGTTATGTTGGCACGCTATTTTAATTCCCTACAGAATATTCCCAGAAATTCAAAAACTAAAACATTAATAACATACTCTTCCCTGAATAAACATTTTCTAACCTCTGCTTACTAATCAGATCATATCTACCTCATATGAACTCCAAATTGCATAATTCCAGTGGGAATATTTCCATGAGACATAGATATATAAGGTTCATGTTAACCATTTATTTTAATTCCATACAAATAATTCCCAGAAATTAAAATACAAAATCTGTCCTAACATAATCTTCCCTGATGAACCATTTTCTGACCTTGGCTTACTAATCGGACCATATCTACCACATGTGGACTCCAAATTGAATGATTCCAGTGGCTAAAAATCCATGACATACATATCTTTAATTCTTATGTTAACCATTTATTTTAATTCACTACCAATAATTCCCAGAAATTAAATTACCGAAGCTATCCTAACATATTCTTCCCTGATGATTCATTTTCTGACCTTTGACTACTAATCAGACCATAGCTACCTCATATGGACTCCAACTTGAATGATTCCAGTGGCTAAAAATCCATGACATACATATCTTTAATTCTTATGTTAACCATTTATTTTAATTCCCTACCAATAATTCCCAGAAATTAAATTACCGAAGCTATCCTAACATATTCTTCCCTGATGATTCATTTTCTGACCTTTGACTACTAATCAGACCATAACTACCTCATATGGACTCCAAATGGAATGATTCTAGTGGCTAAAAATCCGGGACACATATATCTTTAATTCTTATGTTAACCATTTATTTTAATTCCTTATAGATTGTTCCCAGAAATTAAAATACCGAAGCTTAAAATTCTGCCACCCATAGCCATAACCATGCAGAACTATCTACACCAACCTAAGTATTCAAACATACATCACATGCAAGATCAATATGTAACATGATATAGAAACATCATGACCAATCATAAAAGTTCTAAGATCAAAATCTCATATAAATATTATAAGTTTCAAAAATTTTCTTCAAAAAGAAATATTGTTAAACTTACTTGGAGCACTTAGTCTTCTAGACTTCTCCTTCCTCTTTCTTCCTTTCTTCCTCTCCTTTCCTCACTCTACCTTGCTTCTATTTTTTTCTCTCCCTCACTTGGACGAAATTCTAATGTTGTAAGGGTGGGTTTTCTTATATAGACCACCAAATAATTCACCTTTCATGATCATGGGTCTACCTTATCACAATTAGGATACACTTTGTTGAATTTTTGGAAAACAAACAACTTATGTTCTTGTCTTCCTCTTCCTTAGTCAAGATATGCATAGGAAAAGGAGATTTGTATTTTGAAAATTATGATAATATGTTCTTAAGATATGGGACAAGGTCCCTTTGATTTAGGGATTCATTTCCATTTTCTTTTGTCTTAAACAAGTATGATAGGTTTGCCTTTTTTGGTGGCAAATTTCTAGCCTTTGAATCTCCATTATTTGGTTGATATTATTTGTGTGGGCTATGAATGTTTTGTCCTAATACCATGTATTATCATACCACTTGCTAAAATTATGAGTGTAGGATATAGATGTTTTTGTCGTAAAGCCTTGTATTATCATGCCACTTGCTTAAATGATGAATGTAGAATCACACCACTTGCTAAATTTTTTTGTCTTAATGCCATGTATCCTAATCTTTATTCTTATTATTATATCATCATCTAATTTATTTTATTTTATTTTTCCTCTTGGATTTGGGCTTATTCTTACCCATTATGGGCTTGTCCTACCCATTTTCTTTGCTTTGGATAAAATTCTTCCTTTCTTGGTGGGCTTGGTCACATTTTCATAATTTTTGGGCTATTTGTGAAATTACTATATCCTAGTCCAAGTCTATGTTTAATTTCTTGTTTAGGTTATCCAATGGGCTTGCTAGAAACTTATGTGAAGTGGAAAAACTCTATATGAAGTGTCCATAGGTAAAAGCCCAATGTATGGGTAAAGATTTTAAACTTAGTAACTATAGTTCTTGAATTAGGAAAAATTACCCTAATTCAATGTTCTTTGAAATTTTAAGACCTTTACTTGTTTCTAAAAATTTATCTTCCTTATCCAAGAATTTTGCATCTCTTTAGTATGTTATTTCTAATTTCTTTCCTATTAGATTTTCCTTCTTTATTTGTTCTCTTAATGTTAGAAACATTTTCTATGCAAATACCTAAGGTGAAGAATTTCTAAGGACTATATTTCCTTAGATATCTAAAATATTGTCTAATAAATTTTATTTCCTTAATTAAATTTTTTTTTATGTTCCTTTATCAATAAAAGAAACAAAATTAAGGATGTTACATATAGCCATAGCCATTGCCATTGTATGAACTTCTTACCATCTTAAGTGTGAAATTTTAACATGGACATATTTTATAAAGTGATATTTGAAATGGTTATGTTCATGGCATGATTACCAATGATTTATGGTAATAGTTATATTTTGATGAACATACTTGTTATTGAAAGCATATTTTTGGCTAACATTGTGAAAAGAAAAGAAATGAGCACGGTCACATGGCAATCCGTGTGGTGCACCAGTAGGGGACGCCCTACCAACGGTTATGATCATGATAATGAGAAAAGAAAGAGAAAGTTGGCCATGTCGGACGGAGCGAGAAAAGCCCGTATCGGAGAGTAAAGGATACTCACCCTGACCGGGGTAGCTTGAAATGAGAATAAGTTGATGGCCATCATATGATATTTTGAAAATAGTTAATCCTGTCATACATATCATTACAGTATGATTCTTATGTGCATAGATATAATGCATTCATGTGACCAAAGATATTTTCTGTAGTTTATACAGCTGAACATGACGTGATGAGCTTTACTAATGATAATTTATTGTTGAACTTACTGGGATTTAATTCTCACTATATTTTCATATCATATTCAGAAAATTATTTATGCAGCTTTTGTTTCTAAGGCTCTGGCTCTTAGTGCACATTGGATCGAGTTACTTTATGTTGGGCAGATTTCAGAATCAAATAAGATGTTTCTGGTCGAGTTGGCTCAGATCCCGGTGAAGGTGCAACCACCCGCACCTGTATCTCCGAAATTGGTCTACCAAAATAAACAAGATGTAAATATCTATGTGTTTGATATGTTATACATCTGTTTTGATTAATGACATGTATGTGAACTCAATATTGTAAAATAATAAAGGAAAAAAAAAGGTTGTTACACTATGTCCCTATTTTACGCAAGGTTACACATGGGGCTCATACATACCCCTGGTTACTAAGGAACTACAGAAGCATTGGAGTGTCCAAATTTTTCTCTACTTTCCCTACTTCCTCCCCCAAACTTAAGCATTTCTGACCATATGCGTATGCCTCTTTTAAATTATGCAGAAAACTCTCAATATTAACTCTAAAACTTAGGTCCCATTTCTGAAAAATCACCAAATTTCTTTTGGCAAACTGCCCATGATCCTGTGCTTATTAGAAGAAGGTTCTATGTGTGGTTGGGTAGGTGTGCAGGTCTCTTATTCTGGTTTTTTAGTGAAATTCCCAATCCTCATCATGGAGTATCACCAAATCTCTATTCTTTTTTTTTCATTTTTTTCATTTTTTTATATATATATACATCGAAAACAGATAGCAAGATAGGCAGCAGCAAGTAATAATGCAGTCTTATCCAATACAGTCAGGCAGAAACACAAATAAACACCAACACAGATAAACAGAACACAAATAAACAAGTATAAGCCTAACATATGCTTCAGCAAACACTACAGCAAACTAAAACAACACTAAGTAAATTCTCCTACAGATGCCACAGCAAACATTATACAGCCAACATTATATCACACCCCCCTAAACTCAATGATGAGCAGCGTCCCCACTGCTGATTAAATTTCCAAAAACACAGAAAAACACCAATAATAAATAGAAGCAGAGTGAAAGAAATTCTAAATGCAGCAGCGAAGGAATAGGAGATAAGGAAACTTCCTGAGGGTGCTTGCAGGGATGCTGCAGCACCGTAGGGACATTGACCCCCAGAAGACCTTGAAGAGCTTCGGAGCCCACTCCTTCATTGTGTTGATTGTTATGGGGCCTTTCTTTTGCGCATCACTACTACCCGTTTTGCAATGGGTTCATCATCATCTGAGGACTCAGTGCCCACTGGAGTATGCTGGAGTTCTGGTTGTGGCTCTTTACTGTTTGAGGAGTCTTAAGACTCCTTGTTCTCTTCTGCCCGCGACTTCGGTGCTTTGCCTTCCTCCTCAAAGGTAGCATGGAGTAAGTCGGTGGGGAACTTCGAAAATGGGTAAAATTGTTTGTAATTCTGCTCAAGGGTGGTGTGGAGGGTAAAGTCCTCTTTTCTGCTCATAGCACCAAAAAGTCTGCTGATGTTGCAAAAGCTTTGCTTGCTATCTGAGGATGGTAGCTTGTTGCTGGAGGATGAGCTGAAGGGTTTTGTCGGCTAAATGGGGGCAGAGGTAAAAACAGAGGGTCTGGCAGATTGTGGAGGACCTCGGGAGGCAGCTGGTGGGTTTAGGGTAGCTTTTTCTTGGATTATCCTGGCAATGGTGATTGTGGTGATGGGGATAGTTTCCTTTAATGTTTCTTCATCAATGGAGATTGGGACTCCATGATTCTTGCACAAAAGAGTGATGAAGGAAGGGAAGAGTAAGCTTCCTTTTCTTCAGTTGGTGCAGATTTCGATTTGGCCATTGATGATTTGACCAACATTGAGTGGTCTGCCTGAGATGAGTGCATCAACCATCGCTACCCTATTACAGCTCACTATCTACCCATGAGTGGAAGGTAGCAACTGGGTCTTGAGAAAGTGGTACTACACCTTTGCTGCCGGTACCAGAGAGAGTCGATTGATTGTGGTGGAACCTTGTGGGGATTTGTCCCAGGTGGTGCCTAGAAGGCATAACCGGGTAAGCATTGCGTCCCAGTCCTGGTCTGTTAGAGCCTGTAGATATTCCTCGTATTCATCTTCCTCATCCAGTAGATTATAAGCCTTGTTAATGGAGGCTTAATTAAATTGAACCCTAGTCTCCCTGACTATGACCCACTTGTCATTGCTCTATGAATAGTTGGCGTAGAACTCCCATACCAGAGGGATAAGGGCAGTTTGCGGGTGTCTGGCAAAATCTTCCCAACCCCTCTGCTTGACCACAGTGGCATCGTACATTGGCAGTCCCAAATCCTCCATGGCGGTGAAAGTGAAACCCTTCTCAGCATAGAAGCTTTGCAGCAGGATCTCCTTATCGTGTCTTTGCTTGCTCTCCTCGGTGGTGAACTTCTTCACCTTGCTCGCCTTCCTTGTCACTGTCTTGATCCTCGGCATGGTTGGTTATGGGGGTTTGGAAGTGAAGGTCTCCAGTACGAAGGTGGCTCTAGGCTCTGGTAACGTCGAGGGTTGAGAGAACGAGAGGGATCTGGGTAGGTGAAGGGGTTGAGGGAGTTGTAGAGGTGTAATAAGGGGGTTAGGGACGTGGGTTTGCAACTTATGGGATTCTGCCAGTTTTCCCGCCCTCTTTTGCTTTTGTCAAAATTAATTTTTTTTTTTAGGAACTTCTTTACTTATGGCTGAATGCATTTGTTGCAGCAACTTTTGTAGCAAAAACAGGCTTGCATAGGATTTTGCTGCAGCAGAGGTGGCTTGCCCAAAATCTTGCTTCAGCAGAGCAAAGACTAACTTCCACCTAGTTTTGCTGCAGCAAAGCGAGAACTGTCCTGCAGACTACTATGTTTCCTCAGCTATGTAACAAACATAAATGCAATTAAATTCACGAATTAAACTATCTAAAAACTATTAAATTAACCAACAACATATTTAAACGTGGGTTGCCTCCCATGAGCGCTTGTTTTAGAGTCATCAGCCCGACTTCCTTCCTGTTCATTCCTCTTGCAGATGGACGGAGGTGTGCTGTCTATCCACATCACCTCCCAAATAGTGCTTGAATCTTTGTCAGTTAACCCTGAATGTCCTCCCTTCCTTTTCTTCTTCCAATTCAATAGTCCCAAATGGGAAGACCTTGCTTATGCGAAAGGGACCAGACTAACGTGATTTCAATTTCCCAGGAAACAAGGTCAGCCTAGAGTTGTACAGTAGTACTCTCTGTCCCACTTCGAAGTTCCTTGGTTGTATCTTCTTACCATGCCATTGTTTTGCTTTCTCCTTGTATAGTTTGGCATTCTCGTAAGCCTGACCACGGAATTCATCTAGCTCATTTAGCTGCAGCATCCTTTGCTCACCAGCAGCTTTCAGATTCAAGTTTAGCTTTTTCACTGCCCAATATGCTCGATGCTCAAACTCTACTGGTAGATGACAAGGCTTCCCGAACACCAACTTGTACGGTGACATGCCCAGTGGTGTCTTGTAGGCTGTTCTATAGGCCCATAATGTATCATCCAACCTCAAGGACCAATCATTCCTCGTGGGGCCTACTGTTTTCTCCAAAATTCTCTTGATCTCTCTGTTGGAAACTTTAGCCTGCCCACTCGTTTGTGGGTGATAAGGTGTTGCCACCTTGTGCCTTACTCCATATTTAGTTAGTAGTGCTTTGAACTGCTGATTATAGAAATGGGTCCCTCCATCGCTGTTGATGGCTCTGGGGGTTCTAAACCTTGTAAAGATGTTTCTCTTCAGACTCGAGCCACATAAAATATTTTTGAGTTATATAAACCTTCTTTAAGTAAAAGACAAATTAAAAGCCTAAGGTTATTGTGCAAAAATGTTTCATGATTCTAAAGTAAAAAATAAATTGCAAAAGGGATAAAATTGCACACAACCATGAATTTTCTACATTTTTCAAGAGCTAAAAATTTTCAGATAGTCATATCATTGGCTATTGGTTGTGCCTAATAACACAAAACACAAATTGAAACATTCACACAATTACTCAACTTGCTAAACGCAATAAAAGTGCATTGATAGTGAAAATTAAAAAATTGATACTCAAAATATGGTCACAATTATTTAGGCAATATACTTTCAACGCTACACTCAAACTTTACATTGTGCTCAATATAAGATGAAAATAAGGAGGGAGATAGAACAGATAGGAGTTAAGTGAACTTCCCTGACTTTTTTGGGGTGGAATGAGTGTGTTGCATTATTAAACTTTGAATTTTTCTGATTTTCACCTTAATTTTTGCAATGACTATATTTAGTTGCATCCTAATAAGTTCCTTTAGGTACATCAACTCAAGATACAGCTTAAATCAATCAAGAAAGATGGAATGTCAATGAATGACTATCTTTTAAAGATAAATAGTATAGTAGATGCACTTGCGGCAGCAGGTTTTTTGTTAAATACTAATGATCATTTGGAAGCAATTTTTGAGGTTTTGTCTTCAGATTATGATGGGTTCATCACTTCTATCTCAACGCGTCTTGATCCATATTCAGTAAGAGATGTGGAGTCATTACTACTGGCCCAAGAAGCAAGATTTGAGAAGCATCTGAGAAACACTGAAACTATTTCTGTTAATGCTGTACAAACCTGATATACACCTGGGAATAAAAGTAATTTTCGAGGAGGACAATTCTTTAACTTTCGAGGTAGAAGCATTACAAATTCCATAGTGGAAAACATCTATGCTAGATGAGTACTCAGCTCTTCAACGAAATGGCACTTGGGAGTTGGTCGAATTACCTCCAGACAGGTCTCAGGTTGGCTGCAAATGGGTATTCAAGCTTAAGAAAAATACAGATGGGACGCTTCAAAAATATAAAGCCAGGCTAGTTGCAAAAGGCTTCCATTAACAAGAGGGGTTTGATTATTCAGAAACATTCAGCCCTGTAATTAAGCCTTCTACCATTCGTATAATCCTCACCTTGGCTCTCACTCACGACTGGAAAATCCATCAACTAGATGTCAACAACACATTTCTTAATGGAGAGTTGAGTGAAGAAGTATTTATGCAGCAGCCACCTGGGTTTGAGGATCCTAATCGTTGGCTGCTATGCAAACTCAAAAAGGCTCTCTATGGCCTTAAGCAGGCCCCTAGAGCTTGGTTTGACAAGCTCACTTCAACTCTGCGTAAACTACAATTTCGTTCCAGCAAATGTGACTCCTCATTGTTCATTAAGATCACACCACAACATACCATGTACTTACTGGTATATGTGGATGATATCCTAATTACAGGCAGTTCCTCATCATATATTACAAAACTAGTTGCAAATTTGAATCACGAATTCGCGTTAAAGGATCTTGGTCTTGTTAATTATTTTTTGGGTGTTGAAATAAAATAGCTTAAAGATGGCTTTATGCACCTTTTGCAAGACAAATATATCATAGAATTATTGGTCAAAGCAAACATGAAAAATGCTAAGCCACTTCCCACTCCTATGGCAGTATCACAGAAATTAAGTCATTCTGACAATGAGCCATTCTCTAATCCTCTTCATTATGGATTTATAATGGGAGCTCTCCAGTATGGTACTATAACCAGACCTGAGATATCCTTCAGCGTAAATAAGGTGTGTCAATTCATGCACAACCCTTTAGAGACTCACTAGAAATCTGTCAAAAGAATACTACGGTATCTATGTGGTTCCTTGTCTTATGGTTTACACCTTCAAAAAACAAATCAACTGGCTATCGTAGGATATTCGGATGCAGACTGGGCAACAGATGTGGAAGATAGAAGGTCTGTCTCTGGCTCTTGTGTCTTTCTGGGAAGAAATCTTATCAGTTGGTCATCCAAGAAACAAAACGTGGTTTCTAGGTCCAGTACAGAAGCTAAGTACCGTAGCCTTGCCAATACAGTAGCAGATATAATATGGATCAACTCTCTCTTAAGTGAATTAAAAGTGCCTGTGTCAGCTCCTCCTACTATCTACTGTGATAACAAAAGCACAGTTCTAATGACTACAAATCCCATACTCCATGCAAGGACAAAGCACATTGAGCTAGACTTGTTCTTCGTTCGGGAAAAGGTACAGCAAAAGGAAAAAGTTGTAAAACACATTAGCTCATAACATCAACTAGCTGATCTACTCACTAAACCACTGACCAAGCCTTGATTCTGCACTCTCAGAACATCCATAGGCATCAAGTCAGTTGCTGATGACTGTTTAGAGCAAGAAAAAATAGGAGACCCTCAAATAAAGGGAAAGGAACATAGGGTAGTCTGTTTAAGGGAAGGTATTGGATGCATGCACGTAGGAGCTTCTGCTTAAGGGAAGGTATTGAATACATGCACGTAGGAGCTTCTATTTAAGGGAAGGTATTGAATGCATGCACGTAGGAGCTTCTACTTAAGGGAAGGTATTGAATGCATGCACGTAGGCCTCATAGTTAGGTTAACTGAAACGATTATTTATTATCCGTTGTAAATTAGTTTTCTGCTGTAAGTGTGATTAGCTGACAAGCTAACACACAGCCTAAGTTGTATAAATCCTCCATCTCATTAACAAAGAAGATATTGATTATGTTTTCTTTCTTCTCTCTCTGTTCCTACTCTCTCTCTCTCTCTCTCTCTCTCTCTCTTTCTCTGATATTGAGAAATCTTTCATGGTATCAGAGCCTTGAAAGACTCCTGATCATGGAGCAAAAAGATCTAGTTACATTCTCTCACAAGATTTTGATTCGGTTAAATGAGAATAATTTTCTATTGTGGAAACAGCAAGTTCTTGCTGCATGATATGGGAATGACTTGGAAAAGTTCATTTCGGGTCCTGACAATGTGCTTGTAAAATTTGCAAATCGTGGGGATGAAGAAATTGGAAGAATCAGTGATGAATATTCTTGGTGGAAGAAACAAGATCAACTATTGCTATGCTGGATCTTGTCATCAATGTCATAAAACATGTTGACCAGAGTTGTGGGTTGTGATTTTACTTAACAAGTTTGGGAGTATCTTCAGATCTTTTTTACCTCTCAAACTCGAGCCAAGGTACATTAACTTAAGATACAGCTTAAATCAATCAAGAAAGATGGAATGTCGATGAATGACTATCTTTTAAAGATAAAGAGTAAAGTAGATGCACTTGCGGCAGTAGGTTTTTTGTTAAATACTAATGATCATCTGGAAGCAATTTTTGAGGGTTTGTCTTCAAATTATGATGGGTTCATCACTTCTATCTTAACACGTCTTGATCCATATTCAGTAAGAGATGTGCAGTCGTTATTACTGGCCCAAGAAGCAAGATTTGAGAAGCATATAAGAAACACTGAAACTTTTTCTGTTAATGCTGTACAAACCAGATATACACCTGGGAATAAAAGTAATTTTCGAGGAGGACAATTCTTTAACTTTCGAGGCAGAAGTTATCAAGGTAGAAGTAGAGGTAGAGGAGGCCAATTTAATCCTGGAAGATCCTACCTTACCAGCCTAGCTTTATATTTTTGAAGCGTCCCATCTGCATTTTTCTTAACCTTGAATACCTATTTGCAACCAACCAGAGACCTATCTGGAGGTAATTCGACCAACTCCCAAGTGCCATTTTACTGAAGAGCTGAGTACTCATCTAGCATAGTTGTTTTCCACTCTAGAATCTGTAGTGCTTCTGCCACAGTTTTTGGCTCTTCATAAAATAGAAGTGCTTTCGGTTTGAAAATACCTGATTTTCTTTTGGTTATCATGGGGTGAGTTGATAATACTGGTGGCTGAGGTTGAGGTACTGGTGGCTGAGACTGAGGCACAAAAATATCACATGGATTTGTAGATTTAATAACACCATTTGAGGACCTGATGCTCGGGTTGTGTGCAATAGCTCTAGTACTAGCACTGTGAGTATTACTTCCAGTTGAGTTATGAGAGAAGATGTCTTTTGAGATTAGTGGAGGACAACCCAAAATCGATTGTGAAAAGACTTTGGATGGCTGAGACATTTCTTTTGTAAAATCTTTATAAGGAAATTTCATCTCATTAAACTTGACATCTCTACATATATAAACTCTGCCTTTTGAATTCATGCATTTATATCCTTTGTGTTTTGAGCTGTAGCCCAAAAAAAACACACTCCTCTGACTTGAAGGATAACTTATGTTGCATGTATGGTCTAAGTAATGGAAAATAAGAACATCTAAAAATTCGCAGGATAGAATAATTAGGTCTTTTGAAGTAAAGCAATTCATATGGTGTCTTACCTTATTTAGTACCTGTGTTGGCATCTTGTTGATGAGATGAACCACAACATAGAAAGCCTCAGTCCAGTACTTTGAAGGAAGAGAGGCATCTGCTAACAAAGTCAATCCTACCTCAGTGATATGCCTGTGTTTCCTTTCCATGGTTCCATTCTGTTCATGTACATAAGGACAACTAAATCTGTGAATAATGCCTTGTTTAGATAAAAAAGAACCTCCATCTGATTGTAAGCACTTTATTTTATATCCAAACTGTAACTCTACTAAAGCTTTAAACTTTATGAACGCATCTAAAGCCTCAGATTTATATTTTAGCATGGCAATCCAAGTGTACCTAGTATATGCATCTACAAAAGATATATAATATGAGTAATTTTCAGCTGATTTGATAGGTACCGGACCCCATAAATCAATGTAGATGAGTTGCAATGGTTCATAATATATTGAGCTAGATGGAGGAAACAGATTTTTATGGCTTTTTCCCATATAGCAGGCAGAACAAAAATCACTTGTTTTATTTTTTATAGGAATATTACAAGATTTTAGTACAGACATAATAGTATGCTTGGAAGGATGACCAAGTCTTTTATGCCACAGAGAAAAAGAAGATACAGATTCACTATTGCATTCTTCAGCAAGAATTTGCATGCTGTTGATTTATTTTTGCATTCTTTTGTAGGAATTTTACACACTTTATTGTAATAAATTTGCTTGCATTCTTTACTTGATTACACCAATCTCGTAGATGTGAGAGTTTGAAGTCCTTAAACACATAAAATCCTCCTTCAATCTTCCCTTCTAAAAGAACCTCCTTGGTATCCTGTGTCTTTACACAGCAAAAATCCGAATGAAACTCAAAAAATACTCCATTGTCTTTAGCAAACCTTTACACACTTAACAAATTCTTTGTAACCGTTGATACATGTAATAAATTTTTCAAGAAAAGTTGTGAATTATTAACAGACGATTGAACTTTAGACAAACCTACATGTTTTATATACAAACCTGTACCATTTGCAACATGAACCTGTTCTGATCCATGATAGGTTGACTTGTGCATGAGGTTTTCAGAATTAGATGTGATATGATTGGTTGCTCCAGAGTATAGGTACAAATTATCATCTTGAACTATTTCTGGAGTTGCCATCATTGCAGCTACTAGTCCTTGAGGCCTGAAAGTTTGAGTTTGAGCATTTGCAGCGTTGTGATTATTGAACCCCTAGAATGAGTGATCAAATATGTAATAGCAATTCCAAATAGCATGACCAGTCTTATTGCATAACTGACAAACAAGGGAGGATCTTCCAGGATTAAATTGGCCTCCTCTACCTCTACTTCTACCTTGATAACTTCTGCCTCGAAAGTTAAAGAATTGTCCCCTCGAAAATTACTTGTATTCCCAGGTGTATATCTGGTTTGTACAGCATTAACAGAAATAGTTTCAGTGTTTCTCAGATGCTTCTCAAATCTTGCTTCTTGGGCCAGTAGTAATGACTTCACATCTCTTACTGAAGACACATTGATGTTCCTTTGTCAAAAATGCTGAGATAACCACAGGAAGAGTGGTTGTTTCTCCTAAATACGCATACTTGAGGTGTGCTGGCAGAGGATTCATTTCCAAGACTGGTGGTTCCTCTACTGATGCTTTCAGCAGCCTTGATTCTGGTGGGCTCACGTATAATGGCTCCTTTATTGGCTCCTGGTTCTTAATGCCATGACTGACATCAATCCAGGCCCATTCTTTCTCGTCTTCCCCTTCTGAATCTGAGTTGTTTGTCCATGCTACTGGTGGTGGGCCCTTATAGCATTTTTCTAACTGCTCTGATGCTAATGTGTCTATCACAGACACTACTGCACATTCCTCTTCTTCACTAGTAAATTTCATGGTTTGGAGTACATTGAATGTAACCTACTCATCCTAGACTCTCATGGTTAAATCCCATTTCTGAACATCAATTAATGTCCTGCCGGTTGCTAGGAATGGTGTAACAACCTTTTTTTTCTTTATTGTTATACAACATTGAGTTCACATACACGTCATTAATCAAAACGTACATGCAACATATCAAACACATAGATATTTACATCTTGTTTATTTTCGTTGACCAATTCTGGAGATACAGGTGCGGGTGGTTGCACCTTCACCGGGATCTGGGCCAACTCGACAACAAACATCTTATTTGATTCTAAGATCTGCCCAACATAAAGTGACTTGATCCAATGTGCACTAAAAGCTAGAGCCATAGAAAAAGCTGCATAACTAATTTTCTGAACATGATATGGAAATATAGTGAGAATTAAATCCCAGTAATTTCAACAATAAATCATCATCAATATAGCTCATCATGTAATGTTCAGCTGTATAAACTACAGAAAATATCTTTGGTCACATGAATGCATTATATCTATGCACATAAGAATCATACTGTAATGATATGTATGACAAGATTAAATATTTTAAAAGCATCATATGATGGCCATCAACTTATTCTCAATTCAAGCTACCCCGGTCAGGGTGAGTATCCTCTACTCTCCGGTACGGGCATTTCTTGCTCCGTCCGACATGGCACACTTTCTCTTTCTTTTCTCATAATCATAATCATAACCGTTGGTAGGGCGTCCCCTACTGGTGCACCACATGGATTGCCATGTGACCGTGCTCATTTCTTTTCTTTTCATAATGATAGCTAAAAATATGCTTTCAATAAAAAGTATGTTCATCAAAATATTACTATTACCATAAATCATTGGTAATCATGCCATGAATATAACCATTTCAAATATCACTTTATAAATATTTCCATGTCAGAATTTCACACTTAAGATGGTAAGAAGTTCATACAATGGCAATGGCTATGGCATATACTAGTCATTTATTATTTTCATTTATAAGATTCGTTTTTTTTTAAATATTAATTTCATCTCTTCATTTTCTTTATGCTTGACCTTTAGTCAATTTCTTCTTATTTATATCATTTCTAACACATGTTCTTACAAATTTACAGAGCATTTTCCTCCAATTTGATTTCTACTATTACCCTATAGTTAGGGTAGAACAATTTTGAAAATAGGCTTCACCAGCTTCCAACACGGTCTGGCCATATTCCAGGACATGGCCATACTTTAAAAATACTTCAAATGTACTAAAAAGCAGCCCCAAACACGGCTAACCCGTGCTTGAAGTACCCAGAACACGGTCGTGTTTTGTGACCTTGGCTCACTAATCAGAGCATAACTCCCTCCTTTTTACTCCGATTGAGGTGATCTTGGTGTCTATGGAAATTTAAGACAATTATCTAAAACCATTATGTTGAACATTGTAGCGAAATATTAAGAAGTCAAGGTGATATTACTCCCTCAATGTACAGGTTATTTCTTCTTGGATAGGTTCTGACCTCTACCTAATAATCTGTCCATATTGCCCTCATAATAATTCCAAATTAAGTGATTCCAGTTTCTAAAAATCCATGACACATATATCTATAATTCTTATGTTAACCATTTATTTTAATTCCCTAGAAATAATTCTCAGAAATTAAAACACAGAAGCTATCCTAACATATTCTTCACTGATGAACCATTTTCTGACCTTTGATTACTAATCGGAACATATCTACCTCATATGGACTCCAAATTGAATGATTCCAGTGGCTAACAATCCGTGACACATATATATTTAATTCTTATTTTAATAATTTATTTTAATTCCTTATAGATTGTTCCCAGAAATTAAAACACCGAAGCTTAAAATTCTGTTACCCATAGCCATACCCATGCAGAACTATCTACACCAACCTAAGTATTCAAACATACATCACATGCAAGATCAATATGAAAAATGATATAGCAACATCATGACCAATCATCAAAGTTCTAAGATCAAAATCTCATATAAATATTATAAGTTTGAAAAGTTTTCTTCAAAAAGAAATATTGTTAAACTTACCAAGAGCACTTAGTCCCCTAGACTTCTCCTTTCTGTTTCTTCCTTTCTTCCTCTCCTTTCCTCACTCTACCTTTCTTCTATTTTTCCTCTCCCTCACTTGGACGAAATTCTAATGTTGTAACGGTGGGTTTTCTTATATAGACCACCAAATAATTCACCTTTCATGATCATGGGTCTACCTTATCACAATTAGGATACACTTTGTTGAATTTTTGGAAAACAAACAACTTATGTTCTTGTCTTCCTCTTCCTTACTCAAGATATGCATAGGAAAAGGAGATTTGTATTTTGAAAATTATGATGATATGTTCTTAAGATAAGGGACAAGGTCCCTTTGATTTAGTGATTCATTTCCATTTTCTTTTGTCTTAAACAAGTATGATAGGTTTGCCTTTTTAGGTGGCAAATTTTTAGCCCTTGAATCTCCATTATTTAGTTGATATTATTTGTGTGGGATAGGAATGTTTTGTCCTAATGCCATGTATTATCATACCACTTGCTAGAATTATGAGTGTAGGATATAGATGTTTTTGTCCTAAAGCCTTGTATTATCATGCCACTTGCCAAAATTATGAATGTAGAATCACACCACTTGCTAAATTTTTGTCTTAATGCCATGTAACCTAATCTTTATTATTATTACATTATTATATCATCACCTAATTTATTTTATTTTATTTTTCCTCTTGAATTTGGGCTTATTCCTACCCATTTTCTTTGCTTTGGATAAAATTCTACCTTTCTTGGAGGGCTTGGTCACATTTTCATAATTTTTGGGCTATTGGTCCAATTACTTATTTGAAGTGGAAAAACTCTATATGAAGTGTCCATAGGTAAAAGTCCAATTTATGGGGTGGAGATACTAAACTTAGTAACTTTTACCGTTAAATTAGGAAAAATTACCCTAATCCAATCATCTTGAAATTTTAAGACCTTTAATTCACAAAAATTTATCTTCCTTACTTAAGAATTTCACCTTTCTTTAGCATGTTTATTTCTAATATTTCCTCTTAGATTTTATTTCTTTACCTATTCCATTAATATTAGAACATTTCTATGCATATATGTAAGGTGAAGAATTTATAAGGAAAATATTTAAAAATTACAGCATGTTATAAATGGTCTGCCCAAAATAATTAGTACCTCTGCATCAGCTTCATAGTCCAGTATTATAAAGTCTACTGGGAAGATGAACTTGTCCACCTTAACCAGGACATCCTCGATTTTCCCTTCTGGATGAGCTATAGATCTATCTGCAAGTTACAGTGAGACTGTGGTAGGCCTTGCTTCTCCAATTCCTAGCTTTTTAAATATGGCCATTGGCATGAGGTTGATGCTTGCTCCTAAATCACAACGTGCCTTGCCAAAATACTGGTTCCCGATAAAATAAGGTATGGTGAAACTTCCTGGATCCTTAAGTTTGGGTGGCAGCTTATTTTGCAGCACAGCACTGCATTCTCTTGTGCGAGCAACAGTCTCAAACTCGCCAAATCTTCTCTTCTTGGTCAGGATTTCCTTCATGAACTTTACATAATTAGGCATCTGCTCTAGTGCTTCCACCAGAGGAATGTTAATGTGCAGTTGTTTCAGGACATCTAGGAATCTTCTAAACTGCTGGTCATTCTGCTGTTTCTGGAATCTTTGAGGGAAGGGGGGAGCTAACTTAGTTTACTGCATGCCTTGCTGCGACAAAGTTGTCAAATTTTGTTGTGGCATAGCTGCAGCATTTTCTCCAGAGATTGTTGCTTCCTCGCTCACCTCCTCCTCTTGCTTTTGCTTGTCTTTCTTCTTCTCCAGGGGTACAGTGGAGTCTTTCTGGTCCTGTCCTCTTGCTTTTGGTGCCTCCACCATTTTCCCACTTCTCAAAGCTATAACCTTATAATGCTCTTTCCCTTCTCTCCTAGGGACTTCGGTATTGCTTGGAAGTGTCCCTGGAGGTCTGCTTTTTAGTTCATTGGCAAGTTGTCCCACTTGAGTTTCCAGATTCCGTAATGAGGATGCTTAACTCTAGATTAGAGCATTATTCCTTGGTATATATTCCTTCATTAGGGATTTTAGTGAAGTAGGGGTTTCCTGAGGCTGCTATCTTTGCTGATGGAAACCAGGGGGGGCCTGTGGTCTTTGTGGAGCATAGTTGCTCCCTTGTCCCGTACCATAGTTACTCCAAGAAAAATTGGGGTGTTGCGTCCATCCTGGGTTATACGTGTTAGAATAGGGATTGTTATTGCGATTCATATTTCCTATGTAGCACACTGATTCTGGGTTTAAAGGATAAGTTTTAAATAGATGTGGTCCTTTGCACAATACACAACATGGTCCAATCTCTTGGACTGCATTGGCTGCTTGAGGGCAAATCAATTGTTGGCTTTTTAAGACATTAACTAGTGAAGCTACCTAGGCTGTGAGAGAAGTAACTTCACTTACTTCATGCATGCCCACTGCTTTCTTTCTCGTTGAAACTCTGTCCATTATCCATTGGTAGTTGTTACTGGCCATCCTTTCAAGCAGCTCGTGTGCTTCATTATATGTTTTGGACAATAGTGCCCCATTAGCTGCAGCATCCACTATGGTGCGTATTTGAGCATTAAGGCCATTGTAAAAGGTCTCCATCTGAATGCAGTAAGGGATTCCGTGATGGGGGCATCTCCGTAATAGCTCTTTATACCTCTCCCAGGTTTCATACAATGATTCACCTTCCAATTACTGGAAAAAGGTGATGTCATTTCTCAATCTGGCATTCTTGGTGGGCGGGAAGTATTTTAGCAGAAATTATTCAGCCAAATCGCTCCAGTTAACGATAGAGTCAGGTGGCAGAGAGTTCAACCACGCTCTTGCTTGATCTCTTAATGAGTAAGGGAATAGCTTTAGCCTGAGCACTTCTTCTGTTACCCCATTCATTTTGAAAGTATCCGTGACTTCCATGAATACTCTGAGGTGAAGGTGAGGGTCCTTTGTAAGCATTCCACTGAACTGGCCTGCAGTCTACAGCATCTGAAACATTATTGGCTTGAGCTCAAAATGAAGAGCCTCGATTTCTGGTCTCACAATCCTCAGGTTTAACCCATTTAGGTTTGGTTGAACATAAGCATTTAAGACCCTATCTCTATCGTCCATGTTGTCTGCACCATTTTGATTGGCCATTCCTGCCTGCTGCTGAGGTCCTAATTGTCCTCTTTTTATTCTTAAAAGCGTTCTTTCTATCTTTGGTTATAGAGGCAGAAGTTCTCTATCTCCCCGGCTCATGCATTGCATTACCTGTTCAACAAGACACCAGAGTGAATAATAGATGTAACTAAAAACACTTCACACAGTCAAGTAACTAAGAATCATTTTTATGTTGACACTCCCCAACAACGGCGCCAAAAACTTGTTGATCTCATGCAAAGATGAATGCAGTGTCTGAACGCAAGTGCACGTGTCGTGACCAAGTAATAAAGTAATGAGTGAGTATCGTCCCACGAGGAGTGAACTAAAACTATTATAGAGACTTTTGCCGTGTGAAATGATGTAGCAAGAATAAGATGGCTCACAAGATAAAGTAGAGGTAGATCAATTAAATGCAACTATAACTAAGATAAGGGGTACTAGGGTGTAGAAGAAAATGATAATAGGTGATCTAGGGTTGCTTAGGGTTGCCATGAACTACAGCACTCATATTTGCTCTAGGGATTGCTGCAACAATTGCTCTAAGTGCCAAGTTCAGTCTTGAATGGAGTCTTCCTAGACTTCCATTCCTTGCAATTCTGAGGTTCAGACATGCATTCCTGTATCAGTCCTCACCCCCGAATTGTGCATGAAGCTCCACTATTGGGGTAACGGGGGAACCATATATTCCTATATTGGCTTAATACCATATATTCAACTATTTTTCCAGCCTCCATTCCCCTCCCTGGTGAATTTTGGCCTAAGTCTTCCACTACTAAACTTCCGTTATCAAGGGAAATTAAAATATAAACACAGTTGAATGTTAAAACAATGTTGCAGCAAAATGTGTTGTTACTAAAAATGTGCTCAAGTTCATTACAACCCTTATGCAACCCTAGCTGGAAACTAGCCAAGCCTCATGGTTACACTAGTTACAAATATCTCAAAATCAATGGTATACATCCCAAGTGATATAAAAATACAAATGTAGTTTCTTGATAAAAATAGAAGAAAAAGAAAAACATAACAGGGATCAATGGAAATCTGGAATTGCAAACTATCCCGTGTTCTAATGCTTCTATGCAGTCCGTGGCTGTTCTTCTTCCTCCCCTCCTCTCTATCTCCCTGGTGGCTCTGCTTTCTAGCCCTTTTATAATCAAGCCTTGTGGTCCCAGTAAAGTGTCCTGGTTTGCTGACATTCTCCCTGCTCTGCAGCCAGTATCTCTGCGTGCAGCTTTTTCCTCTCCACTTTCAGTAGTGGAGGCAGTTTTGTACCAACCCAACCAACAGCCTGCAGTGTCAGCTTGCTGCTTTCTCCTGCTAGGTGGTGGCTGCACCTGTTGTGCAGCTCTGCTCCTCTACCACCTGTGCCATATCAAACAGAATCAGTGCCTTACAAGAAAAAGGGACCAGTTTTACTCAATATCACTTGGTTCGCCGCCAAGATTGCCACATATGCACACTACATTGCTACAGCATATAGGGTGGATGATATTGCATCTAAGGGAGTCATCACATTCAGTTATTTCTGGGAATATGAGTGCTTAATAATCAAAACAGCACAATAAACACACTCGAAAAGCATATAAACATTGCAGTAAATTGAAGTTATCATATTATCTCTTTAGACATTTTGTATTTTTCATTTTCCTTCGTAATATTATCATGTTTCTTCATCTTTCATTTTACTTTCTTGCTTTAATTATGGAGAACTAATCTCCTAATGCTAAGGTGAAAGGGTGAAACTCTTGGTAGGAGAATAATAATTCATTTAACTTTTGATTTTAATGTTTATATTTGATGTTGTATTTACCTCCTCCTTTTCTTATGTTATGTTTTACTAGCTGGCGTAGCCACCTATTTCTTCTTCTTGTTTAATGGCTGGCTTTTCCGTCTACTTCTTATTTTTATTGTTCAAGGTTGGCTTTGCCACCTATTCTATTTCACTTTATTTTGTTATGTTAATCAGTTTTCTACCTCTTTCATTTTCTGCATAAGTTAATATTGTGAAATGTGAATTTTGATATATTGTAGACAATCTTTGGCATAATAAATGCTTGAATCAATCTTGATTTATTGTAGACAATATAATGATTGGCACAATTTATGCTTGAATCTATTTGCAAGTTATCTTTTGCATCTTTGTGTTTTTAATCTTGTAAAGTGTAAACCTTGATACATTGTAGACAATTTTTGGCACAATAAATACTTGAATCAGTCTTGATTTATTGTAGACAATATGATGATTGACACAATGTACGCTTGAATTCATTTTACAAGAGTGTTTTATATATTAGTAATACAATAAAAAGGAGGTAAATATAATTCATGTATAAACAAAGATGAGTTTAAATTAACATATCTTCTGATTGGAAACTTATTCATATAAGGATTCTAATTGAGTAATAAAAGAGTTAAATTTATTTTTATTTGATATACCAAGAGTGGATCCCTTAACCTGAGCATGCTTCTTTACTTTGAATACATCTTCATTTAACTTCAGTATATTAGTTCTTTGCGTATTTTCTTCAATATTCCTCTCACAAAACAAGACATTGGGAACTAGGTTAGAAGTATTTATTTCGGATCTAAATTAGAATTTTCTCTCAATTGGCAATCTCTATGGGATCGACCTTGCATACCGCTAAATCTATACTCTAATAGATTCGTGCACTTGCGAGTTTTAATTAAAACAAAAACACAAAGGAAATGGGTAGAAATGAGCCCAAATCCAAGAGGAAAAATAAAATAAAATAAATCATGTGATGAAATAATAGTGTAATAATAATAAAGATTAGGTTACATGGCATTAAGACAAAAATTGAGCAAGTGGTGTGATATCCTACATTCATAATTTTAGCAAGTGGTATGATAATACATGGCATTAGGACAAAACATCTATATCCTACACTCATAATTTTAGCAACTGGATAATAATACATAGCATTATGACAAAACATCCTTATCCTATACAAATAATTTCAGCTAAGCAAGGAAGATTTAAATTTGCTACCTAAAAAGGAAAACCTATCATACTTGATTAAGACCAAAAAAAAGGAAATGAATCTCTAAATCAAAGGGACCTTGTCCCTTGTCTTAAGAACATATTATCATAATTTTTAAAATACAAATCTCTTTTTCCTATGCATATCTTAAGTAAGGAAGAGGAAGACAAGAACATCAGTTGTTTGTTTTCCAAAAATCAACCAAGTGTATCCTAATTGTGATAAGGTAGACCCATGATCATAAAACTTGAATTATTTGACAGTCTATTTAAGAAAAACCCACCCTTATAACATTATAATTTCGTCCAAGTGAGGAAGAGGAAAAATAGAAGCAAGGTAGAGTGAGGAAAGGAGAGAAATAGGGAAGGAGAAAGGAAGGAAGAAAACGGAGAAGTCTAGAGGACTAAGTACTCAAGGTAAGTTAGCTTAATCTCCACTTGAATCAATCTTTCTTCTTCATCCTTGTTGTTCAAAAAACTCACCCTCCTTCTCTTATTTAAGCTACTAGAAGAGCTAAGGGAAGGGAAGAATCTTGCTACTTCCTTAAAGAGGAAACAAGAAAACGAATTTACTAAGTGAGCTAGGGAAATCCTTAGGTAGGTTTAACAATATTTCTTTTTGAAAAGTTTTAAAATTTATAACATTTATATGGGATTTTGATCTTAGAACTTTGATGATTGGTCATGAATGTTGCTATATCTTGTTACATATCAATCTTGCATGTGATGTATGTTTGAATACCTAGGCTAGTGTAGATAGTTCTGCATAGGTATGGCTATGGATGGCAAAATTTTATGCTTTTATTTTTAAAATTCTGGGAAGAATCGGGAAGGAATTAAAATAAATGGTTAACATGAAAAATGTAAATCTATGTCTCACATATTTTTAGACACTAGAATCACTCAATGTGGTGTCCATATGAGGTAGATATGGTCCAATTAGTAACTAATGGTCAAAAAATGATTAATAAGGAAAGAATCTGTTAGGAAAGCTTCTGTGTTTGAATTTTTGGGAACATTTTGTAGGGAATTAAAATAACTTATTAATATAAAACTTATAGATATATGTGTCATGGAATTTTAGCCACTAGAATCACTCAATTTGGAATTCTTATGAGAGAGATATGGACAGATGAGTAAGTAGAGGTCAGAACCTACCTGAGAAGGAATATCTTGTCACTTGAGGGAGTAATATCACCAAGAATATTTAATATTTGGCTCAACTATTTAACATAATAGTTTTATCTTTACATGGACACTAAGGTCACCTAAATCAGAGTTAAAATAAGGGAGATATGCTCTGATTAGTAGGATAAGGTCAGACAGGATGAAAACCTGCATCAAGAAAATAAAAAAATAAAATTAATATTTAAAAAAGAAGAATCTTATAAATGAAAATAATAAATGACTAGTATATGCCATAGCCATTGCCATTGCATGAACTTCTTATCATCTTAAGTGTGTAATTTTGACATGAAAATATTTTATAAAGTGATATTTGAAACGGTTATGTTCATGTCATGATTACCAATGCTTTTTGGTATTGATTATATTTTGATAAAAAAAAGTATGGCATGTGAATTTAATGAACATACTTGTTATTGATTAAGGTTAATATGTATTTGTTAGAATTTTGTACAGATGTTTGTAAATTAATGATGTGTATGTAAACTTAGTGTTTTATAAATTAAATAAATGTTATTTTGAGTTAAGTTGTAACGAGGTAATAACTTCATGGAATTTTACAAATATAGGAAAAAAAATTTGTTACCTAAATGGAGTTGTTACAATATTGGCGTCAAAAGGCACTAATGACCTACAAAAAAAAGAGAGAAACAGCGAAGAAAAACAAAAAAGAAATAAGCCGATGCACCCTCCTAAATGCCCTGGTTACTGCAGTTTTATGCCTCAGATGTGTTGCCTTCCTGCTTTAGTAAAGAGACTTGATATATTAGCATATGAAATCACAGGACATTTACGGATCTTGACTCAAGTGATTCTTAAAGGACTAACCATAAGGCACACACATTCACAAAGGAAGTTTTAGTTAAGGTTTGATGTGAAAAGGACATGTGATAGTTCTTATTTGGAAACCATTCTAAGAGTTGAGAGCCAATAGCAGTGCTATATGGAGCTAATCGGATAAGGGGTTGGAGTATAGAAAAAAACCTTTTAGTGGTCAGAGCGAATTGCTTAAGGACAAGCAAGACTCTAAGTTTTGGGGGATTTGATAACTCTAATTCATTAGCACTATTCCATGCTTTTCTCGGGATTATTACTCTGCATTGTGGTTCATTAGTATTAATGCTCCCTAGTTTAATAGTGTAATTTATTTTTCCTGAATATAAAAGCACCCATCACGCTTATTGTAAAATTTTGTGTGCATTCATAAAAAATGAGGTGGTAAACTGAGTCATGCTGAGTGTTTTCTTTCTACTGGTATAGTGCACAAGATTGGAAATTGTTTCTTATGTGATACGGTGCAGTTGGAATTGATATATGGCTACTATTGCATGCGTAGCCTCCACTACCTAACGTGTAAGGAGAAGCACTCAGTTGTCATAGTAAAGACGTAGCAGAATCATAGATGTAGAGATTGTCTCCACTACTGAATGTGGAGGAAAAAGGTGTTGGCAGAGGTATAGGCCGAAAAGGAAAAGAAATTTGAAAAGGAGCCACCTCACCCAGACCACAATGCTAGCCTATAAAAGGCTAGGAGGAGAAAAGTAAAGGACACGTGGGGGATAGAGAGAAAAAAGGAGAGAGTGCCCAGAATATCCCCAACCTCTCATGTGAATGTGCAGAATGGGGGGGTACTATTCCATTGAATTAAGCAAGAGGAGCTGCTAGATGAGGAAGAAGAGAATCCTTCTCTAGAACTCTTTTCTTCCCTTTTGCATCCTTGCTCTTTTTGCGCTCTTTGTGTTTACTGTATCTTCTCCTTGCATAATGTTTTTTCTAATTCAAACAGTTGTAATTGGTTTATATAGGATGTTGGGCTAAGCTTCCAGCTAGGGTTGTACATGGGTTGTTGTGAACTCTTAGCACATTTTCAGTAATTGAATGATATGGTTATAACATTGCTCTTAACATTCAAATTGTTTACATTTCTTAAATTTCTACTATTAAATGACCCTTCATAGTAAAAGGTTGAATCTGACATTTAACTTGGAAGGGTAAATAGAAGCTAGGATGATTTTTGAATGTTAAGGGTTGGTGAAGAAACAAATGCATAACCAATATAGGAATATAAAATTACCCCATATAACACAATAGTTTAAGGCGTCAAGTGTAGTTCTTGGGGTTGAATTTATAGAGGAATGTATGAAACTGAACCCTAGAAGGGCAGGGAATGGTAGTCGGGAAAGAACCCATTCAAAAAGTAAAACTAGATACTAGAGTAATTGCTACAATAAAAGCTAGAGCAAAATAAGTGCATAAGTTCATAGCAATCCTGAAACAACCCTAGTTGTCCTTTATATTTGATTTTCTGTTACCCTAGCATGCCTTAAATTTTCATTTTAGAATACTTTGTTTTGTTCTAGTCTTACTTCAGCTTGAATCCAATCTATCTTGGAGTAATCAACAATTTCCGCAACAGCAAATCTCGGGTCAACACTTCTATAGTAATTTCTGGTTACACTTCCTCGTGGGATGATACTCACTTATCACGGTATTACTTGGTCACGATACGTGCACTTGCGTCCGGACGTTGCATATATACTTTGAAACCAACAATACTCAAGGCACTATAAGATTGGCTTAGATAACCATACACCTACTGGCCATCTAGGATCGACCTACTCTGGTATCAATTATATAATAACTCCATTTTTTTACATATATACATATATATAAATTTTAAAAGTCCCATGAATTGATTACTTTATTTAACTCATAACAACATTCAATTAATTTAACCAAGCATAATTAAGGTTTACACATCATTAATAAACAAAATCTAAACACAAATCAAACATATATATGTCTACATCTTATTCATCCATATTAACCAGTTCTGGGGATACGGATGCAGGTGGTAGCACCTTCAGCGAGATCTTAGCCAACTTTACCACAAACACCTTATTAATTTTTGGGATCTACCCAACATAGAATAACTCAATCTAACGTACAATAAGAGCTAGAGCCAAAGAAAAATCTACAAAACTAGTTTTCGAAACATGATACGAAAATATAGTGAGAATTAAATCCCAGTAGGTTCAACAATAAATCATAATTATCATAAATATAGATCATCATGTCATATTCATCTGTATAAGCTACAACAAATATCTTAGGTCACATGAATGCACTTTATTTATGCACATGAAAATCATAGAGTAATGACATGTATGACATGAATAACTATTTTTAGATTACCATATGATGGCTATCAACTTATTTTCATATCAAGATACCTCGGTCAGGGTGAGTACTTTCTACTCTCTGATACGGGCTTTTCTCACTCTATCTAACATGACACACTTTCTCTTTTTGTTCTCATTAACATAACCATAGCCGTTGGTAGGGCCTCCTCTACTGGTACACCACACGGACCACCATGTGACCGTGCTTATTTCTTTTCTTTTCTTTTCTTTTCTCATTAATAGCCACAAATATGATTTCAATAACAAGTATGTTCATTAAACTCACATGCCATACTTTTTTATCAAAATATAATCATTACCAAAATTCATTGGTAATCATGACATGAACATAATCATTTAAAATATCACTTTATAAAATATTTCCACGTCAAAATTACACACTTAAGATGGTAAGGAGTTCATGCCATGGAAATCGCGATGGCATACACTAGTCATTTATAATTTTCATTTATAAGATTCTTCTTCTTTTTGAAATATTATTTTTATCTTTTCAGTTTCTTAATGTTTGTCCTTTAGTCACTTTCCTCCTACTTATATCATTTCCAATGTAACAACTCCATTTCTTTTAAATACAAACCGATTTTTTTTAAAGTCGCATAAAGTCATTACCTCTTTATTTCTAACTATTTAACTCATAAAAATATTCGATTAAATTAACCAAGCATAATTAAGGTTTATAGTATAGCAATAATACTAATACAAATCTGGGTTCACTTACACATCATTAATTGAAAACATCCGTACAAAAATAAAACACATATATGTACACATCTTATTCATCCTAATTGACCAGTTTTGGGGACATAGGTGCGGGTGGTTGCACTTTCTCCAAGATCTTAGCTAACTCGACCCAACGTACACTAAAAGCCAGCCATAAAATATATCTGCATATTTAGTTTTCTGAATATGATATGGAAATATAGTGAGAATTAAATCTCAGTAGACTCAACAATAAATTATAATTATCATCAATATAGCTCATCATGTCATGTTCATTAGTATAAGCTATAGCAATTATCTTAGGTCACGTGAATGCACTTTATCTATGCACATGAAAATCATACAATAATGACATGGATGGCATGAATAACTATTTTCAAAATATCATATGATGGCTATCAACTTATTTTCATATGAAGCTACCCCAATCAGGGTGAGTACTTTTTACTCTCCAGAATGGGATTTTCTCACTCCATCCAACAAGGCACACTTTCTCTTTCTTTTCTCATTAATATAATCATAGTTGTTGGTAGGATGTCCCCTACTGGTGCACCACACAGATCGCCATGTGACCGTTGTGACACCTCCAAATATTAAACAAATTTTTTTTTACAAGGTCTAACTAGCTCATAATTTTACCTATTCATTTATATCATTTGTAATCTTTCTTGCATACGCATAAAAGTGCTTAAGGCTATCCTAAGCATTTTCCAATTTCATTTCCTGATAGGCAACTAGCTAGGTATAATATGCATTGCTTACATCATAAAGGATCTTATGCCATAATGGAAACGGATACAGTCCATAACTTATATTACATCATATTATAAGCTGTCTAACTGGGACTTGGCACTTAACTAAGCCATTCCACACAAATATTGCACAACCAAGGGAAATACATTCATGATCATATGAGTAAACCTTGAAACCCTTGTTGCTCACCTCTTGCTGGAGTACCTGGAATGTGATTATGTGGACATAAAAAGTGAGATGAAAATCTCAATAGCTAGCAAATTTTTCAAAAAAAATAGTGCACATTCCATTCCTTAAAACATATCAAATTATTTCACTAAAACATAAGCACTGACCATACATTCATCATACGGCATTATCATACGGCATCTTGGTCACATGGACCCATAACATCATGGTCTACTACCCAGTGCAGTAAATACGGCCATACCTGCAAAGGGCTATGCATCTCCTATTATTGGCCAATCGTGAGGGAAATGGGGCTTACTTGGCACCCTTTTGTGCACCCCCTTAATTCCCGAGAATGCATACATAACATAACTTTAGACCAACATTCATCGTAGCATCAAAGTCAGGCAATCAGTGAAAATTCATAATTTCAAGTTCATAAGCATAAAGAGTGTTTTAAGGAAAGGCTAACTACCTCAACTCCAGCACAATCACTTCCTTTCCAAGGCTGCCAAGGTTACTACCAGCAACTCAAACTAAAACATATGAGAATTCTTGGTTAATGCATGCATATTAGGTCCTAAAGCCATAAATACCTAGTTTAAGAGTTTCTGCTCCTCAAAATAAAATTATGATTCTGCTTAGATTTGGGGTTATTATTAAATATGACAAATGTTCTCTAAAAATTCTAAAATTTGGTATATAGGTACCTTTACATGTTTATTTCATTTCATAATTTTCTCAGCCCTTAACTCTTCCATTATAATCCAAAAACTACCTCCATACCCAGGACAGTGCAATTTAGTTTCAGTTCCATTTCGGTTCTTTTGTTTTACAACCATTTGGATTAGTAAACCTACTTAAAAATTCATGATATTTTTTATGAGGCATTATAGATATGTTATATAATCACCATAAAAATTTCAAATAAAAATTAATTCTTTTGACACATAAAATATCGCAAGTTTTAAGGCTGTCCCCGGTTATGGCCTCTTCTGCCTCATTTTTAGACTACCAAATCTATACACTTTATTATGTACCTTAACCTATCTATAATTTTCTAAAATTTGGAGGGATACTTTATAAGGATCCCTAAAACTTATCATAAAATTTCCATACAAAAATTCAACATCTAACCCTTTCAATATTTTGTCTTTCCATCAACAGTCTAAGCTGTCCAGCAAATTGTCCTCAACAATATATTAATTGTAAACGACCTAGTTGTAGGTTCTCAAAAATTATGAAACTTTCCAGAATTGATTATTCATGTTTTAATACTATTCTCACAAAAAAAAGATAATTTAATGGTCATTTACCCAATTTAATAAGCCAATATTTTCGGGTACAAAAAGATTTCTATTTTCTCAACCTAACTCTTCTATGCTCTATGACCTTTGCTCACTAATCAGAACATAACTCACTCATATGGACTCCAAAATTTGTGATTTCAGTGGTTATGTGACCGTGAGAGATTTATCTATAACTTTCATGTTAACCACGACTTCATATTCCTTATGTATTAGTCCCAGAAATGCGAAAACCGAAGCTATTCTTCACCAGCCTGGCCTCTAAACCCGATTCTGACCTCTCATCACTTCGTGGCCTATATCTCCCTCATTTTACGTCCGATTTAGGTGATTCCAAATCCAATGGAAAGCTAAGACATAGTCCTACAATTTCTATGTTGAACACATTTTCATATTATATACAGAATTCCTCCATGAAGGCCCCCGAATGTTACCCAAATAACTCAAAAATCGGATTTTTATAAGAAGCCAGACTTACCTTATGTAAACCTACTCCTATGGCTCTCAATTTGCAGCTTCCTTCTCCTCTTGGCTTCCTTTGCAACTTAGCCATGTTTCTTGTACCAATTATGGGTTGATCAAGGCCTCTAACCTCAGTAATCACTCTCCCTCTCACTGCCTTTTGGTGTGGGAAGACAAGTCTCCATATTTTTCTGGTTACCTTCACTCTCTTCCTCCTCTCTCAGGCTTTCTTCTTCCTCATGGCTGCTCTCTCCCTCCTCCTTCCCCTTCCTCTGCAATTTTTGGACCACTTCCCTCTCTCCTTTCTCCTGCTAGCGTGAGGCAAGGCTGGATGCCTTCTCCCCCTTTTTTTTTTCTGCTGCACCAGGGATGCTTCTTGCTGGGCACTAAAGGTTGCTGGAGTTTCTGAAATTTGCAGGGCAAGGGAGCCAGTTTTTTCTGCTGCCTCCACGTAGGTTTACATGCAGGTGTAACTATCTTATAATATACTAAAAGGGTGGTGGGTGCTTGACAAGTAAGAGGGACTTTAGCTGCCACACATCCTGCATGCAAACTTGCTCAGTTTTCTGGCGTGAATCTGCTGCAGAAGGGGTGTGAATTCAGCTGCTTGTGGGTGTGTGTTTCTGCTTGTCCCATGGAGAAAGGTTGGATGTGAAGATGCTGCCATGTGAGGGCATGATTCTACTGCATGTGGGGGCTGATTTTTGCTGGCTTTGTGGGTCACTTCCTCTGCTGGAATGTGACGCCAACTCTGCTGCATAATAGAGCAAACATGGCATGCATTCTGCTGGACAAGATGGCCTATTTTTCTGCTGCCATGTGGATGGGTTTTTGCTGCTTGGTTTAGGAGAAAACATGGCACGTTTTTATGCTGAATGTGGAGCAAGGTTAATTGCATGTTTCAGCTTATATTCCCTGCATGCATGTGTATATTTAACTCACCAAGGTTGCTGGCTTTTTGTTTCACCTTTACGTAAATGCATGGGTGGCTATTATGCATGTGTAAATGGGGGGAAAAATAGCTCTAAATATATATATATGTAATGCTTCTTCTTTTGCATATGTAAAGTATGATATAATATGCATGGTGGAGGTAGAGAAACTATATATATATATATACACACATAAACCTAGTTTATTCTTGCATGTGTAAATATATATGTATATATATATGTTATGATGTGTATGGTGGAAGTGAGAGGAAATATGTATATATATTTATATTGCCTCACATAATATTTCTTCCTTCCTTATTATTTTCCTAATCCTAAATTAGTAGCACCTAAGGAATATATTTGTATCACGTTCCTCTAATTTATGCTCCAAAAATATTTTATTTATGTTATTTCTAACCATGAAATGGTACCACGTATTTTATGAAGTCTTTATTGTCAAACAACTACACATTTTAATTATCGTTCATATATGTCTTAATTTATGACTAACCCTAGGTTAGTAATGTCTAAAAGGATGTATTTGTGTTCTCTCTCCATCCATTATAATCCTACGAATTTTTTATTTACATTAACTATGTTACCTATTTTATGCTTGCCTTATAATCATAGAACTAAGCATCTTGATTTGTCATATGTATTTTCTACTCATCCTTAAATTTATTTAACTTTATTAAAAGTATAGGATGTTACAACCGTGCTCGTCTCTTTTCTTTTCTTTTATTTTTACATTAATAGCCAAAAATATGATTTCAATAACAAGTATATTCATTATGCTCATATGCCATAATTTAACATTAATCCATAATCATTCTAAAAAATTATTGGAAAAATGGAATCATGCCATGAACATAATCATTTTCAAATATCACTTTAAAATATTTACATGTCAAAATTACACACTTAAGATGGTAAGGAGTTCACGCAATGGGAATGGCTGTGGCATACACTAATAATTTATTATTTTTATTTATAAGATTCTTCTTCTTTTTTTAAATATTACTTTTATCTTTTCATTTTCTTTACGCGTTGCCTCTAGTCACTTTTCTTATATCATTTCCATCACATGTTCTTACAAATTTAATACGGCATTCTTCTTCAAATTGATTTCTATCATTATCCTATAGTTAATGAGGTTTATTTTTGGTAGAAAAATGTTAAAAATAAGCTTTATCAGCTTCCAACACATCCTAAACGTATCATGTAACATGGCTTGGCCATTTTCTGTAAAACAACCATGCTTTAAGCCTCAAAATGCCATTTTCAGCATCGAACACGGCCTGGCCGTGCCTTGGAACACGGCCATGCTCTATGTTGTGTTATTCCCTAATGCAGGTTTTTGTCATGCCTGAATTAGGTGATCTTGGTGTCCATTTAAAGATAAAACAATTATCTAAAACTATTATGTTGAACATTTTAGTAAAATCTTAAAAAATCATGGTGATATTACTCCATCAAGTTAAACGTTATTTCTTCTTGGATAGGTTCTGACCTCTACTTACTAATATAACCATATCTCCCTCATATAAATTCCAAATTGAGTGCTTCCAGTGGCAAAATTTCTGTGAGTTATATATCTATATTGATTATGTTAACCAGTTATTTTAATTCCCAACAGAATTTTTCTAGAAATTCAAACACAGAAGCTTTCCTAACAGATTCTTCCCTGGTTAATCATTTTCTGACCACTGCTCACTAATCCTAATTGTTATATGTCCTCTTCCATTTTATTCTTAATTTACATCTAATCATGTTCCATCAATTTTTCACCACACTTAAATAAAAAAAAATATAAGCATAAAAATCTTAAAATTTTGCCGCCTATAGCCATACCTATAAAAAACTTTCCATACCAACCTAAGTATTCAAACATAAATCACATGTAAAATCAACATGTAACATGATAAAGCAACATCCATGGCTAATCATCAAGGTAACAAATATAGTAAATTTCATCAAAGTTTTAGCATCAAAATCCCATATAAATGTTTCTAATTTCAAAGTTTTTTTAAAAAAAAATTATTTTTAAACCTATCTAAAGATCTCCCTAGCTTACTTAGTAAATTCTTTTTCTTGTTTCCTCTTGAAGGAAGTAGCAAGATTCCTCCATTTCCTTAACTTTTCTAGCAGCTTGAAGAAGAGAAGGAGGGTTAGTTTTTGAACCCCAAGGATGAAGATAAAAGAAGGATTCAAGTTGAGATTAAGCTAACTTACCTTGAATACTTAGCCTTTTAGGCTTCTCTTTCTTCTTCCTTACTCTCTTCTCCTCTCTTTCTCTCATTTTCTCACTCTACCTTACTTCTATTTTTCCTCTCCCTCACTTGGACAAAATTCTAACGTTATAGGGGTGGTTCTTGCTTAAATAACCTGTCAAGTGGTGTTTCTTTCATAATCATGGGTATACCTTATCACAATTATGATGCACTTGGTTACTTTTTGAGGAAAGACAACTCATGTTCTTGTCTTCCTCTCCCTTAGTCAAGATATACATAGCAAGAGAAGATTTGTATTTTGAAAATCATGGTAAAATGTTCTTAAGATAAGGGACAAGGTCCCTTTGATTTAGGAATTCATTTTCTTTTTCTTTTGTCTCACACAAATATGATAGGTTTGCTTTTCTAAGTGGCAAGTTTCTAGCCCTTGAATCTCCCTTGCTTGGCTGAAATTATTTGTGTAGGATAGGAATGTTTTGTCTTAATACCATGTATTATTATACCACTTGCTAAAATTATGAATGTAAGATATAGATATTATCACACCACTTGCTAAATTTTTGTTTTAATGCCATGTGACCTAATCTTTATTATTATTACATTATTATTTCATCACATGATTTATTTTATTTATTTTTCATTTTGGATTTGGGCTCATTCTTACCCATTTCCTCTGCTTTGGATTAAATTCTACCTTTCTTGGAGAGCTTGGTCACATTTTTATAATTTTTGTGCTATCAGTCCAACTTCTATATCCTAGTCCAAGTCTATGTTTTATTTCTTGCTTGGGCTATCCAATGGGCTTGCTAGAAACTTATGTGAAGTGGGAAAACTATATATGAAGTGTCCATAGGTGAAAGCCCCATTTATGGGTGGAGATGTTAAACTTAGAAATTTCTAATTCTTGAATTAGGAAAATTACCCTAATCCAATCTTCTTAAAATTGTAAGACCTTTACTTCACAAAAAAATTTATTTTCCTCACTAAAGAATTTTGCCTCTCTTTAGTATGTTATTTCTAATTTTTTCTATTAGGTTTTCTCTCTTTACTTATTCCCTTAATGTTAGAAATATTTTCTATGCATATACATAAGCTGAAGAATTTCTAGGGGATGCCCTACCAACGACTATGATTATGTTAATGAGAAAAGAAATTGTGCCATGTCGGACGGAGCAAGAAAAGACCATACTAGAGAGTAGAAAGTACTCACCCAAATTGGGGTAGCTTGACATGAAAATTAATTGATAGTCATCATATGATATTTTCAAAATAGTTATTCTTGCCATCCATGTCATTACTGTACACTTTTCATGTACATAGATAAAGTGCATTCAAGTGACCTAAGGTAATTGTTGTAGCTTATACAGATGAACATGACATGTTGAGCTATATTGATGATAATTATGATTTATTATTGAATCTACTGGTATTTAATTCTCACTATATTTCCATATCATGTTTAGAAAACTAGTTTTGCATATTTTTCTTTAGTTCTAGCTCTTAGTGTACGTTGGATCGAGTTACTCTATGTTGGGCAGATCCAAGAAATTAAAAAGATGTTTGTGGTCGAGTTGGATAAGATCTCGGTGAAGGTGCAACCACCCGCACCCGTATCTCTGGAACTGGTCAATATGGATGAATAAGATGTAGACATATATGTGTTTGATTTGCGTACGGATATTGTTAATTAATGATGTGTAAACCTTAATTATGCTTGGTTAAAATAATTGTTGTTATTATAAGTTAAATTAAGGTAATGGCTTTATGCGACTTTAAAAAAATATATATATATGTATATATGTAAAAAAAAATAAAGTTGTTACCTGCTCAATACTTTAAAAAAATTTATTTGAGGTCTAGATATCATCAATTAAGGATAAGGGAAGAGGATATTCTGAAAACTGGCTTTAAGACTCGGTATGAGCACTATGGGTTTTTAGTGATGTCATTTAGTTTGACAAATATCCCAACTTCATTTATGAACTTTATGAATATAGTACTTAAGCCATTCTTGGTTCAAATTGTAAATGTATTTATTGACAATATATTAATATGTTCCAAGAGTTTAGAGGATCATAAACAACATTTGAGGATAGTTTTACAAACTCTAAGGGAGTATCAGCTATATGCTAAGATTTTAAAATGCAAATTCTGACTTAGTAGTGTTATTTTATTAGGGCATGTAGTTAGTAAGGATGGTATTCAAGTAGACCCTAAGAAAATAAAAAAGTTACAACAATGGTTATGTTCTACTATATTTAAAGATACAGATTCAAATCCAATTTGCGCTTCCTTCAATTGTTTGCCATCCAATCTATTTGAGTTATAATTGGATCAGGTACATGAACAAATGCCTATAAAGCATCAATCAACTCCTTAGCATTTGAAGTCGAGATGAGAATTCGTTGTGCTGAGTGTGAGATAAACCTTTGTTCCACAACTTGATCAAGAAAAGATAACAGACCATCAAAAAATTAATTAACATTTAAAAAACCTTTTGGTTTGTCATGCATATTCAATTGTGCCCAGGGGACTATTTGAAAAATCTCTTCTAAAGTACCAAAACCCCCTGGTAAGGCAATGAAGGCATCAACATTGCTCATCATTCTAGCCATGCAATCATGAATGGAAGCTACTCTAAATTCTTAATGCCCTCAATTTACAGACAAGTGAAAAAAAAACATTTTTTTCTACAATCAGATATTTACCTTAACATGCATAGCACTATTCATTGTCATGGCAAAAGATACATATAGGTTCTCTCATGTATACACATTATACAGACCAAGTTATAAATACCAAAGTAACAACAGAAGCAGGAATCCTGCCTGTGGAGTTCAGAGCACACTCTAGAATACAAACACAGTATAATTCAAAAACTGTGAGCCTTGGAAGCAATGTAGACTCACCCATAGAATATGTCACATAATTGATAACCTATCAACAAAATCAGACTCTGTATTCTTATATGAAAGATGTGAAAATATTGTGTAGTGAGTTTGACAACTCAATGAGTGGATAATACCTTCTATGACCTCTTAGGTTAGCATATGGATGTACTCATATTTTAAAATTTGTCACATAGAAAAAATAGTTCAAAAGTACATTCATATGAGACCCGTATTTTAAATATTCTCAAATCAAAGGATATTCTTATATCCAAAACCATATTCAACATGGTATGATCATTAAACAAATGTTGTTATGCATTAAAATATTTCACATGAAAATATTAGGAGGATTCTATATCAAAACCATCAAATATTCCCAAGCACGCAGCAAATGATGATGTTATGTTTAGCTATATAAGCTACAGTAAAATATTAAACTTTTGAAGTAAAGTCATAACTTTTATTGATGCATAATTAGCATACTATATATGCACTAAAAATCTACTCTTTTTACATAATGCTCAAGCATGTTAAAGCTTTAAATACACTCAATTCACTCATTTCCTATATGCATAATGACTTATCAACTACAATCACAATAAGTGACAGAGAATGTGAGTTCATCACCCATCTACCTCCTCACATTACCATTGCCACCCAATTAGAGTGGCCCTCCCTTGGCTCGCTCAGGCTAATAGGGCGTCCCCAACCTAGTACCGTCTCAAGCCATACAACCAGTTGATATTCATCCATACATATAAATATATATATATATATAGATAAATACATATTCATCAAAAGCAATGTATAATTATCAAGCAACTCGCCATGAGTTTTACACTTGTCATTCAATCATAATCAACAACTTTATAGCTTTCAAATCAATGCCTCGTGCACATAATATTAACTTTACCAAATAATGATAAATTCATTTAGAACCACATATTCAATGAGTTTCAAAATCTATTTGCAAAACATACTCTTCTTGAACTATGTGCTAGTTCGTAAGCAAAACAGATATTTTAACACATTTCAGAAACTTATGATAGCACAAATAATTTGTAAACAGAAACAATTATACATTTAAAGTTCAAGAAGAGCATAAGGTAAATCATAGAAAGAATTATCTACTCACAAAGTTAAGACTTCAGGTTGGGCAGTCCTAAATATATTTTTTCAAGTTAAATATAATCAAATAAACTTTAAAAATAAGTTCGAAGGGTTTAAAAACATAGGAAATGACTCAGGAATCGCAAAATTTGGCCTCTGGAAGCTTAGTCAACACTAGTCAACTAATGTGGTACTATTCACGATCGAAATTACTATTCACTACCGGAATCACTATTCATGCCAGGTGGATTTACTGTTCCCGACACACAAAAAGTTGTCAGATGCTTGACAATTTTCATATCCTATAGTTTGTCTATCTCCTAAATCTATCTACGATGTCAAATTTTTAATTTAATGTCTCTAAATAGGAGTGTTAGAGTTTACCTTTTTCTAAGACTTTCTACTTCTGATCTATGGCGATTCTGTAGCTGATTTGAAAAACCATTCAGCCAATATCATAGTATTTTTCATCCTAAACCCAGTGGTACCTTTAGTTTTGAGACAGGATGCTCGAAAGTACTCCAGATCTAGAGAGAGAAAATGATGAGAGAGAACGTTACTATTAATTCGTCTCAAAAATCTTTCTGTCCCTTTTTTAAAAAATAATAATGGAGGACCAATTAGCACTTTTCTAATTGTTAGAAGAAGTCCTTGACTATTTCATTATTTATATTTTGACCCCTAAACTTTTAAAAAATTACAATTTGACCCCAAAAATATTAATAAGTTTTCATTTTCATCCTTAAAATATTTCAATTACATCCCTACTCCTTTATTTCTTTTATTAATTCATATATAAATGAGAATTATTAATTTTTTTAGAGAATCATACTCTTCTTGAACTATAGACCAAATTGTAAAGAATTCAAATAATTTAATCCATTTTAGAGATATATAAAAGTATAAATAACTTGTAAACACAATCAATTATACATTTAAAGTTCAAGAACAGCATAGAGTAAGTCATAGAAAGAATTATCTACTCACAGGTCAAGACTCCAGGTTGGACAACCCCAAATGTATTTTTTTTCAAGTCAAATATGATCAAATGGACTTCAAACACGAGTTTATAAGGTCCAAAAACCTAGGAAGTAACTCCAGAATCGCAAAATTTAGCCTTCAGAGGCTTGGTCAACACTGGTCAACTGATGTGGGTACTCTTCACAACTGGAATTACTATTTACTGCTAGAATCACTATTCTTACTAACTGAATTTATTGTTCACGACGCACAAAATGTTGTCAGATGGCTAAAACATTTCATATCCTATAGTTTATCTATCTCCTGAATCCATTTACTGTGTTAGATTTCTAATTTAAAGTCTCTAAATAGAAGTTTCAGAATTTACCTTTTTCTAAAAATTTCTACTTCCGATCTGCAGTTGATTTGAAAAATCATTCGGCCAATATTGTAGTATTCTTCGTCCTGAATCCAGTGGTACCCTTAGTTTTGAGATCAGATGCTCAAAAGTACTACAGATCTAGAGAGAAAAATGAGGAGAGAGAAAGTTACTATTCATTCATACTGAAAATCTTTTCGTCCCTTTTTTTTAAATAATAATGGAGGACCAATTAATAATTTGCTAATTGTTAGAAGAAGTCCTTGTAAATTTCAATATTTATATTTTGACTCCTAAACTTTTAAGAAATTACAATTTGACCCCAAAAATATTGATAAGTTTTCATTTTCATCCTTAAAATATTTTAATTACATCCCTACTCCTTTATTTCTTTTATTAATTCATATATAAATGATAATTACTAATTTTTTTAGGGATGTTACATTCTTCCCCTCTTAGGAAATTCGGTCCAAGAATTTCAAACCATCATATCACAAGTAGGAAATGAAACCGAAACATAAATTATAGTTATTATCCTCACTACTAAAGATACTAGGGATATCTCTTTTGTATATCATCTTCACTTCCTAAGAAGTCTCTTCACTTGTGTGATTTTTTCATATAACTTTAACTATAGGGATTTCTTTCAAACATAAGTTTTTCACTTGTCAATCAACAATAGACATTGGTTTTTTTCTCATAATTAAGCAAAAAATTTGTCCAATTAAATTTCTTAAAATCTAATAACATGAGAAGAATTTGATATGTACTTCCTTAGCATTGATACAAGAAACACCGTCTCAACATCACTTAATCCTGATGGCAAGGCTAGACGATATACACTATGTTTACTTTATTCAAGATTTCAAAAGAGCCTATATACAAGAGCTTAACATTTTTCTTCTTTCCAAACCTCATTACCTCTTTTATGGGTGAGTCCTTCAAGAATATTTGGTCACCAACTGATAATTCCTAATGCTCTAATATTTATGATCCTTAAAGACTTTTGACCTGTATTGAGTTGTTTGTATTCTTTTCCTAATTAATTTCACTTAATCAACAGCATCTTTCAATAAGTCTGACCTCACTGAATCATTTAATAGAAAGTTAGTAACCTCTTTTACATAAGGCTTTAAATCATCTAATATCACTTTATTATAGGCAAATTCTGCTAAGGGATCTCCCACCAAAATTGAATATATATGCTTGAAGCATGCTTTCAAAACTAGTATCATCAATTTAAGTTAGTCATATTCTATCTATTGCATGTTATTCCAAATTAGATTTCAAAAGCTTAACTTTACTCAACTCACCCACCTATTAGGAGACCTACGATGTTTCATATAAAACCTCAAATGGTGTCATTTGTATGTTGGCCTGATAATTACTAATATGGGCAAGTTCAACTAAGGATAAATGATTTCTCCAAATTTTTACCAAAATTATATAAAGATACTTGAAGCATAACTTCTAATGCGTAAACACATCATTTATATTTATTATCAGATATATTATAATCTAACTAAGATCTTAAAACATCCTGAATAGCTCTCTTGAAACAATATATTCAATTCTTACTTGCTGACACACCAAACAATGAAAAAAAATTACTTGTATCTTCTTTTACTATTATACTAGTACAATTCTTTCATATCTTATTATATCCTTATTGCCTTGAGTTATCATATTCACAATCTATGGCTTCTTCTGAAATCTCCTTTCTCAACAATTATTTACATGTGAATTTTCAATCTCAACATAATTCACATCCTAGATACTGGACTCAACTTATCACGGTATAAACCCTTAACACAAATACCTTGATCGCTTTACATTACTTTCGGACATGGTTCTTAAAATATTCTCCTTTCCCTACTCAACTACATTAGGTAAACTTAGGCATTCTTCATACCTTAATACTCAATTAGTATATACTGTAAACTCATTATTCTTTCTAACTTGCACATAATTTGCCAACTTACACAGTTATACATACTGATATAAAGATTTTTTTTTCAAATACATTCTTTGTCAGATAAACCCTTTCAAAATTCTCATTACTTTAACCTTCTAACCAATTGGACACCATAATAATTGAATTTCAAAGAAAAAAAATTAACCTTCCTTATAATAAGGAAAAAGAACCTTACATTTAGTACCAACCATTAATGAGGGACGATGCAATAGAAAAAGTGGAATACATAATAGAGCATGGTGCTAAAATAAGAAGTTAGAAGTTTGGATAAAGCATTGAAATAAAATTAAAATCAGTGGCCATAATTCTTGAAAAGTTATAAACAAAATCTATCTGATATATTTAGCAAGAATCGGTGACTCCAAGTTTTGAATATATGTGCCAAAATTTAATTCAAAGCTACTATTATTCGGTGGAAGAATATTACATGGAAAAGAAGCATTTCTGAACTTATAAAAGTTTGTGAAAAACAAAGAGCACATAGTTACTTGGTAGGATACAGTTGATTGCTTCAAAATAGATATAATCAATCAATTGTAAAATAAACTAGTCCAAATTAAAAATTCTCAAAATAGCTTATCAACTTAATAATACCTATAATTGATTGGCAAGAACATTGTGAGTACAAGATAAATCATTTGATTGTTCCTCTTCAACAATTAACTAGATTGCATTTTCAATATCTTTCTTTTTACAATGACGCCTATCACCTACAACTTCTCTACAAGAATCAATACATCAATGCTTCATCAAGGACAACAAGAAAAAGAAAATTTCTGGTGATATCTTAATCTTATTCTCTTTATGTGCTTAATATGAGCCACAATCACAACTACTATACATATGCATGTGTGCTGTCATTTTTTAAAAAAAAATTTCACCTTTAATTTAGCTTATATCCACCAATCACTTACATAGCTTTTCTAAATATGTCCAGCCTATTCGCATAGCTATCATAAATATGCTCTTCTCTAAGTTCTATAAATGCACACATTAGTATCTTTACCTTCATACTCAAAGTTAGGGTGAATGCAATTATGGAAAGAACCGCATTCCGTCAGTTTCGAAATATTTATGTCTTTTGTGGTTCCAGTCCTGGAAAAGATAGAGAGTATGTGAAAGTTGCATAAAATCTGAGTATGGTGCTAGGTAGGAAAAAAATTTATTTAGTCTATGGTAGAGGTAACCGTGAACTAATGGGGTGTGTGTCTACAGCTACACATATAGGAGGCTGTCAAGTTCTAGGTATTATTCTCATAGCTCTAGGTACATCCAATATCATAGAAAAGACAATTGGGAAAGAATTTAGAGTAGCTTCCATGCATGAGCGCATGGCTAGAATGATGAGCAATGCTGATGCCTTCATTACCTTACCAAGGGGTTTTGGTACTTTAGAAGATATTTTCCAAATAGTCTCCTGGGCACAACTGAATATGTATCACAAACCGATAGATTTATTAAATGTTAACCATTTCTTTGATCATCTGTTATCTTTTCTTGAACAAGCTGTGGAACAAAAGTTTATCTCATACTCAGCATGACGAATTCTCATCTCGGCTTCAAATGCTGATGAGTTGATTGATGCTTTACAAGCATTTGTTCATGTACTTGATCCAACTATGGTTCAAATAGATTGGACGACAGACAATCGCAGAAAGAGCAAATTGGCTTTGGATCTTCATCTTTAAATATAGTAAAATGTAGTCATTGTTATACCACTTTTACTTTCTTAGAGTCTACTTAGATACCATCCTTGCCAACTATACTCCCTTAGAGTTTGTAAAATTATTCTCAAATGTTACTTATGATCCTCTGAACTCTTGAAATATATTAATATATCATCAATAAATATATTTACAATTTGATCCAAGAATGGCTTAAGTACTATATTCATAAAGTATATAAATGCAGCTAGGGAATTTGTCAAACTAAATGACATTACTAAGAACTCATAGTGTTTAAACCGAGTCCTGAAAGCAATTTTCTGAATATCCTCTTCCCTTATCTTTAATTGATGATATACAGATCTCAAATTATTAATTTTTAAAAATTGAGCACACTATAGTTGATCAAACAAATCATCTATACGAGGTAATAAGTATTTATTACTCACTGTCAGTTTATTCAATTATTTATAATCTATGCATAACCGCTGTGATCCATCCTTCTTTTTCACAAATAGGACCAGAGCATCTCAAAGAGAGTACTAGGACGTATAAATCCCATATCCAACAAGTTTTGTAACTAAATTTTTGTTTAGTTCCTTAAATTCAGTTGATATCATTCTATATAGGGATATAAATACAAATCGGTATCAGAGTATTAAGTTTTCTGGTGGCTATCGGAGCAAATGATTCTTTAGTAGAACCTTTAGTATAGATATGAGCCAGACATATTTATACTTCAGGTGCTGTTGAGGAATTCTATAGAGTTTCAATTTTCTTTCTATTCCAAGTTTCTTAAATTTTTGAGTATAAGATTGATCGCATATTATGGCATCTTAAAAAATTATCTATAGGTCAATTACTGCCTGAAATTCAAAAGGATAGGCATGCCAGAAAATTTAAAGAATTGAGACAACTGCCAAATATGACCGTTTCTGAATATGATATCCATTTTACTCGATTGCTAGAAAATATATCACCTAACTGATCACCTATCTACAGATCTGTATTCTTATCTGAAAAATGTGAAAATATCGTGTTGTGAGTTTGACAACTAAGTGAGCGGATAATACATCCTATGACCTCTTAGGTCAGCATAAGGATGTTGGTGCGCACTGTCGCAGGCACGCCCAAATTAAAACCTTACCTCAACACTAACCTGTAGTAGTGGGAGTAAGGGTCGATCCCACAGAGACTGAAATTACCTTATGTGATTCAGAAAGGGGGGATTGAGAGTCGCAATTAAAATTAAGTAAACAATAGCAAAAATAATTGAGAGAAAGTGATTAATGAGAAAAGCGTTGGTTTCGGTCGATATTCACCATCAAGGGATTGCATTGATCATTGACAAAATTATCAATCTTAAACCAAATATCTATCATTGGGATTCTATCCTAGTTCCTCCTTAAGCCTAGTAAATTAATGACAATCGCACTAATTATACTCTAATTAACGAGCAATCCTTTAGCACATCGGTAAAGCATCACTTATTAACCGCATGAAGAACAAGAGAAACTAATAGAGCTAAACGAATACAAGCACATCGGTTATATTCAATTTAGTTGATATTCATCATAGGGTTAACGATTTATAATCCAAAATCCTTAATCCTATTTGCTTCACGAATCAAGTAATAAAAGCTTTGTTCAAAACCTAATTCAGCAGCTACACATACAATATACTAGTAGGCCTCCTAGCAATCACATGCATAATATTAAGAAAATAAGAACAGATGAATAAACAATACCCGGTTAAGATTGAATGCAATGAAATCAAATCCGTATCTCACAATGACATCAAATCCCTTGAGGTTTCAATCTTCCTCAACCAACTAAAGAAAATTAGCCACGCAGGGCCATAGAAAACTAAACAAGAAGTAAAGAAAAGAGTTGAGAACTTGAATGAATTCTTTGCTGAATGAATCGATCCCTTCTCTGCTTACTTTCCTTCCTTTTTATAGATTAAACCCTCCTAGTCGAAGTAGGAAAGTTTTTAGGTCAAATCTCCATCAATTAGGCTTCAAATCAGGCGAAAAAAAACTCTAAAATCGCGACTTCCGGAGCGGCGGCGCCGCGGCGCATAAGTTCAGCGTAGCGGCGCTGCGAAGCTTCATCCACGGGGTGCCGCGGCGCACCATGCAGCGCCGCGGCGCTCGTGGTTCTAGGGCAAGGGCGCCGCGGCGCTACGAGACATCCATGACAGGCCGCCGCGGCGCTGTATTGTGAGCACCGCGGCGCCTAGAAAACGCCGGGTTTTGCCAAAGTTCCGAACACGAAAGTTGTAGCTCTATGTTTCTTCTTTCCATAGCCGCTGGAATCAGCTCAATCGGAGCTCAAATGAGTGAGATATGCTTCCATTAGTGACGAAAGGTCAGAAATCAGCATTTTTCATGATTTTCTTCTATTTTTCTCTTCTTTTCTTCTTTATTATTCCTAAAAACATAAAACACACAATTTAATTAAAACCTATCTATTTATCATTTAAATAAAATAAAAAGAAACATAAAATATGCTAAATACATGCTTAATTTAAAGCATGTCAGATGTACTCATATTTCAAAATTTATCACATAGAAAATATAGTTCAGAAGTACATTCATATGGAACCCGTATTTCAAATATTCTCAAATCAAAGGATATTCAGGTATCCAAAACCATATTCAGCACGGTATGATCTTTAAAAAAATATTGTTATGCATTAAAATATATCACATAAAAACATTAGGAGGATCTCATATCAAAACCATTAAATATTCCCAAGCATACAGCAAATGATGATGTTATGTTCAGCTATATAAGCTACAGTAAAATATTAAACTTTTGAGATAAAATAATAAATTTTGTTGATGCATAATTAATATACTATATATGCTCTGAAAAATTCACTCTTTTTACATAATGCTCAAGCATGTTACAACTCTCAATACACTCAATTCACTCAATTGCTATATGCATAGTGACCGATCGACTACAGTCACAATAAGTGATCAGAGAATATGAGTTCATCACACATCTACCTCCTCACATTATCACTGTAACCCGGTTGGAGCGAACCTCCCTTGTCTCACTTAGGCTAATAGGGCATCCTTTACTCGGTATTGTCATAAGCCATACAACCCATCGATATTCATCCATACATATAAATAAATAAATAAATAAATATATATATATATATATATATATATATATATATATATATATGAAAGTTGTAGCTTTATGTCTCTTCTTTCCATAGCCGCTGAAATCACCTTAATCAGAGTCCAAATGAGTGAGATATGCATCAATTAGTGACACAAGGTCAGAAATCAGCATTTTTCTATGATTTTCTCTCTATTTTCCTCTTCATTTCTTCTTTATTATTCCTAAAACACAACACTCAGTTAATTCATACCTATTTTCTACTAAAATTAAATAAAAAGCAACTTAAAACATGTCAAAAACATGCTTATTTTATAGCATGTCAAATACCCCCACACTTACTCTTTTGCTTGTCCTCAAGCAAACATTGATTCATGTAAATAGAATTCAATATATGAAATGAGTGAATGGCTTACCAATATGCTGCCTCATAGTGAAAATTGTATCCTCTTGAAGAAATTTTAGAAAATTTCATGACCATGTGCAACATTTAATTCAAATGCAATTTATAATTTTATTCCCTAAAATCCATAGTGTGTGTGTGTCTTTGGATAATTTAATTTTCTTTTACCTAAATGAGCTTATATATCTCAGGAATTATAGCATGGCTCTCTTTTTAAAATTTCCATAGGCTTATTTTTCATGCTACTCTCCACTAATGTAGGCTAAAACTACTTCTTAGGATCAAAAGGACTTAACTCAGCTTCTAATGTGGCTAGGCTATGGGGTGAGATAAAAGATATAATTTTAAAGCTCAATCTCCCAACATCACATGATTAACTCTGATCTATTTGAGCTAATTCTCAAGATTGGGAAAGTTTTTCCCCCACACTTATTTCCTTGCTTCTCTGCATTCTACTTTTCTTTGATTCTCTATTTCTTCCTTTTTCAATCACTGGATAGACTTTCATTAGTCTTTTGAGAATATATATATATATATATATATATATATATATATATATATATATATATATATATATATATATATATTTTTCTTTTTCCTTTTTTGTCCTTGCTCCACCCTTCCACCCTTTCATTAATGTAGATCTATAAAACAAATATTCAGAAATTAATCATGGAGTGAGTGAATCAGGTAGAAAAAATAAAGGTATCAATCACAAAATTTGGTCTTGGCTGTTTTGTGGGAATAGAATAAAATGTTAATTAAGCTCAAAATAGAGGTTCTAAGGATATTCACTTGTTTGGGTTCAGCTTGAAAGGCTCAATCTCATAAAAAAAAATGCCTAAATCATCTCCTAATTGTTAGTATTAACCTAGGATTTCGCCTCAAGTAGCATTTAAATAAGTTCTAGAAATTTAAAAGAGATCATAAAATATTTTTGAGTTATATAATATTTTTCTAAGTAAAAGACAAATTAAATATCCAAAATTACTGTGCAAAACAATTTCAGGATTTTTAGAAAATAGGTAATCATAAATTGAAAAGAATTTAAAATTACACATAATTATGACTTTCCTACATCTCCCAAGAGCTATAAGCAATTTAAACAGTTATATCATTGGCTACTGGTTCAGCTATCACAAACTCATAAATTGAAATTTTGTTCACATGCTCACCTCATGACAGGATTAAAAATGCACATATCATAAAATTATAGTTATACATCAAAGTAGGAAAGTGCACAAGTGTATGATTTATTATACAGCCATCCAACTGAATTATAAAGTGACCCCCCCCCAACACTTAAAAACATACATTGTCCCCAATGTAAGAATATAAAAGATAATATAAAAGGGACAAATAATAACATAAGGAGGGGTTCAGTGAAACTTCCCTGATTAGTGATCACCATCCATCTCATCATGCTCAGGTGCAGGCCTAAAGGGTGGTTCAGGAGGTGCCGGGAAAGCAATCGGGAGGTTCAGGGCATGAGCTAACTGGGTAAAACATGCATGATGATGCTGTTCAATAGAGTGCTGATAGAGGGCCAGATCGTTCGTTTGATGGCTCAGATACTCGGTGCGCTCCCATAAATCTTCAATGGTATGCTGGGATGGTGGTGGAGCTGAGCTGCTTCCCGGTTCCTCTGTAGGTATTGGCTGAATCCCTAGCTCCTCCTCTACTACTTCTTCATGGCCCTTGTATTTTTGGATGTCTGCATAGGAAATATGCTTCATCGGGTGAATGAGAGCCTCAGTGGAATCCCAGCTTACGCTCGCTTTCTGACATAGACCAGTAATTAAACTAGGGGCAAATAGGGATCCGCCTCTAGCACTGATACAGCCGAGCAGCTGCCTATGAATAACCTTGCCTACATCAATAGAAATCCCTTTTAGTATTACATAAAGCAAAATGGCCCTTTCCCGCCTGACTTGACTCATGTTGAGGATGGGCATGAATCTGGCTGATACGAAATAGTGCCATGCTTTAGCCACTTTATTCATGTCAGCTCTAGCAAGGTATAACAGATGGCCATTGCTATCCAATTTCCAGGAGGCCCCCCTGTAGCATAGAGTGCAAATAACGTCATCAAAGTCAATGTAGGATTGAAGAAGCGTCGTATATTCATCATCCTCAATATCAAGTAGGGAATAGAATTCATTAATAGCGTGCAGAGTGAATGGCACCATCTTGCCTCTAACCCGTGCTTGATGACGTTCGTGAACTATAGCATTGGAGTAGAACTCCTGAACTACGGGAATAACTCCTGGTTCTGGGTTCCTGCAGAAGATCTCCCAATGCCTATGAAGGATATTGTCTTTGTGAGGTAGCCCTTCGGTGATCAGAAATCCACGTTCTGGAACTATAGGTTTATGCACCACCACTTTGATGTGGTGTTGATAAACCGCTTCAGTCATAAAAGCCACGGTGTCGAATGCTGGAGGGTCCTCAGCTCTGTTCTTCCTCTTAGAGATGCCTAATTTGGAATTTTTTGGGGCCATTGCACTTGACAAACTCACTGGGGCGTTTTATCAAACACCTAGTGTGCACTCTTGAAAAATGGAGAGAATGGATGGTAGATTCGTAGCTTGAAGTCCCAATGCAGTAAAAACCAGTAGCAATGAAGTATAGAGATCAACTTCAGCAGGATAAACAAAGTAAATCATACCCAATTCAGCGTGATTTGTGGCTGGAAAGTGTGAGATCAAAATTTCTTGAGAACCCTTGAAAATTAGTGTGGAATCCAGCTCAAATGCTGAAAAGAAGTGTATAATCCTGCAAAAGAAGATGCAAAATCATGTAATTTCAGCAAGATAACGTATTGGGAGGTGGATATGGTCGATTCCACGCAAGAAAGTGGAGAGGGGATGTGAGAAGCAAGTAAAAACGGAGGGGGGAAAGGCAAGAGTGTGCGATGCTCTTATAGAGAGCACCGCGGCGCTCGCCCAGTCTGGGCGACCAGCGCCGCGGGGCTCGTTTTGGGAGCCGCGGCGCATGTGCTCATCCGTAGTTCAATTTTTTTTTTTTACAGAAAAAAATAAACTATGGAAAGAAAAATTAAGAAGAAGAAGAATGGTTGTTGGGTTGCCTCCCAACCAGCGCCTTTGTTTTACGTCGTTGACTCAACATAGATCCAAAAAATATCAATGAGGGTCTTGAAAAGTTATCCATTGTGCTTCCTCTTGCTGAAATCCTTCATAGTAAGGTTTAAGCCTATGCCCATTGACTTTAAAGCCATGCTAGTTATCCATGCTCTTTATTTCAACAGCACCATAAGGGAAAATATCAATAACAATAAATGGTCCCTCCCATCTAGAACAAAATTTACTTGGAAACAATCGGAGCCTAGAATTGTAGAGAAGAACTTTCTGTCCTTTGCTAAACTCCTTACGTGAAATCATACGATCGTGTAGGAGTTTGGTTTTGGCCTTATAAATATTTGCGTTTTCGTAGGCCTCGTTTCTAATTTCCTCTAATTCCTGAAGTTGTAATTTCCTGCATTCTCCACTTTCTTCCACATTCATGTTAAATTTCTTTATAGCCCAAAATGCTTTATGTTCCAATTCAACTGGAAGATGACAAGTTTTACCAAATACTAACCTGTATGGGGACATACCAATTGGGGTCTTATAGGCTGTCCTGTATGCCCATAGAGCATCATCTAATCTGAGACTCCAATCCCGGCGGTTGGGATTTATTGTCTTACTAATGATATTTTTGATTTCTCTGTTGGATACCTCAGCTTGCCCATTGGTCTAGGGGTGATATGCAGTTGACAATTTATGAGTGACATTATATTTTTTTAATAGGGCTTCAATAGTCCTATTTGAAAAATGTGTTCCCCTGTCACTTATCAAAGCTCTTGGAATCCCAAATCTTGAAAAGATATGGGATTTAATGAAATCTGCAACCACTTTAGAATCATCAGTCCTAGTGGGTTTAGCTTCTACCCACTTTGAGACATAATCCACAGCTAACAAAATATAATTATATCCAGCTGATAAAGGAAAAGGTCCCATGAAATCAATGCCCCAAACATAAAAAATTTCACAAAACAATATTGGTGTTTGAGGCATCTCATTTTTCCTAGAGATATTACCTGTTTTTTGACAGTTTGTACATGACTTACAAAAATGGTATGAATCTCTGAATATGGTAGGCCAGTAAAAACTGCAATCTAAAACTTTCTTTGCTGTCCTTTTTGCTCCAAAATGCCCACCACATGTATAAGAATGGCAGAAGGTTAGAATAGATAAAACTTCAAAATTAGGAATACACCTTCTTATAATTTGATCTGAGCATTGCTTCCAAAGGTAAGGATCATCCCATATGTAGTATTTGGCGTCACTCTTGATCCTATTTTTAGCTGCTCTGGTCAAAAGAGGTGGTAACTGGTTAGTAGCCAGATAATTTACAATGTTTGCATACCATGGCATATGAATTGAAATTGAAAATAAATTTTCATCTGGGAATAATTCTTGAATTTTCAATTTTTCTTCCACATATGTCAGGCGGCTTAGGTGATCTACTACACTGTTTTCAGACCCTTTCTTGTCTCTAATCTCTAAATCAAATTCTATAAGCAGTAGCACCCATCTGATTATCCTAGGTTTAGCCTCCTTTTTCATCACCAAATACCTCAAAGCTGCATGATCAGTAAAAACAAAAATTTTAGTGCATATTAAATATGATCTAAATTTTTCTAATGCAAAGACTACAGCTAAGAGTTCTTTTTCAGTGGTGGTATAGTTCTTCTGGGCATCATTCAGTATTATGGAGGCATAATATATCACATGGGATGTGTTTTCAATCCTTTGGCCTAGTACTGCTCCAACTGCATGGTCACTGGCATCACATATAATTTCAAAAGGGATGTTCCAATCTGGTGCTTGGATGATTGGAGCTGAAATCAAGGACTCTTTTAATTTGTCAAAAGCTTCCCTGCATTCTCCATCAAATTCAAAAGAGACATCCTTATGAAGCAATTTGCACATAGGTGCTGCTTTCTTAGAAAAGTTCTTTATGAATCTCCTATAAAAACCTGCATGGCCAAGAAAAGAACAAACTTCCCGCACACAAGTGGGATAAGGTAGAGTTTGTATAATATCAATCTTTGCTTTATCAACCGCTATTCCTCTTTTTGAGACAACATGGCCTAAAACTATACCTTGTTCAACCATAAAATGACACTTTTCAGAATTTAAAACAAGGTTAGTTTCTTGACATCTTTTCAAAATTAGTGAAAGGTTATGCAAACAATCATCGAATGAATTCCCATAAACTTAAAAATCATCCATAAATACCTCAATAAATTTTTCAAGGTAATCTGAGAATATGCTAACCATACACCTTTGAAAAGTGGCAGGGGCATTACAAAGCCCAAATGGCATGCGCCTATATGCGAATATCCCAAATGGACAAGTGAAGGTTGTCTTTTCCTGGTTTTCTGGAGCAATTGCAATCCGGAAATAGCCTGAATAACCATAAAGAAAACAGTAGTAAGGTTTACCAGATAATCTTTCAAGCATTTGATCAATAAAAGGTAAAGGAAAATGCTCTTTTCGGGTTACAGAATTTAATTTTCTATAATTTATACAAACCCTCCACCCATTTTGAATCCGGGTGGGTACCAATTCCTCATTTTGATTTTTCACCACAGTTATTCCTGTTTTCTTGGGAACCACTTGCACTGGGCTAACCCAATGACTGTCTGAAATAGGGTATATTACCCCAACCTCCAACAATTTAAGAATTTCTTTCTTCACTACATCCATCATAGGTGGATTTAGCCTTCTTTGGGGCTGTCTAGATGGTTTAGCTCCTTCTTTCATCAATATTCTGTGCATACATGTAGAATGGCTTATTCCCTTAAGATCAGCTATGGTCCAACCTATTGCAGTTTTGTGTTCTTTAAGAACTTGGATTAGCTTTGCCTCCTAATCATTTTCAAGCTTGTTGGAGATAATAATAGGAAGTGTTTCTCCCTCTCCCAAGAATACATATTTAAGATGATCAGGGAGTGGCTTCAGTTCAGGAGTAGGAGCCTGCACAACAGAAGGTAAAAGAGAAGTATCAGAAATTGGTAATTCTATATAAGAAAGATTACCTATTGGTGGTTCTTCTGAAAAACCATTTAGTGCAGCCAGTTCCTCTTCCGATTCATCATTCAATTCTTCATCTACATTCTTCAATTCTTCTTTTGATTTTCTTATAGCCCTGCGTGGCTAGTTCTTTTAGTTGGTTGAGGTGAGTTGAAACCTCAAGGGATTTTTATACATTGTGAGATGTGGATCTGATGTTATTATTTCAATTTGTTTTGAATATTGATTGTTCATCTATTCTTATTCTTAATGATTATTCATATGATTGGTAGGAGGCCTACTAGTATTTCGTCTATTTTAATCTACCGCTGAATTGTGTTTTGAACAAAGTCTTTAATTCTGCGTTTCATGAGGCAAATAGGTGACATGAAAGTTGTATCTTTATGTCTCTTCTTTCCATAGCCGCTGAAATCACCTTAATCAAAGTCCAAATGAGTGAGATATGCATCAATTAGTGACACAAGGTCAGAAATCAGCATTTTTTTATGATTTTCTCTTTATTTTCCTCTTCATTTCTTCTTTATTATTCCTAAAACACAAAACACAACACTCAGTTAATTCAAACCTATTTTCTACTAAAATTAAATAAAAAGCAACTTAAAACATGTCAAAAACATGCTTATTTTATAGCATGTCAATATATATATATATATATATATATATATATATATATATATATATATATATATAATTATCAAGCAACTCCCCCTGAGGTTTGCGTTTGCCATTCAATCATAATCAGCAACTTTATAGCTTTACAAATCAATGCCTCATGCATATAATATTCACTTTATCAAATAATGATAAATACATTTAGAACCACATATTCAATGAGTTTCAAAATCTATTTGTAAAACTATACTCATCTTGAATTATATGGCAGTTCGTAAGCAAAACAAATATTTGAACGCATTTCATAAACTTATAATAGCATAAATAATTTATAAACAAAACCAATTATACATTATAAGTTCAAAAACATCATGGGGCAAGTCATCGAAAGAATTATCTACTCACAAGGTCAGGGCTCCAGATTGGACAGCCCTAAATGTATTTTTCCAAGTCAAAATTGATCAAATAGACCTCAAAAATAAGTTTGGAAGGTCCAAAAACCTAAGAAATGACTCCGGAATCACAAAATTTAGCCTCTGGAAGTTTGGTCTATACTGGTAAACTAATGTGGTACTATTCACAGTCAGAATTACTATTCAGCACCAGATTTACTATTCATGTCGGTCAAATTTACTGTTTATGATGCACAAAAAGTTGTAAGATGGTTGAAAATTTTCATATCCTGAAGTTTATCTATCTTCTCAATCCATCTATAGTGTCAGATTTTCAATTTGATGACTCTAAATAGCAGTTTCAAAGTTTACCTTTTTCTAATATTGTTTACTTTCAATCTACGTCGATTCTGCGGCTGATTTGAAAAATCATTCGGCCAATATAATAGTACTCTTCGTTTTGAATCTAGTGGTAACACTTAGTTTTGAAATCAGATGCTCAAAAGTACTCTAGATCTAGAGAGAAGTACTATTCATTTAGTTTACGGAGATTTCGCAAATTTCTTCCATCTCCCCCCACCCTTTTTCTTTCTTTTTTTTATTTAATTATTGAATAGTTCAAATTTATTATTATTATTATTATTATTATTATTATTATATACATAATATTATTATTTTTCATCCTAAAGTATCCCAAAAATTTCTAAAAATTTATATTCTTACAAAATTTTAGTTGCACTCTTAAATCATGACTGTTCTTGATAAAAATGTTAATAACACAAATCACAAAATAAAATATCTTTATGCATAATAAAAGAAAGACTATTTCTAAAAATAAAATAAAAATTTATTAGAGATAAATATAATTATTTTAAGAAAAATAAAAATCATTTTAATTAAAAGTATATTTACTTTTAGCAAAACATAATCATTTAAAATAAAAATATATTTTATATAGAAAAACATTATTATTTAAAAATTACGGGATATTACATACTTCCCCCTTTAAGAAATTTGGTTCCCGAATTTCAAACCATCTTATAACAATTAAGGAATGAATTCAAGACATAAATTACAATTATTAACTTCATTGCTCAAACAATTGAGGAGATCTCTTTTTATATCATCTTTACTTTCTAAGGGATTTCTTCACTTCAGTGATTTTGCCATATAACCTTAACCATGGAGATTTCTTTCAGCTATAAGTTATTTATTTGTCGATCAATAATAAACATCAGTTTTTCTTCATGATTAAACCAAATTCTTTTCCGATTGAATTTCTTAAAATTAGATAACATGAGAAGAATGTGATAGGTGCTTTCTTAACATTGATGCAAGAAAGACTGTATCCACATTACTTAATCCTGATGGCAAGGCTAGGCAATGTACTACTATGCCTACTTTGTTCAAGATTTCAAAATAACCTATATACTAAAGCTTAACTTTTTCTTTCTTTCCAAACCTCATTACATCTTTCATGGGTGAATCCTTCAAGAAAATTTAGTTACCAGCCGATAATTTTTGGCGCTTAACTTTCATGGTCATTATAGACTTTTGGCCTGTATTTCCTTGTATTCTTTTTCTAATCAATTTCACTTTATCAAAAACATCTTACAATAAGTCTAACCCCACTAAATCATTTAACAGAAAGTTTGTAACACGTTTTTAATAAGGCTTTAAGTCATCCAATAACACTTTATTATAGACAAATTCTGCTAAGGGATCTCCCACCAAACTCAAAGACATATACTTGAAGTATGTTTTCCAAACTAGCATCATCAATTTAGGTTAGTCATATTCTATCTATTGCATGTTATTCCAAATTAGATTTCAAAAGCTTAACTTTACTCAACTCACCCGCCTATTAGGAGACCTACGATGTTTCATGTAAAACCTCAAATGGTGTCATTTGTATGTTGGCCTGATAATTACTAATATGGGCAAGTTCAACTAAGGATAAATAATTTCTCAAAATTTTTACCAAAATTATATAAAGATACCTAAAGCATAACTTCTAATGCGTAAACACATCATTTATATTTATTATCAGATATATTATAATCTAACTAAGATCCTAAAACATCCTGAATAGCTCTCTTGAAACAATATATTCAATTCTTAGTTGCTGATACACCAAACAACGAAAAAAAAAAGTTACTTGTATCTTCTTTTACTATTATATTAGTACAATTCTTTCATATCTTATTATATCCTTATTGCTTTGAGCTATCATATTCACAATCTTTGATTTCTTCTGAAATCTCCTTTCTCAACAATTATTCACACGTGAATTTTCAATCTCAACATAATTCACATCATAGATACTAGACTCAACTTATCATGGTATAAACCCTTAACACAAATACCTTGATCACTTTACATTATTTTCAGGCATAGTTCTCAAAATATTCTCTTTTCCCTACTCAACTACATTAGGTAAACTTGGGTATTTTTCATACCTTAGTACTCAATTAGTATATACTATAAACTCATTACTTTGTAACGTCCGATTTTTTTTATTATTATTATAGCAACTTTGTAAGATATGATTTATTTTTATTTTATTTTATTTATTTATTATTATTATTATTTATTTTATTTTTTCACATTACGCATGTTAAATATGCCATATGTATAAACACAATATATATATATATATATATATATATATATATATATATATATATATATATATATATATATTACAAACCTCACACATAAAATAATTATACAATACAACATTTCAGTACATAAATAAGAGTCCCTATACAGCACTCCACCCTTGAAACACAAAGGGTAAGGAGGTAGTGCTGACATAGAGATCTCCATCAGTAACGTTATTCCCTGTTGCATCTCATTTCTTTTTATCTGAACATAACACCACAATAATAGTGAGAACAAAGGTTTCTAGTAGACTTGACATAAATAAAATACTCAATTCACTCATTTGCTATATGCATAGTGATCGATCGTCTATAGTCATAATAAGTTATCACAAAATGTGAGTTCATCACCCATCTACCTCCTTACATTACCTCTATCACTCAGTTGGATTGGCCCTCCCTTGGCTCACTCAAGCTAATAAGGTGTCCCTTACTCGGTACTATCTCAAACCATACAACCCATTGATATTCATCTATACATATAAATGTATATATATAAATGCATATACATCAAATGCAATATAGAATTATCAAGCATCTCGCCATGAGCTTTATGCTTTCCATTCAATCACATTCATAATATGACATTCATCATTTTTATACACAATGCTTATTAATCATTCATCACATATCAATATCCAATATGATTCATTTTGAATCAAATAAAGAAAAGGGTAATTTGTGATACCAAAATAATCATTTTAAAAGTATTTTTCTTGGATATATGTTTCCTAAAAATCTTTAAACACACAAGATTAATTTTAAATAGAAAACAATGAAAAATATGATAATCCAGCACCCAACACGGCCTAACCATGTTTCAAAATATGGCCATGCTTGAAACATACTTCAAACATGCTAAAAAATAGCTTCGAACACGGCTTACCCATGCTGAAGCAACCCAGAACACAGCCTGACCGTGTTCTGTGACCATTTTTCACTTATTTAACCATATTTCCCTCATAAAAACTGTAATTGAGGTGCTTTTAAAGCCTATAAAAATTCAAGACAATTATCTACAACTTTCATGTTTATCATTACTTTAGATTCCTTACAGATTAGTCCCAAACAATTAATAACAAAAATGCTTATTTTTACTATCTTGGATTCTGACCTCTACTCAACTAATTAGCCATATCTCCCTCATATGGACTCCAAATTAAGTTATTTTAGAGTCTATTGATCCGTGAGACATATATCTACAATTCATATGTTGACCATTTTTTTAAAATCCTTGCCTAAGTTTCCCAGAATTCCAAAAATTGAAGCTTCCCAAATTACTCCGAAATTCAGTTTAGTCTAACTTCTGCTTTGTTTTTCTTTTATGTAATCCCATGCACCCATTGCATGTTCAAATGACTAAAATATAATTCCATATAAATATCTAGACCACATGTTATCTAAAATCACATCTAAACAAATCTAAAAGTATATATATATATATATATATATATATATATATATATATATATATATATATATATATAATTTTGTACAAAATTCATGAGTAGATGTTAAGCCTACCTCAAACAAATCCTTAAACTTGTGTGCTTGATTCCTACCACACAAAAATCCTACATCCATACCATGAATTAGGATATTCCTTAAGAAAAGATGATAAAATGAGAGAGATGACCAAGAAACTTACCTTGATTTCTGTAACATCCTTCTTTTCGTTTCTTTTATTAACAAAGGTACATAAATATTTAATGTAACATCCCAAATTTTGTTTCTTTAAAGGTACATAAATACTTAATTAAGGAAATAAAATTAATTAGACAATTTTTAGATATATAAGGAAATATAATCCTTAGAAATTCTTCACCTTATGTGTATGCATAGAAAATATTTCTAACATTAAGGGAACAAGTAAAGAGAGGAAACTTAATAGGAACAATTAGAAATAACATACTAAAGAGAGGCGTAAGGAAGATAAATTTTTGTGAACAAAGTAAAAGTCTTAAAATTTTAAGAAGATTGGATTAGGGTAATTTATCCTAATTCAAGAGTTAGAAATTTCTAAGTTTAACATCTCCACCCATAAATTGGGCTTTCACCTATGGACACTTCAAATAGATTTTTTTCAATTCATATAAGTTTCTAGCAAGCTGGATAGCCCAAGCAAGAAATAAAACATAGACTTGGACTAGGATATAGAAGTTGGACTGATAGCCCAAAAATTATGAAAATGTGACCAAACCCTCCATGAAATGTAGAATTTTAGCCAAAGCAAAAGAAATGGGTAAGAATGAGCCCAAATCCAAGAGGGAAAAAAATAAGAATCATGTGAGGAAATAGTAGTGTAATAATAATCAAGATTAGGTCACATGGCATTAAGACAAAACATCTATATCCTACATTCATAATTTCAACAAATAGGTAATAATACATGGCATTAGGATAAAACATCTATATCCTACATTCATAATTTCAACAAGTGGATAATAATACATAGCATTATGAAAAAACATCCTTATATTACACAAATAATTTCAGCCAAGCAAAGGACATCCAATGGTTTAAAATTTGCCACTTAGAAAGGCAAACCTATCATACTTGATTAAGATAAAAGAAAAGGGAAATGAATCCCTAAATCAAATGAACTTTGTCCCTTGTCTTAAGAACATATTATCATAATTTTCAAAATACAAATCTCCTTTTGCTATGCATATCTTTACTAAGGAAGAGGAAGAAAAGAACATGAGTTCTTTTTTTTCCAAAAATCAACCAAGTGCATCCCAATTGTGATAAGGTAGACCCATGATCACGAAAGGTGAATAACTTGATAGTCTATTTAAGTAAAACCTACCCCTATAACATTATAATTTCATCCAAGTGAGGAAGAGGAAACATAGAAGCAAGGTAGATTGAAGAAAGGAGAGAAAGAGAGGAGAAGAAAGGAAGAAAGAAGAAGGAGAAGTCTAGAGGACTAAGTACTCAAGGTAAGTTAGCTTAATCTCTACTTGAATCCATCTTTCTTCTTCGTCCTTGGGGTTCAAAAACTCACCCTCCTTCTCTTATTTAAGCTACTAGAAAAGCTAAGGGAAGGGAGGAATCTTGTTACTTCCTTCAAGAGAAAACAAGAAAAAGAATTCACTAAGTGAGCTAGGGAGATCTTTAGGTAGGTTTAACAATGTCTCTTTTTGAAGAAATTTGTAACATTTATGTGGAATTTTGATCTTATAACTTTGATGAAATTTACAATATTTTTTACTTTGATGATTGGTCATGGATGTTGTTATATCATGTTACACGTTATTTTGCATATGATGGATGTTTTGGACATTACAGTTGGTGTGAAAAGTTTTGCATAGGTATGGCTATGGGTGGTAAAAATTTTATGATTTTTATGCTACAATTTTTTATATTTGAATATCGTGAAAAATTAATGGAATATGATTAGATGTAAAGAAAATAGAAAAGGATGTAATATAATGATGAACTAAAACCTTAGGAAAGGATTTGTTAGGAAACTGGATTTTGGGGTAACCAGGGAAGCTTCTACTTTTGAAATTCTGGGATGAATAGGTTAGGAATTAAAAGAAATGGTTAACATAAAAAATATAGATCTATATCTCACGGATTTTTAGCCACTGGAATCACTTAATTTGGAGTTCAGATGAGGGAGATATTGCTTGATATGTAAGCAAAGGTCAGAAAATGGTTAACTAAGGAAGAATCTGTTAATTTTAGGGAACTAAAGGAAATTGTTAACATAATAAATATAGATATATGTATCACGGATCTACAATCTATGAAATGTAAGTGTTTTTGTTTCTAATTTTCTGGGAGTAATTAGTAAGGAATCTAAAGAAATGATAAACATGAAAGTTGTATATAAATGTCATAGCGTTTTACAGGCTTTCAAATCACCTCAATTGGAGTTTGTATGAAGAGGATATGGTCTGATTAGTAAGTAGAGGTCTGAACCTATCCGATAAGAAATAACATTGAATTTGAGGGAGTAGTAACGCCACGATTACTTAAGATTTCACTAAAATGTTCAACATAAAGGTTTTATAGGATTGTCTTATCTTTCAATTGACACCAAGATCACCTTAATCGAATTTAAAATAAGGGTGTTATGCTATATTTAGTGAAGAGAGGATAATAATGTTTAAAAAAGTGAAAGAATCTTAAAAATGAAAATAATAAATGACTAGTGTATGCCATAGCTATTGCCATTGCATGAACTCCTTACCATCTTAAATGTGTAATTTTGACATAAAAATATTTTATATAGTGATATTTGAAACGATTATATTATGGCATGATTACCAATGAGTTTTTGGTAATGATTATATTTTGATGAAAATTATGGCATGTGAGTATAATGAACATACTTGTTATTGAAATCATTTGCTAGCTATTAATGTGAAAAGAAAAGAAATAAAAAAAAAATTAGCACGGTCACATGGCAGTCCATGTGGTACACCAGTAGGGGACGTCTGGTGCGCATTGTCGCAGGTGCACCCAAATTAATACCTTACCTCAAAACTAACCTGTAGTAGTGGGAGTAAGGGTCGATCCCACAGATACTGGAATTACCTTATGTGATTAAAAAGGGGGGATTGATAATCGCAAATTAAGTAAAGTAAACAATAATGTAAATAATTAAGAGAAAGAGATTAATAATAAAGACGTTGGTTTCGGTTGGTATCCACCGTCAAGGGATTACATTGATCATCGACAATATAATCAATCTGCAAATGAATATCTATCATTGGGGTTTTAACCCCGTTTCTCCTTAAGCCTAGCAAATTAATGACAATCGCACTAATTAAACCCTAATTAACAAGCCATATTTTAGCACATCGGTAAAACATAACTTGCTAACCGCATGAAGAACTAGAGAAACTGACAGAGCTAAACAAATATAAACACATCGGTTATATTTAATTTAGTTAATCATTCATCATTGGTTCAATGATTTATAATCCAAAACCCTCAAACCTATTTGCCACACGAATCGCAGAATTAAAGACTTTGTTCAAAACACAATTCAGCGGTAGATTAAAACAGACGAAATACTAGTAGGCCTCCTAGCAAACATATGCATAATCATTAAGAACAAGAACAGATGAACAATCAATATTCAAAACAAATTGAAATAATAACATCAGATCCACATCTCACAATGTATAAAAATCCCTTGAGGTTTCAACTCACCTCAACCAACTAAAGAGAATTAGCCACGCAGGGCCATAAGATGAACAGAAGAAGAATTGAAGAATTCGGTGAAAGATTCGATCCAGAAATTGGCTGCCTTTCTCTCTTTTTATAGACTCCACTCTCTAAATCGAAGTCAGAATGTGTTTTAGGTCAAATTCCCGTCCATTCCCTTCAATTTTGAGCGAAAACGACCTAAAATCGCGAAATCAGCAAGTCCCCTACGGCGCACGGGCGCCGCGGCGCTTAAGTGGAGCGCCGCGGCGCTACGAAGATGAAGCCACGGGGCGCCGCAGCGCCCTAAGTCACCGCCGCGGTGCTCTTTGTCGAGAGAGCTAAGGTGCCGCGGCGCCATGGGTTGAGCACTGCGGCGCTATGTCCTGGGTAGCGCAGCGCCGCGGCGCGAAGTGTAGCGCCGCGGCGCTTCGGATTGTCTTACCGTGGCGCCGCGGCGCTCCATTGTGAGCGCCGCGGCGCCCAGATTCTTTTGGATTTTGCTGAAGTGTCGAATATGAAAGTTGTAGCTCTATGTCTCTTCTTTCCATAGCCGCTGAAATCACCTTAATCGGAGTCCAAATGAGTGAGATATGCCTCAATTAGTGACAAAAGGTCAGAAATCAGCATTTTTCTATTATTTTCTCTCTATTTTTCTCTTCATTTCTTCTTTATTATTCCTAAAACACAAAACACAACACTCAGTTAATTCATTCCTATTTTCTACTAAAATTAAATAAAAAGCAACTTAAAACATGTGAAAAACATGCTTATTTTATAGCATGTCAACGTCCTACCAACTGTTATGATTATATTAATGAGAAAAGAAAGAATGCCATGTCGGACGGAGAGAGAAAAGCCCGTACCAAAGAATAGAAAGTAGTCTCCCTAACCGAGGTAGCTTGGTATGAAAACAAGTTAATAGCCATCATATGATATTTTGAAAATAGTTATTCATGCCGTATATATCATAATTGTACGATTTTCATGTGCATAGATAAAGTGCATTCATGTGACCTAAAGATATTTGCTGTAGCTTATACAGATGAACATGACATGACAAGCATTATTGATAATGATTTATTGTTGAACCTACTGGGATTTATTTCTCACTATATTTTCATATCATGTTCAGAAAACTAAATTATGTAGATATTCTCTATGACCAACTTTTAGCGTACGTTGGGTAAAGTTGGCTAAGATCTCCGTGAAGGTGAAACCACCCGCACTTGTATCTCCGGAACTGGTCAATATAGATGAATAAAATGTAGTCTTATATGTGTTTGATTTTTGTACATATGTTTTGATTAATGATGTGTACGTGAACCCAGAATTGTATATGTTAATGGTATTTCTTAAACCTTATTTATGTTTGGTTAGTTTAATTGAATGTTATTATGAGTTAAATAGTTTGAAGAAGGTAATGACTTCATGGAACTTTAGAAATATACATATAAGTATATATGTAAAAAAAACTAGAGTTGTTACAATTTCCCTTTCCTCTTCCTTCTCCTTCTTCTTCCTCTTTCTCTTCTTCTTTTTCCTCTTTCTTTTCCTCCTCTTTCTTTTCTTTCTTTTTTTTTTCTTTCTCTTTCTTATCGACACTCCCTCTCCCTTATAATTATCAAGAGTTTTTCCTTACCTACCACCCCATATTTACAACTTTGCCATCCTCCATTATTTAAAAATTCCATCCTAGAGTATTTACAAAACTGTCATTCTAGAGTATTTACATAAATGGCATCTCAAGGAATTTACATTAATGCCATTTCAATGAAATTACGTAAATGTCATTTTAACCATCCTAAGATCTTGTTTGACTTGAGTAAAATTGTAAAATAATTTAATCCTCCCTTGAGATCCAAAATGCTTTCTCCTCTCTGAAGAAAAAAAAATTTAATTAGTAACATAATGAAAAATCGAAGATTTTACAGTTCTCCCCCCTAAAAAGAATTTTGTCCTCAAAATTCAAGGTATACCTGTCTTTAAACAATTGTGGATATTTCTGTCTCATGTCATCTTCCTTTTCCAATGTGGCTTCTTCCACTGTTAAACCATCCCGACCTACCTTCACCAATGGAATGGTTTTATTTCTCAACTGTTTCACATCTTTGTCTAGAATTGCAATTGGCTTTGGTCGGTAGGTTAGATTCTCGTCTACAGCTATTATCTCTTCTTAAATCATGTGCAATGGATCTAGTAAATACTTTTGAAGTTGAGAAACATGGAACACATCATGCAAATTCGACAAATGTAGAGGAAGTGTAATCTGATATGCCGATGACCCTATCCTTTTCAGAATTTGATAAGGTCCTAAATATCTCAAGCTCAATCTCTTAACTTTCATTGCTCAGCCAACTCCGGTAGTAGGAGAAATTTTAAAAAATACATGCTCTCTTTCTTGAAATTGTATCGGTCTCCTTCTCATATCAAAATAGCTCTTTTGTCGACTCTGAGCTGTTCGCATTTTATCCCAAATTATCTGTATTTCCTTATAAGTATGTTGCACTAACTCGGGCCCCAATAACCTTTTCTCCCCCACATCATTCCAACATAAAGGCAATTTTCCTTGCTATAATGCGCACACTCTTAGCATATCCTCTAGAGTCTATATAGTTCTCTTCGTTTGACCATCTGTTTGAGGATGATATTTCGTACTAAAATACAAACGAGTTCCAAAAGCTTCTTTTAGCGCTCTCTAAAATCTGGAAGTAAATCTGGGATCTCAATCCGGAATGATACTATTAGGAATTCCATGTAACCATACAATTTCCTTCATATATAACTAGACCAACTTATTCAATGAATAGTTTTTCTCACTAGGTAGAAAGTGTGCAGATTTCGTCAGTCTATCTACTATTACCCATATTGCATCATGGCCTGTCTAAGTTTTACGTAGTCCAACAATAAAATCCATATATATACTATCCCACTAACACTTAGGGATTTCTAAAGGTTGTAACATCCCATAAGGTTTTTTAGTGTTCTATCTTCAACTTTTGACAAACCAAACACTTAGACATGTATTCAACAATATCTCTCTTCATTCTTGGCCACCAATACAATCTCTTCAAATCTTGATACATTTTTGTAGCTCTTAGATGGATTGTATACTTACTTTTATGAGTTTCTTCCAAAATCTTAATCTCCTTGTGGTATACATGTTCTGCCCCGGTACATAATAATTTTATCCTCTGATATTGCAAAGTCAGACTAATCTTTTCGATCTTGTTAAAATTGATCATGTGTCTGTGCTTCCTTAATTTAAGTCTTCAAGTCACATTCAATTCTTAACTCACTAACAATCAAACTTCCAAGGACAGTCATAACTAATAATTTCAAATTTTTAAATTCCTCAATTGGCTCTATTTCTTTTATCAGTATTTGACTTACATACAACGACCTCCAGCTCAATGCATTAACTACTATATTTTCCTTCCCTGGGTGATACTTTAATTCAAAATTGTAATCATTAATGAATTTCATCCACCTTCTTTGCCTAATATTCAATTCTTTTTGGTCAAAGAGATACTTTAAACTCTTGTGGTCACTATATATTTCAAATACAACTTCATACAAGTAGTGTCTCCACATCTTCAAGGAAAAAACAATCGCAGCCAATTCTAAATCATAAGTAGGATCATTTTCCTCGTACGATCTCAATTGTCAAGACGTATAAATAACTACTCTACTTTCTTGCATCCAAAAACAACCTAAACCTTTCTTGGAAGCATCCATATAGACTACAAAGCAACCAGAAGGATTAGGAACAACTAGAATAGGAGAAGAAGTCAATTTTACTTTAAGTTCTTGGAAACTATTCTCGCATTCTTTAGTCCATTTAAAGGGACTTCTCTTTTTAGACAATTGAGTCAAAGGCAAAGCTATTGGAGAAAATCCCTATATAAACCTTCTATAATATCCTATTAAACCCAAGAAACTTCTAATTTTAGTCACAATTTTTGGCCTATACCATTTCAGCATAACTTCGGTTTTACTGGGATCCACCGGCACACCATCTTTAGAAATTACGTGACCCAAGAACTTCATCTCTTCCAGTCAAAATTCACATTTTTCTAACTTAGCAAAAAGTTTTTTTTCCTTCAAGACCTGAAGTACTAATCAAAGATGCTGGTTGTGTTTTTCTTCACTCTTAGAGTAGATTAAAATATCATCTATGAATACTACTATGAATTGATCCAAGTAGGGTCTCAAAATGTGATTCATATAGTCCATAAAGACTGTAGGTGCATTCGTGACCCCAAAAGGCATACTAAAAATTCATAGCATCCATACCGAGTTCTAAAAACTGTTTTCAAAATATCTTCTTCTTTAACTCCGATCTGATGATATCCTAACCTCAAATCTATCTTAAAGAAAATAGTAGCTCCCTTTAATTGATCTAATAGATCGTCTATTCTAGGAAACATATACTTATTCTTAATGGTCGCCTTATTCAATTGCCTGTAATCAATGCACAATCTCAAACTATCATCCTTTTTCTTTACAAACAATACAGGCGCTCCCCAAGGTGATACGCTGGGTCTGATAAAGTTCTTTTCTAAGAACTTTTCGATCTACTTCTTAGGCTCTTGCAGTTCCACATGAGACATTTTATAAGGATTTATAGAAATAGGCCTCGCCTCTGGTGCTAGATCGATGAAAAATTCCACTTCTCTCTTCAGTGGAGGTTGAGAAATCTCAGAGGGAAAAACCTCTAAAAATTCACATACTACTGGAATCTCAAGCAGTTTCCATTTCATACGCTGGGTCTGATAAAGTTCTTTTCTAAGAACTCTTCGATCTACTTCTTAAGCTCTTGCAGTTCCACATGAGACATTTTATAAGGATTTATAGAAACAAGCCTCGCCTCTGGTGCTAGATCGATGAAAAATTCCACTTCTCTCTTCAGTGGAGGTTGAGAATCTCAGAGGGAAAAACCTCTAAAAATTCACATAATACTGGAATCTTAAGCAGATTCCATTTCATACGCGGGTTGATAGTATACAAAAAAAACACATCTTAGATATGTATGCCTTATCTCCTTATAGAGTCGGTGAGCACTAATAATGCTATACTTTTGGTCGTCTTGTGGGTCTGAGAGAAATTCAAAAGTCTTATTGCAACAATTCAGTAGGACTCGATTCTGACTTAACCAATCCATACTCAAGATGACATCTATACCATCCAGAGATAGACAAATCAAATCCACTACAAAGGATCTGTCATTCAATACAATGGGATAATTCAAACACACTAAGGAGGTAATTATTTTTTCTCTTGTAGGTGTCACCACCGCTAACTCGTATGGTAACTCCGCAATAAAGTGTTGTAACTTCCCCACATATTCTATTGCTATGAAAGAATGGCTCGCACCAGAATCAAACAATACAATCAAAGGCAGATTGTTGATACAACACATACCTTGCATCAAATTAGGAGCTGTCTTTGCTTCAACACCGCTCAAAATGAAAACTCTTCCTATCATTTGTTGAGTTTGTACAGTACCTTTCTCATTTTCTACTAGACAATGTCGTGCCATGTGCCCCTTCTGTCCACATCGGAAGCAAGTAATTGGGCCAAAATAATATGGTTTATCCCCGCATTTCCCACACTGACTAGTTGGCTTTTTTCAGAAAAGGTCTGGGTTTCACAATTGCTGGTTGTTTACCTTTCATGATATTCTTCCATCTGGTATTTCTATCCATAACTTGGAACTCTCTCTTCCACTTCCATTAAGTCTGCCTCTACCTTTCTTCCTCCACTGCTTTTAGACTAATCTCTAGCATCTGACATTTATTTACCAATAGGGAATATTCCTGAATCTCTAATGCCACCACAGCATTCCTAAGCTCCAGGTTCAATCCAGATTCAAACTTCACTGCCTTACTTGTTTTATCCAGATTATTCCTCTGAGTACTTGAGAACTTAGATAGTTCTTCAAACTTGGTAATATAGTGCTCAATGGTCCCATTTCCCTGTCTAAGCTGAAGAAACTCAAACTCTTTCTTAGCTTTCACATTGCTGAGAAAATATTTGTTCAGAAAAGACTCTCAGAACAATTGCCATGTAATCTCCCTGTCTTGATGTACCAGTAACTCTCTGACTCTTTTCCACCAGTATTCATCTTTTTCCTTCAGCATATATGTCCCAAAATTGACCTTCTGCTTATCAGAGCAATTTAGAAATTCAAAAATCTTCTCGATTTTCGTCAACCATCTCTCAATAACTATAGGGCCATATGCACCCACAAAAGACGGAGGCTGTGTTCCCATAAATTCAGACCATCCATTACCATTTCTAGTTCTGTTTCTATTTCGGTTTCTTTCATTTCCCCTAGCCCCGTCGTCATTACTAATATTCTAAAGGTACAACAGAATTTGATTCGTAGTATCTGCATGAGCTTGAATAACTGCGGCTATGTTATTTAAGGTAGCATCTATGCTACCTGACAGAATCCTTCTTGGTGGTGCTATAACTCACAGTATTAGTAAAGCAAAATATTAGTCACTATTGAGGTGATCAAGCTCAACAACAGTTCAAAATTTTACAGTAGTTATTGTAAGAACTCCATTTTTTTACACATATATATATTTGTAAAATCTCATGAAGTCATTAACTATTTATTTTTAACTATTTAACTCATAATAACATTCGGTTAAACTAACCAAGCATAATTAAGGTTTATAGTATAGTAATAATACTGATACAATTCTAGGCTCACATGAACATCATTAATTAAAAAAATTTGTACAAAAATTACACATATATGTACACATCTTATTCATCCCTATTGATCGGTTCCAGAGATACGGGTGCGGGTGGTTGCACCTTCACCAGGATCCTAGTCAACTCGACCCAACGTATGCTAAAAGCTGGTCATAAAAAATATCTGGATATTTAGTTTTCTGAACATGATATAGAAATATAGTGAGAATTAAATCCCAATATGTTCAACAATAAATCATAATTATCATCAATATAGATCATCATGTCATGTTCATCTGTATAATCTACAGCAATTACCTTAGGCCACATGAATGCACTTTATCTATGCACAAGAAAATTGTACATAAATGACATGGATGGCATGAATAACTATTTCAGAATATCATATGATGGCTACCAACTTATATGCATATCAAGTTACCCCGGTCAGTTTGAGAACTTTCTACTTTCCGGTACGGGTTTTTCTCACTCCATTTAACATGGCATACTTATTCCTTCTTTTCTCATTATTATAATCAAAGTAGTTGGTAGGGCGTACCCTACTGGTGCACCACACGGACCGCCATGTGACCATACTCATTTCTTTTATTTTCTTTTCTTTTCACATTAATAGCCAAAAATATGATTTTAATAACAAGTATGTTCATTATACTCACATGCCATAATTTTTCATTAAAATATAATCATTACCAAAAATCATTTGTAATCATGACATGAACATAATCGTTTCAAATATCACTTTATAAAATATTTCCATGTCAAAATTACACACTTAATATGGTAAGGAGTTCAGGAAATGGCAATGGCTATGGCATACACTAGTCATTTATTATTTTCATTTATAAGATTCTTCTTCTTTTTTAAATATTATTTATGTCTCTTCATTTTCTTTCTACTTGGCCTCTAGTCACTTTTCTCCTACTTATATCATTTCCAACACATGTTCTCACAAATTTAATAAGGCATTCTTCTTCAATTTGGTTTCTATTATTATCCTATAGTTAATGAAGTTCATTTAGGGTAGAAAAATATTAAAAATAAGATTTACCAGCTTCCAACATGGCCTAAACGTATACTGTAACATGGCTTAGCCATTTTCTATAAAACAGACATGTTTTAGTCTTCAAAATTCCCTTTTCAGCATTGAACATGGCCTGCCTGTGCCTTGGAACACGGCCATGCTCTATGTTGTGTTATTCCCTGATGCAGTTTTTTGTCCTGTCTAACCTTCTTTCACCAATCAGAGCATAACTCCCTCATTTTAACCCCGATTTATATGATCTTAGTGTCAATTTAAATATAAAACAATTATATAAAATGATTATGTGGAATATTTTAGTGAAATCTTAAGGAATCTTGGTGATATTACTCCCTCAAGTTAAACGTTATTTCTTCTCGGGTAAGTTCTGATCTTTACTTACTAATCTGACCATATCTCCCTCAAATGAACTCCAAATTGAGTGATTCCAGTGGCTAAATTTCTGTGAGATATAACTATATTTTTAATGTTAACCAGTTATATTAATTCCCTACAGAATCTTCCCAAAAATTCAAACACAGAAGTTTTCCTAACAAATTCTTCCCTGGTCAATCATTTTCTGACCACAGCTTACTAATCTAACCATATCTACCTCATATCGACTCTAAATTGAGTGATTCCAGTGGCTAAAAATCCGTCAGACATGTAAATATATTGTTCATGTTAACCATTTCTTTTAATTCATAACCGATTCTTTCCAGAATTTGAAAAATATAAGCTTCCCTGGTTACTCCGAAATCCAGTTTCCTAACCAAACATTTTCTAAGGTTTTAGTTCATCATTTTATTATGTCCTCTTCCATTTTCTTCCTAATTTACATCTAAAAATATTCCATCAATTTTTCACCACATTTAAATATACAAAATAGCAGCATAAAAATCTTAAAATTTTGCTACGCGTAGCCATACCTATGAAAAACTTTCCACACCCACCTAAGTATTCAAACATACATCACATGCAAGATCAACATGTAACATGATATAGCAACATCTATGGTTAATCGTAACATCCCGTAATTTTTAAATATTTTCCTTATAAATTCTTCACCTTACATATATGCGTAGAAATGTTCTAATATTAATGGAATAGGTAAGGAAAGAAAACATAAGAGGAAATATTAGAAATAAACATGCTAAAGAAAGGTGAAATTCCTAGGTAAGGAAGATAAATTTTTGTGAATTAAAGGTCTTAAAATTTCAAGAAGATTGGATTAGGGAATTTTTCCTAATTTAAGAGTAAAAGTTACTAAGTTTAGTATTTCCACCCATAAATTGGGCTTTCACCTATGGATACTTCATATAGAGTTTTTCTTCATTACATAATTTTTTAGCAAGCCAATAGGATAGCCCAATGAAGAAATAAAACATAGACTTGGACTAAGATATAGAAATTGGACCGATAGCCCAAAAATCAAGAAAATGTGACCAAGCCCATTATGAAATGTAGAATTTTAACCAAAGTAAAGAAAATGGGCAAGAATGAGCCCAAACCGAAGAGGAAAAATGAAAATAAAATCAAAATAAAGTGATGGAATAATGGTGTAATCAAGATTATGTGATTTGGTATTAAGACAACAATTTAGCAAGTGGTGTGATTCTACATTCATAATTTTGGCAAGTCGCACGATAATACAAGGCTTTAGGACAAAAACATCTATATCCTACACTCATAATTCTAGCAAGTGTTATGATAATACATGGTATTAGGACAAAACATTCCTATCCCACACAAATAATATCAACCAAATAATAGAGATTCAAGGGCTAGAAATTTGCCACCTAAAAAGACAAACCTATCATACTTGTTTAAGACAAAAGAAAATGGAAATGAATCCCTAAATCAAAGGGACCTTGTCCCATATCTTAAGAACATATTATCATAATTTTCAAAATACAAATCTCATTTTCCTATGCATATCTGGACAAAGGAAGAGGAAGACAAGAACATAAGTTGTTTGTTTTCCAAAAATTCAACAAAGTGTATCCTAATTGTGATAAGGTAGACCCATGATCATGAAAGGTGAATTATTTGGTGGTCTATATAAGAAAACTCAACCTAACAACATTAGAATTTCGTCCAAGTGAGGGAGAGGAAAAATAGAAGCAAGGTAGAGTGAGGAAAGGAGAGGAAAAAAGGAAGAAAGAGGAAGAAGAAGTCTAGGGGACTAAGTGCTCCAGGTAAGTTTAACAATATTTATTTTTGAAGAAAACTTTTGAAACTTATAATATTTATATGAGATTTTGATCTTAGAACTTTGATGATTGGTCATGGATGTTGCTATATCATGTTACATATTGATCTTGCATGTGATATATGTTTGAATACTTAGACTGGTATATAGAGTTCTGCATAGGTATAACTATGGGTGGCAAAAATTTTAGCTTCTGTGTTTTAATTTTTGGGAATAATCTGAAGGGAATTAAAATGCATGGTTAACATAAGAATTAAAGATATATGTGTCACGGATTTTTAGCCACTAGAATCATTCAATTTGGAGTCCATATGAGGTAGATATGGTTCGATTAGTAGTCAAAGGTCAGAAAATGGTTCATCAGGGAAGAATATGTTAGGATAGCTTCTGTATTTTAATTTCTGGGAACTATATGTATGGAATTAAAATAAATAGTTAACATAATAATTATAGCTATGTGTGTCACAGATTTTTAGCCACTGGAATCATTCAATTTGGAGTCCATATGAGGATGATCAAAGCAGATTAGTAGTCAAAGGTCAGAAAATGGTTCATCGGGGAAGAATATGTTAGGATAGCTTCGGTATTTTAATTGTTGAGAATTATCTGTATGGAATTAAAATAAATGGTTAACATAAGAATTATAGATATGTGTGTCACGGATTTGAAGCCACTAGAATCACTCAAGTTGGAGTCCATATGAGCTAGATATGGTCCGATTAGTAGGTAGAGCTCAGAACCTATCCGAGAAGAAATAACCTGTACATTGAGGTAGTAATATCACCTTGATTTCTTAATATTTCGCTACAATGTTCAACAAAATCGTTTTAGATAATTGTCTTAGCTTTTCATAGACACCAAGATCACCTCAATCGGAGTTAAAATGAGGGCGTTATGTTCTGATTAGTGAGCAAAGGTCACAGAGCACGGCCAGGCTGTGTTCTAGTTGCTTCAAGCACGGGTTAGCCATGTTCGGGGCTATTTTTGAGTACATTTGAAGTATTTTTAAAGTATGGTCGTGTCTTAGAACATGGCCAGACCGTGTTGGAAGCTGGTGAAGCCTATTTTCAACATTTTTCTACCCTAGATGAACCTCTTTAACTATAGGGTAATAGTAGAAATCAAATTAAAGAAAAATGCTCTATAAATTTGTATGAACATTTGTTAGAAATGATATAAATAAGAAGAAATTGACTAAAGGCCAAGCATAAAGAAAATGAAGAGATGAAATTAATATTTAAAAAAGAAAACGAATCTTATAAATGAAAATAGTAAATGACTAGTATATGCCATAGCCATTACCATTGTATGAACTTCTTACCATCTTAAGTGTAAAATTTTGACAGGAAAATATTTTACAAAGTGATATTTGAAATGGTTATGTTCATGGCATGATTACCAATGATTTATGGTAATAGTTATATTTTGATGAATATAATTGTTATTGAAAGCATATTTTTGGCTATCATTGTGAAAAGAAAAGAAATGAGCAGGGTCACATGGCAATCCGTGTGGTGCACCAGTAGGGGACGCTCTACCAATGGTTATGATCATGTTAATGAGAAAATAAAGAAAAAATGGGCCATGTCGGACAGAGCGAGAAAAGCATGTACCAGAGAGTAGAGGATACTCACCCTGACCGGGGTAGCTTGAAATGAGAATAAGTTGATGGCCATCATATGATATTCTGAAAATAGTTAATCCTATCATACATATCATTACTGTATGATTCTTATGTGCATAGATATAATGCATTCATGTGACCAAAGATATTTTCTGTAGTTTATACAGCTGAACATGACGTGATGAGCTATATTGATGATGATTTATTGTTGAACTTACTGGGATTTGATTCTCACTATATTTCCATATCATGTTCAGAAAATTAGTTGTGCAGCTTTTTCTATGGCTCTGGCTTTTAGTGCACATTGGATCAAGTTACTTTATGTTGGGCAGATCTCAGAATCAAATAAGATGTTTGGGGTCGAGTTGGCTTAAATCCCGGTGAAGGTGCAACCAACCGCACCTGTATCTCCAGAATTCGTCAACCAAAATAAACAAGATGTAAATATCTATGTGTTTGATATGTTGCATGTACGTTTTGATTAATGACGTGCATGAGAACTAAATATTGTATAATAATAAAGAAAAAAAAAGGTAGTTACATAATTGGTATCAGAGCAGGTCGATCCTAGATGGCCAGTGGGTGGTTGGTTATCTAAATCGATCTTATAGTATCTTGAGTATGTTGTGGTAGTGCTGTGTAGGGGATCAGTGATTTCATATAGGTAAAAAATTACTAGTGTTTCCTATTTATATGCCGAGGTGGTGTTATGACTGCTGTTAAATTTTTTTTAAACTAACTATTGGGCTTGATCACCTCAATAGCAGCATAACTTTATTTTTACCATAATAGGAAATGGCACCACCAAGGAGGAATTCGGCAAACAATACGGAGGAAACCCTACACAACCTTGCCACGGCAATTTGAGAATTTGATATTGATTTACTCTTTAGAACCCAACTAGTATCTATATCCCTATATAGAATGATATCGATTAAAAAAAAAATTTAGTTACAAGACTTGTTAGACAAGGGATTTAAATGCCCTAGTACTTTTATTTGGAGTGCTCCTTTTCTATCTGTGAAAAAGAAAGATGGATCACTATGACTATGCATAGATTATAGACAGTTGAATAAGGTGACAGTGTAGAATAAAAACCCATTACCTCATATAGATTACCTCTTTTACCAGTTATAAGGTGTTCAATATTTTTTTCCACAAATTGATTTGGGATATAAGTAACATTAATTAAAGATAAGAGAAGAGGATGTACAAAAATTTTATTTTAGGACTTATTATGGGCATTATGAGTTCTTGGTGATGTCATTTAAATTGACAAATATTTTAGCTGCATTTATAGATTTAATGAATAGTAATCAGGTCATCCCTGGATCAATTTGATTTTATTGATGATATACTAGAATATTTCAAAAGTTCAGAGGATCATAAGCAACATTCAAAGATAGTTTTACCAACTCTAAAGGAGTATGGTTGGTAAATATGGTATCCAAGTAGACTCTAAGAAAGTAAAAGTAGTACAATAATAGCTACGTTTTACTACATTTAAAGATGAAGATCCAAATCCAATTTACGCTTCCTACGGTTATCTACCGTCCATTCTATTTGAGTCATAGTTGGATCAGGTACATGAACATAGGCTTGTAAAGCATCAATCAACTCTTTAGCATTTGAAGCCGAGATGAGAATTCGTCGTGTTGAGTGTGGGATAAACCTCTGTTCCATAGCTTGATCTAGAAAAGACAACAGACCATCAAAGAAGTGATTAACATTTAACAAACCTATCGATTTGTGATGCATATTCAGTTGTGCCCATGTGACTATTTGAAAAATCTCCTCTAAAGTACCAAAACCACCTGGTAAGGCAATGAAGGCGTCAGCATTGCTCATCATTCTAGCCATGCGTTCATGCATGGAAGCTATCCTATATTCTTCCCCAATTGTCTTCCCTATATTACTGGATGTAGTTAGAGCTATAGGAATAATACCTAGAACTTGGTATCCCCCTACATGTGCAGCTGTAGCCACACACCCCATTAACCCACAGTTACCTCCACCATACACTAAATGAATTCTTCTCCTAGCTAGCACCATACCTAAATTTTGTGCTGCTTTAACATACTCCCCATCTTTTCTAGGACTGGAACCATAAAAGACACAGATATATCGAAACTGATGGGATGCGGTTCCCTCCATAATTTCTATCACCTTAACTCTGAGTATGAAGATAAAGATACTAATGTAAGCATTTATAGAACTCAGAGAAGGACATATTTATAATAGTTATGCGAATAGGCCGAGTATTATTAGAACAACTATGTGAGTGATTGGTGGATATAAGCAAAATTAAAGGTAAAAAAAAATTTTAAAAATGACGGCAAATATGTATATGTACAATAGTTATGACTGTGACCCATATCAAGCACATAAAGAGCATAAGATAAGATATCACCAGAAATCTGTCTTTTTCTTGTTGTCTTTAATGAAGCATTGATGTCTTGATTCTTGTAGAAAAGTTGTAGGTGATAATCGTCATTGTAAAAAAAAAAGTAAAAATGCAAACCAATTAATTGTTGAAGAGGAACAATCAAATGGTTTATTTTGTTTTTTCAATGTTTTTGCCAGTCGACTAGCTATTTTGAGAAATTTTAATTTGGACTAGTTATTTTATAGTTGATTGATTACATCTATTCTGAAGCAATCAACTGCATCCTACCAGTTAGCTACGTACTCTTTGTTTTTCACAGACTTTTATAAGTTTGGAAATGTTTCTTTTCCACCGAATATCAACAGCTTTAAAGTAGATTCTGACACATATATTCAAAATTTACGGCCACCGATTTTTGTTGAAATTGTAGATGGATTTTGTTTATAGATTTTCAAGAATTACGGCCACCGATTTTAATATTTTTCAATACTTTGTCCAAATTTTTGACTTTTGCTTTTGGCACCAGTCTCTATTATGCTTTTCGTCTGTTTCACTGCATTCTCCCTCATTAACGGTTGGCATTAAATGCAAGGTTATTTTCCCTCATTGCAATGAAAGATAATTTCTTTTCTTTGAAACTCGGTTATTATGGTGTCTAAGTTGTTAGTAGGTTAAAGTAATGAAAAGTTTGAAAAGAATGGACGGATGATGGTCTTATAGTGTTTTGACGAATGTAATCAAGAGAACTAGTGGTGTTGAAGTTCTTGAGGAATAAAATATAGGAAGTAGGATTTAAGTTAGTGTGTGAACTCTTAATTTGGAAATATAAAGAATATTCTGAGAACCATGTATGAAAATAATGTAAGTGATCAAGATATTTGTGTTAAAAGATTATATCATGCTAAATTGAGTCTAGTATCTATGAGTAATTGTTTGGAAAAATCTTCTTGAAATGATTGGGTGAATTAAATGGGATTGACATAAACTAGAATGAGGTGCTTTTGGATATGATAGAAGAAATAATTGAAATTTTATACAATGAGTTTAATGGTGTTAATAAGCTTGTATAGAATTACTGTGATGAGGTAAGTTGGAATTATTAGACATGTGTCAATGGTACACGTTATTAAAGGTTTTAAGGATTTATTGCTACGTATGTTTAACATACTGATTAAAGGATTTGAGGATAAAAATAGATGATAGATTAAGATGATGATATTCAGGGGATGATGTTGATATATATAAAAAAATGACTTGATAGAAGTTTCGAATAAGAAAAGATAGTTACCCAATATGAAGGTGAATATGTTCCTTTATGTGTGTGTTTTCTTATATCGACCTATAAATATATCCATGCGAGCTAGAGGATATCAATTGAAGAACTTATGAGTGAAAGAAATCCTTATGGTTAAGTTATACGGCAAAATCACTCAAGTGAATAGGCATATTAAAAAGTAAAGATGTTATACAGAAAAGATATCCCTAATTATTTAGGTAATAAGGTTGGTAACTCTGAATAATGCCTTAATTTCATTCCCTACAAGTGGTAGGATGGACTGAAATTCGAGGACCGAATTTCTTAAGGGGGAAGAATGTAACATCCCGTAATTTTTAGATATTTTCCTTAGAAATTCTTCACCTTACATATATGCGTAGAAATGTTCTAATATTAATGGAATAGGTAAAGAAAGAAAACATAAGAGGAAATATTAGAAATAAACATGCTAAAGAAAGGTGAAATTCTTAGGTAAGGAAGATAATTTTTTGTGAAGTAAAGGTCTTAAAATTTCAAGAAGATTGGATTAGGGAAATTTTTCCTAATTTAAGAGTAAAAGTTACTAAGTTTAGTATCTCCACCCATAAATTGGGCTTTCACCTATGGACACTTCATATAGAGTTTTTCTTCTTCACATAAATTTTTAGCAAGCCAATAGGATAGCCCAATGAAGAAATAAAACATAGACTTGGACTAGGATATAGAAATTGGACCGATAGCCCAAAAATCAAGAAAATGTGACCAAGCCCATTATGAAATGTAGAATTTTAACCAAAGTAAAGAAAATGGGCAAAAATGAGCCCAAACCCAAGAGGAAAAATGAAAATAAAATCAAAATAAAGTGATGGAATAATGGTGTAATCAAAATTAGGTGATTTGGCATTAAGACAAAAATTTAGCAAGTGGTGTGATTCTACATTCATAATTTTGGCAAGTGGCATGATAATACAAGGCTTTAGGACAAAAACATCTATATCCTACACTCATAATTCTAGCAAGTGGTATGATAATACATGACATTAGGACAAAACATTCCTATCCCACACAAATAATATCAACCAAATAATCGAGATTCAAGGGCTAGAAATTTGCCACCTAAAAAGGCAAACCTATCATACTTGTTTAAGACAAAAAAAATGGAAATGAATCCCTAAATCAAAGGGACCTTGTCCCATATCTTAAGAACATGTTATCATAATTTTCAAAATACAAATCTCCTTTTCCTATGCATATCTTGACTAAGGAAGAGGAAGACAAGAACATAAGTTGTTTGTTTTCCAAAAATTCAACAAAGTGTAGCCTAATTGTGATAAGGTAGACCCATGATCATGAAAGTTGAATTATTTGGTGGTCTATATAAGAAAACCCACCCTTACAACATTAGAATTTCATCCAAGTGAGGGAGAGGAAAATAAGAATCAAGGTAGAGTGAGGAAAGGAGAGGAAGAAAGGAAGAAAGAGGAAGAAGAAGTCTAGGGGACTAAGTGCTCCAGGTAAGTTTAACAATATTTCTTTTTGAAGAAAACTTTTGAAACTTACAATTTTTATATGAGATTTTGATCTTAGAACTTTGATGATTGGTCATGGATGTTGCTATATCTTGTTACATATTGATCTTGCATGTGATATATGTTTGAATACTTAGACTGGTATAGAGAGTTCTGCATAGGTATGGCTATGGCTGGCAAAACTTTTAGCTTCTGTGTTTTAATTTCTGGGAATAATCTGAAGGGAATTAAAATACATGGTTAACATAAGAATTTAGGATATATGTGTCACGGATTTTTAGCCACTGGAATCATTCAATTGGGAGTCCATATGAGGTAGATATGGTCCGATTAGTAGTCAAATGTCAGAAAATGGTTCATCAGGGAAGAATATGTTAGGATAGCTTCAGTATTTTAATTTCTGGGAATTATATGTATGGAAATAAAATAAATGGTTAACATAAGAATTATAGATATGTGTGTCACGAATTTGTAGCCATTGGAATCACTCACGTTGGAGTCCATATGACGTAGATATAGTCCGATTAGTAGGTAGAGGTCAGAACCTATCCGAGAAGAAATAACCTGTACATTGAGGGAGTAATATCACCTTAATTTCTTAATATTTCACTACAATGTTCAACATAATAGTTTTAGATAATTGTCTTAGATTTCCATAGACACCAAGATAACCTCAATCAGAGTTAAAATAAGGTAATTAAGCTCTGATTAGTGAGCCAAGGTCACAGAACACGGCCAGGTCGTGTTCTGGGTGCTTCAAGCACGGGTTAGCCGTGTTTGGGGCTGTTTTTTAGTACATTTGAAGTATTTTTAAAGGATATCCGTGTCTTGGAACATGGCCAGACCGTGTTGGAAGCTGGTGAAGCCTATTTTCAATATTTTTCTACCCTAAATGAACCTCTTTAACTATAGGGTAATAGTAGAAATCAAATTGGAGTAAAATGCTCTATAAATTTGTAAGAACATGTGTTAGAAATGATATAAATAAGAAGAAATTTACTAAAGTCCAAGCATAAAGAAAATGAAGAGATGAAATTAATATTTAAAAAAGAAGACGAATCTTATAAATGAAAAAAGTAAATGACTAGTATATGCCATAGCCATTGCCATTGTATGAACTTCTTACCATCTTAAGTGGAAAATTCTGACATGGAAATATTTTACAAAGTGATATTTGAAATGGTTATGTTCATGGCATGATTACCAATGATTTATGGTAATAGTTATATTTTGATGAACATACTTGTTATTGAAAGCATATTTTTGGCTATCATTGTGAAAAGAAAAGAAATGAGCACGGTCACATGGCAATCCGTGTGGTGCACCAGTTGGGGATGCCCTACCAACGGTTATGATCATGTTAATGAGAAAAGAAAGAGAAAGTGGGCCATGTCAGACTGAGCGAGAAAAGCCCGTACCGGAGAGTAGAGGATACTCACCCTGACCGGGGTAGCTTGAAATGAGAATAAGTTGATGTCCATCATATGATATTCTGAAAATAGTTAATCCTGTCATACATATCATTACTGTATGATTCTTATGTGCATAGATATAATGAATTCATGTGACCAAAGATATTTTCTGTAGTTTATACAGCTGAACATGACGTGATGAGCTATATTGATGATGATTTATTGTTGAACTTACTGGGATTTAATTCTCACTATATTTCCATATCATGTTCAGAAAATTAGTTATGCAGCTTTTTCTATGGCTCTGGCTTTTAGTGCACATTGGATTGAGTTACTTTATGTTGGGCAGATCTCAGAATCCAATAAGATGTTTGGGGTCGACTTGGCTTAGATCCCGGTGAAGGTGCAACCACCTACACCTGTATCTTCGGAATTAGTCAACCAAAATAAACAAGATGTAAATATCTATGTGTTTGATATGTTGCATGTACGTTTTGATTAATGACGTGTATGTGAACTTAATATTGTATAATAATAAAGAAAAAAAAAGGTTGTTACATCAATCATCAAGGTAACAAATTTAGTAAATTTAATCAAAGTTCTAGGATCAAAATCCCATATAAATGTTTCTAATTTCAAAGCTTTTCTAAATAAAATATTGTTAAACTTGCCTAATGATCTCCTTAGCTCACTTAGTGAATTCTTTTTCTTGTTTCCTCTTGAAGGAAGTGGCAAGATTCCTCCATTCCTTTAGCTTTTCCAACAACTTGAATAAGAGAAGGAAGTTGAGTTTTGAACCCCCAGGATAAAGAAAAAAGATGGATTCAAGTGGAGATTAAGCTAACTTACCTTGAGTACTTAGTCCTCTAGACTTATCCTTCTTCTTCTATCCTTTCTTCTCCTCTCTTTCTCTCATTTCCTCACTCTACCTTGCTTCTATTTCTCCTCTCCCTCACTTGGAAGAAATTATAATGTTATAAGGGTGGGTTTTGCTTAAATAAACTATTAAGTGGTTCACCTTTCATGATCATGGGTCTACCTTATTACAATTAGGATGCACGTGGTTGGTTCTTAGGGAAAGACAACTCATGTTCTTGTTTTCTTCTCCCTTAGTCAAGATATGCATAGCAAAAAAAGATTTGTATTTTGAAAATCATGATAAAATGTTCCTTAGATAAGGGACAAGATCCTTTTGATTTAGGGATTCATTTCCTTTTTTCTTTTATCTCACACAAGTATGATAGGTGTGCCTTTCTAAGTGGCAAGTTTCTAGCCCTTGAATCTCCCTTGCTTAGCTGAAATTATTTGTGTAGGATAGATATGTTTTGTCCTAATTCTATGTATTATTATACCACTTGCTAAAATTATAGGTGTAGAAAATAGATATTTTCTCCTAATGACATGTATTATTACATCACTTGTTGAAATTATGAGTGTAGGATATAGATATTATCACACCACTTGCTGAATTTTTGTCTTAATGCCATGTGACCTAATCTTTATTACACTATCATTTCATCATATGATTCTTATGTTTTCCTCTTGGATTTGGGCTCATTATTGCCCATTTCCTTTGCTTTGGCTGAAATTTTACATCTCATAGAGGGCTTGGTTACATTTTAATGATTTTTGGACTATCGGTCCAACTTCTATATCTTAGTCCAAGTCTGTGTTATTTCTCTCACTTTATTTGATGAATGAGTTTTGTACTCATAAATTAAATATTTTTATCTTATCTTTTTGCCTTAATTAAGAATTTATCTCCCTCATTTGTCTTTATTTTTGTGTATTTTTATAGATGAAGAGAAGAATAGAAAATTGACTCAATTGGAGAAATCAAAGGTAAATTGTGATTCTTTAGAAATGATGTCTATAAATCATGCAGACAAAATAAATTCATTAAGGATGGCTGAGTAAGGAGCATTATCTTTTTGTCTCTTGAGATGCATCCTAATGGATATATGCATCAATTCAATCTTGCTTTATGACCACATTTCTAAAAGAATTGAAACATAAATATTTAAGGCAAAACACCCAATGTTAAAAATTTATTTGGTGCTTACTTTTCAACTTGATCTTACTATAGTATTTTCGTTGTATCTCAGAAAATACGTATACATCATGTTCAAAATTTGGTAGATAAATAGCTAACATAATTTCATACAATTTTTATGTTTAAGGGATTAGCAAATTCAAATATCCAATGGGCCAAATTTGGGCTAGAACAGAACAAGTTTATTGTTGCATTCCAGCCCAACCTTACTGTAGTATTTGGGCCATATTTCAGAAAATACATATTCAATGGGTATGAAATTTGGTAGGTGAATACCATATATAATTTGATACAACTTTTATTTTCAAGTGGTTAGCAAATGGGGACACTAAAGGGCCAAAATTGGGTTAGAAGTGATCGTGTTTACTATTACAGTCCAGCTTGACCTTGCTATAGTGTTTTGGCCATAAATCACAATATATGTGGCCAACGTTTCTACACTATATATGGCTGGAAAGATAATGAAACTATCTACAACATTTATGTTGATATGATCAGTAGATTCAATGGTTATCAAAGAGATATATTACAATGACATTCGTGGCACATAATGCAACACAACTTGTCAACTTTAGTTCAATTTGCTACCCACCATTTTCGTCACCTACTTCCCTTGTTTTGTCTATAAATAGAGACATTTTGTGAGCTAGAGAGAAGGAAGAAAGGTTGAAGAGTGAGCTTGAGAAAACTTTGTTGAAGTTCTAAGTGTTTGTAATATTTTTCTCTCTTTATACATTTTGTATCTTTACTTTCTTTCATAAGTTTTATCATGCTTCTTCATCTTTCATTTTTGTTTTCTTACCTTGATTATGGAGAACTAATCTTCTAATGCTAAGGTGAAAGGGTGAAACTCTTGGTATGAAAATAATAATTTATCTAACTCTTAATTTTAATGTTTATACTTGATGTTGTATTTATCTTCTTATTTATTTTCTTGTTATTTACTTTCTTAGAGGATGGCTTTGTTGCCTCTCTGTTATTTATTTTCTTGTTATTTTTCTTCTGAGATGACGGCTATGTCGCCTTTCTGTTATTTCTTTTCTTGTTATTTACGTTCTTAGAGAATGGCTTTGTTGCCCCTCTGTTATTTATTTTATGCACTTATATTATTTATTTTCTTGTTATTTATTTTCTTAGAGGATAACTTTGTTGCCCCTCTGTTATTTATTTTCTGCACTTCTACTATTTATTTTCTTGTTATTTACTTTCTTAGAGGATGGCTTTGTTGCCCCTTTGTTATTTATTTTCTGCACTTCTACTATTTATTTTCTTGTTATTTATTTTCTTAGAGGATGGCTTTGTTGCCCCTCTGTTATTTATTTTCTGCACTTCTATTATTTATTTCCTTAGAGGATGGCTTTGTTTTCCCTCTGTTATTTATTTTTTGCACTTCTATTATTTATTTTCTTGTTATTTATTTTCTTATAGGATGTTTTGTTGCTCCTCTGTTATTTATTTTCTACACTTCTATTATTTATTTTCTTGTTATTTTATTTTTTAATGGCTGGTTTTACTGCCTACTTTATATTATTATCATTGATTCTGTTGTTATGTTTTTCTTCCTTTTACACCTTTTTATTTTAAATTTTGTAAAGTGTGAATCTTGATACATTGTAGACAAATTTTTGCACAATAAATGCTTGCATCATTCTTGATTTATTGTAGACAATATAATTATTGGCACAATGTATACTTGAATCTATTTTACAAAAGTAATTTATTATTAGTAATACAATAAAAAGAAGGCAAATACACTTCATCTGTAAACCAAAGCACGTTTAATGTAACTTATCTTCCGAATGGAACCTCATTTATGTGAGGATTCCATTTAAGTAATAAAAGAGTTAAAATTTATTATTACTTGATGTGCCAAGAGTGAATCCCCTAACCTTAGTATGTTTCTGACTTTGAATACATTCATATTTAATTTCAGTATTTTAGTTCTTTACAAACTCTGTTCAATACTCTTTTCACAAAACAAACATTCTAGCAACTAGGTTTGAAATATTTATTTTGGATCTGAATTAAATTTTCTCAATTGGCAATCCTCGTGGAATCGACCTTGCATACCACTAAATCTATATTCCAATAGATTCGTGCGCTTGCGAATTTTAATAAAAACAACAAGTTTTTGGCACCGTTGTCGGGGATTCCGACGAAAAAGCTAATTAGATCCAGGTAAATATAATTCTTCCACTAGTTATTATTTAGAATTTTTTTTGTATAGAAAATTCTTTTTGTGAAAAAAAAAAGTATTTTTTAAAAATTTGTGTGGTAATTTGGGTGTGTAAAATTAATTGATTCTGATAACAGGGATAAAAATTCCTAAGGAGTATGGATTTTAAGTGAGACTATTGTGACTCATCCACACTTTCTTAAGGATCCACTAATTTAATACCACCAACCATTACTAACACTCAAAATAAAAAGATAAAACAAAATTTCTCTGTTGCAAAATTTTGTGCTTTTTTGTTGTATTTTCATTTTGTTACTTGTAGTTAACATTGTATATATATATGTTACTAAGTTGTAAAATTATCATCTTTTGTAATTGTGTTATATGCTATTAGAAATATTTGTTTATAATTTTTCTTTTATTTTATGCATGTTTGGAAATGTGATAATGATCAGCGTTTGATTAGGAAAAGTTTAGTATCACCCATTGATTTTAAAATTGGAACATTAGACTTTGTTGAGACATCACCAAAAATGGAAGAACAAGTTGTGTTTGAGAAAACTCTTATGGAGTACTTCTCACCTGTCATAGCTAATACTCCATCTTGCATAGTTTTGCCACAAACTACTGCAACTCACTTTGAACTCAAATCAGCCATACTTCAACTTTTACCATCATTTTATGGTTTGGAAAGAGAAGATCCAAACATGCATGTGAAGGAATTTCTTGAAATTTGTTCAACATTTCACTTTCAAAATTTCAATGATGAGTCAATTAGGCTTAGAATGTTTCAATTCTCATTAAAAGATAAAGCTAAAACCTAGTTGAACTACCTTTCTACAGGAACTATTACTAGTTGGAACCAATTGGTAAATAAGTTTTTGGCAAAAAAATCTCCCATGTCTAAAACTGATAACCTGAGGAGAGAAATTTCTTATTTTTGTCAAAAAGAGGGTGAACAATTTTTTCAATGTTGGGAAAGATTTAATGATCTTCTTTTGAAATGTCCTCATCATGGTTTTGAAATTTGGAGATTGGTGAAATATTTCTATAATGGTTTAACTTCATCAAATTGTCAAATGATCTAAAGCATGCATGGTGGGAGATTTTTACAACTGAATGAGGGAGAAGCTTGGGAATTCTTAAGATCTTTATCTGAAAATTCTCAACATTGGAACTGCATAGATTCTAGGGATAAGAAGTCTCAAACACACAAAAAGGGAGGAATTTATGAAGTGAGTGATGACACAGATGTGAGAATTGCCTTAGCTAGCCTGACAAGAAAGGTCGAAGCTTTAACTTTAAGCGACACTCTGAATCCTTCTACCAATACTAGGATAGAGGCATGTGCCTTATGTTCTAGTACATATCATATTACGCAATCTTGTCCATCCATACCAGCTTACCAAGATGCATTCTCTGAGCAAGTTAATTCTCTTCAATTTCAAGGAAAGTCATCAGACAAACCGTTTTCACCTACATATAATCTAAATTGGAGGAATCATCCAAACTTTTCATTGAGGCAAAATCAGCCTTCAATGAATCAAGGTGGGCAACAATTTGCCCCTCCTAACTCATATCCTCCAATTCCTCAATATGCTCCTCCTTTCGGGGTACCACAACAAAGAAGACCTTCTTTGGAAGATACTCTAGAGTAATTCATGCAATCAACTCAACAAGCTTTACAATCCCACATTCAATCTATTTCAGAGCTTGAAACACAATTAGGTCAAATAGCCAATGTTGTAAGAGAGAGAGAGAAAGGAAAATTCCCTAGTCAACCTATTCCTAATCCTAAGGGTCAATTTGAAGTAGGATAATCAACAAATCCTAATGAGGAAGTGAAGTCTATAACGACCCTTAGATCTGGAAAAGTAATTGATAATCAAGTTCACATGCCTGAAACTAAAGAACAGAGTCAACATGAACCACAAATTAATGACTCAAGTGAGAATAAAAGTGAACATATTCTTTGTGCCCTTAAAGCTCCATTCCCATAAAGACTTGAGATAAATAAGAAAAGTACTCAATATAGTGAAATTTTAGAGGTGTTTAAGCAAGTAAGCATTAACATCCCTTTTCTTAACGCTATCAAACAAGTACCTGCTTACTTAAAAAATTTTATAGATCTTTTCGCGGTGAAAAGGAAAACTAATGTTCCAAAAAAGGCATTTTTTACCGAACAAGTGAGCTCCATAATTCAACAAACAACTCCTGTCAAGTACAAAGATCCCGGTTGTCCTGCAATTTCTTGTGTCATAGGTGACCATGTGATTAATCAAGCCTTACTTGATTTAGGAGCAAGTGTGAATCTGTTGTCGTACTCTATGTATGCAAAACTTGGGTTAGGAAAGTTTAAATCTACACCAATAACCCTTCAGTTAGCTGATAGGTCCATAAAAATTCCTAGAGGTTTCATAAAGGATGTGCTCATTAAGGTTGATAAATTCTACTTTCCAGTAGATTTCATTGTTTTTGACACTGAACCTGTTGAGAATACAGAGACACGAATTTTAGTCATTTTGGGTAGACCATTTCTTGCAACATCCAATGCGATCATTAATTGTCGAAATGGAATTTTAAATATATCTTTTGGAAATATAACTGTGGAACTTAATGTTTTTAATGTCTCTCATCAACTTATGGATACTGGTGATTTATGTGAGGTCAACATGATTGAGAGTATAGCTAATGATTCATTTTTATGTTCTTTTGATGATGACCCTTTAGAAAAATGTTTGGCTTACTTCAACATGGACATAGATAAGGACTGTTTGATCAATGAAATAAATTCCCTATTAGAGACTACTCCATTGATAGATACCAATGAATGGAAAGTCAAAACAGAGACACTTACATCTTCTAGGTCTATTCTATTACCATCCATAGAGAAACTGTCCCAGGTAGAGTTAAAACATTTGCTAGATTCTCTAAAATATGTGTTTCTAGGACCTGCTGAGACCTTACCTGTTATCATAGCATCAGACCTAGATAGAGAACATGAAGTTGAACTCATAAAAGTCCTCAATGAGCATAGTGAAGCCATAGGGTGGACAATAGTAGACATTAAAGGTATTAGTCCATCAATTTGCATGCATAGGATACATTTGGAGAACAATGCCAAAACCTCAAGAGAGCCACAAAGACGTCTGAATCCAAACATGAAAGAAGTTGTAAGAGCTGAAGTGATTAAACTTCTTGATGTGGGTGTCATTTACCCGATTTCTGATAGTGCATGGGCCAGTCCTGTTCAGGTAGTTCCTAAGAAGTCTGACATTACTGTAGTCAAGAATGAGGATAATGAATTAATTTCCACTAGAGTACAAACTAGTTGGCATGTTTGTATTGACTATCGCAAGTTGAATGTTGTAACAAGAAAATATCATTTTCCACTTCCTTTTATAGACTAGATGCTAGAGAGGTTGGCTGGACATGCATATTATTGTTTTCTTGATGGATGTTCAGGTTACAACCAAATTTCCATTGCACCCGAGAATCAAGAGAAAACTACATTCACTTGTCCTTTCAGAACTTTTGCCTATCGTCAAATGCCATTTGGATTGTGCAATGCACTTGCTACATTTCAGTGTTGCATGATAAGCATATTTTCTGACATGGTAGAGCAATTTCTAGAAGTATTCATGGATGATTTTTCTGTGCATGGGTCTAGTTTTGAGGAATATTTACACCATTTAAGATTGGTCTTAATTAGGTGTAAAGAAAATAACCTTGTTTTGAACTGAGAAAAATGTCATTTCATGGTTAAAAAAGGAATTGTTTTGGGACATATTATGTCAAATCAGGGGATTGAGGTAGATAAAGCCAAAATTGAATTGATTTCCAATCTTCCACCTCCTCGGACAGTGAAAGAGGTACGTTTTTTTTAGGCCATGCAGGGTTTTATCGCATATTCATCAAAAAATTTAGCAAAATCTCCAAACCTTTGTGTAATTTGCTTACCAAAGATGCACCTTTTATATTTGAGGAAAAATGATTTTAAGCTTTTGAGAAGCTCAAATCCCTACTTGCCTCTGCACCCATCATTAGACCACCCAATTGGAATCTTCCATTTGAAATCATGTGTGATGCCTTTGATTATGCAATTGGACCTGTTTTAGGTCAACGTCTAGAAAAGTTTTCTTATGTGATATACTATGCTAGTAAAACTCTTAATGATACTCAATTGAATTATTCTACAACAGAAAAAGAGTTACTAGCTGTGGTATTTGCATTAGACAAATTTAGATCTTATTTATTAGAATATAAAATTGTAGTTTTTTCAGATTATGCTGCACTTAAGTATCTTCTTTCTAAGAAAGATGCTAAAGCACGTTTGATAAGATGGATACTATTGTTGCAAGAATTTGATTTAGAAATTTGGGATAAGAAAGGATTTGAAAATGTTGTGGCTGATCACTTGTCTAGGCTAATAGTTGAATCAGGTGACAATAACTTGCCTATAGGAGACTTATTTCCAAATGAGCAACTCATGTCTATTTCTCAGTTACCTTGGTTTGCTGATATTGCTAATTATCTTGCCACAGGTCAAATCCCTACACATTGGAGTAAGAAAGATCGGGTAAAATTTTTAGCAAAAGTAAAGAAATTCTTTTGGGAAGATCCATACTTGTTTAAGTATTGTCCTGATCAAATCATTCGGAGATATGTTCCTGAGAGTGAGCAATATAGTGTTTTTTTGTCATGATCATGCTTGTGGAGGTCATTTTAGTGCTAAAAAAACTACTACAAAAGTCTTGCAATGTGGCTTTTACTGGCCATCACTGTTCAAATATGCCCATTTGTATTGTAGTTATTGTGAGCATTGTCAAAAATTGGGCAGTATTTCATAGAGGAATATGATGCATTTAACTCCCATTCTTATTGTTGAGATATTTGATGTCTGGGGAGTTGATTTCATGGGTCCTTTTCATAATTTTTTCAGTAATTTATACATCTTTGTTGCTATGGATTATGTGTCAAAATGGGTAGAAGCTCTTGCATGTAAAACAAATTATCACAAGATTGTGGTAAAATTCTTGAAAGAAAACATCTTTTCAAGGTTTGGCACACCACGGGCTATCATTAGTGATGGGGGAAAACATTTTTGTAATAAGCATTTTTAGCAGTTAATGAGAAAATATGGCATTACACACAAAGTTACTACCCCATACGACCCTCAAACTAGTGGTTAAGTTGAGATTTCAAATAGGGAAATTAAAAATATTTTGGAAAAAACGATTAACCCAAGTAGAAAATATTGGTCTCTGAAACTTTCTGATGCTTTATGGGCTTATCGTATTGCTTTTAAAACCCCTATTGGAATGTCTCCTTACCGACTTATGTATGGAAAGGCCTGTCATTTACCTGTTGAGTTAGAACATAAAGCTTATTGGGCCATCAAACAATTTAACTTTGCTCTTGACAAAGCAAGTTCCCACAGAAAGCTTCAACTCAATGAACTGGAATAAATAAGGAATGATGCATATGAGAATGCAAAATTATACAAGAATCGAATGAAAAATTTTCATGACAAAAATATTTTAAGAAAATCATTTAATGCAAGTCAAAAAGTTCTTCTATATAACTCTCGTTTGCATTTATTTCCAAGAAAATTACGTTCTCGGTGGTCAGGACCATTCATTGTTCATACTGTTTATCCACATGGTGCAGTAGAAATTGAAAATCTCAAAAATGGTGATGTATTTAAAGTCAATGGCCAAAGATTGAAATCATTTTTGGAATTACACAACCCAGAGGTAGAGGAGACACTTCTGCGTGATCCTGTCTACCAGGATTAATTTGCTTCCTTTGTCAAAAATTGATACGCACGCTATTTACGTGAGATTTTTTTATTTAGTTTGCATTAATTTGTTCCATCATTAATATTTTCTTTTGAATTGCTATTGTTTTCTTGGTTTTGTTGCTTTTGATCTTTCTTCACAAAAAAATTGAATTGAGAATGGAAGACATACTTGCAAACTTGAAAAATAATTTTCCTTCTCTTCCACCCAATGCATTCTTGAAAATTTATAAAGCACGGGCTAAAAGATTAAGGTTGATGATGATAATGGGAATACCTGCTGATATTTGTTGGCTAATTGAAGCTAAGGTACGATTAGCAGTTGAGTCTGCAAATGGTTACATCTCTTACATGCCTGGTGATGAGTGAGTTTTATAACCATGAATTAAATACTTTCATCTTAATTGTTTGTCATATTTAAGCACTTATTTTTTGTATTTATCTCTAGTTTTATGCATCTTCTACAGATGGAGAATAAAATAGAAAATTGACTCAATTGGAGGAATTAAAGTTAAATTATGGTTCTTTAGAAATGATGTCTATAAACCAAGCAGTTAAGATGAATTCATTAAGGATGGCTGAGTAAGGAGCATTATCTTTTTGACTCCTGAGACGCATCTTAATGGATATGTACATCAATCCAATCTTGATTTATGACTATATTTTCAAAAGAACTTAAACATAAAGATTCAAGAAACCTCCAATGTTGAAAATATGTTTGCTGTTTGTTTTTCTGCCCAACCTTACTCCAGTATTTTAATCATAAATCATAAATTACATATCTAATATATATGACATTTGGTAAGTAAATATCTGACATAATTTTCTACAACTTTCATATTTATGTGATCAGCAAATTCGGACATTATGAGTGCAAAAAATGGACTAGAAAAAAATTTGCTTGCTGGTGCAATCCAGCCCAACCTTGCTGCAATATTTGGACCATATCACATAAAATATGTAGTCCATGTATACGAAATTTGGCAGGTAGATAGCTGACAAAATTTTCTACAAGTTTTCTTTTCACATGGGAAGGAAATTCGATGGCTATCAAAAAGGAATATAATGATTACTTTTGGTGGACTTAGTGCAATCCAACCTGTCAACTTTAGTGCAACTTGCTTTGTCACTTACCTCACTAGTTGTATCTATAAATAGAGGGGTCTTGTGAGCTAGAAGGAGGTCGAAAAATAGCTAAATTTAGTGTAATTTTGAGAGCATAAATTTGAGTTTTTAGTATTGTAATGTTCTTATTTCTTTAAACACTTTGTTATCCTTTCATAATATCTTCATGCTTGTTCATCTTCAATTTTGCTTTCTTACTTTGAATATGGAGAACTAATCTCCTTATGCTAAGGTAAAGGGTGAAACTCTTGGTATGAGAATAATAATTTATCTAACTCTTAATTTTAATGTTTATCTTTGATATTGTATTTACCTTCTTATTTCATTTCTCATGTTATTTCTTAATGGCTGGTTTTATCAGACCGCCGATTTCTTGTTATTTCATTGGCTGGTTTTACCAAACCACCTATTTTTTGTTATATTATGTTATTGTGTTTACTTTCTTATCTCTTATTTCTTGTTATTTTATTGGCTGGTTTTATTAGACCGCCTATCTCTTATTATGTTTATGGTTGGCCTCGCCACCTATCTCTTGTTATGTTTCTTTTTCGTACCTCTTTTCATTCTAATCTTGTAAAATGTGAACCTTGATACATTGTAGACAATTTTTGGCACAATAAATTCTTGAATCAATCTTGATTTATGTTTCTTCTTCGTACCTCTTTTCATTCTAATCTTGTAAAATGTGAACCTTGATATATTGTAGACAATTTTTGGCACAATAAATTCTTGAATCAATCTTGATTTATTGTAGACAATATAATAATTGGCACAATGTATGCTTGAATCCATTTTACAAGCTTGTATTAATGGTGTAAAAGGAGGTAAATATAATTCTTGTATAAACAAAAGTGAGCTCAAAGTAATACATTTTGTGATTGGAACCTTATTCATGTGAGGATTCCAATTGAGTGATAAAAGAGTTAAATTTATCATTACTCATACCAGGAGTGGATCCCCTAACCTTAGCATTCTTTTTACCTTGAATACATTTCAATTTAATTTGGGTACATCAATTCCCTGCACACTTGATTTAATATTCTCCTCACAAAATAAATATTTTGACAACTAGGTTAGAGTTATTTATTTGAATTCAAATTAGAGTTTCCTATCAATTAGCAATCCTTGTGGGATCGACCTTGCATACCATTAAATCTGTACTCCAACAGATTCGTGCGCTTGCTAGTTTAATTAAAACAATAACACCTGGTTTAGGAAAAAGTAGTTTTGCTAAAAAGCGTAGAGCTAAAAGAATGGTTGTCTGCCATAAATGTGGACATGAAACTTGCAACACATGTTGTCATTCTTTGCGATGGGTTCATGTAAATCGAGAAGACAAAATAAAATTCATTAAGGATGGCTTGAGTAAGGAGTTATTGGATAATGAGTTTCATCTATTGTCTTTTAAGACGCATCCTAGTGGATCTGTGCATATCAAGATCGTTGGTTTATGACCCCATTTTTAAAAAGAACAAAAATGATACAGTCTTGGGAATCTGACATTAAAAGACCCTGTTTGCCAATTTATAAGAAAATTGGATGGGAAGCATATCCTCGACCCTTAGAGGGCGTTTAAGCTGTTACTGGACGTAAAACCAGAGAAAGATGTGAGCCACAATCACAACTACTGTACATATGCATGCGTGCTGTTATTTTTAAATTTTTCATCTTTAATTTAGCTGTCATCCATCGGCCTACTCACATGGCTATTATAATTATGCCATCGTCTTATTCTTATAGCTACTGTAAGTATGTCTTTATTTGAGTTCTATAAATGCACATATTATTATCTTTATCTTCATTCTCAAAGTTAAGGTGATTGCAGGTATGGAAAGAATCACATTTTGTCAATTTCGAAATATTTGTGTCTTTTATGGTTCTAGTCTCGGAAAAGATGTAGAGTATGTTAAAACAGCACAAAATTTGGGTATTGTCCTGGCCAGGAGAAAAATTCGTTTAGTTTATGGTGGAGGTAGTCGTGGGTTAATGGGGTGTGTGTCTATAGCTACACATGTAGGAGGATGCCAAGTTCTTGGTATTATTCCTACAGCTTTAGCTGTATCAAACATCATCGAAAAAACAATTGGAGAAGAATTTAGGGTAGCCTCCATGCATGAATGCATTGCTAGAATGATGAGCAACGCTGATACTTTCATTCCCTTACCAAGTGGTTTTGGTACTTTGGAGGAAAATTTTCAAATAGTCTCCTGAGCACAATTGAATATCCACCATAAACACATAGGTCTGTTGAATGTTAACAATTTCTTTGATGGTTTGCTGTCTTTTTCTTGATCAAGCTGTAGAACAAAGGTTTATCTCACACTCAGCACGACATATTCTCATCTCGGCTTCAAATGCTAATGAGTTAATTGATGCATTACAAGCATATGTTCATGTTCCTGATCTAGCTACAGCTCAAATAGATTGGACAGCAGATAATCACAGAAAGCGCAAATTGAACTTGGATCTTCATCTGTAACACCTTTTATTTGATTAAGTAAAATTTTTTTTTGGTTAGTTTACTACAGGTTCATCTATTCCTAGATTTCCTTCCAGGTAATATCTCTTTCAATTTTTGTTTGTTTTGTGCTTGTCCTTTTTCTTTCTTCAAAAAAAAGTGTGGGTGTCTAGCCTTCTATCTCTATATAGGTTCTAGCACCTAGATTTCAAAAAAAAAACCTAAGTGATGTTTTAGAAATAGGCAAAACTAGCACCAATGATGAAAATGATTTAAAGTGTTTGTAACCTTAGGAAAATAGATGAGTTTTGAGTGTTATGTGTGAACCTGAACTTAATTGTAACCTGTTTTACTTGAGAATCCTAATATCCTGAGCACTTAATATTTTACATTTGATTGATTGTTTATTCAAAAAAGATTAATTTGATTCAAATATGCTAAGTGATCTCATAAAAATCTAGAACTTATTTGATTGTCACTTGAAACGAAATTTTAGACTACTCTCTATTTAAGAAATGAATTAGGCATTGTTGGAATCATTTGAGCCTTTCAAACCTACCTACACATTATGCCATCCCTAGTAACCCATTTTAAGCCTATATTTATCCTTTCTTGTACACCTATATTAACTTTTACCTTTCACTCACAGGAATGATTATTTGGAAAGCTATGGTTCATCGGTGAATGGAAGAAGTTTAAAATATAAAAAAAATAGAACTTCCCAAATAAATAAGTTTGGGGGTGTTTACATAAAAAAAGAGTAGTATGAGCAAATAACATAAGGATGAGGATAAAGTTGGAGATAGAATTCACATGATAATATCAAAAATATTTGGGAGAACTTAAAGGATCATGTATGTTATAGAGTGAATTGAGCTTTTATTAATATCTTTTTATCCACTTTTAACCTATGCCATATATTACAAGCCTAATGAAAGTCCTAATTATCTTAAATATTATGATTAGTCTACATTAGGGGAGAGTGACATGAAAAATAAGCTTATGGAGTCTCAATATAAAACTCTAGAGATCTATTTTAAATATTTAATTATATAAATTTATTTGAATGCAAAAAGTCTGATGTCATAAGATTATCACACACACACTTGGGATTCAATAGTAAACTATATGTTACATTTGAATTAAAGTTTTACATAACCTTGGAATTTTGATATTTTCCTTGGTTGCACATTTTAAATCCTTAAGGAATGCTTAGTAAGCCAAAAACAACTCATCACTCACTCATCTTTTGAATTTTGATGTTTGTGTGTTTTCCTTGAGGACAAGTAAAAGATTAAGTTTGGGGGTATTTGATGAATGAGTTTTGTACTCATAAATTAAATATTTTTATCTTATCTTTTTGCCTTAATTAAGCATTTATCTCCCTTATTTGTCTTTAGTTTTGTGTATTTTTATAGATGAAGAGAAGAATAGGAAATTGACACAATTGGAGGAATCAAAACTAAATTATGATTCTTTGGAAATGATGTCTATAAATCAAGCAGACAAAATAAATTAGTTAAGGATGGCTGAGTAAGGAGCATTATCTTTTTGTCTCTTGAGATGCATCCTAATGGATATATGTATTGTAACATCCCGTAAGAAAATAAAATTTATTAGACAATTTTTAGATATCTAAGGAAATATAATCCTTAAAAATTCTTCACCTTACGTGTATGCATAGAAATGTTCTAACATTGAAATAGGTAAAGAGAGAAAACCTAAGAGGAAAAATTAGAAATAAATATACTAAAGAAAGGTGAAATTCTTAGGTAAGGAAGATAAATTTTTGTGAAGTAAATAGAGGTATTGAAATTTCAAAAAGATTGGATTAGGGTAATTTTTCATAATTTAAGAGTTAAAGTTACTAAGTTTAGTATCTCTACCCATAAATTGGGCTTTCACCTATGGACACTTCATATAGATTTTTTCTACTTCACATGAATTTTTAGCAAACCAACAGGATAGCCTAAGGAAGAAATAAAACATAGACTTGGACTAGGATATAGAAATTGGACCGATAGCCTAAAAATCATGAAAATGTGACTAAGCCCATTATGAAAGGTAGAATTTTATCCAAAGTAAAGAAAATGGGCAAGAATGAACCCAAACCCAAGAGGAAAAATAAAAACAAAAATAAAATAAAGTGATGAAATAATGGTGTAATAAAGATTAGGTGACATGGCATTAAGACAAAAATTTAGCAAGTGGTGTGATATCCTACATTCATAATTTTAGCAAGTGGTATGATAATACATGGTATTAGGACAAAACATCTATATTATACACTCATAATTTTAGCAAGTGGGTAATAATACATAGCATTATGACAAAACATCATTATCCTACACAAATAATTTTAGTTAAGCAAGGAAGATTCAAGGGTTGGAAATTTGCCACCTAAAAAGGCAAACCTATCATAATTGATTAAGACAAAAGAAAAAAAAATGAATCCCTAAATCAAATAGACCTTGTCCCTTATCTTAGAAACATATTATCATAATTTTCAAAATACAAATCTCCTTTTGCTATGCATATCTTGACTAAGGAAAAGGAAGACAAGAACATAAATTGTTTGTTTTCCAAAAATTCAACCAAGTGTATCCTAATTGTGATAAGGTAGACCCATGATCATGAAAGATGAGTTATTTGGTGATCTATTTAAGCAAAACCCACCCCTATAACATTAGAATTTTCGTCCAAGTGAGGGAAATGAAAAATAAAAGCAAGGTAGAGTGAGGAAAGGATAGGAAGAAAGGAAGAAAGAGGAAGGAGAAGTCCAGAGGACTAAATACTTAAGGTAAGTTTAACAATATTTCCTTTTGAAGAAAACTTTTGAAACTTATAATATTTATATGAGATTTTGATCTTAGAACTTTGATGATTGGTCATGGATGTTGCTATATCATGTTACATATTATGTATGTTTGAATACTTAGGCTGGTGTAGATAGTTCTGCATAGGTATGGCTATGGATGACAAACTTTTAAGTTTCTATTTTTAATATTCTGGTAAGAATTAGTTAGGAATTAAAACAAATGGTTAACATGAAAACTGTATATCTATGTCTTACGGATTTTGAGCCACTGAAATCACTCAATTTAGAGTCCATATGAGGTAGATATGGTCTGATTAGTATGCAGTGGTCTGAAATTGGTTAATCAGGGAAGAATATTTTAGGATAGCTTATGTGTTTTAATTTTTGGGAATATTCTGTAGTGAGTTCAAATAAATGGTTAACATAAGAAATATAGATATATGTGTCACGGAATTTAAGCCACTGGAATTACACAATTGGAAGTCCATATGAGGTAGATATGGTCTGATTAGTAAGCAGTGGTCAGAAAATGGTTAATCAGGGAAGATTATGTTAGGATAGTTTCAGTGTTTTAATTTCTGGGAATATTATGTAAGGAATTAAAATACATAGTTAACATATGAATTATAGATATATGTGTCACGGATTTGTAGCCACTAGAATCACTGAATTTAGAATGTTTATGAGGGAGATATGGACCGATTAGTAGGCAGAGGTCAGAACCTATTCGAGAAGAAATAACCTGTACATTGAGGGAGTACTATCACCTTGATTTCGTAATATTTCGCTAAACAATTCAACATAATAGTTTTAGATAATTGTTTTATCTTGAAATTGACACCAAGATTACCTACATCAAAGTTAAATTGAGGGAGTTATGATTTGATTAGTAAGAGAAGATTAGATGGAATGAAAACCTGCATCAAGAAAATAAAGAAATAAAATTAATATTTAAAAAAGAAGAAGAATCTTATAAATGAAAATAATAAATGACTAGTATATGCCATAGTCATTGCCATTGCATAAACTTCTTACATGTGAAATTTTGACATGGAAATATTTTATAAAGCGATATTTGAAATGGTTATGTTCATGGCATGATTACCAATGATTTTTGGTAATAGTTATATTTTGATGAACATACTTATTTTTGAAAGCATATTTTTGGCTATCATTGTGAAAAGAAAAAAAAATGAGCACGGTCACATGGCAATCCATGTGGTGCACCAGTTGGGGACACCCTACCAACGGTTATGATCATGTTAATGAGAAAAGAAAGAGAAAGTGGGCCATGTCAGACGGAGCGAGAAAAGCCCGTACCGGAGAGTAGAAAATACTCACCCTGACTAGGGTAGCTTGATGTGAGAATAAATTGATAGTCATCATATGATATTCTGAAAATAATTAATCATGCCATACATGTCATTACTGTACGATTCTCATGTGCATAGATATAGTGCATTCATATGATCAAAGATATTTACTGTAGTTTATACAGCTGAACATGACGTGATGAGCTATATTGATGATGATTTATTGTTGAACTTACTCAGATTTAATTCTCACTATATTTCCATATCATGTTTAGAAAATTAGTTATGGAGATTTTTCTATGGCTCTGGCTTTTAGTGTACGTTGGATCGAGTTACTTTATGTTGGGCAGATCTCAGAATCAAATAATATGTTTGTGGTTAAGTTGCTTCAAATCCCGGTGAAGGTGCAACCACCCGCACCTATATCTCCGGAATTGGTCAACCAGAATAAATAAGATGTAGTTATTTATGTGTTTGATTTTATTATACGTACGTTTTGATTAATGACGTGTATGTGAACTCTATATTGCATAATAAATAAATAAATAAAAGGTTGTTACATTTATGAATTCAATCTTGATTTATGACCACATTTCTAAAAGAATTGAAACATAAAGATTCAAGGCAAAACACCCAATGTTAAAAATTTATTTGCTACTTGCTTTTCAACTTGATCTTACTATAGTATTTTCACTGTACCTCAGAAAATACGTATATATCATGTACGAAATTTGGTAGATGAATATCAAACATAATTTCATACAATTTTCATGTTTAAGATATCAGCAAATTCAGGCATCTAATGGGCCAAATTTGGGCTAGAACAGAACATGTTTACTATTGCATTCCAGCCCAACCTTACTATAGTATTTGGGCTATATGTCAGTAAATACATATTCAATGGGTACAAACTTTGGTAGCTGAATAGCAGATATAATTCGATACAACTTTTGTGTTCAAGTGGTTAGTAAATTTGGACATTAAAAGGGCCAAAATTGGGTAAGAAGTGATCATATTTACTGTTGCAGTCCAGCTTGACCTTGCTATAGTGTTTTGGACATAAATCACAATATACGTGGCCAATTTTTCTCCACCATATATGGATAAAAATATAATGAAAATATCTATAACTTTTATGTTGATAGGATCAGCAGATTCAGTGTCTATTAAAGAGATATAGCACGATGACGTTCGTGGCACATAATGCAACACAACTTGTCAACTTTAGCGCAATTTGCTACCCATCATTTTCATCACCTACTTCCCTTGTTTTGTCTATAAATAGAGACATTTTGTGAGCTAGAGAGAAGGGAGAAAGACTGAAGAGTGAGCTTGGGAAATCTTTGTTGAAGTTCTAAGTGTTTGTAATATTTTTCTCTCTTTATACATTTTGTATATTTACTTTCTTTCATAAGTTTTATCATGCTTCTTCGTCTTTCATTTTGTTTTCTTACCTTGATTATAGAGAACTAATCTCCTAATGCTAAGGTGAAAGGGTGAAACTCTTGGCATGAAAATAATAATTTATCTAACTCTTAATTTTAATGTTTATACTTGATGTTGTATTTATCTTCTTATTTATTTTCTTGTTATTTACTTTCTTAGAGGATGGCTTTGTTGCCCCTCTGTTATTTATTTTCTACACTTCTATTATTTATTTTCTTGTTATTTATTTTCTTAAAGGATGGCTTTGTTGCTCCTTTGTTATTTATTTTCTGCACTTCTATTATTTATTTTCTTGTTATTTTATTTTTAATGGCTGGTTTTACCGCCTACTTTATATTATTATCATTGATTCTGTTGTTATGTTTTTCTTCTTTTTACACCTTTTTATTTTAAATTTTATAAAGTGCGAATCTTGATACATTGTAGACAATTTTTAGCACAATAAATGCTTGCATCATTCTTGATTTATTGTAGACAATATAATGATTGGCACAATGTATACTTGAATTTATTTTACAAAAGTTATTTATTTTTAGTAATACAATAAAAAGAAGGCAAATACACTTCATCTGTAAACCAAAGCATGTTTAATGTAACTTATCTTCCGAGTGGAACCTCATTTATGTGAGGATTCCATTTAAGTAATAAAAGAGTTAAAATTTATTATTACTTGATGTACCAAGAGTGAATCCCCTAACCTTAGCTTGTTTCTTACTTTGAATACATTCATATTTAATTTCAATATTTTAGTTCTTTGCAAACTCTGTTCAATACTCTTCTCATAAAACAAACATTCTGGCAATTAGGTTAGAAATATTTATTTTATATCTAAATTAAATTTTCTCAATTGGCAATCCTCGTGGGATCGACCTTACATACCACTAAATTTATACTCCAATATATTCGTGCGTTTGCGCGTTTTAATAAAAACAACAACACTTGGGCTATCCAATTGACTTGCTAGAAACTCATGTGAAGTGTAAGAACAAACTCTATGAAGTGTCCATAGTTGAAGACCCAATGTATGAGTGGAGATGTTAAACTTTGTAACTCTAACTCTTGAATTAGGAAAAATTACCCTAATTCAATTTTCTTGAACTTTTAAGATTTTTATTTACTTTTAAAAAAATTTATCTTCCTTACCAAGAATTTTGCCTCTCTTTAGGATGTTATTTCTAATTTTTTTCCTATTAGGTTTTCTCTCTTTACCTATTCCGTTAATGTTAGAAACATTTTCTATTCATACACAATCGATGAAGAATTTCTAAGGATTATATTTTCTTAGATATCAAAAAGAATTGTTTAATAATTTTTATTTCCTTAAATACTTATGTACATCTACTAATAAAAGAAACGAAATTAGGGATGTTACAATTATCACACTACACAAGATTACATATAAGAAATACTAGTACTTTCCTATTGAATTTATCTGCTACCTTACACAACGTTTCCACATAACTATTCAAGACTCCTCTAAGTCAATCTAGGTGACCACCCACCCCATGGTCGCCTAAGATCGACCTCCTCTAATACTAACTTTGTAACGTCCAATTTTTTATTATTATTATTATAGCAACTTTGTAAGATCTGATTTACTTTTATTATTATTTTTATTTATTTATTTATTTATTATTATTATTAATTTTTTTATTTTTTCACATTACGCATGTTAAATATGCTATATGTATAAACACAATATATATGTATATATATATATATATATATATATATATATATATATATATATATATATTACAAACCTCACACATATAATAATTATATAATACAACATTTCAGTACATAAATATGTATCTACCGGTCGCTATATATATATATATATATATATATATATATATATATATATATATATATATATATATATATAGCGACCGATAATGTATCCAAGCAGCAAACCATACATATTTATATGAACAACAAATGTTCCATCACCATCATATTCGAACTACATCAGATATTAATATTTATACATAAGCGACACTGAGTCACGTAACTACATCAACTTAACATTGAACCCTATACCGCACATCTCCCCTGGGTGTAAAGGGTGGAGGAGGTAATCCTGACATCGGGATCTGTACAAAGCATCGCCATCCACTGTATCTCTATCATCAAGTGCACAGAAGCAACTAGCATATCGTTTGCTCTTATTTGCACATAACACCAACAATAATGAGAACAGAAGTTCCCAATATGTTTAACATTAAAAGCATCATACGGTAAATAACAAAATCACAGTGTTATGTCTAGCTATATAAACTACAGAAAACATTTTCTCTTTGTATATGATAAAATAACAAGAATGTATAGCATGCTTTTATATTCGATAGACAGGTTATGCATCAATATCAGACATGTATAATAACCAGGTTATATTGTAATATTATGCTTGTATATATATATCTTTATAGTGCTTTCATGTCGAGTGACTGATCGTCTATAGCCACAAGGTCAACAAACAATGACTAAATGTCTGTAGCCACATCTCAACACTTAGTGACTAATCATCTATAGCCACAAGTTCATCCATATATATTAACATGATATAACCATGTATACAGGGGCGGAGCTAGACTATTTTCATTGAGGGGGCTGGAAAGGAAAAAATTAAAGACATCAATAAAAATATATTAATTATATTCAACAATTAAAAAATTAAAATATTCAAATATAATATATAATCTACAAACTAAAAGAAATTATAAAACATTACTTACAACATTGTTTAAGAGAGTTGTGCTCGACATTTTTTCATTGATTCAAATTCAACTATTATGGACTCTGTGCTGAAAGTAGAGGCAATTTCTTTCTCAATGTAAACAACCAAATTATCTGTAAGAAAATCATCATCCATTTTATTTCAGAGTCTTGTTTTAACTGTCTTCATTGCTGAAAAAGCTCTCTCTGTAGTTGCTGTAGATACAGGAAGAGTCAAAATAAGACGAATCAATCGATCAATCAAGTGGTAAGTTTTTGACTTTCCTGTTTTTACTAATCTCTGACATAACTGAGAAAGTGTAATAATATCTTGAAAATTTGGATTATGAAGTATATCAAGCTTATAATGGCACAATTGAAACTTCAAATGACTTCTTTCTTGTTCTGTGAAATCTTTGGGATAAAACTTTAGTGCTAGCTTACATATATTTTCAATGTTGAATGACTTATAATTGCCATTAGGATCTAAAGCATAGCTTAAATTTAGAAGTTCCATTGTTTGCTCTTTGAATCTATTATTCAACTCTTGCAACTAAGAGTCTATTGCTGCTAGAAATATTTATATTCAAAAATGATGCTCCATTGTTACATTTGATTGATGAGATCTCCCTCTGCCTAAGACATATCTTGAACCCATATCGGGGATCTCAACCTCATGTTTTCTACAAAATTCTTTCACATTTTCAAGTAAATTAGACCATCCAGAATCTCTCAATTGTTGAAGAAGTAATTTTGTGGTGAAACAAGATGCATTGCATTCAAGATATCTTGAGAGTGATGTTGTAATGCTTGGCAAAGATCATTAGTGATTCCCATGATTTCATGCATTAAGTGGAATGTGAAAATAAACTCAAATGATAGTAATACTTTACTAACAGCATAAGCATCACCTCTTTGTGCATAAGTAGCCCCTTCATCAATAATATTATTGACAACAGTGCAAGTTGCAGAAAACATTCTCATCAAGCTGTAAATAGAAGTAAAGTGAGAACCCCATCGAGTATCTCCAGCTCTTTGTAAAGTCCCAAGTTGATTTGCTCCTCTACCTGTTTCAACCTCATCAAGCGCAATCATCTTTGCAATTTCAATAGCTTGAGTTTCTTGTAATTGATCGTGTCATTTACAAGAAGCAGCAACAATATTTACAATAGAAGTCAATTGTGTGAAAAATTCATGAATTTGAACAACTTCTCTTGAAGCAGCTACTAAAGCAAATTGCAATCTATGAGCAAAACAATGAACATAATATACATATGGACAATCATTAAGAAATAAGGCTTGCAATCCATTCCATTCACCTCGCATATTGCTAGCACCATCATACCCTTGACCTCGAATATTTTCAAGTTGGAGATTATGATAAGAAAGAACATACACTAACTCTTTTTTCAAAGTCATTGCACTAGTGTCACTAACATGCACAAGATCAAAGAACCTTTCTTGAATGAAACCATCCCTAGTAATGAATCTCAAAACAATGGCCATTTGCTCTTTCTTAGAGTCATCTCGAGCTTCATCAATGAGGATACAAAATTTAGCATCTCCAATCTCTTCTCTAATTGAATTTCTCACCTTATTTGCAAGAATGTGTAAAATGTCTTTTTGAATATCTCTTGATGTATACTTTGCCACTCTTGGAGCATTTTCCAAAATGAGCTTCTGGACATTATCATTATAAGATCCCAAAAGCTTTAACATTTCAATAAAATTTCCTCTATTCTTTGAACTTGGACTTTCATCGTGACCCCTGTATGCACAAGTTTGAAATGTCAACCATTTAATAGAATCAATTGAAACTTTGAGTCTGAGTCGATTATTCTCAATTTCTTCTGAAGCTTTCCTTTTGATAAGAATATCAATATGTTGTGATTGCTTCATCAAATCATCACAACATTTCATAGAATTATAATGAGGAGAATTAAGACTTTTACCAATATGATTCAAAAGAGGACAATCAACTCCACTGTTAACTTTCTTCCAATTTTTGAAACCATGCTCAATAAATACATTTGAACCTGGGCAGCCTGAAGATGGCTTACCAAAAAGGTAGCATGGCAAACAATATATAGCATCATATTCTATAGAATACTCGAACCAAGAGGGGTATAGATCAAACCAAGAAGATTGAAACCGACAACGTTGATTCTCACCACTAGAAAATGGATATTGTGCAAGCTTTGGTTGATTTGGTCCAGCCTTTAGATAAGCTCGACGAATTTCATCTCTTTCATTCGGAGGAAATTGCCAAATTAGTGGACGTAATCCAGGATCTCTTTCTAAATGATGAGCATCCATTTGTGAAGCATTAAGTCGTGGATGTATGGAGCTACCAGCCAATTCAATATTTGAAGGATTAATATGTGAAGACTCAATGGTTGGATGATCTTTGTCTAATGTAAGTGTGGTAGAAGCATCTTGATCCTTTTCATCTTTTCTTTTAAAGAATGTGTCAATGGTTTTCAACTTTCCCATGTGCAAAAAATAAACCTAAAAACATATAATAAGTAATAACAAAATTTTATATTCAGGAATTAGTTCAAAAATTTAAAAATCATACATTATCTATTTGTTAGTTTAGTTGTATAACTAAGAACATCAAACAATAAAAATTTAAACGTTGAGACAATAAGCATAAAGAATATAAGTAAATAGAAGTGGAGAGAATGTTAAAAGAAAAAAAAAAGCACTAAGTGACCAAACTTCTTCTCCAAAATGCCAAAATTTCCTCAAGAGTAGAAGACCCTCTTTAATAGATAGTGGTGATTCAGCAACCAAATGCTCTGTTCCATTCCATATATAATATAAATGTGAGATAGTTGACAATGCAAAGCCATTGAAACAAGGATTTCACCTAGTTTATCATGTTACAATTATTTGAAGAACGACTAATAGACATCAATTCAAAAAATTATTAGAGTATTATTTTATTTTATTATTTATTTCTAAAATTAGAGGCAATGCAAAAAGATATAATAATTTTGGCCAAAAATTTTCACACAGCACTCAGTAGAGTTTTAAGCTGACCACAATTTCATCAAAGACAAAGAAAATCATATCGCATGTGATTATTTTAAAGCCTCATTCTATGAAGATCAAATCCTTATAGGAAAGAACTTAAATAATACCTTTATAGGTTTTGGAGTTGTGACTCGTGAGCAATAATTTTTAAAAGCCAGGCATAAGAATAGTTTAGACTCTGGACAGCTTAGAAGAATATATTAATCCATATAATAATTAAAGCAAAAGAATATGCAGTTCATGACACACACAAAAATTAAATTATCAACCGAAGAACTAAAACAGTGAAGATTCATCAATAGCTCTTTCAAGATCAAGAAGTTATATCTATCAACTATCAAGCTTTCACTGGCACTCGGTAATGAAAGAAAAATTCCAAGCATTGTAGAAAAGAATGTACAATAACTTACTCAAATCAAAGCAGTGAAAGCATTGAAGTCGCAACTCCAACGTCTGGGAAAAGAGAAAAGTGGAAAAAGTGGGAAGAGAAAAGTGGAAAAGTGGGAAGAAAGCTTCAGATGGACTTAGGAGAGAGAAGAAAAAGTGGAAATTTGGCTTATTCAACACGTTAAAGAATTTGAGTTTAAATTATTTTATTATTATTTGTAAAAAGTGATCCAATTTGAAAGTTGCCCGGCTACAAAAATTTTAATATTTTTTATTTATATTAACTTTAGGTTGAGAGGCTGAGAGGCAAGGGGGGCTAGGTAGAGAGGTAGGAGGGCTAATGATAATATATTTAATAAATAATATACTATTATATAAATTTCTCATCATCTTTGGGGGGCTACAGCCCCCTCAACTGTATACGACGCTCCGCCCCTGCATGTATACATCAAATAACTCACCTTTGTTACATTCTTGCCATCTACAATCAACTTCGTCTCTTCACACAATCACTATGTAATAACCATTCTATCGTCATATAATAATGTATACATCATATTTTTTAATCATCATGGCCATCACAATAGGATTATGCATTAACCAAACACATCACTAATATCTTGCATAATATCATCACCACATCATTTAACAAATATGTATTAATACACTTACCAACAATGCATACCTTATATCATGTAATCCTCATGCATTGATATACTAGCATAGGCATTAAATCAACATGCATTTCATCTATACATTGCACATATATCTCATATGCTATTCACTTACATATATCTTATAATAAAAGAATGGAATTAACACTACAATGCATCATACATATATCTCCTATGCAATTTACTTACATATGTCTCATCAATACATAACAAATTCACTTGCATAGGTCTCATTAATATGTATTTTTATCCGTACAATAAACATACATCTCATCAATATACAATATGTGACTTAATTTCTCATAATAAAAGGATGGAATTCACACTATAATACATTATTAAAAGGTATTTATTTGTATTATAGTTCCCCTTAATATCATCTATTCATTGGAGTTCATTTATAGCCTTCAAAATGCAAAACAGAGCAATTTCAGCTTCAAGCACAACCTTTCCGTGTCACCAAGCATGGTCATGCTTTAAATTTTGCAAACCGTACTGAAAAATCACAAAAAATCCCGAAGCACAGCCTCGTCGTGTCACCAAGCACGGTCGTGCTTCGGGTTTTCCTACATTCTAGATTTTCATCCAGCTAGACCTTACTTCACTAAAATGACCATAACCCCCTCATTGTAACTCTGATTAAGGTGATTTTGGTGTCTATGGGAAGATAAAACATTTATCTACAACTTTTAATTTTACCACTTTAACAATGTAGAAACAAAAATAGGTGAAAAAGGTGTTAGAAAACAGAATCGCGATTCTAAATGTTAGATCTGACCTTTCTTCACTCACCAGGGCATATCTCTTTCATTTCAAATCCGATTAAGTTTATTCCAAAGAAATTAGAAAGCTAAGAAATAGGGATATAACTCATGTGTTGAACATATTTCCAAATTTGATATAAATCATAACAAACAGAACTAACCATTCAAACCATCGATTTTCACCATTTTCAAGCCAATTTCAGCAAACACATATATGATGATCTATGCATCTAGATCTCACTTTTCATGCCTAAACATAAATATCCATCATGCATCATCAAAATAGGATATTTGCAACAATTTTAGATCATTCAAAATACATAAGATTCCATAGAAAGATTAATGTTAAACCTACCAAAAACTATAGATTCTAACCCTCCTTGGATTTCCTCCTTTTCTCTCTCTTTCCTTTCTCTACAAATTCCTTATATCTTCACCTTTGTGCCTTTCCCTCTCTTTCTCTCTCTCTCTCTCTCTCTCTCTTCTTTTCCTTCCTCTCCTTCTCTCAACCTCTCTCTCTTCTCTTCTTTTCTTTGGCTGCTACCTCCCTCTCCCTTAATCTTTTGGTCTACTTCTTCTCCAAGCCAAGGCTTTCTCTCCAAGTCAAGGCTTCTTTTCCAAGCCAAGACTTCCTCTCCAAGTCAAGGCTTTCTTTCCAAGCCAATACTTCCTCCTTTCTTAGTCAACTCCTCCTCCAAGACAAGGGAAAAGATTATTTAATTTCAAGCTTCTCCAACAAGCCAACCCTTCCCCCTAACTAATGCACCCCAAAGCTTAACAATAACAAGATTGCCACTCCATTACATTCCAACTAGACCCTTGACTAAGGCCTTGTTTGGCTTCCTCAAATTCTCTAAATGCTTTAATTCCACCTTATCCTTTTTCTAAGGATTTATCGATGTTCCATTTCATTCTCTTTCATTCCTTTCACTATTGACAATTATTTTCCATTTATTAAAATTTGGGATGTTACAAAATAAGAGTTCCTATACAGCACTCCATCCTTGAAACACAAAGGGCGAGGAGGTGGTGCTGACATCGAGATCTCTATCAGTAACGTCATTCCCTGTTGCATCTCATTTCTTTTTATTTGAACATAACACCATAATAATAATGATAACAAAGGTTTCCAGTAGACTTAACATAAATAAAATATAATGAGAAAAATAGGAGTAATGTTTAGTTGTATAAGCTACAGAAAATATTAAGATTTGAAGATAAAATCGTCACTTCGGTTGATGCATAATTAACAATCCACCCTTTTTTTAAATGCTCAGACATATCACAGCTCTCAATATACTCAATTCACTCATTTGCTATACGCATAATGACCGATCGACTACAGTCACAATAAGTGATCAGAGAATGTGAGTTCATCACCCATCTGCCTCCTCACATTACCTCTGTCACCCAGTTAGAGTCGCCTTCTCTTGGCTTACTCAAGCTAATAGGATGTCCCCTACTCGGTACCATCTCAAGTCATACAATCTGTTGATATTCATCCATACATATAAATGTATATATATAAATTCATATACATCAAATGAAATATATAATTATCAAGCAATTCGCCATGAGCTTTACACTTGTCATTCAATCATAATCAGCAACTTTATAGCTTTACAAATCAATGCCTCATGCACATAATATTCACTTTACAAAATAATGATAAATACTTTTAAAACCACATATTCAATGAGTTTCAAAATCTATTTGCAAAACCATACTCTTCTTGAACTATATGCCAGTTCGTACGCAAAACAAATATTTTTACACATTTCAGAAACTTATGATAGCATGAATAATTTGTAAATATAACCAATTATACATTTTAAGTTTAAGAAGATCATAGGGTAAGTCATTGAAAGAATTATATACTCACAAGGTAAGGGTCTAGGTTCGACAGCCCTAAAACATACTTTTTCAATCCAAATTTGATTAAATAAACCTCAAAAACGAGTCTGAAGGGTCCAAAAACCTAATAAATGACTCCGAAATCACAAAATTTGACCTCTAGGAGTTTGGTCAACTGATGGAATACTATTTATGGTCAAAATTACTATTCTCCGCTAAAAATGACTATTCATGTTGGCTAGATTTACTATTCACGATAGACAAAAAATTGTCAGATGGCTCAAAAATTTCATATCCTGAGGTTAATCTATCTCTTGAATCCATCTACGGCGTCAAATTTTCAATTTAAAGATTCTAAATAAGAGTTTCAGAGTTTACCTTTTTCTAAGATTTTCTATTTCCGATCTACAGTGATTCTGCAGCCGATTTAAAAAATTGTTCGGCCAATGGCATTTTTGTAAATAATAGAGAATGACAAAGTTGTAATATATGGGGTGGTAGGTAAGGAAAAAATCTTGATAATTATGAGGGAAAGGGAGTGTCGATAAGAAAGAGAAAGAAAATAAAAAAAAAGAGGGGGAAAAGAAAGAGGAAGAAGAAGAAGAAGAGAAAGAGAAAGAAGGAGAAGGAAGAGGAAAGGAAAATCAAGGTAAGTTTCTTAGTCATCTCTCTCATTTCATCATCTTTTCTTAAGGAATATCCTAATTCACGGTATGGATGTAGAATTTTTGTGTGGTAGGAATCAAGTATGCAAGTTTAAAGATTTTCTTGAGGTAGGCTTAACATCTATTCATGAATGTTGTACAAAATTATATATATACTTTTAGATTCGTTTAGATGTGATCTTGGATAACAAGTGGTCTGGATATTTATATGGAATTATGTTTTGGTTGTTTGGACATGCATATGGGTGCATGGGATTACATAAAAGAAAAACAAAGGAGAAGTTAGACTAAGCTGAATTTTGGAGTAATTTGGGAAGCTTCTGTTTTTGAAATTCTGAAAAAATTTAGCACATAGAAAATACAGTTCAGAAGTACATCCATAAGCAAGTAAAAATTGAATATATTGCTTCAGGAGAGTTATTCAAGAAGCCTTAGGATCTTAGTTAGATTATAGTATAGTTGATAGTAAATCTAAATGATGTGTTTACGAAGTTATGCTTCAGGTGTCTTTATATAATTTTGGTGAAAGTTGAAAGGAATTATTTGTCCTTAGTTGAACTTGCTCATATCAGTAATAATCAAACCAATATACAAATGGCACCATTTAAAGTTTTACATTAACATCGTAGGTCTTTTAATAGGTGATTGAGTTGAGAAAAGTTAAGTTTTTGAAATGTAATTTGGAATAACATACAATAGATAGAATATTACTAACTTAAATTGATGATGCTAGTTTGGAGAGCATACTTCAAGCATATGTCTTTGAGTTTGGTGGGAGATTTCTTAACATAATTCGTCTATAATAAAGTGATATTGGATGACTTAAAGCCTTATGTAAGAGATGTTACTAACTTTATCTTAAATGATTCAATGGAGTCAGACTTATTGTACGATGCCGTTAATAAAATGAAATTGATTAGAAAAATAATACAAGCCAAAATATCTATAAGGAACAAGAATGTTGAATATTAGAAATTATCAGTTGGTGACCAAATATTCTTAAAGGACTCAACCATAAAAGAGGTAATGAGGTTTGGAAAGAAGGAAAATGTTAAACTCTAAGTATATAGGCTCTTTTAAAATCTTGAATTAAGTAGGCATAGTGTATATCATCTAGCCTTACCATCAAGATTAAGTGATGTTGATACGTTGTTTCTTGTATCAATGTTAAGGAAGTACCTATCAAATTCTTCTCATGTTATCAAATTTCAAGAAATTTAATTGGACAAAAATTTGGCTTAATCATGAGAAAAAACCAATGTCTATTGTTGATCGACAAGTGAAGAATTTATGGTTGAAGGAAATCCCTATGGTTAAGGTTATATGGCAAAATCACTCAAGTGAAGAGATTTCTTAGGAAGAAAAGATGATATACAAAAGAGATATCCCTAGTAGCTTGAGTAGTGAGGATAATAACTGTAATTTATGTTTTGATTTCATTTCCAATTGTTGATAAGATGATTTAAAATTCGAGGACCAAATTTCATAAAGGGGGAAGAATGTAACATCCGTAAAAAAAAATTAATTAGCAATTCTTATTTATATATGGATTAATAAAATAAATAAAGGAGTAGGGATGTAATTGAAAGGTTTTAAAGATGAAAATGAAAATTTGTTAATATATTTTGGGGTCAAAATGTAATTTTCTTAAAGTTTAGGGGTCAAAATGTAAATAATAAAAATGTTAAGAACTTTCTCTAACAATTAGCAAATTGCTAATTGGTCCTCCATTATTATTTAAAAAAAAGAGACGGATAGATTTTTTGGACAAATAAATAGTATAAATAGTAACTTTCTCTCCTCATTTTCTCTCTCTAGATCTAGAGTACTTTTGAGTCTCCAATTTCAAAACTAAGGGTACCATTAGATTTAGGATGAAGAGTACTATGATATTGGCCGAATGATTTTTCAAATCAACCGCAGAATCGCCGCAAATCGGAAGTAGAAAATCTTAGAAAAAGATAAGTTTTGAAACTCTTATTTAGAGACCTCAAATTGAAAATCTGACTCCGTAAATAGATTCAGGAGATAGATAAACTATAGGATATGAAGTTTCACAGTCATCTGACAACTTTTGATGTCATGAACAGTAACTCCGACTAGTGTGAATAGTGATTTCGCTTGGTAAATAGTGATTTTGACCGTAAATAGTATCACATCAGTTGACCAGTGTTGATTAAACTCTTAGAGGCCAAATTTTGCAATTCCGAAATTATTTTCTAAGTTTTTAGACCCTCCGAACTCGTTTTTGAGTTTTATTTGATCATATTTGGCTTGGAAAAATATATTTGCGACTGTCCAATCTAAAGCTCTAACTCTGTGAATAAATAATTCTTTCTATGAATTACCCTATGCTCTTCTTGAACTTTAAATGTATAATTGTTTATGTTTACAAATTATTTATGCTATCATAAGTTTCTAAAATGTGTTAAAATATATACTTTGCTTACTAACTAGCATATAGTTCAAGAAGAATATGGTTTTGTAAATAGATTTTGAAACTCGTTGAATATGTGGTTCTAAATGTATTTATCATTATTTGATAAAGTAAATATTATGTGCACGAAACATTGATCTGTAAAGCGATAAAGTTGCTGATTATGATTGAATGTCAAGCGTAAAGCTCATGGCGAGTTGCTTGATAATTATACATTACATTTGATGAATATGCATATATATATATATATATATACACACACACACACACATACATATATTTATATGTATGAATGAATATCGACGGGTTGTATGGCTTGAGACGATACCGAGTGGGATATGCTCTATTAGTTTGAGTGAGTCAAGGGAGGGTCGCTCCAACTGGATAACAATGGTAATATGGGGAAGCATATTGGTGATGAACTCACATTTCTTGATCACTTATTGGAACTGTAGTCGATCGGTCATTATGCGTACAACAAATGAATGAATTAAGTGTATTGAGAGCTGTAACATATTTGAGCATTATGTAAAAAAGAGTAGATTTTTAGTAAATATATAGTATGTTAATTATGCATCAACAAAAGTTATAACTTTATCTCAAAAGTTTAATATTTTACTATAGTTTATACAGCTAAACATAACATCATCCCTTGCTGTGTGTTTAGAAATATTTGATGGTTCTGACAAGGGATCTTCCTAATATTTTTCATGAGAAATATTTTGATGCATAACAAAATTTGTTTAATAATCATACAATACAGTATATAATTTTGGATATCTGAATATCCTTTGTTTTGAGAATATTTGAAATGTGGGTCTCATATAGATGTACTTCCGAACTGTATTTTCTATGTGATAAATTTTAAAATATGAGTACATCCATATGTTGATCTAAGATATAATAGTAGGTATTATCTGTTTACTGAATTGTCAAACTCATTATACGATATTTCTACATTTTTTAAATAAAAGTATAGAGTTTGTTTTTTTCCCTTTGGATAGGTGACCAGCTAGACGACCTAATCACTGGTGAGTCTATTTTGTTTTCAAGGCTCGTAGATTTTTTGTTATATTGTACTTATACTCTAGAGTATGCTCTGAATGCTACAGGCAAGATCCCTACTTCTGTTGTACTTTGATGTTTATAGACTTTGCATGTATATTGTGTATACATAGAAATACCTATATGTAAAGAAGTGTATTATACATATTATGAAAAAAAAATATTCGTAAAATATGTATTTCACGTGTTTTTAAATTAAGGGCGTGACATCCATCACATCTCACTTCACTTTCACCAATACATTATCATTGTAGTGCCCTTTGATCATTTTTTGTGTGTAAGAAAATGGGGCCAAAGCCCACAACAAAACAAAAACAAAACTAGAGAAGCACTTTTTAATATACACACACCCCTACGTTATCAGCAAATAATAAATGTCATAAATCTTGAGGAAGACTATTGTAAAAGATTATGCCCGATTGTTGTAGCTGACTCATGTTTGTAAGTTTATCTACGACAATATTAGTTTCTCTAAAAGTGTGTTGAACAACCACCTCCCAATTTAAACAAAGAAAATATTTAATCTTCCTAAGTAACTTATTCTTAATGCAATTACTTGCCTTCCCTTTCTGCAATGCTTGTACAAGAATTTGAGAGTCACTTTCTAAAATAACTCTTCTATACCCATCTCCCAAACCATACGTAATCCTTCTAACGCTCCTTAAGTTTCAACGATGAAGGAAGATGACCATCTAATATTCTTCATATAGCCTTTCACCCATCTTCTAGCTTCATTACCTCTCCAGTAAAATCATCAAATTTTTTAAAAGTTTAAATTTATTAACCATACATTATTGAAAATAAAAAAATATTAAGGTTCACATTTAAAATTAAGAAGAATTATAAAAAAAATATTGATCAATTATTTTTTTTTGTTTAAAAGTAATTATAAAAAATTAATAAGATTACTATAAAATACTTATTGTGAATAAAATAATTATTTTATTCTTAAAAATTTTAAAAATCGTGACACCAATTCTTATTGATGATCTTTCTTTAAAATTAGATTTTCTTCAGTAACTTTCTAAAAGGAACAATTGCATGCTACTATGATTTATCCCAACTCCTTGAGATGTTAAAAATTTTATTACTAACACAACTAAAAAATTATAATTTCCTCAGTTATATAGTTGTACCTAAAAATGTTTAAATTTTCTCAAATTTTTAAAATTAAATTCACTTAAATTTATAGATAATAAGTTACAAAAATATTGAGTCACTTTTTTAATGACTTCAAAAGTATATAAATCATATTTTATAATAAATTTTATGAGATTTTACTTTCATCTATTACTATTTTGAAGTACCACTATGAAATTATTTGAACACAAAACAAGAAAATGAACTTCAGAGGATACTGTTCTATTAAAATACAGTGCCTCTAAAAATATCTGAAATGAAAAACATAAACCTAAAAAATGATACAACTCCTATTATTTAAAATAACGCTTATTTGTAGATGACATTAGGCTTAAAAGATTGAAGGAGAAATTAAAAATAAATTTAGTCTACAAAATATAAATAAATAAAATTAATTATGAATAAATATATATTAAAAATAAATAAATAAAATGTGTCTAAAACATTTTTATATCTATTTATAAAAAGGAGGGTATATAAAGTGAGGAAATTGTCAATTTGAGTACGAGATTATCCAATGATGAATCGAAAAAGGCCCCATCTTTGGTAATGTCTCACAGAATCATCGTCATCATGCCCATCCCATCATAGTCGTCCACTACTCACAACAAGGTCCCACCTCTTTCGATTGTCCGTACAATTTGTGATAAGTAGGCCATGTTGTCCAGCTCATCTACCTTTCCCATTTAGGCAAGGACAAGCCATCTTTCCCTCCATAGGCCTCAGAAAGACCGCTTTCACCTCCTTTTGAATTTTCAACTCAATAATAATCATGCACCCATACTTGCCCCGAAACAAAGCACAAACTAATATAATATTAAAAGCTTGAATATAAATTGGGCGAAAATGTTGGTTCTTGTCATGTGACATCAACATTGTCGTCACGTGATGGTGTTTTTACTAATTCGTTTATTTTGTTAAAAAATAAAAAGTTCTGTCAAAATATCTTTCGACGTCTGCAAATATAAATACAGCATCTACAGTATGAAAAGAAGTATTTTAAATTTTTGTTTTACATAATTGGTCATCATTTTTATATCATTAATTTCATTATTTTAAAGATTTTTAATGTAAATATGTACTTAAAAATAATATATTAAATACTATTTTTTTTATTATGTAATATCAAATTATCAATATCAAATTTTCGTAATCTTACAAGTTTAGAAAATTTATAATTCAATAATAAATTTATTATTAAAAATAACATTTAAATACATATGCATGTAAAATATTTTTGATCAAAATTATTAGTATTTTTTCATACTAAATCAATATTATTATATCATAATTATTTTTATCTTCTAAGAAAAATAATTTTACATTATTTATTTAATATAAAATGATGAATAACATAAAAAAAATTATAATTAAATGTTATAAAAAGATAAATAAAAAAAATTAAAAATAATATAAAATTTGGTGGCTGGGTGCATGCGCAATACACTGGCGTCTTTTAATTGAAGCCCAAGTGGGTCTGAAACGACGTGAGAGGTAAGTCATCAGTTGTGGCAGTGCTTCAGCAACTGGAATGATCTTTCATTTTTCTTTTATTTTTTCCCTTAAAAATTAAAATGGAACTTACCTATGGGCTATGGACCAGTGGTTCAGATCCCGGTACACCAACTTTGGTTAATTTCAAACTGAATGTGATTAACTCATTTACCCAATTCTACTTATGCATATTTTCAAAAGCACTCCAGAGTTTGAATAGAAATCTGTATGAACTTAATAAACATATGTATCTACGTGTTTTTAATATATATATATATATATATATATATATACATATAAAAGAAATCTATTCATGTTGTCAGTCAAAATTAATATCATATCATTAAATATTTTTAAGTAGAATATTTTTTATAAAATTAATCGAATTATAATTTTATATTTTAAATATTATATTTACAAATTTCATATTAATTGAAAATTATTTTATATTATATTAATGTAAAATAATACTTTATAAATATAAGAAACTATTAATTATCACGAGATATTTTAAAAACGGCATGATAGTGTTTTTTGTTGCATGTTTCAACCTTTTTCCACTCATCCTCATTTGTTTGAAAGAAAAGCAGAATGAGAAAAGATAAAGCAATTATGTAAAAAAAGAAAAGTTGACCAACCGAAGCCGTTTTAACGTTAATCCTCTCTGCTCACAATTGTTTTTTTTTTTAAAATATAAATATATTTAATATTCTCTCTTCAATGCAGAGGCTCCATTAGTTTTTGGATTTAACTCTTTAAAATGTGTACTTTATAAAATAAAAATTTTAAACACAAATAATCTACTAATTAAACAAAATATACTAAATTAAAAAATATTATATGAACATGAAAGTATTTAAATTAAATTTTTATCTACTATCCGTAGTATTGTTGATTTTATGTCTTCTATAGTTTTATATACAAATGTTTTTTCATGAAAACTTAATAATATTGATAATTTATTTTTAATTGGTTAAGGTTAAAATTATATAGTTTAATAAGTTGTTTATATAGTTATTCACTTTTAGTCTTTGTCTCTTAAGCAAGTGGTTCGAGTTCGATTTCCAATTCTCGTGAATGGAAAGCACTCTTTGACCAGTCTCCTATTAGTCTCACGGCTTCCGGCTGTGAAGATACCTTGATCGAGTACTCAAAAAAAAGTTATTCACTTTTAGTACATATAATGATAAGTTTATAAAAATAAAATTTTGAATGCAATACTAAATGGTACTTAAAGTTTAACTAAAATGTATGTAATTACTGTAAACTTAAATGCATGGGATGAGGCTATTAAGGATCCTGTTTCTCCATTTATACTTCCTTTATCCCAAAATTTTGTCATTCGATTTCTGTTGTGGGAAGTTGGTGATCTTGATTTTAATTTTTTATGTACTTAAAATTTTATTCCCAATAATTTTCCTATAATTAAAATTTTAAATACTTATATAATTAATATATATACTTAACAAATGCTAGCTCAAGTTGGCTCCAACCAAATAGAGGACTGAAAAGGAACCTGAGGTATTAGCGTTTCCAATATCCATTGATTATCATAGCTCAGATTCTGTTCTTCTTTTTTTCCTTTTTTTTTGGGTAATATAGGAGTTCCACGACATAGAATAGACAGTAGGGAAAGCGTAAAGGGTATGGGTACTACCAAGTGCTGTAGGTGAGTCAATTTGATTTGAAAATAAACCAATAACTTTTTAACTTTATAAAATAAAAATATTTTGAAGAAAGAAAACTGAAAGTATCTGTAGAAACAAAACACACTATTACTTCCCTATTATTTTGATACTAAACTGTACGTAGGTTGAAGAAAAAAGTTTTGAGTGTTTAAATTTCCAATATGATTCTCATATCCTATAGAATTGTATCTGTTCAATTTGATAAATAGACATTTATTTCAAATTTTAAAAACTACAAATTGTTCTCCTTTTTTTCCATATTCAGGAAGAACAAAAAAAATCAAGAGTTGGAGAAAAAAATTTCAATAGACTGTATGGTATTTGATCCCTTAAAAGTTAAAAACATATATTTTTTGCACAATTAATTATAAAGGTGATTATTTCTTTGTTGGTCTCATGCTCGTTTAGCGAGATCAGAGTTCAAACTAGAATTAACAATACGAAGTTAATTATTAACGGTTTCTTTTTTGTATACATTGTTTATTCATCTTATTAGAGTAAATCTTAAGTTCATATATATACTATCACATAATTAATAATTAAGAATGATCAAAATAATGATCCATGGAAATTTTGAGGGCAAAGTTATAATAGTCAAAAATAAAAATGATAAAAATGAGTTTGCTTTTATAATTTTCCAGTTTGTCCACGTTTTAACTAATATTTTGCTTAATCCCGTTCCCACCACAGTTTAATTATCCATATCAAAATTATAAAATCTACCTCAAAATTATGATGAAGATGGGCAACTACTTATTAAGCTAAGCTAAGCTCCTGTTAATAAAAAGATGCTGCCAAATAAGTAAAGTGATCAGAAAGGGGAAATCTCTTATACTGTGCATTCGTCATTCTAACCAGTGCCGGAACAAGAGTTTCCTCGTCGTGTAATGCTCTGCCACTTGTCGCCCTATTATTGGGTGTTGTGTTACGTATCCTCCTCTCTCTCTCTGTCTCTCTCTGTGTACCACAGAGAGCTACAGAGAGTCTAACTTTTAAGAGTTGCGGTAGACTCGGATCCTGTCTCCCTTGGAAAAAAAAGGTTTCTCAAAATCTTGACCTCTTCCTTCTTTCCTTCTCTCACTCTACCCTTTCGTTCTTTACTCTAAGCTCTATCACTCTCTTGGCTTTCCTCTCTTTGCTAGTGAAGATGGGTGACCAGTTTGGGCTGCCCGATCTCCGGCAGCTCATAGCAGGAAGAACCCATTTACGCAACAGCACCAACCCTCATCTTCCTGAGCTACCCTCTCTGCATCACAGTTTGTGTGCTGCTCCTGCTTCTGCTCCACACAATAGCTACGACCCCATCATGGTTGGTGACGTTTTCTCTCGTGGGTTCGCTCACTTTGCTCATGATTATTCCTCCAGTGTCAATCCCACTACAAACCCTACTGTTACTGCCACTTCTTCAGATCATGCTACTGCATTCTGTAGCATAGAGGCTGCAGAAAAGGGGTGGCTAGGATTTGATGCTGGAAACAACAGGTGGCCTAGACAAGAGACTCTTTCCCTCCTAGAGATCAGATCTCGTCTTGATTCCAAGTTCAGAGAGACTAATCAGAAAGGGCCATTGTGGAATGAAATTTCTAGGTATATACCTCAAATTCAGCACAATTTGCAACCAACCCAGTTTTGCTTTTCTGTTTGTTTCCTGCTGAGACTTGGATTGACGATTGTTGAGTGTGGAAAACCTACTAGCTAGTGCCCAGTGGGACTGAGGAAGATGGGTGTTCTTCCGCCCTCTTTTTGTCTTACTGGTTTGATATTTATTTATTTTTTGTCAATTTCCTTTTGGAGTTTGAAAATGACAGGCCATTGCAGCTAACTGGGTGACTCAAGTTCTTTTTGTTATCTATTTCTAGTTTTGTCCAATAAATTCCACTGACACAATGAGCAGTTGCACTGGTTTTTTGTAGGAAATCATTATAGGTGCAAGAATTTATCACCCTGAAAGCTTGTCTTTGTTTCCTAGTCCTGTAAACCTAATTTGCTCAGCTAGGGCTATTGGAATTTAGTTGATGTAAAACCAGATAATATATGTTTGCTGACATCTCTAATGTGGAAAGAAGAATTATATTGATTTTTTTAATACCTTACCAGAGAAAATCGCTCAATGGGAGAAGACTTGGATTTATTATATTTTAGCACATGCATGAAGATTTCTTACATAACATTTTTTTAAGGTTTTAATTAAAGAGAAAATTTCTTTCCCAAATTTTATCTGAAAAAATGAAATGGCTTTTGCGACATGCTTGCTAAAATTGATAATCTTTCTCTCCCTCATGTTTTATAAGCATAATAGTTGTGTGATCCATGTGTACAGGATCATGGGGGAGGAATATGGGTACCAAAGAAGTGGAAAGAAATGCAAAGAGAAATTTGAGAATTTGTACAAGTACTACAAGAAGACCAAGGAAGGAAAAGCGGGTAGACAAGACGGGAAACACTACAGATTCTTTCGCCAGCTTGAAGCAATATGTGGAGAAACAAGCACTCATGCCTCAACTTCAGAAACCCATCATGCTATAAATACTTCCCCTTATCAAACTCCAAGCATCACAATCAACCAAGATGGTGAAGTTCTTCATAGCCTCACGTGCTCAAAGAGCCTTAGCCTCTCAAATTCATCTGAACTCGAGACATCCTCGTCCGAAAACAACGATGAGGATCTTTCAGCCATTGCGTATATGATGAAGCAGTCCTGCAGGGAGAAGCAGAAAGGGATAGATCAGAGACAAAGTCGATATGGAAGGGTCAGGAAAAGCTGGAGAGCTAAAGTTGAGGAGCTTGTGGACTCCCACATGAAGCAGATCACAGAGACTCAAGATGCTTGGATGCAGAAGATGATTAGTGTTGTTGAGCAAAGAGAGCAAGAAGTGGCGTCTAAGGAGGAAGAAAGGAAGAAGAAAGATTCGACGAGGTTTGATCAAGAAGTACATGAACTCTGGGCTAAAGAGAGAGCGTGGGTTGAAGCAAGAGACGCTGCATTGATGGAGGTTGTGAAGAAACACATGTGGAAAGAGCTTGAAGCACTGCCATTAACTGAACCCATGGTTGAAGAACTACAAAACAGGAACAAGAGCCAGACAAATGATGCCCTGGATTATCCATGTGAAGCTGCTGACCATAGCAGTGGGTGGACAGAACTGGAGATTTCAAATCTTATACAACTGAGGACTGGATTTGACGCGCGATTCCAAGAAAGTGGGTACTTGGAGAATGGTCTTTGGGATGAAATAGCAGCAAAAATGGTTTGTTTGGGCTCTGATAGGAGTGCGAGTGAGTGCAGGCAAATATGGGGTGAGATCAGCTTCTCTCTCAGCAAGACAATGGAGTGTAGTAGTACTATTAAAACGAGGCCTTTGTGTGTGGGACTGCAGATGACGGAGGATGACATTTCACATTCAAGTTCTAACGCAGGCAGCAGAGGTTATCTGACAACTGCTTCAGAGTTCTAGCAGGGAAAAGGAAACTTGAGGGAAATGGGAAATAAAATATGGGGTTAATCGTTGGGCTTGTGAGAGTTAGAGGAACTAGGGCTAGTTTGGCTCATCCAGATATCACAAGATGCAAGTCTAGGCCAATTATCAGTTAACTTTTAAGAGATGGCTTTGTTTTCCTTTGGAGCATATTTATGAGGGACGTACATACATAAATATCATGGTTTTAAAACTGCTGTCAGCAATTGCCGTTGTGTTCGCAATATTATTGTTATATGCGATAGATTCCCTAACTGCATCAAGCATGTGATTTTAGTCAGCAATGGCTATATTTTTACCATAACTACAACAATAATTGTGATTGCAATCAAAATTTAAAATCTTGATATGTTTCATATGAGTAGTGCTTCAGTGGAAGTATTGGTATTTGTTGTTTGATTTTTATCCATAACATCAATTGAAGGTTGAGAGTGAGACAGAAGGCTTGCAAGTGCTTATGTTCATTTTCTTTTTGTGCAACATATTCCAGTGCATTGTTATGCAGGTTCTTAGATTACAGTTGTATTGTTGTTCGTATAGGCTCATATTTGTGTAAGGGTTGGAGACTTCTCAGAAAATTGAGAGGAAGGAGAGGGAAAAGAAATGGTAATTGGCGAATAACAGGAATGAGGACTAGCATACATTTTTGCGGTTGTTTATGTTTTACAAATTTCTGTAATATGTATACATTGTTAGAAATGGTAGGCTCTTTGGTGCTTAAAGTTTTAGTAAAATATTTTGTTAGTGTAGTGGAGAGGAATTTTGGAATGAAACTTCTATTGATTCTCACTTCTTGGCTTGATACAACAACGAAAGGACCTCACTCCTATTTATAGGACTCATGGAAGCTTCTAGCTTCTCAATTTAATGCAACTCCCAACTATTTCCAATCTTCATTAATAAGACACATTTAGATATTCTCTAAGATCTTTTAGAAATATTCTAGGTAATGGATTTAAGACAATAAACCCAAAACATAAACTACTTACAAAATAGTGGGTCTAACCAAATCATATTTACTTTCTAACATCCCCTTAAACTTGAATTTTGTAATTACTCCAAGCGAGCTTCTCTATTGGAACACAGGCAAGGTCAATAGAAATTTAGAAATAAAATATCTTGTTAAATATAATTATAATAGTGCCTTGAGGATAAAAGAATGATTATGGACCTTTGGATGAGAGCTTAAAGTGCTGAATAGTTTTTTTTTTGGGGGGGGGGGGGGGAATCTACGTCTAAGTTTTCAATTGCTTTGATCTTAAGTTGAAGATGACTACTTTAGGCTGGCCACTCTATAAGCCCAAAGATGTCACGCAGTCTGTCAAGAGAAAGGTGCTGTACTTGAAGATTAATGTCTACGTACACTGGCCCATACAAATGAGCTATTGAGAACTATAGGGAAATAGTGAACTAGAGAAGAATGAAGATTGGAGTTGTTTTTGAATATTTAGAAGCTTCTTGTCAGCTGTCATATGAACATTGGAAACGTGTAAAAGACTCTCCAAGACTCCCAACAGCTAACCCCAGGATTGCCTATATAAGAAGCTCTTTCTACCATCCAAGAATGAGGAGAACATGCTTAGAAATCTGTGCAAGAGTCATTATGCTTCTCCTTCTGGTTTATTGTGGTTAGAGTGTTTTATTCACTCTTGCACAAGTGTGTTTAAGCTTTGAGCGCCCATCTTGAAATACTGGGTTCTTTGCAAGAGCAAGATTAGACTTGTTACCAACATAGATATTTGTTACATCTTCTTATGGCATGTGTAGCTCCTTTGATAGATTTTGAAGCCAAATAGGATGATTGAAACATGAAGTTGGAGCTACATATTTAGCTTCACAAATAGAAAGAGTGACAATGGATTGCTTCTTTGAGTTCTGAGTGAATGTTGTTTCTCCCATGTAGAAAAGAAATCTTGTTATGTGATATGCTATAAATTAAGCATGTCTTTAATATATTTTAAGTTAATTTTTTTTTTTAATTTAAGTAAAAAATAAATAGAAATTAATAGAATTTTGTGTTTTATGTTTTAGGAATAATAAAGAGGAAAAGAAGAGGAAAATAGAGAAGAAATATGGAAAAATACTAATTTTCGACCATTCGCCACTAATTGAGGCATATCTCTCATATAAACTCTGATTGAGGTGATTCTAGTGGCTATGGAAAGGAGATACAACTTTTGTGTTTGGCACTTCGACAAATTTTTGAAGTTTCTGGGACCCACGGTGCTCGCAAGAGAGCGCCGCAACGCCACATCACCAAAGATCTAGCGCCTCGCTGCATGAAGTTTCTAGGTCCCGAAGTACCGCGATGCTGGCCACCAGCGCCGTGGTACCCGCTGTCACACTAGAATGCTGAAATCGTGATTTTTAAGTCTTTTTAACTCCAATTGAAGGTCGATGGGTTGGGTTTTGACCTAAAAATAGTTTTATTTCAATAAAGGGAAGCTAATCTATAAAAAGGGGAAGAAAGCAAGCAGCAAAGCATCAATAAAGCTCTTAATTACATTCTTCAATTATTCTCTAGATTTTCTTATGGCCATGCGTGGCTGATTTAATTTTAGTTGGTAGAGGAAGATTGAAACCTCAAAGTATCTTCATGCATTGTGAGATTTGAATTTAATTTTATTAGTTCAATCTTAATTGGGTATTGATTATTCATCAACTTTTCTCTTCTCAATTATTATTTATATGATTGCTAGGAGGCCTATTAGTATATTGTTTGTCTTAATCTATTGCTGAATTATGTTTTGAACAAAGTTTTCATTATTGTATTCATGAGGCAAATAGGTTTAAGGATTTTGGATTATAAATCATTAAACCTATGATGAATAATTGACTAAATTAGATATAGCTAACGTGTCTATATTTTTTTAACTCTATCAGTTTCTCTAGTTCTTCATGCGATTCATAGGTTAGATTTTACCGATGTACTAAAAGATTGCTTATTAATTAGGATTTAATTGAGGCGATTGTCATCAATTACTAAATTTAAGGAGGAATAAGGTTAAAATTCCAATGTTAGATATTCAAATTAAGATTGATTATGTTGTCAATCATCAATAAAATTTCTTAACTGTGAATATCAACTGAAGCCAATATCTTTATTATTAATAACTCCCTTAATTACTTTCATTCGTGTTTACTTTGTTTTATTTGCAATTATCAATCTCACATTTCTCAATCACATAAGGTAATTTCAATCTTTGTGGGATCGACCCTTATTCCCACGACTACAGTTAGTTAAGAGGTAAGGTATCAATTTGGGCGTACCTACGATAGTACGTACCAAATTTTGGCATCGTTGCCAAGGACTGCGTTTATTACCTTTTTGTGATTTTTTATTTATGCATGTGACTCGATTTGCTAATTCACAAGATTTACAATTCAATCTAAATATTGACAAATCTGTATACATGCACAAAAGAGAACTACAAGAAGACATTGATCAAGAAAAAGAGAAAGTAATCATGGCCACCTAGGCACCCCACACTGAAGGAGCTTGCAACTCCAGATTTGCATTAGTAACCTTTATGCATTATTTTTTCTAATCTTGACGATAATGTCAATTTTAAGTTAAAAACTAGATTAATTCATCTCTTACCTAATTTTCATGGTCTTGTAGGTAAAGACCCACATAAGCACTTAAAGAAATTTCATGTGGTATGTACCAGCATGAATTCCCCTAGAGTAACTGAGGAATAACTAAAACTTAGGGCTTTTTTCTTTTTCATTAAGAGACTCAGCTAAAGATTGGATATATTATTTATCATTTGGCACTATCACCACATAGAATGAGATGAAGAGAATATTTTTAGAATGTTATTTTCCTGCATCAAGAGCTGCTAATATCAAGAAAGAAATATGTGGCATTAGGCAATTTAATGGAGAGACACTTTATGAATATTGAGAGATATTTAAAAAGCTTTGTGCAAGCTGTCCACATCATCCAATTAGTGAGGAACTACTAATCCAATATTTCTATGAAAGTCTTTTGTAGGGAGACAAGAGCATGATAGATGTAGCTAGTAGAGGAGCACTAGTAGACAAGACTCCTGAAGTAGTCAGAGTCTTGATATTATATATGGCTGTCAACTCTCAACAATTTTGCATTATACATGATCCTCTAGTTAGACATGCCCATGAGGTAAGTACTTCTCCTCTTTAGCAATATATATCTAAACTTACGTCTCTTGTGCGCCAAATGGCTACAGGTACACTACAGCAAGTTAAAATATGTGGAATATGTTTAGCAATGGGACACCCAATTGATATATGTCCTACACTTCAAGAGGAATCCACAGAAAAAGCTAATGTTGTAGGAGGTTTTCTTGGCCAACCAAAGATGTATGATCCTTATACTAATACATACAATCCTGGATGGAAGGATCATCCCAACTTTAGATATGGGAATGCACAAAATAGGTCCGTAGGACAAAATTTTCAGCAAAATCAACAGGCTTATTATTCTAGATAGAATGTATCTCAGGACCCCCAGGTAAGTAATTCCTTAGAAGATATTATTAAATCTCTTGCACATAACTTTCAGCAATTTCAGTAAGAGACAAGAGCTAGCATTCAGAACTTGACAATTTTAATAGGTCAATTAGCAACCATAGTTAATATGTTAGATGCTCAAGATTTAGGTAAGTTACTCTCTTAAACTGTGGTAAATCCAAGAGAAAATGTTAGTGCAATTATCTTAAGGAATGGTAAGAAAATTGAAGGTCCACTGTAACAACTCCATTTAAGTATCAATTTTTTTTTTAAAAATACCATGAAGTTATTACCTCGTTACAACTTAGCTCAATATAACATTTATTTAATTTATACAATATAGAGTTCACATACATGTCATTAATCAAAACATACATACAACATATCAAACACATAAAAATCTACATCTTATTTATTCTGGTTGACCAATTCTGGAGATACAGGTGCGGGTGGTTGCACCTTCACCGGGATCTAAGCCAACTCGACCACAAACATTTTATTTGCTTCTGGAATCTGTCCAACATAAAGTACTCGATCCAACGTGCACTAAAAGCCAGAGCTATAGAAAAATCTGCATAACTAATTTTCTGAACATGATATGGAAATATAGTAAGAATAAAATCCCAGTAAGTTCAATAATAAATCATCATCAATATAGCTCATCACATCATGTTCGGCTGTATAAACTACAAAAAATATCTTTGGTCACATGAATGCATTATATCTATGCACATAAGAATCATACAGTAATAATATGTATGACAGGAGTAACTATTTTTAGAATATCATATGATGGCCAACAACTTATTCTCATTTCAAGCTACCCCGGTCAGGGTGAGTATCCTCTACTCTCCGGTACGGGTTTTTCTTACTCCGTCTGACATGGCCCACTTTCTCTTTCTTTTCTCATTAACATGATCATAACCGTTGGTAGGGCGTCCCCTACTGGTGCACCACACGGATTGCCATGTGACCGTGCTCATTTCTTTTCTTTTCACAATGATAGCCAAAAATATGCTTTCAATAACAAGTATGTTCATCAAAATATAACTATTACCATAAATCATTGGTAATCATGCCATGAACATAACCATTTCAAATATCACTTTATAAAATATTTCCATGTCAGAATTTCACACTTAAGATGGTAAGAAGTTCATATAATGGCAATGGCTATGGCTATACTAGTCATTTATTAAGATTCATCTTCTTTTTTTAAATACTAATTTTATTTCTTTATTTTCTTGATGCAGGTTTTCATCCTATCTAACCTTCTCTTACTAATCAGAGTATAACTCCCTCAATTTAACTCTGATGTAGGTGATCTTGGTGTCAATTTCAAGATAAAACAATTATCTAAAACTATTATGTTTAAAATTGTAGCGAAATATTAAGAAATCAAGGTGATATTACTCCCTAAATGTATAGGTTATTTCTTCTCGGATAGGTTCTGACCTCTACCTACTAATCGAACCATATCTACCTCATATGGACTCCAACTTGAGTGATTCCAATGGCTAAAAATCCATGACACACATATCTATAATTCTCATGTTAACCATTTATTTTAATTCCATACAAATAATTCCCAGAAATTAAAATACAGAAGCTGTCCTAACATATTCTTCCCTAATGAACTATTTTCTGACCTTTGACTACTAATAAGCTCATATCTTCCTCATATGGACTCCAAATTGAATGATTCCAGTGGCTAAAAATCCATGATATACATAGCTATAATTCTTATGTTAACCATTTATTTTAATTCTATAGAGATAATTCCCAGAAATTAAAATACAGAAGCTGTCCTAACATAATCTTCCCTGATGAACCATTTTCTGTCCTTTGACTACTAATCAGCTCATATCTTCCTCATATGGACTCCAAATTGAATGATTCTAGTGGCTTAAAATCCATGACACACATAGCTATAATTCTTATGTTAACCATTTATTTTAATTTCATACAGATAATTCCCAGAAATTAAAATACAGAAGCCGTCCTAACATATTCTTCCCTGATGAACCATTTTCTGACCTTTGACTACTAATCGGACCATATCTACCTCATATGGACTCCAAATGGAATGATTCCAGTGGCTACAAATCCGTGACACATATATCTTGAATTCTTATGTTAACAATTTATTTTAATTCCCTACAGATAATTCTCAGAAATTAAAACACAGAAGCTATCCTAACATATTCTTCGCTGATGAACCATTTTCTGACCTTTGACTACTAATCGAATCATATCTACCTCATATGAACTCTAAATTGAATGATTCCAGTGGCTAAAACTCCATGACACACATATCTATAATTCATATGTTAACCATTTATTTTAATTCGTTATAGATTATTCCCAGAAATTAAAACACCGAAACTAAAATTTTTGCCACCCATAGCCATATCCATGCAGAACTATCTACACCAACCTAAGTATTCAAACATACATCACATGCAAGATCAATATGTAACATGATATAGCAACATCCATGACCAATCATCAAAGTTCTAAGATCAAAATCTCATATAAATATTATAAGTTTCAAAAGTTTTCTTCAAAAAGAAATATTGTTAAACTTACCTGAAGCACTTAGTCCTCTAGACTTCTCCTTCCTCTTTCTTCCTTTCTTCCTTTCTTCCTCTCCTTTCCTCACTCTACCTTGCTTCTATTTTTCCTCTCCCTCACTTGGACGAAATTATAATGTTGTAAGGGTGGGTTTTCTTATATAGACCACCAAATAATTCACCTTTCATGATCATGGGTCTACCTTATCACAATTAGGATACACTTTGTTGAATTTTTGGAAAACAAACAACTTATGTTCTTGTCTTCCTCTTCCTTAGTCAAGAGTGGCAAATTTCTAGCCCTTGAATCTCCATTATTTGGTTGATATTATTTGTGTGGGATAGGAATGTTTTGTCCTAATGCCATGTATTATCATACCACTTGCTAGAATTATGAGTGTAGGATATAGATGTTTTTTTCCTAAAGCCTTGTATCATGCCACTTGCCAAAATGTTGAATGTAGAATCACACCACTTGCTAAATTTTTGTCTTAATGCCATGTAACCTAATCTTTATTATTACATTATTATATCATCACCTAATTTATTTTATTTTATTTTTCCTCTTGGATTTGGGCTTATTCCTACCCATTTTCTTTGCTTTGGATAAAATTCTACCTTTCTTGGAGGGCTTGGTCACATTTTCATAATTTTTTGGCTATTGGTCCAATTACTATATCCTAGTCCAAGTCTATGTTTTATTTCTTGCTTAGGTTATCCAATGGCTTGCTAGAAACTTATGTGAAGTGGAAAAAACTCTATATGAAGTGTCCATAAGTAAAAGCCCAATGTATGGGTAAAGATTTTAAACTTAGTAACTCTAGTTATTGAATTAGGAAAAATTACCCTAATTCAATGTTCTTGAAATTTTAAGACCTTTACTTGTTTCTAAATATTTATCTTCCTTATCCATGAATTTTGCATCTCTTTAGTATGTTATTTTTAATTTCTTTCCTATTAGGTTTTCCCTCTTTATTTGTTCTCTTAATGTTAGAAACATTTTCTATGCATATACATAAGGTGAAGAATTTCTAAGGATTATATTTCCTTAAATATTTAAAATATTGTCTAATAAATTTTATTTCCTTAATTAAATTTTTATGTACTTTTATCAATAAAAGAAACGAAATTAGGGATGTTACATCCACCACCACCTTCTTCTCCTAAGGAACATGAAAAGTTAATTAAGGAGAATGAAGCTTCAACATGTAAGTCTCCATCTACTTTAAATTATGAAGTAGTGCCTCTTTTTCTAGAAGCTCTTAAAGAAAATAGGATACATGAAAAAACTTCTGACTTATATGAAACTTTTAGAAATTGTGAAGTTAATATTTCCCTTTTAGATGATATTAAAATGGTGCCAAGATATGCAAAGTTCTTAAAAGAATAGTTCACTTAAAAAAAGGCAAAAATTGAAGGAATTTGAAAAGGTTTACATGAGTCAGAATGTATCTACCATGATACAAACAAAACTCCTAACTAATTGCAAGGATCAAGATGGAGAGAGGACAAATTAGAGATGATTGTGAGCAAATTCGCAGAGGAAGATGATGGTGAGATAGACTTGGGTGTAGAAGCAAAGGAGGAACTGGATACACTCAATGAGTTTTGAAAAGGGCCACCAACAGGTAAGGTTGCTTATATGGAATTACTAAATTCTGATACTATTCTTGCACCTTCTATTTTGCATGACCCTGGATCAAAATTGTCACTTCTTCCTAATCACTTGAAATACTTGAAAGTTGGAGATGCACCACCTATCATAGTTGCCAAGAATCTAGGTGCTAAAAAAGAGGAGGCATTAATGCATATTCTTCAAGAAAAAGGAAATGCCATTACAAAAACAATTGCAAACCTTAAAGGCAAAGAACCAATTGTAGAATTGCATCAAGTTTTAGAGATTGAAGGGTTTAGACCCTGGAAATGTAAGAAACCTATCCTTTGGTTAGGACCCCTTGTCATTACTAATGTGGCTTCTTGTCATGTAGTTGAACTTCAAAGCTTGAATCAATCCCAAAGATTTAAAGTCAACATCAAGGATCCTCCATAAACGAGATAGGGAGTTGAGTTGAGCCAACGACGTTAAACAAAGGCGCTGGTTGGGAGGCAACCCAATAACATCTCTTATTCTTCTTATTTATATTTTTATTTCTATAAAATAAAATTTGAGATTGTAGAGGCATAGTGCCACGGTGCTCAAATTGAGCATCGCGGTGCCCATAAACCAGATAGGGCAAGCGCCGCGGCGTTTGAAGGAGCGCTGCAGCACTCAGTTCCCAAACGAGGCGAGCGTCGTGGTGCTCCCAACCCAGAATGGACAAGCATCGTAGTGCTCCATGTTGTAGCAGAGAGCACTGCGGCGTTCTCTATAAGAGGCTCGTGTGCCTTTTATGCCCATGCACCCTTCCCACCCTCTTTTCACTTCTACTCATCCCCAATCACCATTCCTTACATCCTATCACTCATATTAAGCTCCAATTATGTTTCTTAACTTGAATTAAGTGATTTTGAATCTTATTTTGCAAGAGTAACCATATCTTTCAAGCAATTGGGTGAGAATCATTAAAGTTTTTAAGGGTTTACAAGGCATCTCCAATCTCCATATACTTGGCAGTAATTCAAGCTCAATTGGGTGAGAAATTGTGCTCATTATCTACTATTAGTAATATCAACACTACTTTGCTTATAGAGTGCATCAAATTGGGACTCCAAATTAGGAATCCATCACCTATTTTTTGTCCCAATTCTAAGAACGTACACCAGTTGTTTGATAAAAAGCCTCAGTAAACTTTCCAAGTTAGATGGCTCATAAAACTTCAAAGTTAGCCCTCTCAAAGAGGAAGAATAGAATAGATGACCCTCCAGCATTGGATAGCACGACATTCATGAATGAAGAGGTATATTAGCACCATATAAAGGTGGTGGTGCATAAACCCATTGTCCTAGAAAGAGGATTTATTGTTACCATTCGACTCCCTCATATGGACAATATCCTCCAAAGGCATTGGAAAATTTTCTGTTGGAATCCAAAACTAGGGGTCATCCCTGTAGTACATAAGTTTCACTCTAATGCTATAGTCCATGAGTACCATAAAGCTTGGGTCAAGGGCAAGTTGGTGAAGTTCACTCCTTATGCCATCAATGAATTTTACTTTCTGCTTAACATTGAAGATGATGAATACTCTACACTTCTTTAATCATATATTGATTTTGAGGATATTATTTGTACTATTTGCCACAGAAGGACATCCTAGAAATTGAATAACAATAGCCAACCAGTGTATTTTACTAGGGTGGATATGAATAAAGTGGCTAAAGTTTGGCACTATTTTGTGGCAACAAGATTCATGCCTAGCTTGAACATGAGTCAAGTTAGGCGAGACAGGGCCATCTTGATCTATGCCATACTGAAGGGACTTTCCATTGATGTGGGTAAAATAATCCATAAACAAATGCTAGGTTGTATTCATTCTCGGGGCAGAACCATTTTTTCCCCCCAATTTAATCACTGGTCTATGTAAGAATGTTGGAGTAAGCTGAGATTCCACTAAGGCTCTCATCCAAACAATGAGACCTATATCCTACACAGACATACAAAAATATAAAGGGCATGAGGAAGTAGAAGAGGAAGAGTTAGGGGTTTAGCCATTGACTACATAGGAACCTGGCAGCAATTCAGCTTCACCACCAGCCTAGCATAGTATTGTAGATTTATGGGAGGGAATTGAGTGCCTTAGCCACTAAATGAATGACTTAGCACTCTACAAGTACTTTATAGCATAGAATAACAATGCTTGTTTTAGCCAGCTAGCCATGCCCTGAGCTTTCCAATAGCATTCTCGACGCCTCTTAAACCACCCTTTATGCCTACACCCGACCATGATGAGATGGATGGTGATAATTAATTAGGAAAGTTCCATTAGACCCCTCATCCTTTTATTACTTGTTACTCCTATTTTATTCTTGTCTATTTTACATTGGGGATATTGTAAACTCTTAAGTGTGGTGGGATCACTTTATGATTCAATTTGATGACTATATAATAAATCATATGTTTGTGCACTATTTACTTTGCTACGTGCTACAGTAAACTTCTATGATCTATGCATTTTTATTCTAGTTATTAAACAGGGTGAGCATATGAACTTATTTCAATCTATGAGTTTGTGTTAGCCGAACCAATAGCCAATGATATAACTGTTTAAATTGCTAATAGCTCTTGAGAGACGTAGGTAAGTCACGATTATGTGTAATTTTAATTTCTTTGCAATTCATTATTCCCCATATTTTTTTAGAATCCTGATACTATTTTGCACAGTAACTGGGTATTTAATTTATCTTTTACTTAGAGAAAGGTTATATAACTCAAAATATTTTATGGTCTAATTAAATTTCTAGAACTTATTTAAATGCTACTTGAGGCAAAATCCTAAACTGATACTATTAATTAGGAGATAATTTAGGCATAATTTGATAAGATTGAGCCTTTCAAGCCCAACCCAAACAATAAAATATCCTTAGTACCTCTATTTTGAGCTTAATTAACATTTTATTCCATACCCACTATAAAGCCAAGACCAAATTTTGTGATTAATACCTTTATTTGTTTACCTAATTCACTCACTCCATGATTAATTTTTGAATACTTGTTTTGTAGAGCTACATTAATAAAAGGGTGGAAGGGTGGAGTAAGGAAAAAAGAAAGGAAAATCAAAAGGAAAGAAAAGTCCAAAAATACTGATGAAAGTCTAGGTAGTGGGTGAAAGAAAAGAAATAAAGAACCAAGGAAAGAAGGAATTGAATTCAGTAAAGGAAAGGAATAAGTGTGGGGGAAAAATCTCTGAAACTTGAGAAAGCTCAAGAGAATTAGAATTAATCATGTGGTGCTGGGTGATCGAGCCTAAATCTATATCTTTTATCTCACCCCATAACTTGGCCACATTACAAGCTGAATAAAGCCCTTTTGATCCTAAAAAAATAGTCTTGGCTCACATTAGTGGAGAGTAGCATGAAAAATAAGCTTATGAAAATTTTAAATAGAGATCCATACCCTAATTATTGAGATGTATAAACTCATTTGGATAAAATATGATTGAACCACTCAAAGAGACATACACACTCAGGCTCTAGAAAATAAATCATGAATTGCATTTGAGTTAAATGTTGCACATAATTGTGAAATTTTCTAAAATTTCTTTAAGAGCATACAATTTTCACGATGAGGCAACACATTGGTCTTCCTTTCACTTATCTGATATATTGAATATTGTTCACATGAATTAATTTGCTTGAGGACAAGCAAAAGAGTAAGTGTGGGGTTATTTGACATGCTATAAATTAAGCATGTATTTAGCATATTTTAAGTTATTTTTTATTTAATTTAATTGGGAAATAAATAGAAATTAATAGAGTTTTGTGTTTTATGTTTTATGAATAAGAAAGATGAAAAAAGAGAAAAATAGAGAGGAAATATGGAAAAATGTTGATTTTTAACCCTTCATCACTAATTGAGGTATATATCTCTCATTTGAACTCTGATTAAGGTGGTTCTAGGGCCTACAAAAAGAAGAGAAATAGAGCTATAGCTTTGGGGTTTGGAACTTTGGCAAATTTTGGAAGTTTCTGGGCACCATAGCACCACTTCACCAAAGATCCGGCACACTGTAGTGTGAAGTTTCTAGGTCCCGAAGTATCGCAGCGCTAACCCAGCGCACCTCGGCACCCTGTGGCCAGATTTTTGAAGTGCCATGGTTCTAGCTCAGACGCCGCGGTACCCCATCAGAGTAAATTTGTAGCATCGTGTGCGTCGCGGTGCCCATTGTCGTACTAGAATGTTGAAATCGCAATTTTTAGGTCTTTTTATCTTTAATTGAAGCTCGATGGGCTGGGTTTTGACCTAGAAGAAATTCTACTTTAATGAGGAGAAGCTAATCTGTAAAAAGGAGAAGAAAGCAAGCAGTGAAGCATTAATCAAGCTCTTAATTACCTTATTCAATTCTTCTTTAGATTTTCTTATGGCCTTGCGTGGCTGATTTTATTTTAGTTAGTAGAGGAAGATTGAAACCTTGAGAGATCTTCATGCATTGTGAGATTTTGATTTAATTTTATTAATTCAATTTTAATTGGGTATTGATTATTCATCTTCTTTTCTCTTCTCAATGATTATTCATATCACTACTAGGAGGCCTGCTAGTATATTATCTATCTTAATCTACTGCTAAATTATATTTTGAACAAATTTTTCATTACTATATTCATGAGGAAAATAAGTTTAAGGATTTTGGATTATAAATCATTAAACCTATGATGAATAATTGACTAAATTAGATATAGTCGATGCGTCTATATTTGTTTAGCTCTATTAGTTTCTCTAGTTCTTCATGTGATTAATAGGTTAGACTTTATCGATGTGCTAAATGATTGCTTATTAATTAGGGTTTAATTGAGGCGATTGTCATCAATTACTAAACTTAAGGAGGAACAAGATTAAAGTTCCAATGTTAGATAGTCAAATTAAGATTGATTATGCTATCAATGATCAATGTAATCCCTTGACGGTGGATATCAATCGAAGTCAACATCTTTATTATTAATAACTTTCTCTTAATTACTTTCGTTCTTGTTTACTTTTCTTTATTTGTAATTATCAATCCCCCATTTCTCAATCACATAAGGTAATTTCAGTCTCTGTGAGATCGACCCTTACTTCCACGACTATAGTTAGTTGACAGGTATGTATCAATTTAGGTGTACTTGCGATAGTATGCACCATTATGCCTTTTTGATTATCCAAGTCTACAACCCAATCACTATCATTATAGCTAACAAGTTTAATGTTGTTAGAAGAAGATTGAAGTATACCAAAGTCAATGGTCCTATTGATGTATTATAAGAGCCGATTATTTTTGGTCTTTTAGGATTAATATGAAAATAATGATAACAATCCAAGTATCGAATAATACTCATGTATAAAACAACATACATTTCATTACTATCATATCAAAAAGGCTACATTAGTGGTTAATGTTTATACAGGACTAACACTAAGCCACATTCCTACATTAACCTAACAATAAACCTTATATAGTACATCACCCCTGGAGTACAAAAGGTAGTGGGCGTGGTGCTAGCATCAAGATCTCCATGACCTTCACCATTAGAGTGTCTTGGAATATGGTGAAACGACCCAAATAGGGTGGGTTCACCGTTGAAACTCCAAGACCGAAGATAGAAACCTGTTGGCATCTCAGTTATCTTTATATGGACATAACACCAAATCAAAAATAATGAGAATAGAAGTCCCAATAAATTTAAAATTAATGCCTCATAGAATAAATAATCATTATGGTGTTATGTTCAGTTGTATATGCTACAGAACATTCAGCCATGTGTCACATATGCATAATAAATACACATATAATGATAAAGACATATTATGCACAAATATTTTATTATTATATGTTCAGCACAATTACCATCATAACAAATAATAGGATAAAACATGATGTACTCATATATATGATAATCACATTCACTGTATAGAAAACATTACACATAGTGGATGATTACACATAAGGGCCATCTTGATGATTTTCATCTATTTCTCATATTTAACCACATGCATAACATCATTCTCTTTATTATCAATACAACATATATGCATTAGGTAATTCATTATCATCATCATGTTTTCCATCTTATCACATCATTTAATAAGTACAAATTAATACATCTATCATCATGTAACAAACTATATATCATATCATCTAATCATAGTGCATGGATGCAATAGTGTAACAAATCCATTTTTTTACATATATATATGTAAAATCTCATGAAGTCAATATCTCTTTACTTCTAACTATTTAACTCATAATAACATTCAATTAAATTAACTAAGCATAAATAAGGTTAATGGTATACCATAAACACTGATACAATTTTGGTTTCACATACACATCATTAATTAAAAACGTCTGTACAAAAATCAAATAGATATATGTATACATCTTATTCATCCATATGGACCAGTTCTGGGGATACAGGTGTGGGTGGTTGCACCTTCATAAAGATTGTAACCAACTCGACCCAATGTACGCTAAAAGCTAGTCATAGAGAATATCTGCATATTTAGTTTTCTGAACATGATATGAAAATATAGTGAGAATTAAATTTTAGTAGGTTCAACATTAAATCATAATGCTTATCACATCATGTTCATCTGTATAAGTTACAGCAAATATCTTAAGTAACATAAATGCACTTTATCTATGCACATGAAAATCGTGCAGTAATGACATGTATGGCATGAATAACTATTTTCAGAATATCATATGATGGCTATCAACTTATTTTCATATCAAGCTACCTCAGTTAGGGTGAGTACTATCTACTCTCCAGTACGAGTTTTTCTCACTCCGTCCGACATGACACGCTTTCTCTTTCTTTTCTCATTAGCATAATCATAGGCATGAGTAGGGTGTCCCTTACTGGTGCACCACACAGACCGCCATGTGACTGCACTCGTCTTTTTTTTTCTTTTCACATTAGTAGCTAAAAATATGATTTTAATAACAAGTATGTTCGTTATACTCACATGCCATAATTTATCATCAAAGTATAATCATTACCAAAAATCATTAGTAAAATGCAATCATTCCATAAATATAATCATTTTCAAATATCACTTTATAAAATATTTCCATGTCAAAATTACACACTTAAGATGGTAAGGAGTTCATGTAATGAAAATGGCTAGGGCATACACTAGTCATTTATTATTTTCATTTATAAGATTCTTGTTCTTTCTTAAATATTATTTTCATATTTTTATTTTCTTTATGCTTGGCCTTTAGTCACTTTCTTCCTATTTATATAATTTTCAACACATGTTCTCACAAATTTTATAGTGAATTCTTCTCCAATTTGGTTTCTTTTATTACCCTATAGTTAATAAGGTTCATTTAGGGTAGAAAAATGTTGAAAATAAGCTTCACCAACTCCCAATATGGCTTGGTCATTTCCTGTAACATAGCCATGCTTTAGGCTTCAAAAAGCCCTTACCTGCACCGAACACGGCCTGGCCATGTCCTGGAACAAGACCATGCTTTGTGTTGTGTGTTGTCCTTTGATGCAGGTTTTCATCTAGCCTGACCTTTTCTCACTAATCAGAGCACAACTCTCTCATTTTAACTCCAATTAAGGTGATCTTGGTGTCTATTTACAGCTAAGATAATCCTATAAAGCTAGTATTTTGAATATTTTAGTGAAAGCGTAAGGAATATTAGTGTTATTACTCCCTCAAATTCAATGTTATTTCTTCTCGGGTAGGTTCTGACCTCTACTTACTAATCTGATCATATCTCCCTCCTATGGATTCCAATTTGAGTGATTTCAGTGGCTAACGATCCATGAGACATATATCTATATTTATTATGTTAACAATTTTCTATAATTCCTTACATATGTTTGCCCAAAAATTCAAATACAGAAACTTACCTAACATATTCTTCCCTTGTTAGCTGGTTTCTGAACACTGATTACTAATATGACCAAATCTCCCTCATATGGAATCCAAATTGAGTGATTCCAGTGGCTAAAAGTCTGTGAGACATAGATCTACATTTTTAATGATAACTATTTCTTTTAATTCCTAACTGATTCTTCTTTAAATTTTAAAGATAGAAGCTTCCCTAGTTACTCCGAAATCCAATTTTCTAACCAAATCCTTCCAAAGGTTTTAGTTCATTCTTTTACTACGTCCTTTTCTATTGTCTTCCTAATTTACATCTAATTATAAGATTACTCATTTCAACTTTTTAATTAGATTCCTTACACTTACTTTAACATATTCCATCATCTACTTATTAAGAAAACATAAATCAAATCATGTACTGTTAAGGGTGTTTCAAAACAAAATTTTTTTATGGTCTTCTTCTAAGCGTTTAAGGCCATACTCATTTCACCAATCTAATTATATTCCATCAATTTTTCACCACATTCAATTATACATAACAGCAGCATAAAAGCCCTTACTTTTTGCCAACCATAGCCATATCTATGTAGAACTTTCCATATTAACCGAAGTATTCAAAACATCCATCACATGCAAGATCAACATGTAACATGATATAGCAACATCCATGGCCAATCATCAAAGTAGCAAATATTGTAAATTTCATCAAAGTTCTAAGATCAAAATCCCATATAAATGTTACAAATTTCAAAGTATTTCTTCAAAAAGAGATATCATTAAACCTACCTAAAGATCTCCCTAGCTCACTTAGTGAATTCTTTTTCTTGTTTCCTCTTGAAGAAAATGGCAAGATTCTTCCCTTCCCTTAACTTTTCCAGTAGCTTGAATAAGAGAGGGAGGTTAAGTTTTGAACCCTAAGGATGAAGAGAAAAGATGGATTCAAGTGGAGATTAAGCTAACTTACCTTGAGCATTTAGTCCTCTAGACTTCTCCTTCTTATTCCTTCCTTTCTTCTTCTCTCTTTCTCTCATTTCCTCATTCTACCTTGCTTTTGTTTTTTCCTCTCCCTTAATTGGACGAAATTCTAATGTTATAAGGGTGATTTTTGTTTAAATAAATTATCAAGTGATCCTTCTCTCATAATTACGGGTCTACCTTATCACAATTTGGATGCACTTGGTTGATTTTTGGGGGAAGACAAATCATGTTCTTGTCTTCCTCTCCTTTAGTCAAGATATGCATAGTAAAAGGAGATTTGTATTTGAAAATCGTGATAAAATGTTCTTAAGATAAGGGACAAGGTCCCCTTAATTTAGATATTCATTTCCTTTTTCTTTTGAATCATTCATGTATGATTGATTTGTATTTCTAGGTGGCAAATTTTCAACCCTTGATTCTCCCTTGCTTAGCTAAAATTATTTATATAGGATAGGGATGCTTTGTCCTAATTCCATGAATTATTACCTACTATATCTTCACATGGCCTGCTGAAATTATGAGTGTAAGATATATATGTTTTATCCTAATACCATGTATTATTACCTATTATTTCATCACATGGCTTGCTGAAATTATTAGTGTAAGATATAGATATTTTGTCCTAATGTCATGTGACATAATCTTGATTATTATTACACTACTATTTCATCGCATGATTCTTATTTTTTCTCTTGGATTTGGACTCATTCTTGCATATTTCCTTTGCTTTGACTGAAATTCCACCTCTCATGGAGGACATGGTCCCATTTTCATGATTTTTAGGCTATCGGTCCAACTTCTATATCCTAGTACAAGTCAATGTTATATGTCTTGCTTGGGCTATCCAATTGGCTTGTTAGAAACTCATATGAAGTGAAAAAACTTTGTGAAGTGTCCATAGTTGAAGACCCAATGTATGGGTAGAGATGTTAAACTTAGGAACTCTACCTCTCGAATTATGAAAAATTTCCCTAATCCAATCTTCTTGAAATTTTAAGATCTTTACTTACATCCAAAAATTTATTTTTCTTACCCAAGAATTTTGCCTCACTTTAGGATGTTATTTTTAATATTTCCTATTAGGTTTTCTCTCTTTACCTATTTCCTTAATGTTAGAAATATTTTCTATGCATACACATAAGGTGAAAATTTTTTAAGGCTTATATTTTCTTGGATATCTAAAAATTGTTTAATAAGTTTTATTTTCTTAATTAAATATTTATGTACTTTTATTAATAAAAGAAATGAAATTAGGGATGTTGTAAATATCATATACATCATATTATCATCCACATCATTTAACAAATATGTATTAATGCACAATGTATGTCATGCTTATCATTATAAGAAATAGTGAAAACTAGTTTGTATCACAAAGATTATATGACATTCTTCTTCAATTTGGGTTCTTTAATTACCATCTAGTTAATGAGGTTTATTTCAGATAGAATATAGTAGAAACTAAGCTAAACTAGCACCCAACACAGCCTTTCCTTATCCCGAAACACGACCATGCTTGGTGATACACAAAACCTTCACCCGTACAAAACACAGCCTAGCCGTGTCTTGGGACAGGACCATGTTTGAGGCTATCTTGTGCTTCAGGTTTTAAACTAGCCTGGACTTCCCTCACTAATTAGTTCAACTTTAATTGAGCTAATTCTGTAGCTCATGGAAAGATAAGCTAATAAACTATAATTTTTATGTTTGTTACTTTGACAAATTAGGAATAAAAATGGCTGTAAAAGTCTCAAAATTAGCCTTGTGATTCTATGCACTGGATATGATATTTCTTCACTTACCAGGGCATAACTATTTCATATTAAATCCAATTGAAGTACTTCCAGAGTTGTTATAAATCTATGACATAGGACTACAAATTTTGTGTTAAACATATTTCCAAATTTGACATAAATTATGACTCCAAGAACCATCCATTCCAAGCATCGATTTTCACCCATTTCAAAGCCAAATTTCAACACAATACATGTATTATATATGCATCCAAACCTTTAATCTAGATGGCTAACAATATTTATGCATCATGTATCATCAAAGTATGAGATTTGAAACACTTTTAGATCTTCCAAAAGACATGAAATTCTAATGAAAGATTATTCTTAAACCTACCCACTATCATACCCTCTACCTTCTTCTTTAATCACCCTTTGCCTGTTCTCCTTTTCTACCAAATCCCTATATTTCCACCATTAAAATCTATATTTTAGGAAGCCTAACATGAGTAGAAAAGAAGATTGAAGGGGACTAAATGCATAGAAGATTACTTTGGGCCATTTCTCTACCTTTTCTCTCTCTTCTTTCTTTCTCTTTCTTTCTCTCCTCTTCTCTCTCGGTTTTCCTCTCTTCTTCTCCTCTCTTGGTTGTTTGTTCTTCAGCCTCCCCTCTCATTGGTTGACTTATTCATGAAGTCACCAAGAAAATATTAAAAAAATCACTTGTTCTAGAAGCCCCTTTTCCCTTTCTAACTATCACATATTTACAAGTTTGCCACTTCATTACATCCTAACTATCCATTACTTGAGGCCTTGTTTGGCTTCTTAAATTTCTCCAAATTGCTTTAATCTTTTCTTGGGAGGATGCTAATGGTTTTAGTGTTATCTAGCTCATTTCCTGATGTTTAGTTCTAAACCCAAGGAGTTAGGAAATTACAATTTTCTCCCTTCTAGTTTTTCCTTTTTACCATTTAGTTACTTTATTATTTTCTAGGGTTTCCTTCAATGTCTTATTTTATTCTCTTTCCTTCCATTCACTATTTAAAAATTATTTTCTTTTTAATAAAAATCGGGGGATGTTATATGTATCAAAGTATCTTCTTGGTAGTCTTTAAATGTATTGTTGTTGGTGACTAATAGCTCACCAAAAGTAAGTTATTCTACCTTTAGTTTTATCCAATTATCGGGCTTGTTCTTGAGTAAATAAGGGGTTTTGAGTTAAATTTCATTAATTTAGATTTTGATGAGAATTTATCCAATTTGATCATTATATAAAGGTATATGATGATTAGGAAGACTAAGGAAGAAAGATGACCAAGAGCAAAAGGAAAATCTGACATAACTGACATAGTAGTAAAATGTCACAACATTGGAAGGAAGCCTAAAGGATACTATTTGTACATAATGTTACAACATTGCACATGAACATTATGACATTGCATGAGGACTAGGAAAGAAAGATGACCCAGAGCAAAAGTAAAATCTGACATAATTGACATAGCAGTAGAATGTCACGAGATTGGAAGGAAGCCTAAAGGATGCTATTTGTACATAATGTTGCAACATTGCATATGAAGGTTGCAACATTACGGTGTTTCATGGAAAAGATTATCAAGTGAAAAAATTAACCCCAGTGATGCAAGAGTATATAAAGCCATCTTAGGGCTTTAGTAAAGGGAAAAGAATACAAAGTTTGGAGAGCTATTAAGAGGCTGGAAGTGGTACCTGAGTTGAAATCATCTTTTGGCTCAAGAGAGGGGTTTAGGGAATGGAATTTGACAAAATTTCCTCTTTCTTTTCTTCCATCTCTTGTATTTTGATTCTTATGTTTTCATTCTTCAATTTTGGGATAGTTTTTGGATTTATCTATGGAGTAGTTTAGTTTTTATAGGTAGATTAATGGATCCTAGTATATTATGAGTTAGAGTCCTAATTGTTTTTTAATTTCAATTCCAAATTCCATTTATTCAATTCTATGTTTAATATCTCATTTGCTTGATCATCAATTGCTTTACGAGTGAGTATTCTCTTCATAAAAAATGTTTAATTATTTTAGATTTAAATTGAATAGTGCATGATTTGTTAGTAGTTGAAATAATGACTTAACTAAGTTGTGTGTAGAATATTGATATATCTACATGCTATGTGTTGCCAGTTAGGGCTTGATCTTATTCTCTAGATTCTTGACTCTGTTGTTTGCTTAAATAATGTTGAAAATTACTTGAAATTGAATCAAGTTTATTGGTCTTGAAAAAGGCTTATAAATAATTCACTACTCTAATTAATAGTATAGGTATTGAAATAAAAGTTGAATTAAGGGTAACAATCTAGTGAATTATTAGGTGAAATTAATGTACCTAGGCTTTCTTTTCTTGAATATCTCATATATATGTTGTGTTGCAATTCCTCCATTTTATTCCATTCACTCAACATCCTTTCTACAATTGATATGGATAGAAATACTAATCTTGTAGTGGTGCTTAAATATTTTTAGTTGCGCATCCTAATGGGTCCAATCCTTTACTCAGCCACTGCATTGCTTGCAATACGGGTCCTTGTGTAGTTGTAAGATTTTCACTAACAATTGTTTGTTACCATTGTTAGGAACACAATACACTTTAAATTTAACATAACACTGCAAGTCTATTACTCTAGACCATATTTTTATTTATTTATTCTTCTTTTAGGTATTCTTGTTTGTTTATGCACCGAGTTAGGAGTTTGGGTACTATTCTTGCAAACCTTAACCTATAAAGAGCATTCTTAAGAAGGCTAAGGGAATTAAGAGCTGATAATAAGAACATAGAGATGGTAGAACAATCCTAACAGAATAAAGTACTAAGAGATTATGGTCGACCCTTAGTGGAAGGAATGTACAATAGCATTAGAAAGCCTACAATTTAAGCTAATAACTTTGATAAAGACATCCATGATACAGATGATTTAGACATGATGTTATTTTGATAGTATGTGTAACATCCCTTAATTTTCAAACATTATTTTTTGTTATAAACATGTATATTGCTATTTTAAAGGATTATGTTTTGCTTAAAGTAATTATGTTTGGCTCTAAATAATTTTTGTTTTACTTTAATGAGTATTCTTTATTTTAACATGCATACATATATGTTTTCATGTGATTTATTTTATTGAAAGTTTTGCTAAAAAAATTCATGGTTTAAGTGCAATAACCTTGGATTTAATCACCTATATTTGTTTTTTTAGTGTGAATATAAGATGTTATGTTTCGTATTTTTAAGGTTTAGTCAGTTATAAGTTATTGTTATGCTAGAATACTTTTATAATCTCGTACTTTAGTTAAGAATGGAATTTAGGGGCTTTGGAGGCAAAATGAAAACAAATCGAAGTGATGAAGTTGAGAAATATAGAGGTTCAACATAGTTTTGACCTTTCCTTGCTATTTTGAGCATAACTTCTTTATATTAGCTCTGATGGAGATGATTCAAGTAGCCATTGAAAGCTAAGATAGAGAGATACAACTATCATGCTGGATGTTTTTGTAAATTCTGCAAAAATAACTACATTGTAATGAAAAAATAGTAGCATTACGACGGCTGAATACTGCAACATAATTCTCCAAACTTGGAAGTGACGCATCACGACACGGAATAGTAGCATCACAACCTAAACTCTTTCAGGGGGTGCTGAGTCATGACGCATCATGGTTGATGCAACCAATGTTTTAGTGACCCTGAACCCCTTCTTTTTCCTCATAGTTGTAAACCTTCCATCCTCCATCTCCTTCATGTTTTTCTCGTGCCAACTTCAATCTTGCATAACTTTTGCTATAAGCCTCTAATTGGAGCACCATAAGTATCGTTGGACTTATGGCGATGAGTACTTCAAAACTCACTAATCATTTTTATCAAAAATTCACTGAAAGCTCATTGGAAAATTATGAATAGTAAACATATGAGATGAGTTTAAACTAAGCATGTTTCAGAGCCTCCTTTATAAAAATGTTTGCCATAGATAGCCAAAGAAGTAAATGTTATGCTAGGATATAAAGTTCCATGACCGTAGGATGCTATTCATGCTGATATGAATAGTGTTTTATGTCTACGTGAATAGTACATGTGTCTGTGAACAATACCTGCAAATAAGGAAGACAAAATTTGGCCATTTCAGGTTGTTGAGTGTTGTGTGTATGTTTCACTAAATAATAGCAAGCGTACGACGTAGCTGTAGCTAGTCCGGCGAGTACGGCTCGTATCCCACAGAGAACAATGTCAATTACTAGAATTTCACAAAATATGCTATCTAAATCGATGTAATCCGATGAAAGTTTGTCACAATTAAATAAGTAAAGATAATCAATTAAACAAAGCCTAGGGTTACAGTTCACCACACTTATGATACTCAACAACTAAGTGCGTGTTTGGTTTTGCGTTTGTTAGATTTTAAAGCCCGTTTGCATGGAGGAAACGTGAGTTTGTAAAAATTCAGCGTGTTTGGTTTTGCGTTTTCCCATTTTTACAAACCACGATTATCATCCCAAATCCTGTTTGACAACCGTGACCGAAGCTTGCTTCTGCGTTGCTGAGAAGTGCGTTGAAGTCCCAAATCCCAAAGGTAGTGAGAAACTCTCATTTTTATCCCTCGCTGCTTCTCTTATATTCTGGATCCATTTTCAGAGTCTGTATTATTGTCACTTTTGCATTTATATTTCAATTGCCACCAACCAACAGAAAGCTAAGGCGCAAATACATGGTTCAAAGACCCCTATTCTAGTGATATAAAAACAGAGGTTGGAAGTGTGAATATCGCGCGTCTACTTTTCATCCTCACCTCTGTGCTTCATCATCTTAAACACTATGTTGATTTCAAATTCCAAGTTTGAGCCTGAGATGTGTGGTAAGAGGACAGAATGTGAAGAGGCAGACAATGACTGCCATGAAATACATGCAGCTGTTAGTGCGAGTTCAATCTCAGATTCAATCTCGGAGGATCCAGATGTTGGAAAACCAGGCACGATATCAAGCTGAATACAAGAATGATAAGGAAGTGGCAAGTACCCTGGGCAAGTTGACTTTAAGACTCATGCAACTCCAACCAACTTGAATACAAGAATGATAAGCAATGGCATATGCATATTCCCACCAGGTACTCATACTTAAGTTCATCTATAATTAAGTTGTAAAACTGTTTTGAAAAACATGAATGCGATTTATTTGGAGACCATATATGGTTGATTTAAGATATCTCAACTCTGGCGACAGTTGTGGAAAGCCACTCCTACGTCAACTCCAATGCCTCTGTCAGATATGCGATCGGGAGGCTTTCCGTGGTGGTGGAACTGGTTGGAACGACAATTGCCCACAGCAAATGCACAAGTGGTTAATAATGTATTTGTATATGGCCATTTTTCACCGAAGCTTTGCAAGTAGGGTAATCTATACTTGCTAATAATCTACATCTCAAATAAAAAAGAGAACAAAGTAATCCAAAGTTGCTGATTGTCAGCTTGATATCTGGTGATTTTCAGCTGGAATAAAAAAGGAACTTGCTGCTGCCAGGAAGAAGGTGAGTGTATATATCTAAGTTTAGCAAGTATTCAAGCATTAATTCCCTGTTGGTATCTAATCTAACTCATCAAGTTTTTTGCAGATTACTGAGAGGCGTGATCAAGAGAGAAAGGCATATAAAAAGATGTTCCAATGACATTTCTAGTATGTCTTAGCCATTCAGGGTGACATACACGTACTAACACATATACATATGTGGGGATAGATAATACCTGGAAGTTAGAGACCATTTATTCATAGGACAAGACTTAAATAAAGTTCCTTTGAGTGTTTGCCATTAGGATAATAAAAATATTACACGCCTACAGCTTTTATAACTGAACACTACATTATTAACTTTTTTTAAAAAATTCCTCTGCATGTTTTAATTCTATTGAAAAACCTTGTAGCAAACACCTAATAATTGCAACTAAGGTTTTTCCTTATCCATTTGCATGCTCACCAAGTTGACTCTTATGGAAATTCATGTGCCACTATGAAAGGTTTTCATATTTTGAAGCATGTTGTGCCAATTGCTGATGTATCACTGATAGATTCGTTTGTACTATAGTGAATCATTTAGCTCGAATATGCAGTTCTTAAGTTATCCATCTTGCCTTGATGTGTAATTCGCATATTCTCCTTTCAGGTTTATGTTTAGCCAAGGAAAACAACCTGATTACCCCAGCAAATATTGTGTAAAAGATTGAAGCTTGAGCCCATTCTTACTAAAAATTTAAGGAATGAAGCTAAGAAGGAATAAGTGTAGTTGTTAAGTGATGAAATTTATAACCAAAAAATCTTGTCATGATTTTGTTTTACATAGAAGTCTGTAATCCCTATAAAAATGACTGTAAAATGTTTCCTTGGTAATTCTAGTGATTCAAATGCAGTATAGTTGATGGACCACTAATAGTGCTTTATCCGATTTTGATATTTGTTATTGGTGGATATGGACATAGGCTGTTTATTTTGGGGTATCAGATGCTTCATGTTCCTTTTGTTAGTTGGGGGGGTGACCTGTTTCAAATCCTTTGGACTTCCTAAATGCCTGATTTTGAAATGGATCGTGTTCGAGACGCTATTTGGGGTTAAATCGTAGAGCATAGGCAAAATAATTAGTTGATTTAAATTGTTATTTTTTTAATGTCATGCACTTCATTTGTAAACCTAAAATTACATGAATATTTTTAAGAATTATTATTTAAGAAATTATTATTTGTTGAATTTATATTTAAAAATAATTAAAATAAAATACTAAGGGTCAAAGTCAAACAAAGTTACATAACATTACTACCCTTTCTAGTAATTTCATGTCCAAAAGTGATTCTGAAATACAATATCCAAACAAAATCAATTCCTTCATAATCACTTTTCAACTAAAATTTCCAAACATAAATCACGTTCATACAAACTTGCTTTTAACCAAAATCAATTATAAAAATCACGTTCACACAAAATCTATTTTGTCCACCGCCAATCCAAACACACCCTAATATGTACCTCTAATTGAAATTATCTAGGTTATAGGGGATGGTTTAGCCTTAATTAATTAGCAATCTCTTTCAAGCATTACCAATCGTACCAAGGTTGATCCAATTGCTTACTTTCGTGGTTCTTAATTCAACCTAGGTCCATTAAACTTTATGCCAACTGTGGAATACAATTAATCGATTTTCTCATTCCTACCAATCCTAGAGAATCTTAAACTACTTTCGTGATTAAGATATCCCTAATTAACCATTAAGTTCAGGTTTTAATCTTCACCTTTAAGTTCATCAATTAAATACCTAAGACGTAATAGATTGGTGATCAGGCATTCTACCAACTCATTCATGCATATAATAGTTAATCCTAATCAATCTAGAAGTGATCACGATTAGGGTTCCAACATTCAATTCATCAACCTAGTATCATCATATCACAAGTGGGTTTACCGAAACCCTAGATCAAATTTACTCACATATCATGTAAACAGAAACCAAATTCATATTCATATAGTAAACCATGATAGTTCAGTACAATCTAAAGAGAATGAGTAGAGGTAGAATTAGAGAATTCAAGTAGAAAGATATAACCTGGTCTTCGAAAAAGTAAGATGAAAATACAACCTTCGAATGCAGTAAATCCTACTCTAGAACACCAAATCCACAATGATTCAAGTAAAAACCTAATATAAGAGTGTTTTCTAAGCCTAAAAACTGAGTCTAAAGTGTCTTTCTGAGTATGAATGCGTCTGGATGTCTTTGGCTGCATTTTTCCATCAATATGTATCAACTTGGCTGCTCAAAACCCTAAAAATCACATTATGTACGGACCCGAAGCATGGCCGTGCTTTGGGCTGGAATCTGGGGTTTTTCTGCATCTTTTACACAGAGGACGGCCTGGTCGTGCTTTAAGTACACCAAGCACGACTTGGCCGTGTTGGGGGCTGCCAAGCTCCTTTCTTGCCAATTTTTGGTAACCTCCTGGGTTCCAAAATCAGAGGCCATTCAATCGTCCACCTCAGCCTAAGTCAAATTTAGAGGCTTTGATGGAAAATTTCATCACCACACAGAGTAAAAAAATTGATGAATTCAGAGCCCAGTACCACTCAATGAATGAGGCCATAAAGGATTTAGCCTCTAAAGTTGACTCGCTTTCTACTCATAGCAAGATGTTGGAAACTCTGATAGCACAGCAGGCGAGCCATTCTAATAGGAATTTTGGTAGACTTCCAGGACAGACTGAAAATCATAGAGAGCACTGTAATGCCATTACCCTGAGAAGTGGTAAACAATTGGCTAATTCAGAGAGAAGAGGAGAGATAAAAGAAGATAAACCTCAAGCTGCATCTGAGAAGAAAAGAGAAGAGGAACCAAAAGAAGAGGAAAAGAAGGAAGAAGAGCCCAAATATGTCGTTCCTACACCTTACAAGCCACCAATCCCTTTTCTTCAAAGATTGGTTAAGGCTAAGTTAGAGAAGCAGTTTGGGAGGTTTCTGGATGTGTTAAAAAAGTTGAATATCAATATTCCATTCCTAGAAGCCATTTCCGAAATGCCTTTTTATGCAAAGTTTCTGAAGGAAATCCTCTCAAATAAGAGAAAAATTGAAGAGCATGCTGTTGTGGCACTAAAAGAGGGATTCAGCGCTTTAATTCAAAATAAGCTGCCACAAAAGCTTAAGGATCTCGAAAGTTTCTCCATTCCTTGCTCTATAGGAGACACGAGGATTGACAGCGCCTTATGTGACCTTGGAGCAAGTGTGAGCCTCATGCCACTTTTGGTTTGCAAGAGACTTCAAATGGGCGACTTGAAGCCTACTACTCTATCTTCATTTGGCTGACCTATCTATCAAGCATCCGGTAGGTATTTTAGAGGATGTTCTTCTATAGGTAGGTAAATTTTTCATACCTTTTGATTTTGTTATTTTAGAGATGGAGGAAGATGACAAAATCCCCATCATTCTTGGAAGGCCTTTCCTAGCTACGGCTGGTGCCAATATAAATATGAGAGATGGAAAGCTTTCTTTGAATGTAGGGGATGAAAAAGTAAAATTTAATCTTAATAATACAATGAACCCCTCATCTCTAAATGAATCTTGTTTTATGATTGGTTTACCTAAACCTAAAATGAATGATAATGCCAAGAATTTCCCCCTACTAATGATGTGATCATAATTAAGCATGATTTTAATACCTTTATGCTTACCTTTTGTTTGATTTAAGTAAAATATAATTACGAATTAGCTTAGTTTTTTGCATTGTGTTGTAGGAACAAATGAAGAAGAAAATGGAAGAAAAAGATAAGAAATTCATGGAAAAATGCTACATTTCAGCGATTCCAAACCTTTCAGTACTGTTTTGAGCATATCGCCCTCTTATGAAATCCAATCAAAGTGATTCAAGTGGCTGTGAGATAACACAATAAGGTACAACTTTTATTTTGAACACTTGGTCCATTTCTGGAGATTTCACAGCCTTACAGAGCTCGCCAATCAGAATCACAGTGCAGCAAGATGAATTCTGACCTTTGGTCACTAATTTTATAATATCTCCTTCAATTTAGATCCGATTGAGATGATTCCAGCGGCTATAGAAAGAAGAGACATAGAGCTACAACTTTTGTGTTCAGCACTATGGCAAATTCTAGAAATTTCTGGGCGCCGCGGTGCCCCGTCCCTGATTCCCCGAAGCGCCGCGGCGCCCGTCGCCGCACCAGGTCGCTGAATTCATGATTTTAAGGGTTTTTTGACTCTAATTGAAGCCCGATAGGTCGAAATTTGACCTAGAAACAGTCCTACATCAATTAGGAGGAGTTAATCTATAAAAGGGAGCAAAACAAGAAGAGAAGGGAGCCAATTCGGAATCCAATCTTTCACCGAATTCTTCATCTACATTCTTCAATTCTTCTTTTGTTTATCTTATGGCCCTGCGTGGCTAATTCTCTTTAGTTAGTTGAGGTGAGTTGAAACCTCAAGGGATTTTTATACATTGTGAGATGTGGATCTGATGTTATTATTTCAATTTGTTTTGAATATTGATTGTTCATCTGTCCTTGTTCTTAATGATTATGCATATGTTTGCTAGGAGGCCTACTAGTATTTCGTCTGTTTTAATCTACCGCTGAATTGTGTTTTGAATAAAGTCTTTAATTCTGCGATTCGTGAGGCAAATAGGTTTGAGGGTTTTGGATTATAAATCATTGAACCTATGATGAATGATTGACTAAATTAGATATAGCCGATGTGTTTATATTTGTTTAGCTCTGTCAGTTTCTCTAGTTCTTCATGCGGTTAACAAGTTATATTTTACCGATGTGCTAAAATATGGCTTGTTGATTAGGGTTTAATTAGTGCGATTATCATTAATTTGCTAGGCTTAAGGAGAAATAGGGTTAAAACCCCAATGATAGATGTTCATTTACAGATTGAGTATGTTGTCGATGATCAATGTAATCCCTTGACGGTGGATACCAATCGAAACCAACGTCTTTATCATTAATCACTTTCACTTATTTATTTTCATTATTATTTACTTTACTTAATTTGTGATTATCAATTCCCCCCTTTTAATCACATAAGGTAATTTCAGTCTCTGTGGGATCGACCCTTACTCCCACTACTACAGGTTAGTTTTGAGGTAAGGTATTAATTTGGGGGCACCTGCGATAGTGCGCACCAAATTTTGGCGCCGTTGCCGGGGACTGTGTCTATTTACCTTTTGTGATTTTTTTATTTTCTTTTTGTTCATAACTTTGAATATGGCAGCCAATTTTCAACAATTTGGCACTAGGCTGGGCTCTCCATTAAGATATGCTGGTGAGGTATGTAGTTCTTCCCTTGAAGAGCAACTTGCAAATTTAACTTCTCTTGTTCGTCAACGTGTAGAAAATATGCAAAGAGAGAAGTGCTATGGAAATTATTCAGCCATAGGGCATCCTTCTTTTGGGTACCCAACTTTCTATGATGAGTCATTTGAGCAGGTAAATATGGTTAATGGTTTTCATAAACCACAACAAGTGAGGTATGATTCCTATTCAAACATGTACAATACTGGATGGAAGGATCATCTCAACTTCAGGTATGAGAATGCACAAAATAGTCTTGCAGAACAAAATTTTGCAAATTTTCAGCATACTCAACAGGCCTATTATCCTAGACAGAATACATCTCAGGATTTTCAAGTAAGTACTCCTTTAGAAGATATTGTTAAATCTCTTACACAAAATACTTATCAATTTCAACAAGAGGTAAGGGCCAGCATTCAAAGCTTAACAAATCAAATTGGGCAATTAGCAACAACAGTCAGCAGGCTAGAGGCTGAAAATTCAGAAATTGAAAGTCTAGCCCCAGCATCTTTAATGCAAAAGGAAAAAAATTCTGCATTGAATGAAAAAGATGACTTGAAAGTTGATAATAGTAAAACTACTAATAAAGAGGCTGTGGAATCTACCCTGAATACCAAATTTGAAGAGAATATTTTAGCAAGAGAGGAAGCACCAAAACTGCAGCAAACAGGTAAGGATCTTTCTATGTTATTACCAATTTCTAATAAGATACCTGTACCTTCTATTTTGCAGTATTCTGACCTAGGCTTAGAGAGCCTCCCTAGCAATTTAAAGGGCATATACAGTGGAGAACCACCCCCAGTGATAACCTCAAATAAATATGCCCTACTCAAAGATAGAGGAAAGCTGCCCAATGCTTTGGCAAAAACTCAAAAAGATGAAATTAAATTGGATGCCAAAAGCTACTCAAGACATCGATTATTTCCAGGTAAGTTGAGTTCTCATTTAATTAAATCTTTGACTAATGCTGACTTCCCTCTTCATAATGCAGCTGAACCTCAAAATTTTGCACATTCAAAGGCAAGCCAATTCAAAGTTGACATCAAGGATCCTCCTTGAATGACATAAGGAGCCTTGAGTCGAGCCAACGACAATAAACAAAGGCGCTTATTGGGAGGCAACCCAACATAATCAAAAAAAAAAGTGGGAGTAAGAAATATTCATGGTCCAGTAATGCAACATGCTCATTCCACTCCAAACAAATTCAGGGAAGTTCACTTAACTCATGTTTTTCTATATCTTTCCCTAATTCTTATCTTTCTTTTACATTGAGGACAATGTAAAGTTTGAGTGTGGGGGTGGAATTATATTTTTCTGAATTATTGTGACCGTATTATGAGCATTAATTTTCTGATTTTCACTATCAATGCACTTTTATTGCGTTTAGCAAATTGAATGATTGTGTGAGTGTTCCAATTTATGTTTTGAGATGTTAGGCACAACCAACAGCCAATGATATGACTATTCAAATTTTTTTTAACTCTTGAAAAATATAGAAAATTCATGATTGTGTGCAATTTTATCCATTTTTGCAATTTATTACTTTTGACTTTAGAATCCTGAAATATGTTTGCACAATAACTTTGGGCATTAAATTTATCTTGTACTTAGAGAAGGTTTATATAATTCAAATATATTTCATGATCTCCACAGGATTCTAGAACTTATTTGAATGCTGCTTGAGGCAAAATCCTAGGATGATACTATTATTTAGGAGATGATTTAGGCATTATTGGATAGATTGAGCCTTTCTAGCCTAACCTAAGCAATGAAATATCCTTAGTTCCTCTATCTTGAGCTTAATGAAGTTTTCTTTCTAAAAACCACAAATGAGCTGAAAGTCAAATTTTGTATGCATATCCTTATTTTTGACCCTATTCACTCACTCTAATGATTATTTTGATGAATGCTTGTTTTGTAGAGTTTAAATTGACAAAAGGGTGGAAGGGTGGAGCAAGGAAAAGAAAAGAATTATGCAAAGAAAAAAAAGAGAGAATTATGAAAAAGGAAGAAAAGAAAATTTCAAAGAGAATAAAAGCATATGTTGTGGGAAAAAAAATACCTTTTGAGAATCAAGAAAAATGATGGATCAAACTCAATTGACGTAAGAAAATGAATGTGGGGGAAAGTCCTCCAAACTTGAAAAAGCTCAATAGATCATATTTAGTCATGTGGTGTTGGGTGATTGAGCCTACATTTGTATCCTTTATCCTACCTTATACCCTGGCCATATTATAAGCCTAATAAAGTCCTATTGATCCTAGAGGTAGTTTTGGCCTACATTAGTGGAGAGTGGCATGAAAAATAAGCATATGGAAATCCTAAACTATTTAGAGATCTACAACCAAAATTTTGAGATATATAAACTCATCTGGGTAAAAGAAAATTTAGTGACCCAAAACACACACACACATTCGGGATTCAAGAGAATAAAATAATGAATTGCATTTGAGTTAATCTTGTGTATGATTATGATCTTTCAAAATTTTTCTTGAGAATATTTTTAAGATATGAGGCAAAAAGTTTGGGAAGCCTAACACTCACCACATATATTGATTTTTGATTTTGTCTTTAGGGATTATTTTGCTTGAGGACAAGCAAAAGGTTGAGTGTGGGGGTATTTGATGTGATCATAATTAAGCATGATTTTAATACCTTTATGCTTACCTTTTGTTTGATTTAAGTAAAATATAATTACAAATTAGCTTAGTTTTGTGCATTGTGTTGTAGGAACAAATGAAGAAGAAAATGGAAGAAAAAGATAAGAAATTCATGGAAAAATGCTACATTTCAGCGATTCCAGACCTTTCAGTACTGTTTTGAGCATATCGCCCTCTTATGAAATCCATTCAAAGTGATTCAAGTGGCTGTGAAAAGATAACACAATAAGCTACAACTTTTATGTTGAACACTTGGTCCATTTCTGGAGATTTCACAGCCTTACAGAGCTCGCCAATCAGAATCACGGTGCAGCAAGATGAATTCTGATCTTTGGTCACTAATTTTATCATATATCCTTCAATTTAGATCCGATTGAGGTGATTCCAGCAGCTATAGAAAGAAGAGACATAGCTACAACTTTCGTGTTTAGCACTGTGGCAAATTCTGGAAATTTCTAGGCGCCGCGGCGCTTGCAAGTGAGCGCCATGGCGCTGAACAACCTAGCCAAGTTTCGCAGCATGTGAGTGCCGCGGCGCCCCTTCCCTGATTCCCCGAAGCGCCGCGGTGCTCCACTTGAGCGCCGCGGCGCCCGTCGCCGCACCAAGTCGCTGAATTCGCGATTTTAAGGGTTTTTTGACTCCAATTGAAGCCCGATAGGTCGAAATTTGACCTAGAAACACTCCTACATCAATTAGGAGGAGTTAATCTATAAAAAGGGAGCAAAACAAGAAGAGAAGTGAGCCAATTCGGAATCCAATCTTTCACCGAATTCTTCATCTACATTCTTCAATTCTTCTTTTGTTTATCTTATGGCCCTGCGTGGCTAATTCTCTTTAGTTAGTTGAGGTGAGTTGAAACCTCAAGGGATTTTTATACATTGTGAGATGTGGATCTGATGTTATTATTTTGAATTTGTTTTGAATATTGATTGTTCATCTGTTCTTGTTCTTAATGATTATGCATATGTTTGCTAGGAGGCCTACTAGTATTTCGTCTGTTTTAATCTACCGCTGAATTGTGTTTTGAACAAAGTCTTTAATTCTACGATTCGTGAGGCAAATAGGTTTGAGGGTTTTGGATTATAAATCATTGAACCTATGATGAATGATTGACTAAATTAGATATAGCCGATGTGTTTGTATTTGTTTAGCTCTGTCAGTTTCTCTAGTTCTTCATGCGGTTAACAAGTTATATTTTATCGATGTGCTAAAATATGGCTTGTTGATTAGGGTTTAATTAGTACGATTATCATTAATTTGCTAGGCTTAAGGAGAAACAGGGTTAAAACCCCAATGATAGATGTTCATTTACAGATTGAGTATGTTGTCGACGATCAATGTAATCCCTTGACGGTGGATACCAACCGAAACCAACGTCTTTATCATTAATCACTTTCACTTATTTATTTTCATTATTATTTACTTTACTTAATTTGCGATTATCAATTACCCCCTTTTAATCACATAAGGTAATTCCAGTCTCTGTGGGATCGACCCTTACTCCCACTACTACAGGTTAGTTTTGAGGTAAGGTATTAATTTGGGTGCACCTGCGGCAGTGCGCACCAACTAACCCACTTAAGTTATGCTCTGTGGAATGTCCTTGTGTTTTTGTCAAATAGGGGGAAGAAAAGAAGGCTATTCAGGAGGCAATCCAAACTCCAAAAGTAGAACCTAAGCCACCTCCTCTCAACCTCAATGGAGCTGAGAAGGAAAAGAATGAACCAAGAGGATCTTTGAAGGGCATTACGCAAAGCCTCAAGCAACATACTAAGAGGCAATGGATAGCAAAGAGAGTTATTCAAACTCTCTTCAAGCCTCATTGAGTGGAAAGCATGAAAAGGGAGTCGAGCTACAGACTTTAAATAAGCGCTTTATGGGAGGCAACCCACATTTTAATTTTTATGTTTCTTTTGGTTTTGTTTTCTAGTTTTTAGTTTAGTTTTTATCTTTAATTTTAATTGATTTTTTAGGTTATAGTTTAATGAGTGTTTCTATATGATTTATAGGTTCATTCCCATGTGCCCAAAGTTGAATTAAAGAATGAAAATCAAGGGAGATTGAAAAGGGTTAAAAACTATAGCAATTTTTGAAGAATTGGAGGATCCACCATCCAACACGGGCAAGCTGTGTCACATGACACGGCCGTGCCCTAGGACCAGCCTTAACACTCCCTCCCCGTGTTGCTCAACACGGGCCAAATCCTAGAATTTTGGAATTCCAACGCCAAGCACGGGTAAGCCGTGCTGTGAAGCACGGCCGTGCTCCAGGTAAAAAGAGAGAGAGAGAGAGAAAGGGAAAAGAGCTATCAGCCATTGTCATCACCATTATAGCTTCCCTCCAGGTCTAATTTTAACCTATGCTTTGTACTTAATTTCTTTTATCTGGATTGAATTTCTCTTGATTTTATTGGATTATTCCTCTGAATTACTTTTCTTGATGCAATTTATGGCTTGGTTGTTAACCTAGATCATCTTACCCTATATTTTCCATTTGCCTTGAATTGAATTTAAAATCCCATGCTCCTTAATTTTTGACTTATTGACCATGGTTTGATCTCCAATTCAAAATTGCTACATTACTTAAATCTGACATACCTGTTGCGGATGAAAGCATGGTACATTTGGCACTTCAGCGAGAATCCACCTCCACCTCTTTCAGAAGACCTTTAAGCAAGTAAGTTACTTCTTCCTTTGCTGGTACTTTCAGTTATTACTGACATTGAGGACAATGTTAAGTTTAAGCATGGGAGAGTAGATTTAGGCTTGTGGTTTTCTCTTATTAGTTATTATTGGCTGAATATCTCATGTTGCACTGAAAAATTACATAGTTTACTATTTCAGAGATAGATTGATATAATATAGGTTGATTTTAGCTCATGAACATGTGATGCACAATAGGATATGAAATAGGTAGTTTAAATTTTAGTCTATCTCTTCTAGTATTAAACCTCTAATTTTTTGAAAAATATCTCTCCTATTGTGCTTTGAATTGTATACCTTTATTGATTTTTAACACTATGAGAGTGTGAAGGCTAGGAGAGGTGAAAAATGAGGGAATTTAACACCCAAAAAGTTTTCACTCTAAGTACCCCTTCAAGGCACCAAAAAGGCCCTAGTATGAGTACATAGCTGCCTTTACTCTAGTGAGATGGAGCATAAAATGCACTCACGGCATATTTTTATAAAAGAAAAAAAATGATGATGAATGAAATAGACAAAAGAAAAAAAAATGATGATGAGAAATAAAAGAAATTGAGTGAGAAAAATAGAAATAAAGGTAAAGTAACATATGGAGATCTAAAGGATGAGGTGGCCTACTTGAGTGCTTGAAAGTCAATTAGACGCATACATTCAATGGTATCAATAGAAGCAGATATATAATAGGGAAATTTTGGTTTAGTCTTAGAAGAACAAAGACTATATGATAAATGTCTATTTATATATCTATTGTGTGCACATTGATTGAGTGAAGAATTTCCTGTATTGCATTTATCTGTTATCTGAAATTTTTATGCATCATCTCCCTTCCTTCTGATATGACATGTTATTTGCTTGAGGACAAGCAAAGGTTTAAGCATGGGGAGTTGATAAAGGGGAAATTTAAGTGTTTAATGGTTATATTTTATCCCCTAATTAGTAGTAAACTTATTATTATTTCCCCGCATTTGGTTATGTTTTGCTCTGGATACTGCTTTGGTTTGTTTTATATTTGTAGGAGAGTAAAAAAGACCAAGAAGTAAGGGAAAACACCCATGAGAAGTGCCATATGGATTTAGAACATGCTAAGAAGGAAACAAGGAGGCAACACACCAAAAATTGGCAAGAAAGGAGCATGGCAGCCCCCTACACGGCCAAGTCGTGCTTGGTGTGCTTAAAGCACGGCCAGGTCATGCTTGGTGTGAAAGATGCAGAAAAACCCCATATTCTAGCCCGAAGCAATTCAGAGGCTGATTCACATTAGGCTTGTATGAAAGATTCGGGTGGTTCCTGCAACCTGGATTGTAGGTATTGTTGTAGGGATTTTTTTTCTGATTATTGTTCACAAAGTTCACCTGTTCACAATCCTGAGGTGCGGAATTTCCAAGTTGATAATCACTGGCCACATGGCCAACACACCCACAGATCTCACATGTAGAAGATAAAGAAGAACCAATAGCATTGATGTTCAATTTATCCAACTTTTGAAATAATGCATCAACTTTAGAAGTGAGATGATTAAAAGCATCTACTTCATACATACGTGATGGTTTTCTTGGCTGCTTCTCACTAGACCAAGAGTAGTGTTTTTGAACCATATCTTCAATTAACTCATATGCCTCATCAACTATTTTGTTTATAGTGGCTCCACCAGCTGCAGCATCTACAAACATTCGGGTGCTGTAAATCAGTCCATTGTAGAATGTATGGACTATCAGCTACTTCTCCAACCCATGGTGTGGGCATAATCTGAGGAGGTCTTTAAATCTCTCCCAAGCCTCATATAATGACTCCCCATCTTTCTGAGCAAAGGTAGTAATCTGATTTCTAAGATGGGCAGTCTTGCTTAGTAGGAAGTATTTGGCCAAAAAAGATTGAGAAAGCTGCTGCCATGTAGTGATGGACCCTAATGAAAGGGAATGCAACCATGCATGGGCCTTGTCCCTCAAAGAAAACGGGAACAGTCTCAGTCTAATGGCAACTGATGATACTCCATTCATCTTCAATGTGTCACAGTATTCCAGAAAGACTGATAAATGAAGATTAGGGTCTTCAGTAGGTGACCTTTCAAACTGATTCTGCTGAACCATCTGCAAAAGAGAAGGCTTTAACTCAAAGTTGTTGGCCTCAACAACAAGTCTTACAATTCTGGGATTCAGGCCATGAGTATCTGGGGTGGTAAAATCCTTAAGATATCGGTTATCTCTCTCCTCCATGGTAGGTGCAGAATTCTCTTATTGTTGTATTCTTCTTCTTCTTCGTGGCCTCTTCGCATAAAATAACTACACACCTATGAAGGAAGAAAAATGAACAAAAATTAGCAAAAGAAAATTATGCAGAAAAATAAAAAGAAAGTGATCTAGTCTAGCTATTTCGTAATATATCTAATATTGACAATTGTTCCCCGACAACGACACCAAAAACTTGTTGTGTGTATGTTTCACTAAATAACCGCAAGCGCACGGTTCACCACACTTATGATACTCAACAACTAATATGTACCTCTAATTGCAATTATCTTGGTTATAGGGGATGGTTTAGCTTTAATTAATTAGCAATCTCTTTCAAGCATTACCAATCGTAGCAAGGTTGATCCAATTGCCTACTTTCGTGGTTCTTAGTTCAATCTAGGTCCATTAAGCTTTATGCCAACCATGGAATACAATTAATCGATTTTCTCGTACCTACTAATTGATTCAATCCTAGAGAATCTTAAACTACTTTCGTGATTAAGATATCCCTAATTAACCATTAAGTTCAGGTTTTAATCTTCACCTTTCAGTTCATCAATTAAATACCTAAGACGTGATAGATTGGTGATTAGGCATTCTACCAACTCATTCATGCATATAATAGTTAATCCTAATCAATCTAGAAGTGATCACAATTAGGGTTCCAACATTCAATTCATCAACCTAGTATCATCATATCACAAGTGGGTTTACCAAAACCCTAGATCAAATTTACTCACACATCATGTAAACAGAAACCAAATTCATATTCATTAAGTAAACCATGATAGTTCAGTACAATCTAAAGAGAATGAGTAAAGGTAGAATTAGAGAATTCAAGTAGAAAGATATAACCTGGTCTTTGAAAAAGTAAGATTAAAATACAACCTTTGAATGCAGTAAATCCTACTCTAGAACATCAAATCCACAATGATTCAAGTAAAAACCTAATATAAGAGTGTTTTCTAAGCCTAAAAACTGAGTCTAAAGTGTCTCTCTGAGTATGAATGCGTCTGGATGTCTTTGGCTGCATTTTTCCATTAATATGTATAAACTTGGATGCTCAAAACTCTAAAAATCACGTGTTGTACGGAGTCGAAGTACGACCGTGTTTCAGGACACAGCCTGGTTGTGCTTCGGGCTAGAATCTAGGATTTTTCTGCATCTTTCGTACAAAGCACGGCCTGGCCGTGCTTTAAGCACACCAAGCACGGCCTGGCCGTGTTGGGGGATGCCATGCTCCTTTCTTGCCAATTTTTGGTGTGTTGCCTCCTTGCTTCCTTCTTAGCATGTTCCAAATCCATATGGCACTTCTCATGGGTGTTTTCTCTTGCTTCTTGGCCTCTTTTGCTCTCCTACAAATATAAAACAAACCAAAGCAGTATCCAGAGCAAAGCATTATCCAGAGCAAAGAATAACCAAATGCGGGGAAATAATAACAAGTTTACTACTAATTAGGAGATAAAATATAACCATTAAACACTCAAATTTTCCCTTTATCATTGAGCTTAGATTTTATGTTTGTATGATTGGTTTGATTTGGCAAAATTCACTTAAAGAGCTAGCTAATTTTGAGCTCAAGTCTTGTGAGTATTCAATTTCTAAGCATGTTTTATATAAATGTACATGATGTATTGAAGTCTATATGGTTGATACTTATTTTTGCAAGGGTGTTTTATACCAAAAATTTATAATTTCCATTATAAAATTTTTAGAATTTAGGATAAGTGTTATTTGAAATTTGTTCTGAAACGGTTTGGGTTTGGATTTGAAAGTGTGTTGGATTACTGAAATGATTTAAATCTAAGTTGTATTATTAACTATGTTTATGAACCTTTAAATTAAGTTTACTTTTGAGATATCGACTCTTGATAGGAAATGGATTACCCTTACAAATTGTGTGCTTGATTGAAGGGCGATTTACCCTTAAGAACTGTGTGTCCATATGACCCTGATAACTTACCCTTACAGACTGTGTGTTGGATCAAAATGTGATTTGTCATGATGGACTACATGTTTGATTGACTTGGTTTTGATATGAAATCCTCCCAATGTATCATGATTAATTTGATTTATTCTATTTTTATATAGTACATTTTACTTTAATGAAACTTTTCTTATAAATTATTAAATGTGTAAGCTTATGGTTTTACATTCTGACATGATATAAATTAAGCTTGTATTTAGCATGTTTTAATTTAATTTTTATTTAATTTAAGTATAAATAAATAGGAATTAATGGAGTTTTGTGTTTTATGTTTTAGGAATAATAAAGAAGAGAAGAAGAGGAAAATAGAGAGAAAATATGGAAAAATGTTGATTTTTGACCCTTTATCACTAATTGAGGCATATCTCTCTTAGTTGAACTCCGATTTAGGTGATTTTAGTGGCTATGGAAAGAAAAGATATAGAGTTACAACTTTTGTGTTTGGCACTCTGGAAAATTCAGAAAGTTTCTAGGCACCGAGCGCCAAAATTTATATTTAATTTTATTAATTCAATCTTAATCAGGTATTAATTATTCATCTACTCTTATTTTCTCAATGATTATTCATATGATTGCTAGGAGGCCTATTAGTATATTGTCTGTCTTAATCTACTGCTGAATTATGTTTTGAACAAGGTTTTCATTACTGTATTCATGAGGCAAATACGTTTAAGGATTTTGGATTATAAATCTTTAAACCTATGATGAATAATTGACTGAATTAGATATTGCCGATGTGTTTATATTTGCTTAACTCTATTAGTTTCTCTAGTTCTTCATGCGATTAATAAATTATACTTTACTGATGTGATAAATGATTGTTTGTTAATTAGGGTTAATTAAGACGATGGTCATCAATTACTAAATTTAAGGAGGAACATGGTTAAAATTCCAATGTTAGATATTCAAATTAAGATTGATTATATTGTTAATAATCAATGCAATCTCTTGATGGTGGATATCAACTGAAACCAATGTCTATCTTATGAATTATTCTCTTAATTACTTTCATTATTGTTTACTTTGTTTTATTTGCAATTATCAATTCTCCATTTTTCAATCATATAAGGTAATTCCAATCTCTGTGAGATCGACCCTTACTCCAACAACTATAGGTTAGTTGAGAGGTAAGTTATTAATTTGGTTGTACCTGCGATAATATGCACCACATTCTTTTTGTATGGAACATAAATGATTGGAATTTTTATTTGTTTTTAGTTGCAATTGTCGATGCCTATAATTTTTTATTTATATTTTCTTTTAGTTTTATTGGTGCAATAAGAAATTACTAATTTCTAGGGTAAAGGTGTATTAGCATAAATAAGAGTACTGTAAAGATGAGAATGTATGATATGGTGAAATTGAAGTTTAGGGCTGTGTGTGCTAGTATGACAAGTTAGTGATTCCGAACTTGTCTATTTATATGGGAATTACGAGAGGTTGGGCAAAGAGTTATTTTGAGAACCTATTTATATGATTTAAACCCTTCTTGCAAAATGTGTTATAATTTAACTTGTGTTATGCTACCTTAATTTATTTTAATTAGTCTCATCTTACTATATAAACTAATGAAATGTTTTATTTTTAGTTTCCCTATCCTCATATTTCTTTACTTATCTTATTTAGTTTATTTCTTATTTTATTATTAAATATTCTATATGATTATTCTATTGTGGATTTTTATTGGATTTCTTGTAAATTCGTATGCATTGTCATTACTAAGGCTTAACCTTTGTTTATTGAAAACCCTCCTTTGGATTTTAAATTTTGTTTTTATAAGAGAAAAACTATTGTTTTCTACTAAATTGATTTCTTTTAAATTTACACTTTTATTGTAACTATTTTCTTAGGATTTTCCAACCATTAACAATTATGTTTTGTTTAAATTATTTCTGAATACTATGTTATTCTAACGTTTGAAAGAGAAAATTTGTTTTTTTTTCTTTTAAAAGAAATTCATAAAGTGGTATTAAATTGCTGATGTTTTGATTTATTTCAAAATTGTTAAAGACTATTAATCTTTTATTTGTTGTGCTTTTATTTAATCAAATTCAAACAATATATATTTATCTATATACATATTTATAGATATTTTTTTTTTCTAAATTTTTGCTTGGAATTATAACATGTTTTCTAAGTAGTTTTCTTTATATATGATGTGTTTTACCATAAAATGGTCACAGTGTTTTCCAATGTAGAATAAATTGAATTTCAGATAAAAAGATGTTTCAAAAGACACATGATTTCAAGGATAATAATTGAATGAGAAAGCATTTTTTTCGTAAAAATGTGGTTTTAAGAAAATGTTATGTACAAGCATTGTATTAAGACCAAGATTCATGGTTGATCTAAATGTGCAATTGAATTTCTTTTCTTACCAAAAGAAGAGTTGAAATATGAAGCGGAAAAATGGTATGTATAATATTATATTTCTAACATGGAATTATCTTCAGAATCACGTACTTATCAGACCTAGCAAGGATTAAGTATTACTTTGTTTAGTTGTTTTCTATAGGAATTTGATGTTTTTATGAATATCAGACTTTGATTTAAAGTGTATGTTTTTGTGAAAACTCATACATTTCTCTTGTCCTCTTCCTTTATATTATATGCTATTTGTTTACTGAGTCATAAGACTCAATCCTTCTTTTTATATGTTTTTAGATAAGGTTTGTACTGTGATCGTGCGCTGCAATAGTAAGATACTCTGGGTAAACCTAAATTGTCATGATGGGTTTGGTTATTTATTTTTCTGTAATATATTTGTACTCTAGAGTTGACTTTACACTATCATAAGCAAGATCCTTGCTTCCCATGCATAATAGTTATGTTTTTTTTCTAATAAAAAAATTGTAATAAAATGATAATGATGTTTTCAGTTAAAGTTGAATGTGAGTTTTTGCTAGCATATATGTTTCAAATATTTGATTATGTTTGATTGGAAAATGAAAAAGTTTTCAAATTGTGTTGTTTTATATTTGAAGCTTTTAAAGGAAGGGTTTTCTAGAAAGTTTTGATGATTTTAATATTTTGAATAAAAAAAAATTTGAGTTTGACGATGCATTTCATATGTTTAGGCTTACGCGGTGAGTTAACCCTTGTTACGTGTGTTTTACTAAATATCGCAAGTGCACGGCGTAGTTGTAGCTAGTCTGGCAAGTACGGGTCGTGTCCCACAGAGAACAATGCCAATTACTAGAATTATGCAAAATGAACTATCTAGATCGATGTAAAGAGATAGAGGATTTGTCACAGTTAAACATATGCAAATAACCAATTGAACAAAGCCTAGGGTTATGGTTCACCACACTTATGATATTCAACATCCAAATTATACCTCTAATTGCAATTATCTAGGTTATTGGGGATGGTTTAGCCTTAATTAACTAGCAACCTCTTTCAAGCGTTACTAATCGTACCTAGGTTAATCCAATTGCCTACTTTCGTGGTTCTTAGTTCAACCTAGATCCATTAAGTTCTATGCCAACCATGGAATGCAATTAATCGGTTTTCTCGTGCCCACTAATTGATTCAATCCTAGGGAACCTTAAACTACTTTCGTGATCAAGATATCCCTAATTAACTATTAGGTTCCGGTATTAATCTTCACCTTTCAGTCCATCAATTAACATCCTAAGACGCGATAAATATTGGCCAAACATTCATCAACTCATATAACCAATGCTTAATAGCTAATCCTAATTAACCATGATAACACAATTAGGATTCTAATGATTCAATATGCACAGTGTATCATCATACCATAAGTGGGTTTACCAAAACCCTAGATCAAAACTACTCACACATCATAAGTTCAGAAACTAAATTCATAATCATAAAATAAACCATGATAGTTCGATACAATTCAAGAGAATGAATGGAAGTAGAAATAGAAGTAAAGATGGAAAGATAAAACCTGGGTTGCTGAATGTAGAGATGAAATACAATGCTGAATCAATGCGAAATCTAACCTAGAACATGAATTGAACAATTAATCTTACTCTAAACCTAATCTAATGGTGTTTCCTAACCCTAAAACTGAGTAGAGAAGGTCTGAAATACGTTCTCCCCCCTTTGGCTGCGTTTCTCCCTCAATATATAACACTTTGGGTGGCCAAAACCCTAAAAAATACAGTGTTCACAGACCCGCAGCACGGCTGTGTCCCAGGACACGGCCTGGCCGTGCATCGGGTTGGTTTCTGGGAGAATGCTGCACATCTTGCCCAGAGCACGGCCTGGCCGTGCTGCATGCTGCCATGCTCAAAATTTGATGATTTTTGGTGGGCTTGCTCCTTGCTTCTTCCTTAACATATTCCATATCCATTTGGCACTTCTCATGAGTGTTTTCCCTTGCTTCTTGGCCTTTTTTGCTCACCTACAAGCATAAAAACAACCAAAGCAGTATCCAGAGCAAACAATAACCAAAAGCAGGGAAATAACCACAAGTTTACTATGAATTAGGGGATAAAATATAGCCATTAAGTACTCAAAATACCCCTTTATCAACCCTCACTTTCATACCAATCACGTACTTAGAAATCTCGATCATGATAGTATGCATGATGAAGACCCAAATACCCATTTGGTACACTTCCTGGACATATGCCATACACTAAACCATAATGGTGCCATTGATGATGTTATCAAATTTAGGCTCTTTCTGTTTTCATTTAGAGATAAGGCAAGGAGGTTATTAAATTACTTCTTGGCTATTCACATTACTACATGGGATGACTTGGTTGAAAATTTTTTTCGCAAATATTTTTCACTAACCAAGACAACCAAGATGAGGAATGACGTCACCTAATTTGTGCCACAAGAGTTAGAATCCCTTTATGAGGCATGGAAAAGGTACAAAGGCTTGTTGAGAAGATGTCCACACCATGGACTTCCTAAATGGTTTGAAGTTCAATCTTTCCATAATGAGTTGGTGGGTACAACAAGAACCACCATTGATGATGCAATTAGTGCTGCATAAAATGGCCAAACCTATAGATGAGGACTATGGCCTTTTGGAAGAGATGGATTCCGATAATCATCAATAGCTAAGTGAAGACAACCCCAAAGAAAACAAGTAAGAGTATATAAGTTTATATGCATATTGCTACACTAGCCTAATTATCAACAATAATAAAGAGGTTAAATGCAATAGAGACCTCGACTAACAAGTCCCCAATGATATTTTATTATTATTGTGGAGAGGGCCATTTGACTGAGCAATGATAGCTAGTTTCTATATAAGCTAATTTTGTAGGAATTTAATTAGTATAACAATCCTTATTCCAACAGGTTGGAGGAATCACCCTAATTTTCCTTGGACCAATATATAGGGCCAAAAGTAAACCATTTCACTTGGGTTTGCAATTCAACAAAGAGCTGCAACACTTCAAAGGAATTAAGAGTAGGGGTATTTAACCAAATATATAATAGATAATGAAGCCAAGGCCAAGAATCATGAAGTAGTTATAAGGAACTTAGAGACTCAATTTGGGTAATTAGTTGAATTGTTTAAAACTCACCCCCTAGGCCAACTACCTAGTGATATAGAGAAAAACCTCAAAGAATATGTAATGGCAACAAAGGTAAAGTATGAAAAGTCCTTAAAATCCTTGGCCCAAACATTAGAGACAACGAAAGATTTGCTAGCCAATGAAGAGAGTACATTAGGGCTTTTTATGTGTTTTGGAAGCCTCAAGCTTTATTTGAAGTAGGTGAGCTAAAACCTACGACCATGAATATGTGTAACAACTCCATTTAAGTATCAATTTTTTTTTAAATACCATGAAGTTATTACCTCATTACAACTTAACTCAAACTAACATTTATTTAATTTATACAATACAGAGTTTACATACATGTCATTAATCAAAACATACGTACAACATATCAAACACATAAAAATCTACATCTTATTTATTCTGGTTGACCAATTCTGGAGATACAGGTACGGGTGGTTGCAACTTCATCGGGATCTAAGCCAACTCGACCACAAACATTTTATTTGCTTCTGGGATCTGCACAACATAAAGTACTCGATCCAACGTGCACTAAAAACCAAAGTCATAAAAAAATTTGCATAACTAATTTTCTGAACATGATATGGATAAATAGTGAGAATTAAATCCCAGAACGTTTAACAATAAATCATCATCAATATAGCTCATCACGTCATGTTCAGCTGTATAAACTACAGCAAATATCTTTGGTCACATGAATGCACTATATCTATGCACATGAGAATCGTACAATAATAACATGTATGACAGGATTAACTATTTTCATAATATCATATGATGACTATCAATTTATTCTCATATCAAGCTACTCCGGTCAGGGTGAGTATTTTCTACTCTCCGGTACGGGCTTTTCTCGCTCCGTCCGACATGGCCCACTTTTCCTTTCTTTTCTCATTAACATGATCATAACTGTTGGTAGGGCGTCCCATACTGATGCAGCACACGGATTGCTATGTGACCATGCTCATTTCTTTTCTTTTCACAATGATAGCAAAAAATATGTTTTCAGTAACAGATTGGTAATCATGCCATGAACATAACCATTTCAAATATCAATTTATAAAATATTTCCATGTCAACATTTCACACTTAAGATGGTAAGAAGTTCATACAATGGCAATGGCTATGGCATATACTAGTCATTTATAAGATTCTTCTTCTTTTTTAAATATTAATTTTATTTCTTTATTTTCATGATGCAGGTTTTCATCCTATCTAACCTTCTCTTACTAATCAGAGTATAACTCCCTCAATTTAATTCCAATGTAGGTGATCTTGGTGTCAATTTAAAGATAAAACAATTATCTAAAACTATTATGTTGAATAGTTTAGCGAAATATTAAGAAATCAAGATGATAATAGTCCCTCAAAGTACAAGTTATTTCTTCTCGGATAGGTTCTGACCTCTACCTACTAATCTGTCCATATCTCCCTCATACGAATTCCAAATTAAGTTATTCCAGTGGCTAAAAATCCGTGACACATATAGAAATAGCTTTAATGTTAATCATTTATTTTAATTCCCTACAGAATGTTCCCATAAATTAAAAAACAGAAGCTACCCAAAAATATTATTTCCTGATTAACCAATTTCTGACCACTGCTTACTAATCAAACCATAACTACCTCATACGGACTCTAAATTTAAAGATTCCAGTGGATTAAAATCCGTGACACATATATCTATAATTTGTATGTTAACCATTTATTTTAAGTCTGTACAAAAAATTCCCAGAAATTAAAACACAGAAGTTATCCTAACATATTCTTCCCTGATTAACAATTTTTTGACCACTGTTTACTAATCGGACTATATCTACCTCATATGGACTCTAAATTGAGTGATTCTAGTGGCTAAAAATGCATGACACAGATATATATATAATTCTTATGTTAATAATTTATTTTAATTCTCTATAGAAAATTTCCAGAAATTAAAACACAGATGCTATCCTAATATATTCTTCCCTTATTAACCATTTTCTGACCACTGCTTACGAATCAGACCATATCTACCTCATATGGACTCCAAATTGAGTGATTCCAGTGGATAAAAGTCTGTGACACATAGATATATAATTCTTATGTTAACCATGTATTTTAATTCCCTATATAAAATTAACAAAAATTAAAACACAGAAGCTATCCTAACATATTCTTCCCTGATTAACCATTTTCTGACCACTGGTTACTAATCAGACCATATCTACCTCATATGGACTCTAAATTGAGTGATTCCAGTGGCTCAAAATCCGTGCGACATAGATCTACATTTTTTATGTTAACCATTTGTTTTAATTCCTAACCTATTCTTCCCAGAATTTTAAAAACCGAAGCTTAAAAGTTTGTCATCCATAGCCATACCTATGCAGAACTATGTACACCAGCCTAAGTATTCAAACGTACATATTATGTGACATGATATAGCAATATCCATGACGAATCATCAAAGTTCTAAGATCAAAATCTAATATAAATATTATAAGTTTCAAAAGTTTTCTTCAAAAAAAAAATATTGTTAAACTTACTTGGAGCACTTAGTCCTCTAGACTTCTCCTTCCTCTTTCTTCCTTTCTTCCTCTCCTTTCCTCACTCTACCTTGCTTCTATTTTTCCTCTCCCTCACTTGGATGAAAATTCTAATGTTGTAAGGGTGGGTTTTGCTTAAATAGACCATCAAATAATTCACCTTTCATGATCATGGGTCTACCTTATCACAATTAGGATACACTTGGTTGAATTTTTGAAAAACAAACAACTTATGTTCTTGTCTTCCTCTTCCTTAGTCAAGATAGCATAGCAAAAGGAGATTTTTATTTTGAAAATTATGATAATATGTTTCTAAAATAAGGGACAAGGTCCCTTTGATTTAGGGATTCATTTCCTTTTTCTTTTGTCTTAATCAAGTATGATAGGTTTTCCTATTTAGGTGGCAAATTTCTAGCCCTTGAATCTCCATTATTTGGTTGAAATTATTTGTGTAGGATAGGAATGTTTTATCCTAATTCCATGTATTATCATACCACTTACTAAATTATGAGGATAGGATATAGATGTTTTGTCCTAAAGCCTTGTATTATCATACCACTTGCTAAAATTACGAATGTAGGATATCACACCACTTGCTAAATTTTTGTCTTAATGCCATGTCACCTAATCTTGATTACACCATTATTTCATCACTTTACTTTTATTTTTATTTTTATTTTTCCTCTTGGGTTTGGGCTCATTCTTGCCCATTTTCTTTACTTTGGTTAAAATTCTACCTTTCATAATGGGCTTGGTCACATTTTCATGATTTTTGGGCTATCGATCCAATTTCTATATCCTACTCCAAGTCTATGTTTTATATCTTCATTGGGGTATCCTATTGGCTTGCTAAAAATTTATGTGAAGTAGAAAAACTCTATATGAAGTGTCCATAGGTGAAAGCCCAATCTATGGGTAGAGATACTAAACTTAGTAACTTTTGTTCTTAAATTATGAAAAATTACCCTAATCCGATCTTCTTGAAATTTTAAGACATTTACTTACTTCACAAAAATTTATCTTCCTTACTTAAGAATTTCACTTTTCTTTGGCATGTTTATTTCTATTATTTCCTCTTAGGTTTTCTTTCTTTACCTATTCCATTAATATTAGAACATTTCTATACATACATGTAAGGTGAAGAATTTCTGAGGATTATATTTACTTAGATATCAAAAAATTGTCTAATAAATTTTATTTCCTTAATTAAATATTTGTTTACCTTCATCAATAAAAGAAATGAAATTATGGATGTTACTTTGAATACTTTTGTACTTTCATTAATACATGAATTGAAATTAGGGATGTTACATTTCTCTCCCCCTAAAAGAAATTTTGTTCTCAAAATTTTAGAAATTACCTAATAAGAACAATTTCAGATATTTCTTCCTCATGACTTCTTCTAACTCCCAAGTTGCTTCTTCCGGAGTCAAACCTTCCGATAACACCTTAACTAGGGGAATAGTTTTGTTCCGCAATTGCTTCACGTCAGTGTCCAATATAGATGCTGGTACTAGCTGGTATGTCATGTTCTCCTTTATTTGGATTGGTTCATCTCGTATTACATGTAAGGAGTTTGGAAGATACTTCTAGAGCTGTGATACATGGAAAACATTAGACAAGTTGGACAAATTGGTGGGAGAGCAACTTGATATGCTGACGTCCCTACTTTCTTCAGAATTTGGTAGGGTCCCAAAAATCGCGAATTTAGCTTTTTGGTCTTGAGAGACCTACCAACTCTAGTGGTCGGGGAAAGTTTTAAAAATACATGGTCTCCTTCCTCAAACTCGAGAGGTCTATGTTTTTATCGTAGTAACTCTTTTATCGATTCTGAGCTATAAATATTTTGTCTCGTATCATCCTGATTTGTTTAGTGGTTTGTTGAACTAGATCAGGACCCAACAAGTTCTTTTCTCCTACCTCAAACCAACTTAGTGGAGATCGGCACTTTCTACCGTATAAAGCTTCATAAGGGGCCATCTTAATACTAGAGTGATAGCTATTATTATAAGCAAACTCTACTAAAGGTAGGTACTTATTCCATCCTTTACCTTACTCTATCACACAGGCCCTCAACATATCTTCTAGGGTTTGAATGGTTCGTTCTGTCTGCCCATCAGTCTGAGGATGGTAAGCAGTACTGAACTGCAACTGAGTACCAAAAGTTTCCTGCAATGACTTCCAAAACCTCGATGTGATCCTCGGATCTCTATCAGAAACGATATTTAAGGAAATTCCATGCAGTCCAACTATTTTCTGGACGTACAATTGGGCTAATTTATTCAGTGAATAGTTAATTTTTAAGGGCAAAAAGTGAGCAGATTTGGTTAACCTATCAACTATTACCTAGATAGAGTCATGTCCCACTGAAGTCTTAGGTAATCCCACAACAAAGTCCATTGAGATATTATCCCATTTCCATTTAGGGATCTCAAGAGGTTGTAGAAATCTCGCTGGCTTTTGATGCTCCCCTTTCACCTTTTGACAAACGAGACATTTTGCCACAAACTCAGCAATGTTCTTTTTCATCCCTGGCGACCAATACATCCTCTTTAAATCTTGGTACATTTTAGTGCATCCAGGATGGATTGTGTATTTACTCTGATGCGCTTCCTACAGGATCTTAGTCCTCAACTCTCATTCTTGAGGGACACAAATCCTTCCCTGATACATGATTGCTCCATCTTCCATGACAGAAAAATTACCATGATCTTTATGATCCTGTAAGTATTGGTCATGAGCTTGAGCCTCTTTGATCTTGGCTCTAAGGTTACACCCTATACTTAAACAATTAATGACTAGCTTCTTTAGAGTAAGAGTAGTGGCTAGCTTCAAATTTCGAAACTCCTCTAGCATCTGCATCTCATACACCATCATCTGACCCATGTGCAGATATTTTTGACTCAAGGCATCTGCTACAACATTCGCCTTTCCAGGATGATACTTTATCTTAAACTTGTAGTAATTGAGGAATTCTACCCATCTTCGTTGCCTCATATTTAACTCCTTCTGATCAAAGAGGTATTTAAGACTCTTATGATCACAATATAATTCAAAGGTTGCCCCTTATGAATAGTGTCACCAAATCTTTAAGGCAAACACTACTGCTGCCAATTCAAGATCATCGGTTAGATAGTTTCCTTTGTAACAACTCCATTTATGTAATTTTTTTTTTAAAAATACCATGAAGTTATTACCTCGTTACAACTTAACTCAATATAACATTTATTTAATTTATACAATACTAAGTTTCTATACACACTATTATTTTACAAACTACACACCATTATTTTACAAACATTTGTACAAAGATACATATTAGTTCTAATCATCTATATTGACTATTTCCAGGGACACTGGTTCGGGTGGCACGTCCACCGGAATCTCAGTTACATCTACGACAGTTATATCTGAAATAACTGGAAGTTGCCCAAGGTAGGGCACCTCGATCCAACGTACAGAGATAATAAGTGTCATAGAGAATATCTGCATATTTATTCTTCTGAACATGATATGGAAATATAGTGAGAATTAAATCCCAGTAAGTTCAACAATAAATCATAATTTACCATTATAGTTCATCATGTCATGTTCAGCTGTATAAACTACAGAAAATATCTTTAGGTCACATGAATGCACTTTATCATGCACATGAAAATTATACAGTTATGACATGTATGGCATGAATAACTATTTTTTTCGAATTTCATATGATGGCTATCAACTTATTCTTACTTCAAGATACCCCGGTCAGGGTAAGTATTCTCTACTTGCCAGAGCTTTCCTTAGACATGCACTTTTCACAAATCACAATTTTTTTCCAGTAACTAGAATAATTCTTTTCATTTTCTTTATGTCTAGGAATTTAGTCATTTTATTTCTACTTATATCATTTCCAACACATGTTCTTACAAATTTTATAGAGCATTTTTCCTCAAATTGATTTCTATTATTACCTTAAAAATTCATCTAGGGTAGAAAAATATTGAAAATAGGTTTTACTAACTTTTAACACAGCCTTTGCTTACAAATCAGAGCATAACTCTCTCATTTTAACTCCGATTAAGATGATATTAGTGTCTATGAAAAGCTAAGACAATTATCTAAAACTATTATGTTAATCATATCAACAAAATAGTATGATATTGTGGTGTTATTACTCTTTTAAATTTAGTATTATTTCTTCTTGTTTAGGTTCTGACCTTTACTAACTAATTAGACAATATCTCTCAAATTTGAACTCCAAATTGAGTCATTCTAGTTGGTAAAATTCCATGAGCCATATATCTATAATTGTTATGTTGGCGCGCTATTTTAATTCTCTACAAAATATTCCCAGAAATTCAAAAACTAAAACATTAATAACATACTCTTCCCTGAATAAACATTTTCTGACCTCTGCTTACTAATCGGATCATATCTACCTCATATGAACTCCAAATTGCATAATTCCAGTGGGAATATTTCCATGAGACATAGATATATAAGGTTCATGTTAACCATTTATTTTAATTCCATACAAATAATTCCCAGAAATTAAAATACAAAAGCTGTCCTAACATAATCTTCCCTGATGAACCATTTTCTGACATTGGCTTACTAATCAGACCATATCTACCACATGTGGACTCCAAATTGAATGATTCCAGTGGCTAAAAATCAATGACATACATATCTTTAATTCTTATGTTAAACATTTATTTTAATTCCCTACCAATAATTCCCAGAAATTAAATTACCGAAGCTATGCTAACATATTCTTCCCTGATGATTCATTTTCTGACCTTTGACTACTAATCAGACCATAGCTACCTCATATGGACTCCAAATTGAATTATTCCAGTGGCTAAAATTCCATGACATACATATCTTTAATTCTTATGTTAACCATTTATTTTAATTCCCTACCAATAATTCCCAGAAATTAAATTACCGAAACTATCCTAACATATTCTTCCCTAATGATTCATTTTCTGACCTTTGACTACTAATCAGACCATAGCTACCTCATATGGACTCCAAATGGAATGATTCCAGTGGCTAACAATCCGGGACACATATATATTTAATTCTTATGTTAACCATTTATTTTAATTCCTTATAGATTGTTCCCAGAAATTAAAATAACGAAGCTTAAAATTCTGCCACCCATAGCCATAGCCATGCAGAACTATCTACACCAACCTAAGTATTCAAACATACATCACATGCAAGATCAATATGTAACATGATATAGCAACATCATGACCAATCATAAAAGTTCTAAGATCAAAATCTCATATAAATATTATAAGTTTCAAAAGTTTTCTTCAAAAAGAAATATTGTTAAACTTACTTGGAGCATTTAGTCTTCTAGACTTCTCCTTCCTCTTTCTTCCTTTCTTCCTCTCCTTTCCTCACTCTACCTTGCTTCTATTTTTTTCTCTCCCTCACTTGGACGAAATTCTAATGTTGTAAGGGTGGGTTTTCTTATATAGACCACCAAATAATTCACCTTTCATGATCATGGGTCTACCTTATCACAATTAGGATACACTTTGTTGAATTTTTGGAAAACAAACAACTTATGTTCTTGTCTTCCTCTTCCTTAGTCAAGATATGCATAGGAAAAGGAGATTTGTATTTTGAAAATTATGATAATATGTTCTTAAGATATGGGACAAGGTCCCTTTGATTTAGGGATTCATTTCCATTTTCTTTTGTCTTAAACAAGTATGATAGGTTTGCCTTTTTAGGTGGCAAATTTCTAGCCCTTGAATCTCCATTATTTGGTTGATATTATTTGTGTGGGCTATGAATGTTTTGTCCTAATACCATGTATTATCATACCACTTGCTAAAATTATGAGTGTAGGATATAGATGTTTTTGTCCTAAAGCCTTGTATTATCATGCCACTTGCTTAAATGATGAATGTAGAATCACACCACTTGCTAAATTTTTTGTCTTAATGCCATGTAACCTAATCTTTATTCTTATTATTATATCATCATCTAATTTATTTTATTTTATTTTTCCTCTTGGATTTGGGCTTATTCCTACCCATTATGGGCTTGTCCTACCCATTTTCTTTGCTTTGGATAAAATTCTTCCTTTCTTGGTGGGCTTGGTCACATTTTCATAATTTTTGGGCTATTTGTGAAATTACTATATCCTAGTCCAAGTCTATGTTTAATTTCTTGTTTAGGTTATCCAATGGGCTTGCTAGAAACTTATGTGAAGTGGAAAAACTCTATATGAAGTGTCCATAGGTAAAAGCCCAATGTATGGGTAAAGATTTTAAACTTAGTAACTATAGTTCTTGAATTAGGAAAAATTACCCTAATTCAATGTTCTTTGAAATTTTAAGACCTTTACTTGTTTCTAAAAATTTATCTTCCTTATCCAAGAATTTTGCATCTCTTTAGTATGTTATTTCTAACTTCTTTCCTATTAGATTTTCCTTCTTTATTTGTTCTCTTAATGTTAGAAACATTTTCTATGCATATACCTAAGGTGAAGAATTTCTAAGGACTATATTTCCTTAGATATTTAAAATATTGTCTAATAAATTTTATTTCCTTAATTAAATTTTTTTTATGTTCCTTTATCAATAAAAGAAACGAAATTAAGGATGTTACATCCTTCGTGGGGTCTCAGTTGCCTAGAGGTGTAAGAAACTACTCTCTTATCTTGCATCAACACACATCCTAATCCTTTCTTTATAGCATCACTATACAATTCAAAATGTCCTGTGGGGTCTGGAATAATTAAAATAGGAGGAATGGTTAGTCTTGTCTTAAGCTCCTGGAAACTAACTTCACATTGATCAGTCCAATTGAAAGGACTTCCCTTCCAGATTAATTTATTCAATGGCAAGGCTATACGAGAGAAGTTTTGTATAAACCTCCTATACTATCCTGCCAAACCCAGGAAACTTCTGACTTCCGTAACTGTCTTTGGTCTCTCCCACTAAACCACTACTTCCATCTTGCTAGGACCTACAACTACCTCTCTATTAGAGATGACATGTTCGAGAAACTTCACCTCTGACAGCAAAAATTCACACTTCTCTAATTTCGCATATAACTTTTTCCCTTTCAGCACTTGCAACACGATTCGGAGATGTTGTTCATGTTCTTTCTCACTCTTAGAATATATCAAGATGTTATCAATGAACACTACAACAAATTGATCTAGGTAGGGTCGAAAAATGTGATTCATGTAATCCATGAAAATTGCAGGTGCATTCGTCAACCCGAAGGGCATTACGAGAAACTCATAGTGCCTATACCTAGTCTTGAAAGCAGTTTTTGGTACGTCTTCCTCCTTGATCCTAATTTGATGATATCCTGACCTCAAGTCAATTTTTGAAAAGATGGAGGCTCCTTTCAATTGATCCAATAAGTCATCTATCCTAGGGAGAGGGTACTTGTTTTTATAGTCACCTTATTCAGCTGTCTGTAATCTATGCATAGTCTCAAGCTCCCGTCTTTCTTCTTAACAAACAATACAGGAGCTCCCCAAGGTGATACACTTGGTCTAATGAATTGCTTGTCTAATAGTTCCTCCAACTGTTTCTTGAGTTCCTGTAGTTCCTTCGAGGCCATTCTATATTGTGCAATAGAGATAGGCCCTGTCTCAGGTAGGAGATCAATAGAGAACTCTATCTCTCTCTTGGGAGGTAAGCTTGGAATATCTGATTCAAAATACTTCAGGAAACTTGTTGGCTATTGGGATTTCATCAAGCTTCGATTCGACTTCTAAGTTTGATAAATACAAGAGAATGTATCCAAGTACTCTATTCTTCAACTCCATATTAACTTGATTGGCATTAAGCAACAATAACTGGACCTTCTCTTTCGGAGTAGGTGGTAGAAATTCAACGGTCTTGTTACAACAATTCAGCAAGACTCGATTTTTAGACATCCAGTCTAACCCTAGAATGACCTCAATACGTCTTAAAGGTAAACATACGAGGTCTATATAAAAAGTTTTCTCCTGGATGGTGACTTGACAGTCCTTACATACAGAGGAAGTTAATACCCTTTCCCCTGTAGGGGTTACTACGGATAGCTCATAGGGAGTTTCAGAAATAGGAAACTGAAACTTCCTAATACATTCTTCTGATATAAATGAATGACTAGCACCAGAGTCAAATAACACCATAAGAGCAAATCCATAGATATAGCATGTACCTTGAATCATTTCAGAGGATTGAGCTGCCTCTTGGCCGCTCAGGTTGAAAACCCTTCCTTTCACCTAAGGCCTTTGTTCTGGCTACTTCCCCACATTCTGTGGGCAGTTTCGCGCAAAATGACCCTTCTGTCCGCAGTTAAAGCAGACATCTTGTCCCATGTAGCATGGCCGATTACCATGCATGCATCCACACTTAGCTTACTTGACTAGGGTGAGGTCTTGTTGAAAAGGTCTGGGACCCGCAGTCAACGGCCTCTTACCTGCTCCATATCCACTTCTTCTTGTAACATCCCTAATTTCGTTTCTTTTATTGGTAATTTAATTAAGGAAATAAAGTCTATTAAACAATATTTTAGATATCTAAGGAAATATAATCCTTAGAAATTCTTCACCTTATGTATCTGCATAGAAAATGTTTCTAACATTAAGAGAACAAATAAAAAGGAAAAACCTAATAGGAAAAACAGAAATTAGAAATAACATACTAAAGATATGCAAAATTCTTGGATAAGGAAGATAAATTTTTAGAAACAAGTAAAGGTCTTAAAATTTCAAGAACATTGGATTAGGGTAATTTTTCCTAATTTAAGAACTAGAGTTATTAAGTTTAAAATCTTTACCCATACATTGGGCTTTTACCTATAGACACTTCATATAGAGTTTTTCCACTTCACATAAGTTTCTAGCAAGCCCATTCGATAACCTAAGCAAGATATAAAACATAAACTTGGACTAGGATATAGTAATTGGACCGATAGCCTAAAAATTATGAAAATGTGACCAAGCCCCCCAAGAAAGGTAGAATTTTATCCAAAGCAAAGAAAATGGGTAGGAATAAGCCCATAATGGGTAGGAATAAGCCCATAATGGGTAGGAATAAGCCCAAATCCAAGAGGAAAAATAAAATAAAATAAATTAGGTGATGATATAATAATGTAATAATAATAAAGATTAGGTTACATGGCATTAAGGCAAAAATTTAGCAAGTGGTGTGATTCTACATTCATAATTTTGGCAAGTGGCATGATAATACAAGGCTTTAGGACAAAAACATTTATATCCTACACTCATAATTTTAGCAAGTGGTATGATAATACATGACATTAGGACAAAATTTTCCTATCCCACATAAATAATATCAACCAAATAATGGAGATTCAAGGGCTAGAAATTTGCCACCTAAAAAGGCAAACCTATCATACTCGTTTAAGACAAAAGAAAATGGAAATGAATCCCTAAATCAAAGGGACCTTGTCCCTTATCTTAAGAACATATTATCATAATTTTCAAAATACAAATCTCCTTTTCCTATGCATATCTTGACTAAGGAAGAGGAAGACAAGAACATATGTTGTTTGTTTTCCAAAAATTCAATAAAGTGTATCCTAATTGTGATAAGGTAGACCCATGATCATTAAAGGTGTATTATTTGGTGGTCTATTTAAGCAAAACCCACCCCTACAACATTTTAATTTCGTCCAAGTGAAGAAGAGAGAGAAATAGAAGCAAGGTAGAGTGAGGAAAGGAGAGAGAGTGGAGAAGAAAGGAAGGAAGAAGAAGGAGAAGTTTAGAAGGCTAAGTACTCAAGGTAAGTTACCTTAATCTCCACTTGAACCCATTTTTCTTCTTGAGGTTCAAAAACTCACCCTCCTTCTCTTACCTAAGCTGCTAGAAAAGCTAAGGGAAGGGAGGAATCTTGCTACTTCTTTAAAGAGGAAACAAGAAAACTAATTCACTAAGTGAGCTAGGGAGATTCTTAGGTAAGTTTAACAATATTTCTTTTCGAAGAAAAGCTTTGAAATTTGTAACATCTATATAGGAATTTGATCTTAGAACTTTGATGATTGGTCATGGATGTTGCTTTATCATGTTACATATTGATCTTGCATGTGATGTATGTTTGAATACTTAGGCTGGTTTAGATAGTTCTGCATAGTTATGGCTATGGGTGGTAAAAATTTAAGCTTTGGTTTATAAAATTTTAGGAAGAATCGGTAAGGAATTAAAATACATGGTTAACAAGAAAAATGTAGATATATGTCTCACGGATATTTAACCACTGGAATTACTCAATTTGGAGTTCACATGAGGCATATATGAGCCGATTGGTAAGCAGAGGTCAGAAAATGGTTAATCAGGGAAGAATCTGTTTGGAAATCTTCAATGTCTGAATTTTTGGGAATACTCTTTAGGGAATTAAAATAACTTGTCAACATAACAATTATAGATATATGGCTCGGGGATATTTAGCAACTAAAATCACTCAATTGGGATTTCAAATGTGGAGGATATAGTCAGATTAGTAAGTAAAGGTTAGAACCTACCCGAGAAGAAATAATATTGAATTTAAGGGAGTAATAACACCAAGATTTATTCCTATTTGGCTAATATGATTAACATAATAGTTTTAGATAATTGTCTTAACTTTCTGTAGACACCAAGATCACCTCAATCGGAGTTAAAATGAGGGAGTAATGCTCTAGTTGCTTCAAGCACGGGTTAGCCGTGTTCAGGGCTATTTTTTTGTACATTTGAAGTATTTTTAAACCATGGTCGTGTCCTGGAACATGGAGGACCGTGTTGGAAGCTGGTGAGGCCTATTTTCAATATTTTTCTACCCTAGATGAACCTCTTTAACTATAGGGTAATAGTAGAAATCAAATTGGAGAAAAATGCTCTATAAATTTGTAAGAACATGTGTTGGAAATGATATAAATAAGAAGAAAATGACTAAAGGCCAAGCATAAAGAGAAGGTTAGATATGATGAAAACCTGCATCAAGAAAATAAAAAAATAAAATTAATATTTAAAAAAGAAGACGAATCTTATAAATGAAAATAATAAATGACTAGTATATGCCATAGCCATTGCCATTGTATGAACTTCTTACCATCTTAAGTGTGAAATGTTGACATGGAAATATTTTATAAAGTGATATTTGAAATGGTTATGTTTATGGCATGATTACCAATGATTTTTGGTAATTGTTATATTTTGTTAAACATACTTGTTATTGAAGGCATATTTTTGGCTATCATTGTGAAAAGAAAAGAAATGAGCACGGTCACCTAGAAATCTGTGTGGTGCACCAGTAGAGGACGCCCTACCAACGGTTATGAATATGTTAATGAGAAAAGAAAGAGAAAGTGTACCATGTCGGACGAAGCGAGATAAGCCTATACCGGAGAGTAGAAAATACTCACCCTGACTGGGGTAGCTTGATATGAGAATAAATTGATAGTCATTATATGATATTCTGAAAATAATCAATCCTGTCATACATGTCATTACTGTACGATTCTCATGTGCATAGATTTTGTGCATTCATATGACCAAAGTTATTTACTGTAGTTTATACAGCTGAACATGACATGATGACTATATTGATAATGATTTATTGTTAAACCTATTGGGATTTAATTCTCACTATATTTCCATATCATGTTCAGAAGAATAATTATGCACATTTTCTCAATGACACTTATTATTTTCGTACGTTGGATCGAGGTGCCCTACCTTGGGCAACTACCAGTTATATCAGATGTTTTTGTAGTAGATGTGACTGAGATTCCGGTGGAGGTGCCACCCACACCAGTGTCCCTGGAAGTAGTCGACATAGATGATTAGAGCTAATATGTATCTTTGTACAAATGTTTGTAAAATAATGGTGTGTAGTTTGTAAAATAATGGTGTATGGAAACTCAGTATTGTATCACTGTTAATAACAATTATGCTTGGTTAAAGTGATTATTATTACGAGTTAAGTGGTTATAATTAAAGTAATAATAACTTCTTGTAATTTTACAAATACAAAAAAAATTTTTTTGTTACATTTACATAAATGGAGTTGTTACACTTCTCAGGTTCTTGCTAGGGTTGGGGAAAATTTTTCTTTCTTTTCCATAGGTTTCGCCTTTCCTTTTCGTCCTCCACTGCCTTTAAACTTTTCTCCAAGAGTCTACATTTATTGGTCAGAGGCACAAACTCCCTAATCTCCATAGCTACAACAACATTCTTTATGTCCGGGTTCAGTCCCGCTTCGAACTTAACGGCCTTCCATGCTTTATCAGGGTTAAATCGCAAATAAGAGGAGAACTTAGACAATTCCTCGAACCTCGCGATGTATTGATCTATAGTCATACTACCCTGCCGGAGTTGGAGAAATTTGATCTCTTTCTCCGCCCTCATAGTACTTGAAAAGTACTTTTCCAAAAAGGTGTCTTTGAACACCTGCCAAGTGATCTACCTTCCCTGGTGAGCTAAAAGTTCTCTAGCTCCATGCCACCAGTATTCTGCTTCATCTTTTAGCATATATGCAGCAAAGATTACTTGTTGCTCCTCAGTACAGCCCATCACTTCAAAGATTTTCTCTAACTCCCTTATCCATCTTTAAGCTACAATCGGGTCAAAGCCGCCTTGAAAACAAGGTGGCCTAGTCCTCAGGAACTCGGATATACCATTATCATTTCCAGCCATCTAGTTGTTAACACCATTCACACCATTTGAGTTATTAGCAATCTGGAGGTATTGTAGAATTTGATTAGTGGTCATGACTTGGTCTTGAATTGCCGGAGCCAGGTTGTGCAGAGTTTCCTCCGCATTATTTACTGAATTCCTCCCTGGTGGTGCCATTTTCTACTGTAACAACTCCATTTAAGTATCAATTTTTTTAAAATAACATGAAGTTATTACCTCGTTATAACTTAACTCAATATAAAATTTAATTAATTTATACAATACAGAGTTCACATACATGTCATTAATCAAAACATACGTACAACATATCAAACACATAAAAATCTACATCTTATTTATTCAGGTTGACCAATTCCGGAGATACAGGTGCGGGTGGTTGCACCTTCACCGGGTTCTAAGCCAACTCGACCACAAACATTTTATTTGCTTCTGGGATCTGCCCAACATAAAGTACTCGATCCAACGTGCATTAAAAGCCAGAGCTATAGAAAAATCTGCATAACTAATTTTCTGAACATGATATGGAAATATAGTGAGAATTAAATCCCAGTAAGTTTAACAATAAATCATCATCAATATAGCTCATCACGTCATGTTCAGCTGTATAAACTACAGAAAATATCATTGGTCACATGAATGCATTATATCTATGCAGATAAGAATCATACAGTAATGATATGTATGACAAGATTAACTATTTTTTGAATATCATATGATGGCTATCAACTTATTCTCATTTCAAGCTACCCCGGTCAGGGTGAGTATCATCTACTCTCCGGTACAGGCTTTTCTCGCTCCGTCCGACATGGCACACGTTTTCTTTCTTTTCTCATAATCATAATCATAACCGTTGGTAGGGCGTCCCCTACTGGTGCACCACATGGATTGCCATGTGACCGTGCTCATTTCATTTCCTTTCTCAATGATAACCAAAAATATGCTTTCAATAACAAGTATGTTCATCAAAATATAACTATTACCATAAATCATTGGTAATCATGCCATGAACATAACCATTTCAAATATCACTTTATAAAATATTTCCATGTCAGAATTTTACACTTAAGATGGTAAGAAGTTCATACAATAGCAATGGCTATGGCATATACCAGTCATTTATAAGATTCGTCTTCTTTTTTAAATATTAATTTTATTTCTTTATTTTCTTGATGCAGGTTTTCATCATATCTAACCTTCTCTTACTAATCAGCGCATAACTCCCTCAATTGAACTCCGATGTAGGTGATCTTAGTGTCAATTTCAAGATAAAACAATTATCTAAAACTATTATGTTGAACATTGTAGCAAAATATTAAGAAATCAAGGTGATATTACTCCCTAAATGTACAGATTATTTCTTCTCGGATAGGTTCTGACCTCTACCTACTAATCGGATCCTATCTAACTCATATGGACTCCAACTTGAGTGATTCCAGTGTCTTAAATTCCGTGACACAAATATCTATAATTCTTATGTTAACCATTTATTTTAATTCCATACAGATAATTCTAAAAAATTAAAATACAGAAGTTATCCTAACATATTCTTCCCTGATGAACCATTTTTTGACCTTTGACTACTAATCGGACCATATCTACCTCATATGGACTCCAAATTGAATAAATCTAGTGGCTAAAAATCTGTGACACATATATCTTTAATTATTATGTTAACGATTTATTTTAATTCCCTATAGATAATTCTCAGAAATTAAAACCCAGAAGTTATCCTAACATATTCTTCCCTGATGAATCATTTTCTGACCATTGCTTACTAATCGAACCATATCTACCTCATATGGACTCCAAATTGAATAATTCCAGTGGCTAAAAATCCACGACACATATATCTTTAATTCATAAGTTAACATTTAGTTTAATTCCCTATAGATAATTTCCAGAAATTAAAACACAGAAGCTATCCCAACATATTCATCCCTGATGAACCATTTTCTGACCTTTGCTTACTAATCGGACCATATCTACCTCATATTGACTCCAAATTGAATAATTCCAGTGGCTAAAAATCCGTGACACATATATATTTATTTCTTATGTTAGCCATTTATTTTAATTCCCTATAGAGAATTCCCAGAAATTAAAACACAGAAGCTAAAAGTTTTGCCACCCATAGCCATACCTATGCAGAACTTTCTATACCAGTCTAAGTATTCAAACATACATCACATGCAAGATCAATATGTAACATGATATAGAAACATCATGACCAGTCATCAAAGTTCTAAGATCAAATTTTCATATAAATATTATAAGTTTCAAAAGTTTTCTTCAAAAAGAAATATTGTTAAACTTACTTGGAGCACTTAGTCCCCTAGACTTCTCCTTCCTCTTTCTTCCTTTCTTCCTCTCGTTTCCTCACTCTACCTTGCTTCTATTTTTCCTCTCCCTCACTTGGACGAAATTATAATGTTGTAAGGGTGGGTTTTCTTATATAGATTACACTTGGTTGAATTTTTGGAAAACAAACAACTTATGTTCTTGTCTTCCTCTTCCTTAGTCAAGATATGCATAGGAAAAGGAGATATGTATTTTGAAAATTATGATAATATGTTCTTAAGATATGGCACAAGGTCCCTTTGATTTAGGGATTCATTTCCATTTTCTTTTGTCTTAAACAAGTATGATAGGTTTGCCTTTTAAGGTGGCAAATTTCTAAACCTTGAATCTCCATTATTTGGTTTATATTATTTGTGTGGGATATGAATGTTTTGTCCTAATTCCATGTATTATCATACCACTTGCTAAAATTATGAGTGTAGGATATAGATGTTTTTGTCCTAAAGCCTTGTATTATCATGCCACTTGCCAAAATTATGAATGTAGAATCACACCACTTGCTAAATTTTTGTCTTAATGCCATGTAACCTAATCTTTATTATTATTACATTATTATATCATCACCTAATTTATTTTATTTTATTTTTCCTCTTGGATTTGGGCTAATTCCTACCCATTATGGGTTTATTCCTACCCATTTTCTTTGCTTTGGATAAAATTCTACCTTTCTTGGAGGGCTTGGTTACATTTTCATAATTTTTGAGCTATTGGTCCAATTACTATATCCTAGTCCAAGTCTATGTTTTATTTCTTGCTTAGGTTATCCAATGGGCTTGCTAGAAACTTATGTGAAGTGGAAAAACTCTATATGAAGTGTCCATAGGTAAAAGCCCAATGTATGGGTAAAAGATTTTAAACTTAGTAACTCTAGTTCTTGAATTAGGAAAAATTACCCTAATCCATTGTTCTTGAAATTTTATGACCTTTACTTGTTTCTAAAAATTTATCTTCCTTATCCAAGAATTTTGCATCTCTTTAGTATGTTATTTCTAATTGTTTTTCCTATTAGGTTTTCCCTCTTTATTTGTGCTCTTAATGTTAGAAACATTTTCTATGCATATACATAAGGTAAAGACTTTCTAAGGATTATATTTCCTTAGATATCTAAAATATTGTCTAATAAATTTTTTTTCCTTAATTAAATATTTATGTACTTTTATCAATAAAAGAAATGAAATTAGGGATGTTACATTTCTCTCCCATTTAAAGAAATTTTGTCCTCAAAATTTTAAAAATTACCTAATAAGAACAATTGCGGATATTTCTTCCTCGTGACTTCTTCCAGCTCCCATGTTGCTTCTTCCGGAGTCAAACCTTCCCATAACACCTTAACAAGGGGAATGGTTTTATTTCTCAGTTGCTTCACCTCAGTGTCCAATATGGATGCAGGTACTAGCTGGTATGTCATGTTCTCCTTTATTTGGATTGGTTCATCTTGTATTACATGTGATGAATCTGAAAGATACTTCCGCAGCTGTGATACGTGGAAAACATTATGCAGGTTGGACAAATTAGGTGGGAGAGCAACTTGATATGCTGATGTCCCTACTTTCTTCAGAATTTGGTAGGGTCCCAAAAATCGCGGACTTAACTTTCTTGTTTTGGGAGACCTACCAACTCCAGTAGTCAGGAAAAGTTTCAGAAATACATGGTCTCCTTCCTCAAACTCTAGAGGTCTATGTCTCTTATCGTAGTAACTCTTTTGCCGACTATGAGCTGTAAGTATTTTGTCTCGTATCATCCTGATTTGTTCAGTGGTTTGTTGAACTAGATCAGGACCCAACAAGTTCTTTTCTCCTACCTCAAACCAACATAGTGGAGATCGGCACTTCCTACCATATAAACCTTCGTAGGGGGCCATCTTAATACTAGAGTGATAACTGTTATTATAAGCAAACTCTACTAAAGGTAGGTACTTATCGCATCCTTTACTTTTCTCTATCACACAGGCCCTTAACATGTCTTCTAGAGTTTGAATGATCCGTTCTGTCTGTCCGTCAGTCTAAGGATGGTAGGCAGTACTGAACTGCAACTGAGTACCAAAAGCTTCCTGCAACACTTTCCAAAACCTCAACGTAAACCTCGGATCTCTATCAGAAACAATAGTTAAGGGAATCCCATGCAGTCTAACTATTTCTTGGACGTACAGTTGGGCCAATTGATCCAGTGAAAAGTTAATTTTTATGGGCAGAAAGTGAGCAGATTTGGTTAATCTGTTAACTATTACCCAGATAAAGTCATGTCCCACTGAAGTCTTAGGTAAACCCACAACAAAGTCCATCGAGATACTATCCCATTTCCATTTAGGGATCTCAAGAGGTTGTAGAAATCCCACTGGCTTTTGATGCTCCACCTTCACCTTTTGACAAATTAGACATTTCGCCACGAACTCCGCTATATCCTTTTTCATCCCTGGCCACCAATACATCATCTTTAAGTCCTGGTACATTTTAGTGCATCCAGGATGGACAGTATATTTACTCTGATGTGCTTCTTGCAGGATTTTAGTCCTCAACTCTCGTTCTTGAGGGACACAAATCCTTCCTTGATACATAATTGCTCCATCTTCCATGACAGAAAAATTTTCTTGATCTTTATGATCCTGTAAGTATTGGTTGTGAACTTGAGCCTCTTTGATCTGGGCTCTAAGGTCACACCCTATACTTAAACCTTTAATGGTTAGCTTCTTTGAGGAAAAAGTAGTGTCCAGCTTCAAATTCCAAAACTCCTCTAGCATTTGCATCTCATACAACATCATCTGGCCCATGTGTAAAGATTTTCGACTTAAGGCATCAGCTACAACATTCGCCTTTCCTGGATGATACTTTATCTCAAACTTGTAGTCATTAAGAAATTCCACCCATCTTCGTTGCCTCATATTTAACTCCTTTTGATCAAAGAGATATTTAAGACTCTTGTGATCGCAATATACTTCAAAGGTTGTTCCATATAAGTAATGTCGCCAAATCTTTAAAGCAAACACCACCGCCGCCAATTCAAGATCATGGGTTGGATAGTTTCCTTCGTGGGGTCTTAGTTGTCTAGAGGCGTAAGCAACTACTCTCTTGTCTTGCATTAGCACACACCCTAGTCCTTTCTTTGAAGCATCACTATACACTTCAAAATGTCCTGTGGGGTCTGGAATAATTAAAACAGGAGGAGTGGTCAGTCTTATCTTCAGCTCCTGAAAACTAGCTTCACATTGATCAGTCCATTTGAAAGGACTTCCCTTCCTGGTCAATTTAGTCAATGGCAAGGCTATACGAGAGAAATTTTGTATAAACCTCCTGTAGTATCCTGCCAAACCCAGGAAACTTCTGACTTCCGTAACCGTCTTTGGTTTCTCCCACTGAATCACTGCTTCTGTCTTGCTAGGATCTATGGCTACCCCTCTATTAGAGATGACATGTCCGAGAAACTTCACCTCTAACAGCCAAAATTCACACTTATCCAATTTGGCATATAACTTTTTCTCTTTCAGCACTTGCAGCACGATTCGGAGATGTTGTTCATGTTCTTTCTCACTCTTAGAGTATATCAAGATGTCATCAATGAACACTACAACAAATTGATCTAGGTAGGGTCGAAAAATGCGATTCATGTAATCCATGAAAATTATAGGTGCATTTGTCAACCCGAAGGGCATTACGAGAAACTCATATTGCCCATACCTAGTCCTGAAGATAGTTTTTGGTACGCCCTCCTCCTTGATCCTAATATGATGATATCCTGACCTCAAGTCAATTTTAGAAAAGATGGAGGCTACCTTTAATTGATCCAATAAGTCATCTATCCTAGGGAGAGGGTACTTGTTTTTGATGTAGGTAGGAAACACTAGTAATTTCTTACCTATATGAATTCACTGATCCCTACATAGCACAACCACAAACATACTCAAGACACTATAAGAGCAATTCAGATAACAATCCACCCACTGGCCATCTAGGATTGACCTGCTCTGATACCAATTATGTAACAACTCCATTTAAGTATCAATTTTTTTTTAAATACCATGAAGTTATTACCTCGTTACAACTTAACTCAAACTAACATTTATTTAATTTATAGAATACAGAGTTTACATACATGTCACTAATCAAAACATACCTACAACATATCAAACACATAAAAATCTACATCTTATTTATTCTGGTTGACCAATTTCGGAGATACAGGTGCGGGTGGTTGCACCTTCACTGGGATCTAAACCAACTCGACCACAAACATTTTATTTGCTTCTGGGATCTGCCCAAAATAAAGTACTCAATCCAACGTGCACTAAAAGCCAGAGTCATAGAAAAATCTGCATAACTAATTTTCTGAACATGATATGGAAATATAGTGAGAATTAAATCCCAGTAAGTTCAACAACAAATCATCATCAATATAGCTCATCATGTCATGTTCAGCTGTATAAGCTACAACAAATATCTTTGGTCACATGAATGCACTATATCTATGCACATGAGAATTGTACAATAATAACATGTATGACAAGATTAACCATTTTTAGAATATCATATGATAACTATCAATTTATTCTCATATCAAGTTATCCCGGTCAGGGTGAGTATTTTCTACTCTCCGGTACGGGCTTTTCTCGCTCCGTCCAACATGGCCCACTTTTTCTTTCTTTTCTCATTATAATGATCATAACCGTTGGTAGGGCGTCCCCTACTGATGCACCACACGGATTGCCAAGTGACCGTGCTCATTTCTTTTCTTTTCACAATGATAGCCAAAAATATGTTTTCAATAACAAATATATAACTATTACAAAAAATCATTGGTAATCATGCCATGAACATAACCATTTCAAATATCAATTTATAAAATATTTCCATGTCAACATTTCACACTTAAGACGGTAAGAAGTTCATACAATGGCAATGGTTATGGCATATACTAGTCATTTATTATTTTCATTTATAAGATTTTTCTTCTTTTTTAAATATTAATTTTATAGTTTTATTTTCTTGATGTAGGTTTTCATCCTATCTAACTTTCTCTTACTAACCAGAGTATAACTCACTCAATTTAACTCCAATTTAGGTGCTCTTGGTGTCAATTTAAAGATAAAACAATTATCTAAAACTATTATGTTGAACAGTTTAGCGAAATATTAAGAAATTAAGGTGATATTACTTCCTCAAAGTACAAGTTATTGCTTCTCGGATAAGTTCTGATCTCTACCTACTAATCTATCCATATCTCCTTCATAAGAATTTCAAATTAAGTTATTCCAGTGGCTAAAAATCCGTGACACATATAGTAATAACCTTTATGTTAATCATTTATTTTAATTCCCTATAGAATGGTCCCAGAAATTAAAACATTGAAGCTATCCAAAAATATTCTTTCCTGATTAACCAATTTCTGACCACTGCTTACTAATCAGACTATATCTACCTCATACGGACTCTAAATTGAGTGATTCCAGTGGCTTAAAATCCGTGACACATATATATATATATATAATTATTATGTTAACCATTTATTTTAATTCCCTACAGAAAATTCCCAAAAATTAAAACACAGAAGCTATCCTAACATATTCTTCCCTGATTAACCATTTTCTGACCACTGCTTTCTAATCGGACCATATCTACCTCATATGGACTCTAAATTGAGTGATTCTAGTGGCTAAAATTCCGTGACACATATATCTATAACTCTTATGTTAACCATTTATTTTAATTCCCTACAAAAAATTCTCAGAAATTAAAACACAGAAGCTATCCTAATATATTCTTCCCTGATTAACCATTTTCTGACCACTGCTTACTAATCGGACCATATCTACCTCATATGGACTCTAAATTGAGTGATTCCAGTGGTTAAAAATCTATGACACATATAGCAATAATTTTATGTTAATCATTTATTTTAATTCCCTACAAAATATTTTCCAGAAATTAAAACACAGAAGCCATCCTAACATATTCTTCCTTGATTAACCATTTTCTGACCACTTCTTACAAATCGGACCATATCTACCTCATAGGGACTCTAAATTGAGTGATTCTAGTGGCTAAAAATCCATGAGCCATAGATCTATATTTTTTATGTTAATCATTTGTTTTAATTCCTAACCTATTCTTCCCAAAATTTTAAAAATCGAAACTTAAAAGTTTGCCATCCATAGTCATATCTATGTAGAACTATCTACACCTGCCTAAGTATTCAAACATATATAATATGTGACATGATATAGCGACATCCATGACCAATCATCAAAGTTCTAAGATCAAAATCTCATATAAATATTCTAAGTTTAAAAAATTTTCTTCAAAAAGAAATATTGTTAAACTTACCTGGAGCACTTGGTCTTCTAGAGTTCTCCTTCATCTTTCTTCCTTTCTTCCTCTCCTTTCCTCACTCTACCTTGCTTCTATTTTTCCTCTCCCTCACTTGGACGAAAATTCTAATGTTGTAAGGGTGGGTTTTGCTTAAATAGACCATCAAATAATTCACCTTTCATGATCATGAGTCTACCTTATCACAATTAGGATACACTTGGTTGAATTTTTGAAAAACAAACAACTTATGTTCTTGTCTTCCTCTTCCTTAGTCAAGATATGCATAGCAAAAGGAGATTTGTATTTTGAAAATTATGATAATATGTTTCTAAGATAAGGGATAAGGTCCTTTTGATTTAGGGATTCATTTCCTTTTTCTTTTATCTTTATCAAGTATGATAGGTTTTCCTTTTTTGGTGGCAAATTTCTAGCCCTTGAATCTCCATTATTTGGTTGAAATCATTTGTGTGGGATATGAATATTTTGTCCTAATGCCATGTATTATCATACCACTTGCTAAAATTATGAGTGTAGGATATAGATGTTTTGTTCTAAAGCCTTGTTTTATCATACCACTTGCTAAATTTTTGTCTTAATGCCATGTCACCTAATCTTGATTACACTATTATTTCATCACTTTACTTTTATTTTTATTTTTATTTTTCCTCTTGGGTTTGGGCTCATTCTTGCCCATTTTCATTACTTTGGTTAAAATTCTACCTTTCATAATGGGTTTGGTCACATTTTCATGATTTTTGGGCTACCGATCCAATTTCTATATCCTAGTCCAAGTCTATGTTTTATTTCTTCATTGGGCTATCCTATTGACTTGCTAAAAATTTATGTGAAGTAGAAAAACTCTATATGAAGTGTCCATAGGTGAAAGCCCAATTTATGGGTGAAGAAACTAAACTTAGTAACTTTTGCTCTTAAATTATGAAAAATTACCCTAATCTGATCTTCTTGAAATTTTAAGACCTTTATTTATTTCACAAAAATTTATCTTCCTTACTTAAGAATTTCACCTTTCTTTAGCATGTTTATTTCTAATATTTCCTCTTAGGTTTTCTTTCTTTACCTATTCCATTAATATTAGAACATTTCTATACAAATACGTAAGGTGAAGAATTTCTAAGGATTATATTTCCTTAGATATCTAAAATTTTTTTAATAAATTTTATTTCCTTAATTAAATATTTATGTACCTTTATCAATAAAAGAAATGAAATTATGGATGTTATTTTGAATACTTTTGTACTTTCATTAATATATGAAATGAAATTAGGGATGTTACAATATGTAATTAGCAAACAGGTCTCATGGAAGACCAAGAGGGGTCATAGACAACATTCTTGTGCATATTGACAATTTTAATATTCACACTAACTTTGTTGTACTAAACATGCAAGGTGAATAAGATCCCCTTAATCCTAAGAATACCATTCCTAGTTATAGGGAAGACCATAATTGATGTACGATAAGGGAAAATTTCTTTTCATATTAGGAATGCCACATTAATTATGTTTATGTATTAGCCTACAACTCATGCTGTGTGGCAAATTAAGACAATAGAGGAGGAAGTCCTTAATAATCATGTAGAGTCCAGAAAGGAAGAAGGATCTATGAAAAAGTATGGGACAACAAATGAAGAGTTGAAGGAGGAGAATACAGACACTGAATTCACTGATAGTGACTCAACTAAGGAATTTTTTTTAAATCAAAATATGTATTGTATTTCTTCATTAGAAATTTCCTAGCATGCTGATTTAGCTAACTACCTTGTAGGATATGGAGTGCTGTAAACACAGTATTTTGTCCGGATCCCATTTTCATAATACATAAAATTTTAAAAAATAGATAAAAAAGAGAAAATGTCAAAAAAAAAAATCTATGCCTATCAGATTTTTTTTAAATAATCACTTTGGGTGTCTCATTTGAGTTTTGTTAGTGTCAAATTTGTTATTTTTATTTTCTTTGAATCTCGTTTTTTAATTTATTTTCGTATCTTCTTTTTAATTTTAATTTTTAGTGTCACGTTGAGTCATTTTTATTTTTCTCTTAGGTCTAAGTCTGTTAATTTTATTTTCTTTCTGGGTCACTTAATATCACATCATTTACTGCTCTTTTAAATTAGTTGAACACGTGTTTCTAAACTTACTGGACTTTACCAAACCCAACCCAACCCAACCCACCTCCTTTGGTCATAGATCATGGATCTCTAGCTTTCTTAGTAGGAAGAAGGAAAACCTAACCTCCGTCTAGATATTTTTTATTTAAAGTGAGAATTAAAATTAAATAAAAAATAAAAAAATCAAAGAAATAAAATCAGATAAAAAAGAAAGAGGAAAAAAAATCAAAATATAATCCCATTTAATTTCTCCTGATCAAAAGAGGAATAGGAAAAATAGGAGGCCTTTTTAGAGCAGACTCACGAACACGAAGGGGGAGTATCAGTTTTTGAGTGAAAAAAAGAAAAGAAAAAAAAAACCACAAGTTCATTTGAGTGAAAACACGGGCAGATTATTGGCTGGGAGTTAAAAAAAGGAAAAAAAGAAACAGCGCGCCTTACCCATCGCGAACCCGGCCTTCGTGCAGACTTGGGGAGGCGTCACCCACCATCGTCGTCCCATCACCGTCACCGCCAGCCACCGCACGACGTCATCCAAAACCATCCCACCACCACGAAGGCACCAACCATACCGCGCGAAGACGCCACAAAACGAAGCAAAATGCGGTTTTCATTTCAGTTGGGTCGACGAACAGCTATAGTACGATTTCTCTTCCCTTCTCCTTCCAAGGTACGATTTTGGGTTCTTTGATTAATCTTATTTTATATTCTCTTCTGGATCGTTCATGAACTCTGATTATAAATCTGATTTAGTGTGTTGGCCTGCTGACTTTTAAATCCTCATTCTGCATTAAGAAGGAGCCATTGGTATTTTATCTTATTCTAATTAAATTATTCCTTGATTTGGAGTATCAGGCATACTAGATTTCAATTAGACTTGTTTTCATGATGGAGTATGAACATGGATTGATTACATAAGGATCTGGGAATGGCTTCGGTTTTATCCTGTATTTGATTTTAAATCTGTGGTATTGATTGCTTCTCTGGTATGAAAGAATGGTAGTGTTCTTGACCTATATATTCTGGTTTGATCGGGAATAAATAACTTCACCTGCATTTTATTTACTATTTTATCACATCGGCATGGTTTGATTATAGCTTCTTTTTTTTTGTGAATTTACTATATTCAGCTGATATCTTCATCCCTTTGAGTGAATGATCTCCTTTCTTGGCTTAGTTTTGGTTCTGGCTTGTGAAGAACCTGAAGCTTTTCAAACTAAGCATACTCTGAATTACTTGGATTTGATCTTGGTTGCGATGGATGTTGTTGTGCACGTAAGAATCTTGAATCATTTTTCTGTTCATCAGTGATTGCGTCAGAGAAGTAAATTTTGAGTTCTTATTTAATGTGCATTTGGGTCATTTGGCAGTCTATGTGTACGGTGAATTTGTATTGCGGAGATGCAGGCTTAAATCAGTGTACTCTGCATGTTGCTGAAGTGGAATTAGTTGTATGTTTGAGTATTAGAATTTTAACCAGGCGTCTGGACATGTTTTTTTCAGATGATATAATTTGCTCCTTTCCTTTTACATTGAACACGTCTTGGATTGAACAGAGAGCATATTTGGTTTTTATTGAAGCGTAAAATATGTGATGCTCAATTTGTTGGCACATTCTTTTTCAAGCCTCACTTGAATTTGTCATATTGACTTTAAGTTTCGTTTCTCTTGTATGAAGGATTCGTGCGAGCCATATGGGTACATCTAGGTGATGCCAGACGCAAATCAATGCAGAGCCGCTACATGTCTTTGGTTGATTGTTGGTGGCTTTATTTTGGCAACTGGGTTCCTCTCCTTTCACTTTAAATCCACTTGATTGTAATATCATTTGAATTCCATTTGTCACAAAGCACACACTGAACTTTCTGAATTGTGACACTTTTATTTTCTTAATTTAATTTATTATTATCTTTTTTAAAGTTGCTGTGTGTGAAGCTTTAGCTTATTGTAAGCACACAAGGTATCAACTGGTGGACACTGTACGGACCTTGACCACGCCACATGTAATGTATCTGGTTAGGTTAATAGAAATTGGATTCTAGTGACCCATTGTTTTTTTAATTTTAGAATTAAAAATATTTCAAAAGTCCAAAGAAATTGAAAATAATTTTAAAAATAAAAAAATAGAATTTTTTGCTAAAAATCCAAAAAATTTAAAAAATATTTTTTCTAAAATCCCAAAAGATAAAAATTGAAAATATATTTCTTTTCAAGAAATTCAAAAAATAAAAAATTGTTTTTTATTAAAAAAATAAAAGAGAAAATATTTTCTCCAAAAATTCAAAAAAAGTAGAAAATATTTTTATTGAAAATTCAAAGGAAAAATAAAGGAAAAAACAAAAGAGTGAAACATAAGGCCAAGGAAGTTAATGTTTTTCCAAATAAAACCCATGAAACTCACTTAGGATTTTTTTGGGTTACTATAATTACCTAAACCTTCTCTTTCACAAAAACATATTTGAAAAGCAAACAACTCACTTCGCTACTTTTTTACCTTGATGAACTATGAGGATTTTAATATGTTCACTTGATATGTAGACCTTAGGTTCTTTCCTTGGTCAAGTATATCTTTGTAAATAATTATTTTTTCTATTTACAGTTTCATTTTTTTCCTCTCTTCCTTTACATAATAATAATAAAAATATAATTAAGGCCATAAATTGTTTTGCACAATTCTCTTAGGGTAACTATTCTTAGGGATGGGTGTTGTGGGGATTGCCTAACGCTTCCTCACTGCACAATTGACTCCCCAACCCTTCCTAGTTCGCGAACCATGTTTCAAAAAATTTCAAACAAATTTTGGTGGCAACTCTTGTAACATCCCTAATTTTTCTTTTTTTATTAATAAATGCATATAAATATTTAATTAAGGAACTAAGAGAAGAATAAAGACTTATTAAACAATTTTGATAGATATATAAAAGAATATAAGTTTTAAAAATTCTTTACCTTATGTTTATGCATAAATAATTTTTCTAATATTAAGGGAATATGAAAAAGGAAGAAAACCTAAGAGAAAAAAATTATAAATAATACCTTAGAGAGAGGAGGCGAAATTCTTGTGTAAGGAAAATAAATTTTTGGAAGTAAGTAAATGTCTTGAAATTTTAAGAATATTGGATTAAAAGAATTTTTTCTAATTCAAGAACTAGTTCCTAAGTTTAACACCTCATCCCATATATTTGGTCCTCTACCTATGGACCCTTTGTGTAGAGTTTTTCACCTCACACAAGTGTTTGGCAAGCCACATGGATGGCCCAATGAGAGACATGACATATATTCGAATTAGGATGGAGAGATTGGGGCAATAGCCCAAAACCCATGAAAAGCGTGGACAAGCCCTCCACCTTGATGGGAATTTTGACCAAGGCAAGAAAAATGGGCAAGAAGGAGCCCAAATTCAAGAGGAAAAATGGAAGGCATGTGATGTAATAGTAGTGTAATAGTAGGCAATGATTACTCATAATAAATTGTACAATAAGCAAGCTTTGACAACCCTAATAAGTTAGGGAAATACTATTGCATGAGTGCTCTCCATAAGCAAGCATATTTGTCACATGGTTTTGAAGAAAAAACATCCTCACCCTACACATATAATTTCGGCCAAGCAAGGAGGAAAGGAAGGGCTGTAAATTTGCCATCTCAAAATGAATTTAATAAGTCTTTGAGTGAGCCAAAAGAAAGGGGAAATGAATCCCAAAAGTTGCAGTGATATTGCCACTTGTCTTAAGCCTATCTCACCATGAATTTCAAACACTTAATCCCCTATTTTGCTGTGCATATTTCGGCCAAGAGGGAGGAAGAACAGACCAAGATTTTGCCTTCCCCAAGAAGCAACCCTATGGAGCCTAATGATGAAATTATGGAATGCCCCACAAGTAAGCAAGAGAACCATGATTATGAGGGGTTGACCACTTGAAATTTTTAAGCAAAAACCACCCTTAGCATATGAGAATTTAGGCCATATGAGGGAGAGAGAAAAATAGAAGCAAGGTAGAGGGAAGAAATGAGAGAAAGAGAGGGGAAGAGAGGAAGGAAGAAAAATTCTAGAGGACTAAGTGCTCAAGATAAGTTAACTTAACCTCCACTTGATTCCATCTTTTCTCTTCATCCTTGAGGTTTAAAACTTTCCCTTCTTATCTTATTCAAGCTGCTGGAAAAGCCTAGGGGAGGAAAGAATCTTGCCATTTCCTCCAAAGTGAAAAAAAGAAAGGGAAATCATTAAGTGAGCTAGGGATAATTATAGGTAGGTTTAACAATAAATTCTTTTGAAAGAACATTTAAATTTGTAACATTATTTGGGACTTTGATCCTAGGACTTTGATGATATTTTTAATAATTTGCTACTTTGATGATCGGCCATGGCTGTTGCCATATCATGTTATATGTTGATCTTGCATGTTATGGATGTTTGAAAATTTCTGCATGGGTACGGCTATGGGTGATAAAATTTTAGGGCTTATGTGCTGTTGTTATGTACATTTGAATGTGGTAAAAACTGATAAAAGATGGTTAGGTTGATAAAAATAATTATGGACTTAAACACCTTGAAGAAGACCATGGAAAATTTCTCTTTAAAAACTCCCTTGATGATGCATGATTTGATTATGTTTTTCCTTGAGAAGTGGATGACAGAGTATGTTAAATTAAGTAATAAATCTAATTAAAATGTTGAAATGAGAAACCCTATGGTTAGATGGAAATTAGGAAGAAAAATGGAAGATGAATTAATAAAAGAAGGAACTAGAACTTTAGGAAAAGTTAGACTAAGAAAGTTGGAATTTGGAGCAACTAGGAAATCTTCTATTTTTGAATTTCTGTGAGCAATCTGTAAGGAATTAAAATGAATGGTTAACATAAAAAATGTAGATATATGTCTCACAGATTTTTATCCACTGAAATCACTTAATTTAGAGTCCATATTAGGGAGATATAGTTCGATTAGTAAGAAGAGGTCATAATATAACAACTCCATTTTTTTTACATGTATACAAATATATGTATTTTTAAAATCCCATGAAGTCATTACCTCTTTACTTCTAACTATTTAACTCATAATAAAATTCAATTAAATTAACCAAGCATAATTAAGATTTATGGTATATCATTAATACTGATATAATTCTGGGTTCGCATACACATCATTAATTAATAACATCCGTACACAAATCAAACACATATATGTCTACATCTTATTCATCCATATTGACCAGTTCTAGGGATACGGGTGCGGGTGGTTGCACCTTCACCGGGATCTTAACCAATACGGCCTAACGTACGCTAAAAGCCGATCATAGAGAATATTTGTATATCTAGTCCTTTGAACATGATATGGAAATATAATGAGAATTAAATCTCAGTAGGTTCAACAATAAATCATAATTATCATTAATATAGATCATCATGTCATGTTCATCTGTATAAGCTACAACAAATATCTTAGGTCACATGAATGCACTTTATTTATGAACACGAAAATCATACAATAATGACATGTATGGTATGAATACCTATTTTCAGAATATCATATGATGACTATCAACTTATTTTCATATTAAACTACCTCGGTCAGGGTGAGTATTTTCTACTCTCTGGTATGGAATTTTCTTGTTCTGTCCGATATGGCACACTTTCTTTCTTTTCTCATTAACATAATCATAGTCGTGAGTAGGGCGTCCCCTACTGGTACCCCACACGGACCGCCATGTGACCGTGCTCGTCTATTTTTTTTTCTTTTCACGTAAATAGCAAAAAAAAAATGATTTTAATAACAAGTATGTTCATTATACTCACATGGCATAATTTATCATCAAAGCATAATCATTACCAAAAATCAATGGTAAAATATAATCTTGCCATGAACATAATCATTTTCGAATATCACTTTATAAATTATTTTCATGTCAAAATTACACACTTAAGATGGTAAGGAGTTCATGCAATGGAAATGACTATGACATATACTAGTTATTTATTATTTTCATTTATAAGATTCTTTTTTTTAAATATTATTTCCTCTCTCACTAAACAGAGCATAACACCCTCATTTTAAATCCAATTGAGGTGATCTTGGTCTTAATTGAAAGATAAGACAATCCTTTAAAACTATAATGTTGAAAATTTTAGTGAAATCTTAAGTAATCATGGTGTTACTACTCCCTCAAATTCAATGTTCTTTCTTCTTGGGTAGGTTTAGACCTCTACTTACTAATATGATCATATCTCCCTCATACGAACTCCAATTGAGGTAATTCCAAAGCCTATAAAAAGTTAAGACACTTATATACAACTTTTATGTTTATTATTTCTTCCTATTACTTACTAATTATTCCTAAAAAATCGAAAAAAATACTTACATTTACTACCCTGGATTCTAGACTGATTCTAACCTCTACTCAATAATAAGCTATATCTCCCCCATATGGACCCTAAATTAAGTGATTCCAGAGCCTATAGATTCGTGATACATACAAACATACATACATACATTATATATATTGACTATGTTAACAATTTTCTTTAATTCCCTACAGATTTTGCCCAAAAATTTAAACATAGAAGCATACTTAACAGATTCTTCCCTAGTTAGCTAGTTTATGACCACTGCTTACTAATTAGACAATATCTCCCACACCTAGACTGCAAATTAAGTGATTCTAGTGGTTAAAAATCTATGAGATATATATCTATATTTTTCATGTTAATCATTTCTTTTAATTCTTAACCGATTCTTCCCAGAATTTCAAAAACAGAAGCTTCTCTGATTACTTCGAAATCTATTTTCCTAAGATTTTAGTTGATCATTTTATTACATCCTCTTCCATTTTCTTCTTAATTTACATCTGATCATCTTTCATCAATTTTTTACCACATTCAAATATACAAAATAGTAGTATAAAAATCTTAAAATTTTGCCACCCATAGCCATACCTATGCAGAACTTTCCACACCAACCAAAATGTTCAAAACATTCTTCATATGCAAAATAACATGTAACATGATATAGCAATATTCATGACCCATCGTCAAAGTAGCAAATATTATAAATTTCAACAAAGTTCTAAGATCAAAATTCCATATAAATGTTACAAATTTCAAAGCATTTCTTCAAAAAGAGATATTGTTAAACTTACTTAAAGATCTTCACTTAGTGAATTCTTTTTCTTGTTTCCTCTTGAAGGAAGTAGCAAGATTTCTCCCTTACCTTAGCTTTTCTAGTAGCTTAAACAAGAGAAGGAGGGTGAGTTTTGAACCTTAAGGATGAGAAAAGATGGATTTAAGTAGAAATTAAACTAACTTACCTTATGTACTTAGTCCTCTAGATTTCTCCTTCTTCTTCCTTCATCTCTTCTCCTCTCTTTCTCTCCTTTCCTCACTCTACCATGCTTATGTTTTTCCTCTCCCTCACTTGGATGAAATTATAATGTTATAAGGTTGGGTTTTTCTTAAATAAACTATCAAATGGTTTACCTTTCATAATCATGGGCCTACCTTATCACAATTAGGATGTACTTGGTTGTTTTTTGGGGAAAAACAACTCATGTTATTGTCTTCTTCTCCCTTAGTCAAGATATGCATAGCAAAAAAAAGATTTGTATTTTGAAAATTATGATAAAATGCTCTTAAGACAAGGGACAAGGTCCCTTTGATTTAGGGATTCATTTTCTTTTTCTTTTGTCTTAATCAAGTATGATAGATTTGCCTTTCTAGGTGGCAAATTTTCAGCCCTTGGGTCTCCCTTACTTGGCTAAAATTATTTGTGTAGGATAAGGATGTTTTGTTCTAATGCCATATATTATTACCAACTTGTTGAAATTATGAATGTAGGATATAGATGTTTTGTCCTAATGCCATGTGACCTAATCTTGATTATTATTACACTACTATTTCCTCACATGATTCTTATTTTTTCCTCTTGGATTTGGGCTCATTCTTTTCCATTTTCTTTGCTTTGGCTGAAATTCTACTTTTCATGGAGGGTTTGGTCACATTTTCATGATTTTTGAGCTATTGGTCCAATTTCTATATCCTAGTTGAAGTCTGTGTTTTATTTCTTTCTTGGGCTATCCTATTGGCTTCCTAAAAACTCATGTGAAATGGAAAAACTCTATATGAAGTGTCCATAGGTGAAAGCCTAATGTTTGGGTGGAGATGTTAAATTTAGGAACTCTAGGTCTTGAATTAAAAAAAATTGCTCGAATCCAATCTTCTTAAAATTTTAAGACCTTGACTTACTTCCCAAAAATTTATCTTCCTTACCCAAAAATTTTGCCTCTCATTAGTATGTTATTTCAAATTTTTTCCTATTAGGTTTTTCTCTCTTTACTTATTCCTTTAATGTTAGAAACATTTTCTATGCATATACATAAGGTGAAGAATTTCTAAGGATTATATTTCCTTAGATATCTAAAAATTGTCTAATAAATTTTATTTCCTTAACTAAATATTTATGTACCTTTATTAATAAAAAAAATGAAATTAGGGATGTTACAGAATTGATACTTATTTGACCTCTACTAGTAGTGAGTTGATGATTTATGAGCATGAATTGATGCTTATTTAATTTAAGAACCAGTAAATCATCTAATGCAAGAGAAACAACTTGATAATGAAAAAATTATGATTTATGAGCATATGATATGATATTGATGAGTTTATTGTATAGCCTAGCATGCTTATGACTGTCAAGTGCACATGATATTATATTCATCAGACATATTATAATTATTACGGCTACATGCATTTTATAGTATACATAGCTAAACATGGTATGATATCTAAATAATTGTACATATTGTTCACTATTAAACCTACTGGGAATTTCTATTCTCATTATTGTTTCATATTGTGTTTAAATCAGAAATTGAGGATGCTAGTCTACGTGTTGACATTGATGTTTGTGGTCTACTAGATTGAGCTACCCTACTTATGGTAAATACCGGTAGTGTAGAATCTAATTATAATGAACTTGCCTAAGCTTTCGATGCATGTGATACCACCATTACCTACATCACTAGGGTGTCCATATGGATACTAGGCTATGCCATAGTTCAGTTGTTACTATGTAGTATATTGATATTTGTACTAACTTGAACATGAGAGATTTTTTTGGGAATAATGATTGAATACCGTTCTGCTTTATGTATTACATATAGTACCTTGGTTACTATGGTTTATCTAGAAACATCTCTATGGTTGTTATGCTATAAAAAGCTTCTTGAAGTAATACAAGTTTACTGTGTAGTGCCTATATTTATGTTGTGATGCTTTATTATATTAGCTTGTCATTAATTAATGAAGTAGTGAGCAAGAAAATAAATACAATAAAGGAAAAAAGATAATGGCATCAGAAACAAAAGCAAACTGTCTATAATTATAAAGCAATTTCTGAGGTCATCATCATGTTTTCATGGTTAAGGAGATGAGATTAAAGTCCTAAAAATAGAATGAAACAAAGGGGTTAAGGTGGAGAGACCATACATTACCTTGAACGCAAACTTCTCGTTCACTTTCTATCTTCTTTTTGTTCTTCTTCTCATGCCAAATTTGTTCTTCCTTCACACTTCTGATGGCTGAAACATGACTATATTTTTGCCTCATTAAACACTAATGAGGTGTCTTATAAGGTATCCCTAGATTTTTATAAAGTAATGATTAATTAGCATGAAGTTCCTAAAAAATATTCCTAATGCTTTGGTGCGCACTGTCGCACGTGCACCCAAATTAATACCTTACCTCAAAACTAACTTGTAGTAGTGGGAGTAAGGGTCGATCCCACAGAGATTGGAATTACCTTATGTGATTAAAAGAGGGGAATTGATAATCGCAAATTAAGTAAAGTAAATAATAATGAAAATAAATAAGCGAAAGTGATTAATGATAAAGACATTGGTTTCGGTTGGTATCCACCGTCAAGGGATTACATTGATCATCGACAACATAATCAATCTGCAAATGAATATCTATCATTGGGGTTTTAACCCCGTTTCTCCTTAAGCCTAGCAAATTAATGACAATCGCACTAATTAAACCCTAATCAACAAGCCATCTTTTAGCACATCGGTAAAATATAACTTGTTAACCGCATGAAGAACTAGAGAAACTGACAGAGCTAAACAAATATAAACACATTGGCTATATCTAATTTAGTCAATCATTCATCATAGGTTCAATGATTTATAATCCAAAACCCTCAAACCTATTTGCCTCATGAATTGCAGAATTAAAGACTTTGTTCAAAACACAATTCAGCGGTAGATTAAAACAGACGAAATACTAGTAGGCCTCCTAGCAAACATATGCATAATCATTAAGAACAAGAATAGATGAACAATCAATATTCAAAACAAATTGAAATAATAACATCAGATCCACATCTCACAATGTATAAAAATCCCTTGAGGTTTCAACTCACCTCAACCAACTAAAGAGAATTAGCCACGCAGGGCCATAAGATAAACAAAAGAAGAATTGAAGAATGTAGATGAAGAATTCGGTGAAAGATTGGATCAAGAATTGGCTCCCCTCTCTGCTTGTTTTGCTCCCTTTTTATAGATTAACTCCTCCTAATTGATGTAGGAGTGTTTCTAGGTCAAATTTCGGCTTATCGGGCTTTAATTAGAGTTAAAAAACCCTAAAAATCGCGAACTCAGTGACCTGATGCGACGGTGGGCGCCGCGACGCTCTGAAAAGCTTCTAACGGGGTGCCGCGACGCTTAAGCTAGCTCTGGTGAACTCTGAATTCTGACGCTCGGGCGCCGTGGTGCCCGGTGCTTCTGGGCAACAAATGCCACGGCGCGCTAGGAAGCGCCGCGGCCCTCCGAACCTGCTATGACGCAGCGCTGTGGCGCCTAGAAACCTCTAGAATTTGCTGAAGTGTTGAACATGAAAGTTGTAGCTCTATATCTCTTCTTTCCATAGCCGCTGGAATCACCTTAATCCAATCTAAATTGAAGGAGATATGCTAAAATTAGTGACCAAAGGTCAGAATTCACCCTGCTACACTATGAGTTTGATTTTCAAGCTCTGTAACGCTATGAAATCTCCCAAATTGGATCACGTGTTCAACATAAAAGTTGTAGAGGATTGTGTTATCGTTTCAAAGCCACTTGAATCACTTTGATTGGAGTTCATAAGAGGGAGATATTCTCAAAACAGTGCTAAAAGGTCTGGAATCGCTGCAATGTAGCATTTTTCCATGAATTTCTTATCTTTTTCTTCCATTTTCTTCTTCCTTTGTTCCTACAACACAAAACAAAAAACTAAGCTAATTCCTAATTATATTTTACTTAAATCAAACAAAAGGTAAGCATAAAGGTATTAAAATCATGCTTAATTAAGATCACATCATGCTTTGTTTGGACAATTTGCATTCCTTATCTTCCTTCCTTATTTAGCACGCTTTTTGTATATATTTTAGCCTCTCATTGACTTGTTCAATTGTATTTGTCACGACTTTGAAGATAATTTTAGTAGAATATCTCTTATTTATGAAATAATCCTTGAATTCTAGGATAATTGCAAACATAACAATCTTATATCTTAGGATGTTGACCTACCAAGTTCCATATGCCTCTTGGCATTTTTTAGTCCTTCCATGTGTTCCTTCCATCTCCTTAATTAATGCCCTTAAGATATTTTTAGGGTGCTATGATTAAACCATGAAATTCTACTTTCATCCTTGCACCTTTTAACAATTCCAACCTAGTCCATTTCTTTTCTTTTCATGACTTCCTCTCTCCCTCGCTTATTCTTGCATGTTTTTGTACACATTTTAGCCCCTTATTGGCTTCTTTTAATGGCCTTAATCATGAACTTTGGAGATATTTTGGGTATAGTATCCTTAGGCTAATTAATTGCTCATTAAATCTTAGCTTACTCACCATCTTACCAAGTCAATTCTAATCATTGCTTAAGAATTTGTTTAGTTAACCTAAATCCATTTATTTCCTTTAATTCTTTATTAGGATTATGTTAACAAGTTTTAAGTCTCTAATTAGGGCAGTTTCTATGATTCAACCTCTTTTTCTCAAAATTTCACACCTAATTACTCAAAATTCCCCTTTTTGCTCCTTCAATTTTCAAAATATAGAAGTTTTGTTTTCTTTCATTAAAGATAATTTCCCATTAATATTAGGGCCAATGCTTTCCATTTTATTCTTAGAAAATTGGTCTTGGTAATCCTTCTCTTTTTCTTAACCACTTTTTCCATTCGAACATTGATATACTTTATTGATAAACTTTTGTTACATTTTTCTTTACCATTTTCCTAAATTTTCCCATCACTTTATAATACTTACTTGTCTCATTTTTTAATCTTTAAAACTCATAATTATATAATTTTGGTAAATAAAATTTGGGATGTTACAGAAAGCAATAAAATGCTTGAGACAAGATTAGAACTTTGACTGTGTTAAATGCCTGAGATGAGATCGAGACATAGACAGCGATAAAAAAAAGTATTTGGACAAGGCAAAATTTTGAGTGCCTGAGCCCCAAAATTTCTATTCTTTTATTGAAATGATGTGTTAGGAAGTGATAACTCTAATTCAATAGAGTTTCTCTATGTTTTTCCAAGGATATTTAATATGCATTCTGACTTATTAGCTTTCATGCCCCCTGATAATAGATTGTTTAGCCTCCCACAGACACAAGATCACCCATTCTGTTTGCTGTGACAATTTAGTATACATGCACAGCATTTAAGGTAGCAAACCGGGTGTTGTTGGGTGATCTTGGTCCTTTTTAATATGATGCATAAGATGGGAGGCTTACCTTTTGTGATATGGTGCAAGTGGCAGGGAGTCAAAGCTGTGCAGCAGGTGCGGCCACTACCCAACAGGGGACAAAATGAGCGCCTAGCTGACACAGCAAACTGCTAGAGGTACAGGAATAACCTCCACTTCTAGGAAAGCTGCTGATAGAGGTGTTGGCCGAAAAGCAGGGAGAATTTCAGTAGATCAGGCCACCTTTATGGGACCACAAGGATCGCCTATAAAATGGGAAAACAGAAAGCACAGGCAGAGACGGACCGGGAGGGATAGAAGAAGACCGAAATAGGAAGCCAAAAATGCCTATCTAGAGTGGGCTGCGTAGTTACACTCTGGGCTAGGATAGGGCAACCTTGGATGGTGAAGCATAGGAGCAAGGAAGAGGACTGCTGGTGGGGGATTTCTTTCACTTTTCTTTTTAGTTTTTTTCATTGTCAGCAGGAAACTGCGTTTTTCTTTTCATATAGTTGTATTTCTCCCCTCTGCATACTGGTGAATCTAATGCTTGTAGTTGGTTTGGATATGAGGCTGGGCTAATTTTCCAGCTAGGGTTGTAGATGGGTTGCAATGAACACATGCACATTTTAATTTATAAATGATTTTGCTGCAGCAATGCTGTGACATCCAACTGTGTATATCTTAACTTCTCCTGCTAACTGAAATTAGAAAGAGGAAAGCTTAGGCTATCATTAACTTAGAAATGGGTGAATGCTGGAAAAGAGTTGGATGTGTGGGCATAACCAATATAGGAATGTATGGTTGTCTCATTTGACCCAAGAGTTGGGGGTTTCAAGTACAATCCTGGGGTTGGGATTGATGCAGGGATGCATATCCAGATCCCAGAAGTGCAGGTAATGGTAGTCTGGAAAGACTCCATTTAAGAGCAGACTGGGCGCTGAAGCAATTGCTATAGCAATTTCTAGTGCAAAATGAGTGCAGAAGTTCATGGCAACCCTGAAGCAACCCTAGTTCACCTGACATCTTCTTCATAACCTAGAGTCTCTCAACTTAATTTAAGCCCTGTCTAGTTTGTTACATTTTAATTTCTCCTAAACATTAAATCGTGTGAGCCAACCAAATTTTGTTACAGCATTGCACGAGTCAAAGCATTCTATAGTAGTTTCTAGTATACTCCTCGTGGGACGATACTCACTCATCATTATATTACTTGGTCATGACACGTGCATTTGCGTTCTGACATTGCATATATACTTTGCATTTCCAACAAGTTTTTGGAGCCGTTGCCGGAGAATGTCAACTAGAAAACTATCATTAGATGTTTGATTGTGTGAAGGAATTTATCTTTTAGTTATTCTGGTGTCATTTTTGGGTAGGTAACACAGTGTATGAGCAGGTCCGAAAGAGAGATACTACCTCTAGATCCTGAGATAGAAAGAACGCTTTTGAGAAGAAGGAGATGCTTGTTGGGACCTCAGCAACAAGCAGAAATGGCTAACCAGAATGGAGCAGCCAACATAGATGACAGAGATAGAGTCCTGAATGCTTATGTTCAACCAAACCTGAATGGATTGAACTCGAGCATTGTAAGACCAGAAATTGAAGCTCTTCATTTCAAGCTCAAGCCAGTAATGTTTCAGTTGCTGCAGATTGCAGGGCAATTCAGTGGAATGCCTACGGACGACCCACACCTTCACCTTAGAGTATTCATCGAAGTCACTAATGCTTTCAAAATGAATGGGGTGACAGATGAAGTTCTCAGGTTGAAATTGTTCCCATACTCATTAAGAGATCAAGCTAGGGCATGATTAATGTAACATCCCTAATTTCGTTTCTTTTATTGATAAAATTACATAAATATTTAATTAAGGAAATAAAATTTATTAGACAATATTTTAGATATCTAAGAAAATATAATCCTTAGAAATTCTTCACCTTATGTATATGCATAGAAAATGTTTCTAACATTAAGAGAACAAATAAAGAGGGAAAACCTAATAGGAAAAACAATTAGAAATAACATACTAAAGAGATGCAAAATTCTTGGATAAGGAAGATAAATTTTTAGAAACAAGTAAAGGTCATAAAATTTCAAGAACATTGGATTAGGGTAATTTTTCCTAATTCAAAAACTAGAGTTATTAAATTTAAAATCTTTACCCATACATTGGGCTTTTACCTATGGACACTTCATATAGAGTTTTTCCACTTCACATAAGTTTCTAGTAAGCCCATTGGATAACCTAAGCAAGAAATAAAACATAGACTTGGACTAGGATATAGTAATTGGACCAATAGCCCAAAAATTATGAAAATGTGACCAAGCCCTCCAAGAAAGGTAGAATTTTATCCAAAGCAAAGAAAATGGGTAGGAATAAACCCATAATGGGTAGGAATAACCCCAAATCCAAGAGAAAAAATAAAATAAAATAAATTATGTGATGATATAATAATGTAATAATAATAAAGATTAGGTTACATGGCATTAAGACAAAAATTTAGCAAGTGGTGTGATTCTACATTCATAATTTTGGCAAGTGGCATGATAATACAAGGCTTTAGGACAAAAACATCTATATCCTAAACTCATAATTTTAGCAAGTGGTATGATAATACATGTCATTAGGACAAAACATTCCTATCCCACACAAATAATATAAACCAAATGATGGAGATTCAAGGGCTAGAAATTTGCCACCTAAAAAGGCAAACCTATCATACTTGTTTAAGACAAAAGAAAATGGAAATGAATCCCTAAATGAAAGGTACCTTGTCCCATATCTTAAGAACATATTATCATAATTTTCAAAATACAAATCTCCTTTTCCTATGCATATCTTGACTAAGGAAGAGGAAGACAAGAACATAAGTTGTTTGTTTTCCAAAAATCCAACCAAGTGTAATCTAATTGTGATAAGGTAGACCCATGATCATGAAAGTTGAATTATTTGGTGGTCTATATAAGAAAACCCACCCTTACAACATTAGAATTTCGTCCAAGTGAGGGAGAGGAAAAATAGAAGCACGGTAGACTGAGGAAAGGAGAGGAAGAAAGGAAGAAAGAGGAAGGAGAAGTCTAGGGAACTAAGTGCTCCAGGTAAGTTTAACAATATTTCTTTTTGAAGAAAACTTTTGAAATATAGAATATTTATATGAGATTTTGATCTTAGAACTTTGATGATTGGTCATGATATTGCTATATCATGTTACATATTGATCTTGCATGTGATGTATGTTTGAATACTTAGACTGGTATAGAAAGTTCTGCATAGGATATGTTAGGATAGCTTCTGTGTTTTAATTTATGGGAATTATCTATAGGGAATTAAAATAAATGGTTAACATAAGAATTAAAGATATATGTGTCACGGATTTGTAACCACTGGAATCACTCAAGTTGGAGTACATATGAGGTACATATGGTCCGATTAGTAGGTAGAGGTCAGAACCTATCCGAGAAGAAATAACCTATATATTTAGGGAGTAATATCACCTTGATTTCTTAATATTTCGCTATAATGTTCAACATAATAGTTTTAGATAATTGTTTTATCTTGAAATTGACACCAAGATCACCTACATCAGAGTTCAATTGAGGGAGTTATTTATTCTCTGATTAGTAAGAGAAGGTTAGATATGATGAAAAACTTGCATCAAGAAAATAAAGAAATAAAATTAATATTTAAAAAAGAAGACGAATCTTGTAAATGACTAGTATATGCCATAGGCATTGCCATTGTATGAACTTCTTACCATCTTAAGTGTAAAATTCTGATATGGAAATATTTTATAAAGTGATATTTGAAATAGTTATGTTCATGGCATGATTACCAATGATTTATGGTAATAGTTATATTTTGATGAACATACTTGTTATTGAAAGCATATTTTTGGCTATCATTGTGAAAAGAAAAGAAATGAGCACGGTCACATGGAAATCCGTGTGTTGCACCAGTAGGGGACGCCCTACCAACGGTTATGATTATGATTATGAGAAAAGAAAGAGAAAGTGTGCCATGTTGGATGGAGCGAGAAAAGCCTGTACCGGAGAGTAGATGATACTCACCCTGACCGGGGTAGCTTGAAATAAGAATAAGTTGATGGCCATCATATGATATTCTAAAAATAGTTAATCCTGTCGTACATATCATTACTGTATGATTCTTATGTGTATAGATATAATGCATTCATGTGACCAAAGATATTTTCTGTAGTTTATACAGCTGAACATGACGTGATGAGCTATAATGATGATGATTTATTGTTGAACTTACTGGGATTTAATTCTCACTATATTTCCATATCATGTTCAGAAAATAAGTTATGCAGATTTTTCTATAGCTATGGCTTTTAGTGCACGTTGGATCGAGTACTTTATGTTGGGAAGATCCCAGAAGCAAATAAAATGTTTATGGTCGAGTTGGCTTAGATCCTGGTGAAGGTGCAACCACCCACACCTGTATCTCCGGAATTGGTCAACCAGAATAAATAAGATGTAGATTTTTATGTGTTTGATATGTTGTACATATATTTTGATTAATGACATGTATGTGAACTCTGTATTGTATAAATAAATAAATGTTATATTGAGTTAAGATGTAACGAGGTAATAACTTCATGGTATTTTTTTTATAAAAAATTTGATACTTAAATGGAGTTGTTACAGTTAAACTCTCTGCCACCCGATTCTATTGCAAACTGGAGTGATTTGGTAGAGAAGTTTGTGCTAAAATACTTTCCACCTTCCAAGAATGCAAGATTAAGGAAGGATATCACGTCCTTCCAGCAACTAGACGGGGAATCGCTATATGACACCAAGGAAATGTATAAAGAGCTACTACAGAGATGTCCCCACCACGGAATCCCATACTGCATTCAGATGGAGACCTTTTACAATGGCCTTAATGCTCAAACACGAACCATAGTGGATGTAACAACCTTTTTTTTTTACTTTATTATTATACAATATTGTGTTCACATACACGTCATTAATCAAAACGTACATGCAACATATCAAACACATAGATATTTACATCTTGTTTATTTTGGTTGACCAATTCCGGAGATACAGGTGCGGGTGGTTGCACCTTCACCAGTATCTGAGCCAACTCGACCACAAACATCTTATTTGATTCTGGGATCTGCCCAACATAAAGTAACTCGATCCAACGTGCACTAAAAGCCAGAGCTATAGAAAATCTGCATAACTAATTTTCTGAACATGATATGGAAATATAGTGAGAATTAAATCCCAGTAAGTTCAACAATAAATCATCATCAATATAGCTCATCACGTCATGTTCAGTTGTATAAACTACATAAAATATCTTTGGTCACATGAATGCATTATATCTATGCACATAAGAATCATACTGTAATAATATGTATGACATATTTAACTATTTTCAAAATATCATATGATGGCCATCAACTTATTCTCATTTCAAGCTACCCCGGTTAGGGTGAGTATCCTCTACTCTCCGGTACGGGCTTTTCTCGCTCCGTCCCACATGGCCCACTTTCTCTTTCTTTTCTCATTAACATGATCATAACCGTTGGTAGGGCGTCCCCTACTGGTGCAACACACGGATTACCGCGTGACCATGCTCATTTCTTTTCTTTTCACAATGATAGCCAAAAATATGCTTTCAATAACAAGTATGTTCATCAAAATATAACTATTACCATAAATCATTGGTAATCATGCCATGAACATAACCATTTCAAATATCACTTTATAAAATATTTCCATGTCAAAATTTCACACTTAAGATGGTAAGAAGTTCATACAATGGCAATGGCTATGGCTATACTAGTCATTTATTAAGATTCATCTTCTTTTTTAAATACTAATTTTATTTCTTTATTTTCTTGATGCAAGTTTTCATCCTATCTAACATTCTCTTACTAATCAGAGCATGACTCCCTCAATTTAACTCTGATGTAGGTGATCTTGGTGTCAATTTCAAGATAAAACAATTATCTAAAACTATTATGTTGAACATTGTAGCGAAATATTAAGAAATCAAGGTGATATTACTCCCTAAATGTATAGGTTATTTCTTCTCGGATAGGTTCTGACCTCTACCTACTAATCAGACCATATCTACCTCATATGGACTCCAACTTGAGTGATTCCAGTGGATAAAAATTCGTGACAAACACATCTATAATTCTTATGTTAACTATTTATTTGAATGCCATACAGATAATTCTCAGAAATTAAAATACAAAAGCTGTCCTAACATAATCTTCCCTGATGAACCATTTTCTGAACTTTGACTACTAATCAGCTCATATCTTCCTCATATGGACTCCAAATGGAATGATTCCAGTGGCTTAAAATCAATGACACACATATCTATAATTCTTATGTTAACCATTTATTTTAATTCCATACAGATAATTCCCAGAAATTAAAATACAGAAGCTGTCCTAACATATTCTTCCCTGATGAACCATTTTTTGACCTTTGACTACTAATCAGACCATATCTACCTCATATGGACTCGAAATTGAATGATTCTAGTGGCTACAAATCTGTGACACATATATCTTTAATTATTATGTTAACCATTTATTTTAATTCCCTACAGATAATTCTCAGAAATTAAAACACAGAAGCTATCCTAACATATTCTTCCCTGATGAACCATTTTTTGACCATTGCTTACTAATCGGACCGTATCTACCACATATGTACTCCAAATTGAATGATTCTAGTGGCTTAAAATCCATGACACACATAGCTATAATTATTATGTTAACCATTTATTTTAATTCCTTATAGATTGTTCCCAGAAATTAAAACTCCAAAACTAAAAATTCTATCACCCATAGCCATAGTCATGCAGAACTATCTACGCCAACCTAAGTATTCAAACATACATCACATGCAAGATCAATATGTAACATGATATAGAAACATCCATGACCAATCATCAAAGTTCTAAGATCAAAATCGCATATAAATATTATAAGTTTCAAAAGTATTCTTCAAAAAGAAATATTGTTAAACTTACCTGGAGCACTTAGTCCCCTAGACTTCTCCTTCCTATTTCTTTCTTTTTTCCTCTCCTTTCCTCACTCTACCTTGCTTCTATTTTTTCCTCTCCCTCACTTGGACGAAATTCTAATGTTGTAAGGGTGGGTTTTCGTATATAGACCACCAAATAATTCACCTTTCATGATCATGGGTCTACCTTATCACAATTAGGATACACTTTGTTGAATTTTTGGAAAACAAACAACTTATGTTCTTGTCTTCCTCTTCCTTAGTCAAGATATGCATAGGAAAAGGAGATTTGTATTTTGAAAATTATGATGATATGTTCTTAAGATAAGGGACAAGGTCCCTTTGATTTAGAGATTCATTTCCATTTTCTTTTGTCTTAAACAATTATGAAAGGTTTGCCTTTTTAGGTGGCAAATTTCTAGCCCTTAAATCTCCATTATTTGTTTGATATTATTTGTATGGGATATGAATGTTTTGTCCTAATACCATGTATTATCATACCACTTGCTAAAATTATGAGTGTAGGATATAGATGTTTTTGTCCTAAAGCCTTGTATTATTTTGCCACTTGCCAAAATGATGAATGTAGAATCACACCACTTGCTAAATTTTTGTCTTAATGCCATGTAACCTAATCTTTATTATTATTACATTATTATATCATCACCTAATTTATTTTATTTTATTTTTCCTCTTGGATTTGGGCTTATTCGTACCCATTATGGGCTTATTCCTACCCATTTTCTTTGCTTTGGATAAAATTCTACCTTTCTTGGAGGGCTTGGTCACATTTTCATAATTTTTGGGCTATTGGTCCAATTACTATATCCTAGTCCAAGTCTATGTTTTATTTCTTGCTTAGGTTATCCAATGGGCTTGCTAGAAACTTATTTGAAGTGGAAAAACTCTACATGATGTGTCCATAGGTAAAAGCCCAATTTATTGGTGGAGATACTAAACTTAGTAACTTTTGCTCTTAAATTAAGAAAAATTACTCTAATCCGATCTTCTTGAAATTTTAAGACCTTTACTTACTTCACAAAAAATTATCTTTCTTTACCTAAGAATTTCACCTTTCTTTAGCATGTTTATTTCTAATATTTCCTCTTAGGTTTTCTTTCTTGACCTATTCCATTAATATTAGACAATTTCTATGCATATATGTAATGTGAAAAATTTCTAAGGAAAATATCTAAAACTTACGGGATGTTACAGTGGATGTAGAAGCTAATGGGGAACTTCTGCCCAAAACATACAATGAGGCACATGAGCTGCTCGAAAGAATGGCTAGCAATAACTATCAATGGCCTATAGATAGAGTCTCACCTGGAAAGAAGACAATAGGCATGCATGAAGTGAGTGAAGTCACATCTCTCACAGCCCAGCTAGCTTCATTAGTGAATGTCCTGAAAAACCAGCAACTGATTTACCCTCAAACAGCTAATGCAGTCCAGGAGAATGGAGTATCATATGTTATGTGCAATGGGCCTCATTTATTCGAAAGCTGGCCCTCGAATCCGGAGTCGGTATGCTATGTAGGATACATGAATCACAACAATAATCCCTATTCAAACACATACAACCCGGGCTGGAGGTAGCATCCCAATTTTTCTTGGAGCAACTATGGCACTGGACAGGGAAGCAACTCTGCCCCACAAAGACCACAGGCACCCTCAGGTTTTCAACAGCAAAGGCATTAGCTGACGGAAACTCCCACTTCATTGGAGTCCCTACTGAAGGAGTATATGGAAAGAAATGATGCTGTGATTCAAAGTCAAGCTATAACATTGAGAAATCTAGAGACCCAAGTCGGGTAGCTCACTAATGAATTGAAAAGCAGACCCCCAGGGACGCTTCGAAGCAATACTGAAGTCCCTAGGAGAGAAGGGAAATAGTACTGCAACGCTATAGCTCTTAGAAGTGGCAAAGTAGTGGGAGCACCCTAAGCAAGAAGACAGAACCAAAAAGACCCTACTGTACCCCTAGAAAAGAAGAAAGACAAGCAGAGGCTGGTGGAAGAGGCAAGTGATGAATCAGGAATCTTTAGAGAAAAGTTTGCAGCTTTGCCACAGCAAAATACTGCAGCTTTTCCACAGCAAAACGTGCAGCAGACCAAGTTACCTCTACCATTTCCTCAAAGATTCCAAAAATAGCAGAATGACCATCAGTTTAGAAGATTTATGGATATCCTCAAGCAGCTTCATATTAACATCCCCTTGGTAGAAGCATTAGAGCAAATGCCAAACTATGTAAAGTTCATAAAGGACATCGTGACCAAAAAGAGAAGATTTGGGGAATTTGAGACTATTGCCCTCACACGAGAATGTAGTGTTGTGCTGCAAAATAAGCTACCTCTTAAACTCAAAGACCGAGGTAGCTTCACCATACCATGTTCCATTGGGAACCAGTATTTTGGCAAAGCCCTCTGTGACTTGGGAGTAAGCATCAACCTTATGCCAATGGCCAATTTCAAGAAGCTAGGGATTGGAGAAGCAAGGCCTACCACGGTTTCACTACAATTGGCAGACATATCCATTGCACATCCTGAAGGAAAAATTGAGGATGTCCTAGTTAAGGTGGACAAATTCATTTTCCCAGTGGACTTTATAATACTGGACTATGAAACTGATGCAGAGGTGCTAATTATTTTGGGCAGGCCATTCATAGTAACTGGCCGATCCTTAATTGATGTCCAAAAAGTGGAATTAACCATGAGAGTACAGGATGAGTAGGTCACATTCAATGTATTCCAGTCTATGAAATTTCCTAGTGAAATAGATGAATGTTCAGTTGTGTCTGTGATAGACACATTAGCATCAGAGTAGTTTGAAAAATGCTGCAAGGGCGCATCACCAGTTATATGGGTAGATAAATTAGATTCAGAGGGGGAAAACAAGAAAGAATGGGCCTGGATTGAAGACAGACATGGCATTAGGAAGCAGGGAACGATGAGTGAGCCTTTAGACATGTCCTCACTAAAAGCAAAGCTGCCTAAGGCATCCGTAGAGGAACCACCAATCTTGGAGTTGAAGCCATTACCAGCACATCTCAAGTATACGTACCTAGGCGAAACAACCACCCTTCCTGTGATCATTTCAGCACTCTTGACAGAAGAGCAAGAGGAGAAACTAGTCTTGACGTTGAAAAAATTTAGAAAAGCTATTGATTGGACCCTTGCTGATATCAAAGGTATCAACCCCTCATTTTGTGTGCATAATATCCTTTTGGAGAGTAATGAAAAAGGGTCCATTGAACCCCAACAGAGGCTCAATCCAATAATGAAGGAGGTGGTAAAAAGGGAAATCATAAAGTGGTTAGATGCTGGGATTATTTACCCCATATTAGATAGTTTCTGGGTTAGTCCAGTCCAATGTGTTCCTAAGAAAGGGGGCATGACTGTGGTGGAAAATGAAAATAGCGAGCTCATCCCTACCAAGGTTGTGACTGGCTGGAGAATTTGCATGGACTACCGAAGATTGAGCAAAAGCACAAGGAAAGACCATTTTCCCCTGCCATTCATAGACCAGATGCTGGACAGACTTGTAGGAAGGGAATACTATTGTTTCCTAGACGGGTATTCAGGCTACAATCAGATTGCTATAGCACCCGAAGACTAGCATAAGACCACATTCACATGTCCTTATAGCACCTTTTCATTTTGAAGGATGCCATTTGGGTTATGCAATGCTCTAGCAACTTTTCAACGATGCATGATGACAATTTTCACAGAAATGGCTGAGCAATTTGTGGAAATTTTCATGGATGACTTCTCAGTTTTCGGGGACTCCTTCGACTTATGTTTGGGAAACCTTGCTAAGGTCCTACAAAGATGTGAGGAAACAAACTTGGTGCTGAACTGGGAGAAGTGTCAATTCATGGTGAAGGAAGGGATTGTGTTGGGACACAAAGTCTCTCAAAATGGACTAGAGGTTGACAAAGCCAAAGTAGAGATCATAGAGAAGCTGCCTCCTCCCACCTCAGTCAAGGGCATCAGAAGCTTCCTTGGGCATGCAGGATTCTACAGAAGGTTCATCAGGGACTTCTCCAAGGTTGCGAAACTTTTATGCAGCTTACTAGAGAAAGACAAAACTTTCTACTTTGGTGAAAACTGTAACATCCCGTAATTTTTAGATATTTTCCTTATAAATTCTTCACCTTACATATATGCATAGAAATGTTCTAATATTAATGGAATAGGTAAAGAAAGAAAATCTAAGAGGAAATATTAGAAATAAACATGCTAAAGAAAGGTGAAATTCTTAGGTAAGGAAGATAAATTTTTGTGAAGTAAAGGTCTTAAAATTTCAAGAAGATTGGATTAGGGTAATTTTTCCTAATTTAAGAGTAAAAGTTACTAAGTTTAGTATCTCCACCCATAAATTGGGCTTTCACCTATGGACACTTCATATAGAGTTTTTCTTCTTCACATAAATGTTGCAAGCCAATAGGATAGCTCAATGAAGAAATAAAACATAGACTTGGACTAGGATATAGAAATTGGATTGATAGCCCAAAAATCATGAAAATGTGACCAAGCCCATTATGAAAGGTAGAATTTTAACCAAAGTAAAGAAAATGGGCAAGAATGAGCCCAAACTCAAGAGGAAAAATGAAAATAAAATAAAAATAAAGTGATGGAATAATGGTGTAATCAAGATTAGGTGATTTGACATTAAGACAAAAATTTAGCAAGTGGGATGATAATACAAGAATTTAGGACAAAACATCAATATCCTAGACTCATAATTTTAGCAACTGGGTAATAATACTCAGCATTAAGACAAAATATCTTTATCCCACACAAATAATTTCAACCAAATAATGGAGATTCAAGAGCTAGAAATTTGTCACTTAAAAAGGCAAATCTATCATACTTGATTAAGACAAAAGAAAAAGGAAATGAATCCCTAAATCAAAGGGATCTTGTCCCATATCTTAAGAACATATTATCATAATTTTCAAAATACAAATCTCCTTTTCCTATGCATATCTTGACTAAGGAAGAGAAAGACAAGAACATAAGTTGTTTGTTTTCCAAAAATTCAACCAAGTGTAATCTAATTGTGATAAGGTAGACCCATGATCATGAAAGGTAAATTATTTGAGGGTCTATTTAAGCAAAACCCACTCTTACAACATTAGAATTTTCGTCCAAGTGAGGGAGAGGAAAAATAGAAGCAAGGTAAAGTGAGGAAAGGAGAGGAAGAAAGGAAGAAAGAGGAAGGAGAAGTCTAGAAGACTAAGTGCTCCAAGTAAGTTTAACAATATTTATTTTTGAAGAAAAGTTTTGAAACTTACAATATTTATATGAGATTTTGATCTTAGAACTTTGATGATTGGTCATGGATGTTGCTATATCATGTTACATATTGATCTTGCATGTGATGTATGTTTGAATACTTAGACTGGTATAGAAAGTTTTGCATAGGTATGGCTATGGGTGGCAAAATTTTTAGCTTATGTGTTTTAATTTATGGGAATTATTTGTAGGGAATTAAAATAAATGGTTAACATAAGAATTAAAGATATATGTGTCATGGATTTTTAGACACTGGAATCATTCAATTTAAAGTTCATATGAGGTAGATATGTTCCGATTAGTAAACAAAGGTTAGAAAATGGTTAATCAGGGAAGAATATGTTAAGATAGCTTCGGTGTTTTAATTTCTGGGAGCATTCTTGATGAGTGAGTTTTATACTCATAAATTAAATATTTTCATCTTATCTTTTGCCATAATTAAGCATAAATCTCCCTTACTTGTCTTTAGTTTTGTGTCTTTCTTACAGATGGAGAAAAGAGTAGAAAATGGACTTAATTGGAGGAATCAGAGTTAAATTGTGGTTCTTTGGAAATGATGTTTATAAATCAAGCAGATAAAACAAATTCATTAAGGATGGCTGAGTAAGGAGCATTATCATATTGTCTCTTGAGACGCATCCTAATGGATATATGCACAAATTTATTCTTGATTTATGATCACATTTCCAAAAGAACTAAAACATAAAGATTCAAGGAAAAACACCCAATGTTGAGAATATGTTTACTGGTTGCAGTCCAGCCCAACCTTGTTGTAGTACTTGGGCCATATCTCTGAAAATACATATCTAATATGTATGCAATTTGGTAGGTGTGTAGTTGAAATAATTGGGTACAACTTTCATGTTCAAGTGGTCAGAAAATACAGACATTAAAAGGGCCAAAGTTGGCTAGAAGAGAATCTGACTACTGCTGCAGTCCAGCCTGACTTTGCTCTAGTATTTTGACCATAACTCACACATTACGTATCCAATTTGTCCACAATCTGTCTTGACGGAAAGCTAATGAAATTGTCTACAACTTTTGTGTTGATGAAGTCAGAAAATTCGGCAGTTTTCAAGACGATATTCAAGGATAAAGTTCGGTGCACATATGGAATTCAAATTGTCAACTTTGTACAACTTCCTACCTAACAATTTTGACAATTACCACACCAACCACACTTAATTGTATCTATAAATAGAGGGCTTGAGGGGTGAGTTTTTGGAGAGTTTTTGGAGAGCTTTGGATAGAGCTTGGGAAAGTTTTGTTGGAATTCTACGAACTTGTAATGTTATTCTCTCTTTAGACATCTTGTATTTTTCATTTTCTTTCGTAATATTATCATGTTTCTTCATCTTTCATTTCACTTTCTTGCCTTGATTATGGAGAACTAATCTCCTAATGCTAAGGTGAAAGGGTGAAACTCTTGGTATGAGAATAATAATTTATCTAACTCTTAATCTTAATGTTTATCTTTGATATTGTATTTACCTTCCTATTTCTTTTCTCATAATTATTTCTTAATGGCTGGTTTTATCATACCACCGATTTCTTGTTATGTTATTGGCTGGTTTTATTAGACCGCCTATCTCTTATTATTTTCATGGTTGGCTTTGCCACCTACTTTATTTTATTTTACTATTGGTTGGCTTTGCCACCTATTCTATTTCATTTTATTTTGTTATGTTAATTAATTTTCTACCTTTCATTTTTTGCATAAGTTAATCTTGTAAAATGTGAATTTTGATATATTGTAGACAATATAATGATTGGCACAATTTATGCTTGAATCCATTTACAAGTCATCTTTTGCATCTTTGTATTTTTAATCTTGTGAAGTGTGAACCTTGATACATTATAGACAATTTTTGGCACAATAAATACTTGAATCACTCTTGATTTATTGTAGACAATATGTTGATTGGCACAATGTACGCTTGAATCCATTTTACAAGAATGTTTTAATTATTAGAAAGGAGGTAAATATAATTCATGTATAAACAAAGTCGAGCTTAAATTAACATATCATCCGATTAGAACTTTATTTGTGTAAAGATTCTAATTGAGTAATAAAAGAGTTAAATTTATTTTTATTCGATATACCAAGAGTGGATCTCCTAACCTTAGCATGCTTCTTTACCTTGAATACATCTTCATTTAATTTCAGTATATTAGTTCTTTGCATATTTTGTTCAATATTCCTCTCACAAAACGAGACATCGGGAACTAGGTTAGAAGTATTTATTTTGGATTTATATTAGAATTTTCTCTCAATTGGCAATCTCTGTGGGATCGACCTTGCATACCACTAAATCTATACTCCAATAGATTCGTGCACTTGCAAGTTTTAATTAAAACAACAACAAGTTTTTGGCGCCGGGGATTGCGACGGAAAAGCTATTTGGATCCAGTTAAGTAATTTTCTTCCACTAGTTATAGTTAGAACATTTGTTTATTCTGTGTATAGAAATTTTTCTTTAGAATTGTTTCTTGAAAATTGGTGTAGTAATTTGGGTTTATAAAATTGGTTGATTCTGTCAACAGGGCTAAAAGTGCCTAAGGAGTATGGGTTTTAAGAGAAACCATTGTGATTCCTCCATATTTTCTTGGGAGTCTACTGATTAAATACTACCCATTATTACTAACACTTTGAAAAAAAAGAGTTTGTTTAATTTTGTGATTTTTTTTGTGGTATTTGCATTTTGTAGCCGTTGTGTAGTTAGATTCTTTTTCATAATTAGGAAGCAATTTATTTTTTTTAGTTTATGCGTGCTTGGAAACTTGATAAAGATAAGCGGTTGGTTAGGAAAAATTTAGGGTCAACCATTGATTGTACAATAGAGACATTAGATTCTATTGGATCACCATTAAAAATGGAAGAACAAGTTGTGCATAATAAAACTCTTATGGAGTACTTCTCACCTGTCCTAGCCAATACTCCATCTTGCATAGTTTTGCCACAAACTAATGTAACTCATTTTGAAATCAAACCATCCATACTCCAACTTTTACCATCATTTTATGGTTTGGAAAGAGAAGATCCATACATGCACATTAAAGAGTTTCTTGAAATCTGCTCGACATTTCGCTTTCAAAATTTCAATGATGAGTCAATCAGGCTTAGAATGTTTCCGTTTTCATTGAAAGATAAAACTAAATCTTGGTTGAACTGCCTTCCTACAGAAACTATTACTAGTTGGAATCAATTGGTAAATAAATTTCTGACAAAATTTTTTCCAATGTCTAAAACAGATGCCCTTAGAAGAGAAATTTTTGATTTTTGTCAAAAAGAGGGTGAACAATTTTTTGAATGTTGGGAAAGATTTAATGATATTCTTTTGAAATGTCATCATCATGGTTTTGAAACTTGGAGATTGGTGAAATATTTCTATGATGGTTTAACTTCATCAAACCGTCAAATGATCCAAAGCATGCATGGTGGAAGATTTTTACAATTGAATGAGGGGGAAGCTTGGGAATCCTTAGGATCTTTATCTGAAAATTCTTAGCATTGGAACTGTATAGATCCCAGGGATAAGAAGTCTCAAATACAAAAAAAGGGAGGACTTTATGAAGTGAGTGATGACACAGATGTGAGAATTGCCTTAGCCAGTCTGACTAGAAAGGTTGAAGCTTTAACTTTAAGCCACACTTTAAACCCTCCTACCAATACTAGGATAGAGGCATGTGCCTTATGTTCTAGTACATCTCACATTGCACAATCTTGTCCATCCATACCAGCTTACCAAGAGGCATTCTCTGAGCAAGCTAATTCTCTTCAGTCTTATAGAAAATCATCAGATAGTCCATTTGCACCCACATATAATCCAAATTGGAAGAATCATCCAAATTTCTCATGGAGGCAAAATCAACCTGCAATGAATCAAAGTGGGCAACAATTTGCCCCTTCTAATTCATACCCTCAAGTTCCTCATCATGCTCCTCCTTTCGGGGTATCTCAACAAAGAAAACCTTCTTTAGAGGATACCTTGCAACAATTCATGCAATCGACCCAACAAGTCCTGCAATCTCACACTCAAGCTATTTCAAAGCTTGAAACACAATTGGGTCAATTAGCCAATGCTGTAGGAGAGAGAGAAAAAGGAAAATTCCCCAGTCAACCTATTCCTAATCCTAAGGGTCAATTTGAAGTAGGATCATCAGCAAATCCTAAGGAAGAAGTAAAATATGTGACAACCCTTAGATCTGGAAAGGTCATTGATAATCATGTTCACATGCCAGAAAATGAGGAATAGAGTCAACATGAATCCCAAACTAATGACTCAAGTGAAAAGAAAAGTGAACAGATTTCTTGTGCCCCCAAAGCTCTTTTCCCTCAAAGACTTGCATCAAATAAGAAAGGTACTCAATATAGTGACATTTTAGAGGTGTTTAAGCAAGTAAGCATTAACATCCCTTTTCTTGACGCTATCAAACAAGTACCTGCTTACTCAAAATTCCTGAAAGATCTATGTACGGTGAAAAGGAAAACTAATGTTCCAAAAAAGGCATTATTAACTGAACAAGTAAGCTCTATAATTCAACAAAAAACTCTTCTCAAGTACAAAGATCCTGGTTGTCCTACAATTTCTTGTGTGATAGGTGACCATGTAATTAATCGAGCCTTACTTGATCTAGGAGCAAGTGTGAATCTGCTGCCTTATTCTGTGTATGAGAAACTTGGGTTAGGAAAACTGAAACCTACACCAGTGACCCTTCAGTTAGCTGATAGGTCCACAAAAATTCTTAGAGGTGTCATAGAAGATGTGCTCATTAAGGTTGATAAATTCTACTTTCCAGTAGATTTCATTGTTCTTGACACTGAACCTGTTGAGAATACAGAGACACAAATTCCAGTCATTTTGGGTAGACCATTTCTGGCAACATCCAATGCAATCATTAATTGTCGAAATGGCATTTTGAATTTATCTTTTGGAAATATGACTGTGGAACTAAATGTTTTTAATGTCTCTCATCAACCTGTGGACATGGATGATTTATGTGAGGTTAACCTGATTGAAAGTGCCATTTATGATTCATTTTTAGACTCCTTTAGTAATGATCATCTAGAAAAATATTTGACTCATTTCAATAAGGACAAAGATGAGGATTATCTGGCTCGTGAAGTAGGCTCTTTGTTAGAGACAACTCCACTAATGGATACTGATAAATGGAAAGCCAAAAAAGAAAAAGTCTCACCTTTTGAGTCAGTTCCACTGCCATCTGTTGTTCATACTGTTTACCCACATGGTGCAGTAAAGATTGATAATCTCAAGAACGGTGATGTGTTTAAAGTAAATGGTCAAAGATTGGAAGCATTGTTGGAATTACCAAATCTGGAGATAGAGGATACACCTTTTCGTGATCCTGTCTACAAGGATTGATCTGCTTCTGTTGTTAAATGTTACCGTGCACGTTATCTAGGTAAGATATTTCTTTATTTAACTTGCATTAATTTTTCCCTTCAGCGTTATCTTCTTTTGAATTTTTATTGTTTTCCCTCCCTTTGTTGCTTTTTCTTTTTCAAAAAAGAAAAAAAAAGAAAGAAAATAACAATTGAGTCGAAAATGGAGGACATTCTCACAAAATTGAAAAATCATTTTCCTTCTCTTCCACCCAATGCATTGACAAAAATTTACAAAGCACGGGTTGAAAGATTGAGGTTAATGATGATCATGGGAATACCTGCGGATATTCGTTGGCTAATTGAAGCTAAGGTACGGTTATCAGGTGAATCTGCAAATGATTTCATCTCTTACATGCCTGGTTTAGGAAAAAGTAGTTTTGCTAAAAAGCGCAGAGCTAAACGAATGGGTGTTTGTTACAAATGTGGACGTGAAACTTGTAACAAACATTGTCGTTCTTTGGGTTGGGTGTCTGTAAATCGGGAAGACAAAATTAAGTTCATTAAGGATGGCTTGAGTAAAGAGTCATTGGATGATGACTTTCATCCAACGTCTCTTGAGACACATCCTAGTGGATCTGTGCATATCGGTATTGTCGGTCTATGGCCCCATTTCAAAAAAGAACATAAACGGTACAGTCTTGGGAATCTGACGTTAAAAGACCCTGTTTGCCAATTTATAAGAAAATTGGATGGGAAGCATATCCTCGACCCATAGAGGGCATTTAAGCCGTTACTGGACGTAAAACCGGAGGAAGATGTGAGCCACAATCACAACTACTGTACATATGCATGCGTGCCGTCATTTTCAATTTTTCACCTTTAATTTAGCTGACATTTTTTGGCCTACTCTTATAGCTATTGAAATTATGCCCCCGGCCTATGCACATAGCTATTACAAGTATGCCCTTATTTGAGTCTTATAAATGTGCACCTCATTATCTTTATCTTCATAATCAAAGTCAAGGTGAGTGCAGATATGGAAGGAATCGCAGTTCGTCACTTTCAAAAGATTTGTGTCTTTTGTGGTTCTAGTTCTGGGAAAAATGGAGAGTATGTAAAAGTAGCACAAACTTTGGGTATAGTACTAGCCAAGAGAAATATTCATTTAGTGTATGGTGGAGGTTGTCGAGGGTTAATGGAGAGTGTGTCTGGATCTGCATATCTAGGAGGATGCCAAGTTCTTGGTATTATTCCTACAGCTCTAGCTGCATCAAACATAGTAGGAAAAACAATTAGGGAAGAATGTAGGGTATCCTCCATGCATGAACGAATTGCTAAAATGATGTGCAACGCTGACGCCTTCATTGCCTTACCTGGAGGTTTTGGTACTCTAGAGGAAAATTTTCAAATCGTCTCTTGGGCACAACTGAACATGCACCTTAAACCCATAGGTTTGTTGGATGTTAACAATTTCTTTGATGGTTTGTTGTCTTTTCTTGATCATGCTGTAGAACAAAGGTTTATCTCGCACTCAGCACGTCGGATTCTCATCTCGGCCTCGAATGCTGACGAGCTGATTGATGCGTTACAAGCATTTGTTCATGTACCTGATCCAGTTATAGCTCAAATAGATTGGACAACAGAACACCGCAGAAAGCGCAAACTGGACTTAAATCTTCATTTGTAATACTTTTTATTTGCTTGAGTAAATTTGTATTTTCTGTTTAGTTTGTTGCAGGTTCATCTTTTCTTAGATCTCCTTCCAGGTAATATCTCTTTTAATCTTTATTGTTTATTTTGTGTTTCTTCATCTTTCAAAAAATAAAATAAAATTTGAGTGATGTTTTGGGATTAGGCAAAGCTAGCACCAATGATGAAAATGGTTTAAAATGCTTGTAACCTTTGAAAAATTGATGAGTTCTGGGTGTTATGTGTGAACTTGAACTCTAATGTAACTTATGTTTTATTTGAGAATCCTAATATCTGGTGCACTTAATCTTTTACATTTGACTGATTGTTTATTCAAAAAAAAAATTATGTGATTTAGATATGTTAATTGATCTCATAAGACTCTAGAACTTATTCGATTGTCACTTGAGGCGAAATCCTAGACTACTCTCCATTTGAGAAATGAATTAGGCATTTTTGGAATCGTTTGAGCCTTTCAAACCAACCTATACATGATGATATCCCTAGCAACCTATTTTGAGCTTATATTTATCCTTTCTTGAACACCTATATTTCTATCTAGCCTTTAAATAAAAATATGTCTAACTCTTACCTTTCACTCACAGGCATGATCATTTGAAAATTTATGATTCAAGGGTGGATGGTAGAAGTTTAAAAAAAAAAGAAGAAAGAAAGTTAATACTCCCTAAATAAATAAGTTTGGGAGTGTTTATATTCAAAAAAAAAAATAGTATGAGCAAATAAATGTAAGGATGATGAAAAGGTTGGAGATAGAATTCACAGTATAATATCAAAATTATTTGTGAGGCTTTAAATGATTATGTACGTCGAAGAGTGAGTTGAGCTTTCATTCATATCATTTTATCCACCTTTAACCTGTGCCATACATTACAAGCCTAATGAAAGTCCTAATGATCTTAAATGTTATGATTAGTCTACATTAGTGGATAGTGACATGAAAAAGAAGCTTATGGAGTCTCAAATGCATATATCTAGAGATCTGTTTTAAATATTTGATTACATAAATTTATTTGAATGCAAAAAGTCCAATGTCATAAGACTACTACACACACACACTTGGGATTCAAGAGTAAACCATATGTTGTATTTGAATAAAAGTTCTACATAACCTTAGAATTCTGATATCCTTCTTGGTTACACATTTTAGATCCTTGAGGAATGCTTAGTAAGTCAAAAACAATTCATCACTCACTCATCATTTGAATTTTGAAGTTTGAGTGTTTTGCTTGAGGACAAGCAAAAGATTAAGTCTGGGGGTATTTGATGAGTGAGTTTTATACTCATAAATTAAATATTTTCATCTTATCTTTTGCCATAATTAAGCATAAATCTCCCTTACTTGTCTTTAGTTTTGTTTCTTTCTTACAGATGGAGAGAAGAGTAGAAAATGGACTTAATTGGAGGAATCAGAGTTAAATTGTGGTTCTTTGGAAATGATGTCTATAAATCAAGCAGATAAAACAAATTCATTAAGGATGGCTGAGTAAGGAGCATATTGTCTCTTGAGACGCATCCTAATGGATATATGCACAAATTTATTCTTGATTTATGATCACATTTCCAAAAGAACTAAAACATAAAGATTCAAGGCAAAACACCCAATGTTGAGAATATGTTTGCTGGTTGCAGTCCAGCCCAACCTTGCTATAGTACTTGGGCCATATCTCTGAAAATGCATATCTAATATGTATGAAATTTTGTAGGTGTGTAGCTGACACAATTGGGTACAACTTTCATGTTCAAGTGGTCAGAAAATACAGACATTAAAAGGGGCAAAAGTGGGCTAGAAGAGAATTTGACTACTGCTGCAGTCCAGCCCGACTTTGCTCTAGTATTTTGACCATAACTCACACATTACGTATCCAATTTGTCCACAATTTGTCTTGACGGAAAGCTAATGAAATTGTCTATGACTTTCTTTTTGATGAAGTCAGAAAATTCGGCGGTTTTCAAGACGATATTCAAGGATAAAGTTCGGTGCACATATGGAATTCAAATTGTCAACTTTGTACAACTTCCTACCTAACAATTTTGACAATTACCACACCAACCACACTTAATTGTATCTATAAATAGAGGGCTTGAGGGGTGAGTTTTTGGAGAGTTTTTGGAGAGCTTTGGATAGAGCTTGGGAAAGCTTTGTTGGAATTCTACGAACTTGTAATGTTATTCTCTCTTTAGACATCTTGTATTTTTCATTTTCTTTCGTAATATTATCATGTTTCTTCATCTTTCATTTCACTTTCTTGCCTTGATTATGGAGAACTAATCTCCTAATGCTAAGGTGAAAGGGTGAAACTCTTGGTATGAGAATAATAATTTAGCTAACTCTTAATCTTAATGTTTATCTTTGATATTGTATTTACCTTCCTATTTCTTTTCTCATAATTATTTCTTAATGGCTAGTTTTATCATACCGCCGATTTCTTGTTATGTTATTGGCTGGTTTTATTAGATCGCCTATCTCTTATTATTTTCATGGTTGGCTTTGCCACCTACTTTATTTTATTTTACTATTGGTTGGCTTTGCCACCTATTCTATTTCATTTTATTTTGTTATGTTAATTAATTTTCTACCTTTCATTTTTTGCATAAGTTAATCTTGTAAAATGTGAATTTTGATATATTGTAGACAATATAATGATTGGCACAATTTATGCTTGAATCCATTTACAAGTCATCTTTTGCATCTTTGTATTTTTAATCTTGTGAAGTGTGAACCTTGATACATTGTAGACAATTTTTGGCACAATAAATACTTGAATCACTCTTGATTTATTGTAGACAATATGTTGATTGGCACAATGTACGCTTGAATCCATTTTACAAGAATGTTTTAATTATTAGAAAGGAGGTAAATATAATTCATGTATAAACAAAGTCGAGCTTAAATTAACATATCATCCGATTAGAACTTTATTTGTGTAAAGATTCTAATTGAGTAATAAAAGAGTTAAATTTATTTTTATTCGATATACCAAGAGTAGATCTCGTAACCTTAGCATGCTTCTTTACCTTGAATACAACTTCATTTAATTTCAGTATATTAGTTCTTTGCATATTTTGTTCAATATTCCTCTCACAAAACGAGACATCGGGAACTAGGTTAGAAGTATTTATTTCGGATCTATATTAGAATTTTCTCTCAATTGGCAATCTCTGTGGGATTGACCTTGCATACCACTAAATCTATACTCCAATAGATTCGTGCACTTGCGAGTTTTAATTAAAACAACAACAATTCTATAAGGAATTAAAATAAATGTTTAACATATTAATTATAGATATATGTGTCACAGAGTTTTAGCCACTGGAATCACTTAATTTGGAATTCTTATGAGGGAGATATGGACAGATTAGTAGGTAGATGTCAGAACCTATCAGAGAAGAAAACACCTGTTCATTAAAGGAGTAATATCACCTTGATTTATTAATATTTCGACACAATGTTCAACATAATAGTTTTAGATAATAGTTTTATCTTGAACTTGACACCACGATCACCTACATCAGAGTTAAATTGGGGGAGTTATGCTCTGATTAGTAAGAGAATGTTAGCTCTGATGAAAACCTGCATCAAGAAAATAAAAAAATAAAATTAATATTTAAAAAAGAAGATGAATCTTATAAATAAAAATAATAAATGACTTGTATATGCCATAGCCATTGCCATTGTATGAACTTCTTACCATCTTAAGTGTGAAATTCTGACATGGAAATATTTTATAAAGTGATATTTGAAATGGTTATGTTCATGGCATGATTACCAATGATTTTTGGTAATAGTTATATGTTGATGAACATACTTGTTATTGAAAGCATAATTTTGGCTATTATTGTGAAAAGAAAAGAAATAAGCACGATCACATGGCAATCCGTGTGGTGCACCAGTACCGGAGAGTAGAGGATACTCACCCTGACCAGGATAGCTTGAAATGAGAACAAGTTGATGGCCATCATATGATATTCTGAAAATAGTTAATCCTGTCATACATGTCATTACTGTATGATTCTTATGTGCATAGATATAATGCATTCATGTGACTAAAGATATTTTCTGTAGTTTATACAGCTGAACATGACGTGATAAGCTATATTGATGATGATTTATTGTTGAACTTACTGGGATTTAATTCTCACTATATTTCCATATCATGTTCAGAAAATTAGTTATGCAGTTTTTCTCTATGGCTCTGGCTTTTAGTGTACATTGGATTGAGTTACTTTATGTTGGGCAGATCTCATAATTAAATAAGATGTTTGTGGTCGAGTTGGCTCAGATCTCGATGAAGGTGTAACCACCCACGCCTGTATCTCTGGAATTGATCAACCAAAATAAACAAGATGTAAATATCTATGTGTTTGATATGTTGCATGTACGTTTTGATTAATGACGTGTATGTGAATTCAATATTGTATAATAATAAAGAAAAAAAAAGTTGTTACAAAAACTGCATGACAGCATTCTGTGACCTCAAGAAAAAATTGAGTTCAGCACTAGTTATTGTGGCACCAGACTGGACTTCTCCATTTCAACTAATGTGTGATGCAAGTGAAGCAACATTGGGAGTCGTCCTTGGGCAACGTAGGAATAACTTTTTTGATTCTATATATTATGCAAGCAAAACGCTGCAAGGGGCCCAGTTTAACTATACAGTAATAGAGAAGGAGAAGCTTGCAGTAGTATTTGCTTTTGAGAAATTCATCTCATATTTGGTAGGAACAAAAGTAATTGTGCACACAGACCATTCCACCATTAAGCACCTGGTTAAGAAGAAGGATTCCAAGCCAAGAGTCATTTGATGGGTGCTCTTGCTCTAGGAATTCGATCTGGAGATTAGGGATAGAAGGGGAGCAGAGAATCAGGTGGCAGACCATCTCTCCAGACTGGAACAGGACAGTGCACAAGAAGAGGAAATTAATGAGAAGTTCCTAGATGAACAACTCTTCCTCATGACCCAAGCTGGTGTGCCATGGTACGCTGATTATGTAAACTACCTGGTGAGTGGCCTACTCCCACTGGAGTTGACATCCCAGTAAAAGAAGAAATTTCTGCATAATGTGAATTCATATTACTAGGATAAACCATACCTCTTTAAGTAGTGTGCTGATCAGATGATAAGAAGATGCATTCCCAGTGAAGAGATAGATCAAATCCTGCAGCAATTCCATGCTTCACCCTATGGAGGCCACTTCAGAGGAGTGAAGATTGCAAATAAGGTATTGCAGGCAGGATTCTACTGGCCTTCTCTATTCAAGGACTCCCACTCCTTTGTGTTGCAATGGGATAGGTGCCAGAGAATAGGAAACATATCCAGAAGACATGAAAAGCCGCTGAACAACATTTTAGAAGTAGAATTGTTCGATGTATAGGGAATAGATTTCATGGGCCCTTTTTCTTCGAGTTTTGGGAACCAATACATCTTAGTAGCTATTGACTACGTCTCAAAATGGGTAGAAGCAAGTGCGTCTCCCACTAACGAGGAAAATGTGGTAACCAGATTTCTGAAGAAGAACATTTTTACAAGGTTTGGAACCCCTAGAACCATTATCAGCGATGGAGGATTCCACTTCTGCAACAGGCAATTCGGAGCACTGCTGGCTAAATATGGCATGAGACACAAGGTGGCAACACCATATCATCCACAAACCAGTGGGCAGGCTAAAGTCTCCAATAGAGAAATCAAGAGGATACTGGAAAAAACAGTTGGCCTAACTAGGAAAGATTGGTCCTCAAGGCTGGATGATGCATTGTAGGCCTATAGAACAACCTATAAAACACCACTGGGGATGTCACCATACAAGTTGGTGTTTGGTAAGGCTTTTCATCTACAAGTAGAGCTAGAGCATCGGGCATATTAGGCAGTGAAGGAGTTAAATCTGAATTTGGGAGCTGTAGGTGAAAAAAGAATGTTGCAGCTAAACGAGCTGGATGAATTCTGTGGTCAAGCTTATGAGAATGCCAAGCTATCCAAAGAGAAAGAAAAGCAATGGCATGAAAAGAGGATATAGTCAAGGGAATTCGAAGTAGGACAGAGAGTGCTGTTATACAACTCCAGGCTAACCTTGTTCCTTGGGAAGTTAAAATCTCGTTGGTCTGGCCCCTTCAGCATCAGCAAAGTCTTCCCTTTTGGAACTGTGGAACTAGAAGAAGAAAAGGAAGGGAGGACATTCAGGGTTAACGGATAATAGATCAAGCTCTACCTTGGAGGTGATGTGGATCGCCAGCACACCCCACTCCAATTGCAAGAAGGATGAACAGGGAAGAAGTTAGGCTGTTGACTCTAAAACAAGCACTCATAAGAGGTAACCCATGTTTCATTCATTGTTATTTTAGTTTACAATTGTTAGGTAACTTAAATTGTGACTCTAATATCAATTGTGTTCATTTCGTAGGAGGGGGATAACATCAGGTTAAAGGTCAGTTTTTGCCTTGCTGTAGCAAAAGCATGTGTAAGCTAGTCTTGTTTTGCTGTGGCAAAAGCGTGTGGAAGCCAGCTTTTGTCACTAGACTTGATGCAGCAAAATCATCGGGAAGCCAGTTTTTGCCACAGGAATTGCTGCAGCAAAAACCCTCAACCCTTCAAAAAAAGAAGAGGGGCGGGAAAACTTTGAGAATCCTATAAGTCACGTACACCCCCTCATTTCACCCAACCCAGCCTGGTGTACTCGTCTCTGCAACTCTCTCTCAACCCCTTCACATTCTAAGTACTCTCATCCTTTCACATCTCGGAACCCCTTTTGCATAAAGCAGACCTGCATCTTTCAGAATCTCCCCTAGCCAACAATGCTGAGGGTCAAGATTGTAGCACGGAAGGCAAGCAAAATGTAGAAGTTTACCTCCAAGGAGAACAAGCAGCAACACGATGAAGAAACCATTCAGCGAAATTTCTACACAGAGAAGGGATTCGCCTTTATCACGCTTAAAGATTTGGGTCTGCCAATGTATGTGGCAGCAGTGGTGAAGCAACAAGGATGAGAGACCTTCGCCACCCACCCCAAGCCTGCCATTATCCCTCTGGTAAGGAAGTTCTACGCCAACTTCTCGCAGAACACCATGGAATGGGTCAGAGTCAGGGAGACCCGAGTTTTATTCGACCAAGCCACAATCAATAAAGCCTATAAATTGCATAATGAGGACGATGATTATGAAGCATAGTTAGAGGCTCTACAAGACCACGATTGGCAAGAAATGCTAGCCCGGGTATGTATCTCAGGCATCACTTAGGACAGATCATCCCAGGGTGCTGCCACAATCAATCGAGCTTCCTTGGTGCCTGCGACCAATGTTTGGTACCATTTTCTCAAAACCCACCTTTTACCTTCTACTCACGGGCAAACGGTGAGCAGAGATAGAGTGGCAGTGGTGGATACCATTATTTCGGGCAGGCCTATTAACATAGGAAGGGTCATTAACGAACAAATTCGAGTGTATGCAAGCTGCAAGAAAGGAAGTCTACTCTTCCCTTCCCTCATCACCCTGCTGTGCTAGGACAGTAGGGTGCCCATCTCAATCGATAAGGAAACACTAAAAGGGGGCAGCCCTATTAGCACCATAACCATAGCTTGAATTGTCCAAGAAAAAGGTGCTCCAGATCCACTAGCTGCCACACAAGCCCCACCTCACCCTGAAGGCCAAGCTACCTCCACTTCTGCTCCTCAACCAGCCAATTAGTCCCTACACCTACTGCTTCAACAACAAATCACCATCTTACAGCAACAATCATTACTCCTCCAACACCAGCACACCTTTTGGCGGTACCAACAGCAGAGGGACATTGCCCTCCAGAAAACACTCGAGCAAAATTTCAAGTAGTTCTTCCCCTTTCCAGACTTCCCCTCAGACCTACTGCATTACACAACTGGAGATGAATAGAGGAACCCAAATCCTCAGTCTAAAGAGAGTCAAGATTCCCAAGACTCTTCCCATAACTATGAGCAGCAGCCCTGCCCACCAAGGAATCAAGAGGAAAATGAGTCCTCAGAGGATGAAGAGCCACTTGCAAAGAGGGCGGCCAGAATGCAGAAAAGGAAGGCCAAACTCCAGAGCCCACAAAGATCAACTCAATGAAGGAGTGGGCCTCATAGCACCTCAAATTCTTAAGGGGGTCAATGCCACTAAGGTGCTACAACATCCATACAAACATCCTCAAGGAGTCCCTTTACCTTATATTTCCCTACTTTTGTTTTCATATTTTCACTATTGCTTTGCATGTTGCTGTTTCTGTACTTTGCCTCTTTTATGGGTTCTGCAATAGAATCAGCAGTGAGGACACTGCTCATCTTTAAGTTTGAGGGGGGGGAGGTGAAATTATTGTTGCTTTAGTGTTTGCTGTGGCATTTGCTGTGCTGGGGATAGAATTAATGTAGCTTTAGTATTTGCTTTAGTGTTTGCTGTGGCAATTACTGTGTTAGACTGAATGAGTGTATTTTAATTTGTGTTAGTTATGGTATGAATTAGAGAGCTTTTACAATTACTTTTTGTTTTACCTAAATAAAAATGAAGAAGAAGAAGAAGTGAGATGAGTCTATCATGTGTATTTCATGACCTGCTGATAGTTCTAGAAAACTCTATGAGGAAGTCTGGAACTTCACTAATAGCCCAAATAGGAAATATGCATGCTAACCCCACACAACTAAAACCTTCTTCTAATTAACACAGAACTATGGTCGGTTTTAGCAAGAGAAATCTGGTGATTCTTCAGGAATTGGGCCTAAGCTTTTATAGTTAATGTTGAGAGTCTCCTGTTGAATACAAAAAGAGGCATGGGCTATGGTAAAAAAGGTTTAAGTTTGTGGGAAAGAGAGGAAGAAGAGAGAAATGTTTCCACTCCAATGCCTTTATTGTTTCTTAGTAACCAGGGGTATGCATGAGCCCCATGTGTACTTTTACGTAAAATAGGAACATAGAGGTATGAGTAGAATTTTGCTTAAGGGTGATAATGCTGAGTAACCGGGTGTCTTCATCTCACATGTTGGCATTCGCGTCAAAAGGTACTAATGACCTTTGCTAAAAAAAAAGTGAAAAGTAAAATAAAATACTTCTGCAAAAGAATCAAAAGATCAAAAATCAGGGAGCCACCCTATCTTCTTTGCCCTGGTTGTGCTTATGTAGTATGCTAACTTGTCCTGATTAAGGAGACTCGATATATTAGCAAGGAAATCTTAGGACTTTGACTTGATCTTGATCCAAGTGGCTCTTGTAAAACGATCCACATCACACACACAACTTCGATGAAGGTTCTGGTTGAGGTTGGGGAAAAAGGCAGAAGGCAGGTGGTAATCCCTATATGGAAACAACCTAAGAGTTGAGTGCTAGTAGCAGGACCAAATGGAACTATACTGGGAAAGAAGCTAGGGATTAAGAAAAGAGGTGTAGTGGTTAGAGTAAATTGCTTGAGGACATGCAACCATTTAAGTTTGGGGGGGGGGGATTTGATAACTCTAATTCATTAGAGTTTCTCTATATTTTTCCAAGGATATTTAATCTGCATTATGACTTATTAACTTTCATGCCCCCTGATAATAGAATGTTTACCCTCCCACAGACACAAGATCACTCATTCTATTTACTGTGACAATTCAGTATACATGCGCAGCATTTAAGGTAGCAAACCGGGTGGTGTTGGGTGATCTTGGTCCTTTGTAATATGATGCATAAGATGGGAGGCTTACCTTTTGTGATATGGTGCAGGTGGCAGGGAGTCAGAACTGTGCAACAGGTGCGGCCACTACCTAGCAGGGAGAAAAAGGAGTGCCCAGTTGACACAGCAGACTGTTGGAGGTATAGGAACAGCCTCCACTACTGGAATTGGAGGGAAAGCTGTTGATAGAGGTGCTGGCCGAAAAGAAGGGAGAATTTTAGCAGACCAGGTCACCTTTCTGGGACCACAATGATCGCCTATAAAAGGGGAAAACAGAAAGCACATGCAGAGACGGACTGGGGGGGATAGAAGAAGACAAAAATAGGAAGCTAGAAATGCCTGTTTGGAGTAGGCTACGTAGTTACACTCCGGGCTAGGTTAGGGCAACCTTGGATGGTGAAGCATAAGAGAAAGGAAGAGGACTGCTGCTGGGGGATTTCTTTCACTTTTCTTTTTAGTTTTTTTCATTGTCAGTAGGAAACTACATTTTTCTTTTCATATAGTTGTATTTCTCCCCTCTACATACTGGTGAATCTAATGCTTGTAGTTGGTTTGGATATGAGGTTGGGTTAATTTTCCAGTTAGGGTTGTAGACGGGTTGTAATGAACACATGCACATTTTAATTTATAAATGATTTTGCTGCAGCAACACTGTGACATCCAACTGTGTATATCTTAACTTCTCCTGCTAACTGAAATTAGAAAGAGGAAATCTTAGGCTATCATTAACCTGGAAATGTGGTGAATGCTGGAAAAGAGTTGGATGTGTGGGCTTAATCAATATAGGAATGTATGGTTGTCTCATTTGACCCAAGAGTTGGGGGTTTCAAGTACCATCTTGGGGTTGGGATTGATGCAAGGATGCATATCCAGACCCTAAAAGTGCAGGGAATGGTAGTTTGGAAAGACTCCATTTAAGAGCAGACTGGGCGCTAAAGCAATTGCTATAGCAATTTCTAAAGCAAAATGAGTGCAGAAGTTCATGGCAACCCTGAAACAACCCTAATTCACTTTACATCTTCTTCTTCATAACCTAGAGTCTCTCAACTTAATTTAAGCCCTGTCTAGTTTGTTACATTTTAATTTCTCCTAAACATCAAATCGTGTGAACTAGCAGAATTTTGCTACAGCATTTCATGAGTCAAAGCATTCTATAGTAGTTTCTAGTATACTCCTCGTGGGACGATACTCACTCATCATTATATTACTTGGTCACGACACGTGCACTTGTATTTTGACATTGCATATATACTTTGCATTTCCAAGACGAAGGTTGAAAGGAATTAAATAGATCACTTTTATAAATATAATTATGAATATTATAGAAGAGAATTCTCATTTTTGGATAAAAATTCTAAAGGATAAAATTCTGAAGGACTGGGTAGCAAGAGGTGGAGTGAGGAACCTTGGAAGATGTGGCACAAAAGCTCATTGGCATATGCCTCAAGAGGAGATTAAACAATTGGTAAAATTTAACTCACCCAAACAAGCCGTTAGCTAATGATATGGTCATAATGTAATGGCATAGCACAAATGTAATATTTGGAGAAAGTAGGGGCCTTGGTTAGATGGAGGGAAGCTTCTTAGAGAAGCTTTAATATTTTAATGCTTTTTGTTGACTCTAGGGAAGAAAATTCATCCAAGCAAGGGAGGAAGAGCAGCTTCACGGCGAAGAGGAGAAGAAAGAAAGAAGAAAAAGAAAGAAAAAGAAGGAGAGAGAAAGAGAAGGATAAAAGAGAGGAAGTTGAAAGAGAAGGATAAAAATGTAAGTTTTGGAACCTTCAATTTTCCCTAACCTTGTGTTTGTCCATAAGCTTTCATGGAGATCTAATGGTGGGGAAAAATTTACAGCTTGGTGGTTGAAAGAAGATTGAGAGGAAATCCAGCCAAAGCTAGAGAGAGAAAGAGCTAATTGGTGAAATAGAGTAAGATCAACACCTATCTTTTGATTTCTTGACTAAATGGCAATGTGTATGTGTATATATGCTTTAGTGAAGGCATAAATGCCTGGTAGTTGTGGGCATTGATGAAGTGTTTATGATGTTTGGTGGTTGTCTTCCATAAACATGGATGAGAGAGTGTTTTTTATATCTTTTGTGGATGGATTTTTGGGGTTTATAACTTATAATTTTTATGGATAAATGCTATTTTTAAACTTGAATAATTTGCCTATGATCTATGTTTTTGGTTGTTTTCCTAGTTGTGGCTGATTGGAAATAAGAAAAATAAAGTTTGGCCTTTTCGCGCCCAAAGCATGGCTGTGCTTGGTGGCACGACCAGGTCGCTCTTTGGGAAAGAATGGGAAACACGGGTGCAGGGCAAGGGACGTGACATGGCCAGGTCGTGTTGCGTGCTGTTTTAACTCGTTTTTAATTGTTTTTTATCCTTGTTGATTTTTAACTTTGAATAAATGATTATAGGACTTAAATAAGACTCTCATGAGCTATAAATTGAGGTATAATAACATGGTTTGCTTTGAATGTATTATAATTCTCATGATTTAAGTATAAGTGTATGAAAGAAAAAGGGGTAAATGACATATGCATATCATATGAAAGCACTAATACGTAATTGTTTTATCCTAATCTATGTGTAAAAATGGTTGGTTATGAACATGATGGTAATGATATGCATATTAGTATTGATGATGCATGCATAAGAGAAATGGTTAGTCATGCATATAATGGTATTGATTTGTATACTGTTGTAGATGAATAGTGGCTATAAAATACATTAAAGAGATATGTGAAATGTTAGGAGGACCCTTTCCGATGTAGGGTGGCCTGGCAACAGGTGTCATCTTGTCACACCCCTAATTTAAGGGAACGCGATTGTCACGAGTAGTAGATAACTTTAACCTTATTTTATTGCATACTTGCTTCAAGTATATCACATATCAGGATTAATAACATACATTTACAAGTTCTCCAATATAACAAAATATACAAGCCAAGTCTTTATACACATATTACAGCAGAAGCAGGGATCCTGCATGTGGCGTTTAAAGCATACTCTAAAATACTAGTACAAAATAATTTAAACACTGTGAGCCTTGGAAGCAATGTAGGCTCACCCAAAAAGTATGCACCTAGTTGATCACGTAACTGCAGGACCAAACTCTATATCCTTATCTGAAAAAGAAATGTAAGTATTGTGTAGTGAGTTTGACAACTTAGTGAACATATAATACCTCCTATGACCTCTTAAGTCAACATATGGATATACTCATATATTAAAATATATCATATAGAAAATTAAAGTTCAGAAGTATATTCGTATGGGACCCGCATTTCAAATATTCTCAGTTCAAATCACGTTCAGATATCCAAAATAATATGCAATAGAGTAAGATAATTATTCAAATATTGTTATGCCTCAAAATATATTTCTTATAAAAATATTAGGAGGATCCCATATAAGAACCACCATATTAGAGTTCAAGCCTTTTCGTACTTTGGTGGTGTAGGATTTGCCTATACTTAGCATCCTAGTTAAGGTTTGCCTTACCACCATTCAAGAGGACATATGAAGGGACTCTAATATGGGTAATTTCCCAAGCACACAACAAGGGAGGACAAATCACATATTATATAGTCGACATCTCGTCCAGATGGGAGGCATCCTACTCTCCTTAACATATCATATCCCGTGTGTTGGCCGTCACACGAGGCTAGCACCACCCCTGTTAGCTGAGGTATCAAGGTGAACTAGGGCTAACATCACCTGCTGTTAGCAAACAATGTTTCCAATATGATTCTGCCACAAAAAGCATTATTTACATATATGCCATATCATTCAAAACAGAGGTTTCAGTTTAAATTCAAATTTTTTAGTTTTAGTACAATTTCTCTTTCAGAAACTTCTCAATTAGGGTACTCACATATACATGCCCGTTTCCAAGCAATCTTATAGCTTTACATATCAATGCCACTTGCACAAGATATTTTCTTTACCATATAATGAGAAATACATTTAAAATCACATATTCAATGAGTTCAAAAATCTATTTTCAAAACCATACTCTTCTTGAATTATATACTAATTTGTAAACAATTTAGACAATTTAATCAATTCCAGAGACATATAAAAGCATAAATAACTTGTAAACATAATCAATTATACATTTAAAGTTCAAGAAGAGTATAGGGTAAGTCATAGAAAGAATTATCTACTCACAGGATAAAGCTCCAGGTTGGACAGCCCTAAAATACACTTTTCCAATTCAAACTTGATCAAGTACACCTAAAAAATAAGTCCAGAGGGTCCAAAAACATAAGAGATGACTTCAGAATCGCGAAATTTAGCCTGTGGGTGCCTGGTCAACGATAGTCAACTGATGGGTACTATTTATAACATCCCAAATTTTAATAAGTGGAAAATAATTCTCATGGTGAAGGGAATGGAAGAGAATAAAATGGAATATTGATTAAACCTTAGAAAAATGATAAAGTGGCTAAATGGAAAAAGTGTAATTCTTAAAGAAAGAGAAGGCATGTGTTAAGGAGAGGCAACCTTCTAGAAGCTTGAAATTAAAATAATATTTTCCCCTTGCCTTGGAGGAGAGGTCGGCTAACCTTGTTGGAGAAGCTCAGATTAAAATATCTTATCCTTGACTTGGAGAGGAAGTAGGCCAAAAGGTGAAGGGGAAGAGAGGTGGCAGCCAAGGGAAAAGGAGAGAAGAGAGAGAAAGAGGAGAGAGAAAGGCACAAGGTGAAGATCCAAGAGAAAATGAAGAAGGAGAAGTGATCAAGAGGAGGAAATCCAAGGACAGAAAGAGTCTCTAGTTTGGTAAGTTTAACATTATTCATATTTCCATGGAATTTAATGTATCTTGAATTATTTATAAGTGTTTCATATATCCTTTTTTGATGATTCGTGATGTATATTTATGGTTGGCCATGAAAAGTGAGAGTTGGATGCACAGATCATACATGTGTTTGCTGATTTTGGGTTTGAAAGGGGTGAAAATCGATGCTCTGAATGGTTGGTTCTGGGTGTTATGTTTTATGTCCAATATAGAAATATGTCTAACATATGAGTTGTAGCCCTGTTTCTTAGATTTCTAATGCCTCTAGAATCACCTTGATCGGATTTGAAATGAGAGAGATATCCCCTAATGAGTGAAGAAATATTAGATTTAACGCACAGAATCGTGATGTTGTTTTTGTACACCATTGTGACCTAAAGTAGTAAATATAAAAGTTTTAGATAACTGTCTTAGGTTTCCATAGACACCAAAAGCACCTTAATCAGAGTTAAAATGAGGGAGTTGTGGGTTTTTTTAGTAAAGGAAGGTCTGGCTGGACAAAAATCTGGACTGTAGGGAAAACTCAAAGCACGACCGTGCTTGGTGCCACGGTCAGGCCGTGCTTTGGGCTGTTTTGTTGTTTTTCAGCACGATTTGTACAACTTGAAGCACGTCCGTGCTTCGTGACACGGCTAGGCCGTGCTTGAGGCTGGAATTGCTCTGTTTTGCATTTTGAAGGCTCTAAATGAACTCCAATGAATGGATAATGTTAAAGGGAACTAAAATACAAATAAATACCTTTTTATTGATGCATAGTGTGAATTCCATCCTTTTATTATGAAAAATGAAATCACATATTGCATAATGATGAGATGTATGTTTAATGTATGGATAAAATACATATTAATGAGACCTATGCAAGTGAATTTGTTATGTATTGATGAGATATATGTAAGTGAATTGCATATGAGCTAGATGTGCAGTGTATGGATGAAATGCATGTTGATTTGATGCCTATGCTAGTATATCAATGCATGAGGATTACATGATATAAGGTATGCATTGTTGGTAAGTGTATTAATACATATTTGTTAAATGATATGGTGATGATATTATGCATGACATTATTGATTTGCTTGGTTAATGCATAATCCCATTGTGATGGTCATGATGATTAAAGAATATGATGTGTACATTATTATATGATGATAAAAGGGGTTATTACATAGTGATTGTATAAAGAGACGAAGTGATTATGGATGGCAAGCATGATGATAAAGGTGAGTTGTTTGATGTATACATGGTTACATCATGTCAATGTATATGGTTGAGATGTGGTTACAGACGATTAGTCACTGATTGTAGAGATATGGCTACAGACGATTAGTCACTGAGTGTTGTGATGTGGCTGTAGACGATCAGTCACCCTGCATGAAAGTGCTACAAAGATAGATACACAAGCATATTATTGAAGTATAACTTGGTTATTATACATGTAACAACTCCATTTATGTAATTTTTTTTTTTAAAATACCATGAAGTTATTACCTCGTTACAACTTAACTCAATATAACATTTATTTAATTTATACAATACTGAGTTTCCATACACACTAGTATTTTACAAACTACACACCATTATTTTACAAACATTTGTACAAAGATACATATTAGTTCTAATCATCTATATCGACTACTTCCGGGGACACTGGTTCGGGTGGCACGTCCACCGGAATCTCAGTTACATCTACGACAGTTACATCAGAAATAACTGGAAGTTGCCCAAGGTAGGGCACCTCGATCCAACGTACAGAGATAATAAGTGTCATAGAGAATATCTGCATATTTATTCTTCTGAACATGATATGGAAATATAGTGAGAATTAAATCCCAGTAAGTTCAACAATAAATCATAATTTACCATCAATATAGTTCATCACGTCATGTTCAGCTGTATAAACTACAGAAAATATCTTTAGGTCACATGAATGCACTTTATCATGCACATGAAAATTATACAGTTATGACATGTATGGCATGAATAACTATTTTTCGAATTTCATATGATGGCTATCCACTTATTCTTACTTCAAGCTACCCCGGTCAGGGTGAGTATTCTCTACTTTTCGGTACGGGCTTATCTCGCTCCGTCCGACATGGCACACTTTCTCTTTCTTTTCTTATTAACATGATCATAACCGTTGGTAGGGCGTCCCCTACTGGTGCACCACACGGATTGCCATGTGACCGTGCTCATTTCTTTTCTTTTCACAATGATAGCCCAAAAATATGCTTTCAATAACAAGTATGTTCATCAAAATATAACTATTACCATAAATCATTGGTAATCATGCCATGAACATAACCATTTAAAATATCACTTTATAAAACATTTCCATGTCAAAATTCCATACTAATACCTTAGTAACTGGATAGTAATTGTAGTCTGTAAAACCGGCACTTTCAAAACTTCTTGTAAATTTATATGAGTACTAGGGTAAATTCCATGTTAAAAATTACACACTTAAAATGGTAGTAAGTTCATGCAATGGCAATGGCTATGGCTATACTAGTCATTTATTAAGATTCATCTTCTTTTTTAAATACTAATTTTATTTCTTTATTTTCTTGATGCAGGTTTTCATCCTATCTAACCTTCTCTTACTAATCAGAGCATAACTCCCTCAATTTAACTCTGATGTAGGTGATCTTGGTGTCTATTTCAAGATAAAACAATTATCTAAAACTATTATGTTGAACATTGTAGCGAAAAATTAAGAAACAAAGGTGATATTACTCCATCAAAGTATATGATAGTTCCTCTCGGATAGGTTCTGACCTTTACTGACTAATTAGACCATATCTCCCAAATTGGAACTCCAAATTGCGTTATTCCAGTTGGTAAAATCCATGAGCCATATATCTATAATTGTTATGTTGGTGCGCTATTTTAATTCCCTACAAAATATTCCCAGAAATTCAAAAACTAAAGCATTAATAACATACTCTTCCCTGAATAAACATTTTCTGACCTCTGCTTACTAATCGGATTATATCTACCTCATATGAACTCCAAATTGCATAATTCCAGTGGGTATATTTCCATGAGACATAGATATATAACTTTCATGTTAACCATTTATTTTAATTCCATAAAGATAATTCCCAGAAATTAAAATACAAAAGCTGTCCTAACATAATCTTCCCTGATGAACCATTTTCTGACCTTGGCTTACTAATTGGACCATATCTACCACATGTAAACTCCAAATGGAATGATTCCAGTGGCTAAACATCCATGACACACATATCTTTAATTCTTATGTTGACCATTTATTTTAATTCCCTACCAATAATTCCCAGAAATTAAATTACCGAAGCTATCCTAACATATTCTTCCCTGATGATTCATTTTCTGACCTTTGACTACTAATCAGACCACAGCTACCTCATATGGACTCCAAATGGAATGATTCCAGTGGCTAAAAATCCATGACACACATATCTTTAATTCTTATGTTGACCATTTATTTTAATTCCCTACCAATAATTTCCAGAAAGTAAATTACCGAAGCTATCCTAACATATTCTTCCCTGATGATTCATTTTCTGACCTTTGACTACTAATCAGACCATAGCTACCTCATATGGACTCCAAATGGAATGATTCCAGTGGCTAAAAATCCATGACACATTTATCTTTAATTCTTATGTTAACCATTTATTTTAATTCCTTATAGATTGTTCCCAGAAATTAAAATACCGAAGCTTAAAATTCTGCCACCCATAGCCATAACCATGCAGAACTATCTACACCAACCTAAGTATTCAAACATACATCACATGCAAGATCAATATGTAACATGATATAGCAACATCATGACCAATCATAAAAGTTCTAAGATCAAAATCTCATACAAATATTATAAGTTTCAAAAGTTTTCTTCAAAAAGAAATATTGTTAAACTTACTTGGAGCACTTAGTCTTCTAGACTTCTCCTTCCTCTTTCTTCCTTTCTTCCTCTCCTTTCCTCACTCTACCTTGCTTCTATTTTTTTCTCTCCCTCACTTGGACGAAATTCTAATGTTGTAAGGGTGGGTTTTCTTATATAGACCACCAAATAATTCACCTTTCATGATCATGGGTCTACCTTATCACAATTAGGATACACTTTGTTGAATTTTTGGAAAACAAACAACTTATGTTCTTGTCTTCCTCTTCCTTAGTCAAGATATGCATAGGAAAAGGAGATTTGTATTTTGAAAATTATGATAATATGTTCTTAAGATATGGGACAAGGTCCCTTTGATTTAGGGATTCATTTCCATTTTCTTTTGTCTTAAACAAGTATGATAGGTTTGCCTTTTTAGGTGGCAAATTTCTAGCCCTTGAATCTTCATTATTTGGTTGATATTATTTGTGTGGGCTATGAATGTTTTGTCCTAATACCATGTATTATCATACCACTTGCTAAAATTATGAGTGTAGGATATAGATGTTTTTGTCCTAAAGGCTTGTATTATCATGCCACTTGCTTAAGTGATGAATGTAGAATCACACCACTTGCTAAATTTTTTTTTTTGTCTTAATGCCATGTAACCTAATCTTTATTCTTATTATTATATCATCATCTAATTTATTTTATTTTAGTTTTCCTCTTGGATTTGGGTTATTCCTACCCATTATGGGCTTGTCCTACCCATTTTCTTTGCTTTGGATAAAATTCTTCCTTTCTTGGTGGGCTTGGTCACATTTTCATAATTTTTGGGCTATTTGTGAAATTACTATATCCTAGTCCAAGTCTATGTTTAATTTCTTGTTTAGGTTATCCAATGGGCTTGCTAGAAACTTATGTGAAGTGGAAAAACTCTATATGAAGTGTCCATAGGTAAAAGCCCAATGTATGGGTAAAGATTTTAAACTTAGTAACTATAGTTCTTGAATTAGGAAAAATTACCCTAATTCAATGTTCTTTGAAATTTTAAGACCTTTACTTGTTTCTAAAAATTTATCTTCCTTATCCAAGAATTTTGCATCTCTTTAGTATGTTATTTCTAATTTCTTTCCTATTAGATTTTCCTTCTTTATTTGTTCTCTTAATGTTAGAAACATTTTCTATGCATATACCTAAAGTGAAGAATTTCTAAGGATTATATTTCCTTAGATATCTAAAATATTGTCTAATAAATTTTATTTCCTTAATTAAATTTTTTATGTACCTTTATCAATAAAAGAAACGAAATTAAGGATGTTACATTACATGCCTGATATTGATACATAACATGTCTATTGAATATGAAATCATGTTATACATTCTTGTTATTTTATCATATACAAAGAGAAAATATTTTCTGTAGTTTATACAGCTGGACATAACACTGTGTTTTTCTTATTTACCGTATGATGCTTTTAATGTTAAACCTATTGGGAACCTTCGTTCTCATTATTGTTGGTGTTATGTTCAGATAAGAGCAAACGATACGCTAGCTGCTTCTGTGCACTTGATCATAGAAGATCCAGTGGATGGCAATGCTTTGTACAGATCTCGATGCCAGCACCACCTCCTCCACCCTTTACACCTAGGGGAGATGTGCGGTATAGGGTTCATGTTAAGTTGATGTAGTTATGTGCCTCAGTGTCGTTGATGTATAAATATTAACCTTTGATGTAGTTCGAATATTATGATAATGGAATATTAGCTGCTTATATAAATGTGTGTGGTTTGCTGTTAGAATGTGTTATCGGTCGCTGTATATATAAAAAAAATCGGTCGTTACAAGTTAGTACCAGAGCAGGTCGATCCTAGGTGACCGTGGGGGTGGACGGTTACCTATATCAATCTAAGGATGTCTTGAGTAAGCTTGTGGCTATGTAGTGTCAGGTAGCATGTAGTGTTAGTAAGGAAATCACTAGTGTTTCCTATATGCATACTTGAGTGGTGTAATGACTACTGTAAAAATATTTAATTCGTTGTTGAGTCTGATCATCTCAATAGTGACTGATTTCTTTTAATTGATACAGTAAGTGATGGCACCACCAAGGAGAGATTCGATGAAAAGTGTGGAAGCTACCCCGCATGATTTAGCCACAGTGATTCGAGACTAAGTGTCTGCCACAAATCAAATCTTACGACATATGTAGAATAATAACAATGATGGTGACGCTGAAGGAAATAAGGGAAACGCAGGGAATGGAAATGGCTGGGCAGAATTTATCGGTCGCTGTATATATAGAAAAAAATCGATCGTTACACTATTTACAGTTGGAAAACACTCACCGTCGAAATCACTATTCATACCGACCGAATTTATTGTTCACGACACAAAAAGTTGTCAGATGGCCGAAAAATTTCATATCATAAGGTTTATCTATCTCCCTAATCCATCTATGGTGTTAGTTTTTTAATTTGAGGTCTTTAAATAATAGTTTCAGAGTTTATCTTTTCTAAGATTTTCTACTTCCGATCTGCGGCTGATTTGAAAAATTGTTCGGCCAAAATTGTAGTACTCTCTGTCCTGAATCTAGTAGTACCCTTAGTTTTGAGATTAGAGGTCAATAGACATTCCAGATCTAGAGAGAGAATATGGAGGAGAGAAAAATACTATTCACACGATTCATATACGAATATTTCATTTTGATTCTCTTCTTTATGCTTGCATCTCCCCTTCCCCCTTTTTCTCTCTTTTTTTACTTATTATTATTTAATAATTAAGTATTTAAAATTTATTGTTTTATTATATATATAATAATATTATTGTTCATCCTAAAGTATTCCAATTTTTTTTATAAATTTATATTCTTGCAAAACTTTAGTTGAACTCTTAAATCATGATTTTCTTAATAAAAAATTTAATAAAACAAATCATAATATAAAATAACTTCATGCATATTAAAAGAAAGAAATTTATAATAATAAAATAAAAATTTATTTAAAGCTAAATATAATTATTTTAAGCAAAAATAATCATTTTAATTAAAAGCGTATTTACTTTTAGCAAAACATAATCATTTAAAATAAAAATATATTTGTTTATAGCAAAATATTATTATTTAAAAATTATGGGATATTACACATTCTGCTGTGTTGAGGGGACTGACAAATATTTTTGATGACCCTTACGTAACCAAGGTGACTCAGGGACATGCTGCACCTTATGGAAATAAGGCGATTGAGGGGTCGTGGCTTTGTTACGGTACCAAGTTAGTAGATGCCCTATAGCCTAGAGTGGTCAATGTGGAAAGGACTGCTCCGACTAAGAACCCATTAGTGGGTGAGTAGTTGGAGGGGGAAAGGGCTCACACCACCTTGTGGTTAGAAAAGAAGATGCAAAATTACAGATGATGAGCCACTGCAGAAATTAATGTATATGCATATGGTTAATACATATTTTGTTATTTATGAACATCTGATATTAATCCATAACCTATATGCTAATTATGTAAGTAAGTTATAAATTCTTGTTGTGTTCTTATATGCAAGAGAAAACGTTTTATGCGGTTTATACAGTTAAACATAACATGTAAGTTTTTTTGACATGTGGTTGTTTGCTGGATGTTGATCTTATTGGGATATATTATCTTATTATGTTTCTTATGGTGTTATGTTTAGATACGGATCAGTAGTATGCCGTTCGTCATCCTGACGCTTCTCTTAGAGCTACACAGATAATGGAGGTCCCTTGTCAGGAACAATTCACTACCATTGTTTGTCTGCTTGTGATCAATATGGTGGAAGTACCTGAACCTGGGCCACCTCCTCTACTAATTATACCCCAGGGTTGATGGCTGTAGGAGTAGTTGTACAGTAAACTAATAGAGTTTTAGTTAATGGATTAACCCATTGTTTTGGTGTAACTACACGGTACTTTGTCTTTTGAGTATAATGCTTAGTACCTAGGGTTACACGTGTATATACAAGCTAATCTATGATGTAAGGTGGACATATATATATATATATGAGGTGCATATGTTTTAACTTACTGTTTATCTGTGTTATAAGAAAAGAAAATCCAGTCTTTACAAGTTGGTATTAGAGCAAGTTGATCCTAAGTGCCCATGGTGGTGGATGGTTACCTGGATCGATCTAAAATCATTTTGAATAAGATGTGGTTAGAACGAGTAGAGTAGCTTATTTTAATAGTTAGAGAAAATTGTTAGCATTTTTCCTAATATGTATGCTTGAATGATGTTATGACAATTGTAACATCTCGTAATTTTTAGATATTTTCCTTAGAAATTCTTCAGCTTACATATATGCATAGAAATGTTCTAATATTAATGGAATAGGTAAAGAAAGAAAACCTAAGAGGAAATATTAGAAATAAACATGCTAAAGAAAGGTGAAATTCTTAGGTAAGGAAGATAAATTTTTGTGAATTAAAGGTCTTAAAATTTCAAGAAGATTAGATTAGGGTAATTTTTCCTAATTTAAGAGTAAAAGTTACTAAGTTTAGTATCTCCACCCATAAATTGAGTTTTTATCTATGGACACTTCATATAGAGTTTTTCCACTTCACATAAGTTTCTAGCATGCCCATTGGATAACCTAAGCAAGAAATAAAACATAGACTTGGCCTAAGATATAGTAATTGGACCAATAGTCCAAAAATTATGAAATGTGACCAAGCCCTCCAAGAAAGGTAGAATTTTATCCAAAGCAAAGAAAATGGGTAGGAATAAGCCCATAATGAGTAGGAATAAGCCCAAATCCAAGAGAAAAAATAAAATAAAATAAATTAGGTGATAATATAATAATGTAATAATAATAAAGATTAGGTTACATGGCATTAAGACAAAAATTTAGCAAGTGGTGTGATTCTACATTCATCATTTTGGCAAGTGGCATAATAATAAAAGGCTTTAGGACAAAAACATCTATATCCTACACTCATAATTTTAGCAAGTGGTATGATAATACATGGTATTAGGACAAAACATTCTTATCCCACACAAATAATATCAACCAAATAATGGAGATTCAAGGGCTAGAAATTTGCCACCTAAAAAGGCAAACCTATCATACTTGTTTAAGACAAAAGAAAATGGAAATGAATCTCTAAATCAAAGGGACCTTGTCCCTTATCTTAAGAACATATCATCATAATTTTCAAAATACAAATCTCCTTTTCCTATGCATATCTTGACTAAGGAAGAGGAAGACAAGAACATAAGTTGTTTGTTCCCCAAAAATTCAACAAAGTGTATCCTAATTGTGATAAGGTAGACCCATGATCATGAAAGGTGAATTATTTGGTGGTCTATATAAGAAAACCCACCCTTACAACATTATAATTTCGTCCAAGTGAGGGAGAGAAAAAATAGAAGCAAGGTAGAGTGAGGAAAGGAGAGGAAGAAAGGAAGAAAGAGGAAGGAGAAGTCTAGGGGATTAAGTGCTCCAGGTAAGTTTAACAATATTTTTTTTTGAAGAAAACTTTTGAAACTTATAATATTTATATGAGATTTTGATCTTAGAACTTTTATGATTGGTCATGATGTTTATATATCATGTTACATATTGATCTTGCATGTGATGTATGTTTGAATACTTAGGTTGGTGTAGATAGTTCTGCATGGGTATGGCTATGGGTGGCAGAATTTTAAGTTTCAGTGTTTTAATTTCTGGGAACAATCTATAAGGAATTAAAATAAATAGTTAGCATAAGAATTAAATATATATGTGCCACGGATTTTTATCCACTGGAATCATTCAATTTGGAGTCCATATGTGGTAGATATGGTCCGATTAGTAAGCAAAGGTCAGAAAATGGTTTATCAGGGAACAATATGTTAGGACAGCTTCTGTATTTTAATTTCTAGGAATTATCTGTATGGAATTATAATAAATGGTTAACATAAGAATTATAGCTATGTGTGTCATGGATTTGTAACCACTGGAAGCATTCAATTTGGAGTCCATATGTGGTAGATATGTTCCCATTAGTAAGCAAATGTCAGAAAATGGTTCATGAGGGAAGAATATTATAGGATAGCTTCTGTGTCTTAATTGCTGGGAATTATCTGTAGGGAATTAAAATAAATGGTTAACATAAGAACTACAGATATATGTGTCAAGGACTTGCAGCCACTGGAATAATTCAATTTGGATTCCATATGAGGTAGATATGGTCTGATTAGTAGTCAAAGGTCAGAAAATGGTTCATCAGGGAAGAATATGTTAGGAAAGCTTCTGTATTATAATTTCTGGGAATTATCCGTATGGAATTAAAATAAATGGTTAACATAAGAATTATAGATATGTGTGTCACGGATTTTTAACCACTGGAATCACTCAAGTTGGAGTCCATATGAGGTAGATATGGGCCGATTAGTAGGTAGAGGTCAGAACTTATTCGAGAAGAAATAACCTATACATTTAGGGAGTAATATCATCTTGATTTCTTAATATTTCGCTACAATGTTCAACATAATAGTTTTAGATAATTGTTTTATCTTGAAATTGACACCAAGATCACCTACATCAGAGTTAATTGAGGGAGTTATGCTCTGATTAGTAAGAGAAGGTTAGATAGGATGAAAACCTGCATCAAGAAAATAAAGAAATAAAATTAGTATTTAAAAAAGAAGACGAATCTTTATAGATGACTAGTATAGCCATAGCCATTGCCATTGTATGAACTTCTTACCATCTTAAGTGTGAAATTTTGACATGGAAATTTTTTATAAAGTGATATTTGAAATGGCTATGTTCATGGCATGATTACCAATGATTTATGGTAATAGTTATATTTTGATGAACATACTTGTTATTGAAAGAATATTTTTGGCTATTATTGTGAAAAGGAAAGAAATGAGCATGGTCACATGGCAATCTGTAACATCCCGTAATTTTTTAGATATTTTCTTTAGAAATTCTTCACCTTACATATATACATAGAAATGTTCTAATATTAATGGAATAGGTAAAGAAAGAAAATCTAAGAGGAAATATTAGAAATAAACATGTTAAAGAAAGGTGAAATTCTTAGGTAAAGAAAGATAAATTTTTGTGAAGTAAGTAAAGGTCTTAAAATTTTAAGAAGATCGGATTATGGTAATTTTTCTTAATTTAAGAGCAAAAGTTACTAAGTTTAGTATCTCCACCCGTAATTGGGCTTTAACCTATAGACACTTCATATAGAGTTTTTCTACTTCACATGAATTTTTAGCAAGCCAATAGGATAGCCTAAGGAAGAAATAAAACATAGACTTGGATTAGGATATAGAAGTTGGACCGGTAGCCCAAAAATCATGAAAATGTGACCAAGCCCATTATGAAAGGTAGAATTTTAACCAAAGTAAGGAAAATGGGCAAGAATGAGCCCAAACCCAAGAGGAAAAATAAAAATAAAAATAAAAAATAAAATTAAAGTGATGAAATATTAGTGTAATCAAGATTAAGTGACATGGCATTAAGACAAAAATTTAGCAAGTGGTGTGATTCTACATTCATCATTTTGGCAAGTGGCATAATAATACAAGGCTTTAGGACAAAAACATCTATATCCTACATTCATAACTTTAGCAAGTGGGTAATAATACATAGCATTATGACAAAACATCATTATCCCACACAAATAATTTTAGTTAAGTAAGGAAAATTCAAGGGTTAGAAATTTGCAACTTAAAAAGGCAAATCTATCATACTTGATTAAGACAAAAGAAAAAAGAAAAGAATCCCTAAATCAAAGGGATCTTGCCCCATATCTTGAGAACATATCATCATAATTTTCAAAATACAAATCTCCTTTTTCTATGCATATCTTGACTAAGGAAGTGGAAGACAAGAACATAAGTTGTTTGTTTTCCAAAAATTCAACAAAGTGTATCCTAATTGTGATAAGGTAGACCCATGATCATGAAAGGTGAATTATTTGGTGGTCTATATAAGAAAACCCACCCTTACAACATTAGAATTTCGTCCAAGTGAGGGAGAGCAAAAATAGAAGCAAGGTAGTGTGAGGAAAGGAGAGGAAGAAAGGAAGAAAGAGGAAGGAGAAGTCTAGGGGACTAAGTGCTCCAGGTAAGTTTAACAATATTTCTTTTTGAAGAAAACCTTTGAAACTCATAATATTTATATGAGATTTTGATCTTAGAACTTTGATGATTGGTCATGGATGTTGCTATATCATGTTACATATTGATCTTGCATGTGATGTATGTTTGAATACTTAGGTTGGTGTAGATAGTTCTGCATGGGTATGGCTATGGTTGACAAAATTTTAAGCTTCGGTATTTTAATTTCTGGGAACAATCTATAAGGAATTAAAATAACTGGTTAACATAAGAATTAAAGATATATGTGTCACGGATTTTTACCCACTGGAATCATTCCATTTGGAGTCCATATGAGGTATCTATGGTCTGATTAGTAGTCAAAGGTCAGAAAATGAATCATCAGGGAAGAATATGTTAGGATAGCTTCGGTAATTTAATTTCTGGGAATTATTATTAGGGAATTAAAATAAATGGTTAACATAAGAATTAAAGATATGTGTGTCATGGATATTTAGCCACTTGAATCATTCAATTTGGAGTCCACATGTGGTAGATATGTTCCGATTAGTAAGGCATGGTCAGAAAATGGTTCATCAGGGAAGATTATGTTAGGATAGCATTTGTATTTGAATTTCTGGGAATTATCTGTATGGAATTAAAATAAATGGTTAACATAAAAGTTATATATCTATGTCTCATGGAAATATACCCACTGGAATTATGCAATTTGGAGTTCATATGAGGTAGATCTGAACCGATTAGTAAGCAGAGGTCAGAAAATGTTTATTCAGGGAAGAGTATGTTATTAATGCTTTACTTTTTGAATTTCTGGGAATATTCTGTAGGGAATTAAAATAGCGCACCAACATAACAATTATAGATATATGGCTCATGGATTTTTACCAACTGGAATAACTCAATTTGGAGTTCCAATTTGGGAGATATGGTCTAATTAGTCAGTAAAGGTCAGAACCTATCCGAGAGGAACTATCCTGTACTTTGAGGGAGTAATATCACCTTCGTTTCTTAATTTTTCGCTACAATGTTCAACATACTAGTTTTAGATAATTGTTTTATCTTGAAATGGACACCAAGATCACCTACATCAAAGTTAAATTGAGGGAGTTATGCTCTGATTAGTAAGAGAAGGTTAGATAGGATGAAAACCTGCATCAAGAAAATAAAGAAATAAAATTAGTATTTAAAAAAGAAGATGAATCTTAATAAATGACTACTATAGCCATAGCCATTGCCATTGTATGAACTTCTTACCATCTTAAGTATGAAATTTTGACATGGAAATATTTTATAAGTGATATTTGAAATGGTTATGTTCATGGCATGATTACCAATGATTTATGGTAATAGTTATATTTTGATGAACATACTTGTTTTTGAAAGCATATTTTTGGCTATCATTGTGAAAAGAAAAGAAATGAGCACGGTCACATGGCAATCCGTGTGGTGCACCAGTAGGGGACGCCCTACCAACGGTTATGATCATGATAATGAGAAAAGAAAGAGAAAGTGAGCCATGTCGGACGGAGCGAGAAAAGCCCGTACCGGAGAGTTGAGGATACTCACCCTGACCGGGGTAGCTTGAAATGAGAATAAGTTGATGGCCATCATATGATATTTTGAAAATAGTTAATCCTATCATACATATCATTACAGTATGATTCTTATGTGCATAGATATAATGCATTCATGTGACCAAAGATATTTTTCTGTAGTTTATACAGCTGAACATGACGTGATGAGCTTTACTGATGATAATTTATTGTTGAACTTACTGGGATTTAATTCTCACTATATTTCCATATCATGTTCAGAAAATTATTTATGTAGCTTTTGTTTCTAAGGCTCTGGCTTTTAGTGCACATTGGATCGAGTAACTTTATGTTGGGCAGATTTCAGAATCAAATAAGATGTTTGTGGTCGAGTTGGCTCAGATCCCGGTGAAGGTGCAACCACCCACACCTGTATCTCCGGAATTGGTCAACCAAAATAAACAAGATGTAAATATCTATGTCTTTGATATGTTGCATGTACGTTTTGATTAATGACGTGTATGTGAACTCAATATTGTATAAAAAAAAAAGGTTGTTACATAATTGGTATCAGAGCAGGTCGATCCTAGATGGCCAGTGGGTGGATGGTTATCTGAATTGATCTTATAGTGTCTTGAGTATGTTGTGGTTGTGCTGTATAGGGGTTCAGTGACTCATATAGGTAAGAAATTACTAGTGTTTCTTATCTATATACCGAGGTGGTGTTATGACTGCTGTTAAATATTGTTTTGAAACTAACTATTGGGCTTGATCACCTCAATAGCAGCATAAATTTATTTTTCCCACAGTAGGAAATGGCACCACCAAGGCGGAATCCGGCAAACAATGCGGATAAAATCTTGCACAACCTTGCCACAGCAATTCGAGAATTTGGTGTTGATTTACTCCTTAGAACCCAACTAGTATCTATATCCCTATATAGAATGATATCGATTGAATTTAAAAAAAAAATTGATTTGTGAAAAGGGCATGTCTAAGGAAAGCTCTGGCAAGGAAAGACTTGGTACTTAAGCGTGTCCATTAGTGACCCACCTCTCTTTCCTGGGAACTTTTCTGGTGCGCTGTTTACAGAGTACAATTACTATCCAGTTACCGAGATATTAGTGTGGAATTTTAACATGGAATTTACCCTAGTACTCATATAAAATTTCCAAGAAGTTTTGAAAGTGCCGGTTTTATTTGAAAAATCTTAGTATGCTCCGTGGTTGCAGTATTTCCACATCAGAAAAGAATTATTCTAGTTACTAGAAAAAAAAAATTTACAAGACTTGTTAGACAAGGGATTTAAATGCCCTAGTACTTTTATTTGGAGTGCTCTAGTTCTATTTGTGAAAAAGAAAGATGGATCACTATGACTATGCATAGATTGTAGATAGTTGAATAAGGTAACAATGTAGAATAGAAACCCATTAGCTCGTATAGATTACCTGTTTGACCAGTTATAAGGTGTTCAATATTTTTCCACAAATAGATTTGGGATATGAGTAACATTAATTAAGGATAAGAGAAGAGGATGTAGGACTTATATGGGCATTATGAGTTCGTGGTGATGCATTTAAATTGACAAATATTTTAGCTACATTCATAGATTTAATGAATAGTAATTAGGTCATCCCTGTATCAATTTTTTATTATTGATGATAACTAGAATATTTCAAAAGTTCAGAGGATCATAAGAAACATTCAAAGATAGTTTTACCAACTCTAAAGGAGTATGGTTGGTAAATATGGTATCCAAGTAGACTCTAAGAAAGTAAAAGTAGTACAATAATGGCTACATTTTACTACATTTAAAGATTAAGATCCAAATCCAATTTACGCTTCTTGTGGTTATCTGTCGTCCATTCTATTTGAGTCATAGTTGGATCAGGTACATAAACATAGGCTTGTAAAGCATCAATCAACTCTTCAGCATTTGAAGCTGAGATGAGAATTTGTCGTGCTGAGTGTGGGATAAACCTCTGTTCCACAGCTTGATCTAGAAAAGATAACAGACCATCAAAGAAGTGATTAACATTTAACAAACCTACCGGTTTGTGATGCATATTCAGTTGTGCCCAAGAGACTATTTGGAAAATCTCCTCTAAAGTACCAAAACCACCTGGTAAGGCAATGAAGGCGTCAGCATTGCTCATCATTCTAGCCATGCGTTCATGCATGGAAGCTACCCTATATTCTTCCCCAATTGTCTTCCCTATGTTGCTGGATGTAGCTAGAGCTGTAGGAATAATACCTAGAACTTGGCATCCCCCTGCATGTGCAGCTGTAGCCACACACCCCATTAACCCACAGTTACCTCCACCATACATTAAATGAATTTTTCTCTTAGCTAGCACCATACCCAGATTTTGTGCTGCTTTAACATACTCCTCATCTTTTTCAGGACTGGAACCACAAAAGACACAGATATTTCGAAACTGACGGAATGCGGTTCCCTCCATAATTTCTATCACCTTAACTTTGAGAATAGACAAAGATACTAATGTAAGTATTTATAGAACTCAGAGAAGGGCATATTTATAATAGCTATGCGAATAGGCCGGGTATTATTAGAACAACTATGTGAGTGATTGGTGGATATCAACTAAATTAAAGGTAAATAAAAAAAAAATTCAAAAATGACGGCAAGCATGTATATGTACAGTAGTATGACTGTGACCCATATTAAGCACATAAAGAGTATAAGATAAGATATCACCAGAAATCTGTCTTTATCTTATTGTCTTTGATGAAGCATTGATGTTTTGATTCTTGTAGAAAAGTTGTAGGTGATAGCCATCATTGAAAAAAAAAAAGTAAAAAAAAAATGCAATCAAATGATTTATTTTGTATTCTCAATGTTTTCGCCAGTCGACTATCAGTATTATTAAGTCGACTAGCTATTTTGAGAAATTTTAATTTGGACTGGTTAATTTATAGTTGATTGATTACATCTATTTTGAAGCAACCAACTGCATCTTACCAGTTAACTACATATTCTTTGATTTTCACGGACTTTTATAAGCTCAGAAATGTTTTTTTTCCATGTGATATCTTTCCACCGAATACCAATAGATTTAAAGTAGATTCTGACACATATATTCAAAATTTGCGGCCACCGATTTTTGCTGAAATCATAGATATATTTTGTTTACAGATTTTCAAGAATTACGGCCACCGATTTTAATATTTTTCATTGCTTTGTCGAAATTTTTGACTTTCGCTTTTGGCACCATTCTCTATTATGGTTTTCGTCTATTTCACTCATTAACGGTTGGCATTAACTGCAAGGTTATTTTCCCTCATTACAATTAAAGATAATTTCTTCCTTTGAAACTCGGTTATTATGGTGTCTAAGTTGTTAGTAGGTTAAAGTAATGAAAAGTTTGAAAAGAATGGACGGATAATGGTCTTATGGTGTTTTGACGAATGTAATCAAGAGAATTAGTGGTGTTGAAGTTCTCGAGGAATAAAATATAGGAAGTAGGATTTAAATTAGTCTTTGAACTCTTAATTTGGAAATATAGAGAATATTCTAAGAACCATGTCCGAAAATAATGTAGGTTATCAAGATATTTGTGTTAAAGGATTATATCATGCTAAATTGAGTCTAGTATCTAGGATGTGAATTATGTTGGAATTGAGAATTCATGTATGAGTAATTGTTAGGAAAAAAAAACACAAATCTTCTTGAAATGATTGGGTGAATTAAATGGGATTGGCATAAGCTAGAATGAGGTGCTTTTGGATATGATAAAAGAAATAATTGAAATTTTTGACAATGAGTTTAATGGTGTTAATAAGCTTGTATAGAATTACTGTGATGAGGTAAGTTGGAATTATTAGACATGTGTTAATGGTACATAAACGTTATTAAAGGTTTGAAGGATTTATTGCTACGTATGTTTAACATATTGATTAAAGGATTTGAGGATAAAAATAGATGATAGATTAAGATGATGATATTCATGGGATGATGTTGATATATGAAAAAAAAAATATATTGACTTGATAGAAGTTTGGAATAAGAAAAGATAGTTACACAATATGAAGGTGTATATGTTCCTTTATATGTGTGTATTCTAATATCGACCCATAGATATATCCATGCGGGTTAGAGGATATCAATTGAAGAACTTATGAGTGAAAGAAATCCTTATGGTTAAGTTATATGGCAAAATCACTCAAGTGAATAGACATATTAAAAAGTAAAGATGTTATACAGAAAAGATATCTCTAATTATTTAGGTAATAAGCTTGGTAACTCTGAATAATGCCTTAATTTCATTCCCTACATGTGGTAGGATGGATTGAAATTCGGGGACCGAATTTCTTAAGGGGGGAAGAATGTAACATCCCGTAATTTTTTAAATATTTTCTTTAGAAATTCTTCACCTTACATATATACATAGAAATGTTCTAATATTAATGGAATAGGTAAAGAAAGAAAACCTAAGAGGAAATATTAGAAATAAACATGTTAAAGAAAGGTGAAATTCTTAGGTAAAGAAAGATAAATTTTTGTGAAGTAAGTAAAGGTCTTAAAATTTTAAGAAGATCGGATTATGGTAATTTTTCTTAATTTAAGAGCAAAAGTTACTAAGTTTAGTATTTCCACCCGTAATTGGGCTTTAACCTATAGACACTTCATATAGAGTTTTTCTACTTCACACGAATTTTTAGCAAGCCAATAGGATAGCCCAAGGAAGAAATAAAACATAGACTTCGACTAGGATATAGAAGTTGGACCGGTAGCCCAAAAATCATGAAAATGTGACCAAGCCCAATATGAAAGGTAGAATTTTAACCAAAGTAAGGAAAATGGGCAAGAATGAGCCCAAACACAAGAGGAAAAATAAAAATAAAAATAAAAATAAAATTAAAGTGATGAAATATTAGTGTAATCAAGATTAAGTGACATGGCATTAAGACAAAAATTTAGCAAGTGGTGTGATTCTACATTCATCATTTTGGCAAGTGGCATAATAATACAAGGCTTTAGGACAAAAACATCTATATCCTACATTCATAACCTTAGCAAGTGGGTAATAATACATAGCATTATGACAAAACATCATTATCCTACACAAATAATTTTAGTTAAGTAAGGAAAATTCAAGGGCTAGAAATTTGCAACTTAAAAAGGCAAATCTATCATACTTGATTAAGACAAAAGAAAAAAGAAATGAATCCCTAAATCAAAGGGATCTTGCCCCATATCTTGAGAACATATCATCATAATTTTCAAAATACAAATCTCCTTTTTCTATGCATATCTTGACTAAGGAAGAGGAAGACAAGAACATAAGTTGTTTGTTTTCCAAAAATTCAACAAAGTGTATCCTAATTGTGATAAGGTAGACCCATGATCATGGAAGGTGAATTATTTGGTGGTCTATATAAGAAAACCCACCCTTACAACATTAGAATTTCGTCCAAGTGAGGGAGAGCAAAAATAGAAGCAAGGTAGTGTGAGGAAAGGAGAGGAAGAAAGGAAGAAAGAGGAAGGAGAAGTCTAGGGGACTAAGTGCTCCAGGTAAGTTTAACAATATTTCTTTTTGAAGAAAACCTTTGAAACTCATAATATTTATATGAGATTTTGATCTTAGAACTTTGATGATTGGTCATGGATGTTGCTATATCATGTTACATATTGATCTTGCATGTGATGTATGTTTGAATACTTAGGTTGGTGTAGATAGTTCTGCATGGGTATGGCTATGGTTGACAGAATTTTAAGCTTCGGTATTTTAATTTCTGGGAACAATCTATAAGGAATTAAAATAAATAGTTAACATAAGAATTAAAAATATATGTGTCACGGATTTTTACCCACTGGAATCATTCCATTTGGAGTCCATATGAGGTATCTATGGTCTGATGAGTAGTCAAAGGTCAGAAAATGAATCATCAGGGAAGAATATGTTAGGATAGCTTCGGTAATTTAATTTCTGGGAATTATTAGTAGGGAATTAAAATAAATGGTTAACATAAGAATTAAAGATATGTGTGTCATGGATATTTAGCCACTGGAATCATTCAATTTGGAGTCCACATGTGGTAGATATGTTCCGATTAGTAAGCCAAGGTCAGAAAATGGTTCATCAGGGAAGATTATGTTAGGATAGCTTTTGTATTTTAATTTCTGGGATTTATCTGTATGGAATTAAAATAAATGGTTAACATAAAAGTTATATATCTATGTCTCATGGAAATATACCCACTGGAATTATGCAATTTTGAGTTCATATGAGGTAGATATGAACCGATTAGTAAGCAGAGGTCAGAAAATGTTTATTCAGGGAAGTGTATGTTATTAATGCTTTACTTTTTGAATTTCTGGGAATATTATGTAGGGAATTAAAATAGCGCGCCAACATAACAATTATAGATATATGGCTCATGGATTTTTACCAACTGGAATAACGCAAGTTGGAGTTCCAATTTGGGAGATATGGTCTAATTAGTCAGTAAAGGTCAGAACCTATCCGAGAGGAACTATCCTGTACTTTGAGGGAGTAATATCACCTTCGTTTCTTAATTTTTCGCTACAATGTTCAACATACTAGTTTTAGATAATTGTTTTATCTTGAAATGGACACCAAGATCACCTACATCAAAGTTAAATTGAGGGAGTTATGCTCTGATTAGTAGGAGAAGGTTAGATAGGATGAAAACCTGCATCAAGAAAATAAAGAAATAAAATTAGTATTTAAAAAAGAAGATGAATCTTAATAAATGACTATTATAGCCATAGCCATTGCCATTGTATGAACTTCTTACCATCTTAAGTATGAAATTTTGACATGGAAATATTTTATAAGTGATATTTGAAATAGTTATGTTCATGGCATGATTACCAATGATTTATGGTAATAGTTATATTTTGATGAACATACTTGTTTTTGAAAGCATATTTTTGGCTATCATTGTGAAAAGAAAAGAAATGAGCACGGTCACATGGCAATCCGTGTGGTGCACCAGTAGGGGACGCCCTACCAACGGTTATGATCATGATAATAAGAAAAGAAAGAGAAAGTGAGCCATGTCGGACGGAGCGAGAAAAGCCCGTACCGGAGAGTTGAGGATACTCACCCTGACCGGGGTAGCTTGAAATGAGAATAAGTTGATGGCCATCATATGATATTTTGAAAATAGTTAATCCTGTCATACATATCATTACAGTATGATTCTTATGTGCATAGATATAATGCATTCATGTGACCAAAGATATTTTTCTGTAGTTTATACAGCTGAACATGACGTGATGAGCTTTACTGATGATAATTTATTGTTGAACTTACTGGGATTTAATTCTCACTATATTTCCATATCATGTTCAGAAAATTATTTATGCATCTTTTGTTTCTAAGGCTCTGGCTTTTAGTCCACATTGGATCGAGTTACTTTATGTTGGGAAAATTTCAGAATCAAATAAGATGTTTGTGGTCGAGTTGGCTCAGATCCCGGTGAAGGTGCAACCACCCGCACCTGTATCTCCGGAATTGGTCAACCAAAATAAACAAGATGTAAATATCTATGTCTTTGATATGTTGCATGTACGTTTTGATTAATGACGTGTATGTGAACTCAATATTGTATAAAAAAAAAGGTTGTTACACAATCCGTGTGGTGCACCAGTAGGGGACGTTCTACCAACGGTTATGATCATGTTAATGAGAAAAGAAAGAGAAAGTGGGCCATGTCGGACGGAGCGAGAAAAACCCATACCGGAGAGTAGAGGATACTCACCCTGATCGGGGTAGCTTGAAATGAGAATAAGTTTATGGCCATCATATGATATTTTGAAAATAGTTAATCCTGTCATACATATCATTACTGTATAATTCTTATGTGCATAGATATAATGCATTCATGTGACCAAAGATATTTTCTGTAGTTTATACAGCTGAACATGACGTGATGAGCTATATTGATGATGATTTATTATTGAACTTACTAGGATTTAATTCTCACTATATTTCTATATCATGTTCAGAAAATTATTTATGCAGCTTTTGTTTTTAAGGCTCTGACTTTTAGTGCACATTGGATTGAGTTACTTTATGTTGGGCATATCTCAGAATCAAATAAGATGTTTGGGGTCGGGTTGGCTCATCCTGGTGAAGGTGCAACCACCCGCACTTGTATCTCTAGAATTGGTCAACCAAAATAAACAAGATGTAAATATCTATGTGTTTGATATATTGCATGTACGTTTTGATTAATGACGTGTATGTGAACTCAATATTATATAATAATAAAGAAAAAAAAGGTTGTTACATAATTAGTATTAGAGCAGGTCGATCCTAGATGGCCAGTGGGTGGATGGTTATCTAAATCGATCTTATAGTGTCTTGAGTATGTTGTGGTTGTGCTGTGTAGGGGATTAGTGACTCATATAGGTAAGAAATTACTAGTGTTTCTTATCTGTATGTCGAGGTGGTGTTATGACTGCTGTTAAATATTTTTTTGAAACTAACTATTGGGCTTGATCACCTCAATAGCAGCATAAATTTATTTTTTTCCCACAGTAGGAAATGGCACCACCAAGGCGGAATCCGGCAAACAATGCGGTGAAAATCTTGCACAAACTTGCCACAGCAATTCGAGAATTTGGTATTGATTTACTCCTTAGAACCCAACTAGTATCTATATCCCTATATAGAATGATATCGATCGAATTTAAAAAAAAAATAGTTACAAGACTTGTTAGACAAGGTATTTAAATACCCCAGTACTTTTATTCGGAGTGCTCCAGTTCTATCTATGAAAAAGAAAGATGGATCACTATGACTATGCATAGATTATAGACAGTTGAATAAGATGACAATGTAGAATAGAAACCCATTAGCTCATATAGATTACCTGTTTGACCAGTTATAAGGTGTTCAATATTTTTCCACAAATAGATTTGGGATATGAGTAACATTAATTAAGGATAAGAGAAGAGGATGTAGGACTCATTATGGGCATTATGAGTTCTTGGTGATGCATTTAAATTTACAAATATTTTAGCTGCATTCATAGATTTAATGAATAGTAATTAGGTCATCCCTAGATCAATTTGTTATTATATATATATTGATGATATACTAGAATATTTCAAAAGTTCAGGGGATCATAAGCAACATTCAAAGATAGTTTTACCAACTCTGAAGGAGTATGGTTGGTAAATATGGTATCCAAGTAGACTCTAAGAAAGTAAAAGTAGTACAATAATAGCTACGTTTTACTACATTTAAAGATTAAGATCCAAATTCAATTTACTCTTCTTGCGGTTATCTGTCGTCCATTCTATTTGAGTCATAGTTGGATCAGGTACATGAACATAGGCTTGTAAAGCATCAATCAACTCTTCAGCATTTGAAGCCGAGATCAGAATTTGTCGTACTGAGTGTGGGATAAACCTCTGTTCCACAACTTGATCTAGAAAAGATAACAGACCATCAAAGAAGTGATTAACATTTAACAAACCTATCGGTTTGTGATGCATATTCAGTTGTGCCCAAGAGACTATTTGGAAAATCTCCTCTAAAGTACCAAAACCACCTGGTAAGGCAATAAAGGTGTCAGCATTGCTCATCATTCTAGCCATGCGTTCATGCATGGAAGCTACCCTATATTCTTCCCCAATTGTCTTCCCTATGTTGCTGGATGTAGCTAGAGCTATAGGAATAATACCTAGAACTTGGCATCCCCCTACATGTGCAGCTGTAGCCACACACCCCATTAACCCATAGTTACCTCCACCATACACTAAATGAATTTTTCTCCTAGCCAGCACCATACCCAGATTTTGTGCTGCTTTAACATACTCCTCATCTTTTCCAGGACTGGAACCACAAAAGACACAGATATTTCGAAACTGACGGAATGCGGTTCCCTCCATAATTTCTATCACGTTAACTTTGAGTATGAAGATAAAGATACTAATGTAAGCATTTATAGAACTCAGAGAAGGGCATATTTATAATAGTTATACGAATAGGCCGGGTATTATTAGAACAACTATGTGAGTGATTGGTGGATATCAAAAAAATTAAAGGTAAAAAAAAATTTCAAAAAATGACGGCAAGCATGTATATGTACAGTAGTTATGACTGTACATATACATGAAGAGCATAAGATAAGATATCACCAGAAATCTGCATTTTTCTTGTTGTCTTTGATGAAGCATTGATGTTTTGATACTTGTAGAAAAGTTGTAGGTGATAGCCGTCATTGTTAAAAAAGAAGAAGTGAAAATGCAAACCAATTAATTGTTGAAGAGGAACAATCAAATGGTTTATTTTGTTTTCTCAATGTTTTTGCTAGTCGACTATCGGTATTATTAAGTCGACTAGCTATTTTGAGAAATTTTAATTTGGACTGGTTATTTTACAGTTGATTGATTACATCTATTCTGAAGCAATCAACTGCATCCTACCAGTTAGCTACGTACTCTTTGTTTTTCACAGACTTTTATAAGTTCGGAAATGTTTCTTTTCCACCGAATATCAATAGCTTTAAAGTAGATTCTGACATATATATTCAAAATTTGCGGCCATCGATTTTTGCTGAAATCGTAGATAGATTTTGTTTACATATTTTCAAGAATTACGGCCACCAAATTTAATATTTTTCAATGCTTTGTCCAAATTTTTGACTTTTGCTTTTGGCACCATTCTCTATTATGCTTTTCGTCTGTTTCACTGCATTCTCCCTCATTAACGGTTGGCATTAAATGCAAGGTTATTTTCCCTCATTGCAATGAAAGATAATTTCTTTTCTTTGAAACTCGGTTATTATGTTGTCTAAGTTGTTAGTAGGTTAAAGTAATGAAAAGTTTGAAAAGAATGGACGGATGATGGTCTTATGGTGTTTTGACGAATGTAATCAAGAGAATTTGTGGTGTTGAAGTTCTCGAGGAATAAAATATAGGAAGTAGGATTTAAGTTAGTCTTTGAACTCTTAATTTGGAAATATAGAGAATATTCTGAGAACCATGTCCGAAAATAATGTAGGTTATCAAGATATTTGTGTTAAAGGATTATATCATGCTAAATTGAGTCTAGTACCGAGGATGTAAATTATGTTAGAATTGAGAATTCATGTATGAGTAATTGTTAGGAAAAATCTTCTTGAAATGATTGGGTGAATTAAATGGGATTGACATAAGCTAGAATGAGGTGCTTTTGGATATGATAAAAGAAATAATTGAAATTTTTGACAATGAGTTTAATGGTGTTAATAAGTTAGTATAGAATTACTGTGATGAGGTAAGTTGGAATTATTAGACATGTATCAATAGTACATAAATGTTATTAAAGGTTTGAAGGATTTATTGCAACATATGTTTAACATATTGATTAAAGGATTTGAGGATAAAAATAGATGATAGATTAAGATGATGATATTCAGGGGATGATATTGATATATGAAAAAAAATGACTTGATAGAAGTTTAGAATAAGAAAACATAGTTACTTAATATGAAGGTGAATATGTTCCTTTATGTGTGTGTTTTCTTACATCGACCCATAGATATATCCATGCGAGCTAGAGGATATCAATTGAAGAACTTATGAGTGAAAGAAATCCTTATGGTTAAGTTATATGGCAAAATCACTCAAGTGAATAGACATATTAAAAAGAAAAGATGTTATACAGAAAAGATATCCCTAATTATTTAGGTAATAAGGTTGGTAACTCTGAATAATGCCTTAATTTCATTCCCAACATGTGGTAGGATGGATTGAAATTCGGGGACCGAATTTCTTAAGGGGGGAAGAATGTAACATCCCGCAATTTTTAGATATTTTCCTTAGAAATTCTTCAGCTTACATATATGCATAGAAATGTTCTAATATTAATGGAATAGGAAAAGAAAGAAAACCTAAGAGGAAATATTAGAAATAAACATGCTTAAGAAAGGTGAAATTCTTAGGTAATGAAGATAAATTTTTGTGAATTAAAGGTCTTAAAATTTCAAGAAGATTGGATTAGGGTAATTTTTCCAAATTTAAGAGTAAAAGTTACTAAGTTTAGTATCTCCACCCATAAATTAGGCTTTTGTCTATGGACACTTCATATAGAGTTTTTCCACTTCACATAAGTTTCTAGCAAGCCCATTGGATAACCTAAGCAAGAAATAAAACATAGACTTGGCCTAAGATATAGTAATTGGACCAATAGTCCAAAAATTATGAAATGTGACCAAGCCCTCCAAGAAAGGTAGAATTTTATCCAAAGCAAAGAAAATAGGTAGGAATAAGCCCATAATGAGTAGGAATAAGCTCAAATCCAAGAGGAAAAATAAAATAAAATAAATTAGGTGATAATATAATAATGTAATAATAATAAAGATTAGGTTACATGGCATTAAGACAAAAATTTAGCAAGTGGTGTGATTTTACATTCATCATTTTGGCAAGTGGCATAATAATACAAGGCTTTACGACAAAAACATCTATATCCTACACTCATAATTTTAGCAAGTGGTATGATAATACATGGTATTAGGACAAAACATTCCTATCCCACACAAATAATATCAACCAAATAATGGAGATTCAAGGGCTAGAAATTTGCCACATAAAAAGGCAAACCTATCATACTTGTTTAAGACAAAAGAAAATGGAAATGAATCCCTAAATCAAAGGGACCTTGTCCCTTATCTTAAGAACATATCATCATAATTTTCAAAATACAAATCTCATTTTCCTATGCATATCTTGACTAAGGAAGAGGAAGACAAGAACATAAGTTGTTTGTTTTCCAAAATTTCAACAAAGTGTATCCTAATTGTGATAAGGTAGACCCATGATCATGAAAGGTGAATTATTTGGTGGTCTATATAAGAAAATCCACCCTTACAACATTAGAATTTCGTCTAAGTGAGGGAGAGAAAAAATAGAAGCAAGGTAGAGTGAGGAAAGGAGAGGAAGAAAGGAAGAAAGATGAAAGAGAAGTCTAGGGGATTAAGTGCTCCAGGTAAGTTTAACAATATTTTTGTTTGAAGAAAACTTTTGAAACTTATAATATTTATATGAGATTTTAATCTTAGAACTTTTATGATTGGTCATGATGTTGCTATATCATGTTACATATTGATCTTGCATGTGATGTATGTTTGAATACTTAGGTTGGTGTAGATAGTTCTGCATGGGTATGGCTATGGGTGGCAGAATTTTAAGCTTTGGTGTTTTAATTTCTGGGAACAATCTATAAGGAATTAAAATAAATAGTTAGCATAAGAATTAAAGATATATGTGTCACGGATTTTTGTCCACTGGAATCATTCAATTTGGAGTCCATATGTGGTAGATATGGTCCGATTAGTAAGCAAAGGTCAGAAAATGGTTCATCAGGGAACAATATGTTATGACAGCTTCTGTATTTTAATTTCTGGGAATTATCTGTATGGAATTATAATAAATGGTTAACATAGGAATTATAGCTATGTGTGTCATGGATTTGTAGCCACTGGAAGCATTCCATTTGGAGTCCATATGTGGTAGATATGTTCCGATTAGTAAGCAAAGGTCAGAAAATGGTTCATCAGGGAAGAATATTATAGGATAGCTTCTGTGTCTTAAATGCTGGGAATTATCTGTAGGGAATTAAAATAAATGGTTAACATAAGAATTATAGATATATGTGTCAAGGATTTGCAGCCACTGGAATCATTCAATTTGGAGTCCATATGAGGTAGATATGGTCCGATTAGTAGTCAAAAGTCAGAAAATGGTTCATCAGGGAAGAATATGATAGGAAACCTTCTGTATTATAATTTCTGGGAATTATCTGTATGGAATTAAAATAAATGGTTAACATAAGAATTATAGATATGTGTGTCACGGATTGTTAGCCACTAGAATCACTCAAGTTGGAGTCCATATGAGGTAGATATGGGCTGATTAGTAGGTAGAGGTCAGAACCTATTTGAGAAGAAATAACCTATACATCTAGGGAGTAATATCATCTTGATTTCTTAATATTTCGCTACAATGTTCAACATAATGGTTTTAGATAATTGGTTTATCTTGAAATTGACACCAAGATCACCTACATCAGAGTTCAATTGTGGGAGTTATGCTCTGATTAGTAAGAGAAGGTTAGATATGATGAAAAACTTGCATCAAGAAAATAAAGAAATAAAATTAATATTTAAAAAAGAAGACGAATCTTGTAAATGACTAGTATATGCCATAGGCATTGCTATTGTATGAACTTCTTAGCATCTTAAGTGTAAAATTCTGGCATGGAAATATTTTATAAAGTGATATTTGAAATGGTTATGTTCATGGCATGATTACCAATGATTTATGGTAATAGTTATATTTTGATGAACATACTTGTTATTGAAAGAATATTTTTGGCTATCATTGTGAAAAGGAAAGAAATGAGCACGGTCACATGGCAATCCGTGTGGTGCACCAATAGGGGACGCCCTACCAACGGTTATGATCATGTTAATGAGAAAAGAAAGAGAAAGTGGGCCATGTCGGACGGAGCGAGAAAAGCCCGTACCGGAGAGTAGATGATACTCACCCTGACCGGGGTAACTTGAAATGAGAATAAGTTGATGGCCATCATATGATATTTTGAAAATAGTTAATCCTGTCATACATATCATTACAGTATGATTCTTATGTGCATAGATATATTGCATTCATGTGACCAAAGATATTTTCTGTAGTTTATACAGTTGAACATGACATGATGATGATTTATTGTTGAACTTACTGGGATTTAATTCTCACTATATTTCCATATCATGTTCAGAAAATTATTTATGCAGCTTTTGTTTCTAAGGCTCTGGCTTTTAGTGCACATTGGATCAAGTTACTTTATGTTGGGCATATCTCAGAATCAAATAAGATGTTTGGGGTCGAGTTGGCTCAGATCCCGGTGAAGGTGTAACTACCCGCACCTGTATCTCCAGAATTGGTCAACCAAAATAAACAAGATGTAAATATCTATGTGTTTGATATGTTGCATGTACGTTTTGATTAATGACGTGTATGTGAACTCAATATTGTATAATAATAAAGAAAAAAAAAGGTTGTTACAACTATTATAATATAAAATTTCTTTTAACCACTATTGAGTTTGATCAACTCAATAGTAACTCCTTCTTTTGGTTGGCATAGTTGGAAATGGCATCATCAAGGAGGAATTCGACATTGAATGTGGAAGCTACTCTACAAGATCTAGCCACAACAATTCGAGATCAAGTTTTTACTACATATCAGATTTTGCGACATATTCAGAATAACAATAATGGCAATGGTGAAGTGAGAGAAAATCCAAGAAATTTGGGGAATGGATGGATAGATTTCATAAGAACCTAGCCTCCCTTTTTTATTGGGGGATACGATCCTATGGTTGCAGACAGGTTGTTAATTGAAAGAGAGCAGATTTTCGGTGTTCTGGACTGTTCAGATGAACAAAAATTTAATTTTACTATCTACATGTTGAAAGAGGAAGCATTATTCTGGGAGATAGGAGCTAGTGAATTGCTGGTTCACCAAGGTCGACAGGTTACTTGGCCTATTTTTTGAGAAAATTTCTTGGATAAATATTTTCCCAAAAGTGTAAGGGCTAAGAAAGAAATTAAATTCCTTCAACTCAAGCAGGGTGGATGGTCTATCGATCAGTATATTGCAAATTTTGAAGAATTATTGAAGTTATCCTCCTATCTAAAGTACAACCTAGATAAATTCTAGAAAACAATTAAGTTTGAAGTAGGGCTGAATCTAGAAATTTGCAATGCAGTTGTGGCCCTGGAAATTTTTGAATTTGTTTATCTGATTAACAAGTGTCATCTGCTAGAGAGGAACCTGAGAGCAGTAGAGGAAGAGAAGGAAAGGAGGGCAACCTATAAAAGGATAAGGGAATTTCCAATTTTAGATCGTAATGTGAGAGGAAAGATTGTAATGGTGTAACTGTTGTGTATGTTTTATAAATAACCGCAAGCGCACGACATAGCTGTAGCTAGTCTGGCGAGTATGGGTCGTATCCCATAAAGAACAATTATCAATTCCTTGACTTTACGAAGTATGCTATCTAAATCAATGCAACACGATGAGAGAGTGTGTCACAATTAAGTAAATAAGTAATTCAATTAATAAAAGTCTAGGGTTAGGGTTTACCACACTTATGATATTCAACAATCAATATGTACCTCTAATTGCAATTATCTAGGTAATTTGGGATGGTTTATCCTTAATTAACTAATAATCTCTTTCAAGCGTTACTAATCGTACCTAGGATAATCCAATTGCCTACTTTTGTGGTTCTTAGTTCAACCTAAGTCCATTAAGTTCTATGCCAACCATGGAATTTAATGAATTGGTTTTCTTGTGCCCACTAATTGATTCATTCTTAGAGAACCTTAAACTACTTTCGCGATTAAGATATCCCTAATTAACTATTAAGTTCTGGTATTAACTTTCACCTTTCAGTTTATCAGTTAATATCCTAAGACGTGATAAATATTGGTCAGAGATTCATCTACTCATGTAATCAATGCATAATAGTCAATCCTAATTAACCATGGATAATACAATTAGGGTTCCAAAAATTTAATTAGCACAGTGTATCATCACATCATAAGTGGGTTTACCAAAACCATAGATTAAATCTACTCAAGCATAATAGAAACAAAAACCAAAATCATATTTATTAAGTAAAAATAAAATAGTTCAATATAAACCAAAAGAAAAGAGTAGAAGTAGAGATGGAAGTAAAGTAGAAAGATAAAACCAAGTTTGTAGAATGTAAAGATGAAATACAATGCTTGAATTGATGTAAATTCTACTTTAAGAACATGAATCAATCACTAATCATACTCTAAATCTAATCTAATGGTGTTTCTTAAGCCTAAAACTGAGTAAAAGTAAGTCTGAATGTGTCTGGATGTTCTTAGCTGCGCTTTCCCATGTATTTATATCCCTTTGGCTGCTCAAGACCCTAAAAAAAATGGAGTGTACGGACACGAAGCACGGCTGTGCTTCATGACATAGCCTGGCTGTGCTTCGTGCTGGAAATCTGGGAGAAAATACATTCTTTGCACAGAGCACAGCCTGGTTGTGCTTTAAGCAACACCAAGCATGGCCTGGCCGTGTTTGAGGCTGCTAGACTCTTTTCTTGCCAATTTCTTTAGGATTGCCTTCTTGCTTCCTCCTCAGCATGTTCCAAGTCCATATGACTCCTCACATGAGTGTTTTCCCTTACTTCTTGGCCTCTTTTGCTCACTTACAAATATAAAACATACCAAAGCAATATCCAAACCAAAGAATAACCAAAAGTAGAGAAATAATCACAAGTTTACTATTAATTAGGGGATAAAATATAACCATTAAACACTCAATTTTCCCTTTTATCAACTCCCCCATGCTTAAACCTTTGCTTGCCTTCAAGAAAATAAAATGACATATCAAAAGGAAGGGAGATGATGCATATAAATTTCAAATGAAAAAAAATGTAATATAGGTAATTCTTCACTCAATCAATATGAACACAATAGATATATGAATATACATTTATTAATTAGTCTACATTCTTCTAAAACTAAACCCAAATCCTCCTATTATATATCTACTTTCATTGTTACCATTGGTTGTATGTATCAAATTGATTTTTAAACACTCAAGTAGGTCACCTCATCCTTTAGATCTCCCTAGGTTGCCTTACCCTTTATTTCTATTTTTCTCACTCTTTTTCTCACTCAAATTTCTCTTACTTCTCATCATTTTTTTTTTCTGTATTTCATTTTCTTTATCTCATTCATCATTTTTTTATAGAAATATACAGTGAGTGCATTTTATGCTCCATCTCACTAGGCTAAAGGCAGCTAGGTACTCATACTAAGGCCTTTTTGATGCCTTGAAGGGGTACTCAGAGTGAAAACTTTTTGGGACCCATATTCCCTAATTTTTCACCTCTCCCTACCTTCATACTCTCATAATGTTAAAATCAAACAAGGCATACAATTCACAGCACAATAAGGGAGATATTTTTCAAAAATTAGAGGTTCAATACTAGAAGAGAGAGACTAAAATGATAACTACATATTTCATATCCTATTGTGAATCACATGTTCATGAGTTAAAATTAACTTACAATACATCAATATATCTCTAAATCAACAAACTATGTGATTTTGCAATGAAACAAGAGAGATGCAATATATACAGTATATACATGCAAGACTAAAAATTCAACCAGTTAAACCAAAAGCCTAAAGTCTACTTACTCCTCCATGTTTAAATTTGATATAGTACTCAATGTCATTAACAATGAAAGTGCAGGCAAAGGAAGAAGTAACACTTACTTGCTTATTGGTCGTTTGGTGGAAGAGGTAGAGGATTTAAATGCCTGGTGTACTAGGATTGCGTCAGCAATAAGTATGCCAGATTTAAGCAGTGCATCAATTTGAAATTGGAGCTCAAAGCATGGTCAACAAGTCCCAAAGTTAAGGAGCGTGGGATTTTCAATTCAGTTCAAGGAAAATGGCATATATAGGGTAACATAATTTAAGTTAACAACTAAGCCGTAAATTGCATCAAGTAGAGTAATGACCAGAATTATCTTTCATCAGATTAATAAGGAGCATTCAGGAAAGGTTTTAGCTTGCAAAATGTCTACTCTCAATGAGTTTTGCCCAGCTAAATATATATTAAAGCAGATGAACCACAGCTAAAGTTAATGCCAATTTATATCTCAGCCAGCAGAGTACAAGTCTGAATCAAAACAATCTAAGACTAATGTACTAATAAGAGAAAAGAATCAGAAAAGTTTAGTACTCAAATAGCCCAAATACTATCTTATTTTCCAGGAAGTACAAAGCTAATTCAATGTAAGGAATATGAACATTAGCCACCTAACTAGAAATATTGTCCAATGTGAAATTTAGGCAGAAGTTTTCCAAGGGTGTAAGCAATCACAATATTTCATATTAGCATTTGCCAGCAAATACTTGACAATTCTTTGTACAAAGTAGAATTTTTTTGGATCCAAACAATCTAAGAATAGAGCACCAAACTTTAGAATAATCAGTCAATGCAAAAATCAAAATTTTAAGCACACATGCACGCCAAATTTTGTAGCAAATGCTGAGAAAAACCAGTGCCATATGCAAGAAAAGCAAAGAGCAACAAATTTCAATCCAACAACAACCAGAAAATTCAATAATGATGCAATTCAAATTCGACAGAAGTTCTTGCCAAAAACAGTCTAACTAGCCCCATGTAGATAAACCATCCAACAAGTCTAACAATGATCAACAAACAGTCTAGTAGTGCCAATAAGCAGGCAATTTGATAACACGTTCAACTTTTATAACTCAAGTAGAAAGTTTTCATTAAGAGAAAAGAAATTAAGCACATTGATTCTATTCCTGTTAAATGAGGTAACTAAATATTTCTAACATTCAACTTCAAAGCTGGCTTGAATTCTCAAGCAAACCAGTCAAATTTTCAATAAAAGCAATGACCATCAAATTTCAATCCACTAGAATGAAACAAAAGTGTAGAGATTTTAGAGCTTACCTGGAGAGGACGATGGATTCCATGAGGGAATGTAGCCACCAGTGAGTGTGTCAGCTGCAAGTTGAAGCCATGAACAGGGAGCAGAGAGAACTAGTTAGACACGGGTGATGCAGGGGAAGGAGGTGAGAGCACAGGAAAAATTTCTGGGCTTGTGTGTGTGGGGGCTGGGCATGGGAATCTGGTTTGAGGGGAGTTGTAGAAAGGGAAGGAAATTTTGGATATAGTACGGGTTGGCTGGGATTTTGGGTTGCAGAGGGAATACGCTGGGTGCAGGGGAGACTTTTTGGGTTTGGGGGAGCTGGGATTTGGGATGGAGGGCACGGGTACAGGGGAATACGCTGGGTGTGTGTGTGGGGGTGGGCTTTAGGTTGGTTGGGAGAGGGAGTTAGGAGAGGAATGAATGGTGGGATACGGGAAATGGTGTGGCACTGGTAAAGCTAGGTGAGGGGAGACTGTTTAGGGCATGGGTAAAGGGGAAACAGGCCGAGGAGGGAGATGGAGTTTGGAATTTGTAGAGAAATTAGAGGGAAAAAGAATGGGATGGGGCATGAGAAGAGGAAGGAAGACATGGGCTAGGGTAGGGAAGAAGGGAGAATGAGCACGGGGGGAGAAAAGTGAAGAAAAGTAGAAGAAAAACTGGCCTGGACCCGAACCATGGCCGTGCCTGTCAGCATGGCTCACCCATGCTTTGGGCTAGATCTTCAAATTCCCTGGAAAAGTAGCCTTTGTTAGCTGGCACAGGGAGGGTGTGCTTACCATAACTCGAAGCACAACCATGGTGGGAGACACGGCTCAACCATGCTTCGCGCTGAAATCTCAAAACTTCTCAAAATCTAAGCCCATGCTTGAAGCACGAGTGTGGTCTGTGACACGGGCCACCTGTGTTTGGCGTTGGAAGGGAAAAAAGCTTCAAAATTTGGCCCGTGCTTGAAACACAGGCTACCTGTGTTGCTTGCTGGAATCCATTTTCTTCGAATTTTGCCTTGCTTTTCAATTCACTTTAATTTTCTTTGATTATCATCCTTTTTCCAACCATGGGGACATGGAAATTTACCTATAAAACATATGGCAACACTCATTAAACTCCTAACCTAAGAAATTAACTAAATTAAAGATAAAAACAAAAACAAAAAGCAAGAAAACAAAACAAAAAGAAACTTAAAAATTAAAATGTGGGTTGTCTCTCACAAAGCTCTTGTTTAAAGTCATTAGCTCGACTCCTTTTCATGCTTTCCACTCAAGGAGGTTTTAAAAGAGTTTGAATAACTTTCTTTGCTATCCATTGTCTCTTAGTATAGTTCTTGAGCCTTTGTCCAATAGCCTTCAAAGATCTTCTTGGCTCATTCTTTTCTTCCTTAACTCTATTGAGGTTAAGAGGAGGTGGCTTAGGTTCTACTTTTGGAGCTTGGATTACCTCCTCAACAACCTACTTTTCTTTCCTCTGTTTATCATAAACAAAAGAACTTTCTACAGAGCATAACTCAAGTGGGTTAGAAGGAGGAAAATTCATGACTTTATCATTCATATTAGGTTTAGGTAAACCAATCATACAACAAGATTCATTTAGAGATGGGGGTTTGATGGCATCATTCAAATTAAATTCTACTTTCTCATCCCCTACATTCAAAGAAAGTTTTCCATCTCTCACATTTATATTGGCACCAGCCATAGCTAGGAAAAGTGTAACATCCCGTAATTTTTTAGATATTTTCCTTAGAAATTCTTCACCTTACATATATGCATAGAAATGTTCTAATATTAATGGAATAGGTAAAGAAAGAAAACCTAAGAGGAAATATTAGAAATAAACATGTTAAAGAAAGGTGAAATTCTTAGGTAAAGAAAGATAATTTTTTGTGAAGTAAGTAAAGGTCTTAAAATTTCAAGAAGATCGGATTATGGTAATTTTTCTTAATTTAAGAGCAAAAGTTAATAAGTTTAGTATCTCCAGCCGTAATTGGGCTTTAACCTATAGACACTTCATATAGAGTTTTTCTACTTCACATGAATTTTTAGCAAGCCAATAGGATAGCCGAAGGAAGAAATAAAACATAGACTTGGACTAGGATATAGAAATTGGACCGGTAGCCCACAAATCATGAAAATGTGACCAAGCCCATTATGAAAGGTAGAATTTTAACCAAAGTAAGGAAAATGGGCAAGAATGAGCCCAAATCCAAGAGGAAAAATAAAAATAAAAATAAAATTAAAGTGATGAAATATTGGTGTAATCAAGATTAAGTGACATGGCATTAAGACAAAAATTTAGCAAGTGGTGTGATTCAACATTCATCATTTTGGCAAGTGGCATAATAATACAAGGCTTTTGGACAAAAACATCTATATCCTACATTCATAACTTTAGCAAGTGGGTAATAATACATAGCATTATGACAAAACATCATTATCCTACACAAATAATTTTAGTTAAGTAAGGAAAATTCAAGGGCTAGAAATTTGCCACTTAAAAAGGCAAATCTATCATACTTGATTAAGACAAAAGAAAAAGGAAATGAATCCCTAAATCAAAGGGATCTTGCCCCATATCTTAAGAATATATCATCATAATTTTCAAAATACAAATCTCCTTTTTCTATGCATATCTTGACTAAGGAAGAGGAAGACAAGAACATAAGTTGTTTGTTTTCCAAAAATTCAACAAAGTGTATCCTAATTGTGATAAGGTAGACCCATGATCATGAAAGGTGAATTATTTGGTGGTCTATATAAGAAAACCCACCCTTACAACATTAGAATTTCGTCCAAGTGAGGGAGAACAAAAATAGAAGCAAGGTAGTGTGAGGAAAGGAGAGGAAGAAAGGAAGAAAGAGGAAGGAGAAGTCTAGGGGACTAAGTGCTCCAGGTAAGTTTAACAATATTTCTTTTTACAGAAAACCTTTGAAACTCATAATATTTATATGAGATTTTGATCTTAGAACTTTGATGATTGGTCATGGATGTTGCTATATCATGTTACATATTGATCTTGCATGTGATGTATGTTTGAATACTTAGGTTGGTGTAGATAGTTCTACATGGGTATGGCTATGGTTGACAGAATTGTTAGCTTCGGTATTTTAATTTCTGGGAACAATCTATAAGGAATTAAAATAAATAGTTAACATAAGAATTAAAGATATATGTGTCACGGATTTTCACCGACTGGAATCATTCCATTTGGAGTCCATATGAGGTAGCTATGGTTTGACTAGTAGTCAAAGGTCAGAAAATGAATCATCAGGGAAGAATATGTTAAGATAGCTTCGGTAATTTAATTTCTGAGAATTATTGGTAGGGAATTAAAATAAATGGTTAACATAAGAATTAAAGATATGTGTGTCATGGATTTTTAGCTACTAGAATCATTCAATTTGGAGTCCACATGTGGTAGATATGGTCTGATTAGTAAGCCAAGGTCAGAAAATGGTTCATCAGGGAAGATTATGTTAGGACAGCTTTTGTATTTTAATTTCTGGGAATTATCTGTATGGAATTAAAATAAATGGTTAACATGAACGTTATATATCTATGTCTCATGGAAATATACCCACTGGAATTATGCAATTTGGAGTTCATATGACGTAGATATGATCCGATTAGTAAGCAGAGGTCAGAAAATGTTTATTCAGGGAAGAGTATGTTATTAATGTTTTAATTTTTGAATTTCTGGGAATATTATATAGGGAATTAAAATAGCGCGCCAACATAACAATTATAGATATATGGCTCATGGATTTTTAACAACTGGAATAACTCAATTTGGAGTTCCAATTTGGGAGATATGGTCTAATTAGTCAGTAAAGGTCAGAACCTATCCTAGAGGAACTATCCTGTACTTTGAGGGAGTAATATCACCTTCGTTTCTTAATTTTTCGCTACAATGTTCAACATAATAGTTTTAGATAATTGTTTTATCTTGAAATGGACACCAAGAGCACCTACATCAGAGTTAAATTGAGGGAGTTATGCTCTGATTAGTAAGAGAAGGTTAGATAGAATGAAAACCTGCATCAAGAAAATAAAATTAGTATTTAAAAAAGAAGATGAATCTTAATAAATGACTAGTATAGCCATAGCCATTGCCATTGTATGAACTTCTTACCATCTTAAGTGTGAAATTTTGACATGAAAATATTTTATAAAGTGATATTTGAAATGGTTATGTTCATGGCATGATTACCAATGATTTATGGTAATAGTTATATTTTGATGAACATACTTGTTATTGAAAGCATATTTTTGGCTAACATTGTGAAAAGAAAAGAAATGAGCACGGTCACATGGCAATCCGTGTGGTGCACCAGTTGGGGACGCCCTACCAATGGTTATGATCATGATAATGAGAAAAGAAAGAGAAAGTGGGCCATGTCGGACGGAGCGAGAAAAGCCCGTACCGGAGAGTAGAGGATACTCACCCTGACCGGGGTAGCTTGAAATGAGAATAAGTTGATGGCCATCATATGATATTTTGAAAATAGTTAATCATATCATACATATCATTACAGTATGATTCTTATGTGCATAGATATAATGCATTCATGTGACCAAAGATATTTTCTGTAGTTTATACAGCTGAACATGACGTGATGAGCTTTATTGATGATAATTTATTGTTGAGCTTACTGGGATTTAATTCTCACTATATTTCCATATCATGTTCAGAAAATTATTTATGCAGCTTTTGTTTCTAAGGCTCTGGCTTTTAGTGCACATTGGATCGAGTTACTTTATGTTGGGCAGATTTCAGAATCAAATAAGATGTTTGTGGTCGAGTTGGCTCAGATCCCGGTGAAGGTGCAACCACCCGCACCTGTATCTCCAGAATTGGTCAACCAAAATAAACAAGATGTAAATATCTATATGTTTGATATGTTATACATCTGTTTTGATTAATGACATGTATGTGAACTCAATATTGTATAATAATAAAGGAAAAAAAAGAGGTTGTTACAAAAAGCCTTCTAAGAATGATGGGGATTTTTTCATCTTCCTTCATCTCTAAAATAACAAAATCAATTGGTATGAAAACTTTACCTACCTTTAGATGAACATCCTCTAATATACCTACGAGATGATGGATCGGTCAGCCAAATAAAGAGAAAGGGTGGTAGGCTTCAAGTCACCCATCTGAAGGTTCTTACAAACTGAAAGAGGCATGAGACTCACACTTGCTCCAAGATCACATAAGGCTTTATCACTTTTCATATCACTAATAGAGCAAGGAATTGAGAAGGTTCCGAGATCCTTAAGGTTTTGTGACAGCTGATTTTGGATTAATGCACTTGATCCTTCTGTTAATGCCATAACATCATACTCTTCAATTTTCCTCTTGTTTGAGAGGATTTCCATCAGAAACTTCGCCTAGGAAGGCACTTGGGAGATGGATTCTAGGAATGGAATGTTAATGTTCAACTTCTTCAAAATATGTAGAAACCTCCCAAATTGCTTATCTAACTTAACTTTAACCAATCTTTGAGGAAAATGGATTGGTGGCTTGTAAGGTGCAGGAGCCACATATTTGGGCTCTTCTTCCTTCTTTTCCTCTTCTTTTGGTTCCTCTTTTCTTTTCTTCTCAGATGCAGCCTGAGGTTCATCTTTTTTTATCTTTCCTTTTTTCTCTGATTCAGCCAATTGTTTACCATTTCTCAGGGTAATGGAATTGTAGTGCTCTCTAGGGTTCTCAATTTGGCCTAGAAGTCTGCCAAAGTTCCTATTAGATAGGCTTGCTTGTTGTGCAATCTGAGTTTCTAGCATCTTACTATGAGTAGCAAGCAAGTCAACCTCAGAGGCTAAATATTTTATAGCCTCATTCATTGAGTGGTGCTGGTCTCTAAATTCATCATTTTGTTTCATCTGAGTAGTGTTGAAATTTTCCATTAAAGCCTCTAGATTTGACTTTGGCTGAGGAGGAGGATTAAATGGCCTCTGATTTTGAAACCTAGGAGGTTGCTTGAAGTTATTTTGAGGAGGTTGATTTGCATTTGACTTGTATGAAAGATTTGAATGATTCCTCCAGCCTCGATTGCATGTATTGCTGTAAGGATTGTTTTTCTTATTATTGTTCACAAAGTTCACCTGTTCACAATCCTGAGGTGCAGAATTTCCAAGCTGGCGTTCATTGGCTATATGACCAACACATCCACAGATCTCACATGCAGATGATGGAGAAGAACCAACAGTATTGATGCTCAATTTATCTAATTTATGAAATAATGCATCAACTTTAAAAGTTAGATGATTAAACGCCTCTACTTCATACATACCTACTGGTTTTATTGGTTGCCTCTCACTAGACCATGAGTAATGATTCTGAGCCATATCTTCAATCAACTCATATGCATTATTAACTGTTTTATTCATAATGGCTCTTCCAGCTACAATATCCATAGACATTCTGGTGCTGTATGCTAGTCCATTATAGAATGTATGGACTACGAGCCACTTTTCCAACCCATGGTGTAGGCATATTTTGAGGAGTTCTTTAAACTCTCCCAAGCTTCATACAAAGACTCACCTTTTTTTAGCAAAGGTAGTGATTTGGCTCCTAAAATAGGATGTCTTATTGGGTGGGAAATACTTGGCCAAGAAAGCTTGAGAAAGCTACTGCCATGTAGTTATTGACCTTGATGGAAGGGAATGCTGTAACAACTCCATTTATGTAAATTTTTTTTTTAAAAAAACCATGAAGTTATTACCTCATTACAACTTAACTCAATATAACATTTATTTAATTTATACAATATTGAGTTTCCATACACACTATTATTTTACAAACTACACACCATTATTTTACAAACATTTGTACAAAGATACATATTAGTTCTAATCATCTATATCGACTACTTCCGGGGACACTGGTTCGGGTGGCACGTCCACCGGAATCTCAGTTACATCTACGACAGTTACATCAGAAATAACTGGAAGTTGCCCAAGGTAGGGCACCTCGATCCAACGTACAGAGATAATAAGTGTCATAGAGAATATCTGCATATTTATTCTTCTGAACATGATATGGAAATATAGTGAGAATTAAATCCCAGTAAGTTCAACAATAAATCATAATTTACCATCAATATAGTTCATCACGTCATGTTCAGCTGTATAAACTACAGAAAATATCTTTAGGTCACATGAATGCACTTTATCATGCACATGAAAATTATACAGTTATGACATGTATGGCATGAATAACTATTTTTCGAATTTCATATGATGGCTATCCACTTATTCTTACTTCAAGCTACCCCGGTCAGGGTGAGTATTCTCTACTTTTCGGTACGGGCTTATCTCGCTCCGTCCGACATGGCACACTTTCTCTTTCTTTTCTTATTAACATGATCATAACCGTTGGTAGGGCGTCCCCTACTGGTGCACCACACGGATTGCCATGTGACCGTGCTCATTTCTTTTCTTTTCACAATGATAGCCAAAAATATGCTTTCAATAACAAGTATGTTCATCAAAATATAACTATTACCATAAATCATTGGTAATCATGCCATGAACATAACCATTTAAAATATCACTTTATAAAACATTTCCATGTCAAAATTCCATACTAATACCTTGGTAACTGGATAGTAATTGTAGTTTGTAAACAGCGCACCAGAAAAGTTCCCAGGAAAGAGAGGTGGGTCACTAATGGACACGCTTAAATACCATGTCTTTCCTTGCCAGAGCTTTCCTTAGACATGCACTTTTCACAAATCACAATTTTGTTTTCCAGTAACTAGAATAATTCTTTTCTGATGTGAAAATACTGCAACCACGGAGCATACTAAGATTTTTCAAATAAAACCGGCACTTTCAAAACTTCTTGTAAATTTATATGAGTACTAGGGTAAATTCCATGTTAAAAATTACACACTTAAAATGGTAGTAAGTTCATGCAATGGCAATGGCTATGGCTATACTAGTCATTTGTTAAGATTCATCTTCTTTTTAAAATACTAATTTTATTTCTTTATTTTCTTGATGCAGGTTTTCATCCTATCTAACATTCTCTTACTAATCAGAGCATAACTCCCTCAATTTAACTCTGATGTAGGTGATCTTAGTGTCAATTTCAAGATAAAACAATTATCTAAAACTATTATGTTGAACATTGTAGCGAAATATTAAGAAATCAAGGTGATATTACTCCCTAAATGTACAGATTATTTCTTCTCGTGTAGGTTCTGACCTTTACTGACTAATTAGACCATATCTCCCAAATTTGAACTCCAAATTGAGTTATTCCAGTTGGTAAAAATCCATGAGCCCTATATCTATAATTGTTATCTTGGCGTACGATTTTAACTCCCTACAGAATATTTCCCAGAAATTCAAAAACTAAAGCTTTAATAACATATTCTGAATAAACATTTTCTGACCTCTGCTTACTAATCAGCTTATATCTACCTCAAATGGACTTCAAAAAGAATGATTCCAGTGGCTAAAAATCCATGACATACATATCTTTAATTATTATGTTAACCATTTATTTTAATTCCCTACCAATAATTCCCAGAAATTAAATTACCGAAGCTATCCTAACATATTCTTCCCTGATGATTCATTTTCTGACCTTTGACTACTAATCAGACCATAGCTACCTCATATGGACTCCCAATGAAATGATTCCAGTGGCTAAAAATCCATGACACATTTATCTATAATTCTTATGTTAACCATTTATTTTAATTCCCTACCAATAATTCCCAGAAATTAAATTACCGAAGCTATCCTAACATATTCTTCCCTGATGATTCATTTTCTGACCTTTGACTACTAATCAGACCATAGCTACCTCATATGGACTCCAAATGGAATGATTCTAGTGGCTAAAAATCCATGACACATTTATCTTTAATTCTTATGTTAACCATTTATTTTAATTCCTTATAGATTGTTCCCAGAAATTAAAATACCGAAGCTTAAAATTCTGCCACCAGCCATAACCATACAGAACTATCTACACCAACCTAAGTATTCAAACATACATCACATGCAAGATCAATATGTAACATGATATAGCAACATCATGACCAATCATAAAAGTTCTAAGATCAAAATCTCATACAAATATTATAAGTTTCAAAAGTTTTCTTCAAAAAGAAATATTGTTAAACTTACTTGGAGCACTTAGTCTTCTAGACTTCTCCTTCCTCTTTCTTCCTTTCTTCCTCTCCTTTCCTCACTCTACCTTGCTTCTATTTTTTTCTCTCCCTCACTTGGACGAAATTCTAATGTTGTAAGGGTGGGTTTTCTTATATAGACCACCAAATAATTCACCTTTCATGATCATGGGTCTACCTTATCACAATTAGGATACACTTTGTTGAATTTTTGGAAAACAAACAACTTATGTTCTTGTCTTCGTCTTCCTTAGTCAAGATATGCATAAGAAAAGGAGATTTGTATTTTGAAAATTATGATAATATGTTCTTAAGATATGGGACAAGGTCCCTTTGATTTAGGGATTCATTTCCATTTTCTTTTGTCTTAAACAAGTATGATAGGTTTGCCTTTTTAGGTGGCAAATTTCTAGCCCTTGAATCTTCATTATTTGGTTGATATTATTTGTGTGGGCTATGAATGTTTTGTCCTAATACCATGTATTATCATACCACTTGCTAAAATTATGAGTGTAGGATATAGATGTTTTTGTCCTAAAGCCTTGTATTATCATGCCACTTGCTTAAGTGATGAATGTAGAATCACACCACTTGCTAATTTTTTTGTCTTAATGCCATGTAACCTAATCTTTATTCTTATTATTATATCATCATCTAATTTATTTTATTTTAGTTTTCCTCTTGGATTTGGGCTTATTCCTACCCATTATGGGCTTGTCCTACCCATTTTCTTTGCTTTGGATAAAATTCTTCCTTTCTTGGTGGGCTTGGTCACATTTTCATAATTTTTGGGCTATTTGTGAAATTACTATATCCTAGTCCAAGTCTATGTTTAATTTCTTGTTTAGGTTATCCAATGGGCTTGATAGAAACTTATGTGAAGTGGAAAAACTCTATATGAAGTGTCCATAGGTAAAAGCCCAATGTATGGGTAAAGATTTTAAACTTAGTAACTATAGTTCTTGAATTAGGATAAATTACCCTAATTCAATGTTCTTTGAAATTTTAAGACCTTTACTTGTTTCTAAAAATTTATCTTCCTTATCCAAGAATTTTGCATCTCTTTAGTATGTTATTTCTAATTTCTTTCCTATTAGATTTTCCTTCTTTATTTGTTCTCTTAATGTTAGAAACATTTTCTATGCATATACCTAAGGTGAAGAATTTCTAAGGATTATATTTCCTTAGATATCTAAAATATTGTCTAATAAATTTTATTTCCTTAATTAAATTTTTTATGTACCTTTATAATTAAAAGAAACGAAATTAAGGATGTTACATTTCTCTCCCCCTAAAAGAAATTTTGTCCTCAAAATTTCAGAAATTACCTTATAAGAACAATTGCGGATATTTCTTCTTCATGACTTCTTCCAGCTCCCAAGTTGCTTCTTCCGGAGTCAAACCTTCCCATAACACCTTAACTAGGGGAATGGTTTTATTTCTCAGTTGCTTCACGTCAGTGTCCAATATGGATGCAGGTACTAGCTGGTATGTCATGTTCTTCTCCTTTATTTGGATTGGTTCATCCAGTATTATATGTGATGAATCTGAAAGATACTTCCGCAGCTGTGATACGTGGAAAACATTATGCAGGTTGGACAAATTAGGTGGGAGAGCAACTTGATATGCTGATGTCCCAACTTTCTTTAGAATTTGGTAGGGTCCTAAAAATCGCAGACTTAGCTTTCTTGTTTTGAGAGACCTACCAGCTCCAGTAGTCGGGGAAAGTTTCAGAAATACATGGTCTCCTTCCTCAAACTCTAGAGGTCTATGTCTCTTATCGTAGTAACTCTTTTGCCGACTCTGAGCTGTAAGTATTTTGTTTCGTATCATCCTGATTTGTTCAGTGGTTTGTTGAACTAGATCAGGACCTAACAAGTTCTTTTCTCCTACCTCGAACCAACATAGTGGAGATCGGCACTTTCTACCGTATAAAGCTTCATAGGGGGCCATCTTAATGCTAGAGTGATAGCTATTATTATAAGCAAACTCTACTAAAGGTAGGTACTTATCCCATCCTTTACCTTGCTCTATCACACAGGCCCTCAACATATCTTCTAGGGTTTGAATGGTTTGTTCTGTCTGCCCGTCAGTTTGAGGATGGTAGGCAGTACTGAACCGCAACTGAGTACCAAAAGCTTCTTGCAACGCCTTCCAAAACCTCGACGTGAACCTCGGATCTCTATCAGAAACAATATTTAAGGGAATCCCATGGAGTCTAACTATTTCCTGAACGTACAATTGGGCCAATTTATCTAGTGAAAAGTTAATTTTTATGGGCAAAAAGTGAGCAGATTTGGTTAATCTGTCAACTATTACCCAGATAGAGTCATGTCCCACTGAGGTCTTAGGTAAACCTACAACAAAGTCCATCGAAATACTATCCCATTTCCATTTAGGGATCTCAAGAGGTTGTAGAAATCCCACTGGCTTTTGGTGCTCCACCTTCACCTTTTGACAAATGAGACATTTCGCCACAAACTCAGCAATGTCATTTTTCATCCCTGGCCACCAATACATCCTTTTTAAATCCTGGTACATTTTAGTGCATCCAGGATGGATTGTGTATTTACTTTGATGCGCTTCCTGCAGTATCTTAGTCCTCAACTCTTGTTCTTGAGGGACACAAATCCTTCCCTGATACATGATTGCTCCATCTTCCATTACAGAAAAATTACCTTGGTCTTTATGATCTTGTAAGTATTGATCGTGAGCTTGAGCTTCTTTGATCTGGGCTCTAAGGTCAGACCCTATACTTAAACCATTAATGACTAGTTTCTTTGGAGTAAGAGTAGGGGCTAGCTTCAAATTTCGAAACTCCTCTAGCATCTGCATCTCATACACCATCATCTGACCCATATGCAGAGATTTTCGACTCAAGGCATCTGCTACAACATTCGCCTTTCCGGGATGATACTTTATCTCAAACTTGTAGTCATTGAGGAATTCTACCCATCTTCGTTGCCTCATATTTAACTCCTTCTGATCAAAGAGGTATTTAAGACTCTTATGATCACAATATACTTCAAAGGTTGCCCCGTACAAATAGTGTCGCCAAATCTTTAAGGCAAACACTACTGCCGCTAATTCAAGATCATGGGTTGGATAGTTTCCTTCGTGAGGTCTCAGTTGCCTAGAGGCGTAAGCAACTACTCTCTTATCTTGCATCAGCACACATCCTAGCCCTTTCTTTGAAGCGTCACTATACACTTCAAAATATCCTGTGGGGTCTGAAATAATTAAAACAGGAGGAGTGGTCAGTCTTGTCTTCAGCTCCTGAAAACTAGCATCACATTGATCAGTCCATTTGAAAGGACTTCCCTTCCTGGTCAATTTAGTCAATGGCAAGGCTATACGAGAGAAGTTTTGTATAAATCTCCTGTAGTATCCTGCCAAACCAAGGAAACTTCTGATTTCCGTAACCGTCTTTGGTGTCTCCCACTTAATCACTGCTTCCGTCTTGCTAGGATCTACGGCTACCCCTCTATTAGAGATGACATGTCCGAGAAACTTCACCTCTGACAGCCAAAATTCACACTTCTCCAATTTAGCATATAACTTTTTCTCTTTCAGCACTTGCAGCACGATTCGGAGATGTTGTTCATGTTCTTTCTCACTCTTAGAATATATCAAGAAGTCATCAATGAACACTACAACAAATTGATCTAGGTAGGGTCGAAAAATGCGATTCATGTAATCCATGAAAATTGCAGGTGCATTAGTCAACCCGAAGGGCATTACGAGAAACTCATAGTGCCCATACCTAGTCCTAAAGGCAGTTTTTGGTACGTCCTCCTCCTTAATCCTAATCTGATGATATCCTGACTGCAAGTCAATTTTAGAAAAGATGGAGGCACCCTTTAATTGATCCAATAAGTCATCTATCCTAGGGAGAGGGTACTTATTTTTGATAGTCACCTTATTCAGCTGTCTGTAATCTATGCATAGTCTCAAACTCCCGTCTTTCTTCTTAACAAACAATACAGGAGCTCCCCAAGGTGATACACTCGGTCTAATGAATTGCTTGTCTAATAGTTCCTCCAACTTCTTCTTTAGTTCTTGTAGTTCCTTCGAGGCCATTCGATATGGTGCAATAGAGATAGGCCCTGTCCTAGGTAGGAGATCAATAGAGAACTCTATCTCTCTCTTGGGAGGTAAGCCTGGAATATCTGATGGAAACACCTCAGGAAACTCGTTGGCTATTAGAATTTCATCAAGCTTCGATTCGACTTCTAGGTTTGATAAATACAAGAGAATGTATCCAAGTTCTCCATTCTTCAACTCCCTATTAACTTGATTGGCATTTAACATCAATAACTGGACCTCCTCTTTCGGAGTAGAAGGTAGAAATTCAACGGTCTTGTTACAACAATTCAACAAGACTCGATTCCTAGACATCCAGTCTAACCCTAGAATGACCTCAATACATCTTAAAGGTAAAATGACGAGGTCTACAGAAAAAGTTTTCTCCTGGATGGTGACTTGACAGTCCTTACATACAGAGGAAGTTAATACCCATTCCCCTGTAGGGGTTACTACAGATAGCTCATAGGGAGTTTCAGAAATAGGGAACTGAAACTTCCTAATACATTCTTCTGATATAAATGAATGACTAGCACCAGAGTCAAATAACACCATAAGAGCAAATCCATAAATATAGCATGTACCTTGAATCATTTAAGAAGATTGAGCTGCCTCTTGGCCGCTCAGGGTGAAAACCCTTCCTTTCACCTGAGGCCTCTGTTCTGGCTGCTTTCCTACATTCTGTGGGCAGTTTTTCGCAAAATGTCCCTTATGTCCGCAATTGAAGCAGACATCTTGTCCCATGTAGCATGGCCGGTTACCATGCATGCGTCCGCATTTAGCGCACTTGACTGAGGCGAGGTCTTGTTGAAAAGGCCTAGGACCCGCAATCAATGGCCTCTTACCAGCTCCATATCCACTTCTTCTCACGTTCTTTCTAGGGTTGGGAAAATTTTTCTTCCTTTTTCATAGGTTTCGCCTTTGCTTCTCGTCCTCCACTGCCCTTAAACTCTTTTCCAGGAGTCTGCATTTATTTATCAGAGGTACAAACTCCCTGATCTCCATAGCTATAACAGCATTCTTTAACTCCGGGTTTAGTCCCGCTTCAAACTTAACCGCCTTCCATGCTTCATCTGGGTTATATCGCAGATAAGAGGAGAACTTAGACAGCTCCTCGAACCTTGCGATATACTGGTCCACGGTCATGCTTCCTTGCCTGAGTTGGAGAAATTCGATCTCTTTCTCTGCCTGTACAGTACTTGGAAAGTACTTTTCAAAAAAAATGTCCTTGAACACTTGCCAGGTGATCTGTCTTCCCTGATGAGCTAAAAGTTCTCTAGCTCCACGCCACCAGTATTCTGCTTCATCCTTTAACATATATGCAGCAAAAATGATTTGCTGCTCTTCAGTACAGCCCATCAATTCAAAGATTTTCTCTAATTCCCTAATCCACCTTTCGGCTATCGTTGGGTCATAACCACCTTGGAAACAAGGTGGTCTAGTCCTCAGGAACTCGGATATGCCATTATCTTTTCCAGCCGTCCGGTTGTTAGGACCAATCTCAACATTTGTGTTATTAGCATTCTGGAGATGTTGTAAAATTTGGTTGGTGGTCATAACTTGGTCTCGAATTACTGTGGCCAGGTTGTGCAGGGTTTCCTCTGCATTGGTCACTGGATTCCTCCTTGGTGGTGCCATTTCCTACTATGGTACAAAACAAAGTTATGCTGCTATTGAGGTGATCAAGCCCAATAGTTAGTTCAAAAATATTTAATAGCAGTCATAACACCACCTCGGCATATAGATAGGAAACACTAGTAATTTCTTACCTATATAAATCACTGATCCCCTACACAGCACAACCACAACATACTCAAGACACTATAAGATCGATTCAGATAACCATCCAACTACTGGCCATCTAGGATCGACCTGCTCTGATACCAATTATGTAACAACTCCATTTATGTAAATTTTTTTTTTTAAAATACCATGAAGTTATTACCTCGTTACAACTTAACTCAATATAACATTTATTTAATTTATACAATACTGAGTTTCCATACACACTATTATTTTACAAACTACACACCATTATTTTACAAACATTTGTACAAAGATACATATTAGTTCTAATCATCTATATCGACTACTTCTGGGGACACTGGTTCGGGTGGCATGTCCACCGGAATCTCAGTTACATCTACGACAGTTACATCAGAAATAACTGGAAGTTGCCCAAGGTAGGGCACCTCGATCCAACGTACAGAGATAATAAGTATCATAGAGAATATCTGCATATTTATTCTTCTGAACATGATATGGAAATATAGTGATAATTAAATCCCAGTAAGTTTAACAATAAATCATAATTTACCATCAATATAGTTCATCACGTCATGTTCAGCTGTATAAACTACAGAAAATATCTTCAGGTCACATGAATGCACTTTATCATGCACATGAAAATTATACAGTTATGACATGTATGGCATGAATAACTATTTTTCGAATTTCATATGATGGCTATCCACTTATTCTTACTTCAAGCTACCCCGGTCAGGGTGAGTATTCTCTACTTTTCAGTACGGGCTTATCTCGCTCCGTCCGACATGGCACACTTTCTCTTTCTTTTCTTATTAACATGATCATAACCGTTGGTAGGGCGTCCCCTACTGGTGCACCACACGGATTGCCATGTGACCGTGCTCATTTCTTTTCTTTTCACAATGATAGCCAAAAATATGCTTTCAATAACAAGTATGTTCATCAAAATATAACTATTACCATAAATCATTGGTAATCATGCCATGAACATAACCATTTAAAATATCACTTTATAAAACATTTCCATGTCAAAATTCCATACTAATACCTTGGTAACTGGATAGTAATTGTAGTCTGTAAACAGCGCACCAGAAAAGTTCCCAGGAAAGAGAGGTGGGTCACTAATGGACACGCTTAAATACCATGTCTTTCCTTGCCAGAGCTTTCCTTAGACATGCACTTTTCACAAATCACAATTTTGTTTTCCAGTAACTAGAATAATTCTTTTCTGATGTGAAAATACTGCAACCACGGAGCATACTAAGATTTTTCAAATAAAACCGGCACTTTCAAAACTTCTTGTAAATTTATATGAGTACTAGGGTAAATTCCATGTTAAAAATTACACACTTAAAATGGTAGTAAGTTCATGCAATGGCAATGGCTATGGCTATACTAGTCATTTGTTAAGATTCATCTTCTTTTTAAAATACTAATTTTATTTCTTTATTTTCTTGATGCAGGTTTTCATCCTATCTAACATTCTCTTACTAATCAGAGCATAACTCCCTCAATTTAACTCTGATGTAGGTGATCTTAGTGTCAATTTCAAGATAAAACAATTATCTAAAACTATTATGTTGAACATTGTAGCGAAATATTAAGAAATCAAGGTGATATTACTCCCTAAATGTACAGATTATTTCTTCTCGTGTAGGTTCTGACCTTTACTGACTAATTAGACCATATCTCCCAAATTTGAACTCCAAATTGAGTTATTCCAGTTGGTAAAAATCCATGAGCCCTATATCTATAATTGTTATCTTGGCGTACGATTTTAACTCCCTACAGTATATTTCCCAGAAATTCAAAAACTAAAGCTTTAATAACATATTCTGAATAAACATTTTCTGACCTCTGCTTACTAATCAGCTTATATCTACCTCAAATGGACTTCAAATTGAATGATTCCAGTGGCTAAAAATCCATGACATACATATATTTAATTCTTATGTTAACCATTTATTTTAATTCCCTACCAATAATTCCCAGAAATTAAATTACCGAAGCTATCCTAACATATTCTTCCCTGATTATTCATTTTCTGACCTTTGACTACTAATCAGACCATAGTACCTCATATGGACTCCAAATGGAATGATTCCAGTGGCTAAAAATCCATGACACATTTATCTATAATTCTTATGTTAACCATTTATTTTAATTCCCTACCAATAATTCCCAGAAATTAAATTACCGAAGCTATCCTAACATATTCTTCCCTGATGATTCATTTTCTGACCTTTGACTACTAATCAGACCATAGCTACCTCATATGGACTCCAAATGGAATGATTCTAGTGGCTAAACATCCATGACACATTTATCTTTAATTATTATGTTAACCATTTATTTTAATTCCTTATAGATTGTTCCCAGAAATTAAAATACCGAAGCTTACAATTCTGCCACCAGCCATAACCATACAGAACTATCTACACCAACCTAAGTATTCAAACATACATCACATGCAAGATCAATATGTAACATGATATAGCAACATCATGACCAATCATAAAAGTTCTAAGATCAAAATCTCATACAAATATTATAAGTTTCAAAAGTTTTCTTCAAAAATAAATATTGTTAAACTTACTTGGAGCACTTAGTCTTCTAGACTTCTCCTTCTTCTTTCTTCCTTTCTTCCTCTCCTTTCCTCACTCTACCTTGCTTCTATTTTTTTCTCTCCCTCACTTGGACGAAATTCTAATGTTGTAAGGGTGGGTTTTCTTATATAGACCACCAAATAATTCACCTTTCATGATCATGGGTCTACCTTATCACAATTAGGATACACTTTGTTGAATTTTTGGAAAACAAACAACTTATGTTCTTGTCTTCCTCTTCCTTAGTCAAGATATGCATAGGAAAAGGAGATTTGTATTTTGAAAATTATGATAATATGTTCTTAAGATATGGGACAAGGTCCCTTTGATTTAGGGATTCATTTCCATTTTCTTTTGTCTTAAACAAGTATGATAGGTTTGCCTTTTTAGGTGGCAAATTTCTAGCCCTTGAATCTTCATTATTTGGTTGATATTATTTGTGTGGGCTATGAATGTTTTGTCCTAATACCATGTATTATCATACCACTTGCTAAAATTATGAGTGTAGGATATAGATGTTTTTGTCCTAAAGCCTTGTATTATCATGCCACTTGCTTAAGTGATGAATGTAGAATCACACCACTTGCTAAATTTTTTGTCTTAATGCCATGTAACCTAATCTTTATTCTTATTATTATATCATCATCTAATTTATTTTATTTTAGTTTTCCTCTTGGATTTGGGCTTATTCCTACCCATTATGGGCTTGTCCTACCCATTTTCTTTGCTTTGGATAAAATTCTTCCTTTCTTGGTGGGCTTGGTCACATTTTCATAATTTTTGGGCTATTTGTGAAATTACTATATCCTAGTCCAAGTCTATGTTTAATTTCTTGTTTAGGTTATCCAATGGGCTTGATAGAAACTTATGTGAAGTGGAAAAACTCTATATGAAGTGTCCATAGGTAAAAGCCCAATGTATGGGTAAAGATTTTAAACTTAGTAACTATAGTTCTTGAATTAGGATAAATTACCCTAATTCAATGTTCTTTGAAATTTTAAGACCTTTACTTGTTTCTAAAAATTTATCTTCCTTATCCAAGAATTTTGCATCTCTTTAGTATGTTATTTCTAATTTCTTTACTATTAGATTTTCCTTCTTTATTTGTTCTCTTAATGTTAGAAACATTTTCTATGCATATACCTAAGGTGAAGAATTTCTAAGGATTATATTTCCTTAGATATCTAAAATATTGTCTAATAAATTTTATTTCCTTAATTAAATTTTTTATGTACCTTTATAATTAAAAGAAACGAAATTAAGGATGTTACAAATGCAACCATGCATGGGCCTTGTCCCTCAGAGAGTATAGGAATAGTCTCAGTCTAATGGCATCAGAGGATACTCCATTCAACTTCAATGTGTCACAGTATTCTAAAAAGATTGGTAAATAGAGATTAGGGTCTTTAGTAGGTGACCCTGCAAACTGATTATGCTGAACCATCTGCAAAAGAGAAGGCTTCAGCTTAAAGTTGTTGGCCTCAACAACTGGTTTGACGATACTCAGATTCAGGCCATGAGTGTCTGGGGCAGTGAAATCTTTAAGAGGTCTATTATCTCTTTCTGCCATGGTAGGTGCAGTATGATCTTGCTGCTTTCTTCTTTTTCTCCTTCATAGTGTATGTTTAATTTTTGGATAAAATTCAGCAAAGAACTCACGTTCTCTTCGCATAAAAGAGAAACACACCTATAAAGGAAGAAAAGAGATAAAAATTAGCAAGATATAATTATGCAGAAATAAATTAAAAGAATGAGATTTAGTTTAGCTATTTCATAAAATATCTAATATTGACTATTGTTCCCCAGCAATGGAACCAAAAACGTTTTGTGTAAGTTTTATAAATAATCGCAAGCGCACGGCGTAGCTGTAGCTAGTCCGATGAGTACGGATCGTATCCCACAGAGAACAATTATCAATTATTATAATTTACGAAGTATGCTATCTAAATCAATACAACACGATGAGAGAGTGTGTCACATTTAAGTAAATAAGTAATTCCATTAATAAAAGCCTAGGGTTAGGGTTTACCACACTTATGATATTCAACAATCAATATGTACCTCTAATTGCAATTATCTAGGTAATTGGGGATGGTTTATCCTTAATTAACTAATAATCTCTTTCAAGCGTTACTAATCGTACCTAGGTTAATCCAATTGCCTACTTTCGTGGTTCTTAATTCAACCTAATTCCATTAAGTTCTATGCCAACCATGGAATTCAATTAATCGGTTTTCTTGTGACCACTAATTGATTCATTCCTAGAGAACCTTAAACTATTTTCGCGATTAAGATATCCCTAATTAACTATTAAGTTCCGGTATTAACTTTCACCTTTCAGTTCATCAGTTAATATCCTAAGATGTGATAAATATTGGTCAGAGATTCATCAACTCATATAATCAATACATAATAGTCAATCCTAATTAACCATGGATAATACAATTAGGGTTCCAAAAATTTAATTAGCACAATGAATCATCACATTATAAGTGGGTTTACCAAAACCCTAGATTAAATCTACTTAAGCATAATAGAAACTGAAACCAAAATCATATTTATTAAGTAAATCATAATAGTTCAATATAAACCAAAAGAAAAGAGTAGAAGTAGAGATGGAAGTAAAGTAGAAAGACAAAACCTGGTTTGTAGAATGTAAAGATGAAATACAATGCTTGAATTGTTGTAAATTCTACACTAAGAACATGAATCAATCACTAATCCTACTCTAAACCTAATCTAATGGTGTTTCCTAAGCCTAAAATTGAGTAAAAGTAAGTTTGAATTTGTCTGGATGTTCTTGGCTGCGTTTTCCCATGTATTAATATCTCTTTGGCTGCTCAAAATCCTAAAGAATACGATGTGTATGGACATGAAGAACGACTGTGCTTCGTGCTGGAAATCTGGGATAAAATACTTTCTTTGCACAGAGCACGACCTAGCCGTGTTTGAGGCATCTAGGTTCTTTTCTTTCTAATTTTCTTAGGGTTGCCTCCTTGTTTCCTCCTTAACATGTTCCAAGTCCATATGGCTCCTCACATGAGTTTTTTCCCTTTTTTCTTGGCCTCTTTTGCTCACCTACAAACATAAAACAAACCAAAACAGTATTATAAGCGAAGCATAACAAAAAGCAGTGAAATAATCACAATTTTACTATTAATTAGTGATAAAATATAGCCATTAAACACTCAATTTTTCCCTTCATTGGTAACATCCCTAATTTCGTTTATTTTATTAATAAAGGTACATAAATATTTAATTAAGAAAATAAAATTTATTAAACAATTGTTAGATATTTAAGGAAATTTAAGCCTTTGAAATTCTCCACCTTATGTGTATGCATAGAAAATGTTTCTAACATAAGGGAATAAGTAAAGAGAGAAAACCTAATAGAAAAAAATTAGAAATAACGTACTAAAGAGAGGAAAAATTCTTGGGTAAGGAAGATAAATTTTTGAGAAGTAAGTAAAGGTTTTAAAATTTCAAGAAGATTGGATTAAGATAATTTTTCTTAATTTAAGAGCTAGAGTTTCTAAGTTTAAAATCGCCATCCATACATTGAGCTTTCACCTATGGACACTTCATATAGAGTTTTTTCATTTCACATGAGTTTTTAGCAGGTCGTGTTCTGTGTTGCATTAGCTAGGGTAAGCCGTGTTCAGGGCTGTTTTTGAGTACGTTTGAAGTATTTTTCAAGAATGGCCGTGTTGGAGCTGGTAAAGATTATTTTTAACATTTTTCTACCCTAAATGAACCTCATTAACCATATGGTAATAATAGAAACCAAATTGGAGAAGAATGCCCTATAAAATTTGTGAGAACATGTGTTGGAAATGATATAAGTAGGAGGAAAGTAACTAGAGGTCAAGCATAAAGAAAATGAAAAGATGAAAATAATATTTTAAAAAAAAGAATCTTATAAATGGAAATAATAAATAACTAGGGTATGCTCTGGCCATTGCCATTGCATGAGCTCTTTACCATCTTAAGTGTGTAATTTTGACATGAAAATATTTTATAAAGTGATATTCAGAAATTGTTATGATCATGACATGATTGTATTTTACCAATGATTTTTGGTAGTTAATATGCTTTGATGATAAATTATGGCATGTGAGTATAATGAACATACTTGTTATTGAAATCATATTTTTGACTATTAACGTGAAAAGAATAGAAAAGAAAAAAGACGAGCACGGTTATATGGTGGTCCGTGTGGTGGACCAATAAGGGATGCCCTAATCACGGCTATGATTATGTTAATGAGAAAAGAAAGAGAAAGTGTGCCATGTCGGACAGAGCGAGAAAAACCCGTACCAGAGAGTAGAAAGAACTCACCGTTAGTAGGGTAGCTTGATATGAAAATAAGTTGATAGCCATCATATGATATTCTGAAAATAGTTATTCATGCCATACATGTCATTACTGTACAATTTTTCATGTGCTAATATAAAGTGCATTCTGTAACATCCCTAATTTCGTTTCTTTTATTAATAAAGGTACATAAATATTTAGTTAAGGAAATAAAATATATTAGACAATTTTTAGATATCTAAGAAAATATAATCCTTAAAAATTTTTCACGTTATGTGCATAGAAAATGTTTCTAACATTAAGGGAACAAGTAAAGAGAGAAAAACCTAATAGGAAAACATTTGAAATAACATACTAAAGAGAGGTGAAATTCTTGGTTAAGGAAGATAAAATTTTGGGAAGTAAGTCAAGGTCTTAAAATTTCATGAAGATTGAATTAGGGTAATTTTTCTTAATTCAATAACTAGAGTCCCTAGGTTTAACATCTCCACCCAAACATTGGGCTTTCACCTACAGACACTTCATATAGAGTTTTTTCACTTCACATGAGTTTCTAGCAAGTCAATAGGATAGCCCAAGAAAGAAATAAAACATAGACTTGGACTAGGATATAGAAATTGAGCCGATAGCCCACAAACAATGAAAATGTGACCAAACCCTCCAAGAAAGGTAGAATTTCAGCCAAAGCTAAGAAAATGGGTAAGAATGAGCCCAAATCCAAGAAGAAAAAATAAAAATGTGAGGAAATAGTAGTGTAATAATAATCAAAATTAGGTCACATGGCATTAGGACAAAACATCTATATCATACATTTATAATTTCAACAAGTAGGTAATAATACATGGCATTAGGACAAAACATCTATATCTTACATTCATAATTTCAACAAGTAGGTAATAATACATGGCATTATGACAAAACATCGTTATCCTACACAAATAATTTCAACCAAGCAAGGGAGACTAAAGGGTTTGAAATTCGCCACATAGAAAGGCGAACATATCATATTTAATTAAGACAAAAGAAAAAGGAAGTGAATCCCTAAATCAAAGGGACGTTGTCCTTTGTCTTAAGAGCATTTTATCATAATTTTCAAAATACAAATCTCCTTTTGTTATGCATATCTCAACTAAGGGAGAGGAAGACAAGAACATAAGTTGTCTTTCCCCAAAAAACAACCAAGTGCATCCTAATTGTGATAAGGTAGACCCATGATTATGAAAGGTGAACTACTTGATAGTTTATTTAAGCAAAACTCACCCTTATAACATTATAATTTCGTTCAAGTGAGGGAGAGGAAAAACACAAGCAAGGTAAAGTGAGGAAATGTGAGAAAGAGAGGAGAAGAGAGGAAAGAAGAGGAAGGAGATGTCTAGAGGACTAAATACTCAGGGTAAGTTAACTTAATCTCTACTTGAATCCATCTTTTCTCTTCATCCTTAGGGTTCAAAACTCACCCTCCTTCTCTTATTTAAGTTGCTAGAAAAGCTAAGGGAAGGGAGGAATCTTACTACTTCCTTCAAGAGAAAACAAGATAATGAATTCACTAAGTGAGCTAGGGAGATCTTTAGGTAGGTTTAACACTATCTCTTTTTGAAGAAAAGATTTGAAATTTGTAACATTTATATGGGATTTTGATCTTAGAACTTTGATGAAATTTACAATATTTGTTACTTTGATGATTGGCCATGGAAGTTGCTATATCATGTTACATGTTATCTTGCATATTATGGACGTTTTGAACATTTCAAATGGTGTGGTAATTTCTGCATAGGTATGGCTATGGTTGGCAAAATTTTAGGATTTTTATGCTGCCATTTTGTAAATTTGAATGTGTGAAAAATTGATGGTAGATGATTAGATGTAAATTAGGAAGAAAATGAAAGAGGGCGTAATAAAATGATGAACTAAAACCTTAGAAAATTGGATTTTGGAGTAACTAGGGAAGCTTCTATTTTTGAAATTTTGGGAAGAATTGGTTAAGAATTAAAAGAAATAGTTAACATAAAAAATATAGATATATTTCTCACAGATTTTTAGACATTAGAATCACTTAATTTGGAGTCTAGATGAGGGAGATATTATTCGATTAGTAAGCAGTGGTCAGAAAATGGTTAACCGGGGAAGAATTTGTTAGGTAAGTTTCTGTGTTTGAATTTCTGGGAAACATCTATAGTGAACTAAAATAAATAGTTAACATGTAAAATCTTTATATATGTTTAAAGAATTTTTAGCCACTGGAAGCATTCAATTTGGAATCAATATTAGGAAGATATGGTTAGATTACTAAGCAGTGGTCAGAAACTAGCTAACCAAGGAAGAATCTCTTAAGTATGCTTCTGTGTTTGTATTTCTAGGAAACCTTTGTAGTGAATTAAAGGAATGTGCTAAGATAATAAATATAGATATATGTATCACGGATCTATAGGCTTTGAAATCACTTAATTTGGAGTCCATATGAGGGAGATATAGCTGATTAATGAGTAGAGGTCAGAATTAGTCTAGAATCTAGGGTGGTAAAAGTAAGCATTTTTGTTTTCAATTTTTTGAGAATACTTCGTAAGGAATATGAAGACATGATAAACTTGCAAGTTGTATATAATTGTCATAGCTTTTTATAGGCTTTGGAATCACCTCAATTGGAGTTAGTATGAGGGAGATATAGTCAAATTAGTAAGTAGGGCTCTGAACCTACTCGAGAAGAAATAATATTGAATTTGAAGGAGTAGTAACACCACGATTAGTTAAGATTTCACTAAAATTTTCAACATAAGGATTTTAGAGGATTGTCTTATCTTTCAATTGACACCAAGATTACCTCAATCAGATTTAAAATGAGGGTGTTATGCTCTGTGTAGTGAGAGAGGAAATAATAGTTTTTTAAAAAAGAATCTTATAAATGAAAATAATAAATGACTAGTGTATGCCATAGCCATTGCCAATGCATGAACTCCTTACCATCTTAAGTGTGAAATTTTGACATGAAAATATTTTATAAAGTGATATTCAAAAATGATTATGTTCATGGCAAGATTTTAGTCTACCATTGATTTTTGGTAATGATTATGCTTTGATGATAAATTATGGCATGTGAGTATAATAAACATACTTGTTATTGAAATCATATTTTTGGCTATTAACGTGAAAAGAAAAGAAAAGAAAAGAGATGAGCATAGTCACATGGTAGTTTGTGTGGTGCACTAGTAAGGGACTCCTTACTCACAACTATGATTATGTTAATGAGAAAAGAAAGAGAAAGTGTGACATGTCGGACGGAGCAAAAAAACCCGTACTGGAGAGTAGAAAGTACTCACCCTGACCAGGGTAGATTAAGATGAAAATAAGTGGATAGCTATCATATGATATTCTAAAAATAGTTATTCATGCCATACATGTTATTACTGTATGATTTTCATGTGCATTCATGTGACCTAAGATATTTGTTGTAGCTTATACAAATGAACATAATATGATGATCTATATTGATGATAATTATGATTTATTGTTGAACCTATTAGGGTTTAATTCTCACTATATTTCTGCATCATGTTCAGAGGACTAGATATGCAGATATTTTTTATGGCCAGCTTTTAGAATACGTTGGGTCGTGTTGGCTAAGATCCTGGTGAAGGTGCAACCACCCGTATCGCCGGAACTGGTCAATATGGATGGATAAGATGTAGACATATATGTGTTTGATTTGTGTACAGATTTTGTTAATTAATGATGTGTATGCGAACCCAAGATTGTATTAGTATTAATGGTATACCATAAACCCTACTAATACTTGGTTAATTTAATTGAATGTTATTATGAGTTAAATAGTTAGAAGTAAAGAGGTAATAACTTCATGGGATTTTAAAAATACACACACACACACACACACACACACACACACACACACACACACAGATATATATATATATGTGTATATATATATGTATACATATATATATATACACACACACACACACATATATATATATATATATATATATTTATAAATTGAGTTGTTACACATTCATGCGACCTAAGATATTTGCTGTAACTTATACAAATGAACTTGGCATAGTGAGCTATATTGATAATAATTATGATTTATTGTTGAACATACTGAGATTTAATTCTAACTATATTTTCATATCATGTTCGAAAGACTAAATATGCAGATATTCTTTATGATTGGCTTTTAGCATACGTTGGGTCGATTGGCTAAGATTGATAAGAGTCACATTATTGCAATTTTGTTATGATTTAAATATTGATATTTGTGTGAAAATTGTGGTTATTTGATTATTTATTCGACAAATGTCATTTCACGGGTATTTTGTGTTTAAAGTGCAATTTCAGGTAAAATCATAAGTTTGGAGAAGTTTGGGACAAATGTAATTGACCGGGATTGAGTTAGAGTCAAGAAAAGCAAGATTTCAAGGTTTGGAAGTCTGGCCGCGGCGAGAATATTTTGGCCGCGGCGAGAATGATGCAGCAAATTTTCCCGAGAGCGCGATTTTTGCATTCGAATCTGGCCGCCGGCGACATCATTTTCGCCGGCGGCGAAATATGGCTCGCCGCCGGCAAAACACGAATCGTGCCGCGGCGACAATATTCTCGCCGCGGCGCGATCAGTTCCCAGAAACTCGCCGCGGCGAGAATTACTTCGCCGGCGGCGAGTTTCGGCGGCCAAACGCATTTTCCAGACTTTTTGTTCCAAATTTGTCCCCAAAACCCTGGATCTATAAATACCATAAGGTACAGAGAGAGTGGACGGCGAAATAGACCTAGAATAGGCGTTTTTGGAGGAGAAGAAGCAATTTTGGATTGAAAGCTTGGATATTCTTGAAGGATCATCACCATTGTTGCTGCCAAGTGTTCATCTCCAAGAGTTCTTCATCTCTTTTCCTTAGCTCTGTTTTTCTGCAGTTCATTTCGTTTTTATAGTTATGTATTCTGTTGAGATAGTTGTTGTTCTTATTTTAATTATGAGCTAATTCATTTTTGCTAAGGCTATGATGTAGTTGAATCATGAAACTCTGATTTTTGTGGTTATGGGTATATGAGTTCATTGTTTTCAGTTGAGTATTTATTTCCATGATTAATGCTTCTGAATTTCTGGCCAAAAATTTAGATGATTAGTTGCATTACATTGAGACCGAGAGGAGATGTGTAATGAATGCTTCTTGTGATAAGTACCATATATTGAATGCGAGTGTGAGAACTAATGCATGATGTATGTGGTTATCCTGGAAATTCCATAGATCATAATGTGCTTGTTTGTGATTAATCTTCATAGAAATATAGTTGATTAGCATGGACAAGTAATTCTAATATAACTTGAGAGAGAGTATTAGATAAGTTTGGGTTTTTCAACCATCAATTGTAGCTTTGATCCTCATATAACATGCCATGAAATTGGATTGAATTGATTCAGCGAAATCAAATGCCTTAGCGTTTTAATCATTTGTGAACAACATTCAATTGTGTTCTTTGCATTTATTTGTAAGTTAATTTGCCTTTTACACAATCAACAATTTGGTTTTCAGATAAAATTAGGATTAGTCAATTTCGGTACTTAGTAACAACATTCCTTGTGGGTTCGATATCCGTACTTTTGTACACTTTATTACTTGAACGATTCGTACACTTGCGAAATTACGCATCAAGTTTTTGGCGCCGTTGCCGGGGAATGGTTTGATTATTAATATCGATACTACCTAATCTTAGTTTTAATTTGAAGTTAATTTGCTTTATCATTGTTTCAGTTTTTTTTTCTAAATTGAGTTTGTGAGTTGTGTTGAACATTTGTTCATTTAGAGTTGTTGCTGCTTGTTTGCATTATTCATTTTAGTCATTTCTTGCACATTTTTCAGTTGTTTACTTTGCTCTTTTATTTTGTTTATCATAAAAGAAGAAAAAAGGGTAACTTTGTGTTGTGTGAGTGCTTATTGATTTTCCAGATTGTAGGACTTTTGTATGCGATGTGCACGAAGCCTTAACCTTCTTCCTTTTGATCCGGAAATTGATCGAACATATAGGCGTCTAAACCGAGAGAGAAGGCGTTCAACATCCGCTCCTAATAGACAATCAGCCATGGATCCACAATTTGTTGAGGGAGGTGGAAATCGTAGAGCTATGAGGGATTATGCTGCGCATAATGTTGCTGGAACCACTTCGGGTATAAGGAGGCCAACTGTTCAAGCCAATAACTTTGAGATAAAGCCATCCTTTATCCAAATGGTTCAATCAAATCAGTTTGGGGGAATGTCAAAAGATGATCCTAATGCACATATTGCTTACTTTCTAGAGGTGTGTGATCTTTATAAGATAAATGGTGTGTCTGAAGATGCCATAAGATTAAGGGTTTTTCCTTTTTCACTCCGGGATAGAGCCAAGGAGTGGCTAAACTCATTACCACCAAGATCAATTACAACATGGAATGAGTTAGTTCAAAAGTTTTTGTCCAAGTTCTTTCCTCCTGCTAAGATAGCAAAATTGCGGAATGAAATCACATCTTTCACACAATATGATCAAGAATCATTGTATGAAGCTTGGGTGAGATTCAAAGAAATGTTGCGGAAGTGCCCACATTATGGTATACCAATTTGGCTGCAAGTCTCTACATTTTATAATGGGTTGGTTTCAAACTATCGGGCAATGATTGATGCTGCATCTAGAGGGTCTTTAATGGGAAAAACACCAGAGGATGCTCATGAGTTGTTAGAGATCATGGCATAAAACAACAATCAGTGGCATTCAGAGCGGGTAACTGTAAAAAGACCAGCAGGAGTGCATGAAATTGATTCCGTGAATGCTTTGTCGGTTCAAGTTGCTGCTCTTTCAAGAAAGGTGGATTCTTTGTCATCCAAGTTTGAATCCAAACGAACTGCAGAATGTAATTTATGTGGTGGAAATCATGCTAGTATTGAGTGCCAAGTTGGAAATCCATTTGCTTCACCAAATGCTGAACAAGCCAACTATGTCTCAAACTTTCAAAGACCTGCACATAACCCATATTCGAATACCTACAATCCAGGTTGGAGGAATCATCTGAATTTGTCATGGGGAAATAACCAAGGGGGATTCAAACCGTCATCTTCCTACCAACCCCAAGAGAAGAAACAAACAGATTTGGAAGAAATTTTGGGGAAGTTCATTGAGGAGTCAAGAACAAATTTCAGAAATCAAGAGGCAATCAACAGGGACATCCAAAACCAACTGGGGCAGCTTTCAAAGTAGATTGCAGAAAGGCCTCAAGGATCATTGCCAAGTGACACAATAAATCCTACAGAGCATGTAAAGGCTATCACATTGAGAAGTGGTAAAGAACTTGAATGGCAGAAGAAATCAGAGCAAAAGATGGAGGAAGCTAAAGAAAAGCCATCAACATCCCAAGATGTTCAACCTTCCCCATATGCAAAATATGAGCCTCCTATCCCATACCCTCAAAGATTGCAGAAGAAAAAGCTTGATAATCAATTTGGTAAATTTCTGGAAATTTTTAAAAAATTGCATATTAACATTCCTTTTGCAGAGATGTTGGAACAAATGCCCAAGTATGCAAAATTCATGAAGGAAATTCTATCAAAGAAGAGGAAGTTGGGAGATTATGAAACTGTCATGCTAAATGAGGAGTGCAGTGCAGTTCTTCAAAGAAAACTGCCACAGAAAGTGAAAGACCCAGGGAGTTTTACTATACCTTGTACTATAGGAAGTTGCAATTTTGATAAAGTCCTATGTGATTTAGGATCAAGTATTAATTTGATGCCACTTTCTGTTTTCAGGAAACTAGGCCTAGGAGAAGTAAAACCTACTTCAATTTCTCTACAATTAGCGGATAGATCGGTGAAAAATCCTCGAGGGGTAATTGAGGATGTTTTAATTAAAATTGACAAATTCATTTTTCCTGCAGATTTTGTGGTGCTTGACATGGAGGAAGATAGAGAGATACCATTGATATTGGGGAGACCATTCCTTGCAACTGGAAGAACATTGATTGATGTTCAGCAAGGAAAACTCATTCTAAGGGTGCAAGATGAACAAGTAACTTTCGATGTTTTTGAAGCAATGAAATCTCCAAGTGAGTTATATTCTTGTTTTCAAATTAACACCCTTGACAGGTTAATCCCGGAAACTTTTGAAAAGAGACCTCCATTGCTACCACTAGAAGCTTGCCTTTTGAAATCTGCAACAATTGAGGAGAAAGATGAGGGAGTGAGAAAATGTTTAGAATTACTGGCAGAACATGATGCATATTTGTTTAGTGATCAAACATTCAAGGACTTGGGAACAAATGAAACTCCAACCTCAGTGGTCAAGAAGGAAGCCAACCAACTTGAGCTAAAGCCACTACCATTCCCATCTAGGGTTAAAATAAAAACCCGTTGTTTTCCTTTCTTACATTGAGGACAATGTAAGGTTTTGGTTGGGGGTACGATAAACGGTACATTTTACTTAATTTCATTTTTAGTCGTTTTGTGTACTTAGTTTCATTTTTAGTCGTTTTGTTTGTGTTTTAATTGTGTTGTTTTGTTTGTGTGTTTAATTGTGTTATTTCATTTTTAGTAATTTTGTTTGTGTGTCTGCATTTCGATTGCATTTGCAGTTTATTTAATTTGCACGTTGATGATAATAATGTGATTGTGATAACACGTAGTTTTTAGAAGACATTAAATTTTGCTTCGGTTTAAAGATAATTTCATATGTTGATTTTACTTAGTTGGCGACTCTTTTGGTATGTGGTACGACTTGGTTGATTAGTTTAAATGCTTAGAGAAGTCTTATGTGCGAATTTTTCATGGACATTTTTGTGATCTCAACAAAATCTAGAACTCATTTGAAAACCTCTTGAGGCGAAATAATTTGGAATTGCATTGTTTAGGATATGATATAGGCCGTTTTTGGATCGATTGTGCCATTTTTAAGCTTACCTTGTTATTCTTATATCACTAGTTACCTCTTTGAGCCTATTTATATATACATTGTTAGCCTTATTTTTCGTTCTTTTACCTTTCTATAATCTACCTTTTATTTAGCCACAATATATATAATTCCTACCTTATTTGTTAAGAGCACTTAATTTTGAACACAAGCTTGTAAAGAGCATTTGGAATGCTATTTTCCACATATATTGAAAGAATTTGGTTGGAGGTTATTCATTGTAAAAAAAAAAAAAAAGAAAGAAAGAAAGAAAGAAGAGGGCTTTCACATTATAGTAAATAAAAGAGTGTTAGTGATGGTTATACTGAAGTGAATGATTGAGAAAGAATTTTGTTTATCCTTGGAAAAATGGGATATGATCAGAAGAAACAATGTGGGTTTAATGGTTTTATTTTTGCTTAATTGGTTGTGTTTAATCTAATAAGTTCTCTTATTTGTATTTTGACACTTCCCATTTTTCTTAACCAAATACCTAAGCCTAACATTACAAGCATATTAAGTCCTATTGATCCAAAATGGTGTATTTTTCTTTTATTAGTGGAGAGAGGTTTGAAAAATGAGCATATGGAGTTTGAGATTTCACCTTTGTGTTTGTGGATATTGTGCATAATATTATCTAGGCATTATGGCTATTGGTTTGTGGTATGATGGATGTTTAAGAGTCAATAACAAAAGTGACATTGGCATTTGAGATTTCTTAAAGCTTAGGTGACATTTAATTATTCTATGTGTTATGTGATATTTACAATTTTTGAAACATTTGTGCAAATTAATTGTTGCGTGATTTGATTATTTTGAGTTAGTATAAATTAAGGTAAGATGTTTATGGGTATCATCACTGGAAGCCCTCACGAGACTACAACTCGTCCTACTAGGGCCGCCTAGGGGTTTAAAGGCTTATTGCATACGCTTAATGCAATTTTGTAAAGAGAATAAATTTTCTTAGAATTTTTCTTTTAATGTCTCCTTCGAATTTCTTTATAGATCGCTTTTCTTGCTAGAGACTAGCAAGAAGCTGGTTGGGGGTTGTTGATAAGAGTCACATTATTGCAATTTTGTTATGATTTAAATATTGATATTTGTGTGAAAATTGTGGTTATTTGATTATTTATTCGACAAATGTCATTTCACGGGTATTTTGTGTTTAAAGTGCAATTTCAGGTAAAATCATAAGTTTGGAGAAGTTTGGGACAAATGCAAATGACCAGGATTGAGTTAGAATCAAGAAAAGCAAGATTTCAAGGTTTGGAAGTCTGGCCGCGGCGAGAATATTTTGGCCGCGGCGAGAATGATGCAGCAAAATTTTCCCGAGAGCGCGATTTTTGCATTCGAATCTGGCCGCCGGCGACATCATTTTCGCCGGCGGCAAAATATGGCTCGCCGCCGGCGAAACACGAATCGCGCCGCGGCGACAATATTCTCGCCACGGCGTGATCATTTCCCAAAAACTCGCCGCGGCGAGAATTACTTCGCCGACGGTGAGTTTCGGCGGCCAAATGCGTTTTCCAGACTTTTTGTTCCAAATTTGTCCCCAAAACCCTGGATCTATAAATACCATAAGGTACAGAGAGAGTGGACGGCGAAATAGACCTAGAATAGGCGTTTTTGGAGGAGAAGAAGCAATTTTGGATTGAAAGCTTGGATATTCTTGAAGGATCATCACCATTGTTGCTGCCAAGTGTTCATCTCCAAGAGTTCTTCATCTCTTTTCCTTAGCTCTGTTTTTCTGCAGTTCATTTCGTTTTTATAGTTATGTATTCTGTTGAGATAGTTGTTGTTCTTATTTTAATTATGAGCTAATTCATTTTTGCTAAGGCTATGATGTAGTTGAATCATGAAACTCTGATTTTTGTGGTTATGGGTATATGAGTTCATTGTTTTCAGTTGAGTATTTATTTCCATGATTAATGCTTCTGAATTTCTGGCCAAAAATTTAGATGATTAGTTGCATTACATTGAGACCGAGAGGAGATGTGTAATGAATGCTTCTTGTGATAAGTACCATATATTGAATGCGAGTGTGAGAACTAATGCATGATGTATGTGGTTATCCTGGAAATTCCATAGATCATAATGTGCTTGTTTGTGATTAATCTTCATAGAAATATAGTTGATTAGCATGGACAAGTAATTCTAATATAACTTGAGAGAGAGTATTAGATAAGTTTGGGTTTTTCAACCATCAATTGTAGCTTTGATCCTCATATAACATGCCATGAAATTGGATTGAATTGATTCAGCGAAATCAAATGCCTTAGCGTTTTAATCATTTGTGAACAACATTCAATTGTGTTCTTTGCATTTATTTATAAGTTAATTTGCCTTTTACACAATCAACAATTTGGTTTTCAGATAAAATTAGGATTAGTCAATTTCGGTACTTAGTAACAACATTCCTTGTGGGTTCGATATCTGTACTTTTGTACACTTTATTACTTGAACGATTCGTACACTTGCGAAATTACGCATCAAAGATCCCGGTGAATTTACAACCACTCGCTACCGTATCCCTAGAATTGGTCAATATGGATGAATAAGATGTAGACATATATGTGTTTGGTTTTTGTACAGACGTTTTTAATTAATAATGTGTATGTAAACCCAGAATTGTATTACTGTTTATGGTATACGATAAACCTTAATTATGCTTGGTTAATTTAATTGAATGTTATTATGAGTTAAATTGTTAAAAGTGAAGAGGTAATCAGTTCATGGGATTTAATATATATATATATATATATATATATATATATATATATATATATATATATATATATATATATGTATGTATGTATGTATGTATGTATGTGGAAAAAATGGAGTTGTTACAAAATTAGATCAGAGCAGGTCGATCCTATATAGCCAGTGGATGGATGGTTATTTAAATCAATCTTTTAGCGTCTTGAGTATGTTTGTGGTTATATTGTGTGGGGGATCAGTGATTTCATATAGGTAAGAAATTACTAGTGTTTCCTATCTATATGTCGAGGTGGTGTTATGACTACTATAAATATTTTTGAACTAACTATTGGGCTTAATGACTTCAATAGCAGCATAACTCTGTTTTTACCACAATAGGATATGGCACCACTGAGGAGGAACCCTGCAAACAATACAGAAGAAACCCTGCACAACTTGCCTACAGCAATTCGAGACCAAGTCACAGCCACTAATCAAATTTTGTAACATCTCCATAATAGTAACAACTTGAATGGAGAAAATAATGCAAACAATTGCATGAATGGCAATTATAATGGCCTATTTGAGTACCTGAGAACCAGACTGTCTTCTTTTCAAGTTGGCTATGACCCAATGGTAGTCGAATGGTGGATAAGGGAATTGGAGAAGATCTTCGAGGTAATGGGCTGTACTAATAAGCAGTAGGTTGTCTTTGCTGCATATATGCTGAAGGATGAAGCTACGTGTTGGTGGTGAGGGACCGACGAGCTGCTAACTCACCAGAGTCGACAGATCACCTGGCAGGTGTTTAAAGATATTTTTTTGGAGAAGTACTTTCCAAGTACTGTGTGGGCTGAGAAGGAGATCAAATTTATCTAATTCAGACAGGGTGATATGTTAGTAGATCAATACATCGCGAAGTTTGAGAAGTTGTCTAAGTTCTCCTCTTACTTGAGGTTTAACACTGCATGGAAGGCTGTTAAGTTTAAAGCAGAATTGAACCCAAAAATCAAGAATGCGGTGATAGCCTTGGAAATAAGGGAGTTCTTGCCCTTGATAAATAATTATAGACTTTTGGAGAAGAGTTTAAGGGCAGTAGAGGATGAGAATTTGAGGCGAAACCTGTGGAAGAGGAAGAAAAGTTTCCCTAACCCTGGCAAAAATGTGAGTGGAAGATGATATGAAGCTAGTAAAAGGTCATTGACTGTAGGTCCCTGACCTTTCCAATAAGACCTCGCCATAGTAAAGTGCACTAAGTGCAGATGTATGCATGGCAACTGGCCATGCTACATGGGACCGGATGTCTGCTTTAAATGCAGATAGAAGGGTCATTTTGCGAAGAACTGCCCATAGAATGTGAAGAAGCAGTTAGAACAAAGGCCTCAGGTGAAAGGAAATGATTTCTCCCTAAGCGGCCAAGAGGCAGTTCAATCCTTTGAAATGATTCAAGGTACGAGCTACATCTATACGGTGTTGTTTAACTTTGGTGCTAGTCATTCATTTATATCGAAAAAATGTATTAGGGAGCTTTAGTATCCTATTTCTGAAACCCCATATGAACTATCAGTAGTAACTCCCACAGGAGAAAGGGTCTTAACTTCTTCTGTATGTGAAGACTATCATGTCACTATCTAGGAGAAATTTTTTTCTGTAGACCTAATCTATCTACCTTTAAGAGGTATAGATGTCATTCTAGGGTTAGACTGGATGTCTACAAATAGGGTATTGCTAAATTATTGCACCAAGACCATTGAATTCTACTTCCTACTCCACAAAAGGAGATACAATTATTGATACTAAATGCTAATCAAGTCAATTGGGAGTTAAAGAGTGGAGTACTTGGTTACATTGTCTTGTGTTGATTAAACCTAGAAGTCGAAATGAAGCTTAATAAAATTCCAATAGTTAATGAGTTTCCTGAAGTATTTCCACCTGATATTCTAGGCTTACTTCACGAGAGAGAGATAGAGTTCTCTATTGATCTTTTTCGTGGGATAGGGCCTATCTCTATTGCACCTAATAGTATGGTCTCGAAGGAACTACAAGAACTCTTAGAGGAATTGTTATACAAGCAATTCATTAGATTGAGTGTATCACCTTGGTGAGCTCATGTATTGTTTATTAAGAAGAAAGACGGGAGCTTTAGACTATGTATAGATTACAAGCAGTAGAATAAGGCGATTGTCAAAAATAAGTACCCTCTCCATAGGATAGATGATTTATTAGATCAACTAAAGAGAGCCTCCATCTTTTTTAAAATTGACTTGAGATCGGGATAAGGTATGGGCACTATGAGTTTCTCATAATGCCCTTCGAGTTGATAAATGCACCTGCAATTTTCATGGATTACATGAATCACATTTTTTGAACCTACCTAGATTAATTTGTGGTAGTGTTCATTGATGACTTCTTGATATACTCTAAGAGTGAGAAAGAACATGAACAACATCTTTGAATCATGCTACAAATGTTGGAAGAGAAAAAGTTGTATGTTGAATTGGAGAAGTGTGGATTTTGGTTGACAGAGGTGAAGTTTCTCGGACATGTCATCTCCAATAGAGGGGTAGCCATAGACCCTAGCAAGACGAAAGTAGTGATTGAGTGGGAAAGACCAAAGACGGTTACAAAAGTCAGAAGTTTCTTAGGTTTAGCAGGAAACTATAGGAGGTTTATAAAAAAATTCTCTCGTATAGCCTTGCCATTGACAAAATTGACCACGGAGGGAAGTCCTTTTAAATAGACTAATCAATGTGAAGCTAGTTTCGAAGATCTTAAGACAAGATTGACCACTCCTCCTGTTTTAATTATTCCAAAACCTACAGGACATTTTGAAGTGTACAGTGATGCTTCAAAGAAAGGGCTAGGGTGTGTCCTAATGAAAGACAAGAGAGTAGTCGCTTATGCCTCTAGGAAACTAAGACCACATGAAGGAAATTATCCAACCCATGATCTTGAATTGGTAGCTGTGGTGTTTACCTTAAAGATTTGGCAACACTATTTGTATGGGGTTACATTTGAGGTATACTATGATCATAAGAATCTTAAGTACCTTTTTAATCAGAAGAAGTTAAATATGTGTCAATGAAGATGGGTCAAATTTCTTAATGACTACAAGTTTGAGATAAAGTATCATCTAGGAAAGGCGAATGTTGTAGCTGATGCCTTAAGTCAAAAATCTCTACACATGGGTCAGATGATAGTGTATGAGATGCAGATGCTAGAGGAGTTTCAAAATTTGAAGCTGGTCACTACTCTTACCCCAAAGAAGCTAATCATCAATGGGTTGAGTATAGAGTGTGATCTTAGAGCCAAGATTAAAAAGGCTCAAGCTCACGACCAATACTTACAGGATCACAAAGAATAAGGTGATTTTTCTATCTTGGAAGATGGAGTAATCATATATCAAGGAAGGGTTTGTGTCTTTTAAGAACAAGAGTTGAGGACTAAGATCTTGCAAGAGGCACATTAGATTAAGTACACAGTCCATCCTAGATCCACTAAAATGTATCAATACTTAAAGAAGATGTACTGGTGGCTATGGATGAAAAAGGACATTATTGTGTTTGTGGTGAAATGTTTAATTTGTCAGAAGGTGAAGGTAGAGCATCAAAAGCCAATAGGATTTCTACAACCTTTTGTGATCCCTAAATGAAAATAGGACAATATTTCAATGAACTTTGTGTTGGGCTTACCTAAGAATTTAGTTGGATATGACTCTATTTGGGTAATAGTTGATAGATTAACCAAATTTGCTCACTTTCTGCCCATAAAAATTACCTATTCACTGGACAAATTGGCCCAGTTGTATGTCTAGGAAATAGTTAGACTACATGGAATTCCCTTAAATATCGTTTCTGATAGAGATCTGAGGTTCACATTGAGTTTTTTGGAAGGCGTTGCAGGAAGCTTTTGGAACCCAGTTGTGGTTTAATACTGCCTACCATCCTCAGACAGACAGACAAACATAATGGACCATTCAAACTTTAGAAGATATGTTGAGGGCCTCTGTGATAGAGCAAGGTAAATGATGGGATAATTACCTAACTTTAGTGGAGTTTACTTATAATAATAGCTATCATTCTAGTATTAAGATGGCCCCCTACAAAACTTTATACGATAGGAAGTGCCGATCTGCACTATGTTGGTTTAAGGTAGGAGAAAAGAACTTACTGGGTCCTTATATAATTTAACAAACCACTAAAAAAACCAGGATAACACGAGACAAAATACTTATAGCTTAGAGTTAGGAAAAGAGTTATTATGACAAGAGACATAGACATTTGGAGTTTGAGGAAGGAGACCATGTATTTTAGAAACTTTCTCCGAGTACTGGAGTTGGTAGGTCTCTAAAAAATAGAAAGCTAAGTCCACAATTTTTGGGACCCTACCAAATTCTAAAGAAAGTGGGAATATTAACATATCAAGTTACTCTCCCACCTAATTTTTCCAAACTGCATAATGTTTTCCATTGATCACAGCTCCGAAAGTATCTTCTAGATTCCTCACAAGTAATACGTGATGAACCAATCCAAATAAAGGAGAACATGACATACCAGCTAGTACCAACATCTATAGTGGACACCGACGTGAAACAATTGAGGAATAAAACCATTCCCCTGGTTAAGGTGTTATGGTAAGATTTGACTTCGGAAGAATCAACTTGGGAGCTGGAAGAAGTCATGAGGAAAAAATATTTACAATTGTTCTTATTAGCTAATTTCTAAAATTTTGAGTAAAAGTTTTCTTTTAGGGGGATAGAAATGTAACATCCCTAATTTCATTTATTTTATTAATAAAGGTGCATAAATATTTAATTAAGGAAATAAAATTTATTAGACAATTTTTAGATATCTAAGGAAATATAAGCCTTAGAAATTCTTCAACTTATGTGTATACATAGAAAATGTTTCTAACATTAAGGGAATAAGTAAAGCGAGAAAACCTAATAGAAAAAAAAATAGAAATGACATACAAAAGAAAGTCAAAATTCTTGGGTAATGAAGATAAATTTTTTTGTGAAGTAATGGTCTTAAAATTTTAAGAAGATTAGAGTAGGGTAATTTTCCTAATTCAGGAGTTAGAAATTTCTAAGTTTAGGAAAGCTTCTGTTTTTGAAATTTTGGAAAAATTATGTAGGGAATCAAAATAATTGGCTAACACAATATATATATATATATATCTGTGTGTGTGTGTGTGTGTGTGTGTGTCTCAAGGAAATTTAGCCATTGGAATAAGTCAATTTAAAGTTGATATGGGGGCGATATGGTCATATTAGTAAGTAAAGGTCAGAACCTACCCGAGAAGAAATAAAATTTAAATTGAGGGAGTAATATGACCCAGATTACTTAAGATTTCGCTAAAATGTAAAACATAATAGTTTTACATAATTATTTTATCTTTAAATAAACACCAAGATCGCCTAAGTTGAAGTTAAAATGAGGGAGTTATGCTCTGATTAGTGAGAGAAGGTCAGGCAGAACGAAAACTTGCATTAGGGAATAACACAACATAGAGCATGGCCATGAGGCACAGCCAGGCTGTGTTCTATGCTGGAAAGGGCATTTTGAAGCCTAAAACATGGCTTTTTTATATATAGAAAATGACCAAGCTGTGTTATAAGATACGTTTAGGCCGTGTTGAGAGTTGGTAAAGCTTATTTTTAACATTTTTCTACCTTAAATGAACCTCATTAACTATTGGATGTTAATAGAAACCAAATTGATGAAGAATACCGTATTAAATTTGTGAAAACATGTGTTGGATGTAACATCCCTAATTTTCTTTCTTTTATTAATAAAGGTACATAAATATTTAATTAAGGAAATAAAATTTATTAGACAATTTTTAGATATCTAAGGAAATATAATCCTTAGAAATTCTTCACCTTATGTGTATGCATAGAAAATGTTTCTAACATTAAGGGAATAAGTAAAGAGAGAAAATCTAATAGAAAAAAATTAGAAATAACATACTAAAGAGAGGTGAAATTCTTTGGTAAGGAAGATAAATATTTTTGAGTAGTAAGTAAAGGTCTTAAAATTTTAAGAAGATTGGATTAGGGTAATTTTCCCAATTCAAGAGTTAGAAATTTCTATGTTTAACATCTCCATCCATAAATTGGGCTTTCACCTATGAACACTTGATATAGAGTTTTCCCACTTCACATAAGTTTCTAGCCCATTGGATATCCTAAGCAAGAAATAAAACATAGACTTGGATTAGGATATAGAAGTTGGATCGATAGGCTAAAAATTATGAAAATGTGACCAAGCCCTCCAAGAAAGGTAGAATTTTATCCAAACCAAAGGAAATGGGTAAGAATGAGCCCAAATCCAAGAGGAAAAATAAAATAAAATAAATCATGTGATGAAATAATAGTTTAATAATAATAAAGATTAGGTCACATGGCATTAAGACAAAAATTCAGTAAGTGTTGTGATAATATCTAAATCCTACATTCATAATTTTAGCAAGTGGAATGATAATACATGGCATTAGGACAAAACATTTATATCCTACACTCATAATTTTAGGAAGTGGTATGATAATACATGGCATTAGGACAAAATATCTATGTCCAACACTTATAATTTTAGCAAGTGGTATAGTAATACATGGCAGTAGGACAAAACATTCCTATCCTACACAAATAATTTAAGCCAAGCAAGGGAGAGTCAAGGGCTAGAAACTTGCCACTTAGAAAGGCAAACCTATCATACTTGTGTGAGACAAAAGAGAAAGAAAATGAATCTTTAAATCAAAGGGACTTTATCCCTTATCTTAAGAACATTTTATCATGATTTTCAAAATACAAATCTTCTTTTGCTATGCCTATCTTGACTAAAGGAGAGGAAGACAAGAACATGAGTTTTCTTTCTTCAAAAACCAACAAAGTGCATCCTAATTGTGATAAGGTAGACCCATGATTATGAAAGAAGGACCACTTAACAGTTTATTTAAGCAAGAACCAACCTTATAACATTAAAATTTTGTCCAAGTGAGGGAGAGGAAAAATAGAAGCAAGGTAGAGTGAGAAAAGGAGAGAAAGAGAGGAGAAGCGAGGAAAGAAGAAAGAGAACCCTAGAAGACTAAGTATTCAAGGTAAGTTAACGTAATCTCCACTTGAATCCATCTTTTATCTTTATCCTTGGGGTTCGAAAACTCACCCTCATTCTCTTTTTTAAGCTGCTAGAAAAGCTAAGGGAAGGGAGGAATCTTGCTACTTCCTTCAAGAGGAATCAGGAAAAAGAATTCACTAAGTGAGTTAGGGAGATCTTTAGGTAGGCTTAACAATATTTTTTAAAAAAAGCTTTGAAATTAGAAACATTTTTATGGGATTTTGGTCCTAGAACTTTGATGAAATTTACTATATTTGTTACCTTGATGATTGGCCATGGGTGTTGCTTTATCATGTTACATGTTGATCTTGCATGTGATGTATGTTTGAATACTAAGGTTGGTATGAAAAGTTCTACATAGGTATGGCTATGGGTGGCAAAATTTTAAGATTTTTATGCTTCTATTTTGTATATTTAAATGTGGTGAAAAATTGAGGGAATATGATTTGATTTAAATTAGAAAGAAAATGGAAGAGGACATAATAAAATGATGAACTAAAAACTTAGAAAATGTTTGGTTAGGAAATTGGATTTTGGAGTAACCAATAAAGCTTCTATTTTATATTTTTAGGAAGAATTGGTTAGGCATTAAAAGAGATGATTAACATGAAAAATATAGATAATTTACTCACGAAGTTTTAGCCACTGGAATCACTCAATTTATAGTCCATATGAGGTAGATATGGTCAGATTAGTGAGCAGTGGTTAGAAAATGATTAACCAGGAAATAATCTATTAGGAAAGCTTATGTGTTTGAATTTCTGGGCAAATTTTGTACGGAATTAAAATAACGAGTTAACTTAAAAATTATAGATATATGTCTCACAGAAAGTTAGCCACTGGAATCACTCAATTTGGAATTTATATGAGGGAGATATGGTTATATTAGTAAGTAGAGGTCAGAACCTACCCGAGAAGAAATAACATTTAAATTGATGGAGTTTTAACACCAAGATTCCTTACTATTTCGATAAAATGTTCAACATAATAGTTTCAGATAATTATTTTATATTTAAATGGACACCAAGAGCACTTAATTCGAAGTTAAAATGAGGGAGTTTTGCTCTGATTAGTGATAGAAGATCAGGCAGGACAAAAACCTGCATAAGGGAATAACACAACATAGAGCATGGTCGTGTTCCAAGGCATGGCCAGGCTGTGTTCGGTGCTGGAAATGGCATTTTGAACCCTAAAGCATGGATATTTTACAGAAAATGGCCAAGCCATGTTACATCATATGTTTAGGCCGTGTTGGAAGCTGATAAAGCTTATTTTCAGTATTTTTCTACCTTAAATGAACCTAATTAACTATAGGATAATAAGAGAAATCAAATTGAAGAAGAATGTCATATTAAATTTATAAGAGCATGTGATGGAACTTATATAAGGAAAGTGACTAGAGGCTAAGCTTAAAGAAAATAAAAAGTTGAAAGTAATATTTAAAAAGGAAGAAGAATCTTATAAATAAAAATAATAAATGACTAGTGTATGCCATAGCCATTGCCATTGCGTGAACTCTTTACCATCTTAAGTGTGTAATTTTGACATGTAAATATTTTAATGTAATATTGGAAAATGATTATGTTCATGGCATGATTGCATTTTTGCAATAGTTTTTGATAATGATTATGCTTTGATGTTAAATTATCGCATATGAGTATAATGAACATATTTGTTATTGAAATCATATTTTTGGCTAATAATGTAAAAATAAAAGAAAAGAAAAGAGACAAGCATGGTCACATGACAGTCTATGTGGTGCACCAGTAGGGGACGCCCTATCAACAACTATGATTATGTTAATGAGAAAAGAAAGAGAAAGTGTGCCATGTCAGATAGAGTAAGAAAGCCCGTTCCAGAGAGTAGAAAGTACTCACCCTGACTGGGGTAGCTTGATATGAAAATAAGTTGATAGTTATCATATGATATTTTGAAAATAGTTATTCATGCCATCCATGTCATTACTATATGATTTTCATGTGCATAGATAAAGTGCATTCATGTGACCTAAGGTAATTGCTGTAGCTTATACAGATGAATATGATATGATAAGCTATATTGATGATAATTATAAATTATTGTTGAACCTATTGGAATTTAATTCTCACTATATTTCCATATCATGTTCAGAAGACTAAATATGCAGATATTTTCTATGGTCGGCTTGTAGCGTATGTTGGGTCGAGTTGGCTAAGATCCCGGTGAAGGTGCAACCACCCACACTCGTAGGCCCAGAACTGGTCAATAGGGATGAATAAGATGTGTACATATATGTGTTTTATTTTTGTACGGATGTTTTTAATTAATGATGTGTATGTGAACCTACATTTCTATCAGTGTTATTGCTAAACTATAAACCTTCATTATGCTTGATTAATTTAATCAAATGTTATTATGAGTTAAATAGTTGGAAATAAAGAGGTAATGACTTTATGGGATTTAAAAAAAAATTATACATCTGTTTGTATGTAAAAGAAATGGAGTTGTTACATTAAGAACATTTTATCATGATTTTCAAAATACAAATCTCCTTTTTCTATGTATATCTTGACTAAGGGAGAGGAAGACAAGAACATGAATTGTCTTTCCCCAAAAAACAATCAAGTGCATCCTAATTGTGATAAGGTAGACCCATGATTATGAGAGGTGAACCATTTGATAGTTTATTTAAGTAAAATCCGCCCTTATAACATTATAATTTCTTCCAAGTGAGGGAGAGAAAAAATAAGGTAGAGTATGGAAAAGACAGAAAGAGAGGATAAGAGAGAAAGGAAGAAGAAGGAGAAGTCTATAGGACTAAGTACTCAAGGTAAGTTACCTTAATCTCCACTTAAATCCATCTTTTCTCTTCATTCTTGGGGTTCAAAACTCACTCTCCTTCTCTTATTTAAGCTGTTGAAAAAGTTAAGGGAAGGGAGTAATCTTGCTACATCCTTCAAGAGGAAAAAAATTCACTAAATGAGCTAGGGAGATCTTTAGGTAGGTATAACAATATCTCTTTTTGAAGGCAATCTTTGAAATTTGTAACATTTATATGGGATTTTGATCTTAGAACTTTGATGAAATTTACAATATTTGCTCTTTGATGATTGGCCATGGATGTTGCTATATCATGTTACATATTGATCTTGAATGTAATGGATGTTTTGAATACTTCGGTTATTATGGAAAGTTCTGCATATATATGGCTATGGATAGCAAAAATTTAGGGCTTTTATGCTACTGTTATGTATATTTGAATGTTGTGAGAAATTGATGGAATATGATTAGACTGATAAAATGAGTATGGCCTTAAAAATTTAGAAGAACAACATGAAAAATTTATGTTGGAAAACACCCTTAGTGATGCGTGATTTGATTCTATTTTTCTTTTGAAGTGGATGATGGAATATGTTAAATTAAGTAAGAAATATAATTAAATGTTGAGATGAGTAATTCTTTGGTTAGGTGAAAATTTAGAAAAAAAAATGGAAGAAGACTTAATAAACGGATGAACTAGAACTTCAGGAAAGTCTAGGCTAAGAAAACTAGATTTCGGAGTAACCAGATAAACTTCTATTTTTGGAATTTTGGGAAGGATAGGTTGGGAATTAAAAGAAACGGTTAACACAACAAATGTATATATATATCTCATGGATTTGTTGGCACTAAAAGCACTCAATTTGGATTCCATATGAGAGATATGGTCAGATTAGTAAGCAGTGGTTAGAAACTATCAAACCAGGGAAGAATATGTTAAGTATGCTTCTGTGTTTGAATTTTTGGGAACCCTTTGTAGGGAATTCATGGAAAATTTTAACATAATAAATATAGATATATGTCTCACGGATTTATAGGCTCTGAAATCACATAATTTAGAGTCTATATGAGGGAGATATGGCTGATTGATAAGTAGAGGTCAGAATCAGTCTAGAATCCAAGTTGGTAAATGTAAGCATTTTTGTTTTCAATTTTAGTGGAATAAATCCTAAGGAATATAAAGAAATGATAAACATAAAAGTTTTAGATAAGTGTCTTATATTTTTATTGGCTTTATAATCACCTTAATTAGAGTTTGTATGAGGGAGATATGGTAGAATAAGTGAGGAAAGGTCACAGAACACGGTCAAGCCGTGTTTTGGGTTGCTTCACCACGGGTACGTCATTTTTAGGGCTATTTTTGTGTACATTTGAAGTATTTTTCAAGCAGAGTCGTGTTCTGGAACTTGGATAGGCTGTGTTAGGAGCTGGTAAAGCTTATTTTTAACATTTCTCTACACTAAATGAACTTCATTAATTATAGGGTAATAATAAAAACCAAATTAGAGATGAATGCCTTATAAAATTTGTGAAAACATGTGTTGGAAATGATATAAGTAGGAGGAAAGTAACTAGAGGCCAAGAATAAAGAAAATAAAAAGATGAAAATATTATTTTAAAAGAACAAGAATCTTATAAATGGAAATAATAAATAACTAGTGTATACTCTAGCCATTGCCGTTGCATGAACACTTTACCATCTTAAGTGTGTAATTTTGACATAGAAATATTTTATAAAGTGATATTCAAAAATGGTTATGATCATGACATGATTGCATTTTACTAATTATTTTCAGTAGTTATTATGCTTTGATGATAAATTATGGCATGTGGGTATAATGAACATACTTGTTATTGAAATCATATTTTTGGCTATTAACGTGAAAATAAAAGAAAAGAAAAGAGACGATCATGGTCACATGGCGGTTCATGTGGTGCCCCAGTAGGGGATTCCCTACTCACGACTATGATTATGTTAATTAGAAAAGAAAGAAAAAGTGTGCCATGTCGGACGGAGCGATAAAATCCCATACCGAAGAGTAGAAAGTACTCACCTTGACCGGGGTTGCTTGATATGAAAATAAGTTAATAGCCACTATATGATGTTCTGAAAATAGTTATTCATGCCATGTATGTCATTACTATACGAGTATTTAGTACCTTTTTGACCAAAAGGAGTTAAATATGAGGCATCGAAGATGGGTAGAATTCCTTAATGACTACAAGTTTGAGATAAAGTATCATCTAGGAAAGGAAAATGTTGTAGGTAATAACTTGAGTCAGAAATCTCTGCACATAGGTCGGATGATGGTGTATGAGATATAAATGCTAGAAGAGTTTTGAAATTTGAAGCTAGACACTGCTTTTACCCCAAAGAAGCTAATCATCAATGGGTTAAGTATAGAGTATGACCTTAGAGCCCAGATTAAAGAGGCTTAAGTTCATGATCAATACTTACGGGATCATAATGATCAGGATGATTTTTTTGTCTCGAAAGATAGAATAATCATATATCAAGGAAGGGTTTGTGTTCCTCAAGAGTGAGAGTTGAGGACTAAGTTCCTGTAGGAAGCGTATCAAAGTAAATACACAGTCCATCCTCGATCCACTAAAATATACCTGGATTTAAAGAGGATGTAATGGTCGCAAGGGATGAAAAATGACATTGCTGAGTTTTGGGAAAAATGTCTAATTTGTCAGAGGGTGAAGGAAGAGCATCAAAAGCTAGCAGGATTTCTACAACCTCTTGAGATCCCTAAATGGAAATAAGACAATATTTTGATAGACTTTGTGGTGGGCTAACCTAAGATTTCAGTTGGACATGACTCTATATGGGTAATGGTTGACAGATTAACCAAATTTGCTCACTTTTTGTCCATAAAAATTAGAAATAAATTGGATAAGAGAGAAAACCTAATAGGAAAAATTAGAAATAACATACTAAGGAAAGGCGAAATTCTTGGGTAAGGAAGATAAATTTTCGTGAAGTAAGTAAAGGTCTTAAAAATTCAAGAAGATTGGATTCAGGAAATGTTTCCTAAATCAAGAGCTAAAGTTACTAAGTTTAACATCTCCACCCATAAATTGGGCTTTCACCTATGGACACTTCATATAGAGTTCTTCCGCTTCAAATGAATTTCTAGCAAGCCAATAGGATAGCCCAAGCAAGAAATAAAACATAGACTTAGACTAGGATATAGAAGTTGGACTGATAGCTCAAAAATCATGAAAATGAGACCGATCCCTTAAGGAAATGTAGGATTTCAGCCAAAGCAAAGAAAATGGGTAAGAATGTGTAACATCCCTAATTTCATTTCTTTTATTGATAAAAGTACATAAATATTTAATTAAGGAAATAAAATTTATTAGACAATATTTTAGATATCTAAGGAAATATAATCCTTAGAAATTCTTCACCTTATGTATATGCATAGAAAATGTTTCTAACATTAAGAGAACAAATAAAGAGGGAAAACCTAATAGGAAAAAATTTAGAAATAACATACTAAAGAGATGCAAAATTCTTGGATAAGGAAGATAAATTTTTAGAAACAAGTAAAGGTCTTAAAATTTCAAGAACATTGGATTAGGGTAATTTTTCCTAATTCAAGAACTAGAGTTACGAAGTTTCAAATCCTTACCCATACATTGGGCTTTTACCTATGGACACTTCATATAGAGTTTTTCCACTTCACATAAGTTTCTAGCAAGCCCATTGGATAACCTAAGCAAGAAATAAAATATAGACTTGGACTAGGATATAGTAATTGGACCGATAGCCCAAAAATTATGAAAATGTGACCAAGCATTCCAAGAAAGGTAGAATTTTATCCAAAGCAAAGAAAATGGGTATGAATAAGCCCAAATCCAAGAGGAAAAATAAAATAAAATAAATTAGGTGATGATATAATAATGTAACAATAATAAAGATTAGGTTACATGGTATTAAGACAAAAATTTAGCAAGTGGTGTGATTCTACATTCATAATTTTGGCAAGTGGCATGATAATACAAGGTTTTAGGACAAAAACATCTATATCCTACACTCATAATTTTAGCAAGTGGTATGATAATACATATCATTAGGACAAAACATTCCTATCCCACACAAATAATATCAACAAAATAATTGAAAATTAGGACAAAACATTTCTTATCATACTTGTTTAAGACAAAATAAAATGGAAATGAATCCCTAAATCAAAGGGACCTTGTCCCATATCTTAAGAACATATTATCATAATTTTCAAAATAAAAATCTCATTTTCCTATGCATATCTTAACTAAGGAAGTGGAAGACAAGAACATAAGTTGTTTGTTTTCCAAAAATTCAACCATGTGTAATCTAATTGTGATAAGGTAGACCCATGATCATGAAAGGTGAATTATTTGGTGGTCTATATAAGAAAACCCACCCTTACAACATTAGAATTTCGTCCAAGTGTGGGAGAGCAAAAATAGAAGCAAGGTAGTGTGAGGAAAGGAGAGGAAGAAATGAAGAAAGAGGAAGGAGAAGTCTAGGGGACTAAGTGCTCAAGGTAAGTTTAACAATATTTCTTTTTGAAGAAAACCTTTGAAACTCATAATATTTATATGAGATTTTGATCTTAGAACTTCGATGATTGGTCATGGATGTTGCTATATCATGTTACTTATTGATCTTGCATGTGATGTATGTTTGAATACTTAGGTTGGTGTAGATAGTTCTGCATGGGTATGGCTATGGTTGACAGAATTTTAAGCTTCGGTATTTTAATTTCTGGGAACAATCTATAAGGAATTAAAATAAATGGTTAACATAAGAATTAAAGATATATGTGTCACAGATTTTTACCCACTGGAATCATTCCATTTGGAGTCCATATGAGGTAGCTATGGTCTGACTAGTAGTCAAAGGTCAGAAAATGAATCATCAGGGAAGAATATGTTAGGATAGCTTCTGTATTTTAATTTCTGGAAATTATCTAGAGGGAACTAAAATAAATGGTTAACATAAGAATTAAAGATATATGTGTTACGGATTTTTAGCCACTGGCATCATTCAATTTGGAGTCCATATGAGGTTGATATGGTCTGATTAGTAAGCCAATGTCAGAAAATGGTTCATCAGGGAAGAATATGTTAGGATAGCTTCTGTGTTTTAATATATGGGAATTATCTGTAGGGAATTAAAATAAATGGTTAACATAAGAATTAAAGATATATGTATCATGGATTTTTAACCCCTAGAATCATTCAAGTTGGAGTCCATATGAGGTAGATATGGTCCGATTAGTAGTCAAAGATTAGAAAATGGTTCATCTGGGAAGAATATGTTAGGATAGCTTCTATATTTTAATTTCTGGGAATTATCTGTATGGAATCAAAATAAATGGTTAACATAAGAGGATACTCTAGTTTTCAAAATAAATGGGAATTATCTGTTGGAATTATCTGTTCGGACGGAGCGAGAAAATCCCGTACCGGAGAGTAGAGGATACTCACCCTGACCAGGGTAGCTTGAAATGAGAATAAGTTGATGGCCATCATATGATATTCTGAAAATAGTTAACCCTGTCATACATGTTATTATTGCACGACTCTCATGTGCATAGATATAGTGCATTCATGTGACCAAAGTTATTTTCTGTAGTTTATATAGCTGAACATGATGTGATGAGCTATATTGATGATGATTTACTGTTTAACTTACTGGAATTTAATTCTCACTATATTTCCATATCATGTTCAGAAAATTAGTTATGCAGATTTTTCTATAGCTCTGGCTTTTAGTGCACGTTCGATCGAGTACTTTATGTTGGGCAGATCCTAGAAGCAAATAAAATGTTTGTGGTCGAGTTGCCTTAGATCCCGATGAAGGTGCAACCACTCGCACCTGTATCTGCGGAATTGGTCAACCAGAATAAATAAGATGTAGATTTATATGTTGTACATATGTTTTGATTAATGAGATGTGTGTAAACTCTGTATTGTATAAATTAAATAAATGTTATATTGAGTTAAGTTGTAACGAGGTAATAACTTCATGGTATTTTAAAAAAAAGTGATACTTAAATGGAGTTGTTACATAATTGGTATCAGAGCAGGTCGATCCTAGATGGCCAGTGGGTGGATGGTTATCTGAATCGATCTTATAGTGTCTTGAGTATGTTGTGGTTGTGCTGTGTAGTGGATCAGTGATTCATATAGGTAAGAAATTACTAGTGTTTCCTATCTATATTCCGAGGTGGTGTTATGACTGCTATTAAATATTTTTGAACTAACTATTGGGCTTGATCACCTCAATAGCAGTGTAACTTTATTTTTGCCATAGTAGGAAATGGCACCACCAAGGAGGAATCCAATAACCAATGCAGAGAAAACCCTGCACAACCTGACCACGGCAATTCGAGACCAAGTCATGACCACCAACCAAATTTTACAATATCTCCAAAATGCTAATAACCCAAATGGTGAGAATGGTGCTAACAACCGGATGGCTGGAAACGATAATGGCATATCCGAGTTCCTGAGGACTAGACCACCTTGTTTCCAAGGTGGCTATGACCCAACGGTAGCCGAAAGGTGGATAAGGGAATTAGAGAAAATCTTTGAAGTGATGGGTTGTACTGCAGAGCAGCAAGTTATTTTTGCGACATATATGTTAAAGGATGAAGCAGAATACTGGTGGCGTGAAGCTAGAGAACTTTTAGATCATCAGGGAAGACAGATCACTTGGCAAGTGTTCAAGGACATTTTTTTTAAAAGTACTTTCCAAGTACTGTACGGGCAGAGAAAGAGATCAAATTTCTCCAACTCAAGCAAGGCAGCATGACCTTGGATCAGTATATCACAAGGTTCGTGGAGCTGTCTAAGTTCTCCTCTTATCTGCGATATAACCCAGATGAAGCATGGAAGGCGGTTAAGTTTGAAGCAGGACTAAACTCGAAGATAAAGAATGATGTTATAGCTATAGATATCAGGGAGTTTGTACCTCTGATAAATAAATGTAGATTCATAGAAAAGAGTTTAAGGGCAGTGGAGGACAAGAGGCAAAGGCAAAACCTATGGAAGAGGAAGAAAAACTTTCCCAACCCTGAAAAGAACGTGAGAAGAAGTGGATATGGAGCTGGTAAGAGGCCATTGACTGCGGGCCCTAGACCTTTTCAACAAGACCTCGCCCTAGTCAAGAGCGCTAAGTGCGGACGCATGCATGGTAATCGGCCATGCTACATGGGACAAGATGTCTGCTTCAATTGTGGACAGAAGGGACATTTTACGAGAAACTAGCCACAGAATGTAGGGAAGCAGCTAGAATAGAGGCCTCAGGTGAAAGGAAGGGTTTTCACCCTGAGCGGCCAAGAGGCAGCTCAATCTTCTGAAATGATTCAAGGTACATGCTATATCTATGGATTTGCTCTTATGGTGTTATTTGACTCTGGTGCTAGTCATTCATTTATATCAGAAGAATGTATTAGGAAGTTTCAGTTTCCTATTTCTAAAACTCCCTATGAGCTATCCGTAGTAACCACTACAGGGGAAAGGGTATTAACTTCCTCTATATGTAAAGACTGTCAAGTCACCATCCAGGAGAAAACTTTTTCTGCAGACCTCGTCAGTTTACCTTTAAGAGGTATTGAGGTCATTCTAGGGTTAGACTGGATGTCTAGAAATCGAGTCTTACTGAATTGTTGTAACAAGACCGTTGAATTTCTACCTCTTACTCCGAAAGAGGAGGTCCAGTTATTGATGCTTAATGCCAATCAAGTTAATAAGGAGTTGAAGAATGGAGTACTTGGATACATTCTCTTGTATTTATCAAACCTAGAAGTCAAATCAAAGCTTGATGAAATCCTAATAGCCAACGAGTTTCCTGAAGTATTTCCATAAGATATTTCAGGCTTACCTCCCAAGATAGAGATAGAGTTCTCTATTAATCTCCTACTTGGGACAGGGCCTATCTCTATTGCACCATATCGAATGGCCTCAAAGGAACTACAGGAACTCAAGAAGCAGTTGGAGGAACTATTAGACAATAAATTCATTAGACCAAGTATATCACCTTGGGGAGTTCCTGTATTATTTGTTAAGAAAAAAGATGGGAGCTTGAGACTATGCATAGATTACAGACAGCTGAATAAGGTGACTATAAAAAATAAGTACCCTCTCCATAGGATAGATGACTTATTGGATCAACTGAAGGGAGCCTTCATCTTTTCTAAAATTGACTTGAGGTCGGGATATCATCAGATTAGGATTAAGGAGGAGGACGTACCAAAAACTGCCTTCAGGACTAGGTATGGGCTCTATTAGTTTCTTGTAATGCCCTTCGGGTTGACAAATGCACCTGCAATTTTCATGGATTACATGAATCACATTTTTCGACCCTTCCTAGATCAATTTGTTGTAGTGTTCATTGATGAAATTTTGAAATATTCTAAGAGTGAGAAAGAACATGAACAACATATCCGAATCGTGCTGTAAGTACTGAAAGAGAAAAAGTTATATGCCAAATTGGAGAAGTGTAAATTTTGGCTGTCAGATGTGAAGTTTCTCGGACATGTCATCTCTAATAGTGGGGTACCTGTAGATCCTAGTAAGACGGAAGCAGTCATTCAGTGGGAGAGACTAAAGACTGTTACGGAAGTCAGAAGTTTCTTGGGTTTGGCAGGATACTATAGGAGGTTTATACAAAACTTCTCTCGTATAGCCTTGCCATTGACTAAATTGACCAGGAAGAGAAGTCCTTTCAAATGGACTGATCAATGTGAAGCTAGTTTTTAGGAGCTTAAGACAAGACTGACCACTCCTCCAGTTTTAATTATTCCAGACCCCACAAGACATTTTGAAGTGTATAGTGATGCTTCAAAGAAAGGACTAGGGTGTTTGCTAATGCAAGACAAGAGAGTAGTTGCTTACGCCTCTAGACAACTAAGACCCCACGAAGGAAACTATCCAACCCATGATCTTGAATTGGCGGCGGTGGTGTTTGCTTTAAAGATTTGACGACATTACTTATACGGAGCAACCTTTGAAGTATATTGCGATCACAAGATTCTTAAATATCTCTTTGATCAAAAGGAGTTAAATATGAGGTAACGAAGATGGGTGGAATTTCTCAATGACTACAAGTTTGAGATAAAGTATCATCCAGGAAAGGCGAATGTTGTAGCTGATACCTTAAGTCGAAAATCTCTACACATGGGCCAGATGATGTTGTATGAGATGCAAATGCTAGAGGAGTTTCAAAATTTGAAGCTGGACACTACTTTTTCCTCAAAGAAGCTAACCATTAATGGTTTAACTATAGGGTGTGACCTTAGAGCCCAGATCAAAGAGGCTTAAGTTCACAACTAATACTTACAGGATTATAAAGATTAAGGAAATTTTTCTATCATGGAAGATAGAGCAATCATGTATCAAGGAAGGATTTGTGTCCCTTAAGAACGAGAGTTGAAGACTAAAATCCTACAGGAAGCACATCAGAGTAAATATACTGTCCATCCTGGATGCACTAAAATGTACCAGGACTTAAAGATGATGCATTGGTGGCCAAGGATTAAAAAGGATATTGTGGAGTTCGTGGCGAAATGTTTTATTTGTCAAAAGGTGAAGATGGAGCATCAAAAGCCAGAGGGATTTCTACAACCTCTTGAGATCCCTAAATGGAAATGAGATAGTATCTCGATGGACTTTGTTATGGGTTTACCTCAGACTTCGGTGGGACATCACTCTATCTGGATAAATTGGCCTAACTGTACGTCTAGGAAATAGTTAGACTGCATGGGATTCCCTTAAATATCGTTTTTGATAAAGATCCGAGGTTCACATCGAGGTTTTGGAAGGCGTTGCAGGAAGCTTTTGGTACTCAGTTGCGGTTCAGTACTACCTACCATCCTTAGACTGATGGGCAGACAGAATGGACCATTCAAACCCTAGAAGATATGTTGAGGGCCTGTGTCATAGAGCATGGTAAAGGATGGGATAAATACCTACCTTTAGTAGAGTTTGCTTATAATAATAGTTGTCACTCCAGTATTAAGATGGCCCCCTACGAAGCTTTATATGGTAGGAAGTGCCGATCTCCACTATGTTGGTTTGAGGTAGAAGAAAAGAACTTGTTGGGTCCTGATCTAGTTCAACAAACCACTGAACAAATCAGAATGATACGAGACAAAATACTTATAGCTCAGAGTCGGCAAAAGAGTTACTACGATTTTTAGGACCCTACCAAATTCTGAAGAAAGTAGGCACGTCAGCATATAAAGTTGTTCTCCCACCTAATTTGTCCAACTTGCATAATGTTTTCCATGTATCACAGCTCTAAAAGTATCTTCCAGACTCTTCACATGTGATACAAGATGAACCAATCCAAATAAAGGAGAACATGACATAGCAGCTAGTACCAGCATCTATATTGGACATTGACGTGAAGCAATTGCGGAACAAAACTATTCCCCAAGTTAAGGTGTTATGGGAAGGTTTGACTCCAGAAGAAGAAACTTGGGAGCTAGAAGAAGCCATGAGGAAGAAATATCCGAAATTGTTCTTACTAGGTAATTTTTGAAATTTTGAGGACAAAATTTCTTTTAGGGGGAGAGAAATGTAACATTCCTAATATCTTTTCTTTTATTGATAAAAGTACATAAATATTTATTTAAGGAAATAAAATTCATTAGACAATATTTTAGATATCTAAGGAAATATAATCCTTAGAAATTCTTCACCTTATGTATATGCATAGAAAATGTTTCTAACATTAAGAGAACAAATAAAGAGGGAAAAACTAATAGGAAAAAAATTAGAAATAACATACTAAAGAGATGCAAAATTCTTGGATAAGGAAGATAAATTTTTAGAAACAAGCAAAGGTCTTAAAATTTCAAGAACATTGGATTAGGGTAATTTTTCCTAATTCAAGAACTAGAGTTACTAAGTTTAAAATCTTTACCCATGCATTGGGCTTTTACCTATGGACACTTCATATAGAGTTTTTCCACTTCACATAAATTTCTAGCAAGCCCATTGGATAACCTAAGCAAGAAATAAAACATAGACTTGGACTAGGATATAGTAATTGGACCGATAGCCCAAAAATTATGAAAATATGACCAAGCTCTCTAAGAAAGGTAGAATTTTATCCAAAGAAAAGAAAATGGGTAGGAATAAACCCAAATCCAAGAGAAAAAATAAAATAAAATAAATTAGGTGATGATATAATAATGTAACAATAATAAAGATTAGGTTACATGGAAGTACGACAAAAATTTAGCAAGTGGTGTGATTCTACATTCATAATTTTGGCAAATGGCATGATAATACAAGGCTTTAGGACAAAAACATCTATATCCTACACTCATAATTTTAGCAAGAGGTATGACAATACATGGCATGAGGACAAAACATTCCTATCCCACACAACTAATATCAACCAAATAATGGAGATTCAAGGGCTAGAAATTTGCCACCTAAAAAGGCAAACCTATCATACTTGTTTAAGACAAAAGAAAATGGAAATGAATCGCTAAATCAAAGGGACCTTGTCCCATATCTTAAGAACATATTATCATAATTTTCAAAATACAAATCTCATTTTCCTATGCATATCTTAACTAAGGAAGAGGAAGACAAGAACATAAGTTGTTTGTTTTCCAAAAATTCAACCATGTGTAATCTAATTGTGATAAGGTAGACCCATGATCATGAAAGGTGAATTATTTGGTGGTCTATATAAGAAAACCCACCCTTACAACATTAGAATTTCGTCCAAGTGAGGGAGAGGAAAAATAGAAGTAAGGTAGAGTGAGGAAAGGAGAGGAAGAAAGGAAGAAAGAGGAAGGAGAAGTCTAAGGGACTAAGTGCTCCAGGTAAGTTTAACAATATTTCTTTTTGAAGAAAACTTTTGAAACTTATAATATTTATATCAGATTTTGATCTTAGAACTTTGATGATTGGTCATGATGTTGCTATATCATGTTACATATTGATCTTGCATGTGATGTATGTGTGAATACTTAGACTGGTATAGAATGTTCTGCATAGGTATGGCTATGGGTGGCAAAAGTTTTAGCTTATGTGTTTCAATTTCTGGGAATTATCTATAGGGAATTAAAATAAATGATTAACATAAGAATTAAAGATATATGTGTCATGGATTTTTACCCACTAGAATCATTCAATTTGGAGTCCATATGAGGTAGATATGGTCCGATTAGTAGTCAAAGGTCAGAAAATGGTTCATCAGGGAAGAATATGTTAGGATAGCTCCCATATTTTGATTTTGGGGAATTATCTGTAGGGAGTTAAAATAAATGGTTAACATAAGAATTAAAGATATATGTGTCACGGAGTTTTAACCATTGGAATCATTCAATTTTGAGTTCATATGAGGTATATATGGTCCGATTAGTAGTCAAAGGTCAGAAAATGGTTCATCTGGGAAGAATATGTTAGGATAACTTATGTATTTGAATTTCTGGGAATTATCTGTATAGAATTAAAATAAATGGTTAACAAAAGAATTATAGATATGTGTGTCACAGATTTTTAGCCACTGGAATCACTCAAGTTGGAGTCCATATGAGGTAGATATGGTCCGATTAGTAGGTAGAGGTCAGAACCTATCCGAGAAGAAATAACATATACATTTAGGGAGTAATATCACCTTGATTTCTTAATATTTCGCTACAATGTTCAACATAATAGTTTTAGATAATTATTTCATCTTGAATTTGACAGCAAGATCACCTATATCAGAGTTCAATTGAGGGAGTTATGCTCTGATTAGTAAGAGAAGGTTAGATATGATGAAAACTTGTATCAAGAAAATAAAGAAATAAAATTAATATTTAAAAAAGAAGACGAATCTTATAAATGACTAGTATTTGCCATAGCCATTGCCATTGTATGAACTTCTTACCATCTTAAGTGTAAAATTCTGACATGGAAATATTTTATAAATTGATATTTGAAATGGTTATGTTTATGGCATGATTACCAATGATTTATGGTAATAGTTATATTTTGATGAACATACTTGTTATTGGAAGCATATTTTTGGCTATCATTGTGAAAAGAAAAGAAATGAGCACGGTCACATGGCAATCCGTGTGGTGCACCAGTAGGGGACTCCCTACCAACAGTTATGATTATGATTATGAGAAAAGAAAGAGAAAGTGTGCCATGTCGGACGGAGCGAGAAAAGCCCGTACCGGAGAGTAGAGGATACTCACCCTAACCGGGGTAGCTTGAAATGAGAATAAGTTGATGGTCATCATATGATATTCTGAAAATAGTTAACCCTGTCATACATGTTATTATTGCACGATTCTCATGTGCATAGATATAGTGCATTCATGTGACCGAAGTTATTTTCTGTAGTTTATACAGCTGAACATGACGTGATGAGCTATATTGATGATGATTTATTATTAAACTTACTGGGATTTAATTCTCACTATATTTTCATATCATGTTCAGAAAAAGAATTCGCTAAGTGAGTTAGGGAGATCTTTAGGTAGGTTTAACAATATCTCTTTTTAAAGAAAAGCTTTGAAATTTGAAACATTTATATGCGATTTTGATCTTAGAACTTTGATGAAATTTACAATATTTGCTACTTTGATGAGTCATGGATGTTGTTATATCATGTTACATGTTATCTTGCATTTGATGGATGTTATGAACATTGTGGTTGATGTAAAAAGTTCTGCATAGGTATGGCTATGGGTGACAAAATTTTAGGATTTTTATACTGCTATTTTATATATTTGAATGTGATAAAAAAATTGATGGAATTTGATTAGATGTAAATTAGGAAGAAAATGAAAGAGGACATAATATAATGATGAACTATAAAACCTTAGGAAAGGTTTGGTTAGGAATCTGGATTTCAGAGTAACCAAGGAAGCTTATGTTTTTGAAATTTTGGGAAGAATTGGTTAGGAATTAAAAGAAATCTTTAAGATGCAAAACATAGTATATGTCTCATGAATTTTTAGCTACTGGAATCATTCAAATTGGAATCCATATGAGGGAGATATGGCCAGATTAGTAAGCAGTGGTTAGAAACTACCTAACTAAGGAAGAATATGTTATGTATGCTTCTGTATTTGAATTTTTTAGAAAAATTTGTAGGAAATTAAAGGAAATTATTAGCATAATAAATATAGATATATGTATCAAGGATCTATAGGCTCTGAAATCACTATAGTTGGAGTCTATATGAAAGAGATATGGCTGATTAATGAGTAAAGGTCATAATCTGTCTAGAATCAAGGGTGGTAAATGTAAGCATTTTTGTTTTTGATTTTCCAACAGTAATTAGTAAGGAATCCGAAGACATGATAAACATAAAAGTTGTATTTAAGTGTCTTAGCATTTTATAGGCTTTGGAATCACCTCAATTAAAGTTTGCATGAGGGAGATATGGTTCGATTAATAAATAGAGGTCTAAAGCTACCCAAGAAGAAATAACATTGAATTTAAGGGAATTGTAACTCCACGATTACTTACGTTTTATAGGATTTGGAATCACCTCAATTAAAGTTTGCATGAGGGAGATATGGCTCGATTAGTAAGTAGAGGTCTAAAGCTACCCGAGAAGAAATAACATTGAATTTGAGGGAGTTGTAACACCATAATTACTTAAGATTTCACTAAAATGTCTAACATAAGGGTTTTAGAGGATTGTCTTATCTTTCAATTGACACCAATATCACCTTAATCAGATTTAAAATGAGGGTGTTATGCTTTGCTTATTGAGAGAGGATAATAATATTTAAAAAATAAGAAGAATCATATAAATGAAAATAATAAATGACTAGTGTATGCCATAGCCATTGCCATTGCATAAATTCCTTACCATCTTAAGTGTGTAATTTTGACATAGAAATATTTTATAAAGTGATATTTGAAACGATTATGTTTATGGCATGATTACTAATAATTTTTGGTAATGATTATATTTTGATGAAAAATTATGGCATGTGAGTATAATGAACATACTTGTTATTGAAATCATATTTTTGGCTATTAATATGAAAAGAAAAGAAATGAGCACGATCACAAGGTGGTCCGTGTGTTGCACCAGTAGGGGACGCCCTACCAACGGCTATGATTATGTTAATGAGAAAAGAAAGTGTGCCATGTCGGACAGAGCGAGAAAAGCCCATACTGGAGAGTAGAAAGTACTCATCTTGATCGGGGTAGCTTGATATGAAAATAAGTTGATAGGCATTATATTATATTCTGAAAATTGTTATTCATGCCATGCATGTCATTATTGTATGATTGTCATGTGCATAGATAAAGTGCATTCATGTGACCTAAAATAATTGCTGTAATTTATATAGATGAACATGACGTGACAAGCATTATTGATGATGATTATGATTTATTGTTGAACCTATTAGGATTTAATTCTCACTATATTTCCATATTATGTTCAAAAAACTAAGTTATGCAGATATTCTCTATGATCGTCTTTTAGTGTATGATGCGTCGAGTTGGCTAAGATCTCGGTAAAGGTGCAACCCCCCACCTATTGTAACATCCTTAATATCGTTTCTTTTATTAATAAAGGTACATAAATATTTAATGTAACATCCCTAATTTTTTTTCTTTAAAAATACATAAATATTTAATTAAGGAAATAAAATTTATTAGACAACTTTTAGATATCTAAGGAAATATAATCCTTAGAAATTCATCACCTTATGTGTATGCATAGAAAATGTTTCTAACATTACGAGAACAAGAAAATAGAGAAAACCTAATAGGAAAAATTAGAAATAACATACTAAAGAGAGACGAAATTCTTTGGTAAGGAAGTTAAATTTTTTTGAAGTAAAGGTCTTAAAATTTTTAGAAGATTGAATTAGGGTAATTTTTTCTAATTCAAAAGTTAGAAATTTCTAAGTTTAACATCTCCACCCATAAAATTGGCTTTCACCTATGGACACTTCATATAGAGTTTTTCCACTTCACATAAGTTTCTACCAAGCCCGTTGGATAACCTAAGCAAGAAATAAAATATAGACTTGGAGTAGGATATAGAAGTTGGACCGGTAGCCCAGAAAGTATGAAAATGTGACTAAGCCCTCCAAGAAAGGTAGAATTTTATCCAAAGCAAAGGAAATGGGTAGGAATGAGCCCAAATCCAAGAGGAAAAATAAAATAAAATAAATCATGTGATGAAATAATAGTGTAATAATAATAAAGATTAAGTTACATGGCATTAAGACGAAAATTCAGCAAGTGGTGTGATATCCTACATTCATAATTTTAGCAAGTGGTATGATAATACATGACATTAGGACAAAACATCAATATCCTTCACTCATAATTTTAACAAGTGGGTAATAATACATAGTATTATGAAAAAACATCCTTATCTTACACAAATAATTTCAGATAAGCAAGGAAGAGTCAAGGGTTGGAAATTTGTCACATAAAAAGGCAAACCTATCATACTTGATTAAGACAAAAGAAAAAGGAAATGAATCCCTAAATCAAAGGGACCTTGTCCCTTGTCTTAAGAACATATTATCATAATTTTCAAAATACAAATCTCCTCTTCATATGCATATCTTGACTAAGGAAGAGGAAGACAAGAACATGAGTTGTTTGTTTTCCAAAAAATCAACCAAGTGCATCCTAATTGTGATAAGGTAGACCTATGATCATGAAAGGTGAATTATTTGATAGTCTATTTAAGCAAAGCCCACCCTTATAACATTAAAATTTCATCCAAGTGAGGGAGAGGAAAAATATAAGCAAGTTAGAGTGAGGAAAGGAGAGGAAGAGAGGAAGAAAGAGAAACAAGAAGTCGAGAGGACTAAGTGCTCAAGGTAGGTTTAACAATATTTCTTTTTGAAGAAAAGTTTTGAAATTTGTAACATTTATATGGGATTTTGATCTTAGAACTTTGATGATTGGTCATGGATGTTGCTATATCATGTTACATATTGATCTTGCATGTAATGTATGTTTGAATACTTAGGCTGGTGTAGAAAATTCTGCATAGGCATGGCTACAGTTGGCAAAATTTTAAGATTCTGTTTTTAAAATTCTGGGAAGAATCAATAAGGAATTAAAATACATGGTTAACATAAAACATGTAGATCTATCTCTCATAGATTTTGAACCACTCGAATCACTCAATTTGGAGTCCATATGAGATAGATATAGTATGATTAGTAAGCAGTGGTCAGAAAATGGTTAACCAAGGAAGAATCTGTCAGGTATGCTTATGTGTTTGAATTTTTGAGATATATCTGTAGGGAATTAAAAGTAATTCTTAACATGAAAGATGTATATCTATGTTTCACAGATATTTAATTACTGGAATCACGCAATGTGGAGTCCATATGAGGTAGATATGGTTTGATTAGTAAGCAGTGGTTAGAAAATGGTTAACCAGGGAAGAATCTGTTAGTTATGCTTTGGCTTTTGAATTTATGGGATAAATCTGTAGGGAATTAAAAGCCCATCTTAACTTAAAAAATGTAGATCTATGTGTCATGGGTTTTTAACCACTGGAATCACTCAATTTGGAGTCCATATGAGGTAGATATGGTCTGATTAGTAAGTAGTGGTCAGAAAATGATTAATCAGGGAAGAATCTGTTACAAAAACTTACGTGTTTAAATTTTTGGGAACATTTTATAGGGAATTAAATTAACTGATTAACATAAGAATTATAGATATATGTGTCAAGAAATTTTAGCAACTGGAGTCACTCAATTTCGAATTTTTATGAGAGAGATATGGACAGATTGGTAAGTAGAAGTCAGAACCTACCTGAGAAGGAATAACCTGTAACTTGAGGGAGTAATATCACCAAGCATCTTTAATATTTGGCTAAAGTATTCAACATAATAGTTTTAGATAATTGTTTTATCTTTAAATTGATACTAAGATCACCTAATAGGAGTTCAAATACGGGAGTTATGTTTTAATTAGTAAAAGAAGGTCAGATAAGATGAAAACCTGCATCAAGAAAATAAATAAATAAAAATAATATATAAAAAAGAAGAAGAATCTTATAAATGAAAATAATAAACGACTAGTATATGCTATAGTCATTGCCATTGCTTGAACTTCTTACCATCTTAAGTGTGTGATTTTGATATGGAAATATTTTATAAAGTGATATTTGAAACAGTTATGTTCATGGCATGATAACCAATATTTTTGGTAATAAATATATTTTGATGTGAGTTTAATGAACATACGTGTTATTAAAATCATATTTTTGGCTATTATTGTGAAAATAAAAGAAATAAGCACAGTCACATGGTAATCCGTGTGGTGCACCAGTAGGGGACACCCTACCAATGGTTATTATTATGTTAATGAGAAAAGAAAGAGAAAGTGTGCCATGTCGGATGGAGCAAAAAAAGCCCGTACTGAAGAGTAGAAAGTACTCAGCTTGACCGAGGTAGCTTGATATGAGAATAAAATGATAGCCATCATATGATATTCTGAAAATAGTTAATCCTGCCATACATGTCATTATTGTACGATTTTTGTGGGCATAGATAAAGTGCATTCATGTGACCAAAGATTTTTGTTGTAGCTTATACAGATGAACATGATGTGATGAGTTATATTGATAATGATTATGATTTATTGTTGAACCTATTGGGATTTAATTCTCACTATTGTTCCATATCATGTTCAGAAGATTAAATATGCAGTTATTTTTCATGACTCTTATTATTGCTGTACGTTGGATCGAGGTGCCCTACCTTGGGCAAATACCGATTATATCGGATGTATCAGTAATAGACGTGATTGAGATTTCGGTGGAGGTGCCGCCACCCGCACCTATATCCTCGGAAGTAGTCTACGTGGATGATTAGGTCTCATATGTACATGTATATGTTAAACTTTTATACGGATGTTTGTAAATTAATGATGTGTATGTGAACTCAGTATTGTATCAATAATAATGGTATATTTTAAACTTTAATTACGCTTGGTTAAATTAAATAAATGTTATTATGAGTTAAGTAGTAAAAAGGTAATAAATTCATGGTATTTTACAAATATTAAAATAAATAAAAAATTTGAGTTGTTACATAAATGGAGTTGTTACACCTATATCTTCAGAACTGGTCAATATGGATGAATAAAATGTAGACTTATATGTGTTTGATTTTTGTACAGATGTTTGGATTAATAATGTGTATGTAAACCTTAAATTGTATAAGTGTTAATGGTATTTCATAAATCTTAATTATGTTTGGTTAATATAATTGAATGTTATTACGAGTTAAATAGTTAGAAGTAAAGAGGTAATGACTTCATGGAATTTTAGAAATATGTGTGTGTGTGTGTGTATAAAATAAAAATATGGAGTTGTTACAATAATAATTATGATTTTTTATTGAACCAACTGAGATTTAATTCTCACTATATTTTCATATCATGTTCAGAAGACTAAATATGTGGATATTCTCTATAACCAGCTTTTAGCGTACGTTGGGTCGAGTTGGCTGAGATCTTGGTGAAGGTGCCACCAACTGCACCCGTATCACCAGAATTGGTCAATATGGATGAATAAGATGTAGACATATATGTATTTGATTTTTGTATGGACATTTTTGTATGGCTGAATAAGGTGCCACCATTGTATTAGTGTTAATGGTATACGATAAACCTTAATTATGCTTGGTTAATTTAATTGAATGTTATTATGAGTTAAATAGTTAGAAGTAAAGAAGTAATGACTTAATGTGTTTTAATAATATATATGTATATATGTGAAAAAAAATGGAATTGTTACAAATGGCAGGTAAGAAACCTTTAGCCATGGGGGACAAATTTTCCATTTAGAATACCAAAAGAAACTAGTGCAAGATGTGCTGGCAATTTCATGGAAATAGACCTTGTTTTTACAATCCGGTTACATGTTTCCAATGCGATCAGAAACGGTATGTGGCTCGCCGATGCCCATTAGAGAATGGGAATCAAGTGGATCAAGCTCAACCAGCTAAGGGAAGGTTTTTTACCTTGAGTTAGACTAAAGCCAAACAAGCTCTTATTCTGATTTAAGGTACGTGTTACCTCTATGGTTGTCCCTTGATAGTGCTGTTTGATTTGGGCGCCAGCCACTCTTTTTTAACTTCTAATTGTGTAGAGAAACTGCATTGTCCTGTGTCTGATTTGACTCTTAATCTGATTGTAATAACCCCTACCGGAAAGAAAGTAAGTACCACGACAATTTGTAAGAATTGTCTAGTGGAAGTGTATGGTAGATCTTTTGTGGTAGATATGATTTACTTGCCTTTGGAAGACATAAATGTTATCTTGGGAATGGATGGGCTCAGCCAAAACCAAATACTATAATATTTCTGCATAAAGACTCTTGTGTTTCTTCCCAGCTCTTCTAAGGAATCAAAGAGTAGAATCAATTAGCCTAATAGATTCTAGAAGGAGTCAACAGATGCAAATTTGGATCGTTCTCTTCTGTGTTCTCTTAACCCGGAAGTTGAACAAGAATTGCCAAAAATTCTAGTAGTTCAGGATTTTCCAGGATTTTTCCATCTGAGATCTCTGAACCATTGCCTAAAATTCTCCATTGATTTGATACCAGGAGGGACTCCTATTTCTGTTACACCTTATAGGATATCTACTATGGAGTTGAAAGAACTTAAGAGGCAGATTAAGGATCTATTGGGAAAGAACTTTATTCAGCCCAATGTTTTGCCTTGGGGAGCCCCAATATTGTTTATAAAGAAGAAAGATGAAGTTTATGACTATGTACTGATTATAGGCAGCTCAATAAAGTGACTATTAAGAATAAGTATTCATTACCGAGAATAGATGATTTGTTAGATCAACTGGAGTGACTAATGCACTTGTAGGTTTTATGGATTATATGAATCGTATCTTTCAGCTATACTTGGATAAATTTGTAGTGGCTTTCATGGATGACATCCTAGTATACTCAAAGGATACAAGAGAGCATGGACAACATCTTCAAACAGTACTTCAAACTTTGAAGGAGAAGAAGCTTTTTGTAAAATTGAAGAAATGTGAGTTTCAGATACAAGAAGTGAGATTTTTAGGTTATGTTGTGTCAAGATAGGGTGTGTTAGTAGATTCTAGCAAAATGGAAGCAATTCTCAAGTGGGAAAGGCCAAGAACAGTGACCAAAATTCGAAGTCTTTTAGGTCTGACCGGATACTACAGGAGATTCATACAAGGTTTTTCACATATAGCTTTACCCTTAACTAGATTAACCCAGAAAGGGAGTTTGGTTAAATTGACTTCAGAATATGAAAATTGTTTCCTGGAGATTAAGATTCAGCTTACTACACCCCTGGTTTTGACTATTCCAGATCCTTTGGGATGCTTCGAAATGTATAAAAATGCTTCTAAGAAGGGATTGAGATGTGTTCTGATGCAAGAAGGAAGAGTGGTTGCCGATGCATCTAGAAAATTAAGGGCACATGAAGAAAACTACTCCACTCATGACCTGGAATTAATTGCTATAGTATTTACCTTGAAGATTTGGTGACATTATTTATATAGTGCAGTGTTTAAAGTATACAATGATCGTAGAAGTTTGAAATATCTTTTTGATCAGAAAGAATTAAACATGAGGCAGAGAAGGTGGATGAAATTTATCAATGACTATAAGTTTGAACTCAAGTATCACCTAGGAAAAGCAAATGTGGTAGCAGATTTGTTAAGCAAGAAATCTCTACATTTAAGTTATATGCTAGTAAGGGAGATGGGTTTGATCGAGGAATTTAGAAATTTAAGACTATCGGTTGTAACCACTCCTAATACTTTTCTTATTTCTGAGCTATGGGTGGAATGTGATTTGAAGGCACAGATTAAGGAAGCTCAAGTGCAAGATCCATTTCTTCAGAATCGAAATGATTCACCTGACTTCATGAGGTAAGAAGACGGGATCATTCTCTATTGGGGAAGAATGTGTGTGCCCCCAAAGGAAAATATTTGGTCAAAGATTTTACAAGAAGGCCATCAAAGTAAGTATACTATCTACCTGGGAGCTACTAAGATGTATTGGGACTTAAATAGATCCTTTTGGTAGCCAGGAATGAAGAAGTATATAGCTAAGTTTGTAACGAAGTGTTTGACTTGTCAAAAAGTCAAGAGTGAACATCAAAGACCCTCTGAAATGCTACAATCTTTGGAGATCCCTGAGTGGAAATGGGATAGCATTGCTATGGATTTTGTTGCTGAATTTTCAAGAATGCAAGCAGGCCATGATGCAATCTACATAATAATGGATAGATTGATAAAATCTGAACAATTTTTACCCATAAGAATCAATTACTCACTGGATAAACTAGTGCTTTTGTACGTGAAGGACATCATTCGACTGGATAGAGCTCCAAGCAGCATTGTTTCAGATCAGGATCCTAGATTCACCTCCAGGTTTTGGAAAGTGTTGTAGGAAACTTTCGGCACTAAATTGTGTTTTAGCACTGCATATCATCCATAAACAGATGGTCAAACTAAGCGGACTATATAGAGTTTGGAAGATATGTTGTGAGCATGTACTCTAGAGCAAGGAAAAGAATGTGATAAATATCTACCTTTAGTGGAATTCACATATAATAACAGCTACCATTCGAGCATTGGGATGGCACCATATAAAGCTCTGTAAGGTAGGAGGTGTAAGTCAACTTTGTGTTGGTATGAAGTGGGAGAGAGGAAATTGTTGGGTCCGGATCTAGTACAGCACACTATAGAACACATTCAAATGATTCAAGAGAGGATGCAAGCTGCCCAGAGTTGACAGAAAAATTATTATGACCGGAGGAGGAAGTTGTTTCATTTTCAAGAAAGGGAACATGTGTTTTTGAGATTTTTTGCTACTACGTGGGTTGGACAAGCCATAAGAGTTAAGAAACTAAGCCCATGATACATAGGGCCTTATCTGATACTTAAGAAAGTTGGGCCATCGGCATATCAGATAACTTTTATGAGTGCCACGGTGCCCAAAACCATCTAGAGTTTGCCAAAGTGGCAAACACAAAAGTTTTATTTCTATGTCTGTTCTTTCCATATCCGCTATAATCATCTCTATCGGAGTTGAAATGAGAGAGATATGCCTCAATTAATGACAGAGGGTCGAAAATTAGCATTTTTCCATATTTCATCTCTATTTTCGTCTTCTTTTCTTATTTCTTCTTCCTAAAACACAAAACACATAACTCAATTAATTTTTATTTATATTCTACTTAAATCAAACAAAAATTAAGCTTAAAGATATTAAAATCATGCTTAATTATACACACATCTTGTACCAGTAACCATGATGCGTTGACCGAGCTCTCAGAGGCAAAATTTCACAATTCTAGAATCATTTCCTAAGTTTTTGGACCCTCCAGACTCGTTTTTGGGGTTTATTTGGTTAGATTTGTGTTGGAAATGTGCATTTTGGGGCTATCCAAATTGAAAGCTGTTGTGTGTGTTTTATAAATAACCACAAGTGCACAGTGTAGTTGTAGCTAGTCCGGCGAGTACGGGTCATATCCCACAGAGAACAATTAGTAATTACTAGAATTTACAAAGTATGCTATCTAAATCAATGTGATTCGATGAGAGTTTGTCACAATTAAACTAATAAGTAATCCAATAAATAAAAGTATAGGGTTAGGGTTTACCACACTTATGATATTCAATAATCAATATGTACCTCTAATTGCAATTATCTAGGTAATTGGGGATGGTTTAGCCTTAATTAACTAGAACCTCTTTCAAGTGTTACTAATCATACCTAGGTTAATCCAATTGCATACTTTCGTGGTTCTTAGTTCAATCTAGGTCCATTAATTTCTATGCCAATCATGGAATACAAGTAATTGGTTTTCTCATGCCCATTAATTGATTCATTCCTAGAGAACCTTAAACTACTTTCATGATTAAGATATCCTTAATTAACGATGGATAATACAATTAGGGTTGCAATAATCAATTCAATAGTTCAGTATCATCACATCATAAGTGGGTTTACCAAAACCCTAGATTAAATGTACTCAAGCATAATAGAAAACATAAATCAAAAGCATATTCATTAAATAAACCATAGGTGTTCAATACAAACCAAGAGAAAGGAGTAGAAGAAGTAAGTGCAGAATAGAAAGATAAAACCTGGTTTGTAGAATGTGATAAAGATATAATGCTGAATCAATCTCAAATTTAACCTAAGAACATGAAAGAAAATACTAATCCTACTCTAAACCTAATCTAATGGTGTTTCCTAAGCCTAAAATTGAGTAAAACTGAGTATGAATGAGTCTAGATGTCTTCCTCAGTGTTTTTCCATGTATATGTACCATATTGGTTGCTCAAAACCCTAAAAATCACGTGGTGTACGGATACGAAGCATGACCATGCTTCATGACACGACTTGGCCATGCTTCGGGATAGAAATATGGGAAATTCTCCACTTCTTGCATAGAGCACGACCTGTCAAGCTCAAAATTTGCTAATTTCTAGTGTGTTGCCTCCTTGCTTCCTCCTTAACTTTTTCCATGTCCTCACAGCTCTTTACATGCATGTTTTCCATTGCTTCTTGGCCTCTTTTGCTCACCTACAAGTATAAAACCAACCAAAACAGTATCTAGAGTAAAGCATAACCAAAAGCGGAGAAATAATCACAAGTTTACTATGAATTAGAGGATAAAATATAACCATTAAGTACTTAAATTTCCCCTTTATTTACTCCCCAATGCTTACATCTTTGCTTGTCCAGAAGGAAATAACATGACATATCAAAAGGAAGGGAGATGATGCATACAAATTTCAGATGATAGATTAATGCAATACAGGTAATTCTTCCACTTAATTAATGTGCACACAACAGATATATGAATAGAAATTTATCAGATAGTCTATGTTCGTCTACGACTAAACCTAAATTCCTCTATTATATATCTACTTCTATTGTTACCACTGGTTGTATGGATCAAATTGATTTTCAGATACTCAAGTAGGCCACCTCATCCTTTAGATCTCCCTATGTTGCCTTACCCTTATTCTTATTTTTCTCACTCAATTTCTTTTATTTCTCATCATTTTTTTCTCTTTTTCTTTTGTCTATTTCATTCTTCATTTTCTTTTCTAGAAATATGCAGTGAGTGCAATTTATGCTCCATCTCACTAGGGTAAAGATAGCTAGGTACTCATACTAGTGCCTTTTGGGTGCCTTGAAGGGGTACTCAGAGTGAAAACTTTTTGGGTTTTATATTCCCTCATTTTTCACCTCTCCCATCTTTCAGACTCTCATAGTGTTAAAATAAAAAAGGGCATACAATTTACAGCGTAATAGGAGAGATATGTTTCAAAAAACTTAAAGGTTAAATACTAGAAGAGAGAGACTAAAATGATAATTGCCTATTTCATATTCTATTGTGCATCACATGTTCATAAGCTAAAATCAACCTATATTACATCATTCTATCTCTGAAACAGTAAACTATGTGATTTTTGCAATGAAACAAGAGATATTCAGCCAATAATAACTAAATATTCAATTAGTGCAAACCATAAGCCTGAAGTCTACTCCCCCATGCTTAAACTTGTCATTGTCCTCAATGTCAGTAATAATGAAAATATAGGCAAAGGGAGAAGTAACTTACTTACTTACTGGTCTTTTAGAGGTGGTGGAGGTGCAATTAAGTTTAAAAGGGGAGTGGGATAAGCAGGATCAAAATCCAATTATCACACTAATGTAGCCAGATAAGTATGCCTTTTAATTGCCAAATCCAAACTTAGGATGGCCAATTTCAAAGGATAGATCAATTGCCAATTTCAAATCCAAAATAATGCAAGCTAGCAAAATTCTATCAGATATTCAATATGTTCTAAACAATGCTCTTGTGGAATTAGAATCAAATCAAAACAATATGGTTAAACTAGAAATCAATTTAAAGCAAGTTGCTTATGCAGTGCAAAGCTAGGCAAAACAATCCAATCAAGAAGATGTTAAAGTCCAGGTAAATTGTAGTGTTGCAATATTTCAACTAATCATTTACCAGCAGCAAATTATAGCAAGCACCCAACTTTAACCAGCAGAATTCAGTATCTATGCATCCAAAAATGTAACAACTTTTATTATTATTATTATTATTATACAATATAGAGTTCAAATACACGTCATTAATCAAAACGTACATACAACATATCAAACACATAAATATCTACATCTTATTTATTCTGATTGACCAATTCTAGAGATACAGGTGCGGTTGGATGCACCTTCACCGGGATTTGAGCCAACTCGACCACAAACATTTTGTTTCTAGGATTTTCCCATCAAAGAGTAACTCGATCCAACATGCACTAAAAGCCAGAGCCATAGAAAAATCTGCATAACTAATTTTCTGAACATGACATGGAAATATAGTGAGAATTAAATCCTAGTAAGTTCAACAATAAATCATCATCAATATAGCTCATTACATCATGTTCATCTGTATAAACTACAGCAAATATCTTTGGTCACATGAATGCACATGAAAATCATACAGTAATGACATGTATGACAAGATTAACTATTTTTAGAATATCATATGATGACTATCAATTTATTCTCATATCAAGCTACTTCAGTCAGGGTGAGTATTTTCTACTCTCCAGTACGGGCTTTTCTCACTCCGTTCGACATGACACACTTTCTCTTTCTTTTCTCATTAACATAATCATAACCGCTGGTAAGGCGTCCCCTATTGGTGCACCACACGGATTGCCATGTGACTGTGCTTATTTCTTTTCTTTTCACATGAATAGCCAAAAATATGATTGCAATAACAAGTATGTTCATTATAATCACATACCATAATGTTTCATCAAAATATTTTCATGTCAAAATTACACACTTAGGATGGTAAAAAGTTCATGCAATGGCAATGGCTATGGCATATACTAGTCATTTATTATTTTCATTTATAAGATTCTTCTTATTTTTTAAACATTATATTTATCTCTTCATCAATTTGGTTTCTACTAATATCCTATAAGTAATTAGGTTCATTTAGGGTAAACAAAATGTTGAAAATACGTTTTACTAGCTTCCGAACTGGCCTAAACATATCTTATAACATAGCTTGGTCATTTGCTATAAAGCAACCATGCTTTAGGCTTAAAAATGCCATTTCTAGCACAGAACATGGCCTGACCATGCCTTGAAACTTGGCCATGCTTTATGTTGCGTTATTTTCTTATGCAGGTTTTCATCCTATCTAACATTCTCTCACTAATTGGAGCATCGCTCTAGTATTTCAACTCCAATTTATGTGATCTTATAGTCAATATAAAGATAAGAAAATTATCTAAAACTATTATGTTGAACAGTTTAGCTGAAAATTAAGGAAGCATGGTGATATTACTCCCTCAATGTACATGTTATTTCTTCTCGGATAGGTTCTGACCTCTACTTACTAATATGTCCATATCTCCCTCATAAGAATACCAAATTGAGTGATTCCAGTGAATAAGATTCCATGACACATATAGCTATAATTTTTATATTAGCCATTTATTTTAATTCCATACATAATGTTCCCAAAAAGTTAAACATAGAAGCTATCCTAACATATTCTTCCCTGATTAACCATTTTCTGACCACTAAATCGGACTATATCTACCTTATATAGACTCTAAATTGAGTTATGTCAGTGGCTAAAAATCTGAGACATAGATCTACATTTTTCATGTTAACCATTTGTTTAAATTCCTTACTGATTCTTTCCAGAATTTTAAAAATAGAAGCTTAAACTTTTGCCACCCACAGCCATCCCAATGCAGAACTATCTACACCAGCCTAAGTATTCAAACATACATATTATGTGATATGATATAGCAACATTCATGACTAATCATCAAAGTTCTAAGGTCAAAATGGCACATAGATGTTGTAAATTTCAAAACTTTTCTTCAAAAAGAAATATTGTTAAACTTACCTTGAGCACTTAGTCCTCTAGACTTCTCCTTCCTCTTTCTTCCTTTCTTCCTCTCCTTTCCTCACTCTACCTTGCTTCTATTTCATCCTCTCCCTCACTTGGACGAAATTCTAATATTATAAGGGTGGGTTTTGCTTAAATAGACTATCAAATAATTCAACTTTCATGATCATAGGTCTACCTTATCACAATTAGGATGCACTAGGTTGTTTTTTTGGAAAACAAACAACTCTTGTTCTTGTCTTCCTCTTCCTTAGTCAAGATATGCATAGGAAAAGGAGATTTGTATTTTGAAAATTATGATAATATGTTCTTAAGATAAGGTACATGGTCCCTTTGATATAGGGATTCATTTCCTTTTTCTTTTGTCTTAATCAAGTAAGATAGGTTTGCCTTTTTAGGCAGCAAATTTCCAACCCTTGAATTTTCCTTGCTTAGCTAAAATTATTTGTGTAGGATAAGGATGTTTTGTCATAATGCTATGTATTATTACCCATTTGCTAAAATTATGAGTGTAGGATATAGATGTTTTGTCCTAATGCCATGTGTTATCATACCACTTGCTAAAATTATGAATGTAGGATATCACACCACTTGCTAAATTTTTGTCTTAATGCCATGTCACGTAATCTTGTTTACACCATTATTTCATCACTTTATTTTTATGTTTATTGTTTTTCCTCTTGGGTTTGGGTTTATTCTTGCCCATTTTCTTTACTTTTGTTAAAATTCTACCTTTCATAATGGGCATGGTCACATTTTCATATTTTGGGCTACCGGTCTAATTTCTATCTCCTAGTCCAAGTCTATGTTTTATTTCTTCCTTGGGCTATCCTATTGGCTTGCTAAAAATTCATGTGAAGTAGAAAAACTCTATATGAAGTGTCCATAGGTGAAAGCCCAATTTATGGGTGGAGATACTAAACTTAGTAACTTTAACTCTTAAGTTTGGAAAAATTACCCTAATCCAATCTTCTTGAAATTTTAAGACCTTTACTTACTTCACAAAAATTTATCTTCCTTACCCAAGAATTTAACCTTTCTTTAGTTTGTTTATTTCTAATATTTTCTCTTAGGTTTTCTCTCTCTACCTATTCCATTAATGTTAGAACATTTCTATGCATACACGCAAGGTGAAGAATTTCTAAGGATTATATTTCCTTAGATATCTAAAAGTTGTCTAATAAATTTTATTTCCTTAATTAAATATTTATTTATCTTTAAAAAAGAAAATTAGATATGTTACACGAAATATTTATGTACCTTTATTAATAAAAGAAACGAAATTTTGAATGTTACATTTCTCTCCCCTTAAAAGAAATTTTGTTCTCAAAATTTTTGAAATTACCTAATAAGAACAATTATGGATATTTCTTCGTCATGACTTCTTCTAGTTCCTAAGTTGCTTCTTCTGGAGTGAAACCTTACCAAAACACCTTAACCAGGGGAATGGTTTTATTTCTCAATTGCTCTACGTCAGTGTCCAATATGGATGCAGGTACTAGCTGGTATGTCATGTTCTCCTTTATTTGGATTGGTTCATCCTGTATTATATGTGAAGAATCTGGAAGATATTTTCATAGCTGTGATACATGGAAAACATTATGCAGGTTGGAGAAATTAGGTGGCAGGGCAACTTGATATGCTAACGTCCCCACTTTCTTCAAAATCTGATAGGGTCCTAAAAATCGCGGACTTAACTTTCTAGTTTTGAGAGACCTACCAACTCTATTAGTCGGGGAAAGTTTCAGAAATACATGGTCTCCTTCCTCAAACTCCAGAGGTCTATGTCTCTTATCATAGTAACTCTTTTGCCGACTCTGAGCTGTAAGTTTTTTGTCTCATATCTTCCTGATTTGTTCAGTGGTTTGTTGAACTAGATCAAGACCCAGCAAGTTCTTTTCTCCTATCTTAAACCAACATAGTGGAGATCGGCACTTCCTACCGTATAACACATCATAGGGGGCCATCTTAATAGTAGAGTGATAGATATTATTATAAGCAAACTCCACTAAAGGTAGGTACTTATCCCATCCTTTACCTTGCTCTATCACACAGGCCCTCAACATATCTTCTAGAGTTTGAATGGTCCGTTCTGTCTGCCCGTCAGTCTGAGGATGGTAGGCAGTACTGAACCGCAGCTGGGTACCAAACGTTTCCTGTAACGCCTTCCAAAACCTCGATGTGAATCTCGGATCTCTATTAGAAACGATATTTAAGGGAATTCCATGCAGTCTAACTATTTCCTGGACGTACAATTGGGCTAATTTATCCAATGAATAGTTAATTTTTATGGGCAAAAGTGAGTAGATTTGGTTAATCTGTCAACTATTACCCAAATAGAGTCATGTCCAACAGAAGTCTTAGGTAAACCCATGACAAAGTCCATCGAAATACTGTCCCATTTCCATTTAGGTATCTCAAGAGGTTGTAAAAATCTTACTGGCTTTTGATACCTTGACCTTTTGACAAATGAGACATTTCGCCACAAACTCGGCAATGTCCTTTTTCATCCCTAGCCACCAATACATCCTCTTTAAATCCTGGTACATTTTAGTGCATCCAGGATGGACTGTGTATTTACTCTGATGCGCTTCCTGTAGGATTTTAGTCCTCAAATCTCGTTCTTGAGGGAGACAAATCCTTCCTTGATACATGATTGCTCCATCTTCCATGACAGAAAAATTACCTTGATCTTTGTGATCCTATAAGTATTGGTCGTGAGCTTGAGTCTCTTTGATCTGGGCTCTAAGGTCACACCCTATACTTAAACCATTAATGATTAGCTTCTTTGGAGTAAGAGTAGTGGCCAGCTTTAAATTTCAAAACTCCTCTAGCATATGCATCTCATACACCATCATCTGACCTATGTGTAGAGCTTTTTGACTCAAGGCATCAGCTACAACATTCGTCTTTCCTGGATGATACTTTATCTCAAACTTGTAGTCATTGAGAAACTCTACCCATCTTCGTTGTCTCATATTTAACTCTTTCTGATGAAAAAGGTACTTAAGACTCTTATGATCATAGTATACTTCAAATGTTGCACCATACAAATAGTGTCACCAAATCTTTAAGGAAAACACCACCATTGGCAACTCAAGATCATGGGTTGGATAATTTACTTTCTGGGGTCTTAGTTGCCAAGAAGTATAAGTAACTACCCTATTGCCTTGCATTAGCACACACCCTAGCCTTTTCTTTGAAGCATCACTATACACTTCAAAATGTCTTGTAGGGTCTGGAATAATTAAAATAGGAGGAGTGATCAATTTTGATTTAAGCTCCTGGAAACTAGCATCACATTGATCAGACCATTTGAAAGGACTTACCTTCCTGGTCAATTTAGTCAATGGCGAGGCTATACGAGAGAAATTTTTTATAAACCTCCTGTAGTAACCTGCCAAAATCAAGAAACTTCTGACTTCTGTAACCGTCTTTAGTCTTTCCCACTGAATCACTACTTTCGTCTTGCTAGGGTCTACAGCTACCCCTTTATTGGAAATGACATGTCCGAGAAATTTTACTTTTGACAGCCAAAATCTACACTTCTCCAATTTGGCATACAACTTTTTCTCTTTCAGCACTTGTAGAACGATTCAGAGATGTTGTTCATGTTCTTTCTCACTCTTAGAATATATCAAGATGTCATCAATGAATACTACCACAAATTGATCTAGGTAGTGTCAAAAAATGCGATTCATGTAATCCATGAAAATTACAGGTGCATTTGTCAACCTGAAGGCATTACGAGAAACTTATAATGCCCATACTTAGTCCTGAAGGCTATTTTTGGTATATCCTCCTCCTTGATCCTAATCTGATGGTATCCTGATCATAAGTCAATTTTAGAAAAGATGGAGGCTCCGTTCAGTTGATCTAATAAATCATCTATTCTAGGGAGATGATACTTATTTTTTATAATCACCTTATTCAGCTGTCTGTAATCTATGAATAGTCTCAAGCTTCCAACTTTCTTCTTAACAAACAATACAGGACCTTCCCTAGGTGATACACTTGGTCTAATAAATTGCTTATCTAACAATTCCTCCAACTGTTTCTTGAGTTCCTATAGTTCCTTCGAGGCCATTCTATAAGGTGCAATAGAAATAGGCCCTGTTCCAAGTAAGAGATCAATAGAAAACTCTATCTCTCTCTTGGGAGGTAAGCCTGTAATATCTTATGGAAATACTTCAAGAAACTCGTTGGCTATTGAAATTTCATCAAGCCTCGTTTTAATTTCTAGATTTGATCAGTGCAAGAGAATGTATGCAAGTACTCCATTCTTCAACTCCCTATTGACTTGATTGCCATTAAGCATCAATAGCTGCATCTCCTCTGCTGAAGTAGGAGGTGAAAATTCAATGGTCTTGTTGCAATAATTCAACAAGACCTAATTTCTAGACACAGTCTAACCCTAGAATGACATCAATACCTTTTAAAGGTAGACAGACGAGGTCTACAAAAAAAGTTTTCTCCTGAATAGTGACCTAACAGTCTTTACATATAGAGGAAGTTAAGACCCTTTCCCCCGTGGGAGTTACTACAGGTAGCTCATAGGGGGTTTCAAAAAAAGGATACTAAAGCTTCCTAATACATTCTTCTAATATAAAAGAATGACTAGCACCAGAGTCAAATAACACCATAAGAGCAAATCCATAGATATAGCATGTATCTTGGATCATTTTGGGGGATTGAGTTGCCTCTTGGCCGCTTAGGGTGAAAACCCTTCCTTTCACTTGAGGCTTCTGCTCCGGTTGCTTCCCCAAATTTTATGGATATTTCCTTGCAAAATGACCCTTTTGTCCGCAATTGAAGCAAACATCTGATCCCATGTAGCATGGCTGGTTACCATACATACGTCTGCACTTAGTACACTTGACTATGGAAAAGTTCTGTTGGAAGGGTCGGGGACTTGCAGTCATTGGCCTCTTGCCAGTACCCTGTCCTTTTCCTCTAACATTTCAGCCAAAATTTTGTGGACCATTCTTCCTTTTCTAGAAATTCCATCTTTGTTTTTCATCCTCCACTGCCTCCAAGCTCTTTTCTAGGAGTCTGCATTTATTTATCAGAGGTACAAACTCCCTAGTCTCCATAGCTACAACAGCATTCCTTATCTCTGGGTTTAATCCTGCTTTAAATTTAACAGCCTTTCATGCTTCCTCAGGGTTAAATCGTAGGTAAGAGGAGAATTTAGACAACTCCTCGAACCTCGCGATGTATTGGTCTATGGTCATGTTGCCTTGTCTGAGTTAGAGAAATTCAATCTCCTTCTCTGCTCGCATAGTACTTAGGAAGTACTTTTCTAAAAAGGTGTCTTTGAACACCTGCCAGGTGATCTGCCTTCCCTAGTAAGCTAAATATTCTTTAGCTCCACGCCAATAGTATTCTGCTTTATCTTTCAGCAGCATATATGGAGCACAGATAACTTGTTGCTCCTCAGTACAACCTATCACTTTAAAGATTTTTTCTAATTCCCTTATCCACCTTTCAGCTACAATTGGGTCAAAGCTGCCTTGAAAACAAGATGGTCTAGTCCTTAGGAACTCAGATATGCCGTTATCATTCTCAGCCATCCGGTTATTAACACCATTCTCACCATTCGGGTTATTAGCATTTTGGAGGTATTGTAAAATTTGATTGGTGGTCGTGACCTGGTCTCGAATTGCTGTGGAAAGGTTGTGCAGGTTTTCCTTCGCATTGTTTACTGGATTCCTCCTTGGTGGTGCCATTTCCTATTGTGGCAAAAACAAAGTTATGCTGCTATTGAGGTGATCAAGCTCATTAGTTAGTTTCAAAAGTACTTAACAGCAGTCATAACACCACCTCGGCAAATAGATAGGAAACACTAGTAATTTCTTACCTATATGAAATCATTGATCCCTCACACAGCACAACCACAACATACTCAAGACACTATAAGATCGATTCAAATAACCATCCACCTACTGGCCATCTAGCATTGACCGGCTCTGATATCAATAATGTAACAACTTTATTTATTTATTTATTTCTTATTATTATACAATATAGAGTTCACATACACGTCATTAATCAAAACGTACGTAAAACATATCAAACACATAAATATCTACATCTTATTTATTCTGGTTGACCAATTCCAGATATATAGGTTCGGGTGGTTGCACCTTCACCGGGATCTGAGCCAACTCGACCACAAACATTTTGTTTATGGGATCAGCCCATCATAGAGTAACTCGATCCAACATGCACTAAAAGCCAGAGCCATAGAAAAATATGCATAACTAATTTTTGAACACGACATGGAAATATAGTGAGAATTAAATCCCAGTAAGTTTAACAATAAATCATCATCAATATAGCTCATCACGTCATGTTTATTTGTATAAACTACAACAAATATCTTTGGTCACATGAATGCACTTTATCTATGCACATGAAAATTGTACAGTAATGACATGTATGACAGGATTAATTATTTTCAGAATAACATATGATGACTATCAATTTATTCTCATATCAAGCTACCCCGGTTAGGGTGAGTATTTTCTACTCTCTGGTACAGGCTTTTCTCGCTCCGTCCGACATGGCACACTTTCTCTTTCTTTTCTCATTAACATAATCATAACCGTTGGTAGGGCGTCCCCTACTGGTGCACCACACGGATCGCCTTGTGACCGTGATTATTTCTTTTCTTTTCACATGAATAGCCAAAAATATGATTCCAATAACAAGTATGTTCATTATACTCACATACCATAATGTTTCATCAAAATATTTCCATGTCAAAATTACAAACTTAGGATGGTAAAAAGTTCATGCAATGGCAATGGCTATGGCATATGCTAATAATTTATTATTTTCATTTATAAGATTCTTCTTATTTTTTAAACATTATATTTATCTCTTCATCAATTTGGTTTCTACTAATATCCTATAAGTAATTAGGTTCATTTAGGGTAAACAAAATGTTGAATATAAGTTTTACCAGCTTCTGAACTGGCCTAAATGTATCTTATAACATGGCTTGGTTATTTACTATAAAATAGCCATGTTTTAGGCTTAAAAATGGTATTTCCAGCACAGAACACGGCCTGACCATGCCTTGAAACACGACCATGCTTTATGTTGTGTTATTTCCTGATGCAGGTTTGCATCTTGTCTTACCTTCTCTCAGTAATTGGAGCATAACTCTCGTATTTCAACTCCGATTTAGGTGCTCTTGGTCTTAATTTAAAGATAAGACAATTATATTAAACTATTATGTTGAATGGTTTAGCTAAAAATTAAGGAATCATGGTAATATTAGTCCCTCAATGTACAGGTTATTTCTTCTCGGGTAGGTTCTGACCTCTACTTACTAATTTGTCCATATCTCCCTCATAAGAATTCCACATTGAGTGATTCCAGTGGGTAAAATTCTATGATAGACATAGCTATAATTGTTATGTTAACCATTTATTTTAATGCCCTACAGAATGTTCCCAGAAATCTAAACACAGAAGCTATCCTAACATATTCTTTCCTGATTAACCATTTTCTGACCACTACTTACTAATCAGACCATATCTACCCTATATGGACTCAAAATTAAGTGATTATAGTGGCTCAAAATCCGTGAGACATAGATCTACATATTTCATGTTACCCATTTGTTTAAATTCCTTACCGATTCTTCCTCGATTTTTAAAAATAGAAGCTCAAAATTTTTCCAACCATAGCCATACCAACGTAGAACTATCTACCCCAGCCTAAGTATTCAAACATACATAATATGTAACATGATATAGCAAAATTCATGACCAATCATCAAAGTTTTAAGGTCAAAATCCCACATAGATATTGAAAATTTCAAAACTTTTCTTCAAAAGGAAATATTGTTAAATTTACCTTGAGCACTTAGTCATCTAGACTTCTCCTTCCTCTTTCTTCCTTTCTTCCTCTCCTTTCCTCCCTCTACCTGGCTTTTATTTTTTCCTCTCCCTCACTTGGACGAAATTCTAACGTTATAAGGTCGGGTTTTGCTTAAATAGACTATCAAATAATTCAACTTTCATGATCATGGATCTACCTTATCACAATTAGGATGCAATTGGTTGATTTTTTTGTAAAACAAACAAATCATGTTCTTGTCTTTCTCTTCCTTAGTCAAGATATGCATAGGAAAAAAAGATTTGTATTTTGAAAATTATGATAATATGTTCTTAAGATAAGGGACAAGGTCCCTTTGATTTAGGGATTCATTTCCTTTTTCTTTTTTTTCTTAACCAAGTATGACAGTTTTGCCTTTTTTGGTGGCAAATTTCCAACCCTTGAATCTTCCTTGCTTAGCTAAAATTATTTGTGTAGGATAAGGATGTTTTGTCATAATGCTATGTATTTTTACCCACTTGCTAAAATTATGAGTGTAGGATATAGATGTTTTGTCTTAATGCCATGTTTTAATGCCATGTCACCTAATCTGGATTACACCATTGTTTCATCACTTTATTTTTATTTTTATTTTTATTTTTCTTCTTGGGTTTAGGCTCATTCTTTCCTATGTTCTTTACTTTGGTTAAGATTCTACCTTTCATAATGGGCTTGGTCACATTTTCATATTCTTGGGCTACCGGTCCAATTTCTATATCCTAGTCCAAGTCTATGTTTTATTTCTTCCTCGGGATATCCTATTGGTTTGCTAAAAATTCATGTGATGTAGAAAAACTCTATATAAAGTGTCCATAGTTGAAAGTCCAATTTATGGGTGCAGATACTAAACTTAGTAACTTTAGCTCTTAAGTTAGGAAAATTTACCCTAATCCAATCTTCTTGAAATTTTAAGACCTTTACTTACTTCACAAAAATTTATCTTCCTTACCCAAGAATTTCACCTTTCTTTAGCATGTTTATTTCTAATATTTCCTCTTAGGTTTTCTCTCTCTACCTATTGCATTAATGTTAGAACATTTCTATGCATACACGTAAGGTGAAGAATTTCTAAGGATTATATTTCCTTAGATATCTAAAATTTGTGTAGGATATAGATGTTTTGTCTTAATGCCATGTATTATCATACGATTTGCTAAAATTATGAATGTAGGATATCACACCACTTGCTAAATTTTTGTTTTAAGGCCATGTCACCTAATCTTGATTACACCATTATTCCATCACTTTATTTTTATTTTTCTTCTTGGGTTTAGGTTCATTCTTTCCCATTTTCTTTACTTTGGTTAAAATTCTACCTTTCATAATGGGCTTCGTCACATTTTCATAATTTTGGGCTACCGGTCCAATTTCTATATCCTAGTCCAAGTCTATGTTTTATTTCTTCCTTGGGCTGTCCTATTGGCTTGCTAAAATTTCATGTGATGTAGAAAAGCTCTATATAAAGTGTCCATAAGTGAAAGCCCAATTTATGGGTGGAGATACTAAACTTAGTAACTTTAGCTCTTAAGTTAGGAAAAATTACCCTAATCCAATATTCTTGAAATTTTAAGACCTTTTCTTACTTCACAAAAATTTATCTTCCTTACCCAAGAATTTCACCTTTCTTTAGCATGTTTATTTCTAATATTTCCTCTTAGGTTTTCTCTCTCTACCTATTGCATTAATGTTAGAACATTTCTATGCATACACGTAAGGTGAAGAATTTTTAAGGATTATATTTCCTTAGATATCTAAAATTTGTCTAATAAATTTTATTTCTTTAATTAAATATTTATGTACCTTTATTAATAAAAGAAACGAAATTAAGAATGTTACACAAAACTAGGGCAATTCAGCCTCTAGTGCAGAATATATATTCCTAAATGAATGCATTCAGCTAAATTAAGAGTAGAGAATTGATGGGAGGCAATTTAGTGTAACTATGGAGTTCATAATCAAAAAAATATAGAGTAATGCAATTTTAGAAAAGTGTTGCACTCAAATATTCCCAATGCTGTCTTTGTTTTTGAGAAAGTACCAAGGTAATTTTGTGAATCATAGATTGAGCAAACAACATTAACTAGCAGAAGAATTTTTTACCAAAACAGTTGTGTAGTGAATACTTGACAATTGCTAGTGCAAAGCAGAGAAGTTCAGGATTCAAAACATGTAAAAGTGAAACACTAAACTTTAGTTAAATTAGGAAATTCAAAAATTAGAAATTTTAGCACACATGCATCCCAAAATTTTCAGCAAATTCTTAGAAAGACCAATGCCACATCTAAGAGAAGCAAAGAGCAGCAAATTACAATTCATGAACAACCAAAAAATTCAATAAATATGCAATTCAAAGTTTACAGAAATTATCAAAGCTAGTTCAACTAACCTAATGCAGATTATCTAATCCAGCAAGTCCAACAATTCCAACAAGCAGGGAATTCCAATATAGATAATAAACCACAAGTTCAGAGTTTAGAGTTATTTGGATGGAAGCATGTTGTCTATATATTTTACCAATTACCGCAAGTGCACGGCGCAGTTGTAACTAGTCCGGCAAGTACGGGTTGTGTCCACAGAGAACAATGCCAACTACCAGAATCTTACAAAAAGTACTATCTAAATCGATGAAATTCGATTTGCAAGAATCACAATTAAGCAAGTTGAAAGAATCAATTAAACTAGGCCTAGGATTAGGGTTCACCACACTTGTGATACTCAACAACTGATATTCACTTCTAATTGTAATTGCATAGATTGTTGGGGATGGTTTAGCCTTAATAAACTAGCAATCTCTTTCAAGAATTACTAATCGTACCTAGGTTAATCAAATTACCTACTTTCGTGGTTCTTAGCTTAACCTAGGTCCATTAAGCTTTATGCTAACCATAGAGTTCAACTAGTTAGTTTTCTCATTCCCACTAATTGACTTAAGCCTAAGGTATCTTAAATTACTTTCGTGATTAAGATAACCCTAATTAACTATTGGATTCGGGTTTTAATCTTCACCTTTCAGTTCATCGATTAAATACCTAATACGTGATAGCTTGGTGATCAGGCATTCCATCAACTAATTAAAGCATACAATAGTTAATCCAATCCAATCTAATCCCAATTACAATTAGGGTTTCTTAATTCAATTTAAAAGCATAGTATCATTATACCACAACTGGGTTTACCGTATCCCTAGATGGAATCTACTCACACATTGTCAAATCAAGAACTAAAACCATACTCATTGAATAATTCATAGTAGTTCAATACAATTAAGTAGTAGGAGAAGAGGTAGAAGTAGTAGAAGAACAAGTAAAAGTAGAAGTAGAAAGATAGAACCTGTTTGTAGAAGTACTTAGATCAATTACAACTTGAAAAGTAATAAATTCAATCATAGAACATCAAAATCCTCCAAAGAATTATGTAAAAACCTAATCTAGATGTGTTTCCTAAGGCTAAAAAGTGTTTTTCAGGTCTCCCCTTTGGTTCTCCTTGTCCCAATTGTGAATCCCCAAGTCCCTCCATGTATTTGGGCCTTAGAAACCCTAAAAACGACGTCCTTTACGATCCCTAAAGCACGGCCGTGCCCTGGAACACGGCCTGGCCGTGCTTCAGGCTGGAATTTTGAAGAGGCTGTAGGAAATACCACCAACACGGCCAGGCTGTGTTGCAGGCCTCCTTAACACGGCCAGGCCGTGTTGGGTGCTATGGTGCTCCTGTCTTCATCAAATTTGGCATGCAACCTCCTTGCTTCCTTCTCAACATGATCCAAGTCTTTTAGGGTCTTTCCATGACCATTTTTCCTTGCTTCTTAGCTTCTTTTGCTCTCCTGCAATCACAAAATGAACCACAACAGTACCCAGAACAAAGTATAACCAAAAGCATGAAAATATCCATAAGTTACTATGAATAAGGGGACAAAACATGACCAATAAGCACTCAAAATTCCCCTTTATCAAATTCCCCCATGCTTAAACCTTTTCTTTTCCTCAAGCAAATGACATGCCATAACAGAAGGAAGGGGGACAAATGCTATCAAAGTCCACAAGATAGATGAATGCAGCATAGATAACTTTTCACTCAATCCAAGTGCACACAATAGATATATAAATAGACAGTAATCAAAATAGTCTCTATTCTTCTAAAACCAAACCAAAAGTTTACTCTACTAAATATCTTCTCCTATTGTGACCAAAGGTTGTATGCTTTAGAGCGATTTTCAAACACTCAAGTAGGCCACCTCATCCCTTAGATCTCCCTATGTTGCCTTACCCTTATTTCTATTTAAACTCAAACTCTTTTACTTTTCATCATATATTTTTTTTCTTTTTTTTTTCATCCATTCATCATCATTTTTTTTTAGAAATATGCAATGAGTGCATTTTATGCTCTATCTCAATAGGGTAAAGGCATCTAGGTACTCATACTAAGGCCCTTTTGGTGCCTTGAAGGAGGTACTCAGAGTGAAAACTTTTTGGGTTTCACATACCCTCATTTTTCACCTCTCCCTACCTTCACACTCTCATAGTGTAAAAATCAAAAATAACATACAATTCATGGCTCAATAGAGAGATATTTTTCAAAAAAAATTAAAGGTTTAGTGCTAGAAGAGAGAGACTAAAATAATAGCTACATATTTCATATCCTATTGTGGATCACATGTTCATGAGCTAGAATCAACATATACTACATTAGTCTATCCTGGGAATAGTAACTATGTGGTATTGCAGCAGGACAGAAGAAATGCAGAATGTACAATATATACACACAAAGAAAATGACCGGTGCAGATAAACTCAAGCAATGACAGATACGTAAGTACAGTCCCCTATGCTTAAACCAGACAGTGGCCTCAGTGTCATAAGTATGATAGAGAGGATGCAGAGGGAAGAGGGTACTTACAAAGCACTAGTCGTTCTGTGGTGGGGGTGGGTGCTGGCTTAGGTGCCAGGTGTACCATGCCTGCATCATACCCTACATGCTTTGAATGGAGTCTTGCATGGCATGCAGGGTAGCTCTCTGAGACAGTTGCTCATCTTCAATGCGGCTAAGCCGTGATGAGAGGGAATTCATATCCTCTGAGGGAGTGGAAGATGGACCTGCAGTGTCAGCAAAATGGGAGGGGGTGGTGGAAGAGCTAGCAGTGGTTGCATGGGGAACTCGTTATCAATTGAATAGATCCAATTCTCTTTGTTGGTTACTGTAGTTTTAGTAGGATTGGGGAAGGGGAATAGTGGATTACCGCGGAGATACAACCAGTACTGGTAATCTTTTTTAACAACCAATTTCATATGGTAATAGGTTTCCATATCAATCCGGGTATTACCAAGTACTGGTGGCATACCCTGCAAATTAGCCTCAAATCCTAATCCTCTAGCAATAGTAGTAACCAAACCACTCATGACAATTTTCCCAGTCATTGCCCCACCTATCCTGGTCATCTGATGAGCCATGAAGGCTCCAGTATCCACCTTTGTACCATTAATCATCGAATGTAGAAAATAAAGCTCTCTTTGACTGGCTACCCCATCACTTTTGGCCCTACCAAAAATAGTATGGGCCATAAGCCTTTGTAAATACCTGAAATTGGGGTTGCAAATGAAAGAGGCTTTTGAACTCGATGCACTGTATTGCCCATCAATTGCAATGGAAGTCCAAAATAGGTTAGAGAGAAAGCTGGAGGGGACTTGTCTAGTACCTCCTGAAGGTAGGCTAAACAGTGCATTGAATTCAGCCAATGTAAGATTAAAAGTACGATCAAAAATTCTAAATTTTACTTGGCCCTGATGGACATGAGGGCCTCGATATAAGATCGTGGTAATGGAGCTGAAAAACTCTAAGGTGGGCCAAGGATAGGCGGGGTATCGTAGGGATATAAATTGGTTCCACCCAATCCTGTCAATCAAGTATTGGACATCGGTTAAAAGACCCAGCCGCTCCAAACAGTCCTCATCTATATACCGGGTACTCAGCATTCCCCGTTTAACAAGAGTATCGTATCGTGCTCGTTGATTGTCGTCAACGAACTCAATACCATACTCATTTATTTGATGAGGGAGTTGGGGTGGGGTAAGGTTGCGTCCTCTACGTGGTTGAGAGGATTGGTACGAAGATGACCCTTTCCGAGCTCTTTTGGGACCCATGGTGAATGATATTCAAAGTAATGCAAGCGAGAACCAAATGCAATTCAGGGTGGGTAAATTTGGTAATGCAGAGACAACAAGGTGTATGTAGTAAAATAAGATCAGACCATCACAAGTAATTGAAGTTCAAATGCAAGGACAAAGCTAATCAGATAAAACAGAAACCAAACCAGAGGAACATATCACAGGCAAAGGTAGCAGGTAAATCACCAAATGCATGAAGTTTAATGCATCAGACCAGCCCAAATCAGAATGAACCGAGAATGCAAAACCAGATGTGAGATTACAATTAGCAAGCTAAAAGCATTTCTATTCCGAGGCATCAACCAGTACCAGGATTAATAACCAATGATTCTATATCTGAAAAATAAAACAAAGTAAGAGAGAATAAGTTACCTGGCGGAAATGCAGCAAGATGATGAAGCATGAAGGAACCCAACAGTTCGATGAATGATTGGGGGTGGGTTTCGGTTTAGTATGTGTAGATGGCAGGCTTGGCCGAAGAAGGGGTTGGGTTGAGGGAATGGGTGTCGCAAAGCAGGGGAGGAGATGGAATGGAAAGAGAAGGAGGAGCTCGGCCGAAGAATGGGTTGGGTTGAGGTGAAGGGGGAAGTGGGGTGGGTGTTTGTGGGGAATGAATGGGGGCGAAGAAATGGTGAGGTTGGAATTTGAGGGGGGGTTGGTGGTGGGTATATGGCGAAGGAGGGGAAGGGAGAAGAGAAGGGGGAACACGGGAGAAAGAGAGGGGGGGCACGGTCTAGGGCATGGGTGGGGAGGGAAGAAAAAAAATTGGGTTAAGTGGGGGGATACGCCCGAAGCACGGCCGTGCTTCGGGCGGGTTTCGCTGCAGCCCCCCATTTTTTTTTTCACACGGGCACAGCCGTGTCACGGGACACGGCTTGCTCGTGTTCTTGGCGGGTTTTAGTATGGGAACCCCCTTTTTTATTTTATTTTATTTTATTTTTTTCACACGGGCACGGCCGTGTCACAGGACACGGCTTGCCCGTGTTGCTTGCGGGAATGCCCAATTTTCTCCATTTTCTTGTGTTCTTCTTCATAAACGCATTGTGGAACATGTATAGCCCAAGTGATTGACTGAAATTCCTCAATTCTCCACATTTAGCTTCTTCTTTAGACCTTCTTTAAGGATCCTTGCTTCCAACCCTTTCAAACTACTTTGGAAACATCGAAACGAACCTAGAAATCAAAGGAAAATAGTTAATAAACTTAACCTAAAAAGATATCTAATGAAAACTAAAACTCAAAGTAAGGAAAAGAAAAGTTCTAAATAATCCAAAAATATGGGTTGCCTCCCACAAAGCGCTTGTTTAAAGTCATTAGCTCGACTCCCTTGCTTCTTAATAGATCGAGGAAGGCTCTAAGAGAGCTTGGGTGGCTTCCTTTTCAACTGTATGTCCCATCACAAAATGTTTGAGGCGTTGCCCGTTGACCTTAAAAAATCTGGTGGACTCACTCCACACCTCCACTGCTCCATATGGGAACACTTTAGTCACTTGGAATGGTCCAGACCATCTAGACCGAAATTTCCCTAGAAAGAGTCTCAACCTTGAATTAAACAGCAAAACCCAATTCGCCACTTGAAATTGGCGCCTAAGGATGTGCTTATCATGCCATCTTTTTGTTCTTTCCTTGTATAATTTGGCATTGTCATAAGCATCAAGCCTTAGCTCATTTAGTTGTAGGCATCTCCTCTTTCCAGCAGCTGATAGGTCAAAATTGATTGTGTTGATTGCCCAGTATGCCTTATGTTCAAGCTCCATCGGCAAATGACAGGGTTTCCCATATATTAACCGAAAGGGTGTGGTTCTAATCGGTGTTTTATATGCAGTCCTGTAGGCCCATAATGCATCATCTAGTTTGAGAGACCAATCTTTTCTGGTTTTCGAGACGGTCTTTTCCAATATGGCCTTGATCTCTCTATTTGATATCTCAACTTGCCCACTAGTCTGGGGATGGTAGGCTAGGGCCATTTTATGAGTGACTCCATATTTCTTCAAAAGGTTTTGGAATTGTTGCTCAGTGAAGTGAGAACCTCCATCGGTTATCACAGCTCGGGGTACTCCAAATCTTGGGAAGATTATCTTCTTAAAGAGTTTAACAACCACTCTAGCATCATTGGTGGGGGATGCTACTGCTTCAACCCATTTAGAAACATAGTCCACAGCTATTAGAATGTATTTGTTTCCACATAAAGATGGAAAAGGGCCCATAAAGTCAATGCTCTAAACGTCAAATATTTCAACTTCTAAAATGCTGTTTAGGGGAATTTCATTCCTTCGGGTTATGTTGCCAACTCTTTGGCACCGATCACATGCCTTTACAAAAGTGTGCACATCTTTGAAGAGCGTGGGCCAATAGAAACAAGCTTGAAGAACTTTAGCTGCAGTCTTAGAGGCACTGGTATGGCCTCCACAAGGTGAACTATGGCATTGGTATATCACACTATAAACTTCTTCTTCCGGAATACACCTTCGGAATATGCCATCCGCACACCACTTGTATAAGCATGGATCATCCTAATAGTATGCCTTTACGTCAGAGAAGAATTTCTTTTTCTGATGATAACTCAACCCCTCATGGAGTATTCTACATGCAAGAAAATTCACGAAGTCCGCATACCAAGGAGCATCAGCATTAGTGACCATTAGGAGTTAGTCATCTGGAAAGGAATCATCAATGGGCAAATTATCTTTATCATCTTTTATCAGATCTTGCCTAAGTCTGGAAAGATAGTCTGCAACCACATTCTCCGTCCCTTTCTTGTCTCTGATTACAAGATCAAACTCCTGAAGTAAGAGGATCCATCTTATCAGTCTTGGTTTGGCATCCTTCTTACTTAATAAGTATCTGAGGGCAGCATGATCTGTGAAAACTATGACTTATGATCCTAGCAGGTATTGTCTGAATTTATCAATTGCGAACACTACTGCTAAGAGTTCCTTCTCAATGGTGGAGTAGTTGACTTGAGCTTCGTCTAATGTCTTGCTAGCGTAATAGATGACATAGGGCTTTTTGTCTATCTGTTGCCCAAGTACAGCTCCCACGGCATAGTCACTTGCATCGCACATAATTTCAAAAGGAAGGCTCCAATCAGGAGGTTGGATGATGGGTGTAGATATGAGCGCCTCCTTTAACCTGCAAAAAGAACGCAAGCAGTCATTATCAAATTCAAACGAGACATCTTTAACAAGTAAGTTAGTTAAAGGTTTAGAGATTTTTGAGAAGTCTTGGATGAATCTTCTATAGAATCCTGCATGCCCAAGAAAACTTCTCACTTCCTTAACATTCGAAGGTGGTGGCATAGTCTGAATCGCCTCTATCTTTGCCTTATCCACCTCTATCTCCCTTTCTGACACTAAGTGTCCCAGAACTATTCCTTCTCTCACCATAAAGTGGCATTTCTCCCAATTCAAAACCAGATTGACTTCCTCACATCTCTTAAGTACCTGTGTCAAATTTTTCAAACAGTCATCAAATGAGGCACCATAAACTGAAAAGTCATCCATAAACACTTCCATTATTTCCTCTATAAAATCAGAGAAAATAGCCATCATGCATCTCTGGAAAGTGGCTGGTGCGTTACACAATCCGAATGGCATCCTTCTATATGCAAAGGTGCCATAGGGACATGTGAACGTAGTCTTCTCTTGGTCGTCTGGATGGATAGGGATCTGAAAGAATCCTGAGTATCCATCCAGATAACAGAAGTGAGTGTTTTGCCAACCTTTCCAATAACTGATCAATAAAAGGTAAAGGGAAATGATCCTTACAGGTGGCTTTATTTAGTTTTCTATAATTAATACACATGCGCCAACCCGTAACAGCTCTAGTAGGGATTAATTCATTATTATCATTCTTAATAACAGTCATACCTCCCTTTTTAGGAACCACATGGACAAGACTTACCCATTCACTATCCGAGATAGGATAGATAATACCTGCATCAAGCAATTTAAGCACCTCCTTCTTAACTACCTCTTTCATATTTGGATTGAGTCTCCTCTGGTGTTCCCTGGAAGGTTTATGATCATTATCAACAATTATACGATGCATACAAACCCGGGTCACCCGCGTGATAGGCGGGTGACCTGGGTTCGATCCCCGGCAACAGCGCCAAAAACTTGTTGTCTATATATTTTACCAATTACCGCAAGTGCACGGCGTAGCTGTAACTAGTCCGGAAAGTACGGGTCGTGTCCACAGAGAACAATGCCAACTACCAGAATCTTACAAAAAGTACTATCTAAATCGATGAAATTCGATTTGCAAGAATCACAATTAAGAAAGTTGAAAGAATCAATTAAACTAGGCCTAGGGTTAGGGTTCACCACACTTGTGATACTCAACAACTGATATTCACTTCTAATTGTAATTGCATAGATTGTTGGGGATGATTTAGCCTTAATGAACTAGCAATCTCTTTCAAGAATTACTAATCGTACCTAGGTTAATCAAATTACCTACTTTCGTGGTTCTTAGCTTAACCTAGGTCCATTAAGCTTTATGCTAACCATAGAGTTCAACTAGTTGGTTTTCTCGTTCCCACTAATTGACTTAAGCCTAAGGTATCTTAAATTACTTTCGTGATTAAGATAACCCTAATTAACTATTGGATTCGGGTTTTAATCTTCACCTTTCAGTTCATCGATTAAATACCTAATACGTGATAGCTTGGTGATCAGGCATTCCATCAACTAATTAAAGCATACAATAGTTAATCCAATTCAATCTAATCCCAATTACAATTAGGGTTTCTTAATTCAATTTAAAAGCATAGTATCATTATACCACAACTGGGTTTACCGTAACCCTAGATGGAATCTACTCACACATTGTCAAATCAAGAACTAAAACCATACTCATTGAATAATTCATAGTAGTTCAATACAATTAAGTAGTAGGAGAAGAGGTAGAACTAGTAGAAGAACAAGTAAAAGTAGAAGTAGAAAGATAGAACCTGTTTGTAGAAGTACTTAGATCAATTACAACTTGAAAAGTAATAAATTCAATCATAGAACATCAAAATCCTCCAAAGAATTATGTAAAAACCTAATCTAGATGTGTTTCCTAAGGCTAAAAAGTGTTTTTCAGGTCTCCCCTTCAGTTCTTCTTGTCCCAATTGCGAATCCCCAAGTCCCTCCATGTATTTGGGCCTTAGAAACCCTAAAAACGACGTCCTTTACGAGCCCTGAAGCACGGCCGTGCTTCGGGCTAGAATTTTGAAGAGGCTGTAGGAAATACCACCAACACGGCCAGGCCGTGTTGCAGGCCTCCTTAACACGGCCAAGCCGTGTTAGGTGCTATGGTGCTCCTTTCTTCATCAAATTTGGCATGCAACCTCCTTGCTTCCTTCTCAACATGATCCAAGTCTTTTAGGGTCTTTCCATGACCACTTTTTCTTGCTTCTTGGCTTCTTTTGCTCTCCTGCAATCACAAAATGAACCACAACAGTACCCAGAACAAAGTATAACCAAAAGCATGAAAATATCCATAAGTTACTATGAATAAAGGGACAAAACATGACCAATTAGCACTCAAAATTCCCCTTTATTAAAGCACGATGGAGATGTAGCAATGAGCAACCAACAATCAATAATGCAGCATAAATAGGGAGTAGAGGAACAATGGTGTGGGGGATGGGTCACAAGAATCTGGTTTGGGGGGGAATTATAGAGAGGGATAGGGGAATGGTGGGCTGGGAGAGGGAGTTGGGTGAAGGAGAGTAGGAACGAGTTGGTTTGGGTGCAGAGATGGGCGTGGGTTGGCTGGGATTTTCTGGGTGTATGTGTGTAGGAGGGCTTCGGGTTAACTGGAGTGAAAGGGAAGGAGTGGGTACTTGAATGGTTGCAAAGGGAATATAGCGAGATTGTTTAGGGGAGGAATTTCTAGGTTTGGGAAAGCTGGGATTTGGGATGGAGATAAGGGCACCGCGATGGGATTAGGGGTGGAGAAGGAGATAGGAGGTCACGGGAGAGGGAATTTAGGGTGGAGCTTGGCTAGGTAAATAGAAGGAAGGAGGGAGAAGAGCACGAAGCAACTGGGTGAGGCATGGGCTAGGGCACGGGAAGAGGGGAGAATGAACATGGGGAGAAAAAACCAAAACACGAGAAAAAAGAGGCTGAACACGGGATGAAAAGAGGGGGAAAATTTGGGCATTTTCAGTTCCCTGGGCCCGAAGCACAACCGTGCTTCTCAGCACGGCACAACCGTGATTCGGGCTGGATCTTCAACTTCCCTGGAGAGTGGCTCATGTTGGTTGGCACAGGGAGGGTGTGCTTGCCATAACTTGAAGCACGATCATGGTGGGAGACACAGCCAAGTTGTGCTTCGCGCTAGAATCCAAATTTCCCAAGATTTTGCCTGTGTTTACTGGCATGGGAAGGGAGTGCTAGGTATTGACGTGAGGCGGGACCATGTTTAGTGACACGGCCAACCCATGCTTTGTAACAACTCCATTTAAGTATCAGTTTTTTTTAAAAAATACCATGAAGTTATTACCTCGTTACAACTTAACTCAATATAACATTTATTTAATTTATACAATACAGAGTTCACATACATGTCATTAATCAAAACATACGTACAACATATCAAACACATAAAATCTACATCTTATTTATTATGGTTGACCAATTCTGGAGATACAGGTGCGGGTGGTTGCACCTTCACCGGGATCTAAGCCAACTTGACCACAAACATTTTATTTGCTTCTGGGATCTGCCCAACATAAAGTACTCGATCCAACGTGCACTAAAAGCCATAGCTATAGAAAAATCTGCATAACTAATTTTCTGAACATGATATGAAAATATAGTGAGAATTAAATCCCAGTAAGTTCAACAATAAATTATCATCAATATAGCTCATCACATCATGTTCAGCTATATAAACTACAAAAAATATCTTTGGTCACATAATGCATTATATCTATGCACATAAGAATCATACTGTAATGATATGTATGACAGGATTAACTATTTTCAAAATATCATATGATGGCCATCAACTTATTCTCATTTCAAGCTACCCCGGTCAGGGTGAGTATTCTCTACTCTCCGGTACGGGCTTTTCTCGCTCCGTCCGACATGGCCCACTTTCTCTTTCTCTTCTCATTAACATGATCATAACCGTTGGTAGGGCGTCCCCTACTGGTGCACCACACAGATTGCCATGTGACCGTGCTCATTTCTTTTCTTTTCACAATGATAGCCAAAATTATGCTTTCAATAACAAGTATGTTCATCAAAATATAACTATTACCATAAATCATTGGTAATCATGCCATGAACATAACTATTTCAAATATCACTTTATAAAATATTTCCATGTCAGAATTTCACACTTAAGACGGTAAGAAGTTCATACAATGGCAATGGCTGTGGCTATACTAGTCATTTATTATTTTCATTTATAAGATTCATCTTCTTTTTTAAATATTAATTATATTTCTTTATTTTCTTGATGCAAGTTTTCATCGTATCTAACCTTCTCTTATTAATCAGAGCATAACTCCCTCAATTTAACTCTGATGTAGTTGATCTTGGTGTCAATTTCAAGATAAAACAATTATCAAAAACTATTATGTTGAACATTGTAGAGAAATATTAAGAAATTAAGGTGATATTACTACCTAAATGTATAGGTTATTTCTTCTTGGATAGGTTCTGACCTCTACCTACTAATCGGACCTTATCTACCTCATATGGACTCAAAATTGAGTGAGTCCAGTGGCTAAAAATCCGTGACACAAATATCTATAATTCTTATGTTAACCATTTATTTTAATTCAATACAGATAATTTCCAAAAAGTAAAATACAGAAGCTATCCTAATATATTCTTCCCTGATGAACCATTTTCTGACCTTTGACTACTAATAAGCTCATATCTTCTTCATATGGACTCCAAATTGAATGATTCTAGTGGCTAAAAATCCATGACATACATAGATATAATTCTTATGTTAACCATATATTTTAATTCCATACAGATAATTCTGAGAAATTAAAATACAGAAGCTGTCCTAACATATTCTTCCCTGATGAACCATTTTCTGACCTTTGACTACTAATCAGGTCATATCTTCCTCATATAGACTCCAAATTGAATGATTCTAGTGTGGCTATAAATTCGTGACACGTATATCTTTAATTATTATGTTAACCATTTATTTTAATTCCCTACAGATAATTCCCAAAAATTAAAACACAGAAGCTATCCTAACATATTCTTCCCCGATGAACCATTTTCTGACCTTTGCTTACTAATCGGACCACATCTACAACATATGGACTCCAAATTGAACTATTCTAGTGGCTAAATATCCGTGAGACATATATCTATAATTCATATGTTAACCATGTATTTTAATTTCTTATAGGTTGTTCCTAGAAATTAAAACACCAAAGCTAAAAATTCTGCCACCCATAGTCATAACCATGCAGAACTATCTACTCCAACCTAAGTATTCAAACATACATCACATGCAAGATCAATATGTAACATGATATAGCAACATCATGACCAATTATAAAAGTTCTAAGATAAAAATCTCATATAAATATTATAAGTTTCAATAGTTTTCTTCAAAAAGAAATATTGTTAAACTTACTTGGAGCACTTAGTCCCCTAGACTTCTCCTTCCTCTTTCTTCCTTTCTTCCTCTCCTTTCCTCACTCTACCTTGCTTCTATTTTTCCTCTCCCTCACTTGGACGAAATTATAATGTTGTAAGGGTGGGTTTTCTTATATAGACCACCAAATAATTCACCTTTCATGATCATGGGTCTACCTTATCACAATTAAGATACACTTTGTTGATTTTTTGGAAAACAAACAACTTATGTTCTTGTCTTCCTATTCCTTAGTCAAGATATGCATAGGAAAAGGAGATTTGTCTTTTGAAAATTATGATGATATGTTCTTAAGATAAGGGACAAGATCCCTTTGATTTAGGGATTCTTTTCCATTTTCTTTTGTCTTAAACAAGTATGATAGGTTTGCCCTTTTAGGTGGCAAATTTCTAGCCCTTGAATCGCCATTATTTGGTTGATTTTATTTGTGTGGGATAGGAATGTTTTGTCCTAATGCCATGTATTATCATACCACTTGCTAGAATTATGAGTGTAGGATATAGATGTTTTTGTCCTAAAGCCTTGTATTATCATGCCACTTGCCAAAATGATGAATGTAGAATCACACCACTTGCTAAATTTTTGTCTTAATGCCATGTAACCTAATCTTTATTATTACATTATTATATCATCACCTAATTTATTTTATTTTATTTTTCCTCTTGGATTTGGGCTTATTCCTACCCATTATGGGCTTATTTCTACCCATTTTCTTTGGTTTGGATAAAATTCTACCTTTCTTGGAGGGCTTGGTCTCATTTTCATAATTTTTGGGCTATTGGTCCAATTACTATATCCTAGTCCAAGTCTATGTTCTATTTCTTGCTTAGGTTATCCAATGGCTTGCTAGAAACTTATGTGAAGTGGAAAAACTCTATATGAAGTGTCCATAGGTAAAAGCCCAATGTATGGGTAAATATTTTAAACTTAGTAACTCTAGTTCTTGAATTAGGAAAAATTACCCTAATTCAATGTTCTTGAAATTTTAAGACCTTTACTTGTTTCTAAAAATTTATCTTCCTTATCCAAGAATTTTGCATCTCTTTAGTATGTTATTTCTAATTTCTTTCCTATTAGGTTTTCCTTCTTTATTTGTTCTCTTAATGTTAGAAACATTTTCTATGCATATACATAAGGTGAAGAATTTCTAAGGACTATATTTCCTTAGATATCTAAAATATTGTCTAATAAATTTTATTTCCTTAATTAAATTTTTTATGTACCTTTATCAATAAAAGAAACGAAATTAGGGATGTTACATGCTTGGCACTAGAATTGCCAAAATCTCCAAATTGTTGGTCTGTGCTTGAAGCACGGGTGTGTTTTATGGCACGAGCTACCCGTGTTTGGTGCCGAAACTCAATTTTCTTCGAAAATTACTACATATTTTGATCCTTTTTAATTTTCTTTGATTTTCATCCTTTAATTCAACCTTGGGCACATGGGAATAGACCTGAAAATAAGATGAAAACACTCATTAAACTCCTAACCTAAGAAATTAACTAAATTAAAGATAAAAACTAAAACTAAAAGCAAGGAAACAAAACGAAAAGAAACTTTAAAATTAAAATGTGGGTTGCCTCCCACAAAGTACTTGTTTTAAGCCATTAGCTCGACTACTTTTCATGCTTTCCACTCAAGGAGGCTTGAAGAGAGTTTGAATAACTCTCTTTGCTATCCATTGCCTCTTAGTATGATGCTTGAGGCTTTGTCCAATGGCCTTCAAAGTTCCTTTTGGCTCAATCCTTTCTTCCTTTGATCTATTCAAGTTGAGAGGAGTTGGCTTAGGTTTTACCTTTGTATCTTTTACTTACTCCTCAACAGCCTTCTTTTCTTTTCTCTGTTTATCATAAACAAAAGTACTTTCCAGAAAGCATAAATCAAGTTGGTTAGAAGAAGGAAAATTCTTGATATAATCATCCATATTTGGTTTAGGTAAACCAATCATACAACAAGATTCATTTAGAGATGGGGGTTTAATGGCATAATTCAAATTAAATTCTATTTTCTCATCCCCTACATTCAAAGAAAGTTTTTACATTGATGTTTGCACCAGTTGTGGCTAGAAAAGGCCTTCCAAGAATGATGGGGATTTTATCATCTTCCTCCATCTCTAAAATAACAAAATTAACCGGTATGAAAAATTTACCTACCTTTATAGGAACATCCTCTAATATACCTACCGAATGCTTGATGGATCGGTCAACTGAATAAAGAGAAAATGTGGTAGGCTTCAAGTCACCCATTTGAAGCTTCTTGTAAATTGAAAAAGGCATGACACTCACACTTTCTCCAAGATTATATTGGGCTTTATCAATTTTCATATCACCAATAGAGCAAGGAATTGAGAAGCTTCAAAGATCCTTAAGCTTTTGTGGCAGTTTATTTTAGATTAATGCACTTGATCCATCTGTTAATGCCACAACAACATGCTCTTCAATTTTCCTCTTATTTGAGAGGATCTCTTTTAGGAACTTTGCATAAGAAGGCATTTGGGAGATGGCTTCTAGGAATGGGATGTTGATATTTAACTTTTTCAAAATATCTAGAAACCTACCAAACTGCTTCTCTAATTTAGCCTTCACCAATCTTTGAGGAAAAAAGGATTGGTGGCTTGTAAGGTGCAGCCACATATTTGGGCTATTCGTCCTTCTTTTCCTCTTCTTCTTGTTCCTTTTCTCTTCTCTTCTTAGATGCAGCCTGAGGTTCATCTTCTTTTACCTCTCCTCTTCTCTTTGATTCAGCCAATTGTTTACCACTTCTTAGGGTAATGGCATTACAGTGCTCTCTAAGGTTCTTAATCTGGCCTGGAAGTCTGCCAAAGTCCCTATTAGATAGGCTTGCTTACTGTGCAATCTGAGTTTCTAGCATCTTACTATGTTTAGCAAGCGAGTCAACCTTAGAGGCTAAATATTTTATAGCCTCATTCATTGAGTGGTGCTGGGCTCTGAACTCATCATTCTGTTTCATCTGAATAGTGATGAAATTTTCCATCAGAACCTCCAGATTTGACTGAGGAGGAGGATTGAATGGCCTTTAATTCTGAAACCTAGGAGGTTGCCTAAAATTATTCTAAGGCTGATTTGTACTCGGCTTGTATGAGAGATTAGGGTTATTTCTCCAGCCTGGATTGTACGTGTTGCTGTAAGGATTGTTTTTCTAATTATTGTTCACAGAAATTCACCTGTTCACAATCCCAAGGTGTAAAATTTTCAAGTTGGCATTCATTGGCTATATGACTAACACCTCCACAAATCTCACATGTAGAAGATGGAGAAGAACCAATGGCATTGATGCTTAAGTTATCTAATTACTGAAACAAGACATCAACTTTAGAAGTTAGATGATTAAATACATCTACTTCTTACATACCTGATGGTTTTCTTAGCTGCCTCTGACTAGACCATGAGTAATGATTTTGAGCCATATCTTCAATCAGCTCATAGGCCTCATCCACTATTTTTTTTCATAATGGCTCCTCCTGCAGCAACATTCACAAACATTCGGGTGCTGTAGATTAGTCTATTGTATAATGTATAGACTATGAGCCACTTCTCCAACTCCTGGTGTGGGCATATTCTGAGGAGCTCTTTAAATCTCTCCCAAGCTTCATATAGTGACTCCCTATATTTTTTAGCAAAGGTAGTGATTTGATTCCTAAGATGAGCTGTCTTACTTGGTGGGAAGTATTTAGCCAAGAAAACTAGAGAAAGTTGCTACCATGTAGTTATTGACCCTGATGGAAAGGAATGCAACCATGCACGGGCCTTGTCCCTTAGAGAAAATGGGAACAATCTTAGTTTAATGGCATCAGATGATACTCCATTCATCTTCAATGTGTCACAGTACTCTAGGAACATTGAAAGATGGAGATCGGAGTCTTCAGTAGGCAACCCCCTAAACTGATTTTGCTGAACCATTTGCAGAAGAGAAGGCTTTAGCTTAAAGTTGTTGCCTTTAACAACTGGTATGATTATGCTTGTGTTCAGGCCATATGTATCTGGGGTGGTGAAATCTTTAAGAGATCTATTATCTCTTTTCGCCATGGTAGGTTCAGCAGAATGATTATGTTGTTGTCTTCTTCTTCTCCTTTGTAGTGTTCATTCAATTTCTAGTTCAAATTTAGTGAAGAGTTCTCGACCTCTTCGCATAAAATAGCTACACAACTAGAAAAGAAGAAAAGAGGCAAAAATCAACAAGAAAAAATATGCAGAAAAAATAAAAATAAAAAGGATCTAGTCTAGCTATTTCGAAAAGTATCTAATATTGACTATTGTTCCTCAGCAACGGCACCAAAAAATTGTTGTGTGTTTTATAAATAACTGTAAGCGCACAGCATAACTGTAGATAGTTTGGCGAGTATAGATCGTATCCCACAGAGAACAATTATCAATTACTATACTTTACAAAGTATACTATCTAAATCAATGTGATTTGATGAGAGTTTGTCACAATTAAACTAATAAGTAATCCAATTAATAAAATTCTAGGGTTAGGGTTTACCACACTAATGATATTCAATAATCAATATGTACCTCTAATTGTAATTATCTAGGTAATTGGGAATGGTTTAGCCTTAATTAACTAGCAACCTCTTTCAAACATTACTAATCGTACCTAGGTTAATCCAATTAGCTAGTTTCGTGGTTCTTAGTTCAATGTAGGTCCATTAAGTTCTATGCCAACCATGGAATACAATTAATCGGTTTTCTCGTGCCTACTATTTTATTCATTCCTAGAGAACCTTAAACTACTTTTGTGAATAAGATATCCCTAATTAACTATTAGGTTCCGGTATTAACTTTCACCTTTCAGTTCATCAATTAATATCCGACGACATGATAAAAGGTTGGTCAGACATTCATCAACGCATATAATCGATGCATAATAGTTCATCCTAATTAACCATGGATAATACAATTAGGGTTCCAACAATCAATTCAATAGTTCAGTATCATCACATCATAAGTGGGTTTACCAAAACCCTAGATCAAATCTACTCAAGCATAATAGAAATAGAAATCAAAAGCATATTCATTAAATAAACCATAGGTGTTCAATACAAACCAAGAGAAAGCAGTAGAAGAAGAAGTAAGTGCAGAGTAGAAAGATAAAACTTGGTTTGCAGAATGTGATAAAGATAAAATGCTGAATCAATCTCAAATCTAACCAAAGAACAAGAAAGTAAACACTAATCCTACTCTAAACCTAATCTAATGGTGTTTCCTAAGCCTAAAATTGAGTAAAATTGAGTATGAATGAGTCTGGATGTCTTCCTCTATGTTTTTCCATGTATATGTACCATCTTGGCTGCTTAAAATCCTAAAAATCACATGGTGTACGAACACAAAGCACGACCGTGCTTCCTAACAAGACCTGGTCGTGCTTCAGGCTAAAAATCTGGGACATTCTCCACTTCTCAAATAGAGCACGGCCTAGCCGTGCTTCAGGTACACCAAACATGACCTGGCCGTGTTGGGGATGTTAAGCTCAGAATTTGCTAATTTCTGGTGTGTTGCCTCCTTACTTCATCCTTAACTTGTTCCAAGTCCTCATAGCTCTTTACATGCATGTTTTCCATTGGTTCTTGGCCTCTTTTGGTCACCTACAAGCATAAAACCAACCAAAGCAGTATCCAGAGCAAAGCATAACCAAAAGCAGAGAAATAATCACAAGTTTACTATAAATTAGAGGATAAAATATAACCATTAAGTACTTAAATTTCCATTTTATCAGAAGCTTAACCTTATGGGTAGATAGTTTCTTTTATGACTTACCCTATGCTTTTCTTGAACTTTAAATATATAATTGGTGTTGTATACAAGTTATTTATGTATTATAAGTCTCTGAAATGGGTTAAATTATCATATTTTCTTACTAGTTAGCATACTGTTCAAGAAGAATATGGTTTTACATATTGATTTTTAAACCCATCGAACATGTGTTTCTTAATACATTACTCATAATTTTGAAAAAGGGAATATTTATGTGCACGTGGCATTGATCTATATAATTATAAGTTGCCTTGGAAAAATGGCGCGGATATGTGTTAAACTCTTACTGGAAAGTTTCTGACAAAGGAATTGAACTCATACTAAAATTTTGGTATTAGGTTGTAACCTTTGTTTTAAACGATATGATATTTATGTAATTATTATTTTCTACGGAGGACTCCTATTGCAAACACTGCCAACAACAGGATATGTTAGCCTTGGTGCACCTTGACAACTCAGCTAGTAGAGGTGTTGCTAGCTTCTTGTGTTAGTCAACACACGAGATATATCACGTGTAAGAAAGCAGGATGCCTCCAATCTGGGAGAAATGCAAACTTTCTTATATGTGATTTGTAATGATTGACTTTTGTTTTTTGAACCTTTTTTAATTTATACAATTAACACATTTCGTAACATCCCTAATTTCATTTCTCTTATAAATACAGGCACATAAATATTTAATTAAGGAAACAAAGCTTATTAAAATTTTTTTAGATATCTAAGAAAATATAAGCCTTAGAAAATTTTCATCTTATGTGTATGCATAGGAAATGTTTCTAACATTATGGGAATAGGTGAAGAGAGAAAATCTAATAGGAAAAATTAGAAATAACATCCTAAAGAGGGGCAAAATTCTTGGGTAAGGAAGATAAATTTTTGGAAGTAAATAAATGTCTTAAAATTTCAAGAAGATTGGATTAAGGTAATTTTTCCTAATTCAAGAGCTAAAGTTCCTAAGTTTAACATCTCCACCCATACATTGGGCCTTTACCTATGGACAGTTCATAGAGTTTTTTCATTTCACATGAGTCTTTAGTAAGCCAAATGGATAGCCCAATCAAGAGATATAACATAGAATTGGACTAGTATATAGAGGTTGGACCAATAGCCTAAAAATCGTGAAAGTGTGGCCAGGCCCTCCATGAGAGGTAGGAATTTCAGCCAAAGCAAAGGAAAGGGAAAGAATGAACCCAAATCCAAGAGGAAAAAATAAGAACCATGTAATGAAATAGTAGTGTAATAATAATCAAGATTAGGTCACATGGCATTAGGACAAAACATCTATATCCTACACTCATAATTTCAGCAAGCCATATGATGATATAATAGGTAATAATACACGGCATTAGGACAAAACATCCTTATCCTACACAAATAATTTTAGCTAAGCAAGGGAGAATCTTGGTCAAGAAATTTTCCACCTAGAAATATAAATCAATCATATATGAATGAGTCCAAAGAAAAAGGAAATGAATCTCTAATTAAGGGGATCTTATCCCTTATCTTGAGAATATTTTATCAAAATTTTTAGAAAATAAATCCTCTTTTTGCTGTGCATATCTTGACGAAGGGAGAGGTAGACAAGAACATGTGTTGTCTTCTCCCAAAAAGTAAATTGTGATAAGGTAGACCCACGATTATGAAAAGTGAACCACTTGATAATTTGTTTAAGCAAAAACCACCCTTATAACATTATAATTTTTGTCTAAGTGAGGGAGAGGAAAAAATAGAAGCAAGGTAGAGTGAGGAAATGAGAGAAAGAAAGGAGAAGAGAAGAAGGAAAAATGAGAAGTTTAGAGGATTAAGTACTCAAGGTAAGTTGGCTTAACCTCCACTTGAATCCATCTTTTCTCTTCTTACTTGGAGCTCCAAACTTACCCTCTTTCTCTTATTTAAGCTACTGAAAAAGCTTAGGGAAGGGAGGAATTTTGCCACTTCCTTCAAGAGGAAACGAGAAAAAGAATTCACTAAGTTGGCTAGAGAGATCTTTAGGTAGGTTTAACAATATCTCTTTTTAAAGAAAATCTTTGAAATTTGTAACATTTATATGGGATTTTGATCTTATAACGTTTATGAAATTTATAATATTTGCTACTTTGATGATTGAACATGGATGTTGCTATATTATGTGACATGTTTATCTTGCATATGATGGATGTTTTGAATACTTTGGTTAGTGTGGAAAGTTCTGCATAGATATGCCTATGAGTGGCAAAATTTTAGGGTTTTTATGTTGTTGTTATGTATATCTGAATGAGGTGAAAAATTGATGGAATATGATTAGATTGATAAAATAAGTATGGCCTTAAACACTTAGAAGAAGACCATGAGAAATTTCTGTTGGGAACACCTTTAATCATACATGATTTGATTTCTATTTTCTTGAGAAGTAGATGATGGAATATGTTAAATTAAGTGTAAGGAAATTAATTAAAATGTTGAAATGAGTAATCTTGTGGTTAAATGTAAATTAGGAAGAAAATGGAAGAGAACGTAATAAAAGGATGAACTAGAACCTTAGGAAGGGCTCGATTAGAAAACTAGATTTCGGGGTAACCAAGAAATCTTATATTCTTTTATGTTTGAATTTTTGGAAACAATCTGTAGGGAATTAAAAGAAATGGTTAGCATGAAAACTATAGATATATGTCTCATGGATTTTTAGCTATTGGAACCACTCAATTTGGAGTTCATATGAGCGAGATATGATCTGATTAGTAAGCAGTGGTCAAAAACTATTTATCCAGGGAACAATATGTTAAGTGAGCTTCGGTTATTGAAATTCTACAAAAAATCCTTAAGGAACTAATAGAAATGGTTAACACAAAAAATATAGATATATGTCTCACGAATTTTTATCCCCTATATTCACTCAATTTGGAATCAATATGGGGTAGATATGGTCATATTAATAAGTAGAGGTCATAACTTACCCAAGAAGAAATAACATTGAAATTGAGGGAGTAATAACACCAAAATTACTTAATATTTCACTAAAATTTAAACATAAGAGTTTTATAAGATTGTTTTAGCTTTAAATGGACACCATTATCTCCTTAATCAAAGTTAAAATGAGGGAGGTATGCTCTAATAGTGAGAGAAGGTAAGGATGGAAAAAAACCTACATCAAGGGGAAACATAACACAGAGTATGGCCATGTTTAGTGCGGGAAAGGGATTTTTGAAGCCTAGAGCATGGCTGTGTTACTGGAAATGGCCAGGCCATGTTAGGAGCTGGTAAAGCTTATTTTCAACAATTTGCTGCCCTAAATGAACCTCATTAACTATATGGTAATAATAGAAACTAAATTGAAGAAGAATGCCCTACAATCTTTGTGAGAACATATATTGGAAATGATATAAGTAGGAGGAAAGTGACTAGAAGCCAAGCATTGCTAATAAAGAAGAAGAATGTTATAAAAGAAAATAATAAATTATTAGTGTATACCCTAACCTTTGCCATTGCTTGAACTCCTTTTCTTCTTAAGTGTGAAATTTTGACGTGGAAATATTTTATAAAGTGATATTTGAAAATGATTATGTTCATGGCATGATTGCATTTTACCAATGATTTTTGGTAATGATTATGATTTGATGCTAAATTATGGCATGTGAGTATAATGAACGTACTTGTTATTCAAATCATATTTTTGGCTATTAAAGTGAAAAGAAAATAAAAGAAAAGAGACGAGCACGGTCACATGGCGGTCCGTGTGGTGCACCAGTAGGGGACACCCTACTCACAACTATGATTATCATAATGAGAAAAGAAAGAGAAAGTGTGTTATGTTGGATGGAGCGAGAAAAGTCCATACCAGAGTAGAAAGTACTCACCCTAACTGGGGTAGCTTTATATGAAAATAAGTTAATAGCCATTATATGATATTCTGAAAATAGTTATTCATGCCATACATGTCATTACTACACGATTTTTATGTGCATAGATAAAGTGCATTCATGTGACTTAAGATATTTGTTGTAACTTATACAGATGAACATGACGTGGTGAGCAATATTGATAATGATTATGCTTTATTGTTGAACCTACTAGGATTTAATTTTCACTATATTTCTATATCATGTTCAAAAAACTAGATATGTAGATTTTCTCTATGGCTCTTGCTTTTAGTGCACGTTAGATCGAGTTACTCTATTTTGGGTAGATCTCAGTAATTAATAAGATGTTTGTGGTCGAATTGGCTAAGATCCCGGTGAAGTTACAACCACCTGCACCCGTATCTTTAGAATTGGTCAACATGGATGAATAAGATGTAAATATTTATGTGTTTAACTTTTGTACGAACATTTTGATTAATGTTGTGTATGTGAATTTAGAATTGTATCAATGTTAATGGTAGACCTTAAACCTTAATTATGCTTGGTTAAATTAATTGAATGTTATTATTAGTTAAGTAGTTAGAAGTAAAGAAGTAATGACTTTATGGGACTCTATTAATATATACATCTATAAGAAATGGAGTTGTTACACATTCCAACACCAAACATTACATATGTATAAAAGTAGCTCATATTGTATTATCGTCATACTAAAAGGGTGACATAAGTGGACACATAGTGACTAATCGTCTGTAGCCACATTTCAACACTCAGTCACTAATCGTCTGTAGCCACGAGTTCAACAAATAGTGACTAATTATGTGTAGCCATATTTCAACACTCAATGACTAATAGTCTCTAGCTACATTTCAACACTAAGTGACTAATCATCTGTAGCCATGAGTTCAACAAACAATGACTAATCGTCTGTAGCCACATTTCAACACTCATTGAATAATAGTTTGTAGCCAAGAGTTCAAAAAACAGTGACTAATCATCTGTAACCACGAGTTTAACAAACAGTGACTAATCGTCTGGTGCCACATTTCAATCATATACATTAACATTATATAACCATTTATGCATCAAACAAATCACCATTAGAATCATGCTTGCCATCCTCAATTAAGTTTGTCACTTCATATAACAAATATGTATTAATACCTCTATCGTCATATAATAATGTATACATCATACTCTTTAATCATCATCACCATCACAATGGATTATGTATTAACTATATACACCACTAATATCATGCATATTATCATCACCATATCATTTAAAAAATATGTATTAATAAATTTACCATAATGTAACAATGTATATATTGTAACAACTCCATTTATGTAAATGTAAAATTTTTGTTTTTTTTTATATTTGTAAAAATTCCAAGAAGTTATTCTAACCACTTAACTAGTAATAATAATTACTACAACCAAGCATAATTATTATTAACAGTGATACAATACTGAGTTTCCATACACACCATTATTTTACAAACTACACACCATTATTTTACAAACATTTGTACAAAGATACATATTAGCTTTAATCATCTATGTCGACTACTTCCGGGGACACTGGTGCGGGTGGCACGTCCACCGGAATCTCAGTCACATCTACGACAGATACATCTAAAATAACTGGAAGTTGCCCAAGGTAGGGCACCTCGATCCAACGTACAGAAATAAAAAGTGTCACAGAGAAAATCTGCATATTTTTTCTTCTGAACATGATATGGAAATATAGTAAGAATTAAATCCCAGTAAGTTTAACAATAAATCATAATTTACCATCAATATAGTTCATCATGTCATGTTCAGCTGTATAGACTACAGAAAATATCTTTGGTCACATGAATGTATTATATCTACGCACATAAGAATCATACAATAATGATATGTATGACAGGATTAATTATTTTCAGAATAACATATGATAGCCATTAACTTATTCTCATTTCAAGCTACCCGGTTAGGGTGAGTATCTTCTACTCTCCGGTATGGGCTTTTCTCGCTCCATCTGACATGGCCCACTTTCTCTTTCTCTTCTCATTAACATGATCATAACGGTTGGTAGGGCGTCCCCTACTGGTGCACCACACGGATTGCCATGTGATCGTGCTCATTTCTTTTTTTTTCACAATGATAGCCAAAAATATGCTTTCAATAACAAGTATGTTCATCAAAATATAATTATTACCAAAAATCATTGGTAATCATGCCATGAACATAACCATTTCAAATATCACCTTATAAAATATTTCCATGTCAAAATTTTACACTTAAGATGGTAAGAAGTTCATACAATGGCAATGGCTATGGCTATACTAGTCATTTATTAAGATTCATCTTCTTTTTTAAATACTAATTTTATTTCTTTATTTTTTTTTATGCAGGTTTTCATCCTATCTAACATTCTCTTACTAATCAGAGCATAACTCCCTCAATTTAACTCTGATGTAGGTGATCTTGGTGTCAATTTCAAGATAAAACAATTATCTAAAACTATTATGTTGAACATTGTAGCGAAATATTAAGATATTAAGGTAATATTACTCCTTAAATGTATAGGTTATTTCTTCTCGAATAGGTTCTGACCTCTACCTACTAATCGGACCATATCTACCTTATATGGACTCCCACTTAAGTGATTCCAGTGGCTAAAAGTCTGTGACACACATATATATAATTCTTATGTTAACTATTTATTTTAATTCAATATAGATAATTCCCAAAAATTAAAATACAGAAGCTGTCCTAACATATTCTTCCCTGATGAACCATTTTCTGACCTTTGACTACTAATAAGCTCATATCTTCCTCATATGGACTCCAAATTAAATGATTCCAGTGGCTAAAAATCAATGCCACACGTAGTTATAATTCTTATGTTAACCATTTATTTTAATCCCATACAGATAATTCTCAGAAATTAAAATACAGAAGCTGTCCTAACATAATCTTCCCTGATGAACCATTTTCTGACCTTTGACAACTAATCACCCCATATATACCTCATATGGACTCCAAATTGAATGATTCCAGTGACTTAAAATCCATGACACACATAGCTATAATTATTATGTTAACCATTTATTTTAATTCCAAACACATAATTCCCAGAAATTAAAATACAGAAGCTGTCCTAACATATTCTTCCCTGATGAACCATTTTCTGACATTTGACTACTAATCAGACCATATTTACCTCATATGGACTCCAAATTGAATGATTCCAGTGGCTACAAATCCGTGACACATATATCTTTAATTATTATGTTAACCTTTTATTTTAATTCCCTATAGATAATTCCTAAAAAATAAAATACAGAAGCTATTCTAAACATATTCTTCCCTGATGAACCATTTTCTGACCTTTTCTTACTAATCGGAACATATCTACCACATATGGACTCCAAATTGAATGATTCCAGTGGATTAAAATTCATGACACACATAGCTATAATTCTTATGTTAAGCATTTATTTTAATTCCTTACAGATAATTCCTAAAAATTAAAATACAGAAGTTGTCCTAACATATTCTTCCCTGATGAACCATTTTCTGACCTTTGACTACTAATCAAACCATATCTACCTCATATGGACTCCACATTAAATGATTCCAGTGGATAAAAATCCGTGACACATATATCATTAATTCTTATGTTAACCATTTATTTTAATTCCCTACAGATAATTCCCAAAAATTAAAACACAGAAGCTATCCTAACATATTTTTCCTTGATGAACCATTTTCTGACCTTTGCTTACTAATCAGAACATATCTTCCTCATATGAACTTTAAATTGAATGGTCCCAGTGGATAAAAATCCAAGACACATATATATATAATTCATATGTTAACCATTTATTTTAATTCCTTAGAAATTGTTCCCTGAAATTAAAACACCGAAGCTTAAAATTCTGCCACCCATAGCCATACCCATGCAGAACTATCTACACCAACCTAAGTATTCAAACATACATCTCATGCAAGATCAATATGTAACATGATATAGCAACATCATGACCAATCATAAAATTTTTAAGATCAAAATCTCATATAAATATTATAAGTTTCAAAAGTTTTCTTCAAAATGAAATATTGTTAAACTTACCTAAGAATCTCCTTAGCTTACTTAGTGAATTGGTTTTCTTGTTTCCTCTTGAAAGAAGTAGCAAGATTCCTTCCTTCCCTTAGCTTTTCTTGCAGCTTTGGTAAGAGCAGGAGGGTAAATTTTTGAACCTCAAGGATGAAAAATGGACTCAAGTGGAGATTAAGGTAACTTACCTTGAGTACTTAGCCTTTTAAACTTCTCCTTCCTCTTCCTTCCTTTCTTCTCCTCTCTTTCTCTCCTTTCCTCACTCTACCTTGCTTCTATTTCCCTCTCTTCCTCACTTGGACAAAATTAAAATGTTGTAGGGGTGGGTTTTGCTTATATAGACCACCAAATAATACACCTTTCATGATCATGGGTCTACCTTATCACAATTAGGATACACTTTGTTGAATTTTTGGAAAACAAACAACTTATGTTCTTGTCTTCCTCTTCCTTAGTCAAGATCTGCATAGGAAAAGGAGATTCACATTTTGAAAATTATGATGATATGTTCTTAAGATAATGGACAAGGTCCCTTTGATTTAGGGATTCATTTCCATTTTCTTTTGTCTTAAACAAGTATGATAGGTTTGCCTTTTTAGGTGGCAAATTTCTAGCCCTTGAATCTCCATTATTTGGTTGATATTATTTGTGTGGAATAAGAAATTTTTGTCCTAATGCCATGTATTATCATACCACTTGCTAAAATTATGAGTGTAGGATATAGATGTTTTTGTCCTAAAGCCTTGTATTATCATGCCACTTGCTTAAATGATGAATGTAGAATCACACCATTTGCTAAATTTTTGTCTTAATGCCATGTAAACTAATTTTTATTATTATTATTATATCATCATCTAATTTATTTTATTTTATTTTTTCTCTTGGATTTGGGCTTATTTCTACCCATTATGGGCTTATTCCTACCCATTTTTTTTTCTTTGGATAAAATTCTACTTTTATTGGAGGGCTTGGTCACATTTTCATAATTTTTTGGGCTATTGGTCCAATTACTATATCCTAGTCCAAGTCTATGTTTTATTTCTTGTTTAGGTTATCCAATGGGCTTGCTAGAAACTTATGTGAAGTGGAAAAACTCTATTTGAAGTGTCCATAGGTAAAAGCCCAATGTATGGGTAAAGATTTTAAACTTAGTAACTCTAGTTCTTGAATTAGGAAAAATTACCCTAATCCAATGTTCTTGAAATTTTAAGACCTTTACTTGTTTCTAAAAATTTATCTTCCTTATCCAAGAATTTTACATCTCTTTATTATGTTATTTCTAATTTCTTTCCTATTAGGGTTTCCCTCTTTATTTGTTCTCTTAATGTTAGAAACATTTTCTATGCATATACATAAGGTGAAGAATATCTAAGGATTATATTTCCTTAGATATCTAAAATATTGTCTAATAAATTTTATTTCCTTAATTAAATATTTATGTACTTTTATCAATAAAAGAAATGAAATTAGGGATGTTACATATATCATATCATCTAACCATCATGCATTAATACAATAGCATAGGCATTTCATCTTCATTTTCATCATTTAAGAATTATGTACTAATACACTTACCATAATGTAATAACACATACATTATATCATCTACTTACCATGTATTGATACAATAGCATAGGAATTATATCATCATCTTCATCATTACACAATGTAGATCAAGTTTGTTATCACAAGAAGTAGTGAAAACTAATATTATATCACAAAGATTATGGGGCATTCTTCTTCAATTTGGTTTTTATAATTATCATTTAGTTAATGAGGTTCATTTAATTCCATTTGTAGCTAAAATAAGGCAAAAACAGCTTCGAGCACAGCCTGGACATGCCCTAAAACAGAACTATGCTTGAGATTGTCACAAACATGCTACAACCTCTAAAACAGCCTAAAACACGGCTGTGGTCTAGGCTGTCTTGCGTTCCAAGTTTTCATCCAACATGATCTCGTTTCGCTAAAAAGATCATAAATCCCTCATTTTAATTCCAATTAAGGTGATTTAGGTGTATATGGAAAGCTAAGACAAGTATCTACAACTTTTATGTTTACTACTTAGAAAAATTATAAATAAAAGTAGGTGGAAAAGGGTTTTGAAAACAACATTGTGACTCTATTCGTTAGATCCCTACTTCTACTTTTACTTTGATATGTAGCAACTGGGTCTATATATCGTGTTTACATGAGAGAACCTATATGTATCTGTTTCCTATTATAAAGGATTGTATTATGCCTATAATGCTAAATATCTACTTGTGATATATGTGTTTCACATGTCCTTAAATTAGGAGCATGACTGGTGGATGTTTTGGAATTTTAAGAAGTTGGATTATAGGGATTCTTATATTTCAAGAAATAAATTCCCAAAGTTTAACTCCTCACCTGATGCTATTGGGCTTCCACCTAGGATATCAACTCATAGACATTTCATCTAGGATTTTTTTCACCTCACATAAGTTGTTGGCAAGCCTCATGGATGGATAAATGGAGAAACACACCATGTGTAATAGCTCCATTTATGTAACAAATTTTTTTTTTATTTAACATCATGAAGTTATTACCTCAACTTAACTCAATAACATTTATTTCATTATACAATACTAAGTTTACACTCACATCATTAATACAAACATTTGTACAAGACATACATGTACATATAAGCCCTAATCTTCCACATAGACTATTTCCGGGGCCACTGGTTCGGGTGGTGGCACCTCCACCGGAATCTCAGTCACTTCAACAACTGATATATCCGCAATAATAGGTATTTGCCCAAGATAGGGCACCTCGATCATACGTACGGCAATAATAAGTCTCATTGAAAACAACTGCATAGATAATTTTCTGAACATGATATGAAAATATAGTGAGAATTAAATCCCTGTATGTTTAACAATAATTTATTATCAATATAGTTCAACACGTCATGTTCAGCTTTATAAACTACAGAAAATATCTTTAGGTCACATGAATGCACTTTATCATGCATATGAAAATTATACAGTTATGACATGTATGGCATGAATAACTATTTTTTCGAATTTCATATGATGGCTATCAACTTATTCTTACTTCAAGCTACCCCGGTCAGGGAGAGTATTCTCTACTTTTCGATACGGGGTTATCTCGCTCCATCCGACATGGCACACTTTCTCTTTCTTTTCTCATGAATATAATCATAACCGTTGGTAGGGCGTCCCCTACTGGTGCACCACACAGATTGCCATGTGACCGTGCTCATTTCTTTTCTTTTCATATTAATAGCCGAAAATATGATTCCAATAATAAGTATGTTCATTATATTCTCATGCCATAATGTACCAAAACATAATCATTCTCAAAATTCATTGGTAAACTGAAATTATACCATGAATATAATCATTTTCTAATTTTCACTTTATAAAATATTTCCATGTCAAAATTCCACACTAATACCTCGATAACTGGATAGTAATTGAAGTCTGTAAACAGCGCACTAGGAAAGTTCCCAGAAAAGAGTGGTGGGTCACTAATGGACACGCTTAAGTACCAAGTCTTTCCTTGCCAGAGCTTTCCTTAGACATGCACTTTTCACAAATCACAATTTTTTTCCAGTAACTAGAATAATTCTTTTCTGATGTGGAAATACTGCAACCACGGAGCATACTAAGATTTTTTTCAAATAAAACCAGCACTTTCAAAACTTCTTGGAAATTTATATGAGTACTAGGGTAAATTCTATGTTAAAAATTATTCACTTAAAATGGTAGTAAGTTCATGCAATGGCAATAGCTAGGGCATACACTAGGCATTTATTATTTTCATTTATAAAATTCCTCTTCTTTCTTGAATATTATTTTCATCTTTTCATTTTCTTTATGTCTAGGCATTTAGTCATTTTATTTCTACTTGTATCATTTCCAACACATGTTTTTACAAATTTTATAGAGCATTTTTCCTCAAATTGATTTCTACTATTACCTTAAAAATTCATCTAGGGTAGAAAAAAATATTGAAAATAGGTTTTACTAACTTTTAACACAGCCTTTGTTTACAAATCAGAGCATAACTCTCTCATTTTAACTCTGATTAAGATGATCTTAGTTTCTATGAAAAGCTAAGACAATTATCTAAAACTATTATGTTAATCATATCAACAAAATAGTATGATATTGTGGTGTTATTACTCCTTTAAATTTAGTATTATTTCTTCTCGTGTAGGTTCTGACCTTTACTGACTAATTAGACCATATCTCTCAAATTTGAACTCCAAATTGAGTTATTCCAGTTGATAAAATTCCATGAGCCATATATCTATAATTGTTATGTTGGCACGCTATTTTAATTCCCTACAGAATATTCCCAAAAATTCAAAAACTAAAGCTTTAATAACATACTCTTCCCTGAATAAACATTTTCTGACCTCTGCTTACTAATCGGATCATATCTACCTCATATGAACTCCAAATTGAGTTATTCCAGTTGGTAAAATTCCATGAGCCATATATCTATAATTTTTATGTTGGCGTGCTATTTTAATTTCTTACAGATACTTCCCAGAAATTAAAATACCGAAGCTATCCTAACATATTTTTCTCTGATGACCCATTTTCTGACCTTTGTCTACCAATCGGCTCATATCTCTCTTATATGGACTCCAAATTGAATGATTCTAGTGCCTAAATATCCATGACACATATTTCTTTAATTCTTATGTTAACCATTTATTTTAATTCCTTATAGATTGTTCCCAGATATTAAAATACCGAAGCTATCCTAACATATTTTTCCGTGATGACCCATTTTCTGACCTTTGTCTACTAATCGGCTCATATCTCCCTTATATGGACTCCAAATTGAATGATTCCAGTGCCTAAATATCCATGACACATATATATTTAATTCTTATGTTAACCATTTATTTTAATTCCTTATAGATTGTTCCCAGAAAGTAAAATACCGAAGCTTAAAATTCTGCCACCCACAGCCATAACCATGCAGAACTATCTACACCAACCTAAGTATTCAAACATACATCACACGCAAGATCAATATGTAACATGATATAGCAACATCATGACAAATAATAAAATTTCTAAGATCAAAATCTCATATAAATATTATAAGTTTCAAAAGTTTTCTTCAAAAAGAAATATTGTTAAACTTACCTGGAGCACTTAGTCCCCTAGACTTCTCCTTCCTCTTTCTTCCTTTCTTCCTCTCCTTTCCTCACTCTACCTTGCTCCTATTTGTCTTCTCCCTCACTTGGACGAAATTCTAATGCTGTAAGGGTGGGTTTTCTTATATAGACCATCAAATAATTCACCTTTCATGATCATGGGTCTACCTTATCACAATTAAGATACACTTTGTTGAATTTTTGGAAAACAAACAACTTATGTTCTTGTCTTCCTCTTCCTTAGACAAGATATGCATAGGAAAAGGAGATTTGTATTTTGAAAATTATGATGATATGTTCTTAAGATAAGGGACAAGGTCCCTTTGATTTAGGGATTCATTTCCATTTTCTTTTGTCTTAAACAAGTATGATAGGTTTGCCTTTTTAGGTGGCAAATTTCTAGCCCTTGAATCTCCATTATTTGGTTGATATTATTTGTGTGGGCTATGAATGTTTTGTCCTAATACCATGTATTATCATACCACTTGCTAAAATTATGAGTGTAGGATATAGATGTTTTTGTCCTAAAGCCTTGTATTATCATGCCACTTGCCGAAATAATGAATGTAGAATCACACCACTTGCTAAATTTTTGTCTTAATGCCATGTAACCTAATCTTTATTCTTATTATTATATCATCATCTAATTTATTTTATTTTATTTTTCCTCTTGGATTTGGGCTTATTCCTACCCATTATGGGCTTGTCCTACCCATTTTCTTTGCTTTGGATAAAATTCTTCCTTTCTTGGTGGGCTTGGTCACATTTTCATAATTTTTAGGCTATTGGTGCAATTACTATATCCTAGTCCAAGTCTATGTTTTATTTCTTGTTTAGGTTATCCAATGGGCTTGTTAGAAACTTATGTGAAGTGGAAAAAACTCTATATGAAGTGTCCATAGGTAAAAGCCCAATGTATGGGTAAAGATTTTAAACTTAGTAACTATAGTTCTTGAATTAGAAAAAATTACCCTAATTCAATGTTCTTGAAATTTTAAGACCTTTACTTGTTTCTAAAAATTTATCTTCCCTGTCCAAGAATTTTGCATCTCTTTAGTATGTTATTTCTAATTTCTTTCCTATTAGATTTTCCTTCTTTATTTGTTCTCTTAATGTTAGAAACATTTTCTATGCATATACATAAGGTGAAGAATTTCTAAGGACTATATTTCCTTAGATATCTAAAATATTGTGTAATAAATTTTATTTCCTTAATTAAATTTTTTATGTACCTTTATCAATAAAAGAAACGAAATTAAGGATGTTACACCATGGACATAGGCTAGGTCAAAGGAAGTGGACCAAATCCAAGTTTGCATGCATGTGAAGGCCAAGTCTCCCACCTCTAGGGAGCATTTCGGCCTAAGCAAGAATGGAAGGGGAAAGCTCAAACTCAAGGGAGAAAATAGAGTCACATGATGCAACTATTGAGCCACAATGCTTGGCAATGATTGGCTTTCATTAAGTGTACAATAAGAAAGCCAATTGAGTGTAAGTAAGGTAAAGGAGTTCCAAAAAAGGAAAAATCATTACAAGAATTTTAAAACAAATCTCTATTTCCAAAGTGATGATTTTGTCCAAGATAGTAGGGGAAGAAGGGCTAAAATTTCTGCACCTAAGATGACTTTAATAAGCCATAATAATACCCCATTTAGTAAACTATAAGTAGAAGTAAGTAATTACATGACTTAAGGGAAGTTGACCACTTGTATCAAGCCAATTAAGTCATAAAATTTCAAGAAAACCTATCCCATTATGAGCATGCAGTTTGGCCAAGATAAGGGGGAGAGGAAAACCAAGCAAAACACCCCACAAGGAACACTTAATGCATGCCATGATGATATACTAGGAGGGTGCCCGATAAGAAAAGGAAATGATGTCATGCTTCAGAAAATTTTGGACCTAAAAATGATAAAACACTTGGCCACTCCATTGAGATGCATTTCGGGAAAGTGAAGGTAGAAAGGAGGTAGAAACGCAAGAGAGAAAGAGAGGAGAGGAAAGGAAGAAATGAGAGAAGAAAGTGTAGGGAAGCTAAGTGCTCAAGTAAGTTAGCATGATCACTACTCCACTTCTTTCTTTTTCTTCATATCTAAGGTTTAGAACTGACCCTTTCCTTCTTCTTCATGTTGCTAGAAAAGCAAATGGAGGAGGAGAATCTCGCCATCCTTTAAGGGGTAAACAAGAAGGGGAACTAACTAAGCCTAGGGAGATTTATAGGTAGGTTTAACAATATTTCTTTTTGAAAGAACTTTGAAAATTTGGTAACATTTATATGGGACTCTGATGAGATTTATAATTATTTTTCTACTCTTGATGTTAGCCATGAATGTTTTTGTATCTTGCTACATGTAGATCTTACATGTGATGGATGTGTGATTGCTTATGTTAGTATGGAATTTTATGCATGGTCTTGGCTATGGGTAGCAAAATTTTAGGCCACTGTGCTTCTAATTCTATGTGTATTTGAATGTGGTAAAATTGATGGAAGAAGGTCAAATCGATAAAATAAGGATGGCCTTAAAAATCTAGAAGAAGACTATGGAAATTTTTTGGTTAGAAAGCATTCTTAATGTTGCTTGATTGGTTTTAATTTTTAACAGAAGTGGATGATGGAATAATAAAGTTTAAGGAATGCAACTAAAATGTTAAGATAAGCAACCTTAGGATTGGTGAAATTGAAGAAGAGAAAAATTTAGGAAAGCTTAACAAAAGATGGAAACTAGAACTTTAGGAAATTGCTAGAGTAGGATTCTAGTTTCTAAACTTGTATATGCTTACTGGAAAATTTGGTTAATGGCAGTTTAGAGAACATTAAATATGCCATAATAAACAATTCGAAGTAATAAAATATATTGGAAATAAATGGAACATTAAGACTTAGGTTAAGGAAAAGTTTAAGGTGACAAGAAGAAATTAATGAATAAAAAGGGCTAAAACTCAGGACAGTGAAGATAAACTTTTGCTTTAGAATTTTTATGGGAGCAATATGTAAGGAATTAAAAGAAATGGTTAAAATGAAAAATGTAGATATATGTCTTACGCATTTTAGACCACTGGAATCATCTAATTTAGAGTCCATATAAGGTAGATATGCCCCAATTAGTAAAAAAATGTCAGAATCCACCTAAGGTGAAATAACAGTGAAATTGAGGGCTCCACAACACCCATATTACGTAATGTTTTGCCAAAATTCTTAACATAATAGTTGGAATTTTATATCTTAGCTTTGCATAGGCTTTCAAATCACCTAAATTGGAGTCCGAATAAGCAAGATAGGACCTACACAGTAACTAACTTCATTTTTTTTAAATATATATATTTGTAAAGTCCCATAAAGTCATTACTTCTTTACTTCTAATTACTTAACTAATAATAACATTCAATTAATTTAACCAAGCATAATCAAGGTTTAAGGCTTACCATTTACACTAATACAATTTTGAGTTCACATACACTTCGTTAATCAAAACGTATGTACAAAAATAAAACACATAAATATCTACATCTTATTCACCCATATTGACCAATTCCGGAGATACACGTGCGAGTGGTTGCACCTTCACTGGTATCTTAGCCAACTTGACCATAAACACCTTATTAATTTTTGGGATCTGCCCAACATAGAGTAACTCAATCCAACATACACTAAAAACGAGAGCCATAGAAAAATCTACATAAGTAGTTTTCTGAACATGATATAGAAATATAGTGAGAATTAAATCCTAATAAGTTCAACAATAAATCATAATCATCATCAATAACGCTCGTCACATCATGTTTATCTATATAAGCTACAAAAAATATCTTAGGTCACATGAATACACTTTATGTATGCACATAAAAGTCGTGCAGTAATGACATGTATGACATGGATAACTATTTTCATAATATCATATGATAGCTATCAACTTATTTTCATTTCAAGCTACCTTGGTCAAGGTGAGTACTTTCTACTCTCCGGTATGGGCTTTTCTCACTCTGTCCGACATGGCACACTTTCTCTTTCTTTTCTCATTAACATAATCATAGCCGTGAGTAGGGCGTCCCTTACTAGTGCAGTACATGGACCGCCATGTGACCGTGCTCGTCTCTTTTCTTTTCACGTTAATAGCCAAAAATATGATTTTAATAACAACCATGTTCATTATAATCACATGCCATAATTTATCATTAAAGCATAATCATTACCAAAAATCATTGGTAAAAACAATCTTGCCATGAACATAATTGTGACAACCTATTCTTTTTTATTATTTATTATACAATATAGAGTTCACATACACGTCATTAATCAAAATGTATGTACAACAAAAATCAAACACATAAATAACTACATCTTATTTATTCTGGTTGACCAATTCTGGAGATATAGGTGCGGATGGTTGTACCTTCACCGGGATCTGAACCAACTCGACCACAAACATATTATTTGATTCTGGGATTTGCCCAACATAAAGTAACTCGATCCAACGTACACTAAAAGCCAAAGCCATAGAAAATCTGAATAACTAATTTTTTGAACATGACATGGAAATATAGTGAGAATTAAATCCCAGTAAGTTCAACAATAAATCATCATCAATATAGCTCATCACGTCATGTTCAGCTGTATAAACTACAGTAAATATCTTTGGTCACCTGAATGCACTATATCTATGCACATGAGAATCATACATTAATGACATATATGACAAGATTAATTATTTTCATAATATCATATGATAACTATCAATTTATTCTCATATCAAGCTACCCTGGTCAGGGTGAGTATTTTCTACTCTCCGGTACGGGCTTTTTTCGTTCCGTCCGACATGGCACACTTTCTCTTTCTTTTCTCATTAACATATTCATAACCATTGGTAGGGCATCCCCAATTGGTGCACAACACGGATTGCCATGTGACCGTGCTCATTTCTTTTCTTTTCACAATGATAGCCAAAAATATGCTTTCAATAAGAAGTATGTTCATCAAAATATAACTATTACAAAAAATCATTGGTAATCATGCCATGAACATAACCATTTCAAATATCACTTTATAAAATATTTCCATGTCAAAATTTCACACTTAAGAAGGTAAGAAGTTCATACAATGGCAATGGCTATGGCATATACTAGTCATTTATTATTTTCATTTATAAGATTCTTCTTCTCTTTTACATATTAATTTTATTTCTTTATTTTCTTGATGCAGGTTTTCATCCCATCTAACCTTCTCTTACTAATCAGAGCATAACTCCGATGTCGGTAATCTTGGTGTCAATTTCAAGATAAAACAATTATCTAAAACTATTATGTTGAATAGTTTAGCGAAATATTAATAAATCAAGGTGATATTACTCCCTCAATGTACAGGTTATTTCTTCTCGGATAGGTTCTGATCTCTGCCTACTAATTTGATGTCCATATCTCCCTTATAAAAATTACAAATTAAGTGATTCCAGTGGCTACAAATCCGTGACATATATATCTATAATTCAAATGTTAACTATGTATTTTATTTCCCTACAGAATGTTCCCAGAAATTAAAACACAGAAGCTATCCTAACATATTCTTCCCTGATTAACCATTTTCTAAACACGGCTTACTAATAAGACCATATCTACCTCATATAGACTCCAAATTGAGTGATTTCAGTTGCTAAAAATCCGTGACATATATATCTATAATTCTTATGTTAGCCATTTATTTTAATTCCATACCTAAAGTTACTAGAAATTAAAACACAAAAGCTATCCTAAAATATTCTTCCCTAATTAACCAATTTCTGACCACTGCATACTAATCAGACCATATCTACGTCATACGGACTCCAAATTGAGTTATTCCAGTGGATAAAAATTTGTGAGATATAGATCTACATTTTTCTTGTTAACCATTTCTTTAAATTCCTTACTGATTCTTCCCAGAAATTTAAGAAAAAAGCTAAAACTTTTGCCATCCATAGCCATACCTATGCAAAACTATCTACACTAGCCTAAGTATTCAAACATACATAATATGTAACATGATATAGCAACATCCATGACCAATCATCAAAGTTCTAAGATCAAAATCTCATATAAATATTATAAGTTTCAAAAGTTTTCTTCAAAAAGAAATATTGTTAAACTTACCTTGAGCACTTAGTCCTCTAAATTTGTCCTTCCACTTTCTTCATTTCTTCCTCTCCTTTCCTCACTCTACCTTGCTTTTATTTTTCCTCTCCCTCACTTGGACGAAATTCCAATGTTATAAGGGTGGGTTTTTCTTATATAGACTATCAAATAATTTACCTTTCATAATCATGGGTCTACCTTATCACAATTAGGATGCACTTGGTTGAATTTTTGGAAAAACAAACAACTTATGTTCTTGTCTTCCTCTTCCTTAGTCAATATATACATAGGAAAATGAGATTTGTATTTTGAAAATTATGATGATATGTTCTTAAGATAAGGGACAAGGTCACTTTGATTTAGGGATACATTTCCTTTTCTTTTGTCTTAATCAAGTATGATAGGTTTGCCTTTTTAGGTGGCAAATTTCCAACCCTTGAATCTTCCTTGCTTAGCTAAAATTATTTGGGTATGATAAATATGTTTTGTCATAATTCTATGTATTATTACCCACTTGCTAAAATTATGAGTGTAGGATATAGATGTTTTGTCCTAATGCCATGTATTATCATACCACTTGCTAAAATTATGAATGTAGGATATCACACCACTTGCTAAATTTTGTCTTAATGCCATGTCACCTAATCTTCATTACACCATTATTCCATCACTTTATTTTTATTTTTATTTTTTATTTTTCCTCTTGGGTTTGGGCTCATTCTTGGCCATTTTCTTTACTTTGGTTAAAATTCTACCTTTCATAATGGGCTTGTCACATTTTCATGATTTTTGGGCTACCGGTCCAATTTCTATATCCTAGTCCAAGTCTATGTTTTATTTCTTCCTTGGGCTATCCTATTGGCTTGCTAAAAATTCATGTGAAGTAGAAAAATTCTATATGAAGTGTCCATAGGTAAAAGCCCAATTTATGGGTGGAGATACTAAACTTAGTAACTTTAACTCTTAAATGAGGAAAAATTACCCTAATCCAATCTTCTTGAAATTTTAATACCTCTATTTACTTCACAAAAATTTATCTTCCTTACCTAAGAATTTCACCTTTCTTTAGTATATTTATTTCTAATTTTTCCTCTTAGGTTTTCTCTCTTTACCTATTTCATTAATGTTAGAACATTTCTATGCATACACGTAAGGTGAAAAATGTTTAAGGATTATATTCCATTAGATATCTAAAAATTGTCTAATAAATTTTATTTTCTTTCGGGATGTTACAATAATCATTTTCATTTACCACTTTGTAAAATATTTTCATGTCAAAATTACACACTTAATATGGTAAAGAGTTCATGCAATGGCAATGGCTATGGCATACACTTGTTATTTATTATTTTCATTTATAACATTCTTCTTCTTTCTTAAATATTATTTTCCTCTCTCACAAATCAGAGTATAACACCCTCATTTTAAATCCAATTGAGGTGATCTTGGTGTCATGTCAAATGTAACAACTCCATTTATGTAAATGTAACAAATTTTTTTTTTATATTTGTAAAATTCTATGAAGTTATTACTGCTTTAATTCTAACCACTTAACTCGTAATAATAATTATTTTAACCGAGCATATTTGTTATTAACAGTGATACAATACTGAGTTTCCATACACACCATTATTTTACAAACATTTGTACAAAGATACAAATTAGCCCTAATCATCTACGTCGACTACTTCCAGGGACACTGGTGCGGGTGGCGGCACCTCCACCGGAATCTCAGTCACATCTACTACAGATATATCTGATATAACTGGTAGTTACCCAAGGTAGGGCACCTCGATCCAACGTATGGAAATAATAAGTGTCATGGAGAAAATCTGCATAATTATTCTTCTGAACAAGATATGGAAATATAGTGAGAATTAAATTCCAGTAGGTTTAACAATAAATCACAATTTACCATCAATATAGTTCATCATGTCATGTCCATTTGTATAAAGTGCAGAAAATATCTTTAGGTCACATGAATGCACTTTATCCATGCACATGAAAATTGTACAATTATGACATGTATGGCATAAATACTACTTTTCAAGATATCATATGATGACTATCAATTTATTCTCATATCAAGCTACCCCGATCAGGGTGAGTATTTTCTACTCTCCGATACAGGCTTTTCTCACTCCGTCCGAGATGGCTTACTTTCTCTTTCTTTTCTTATTAACATGATCATAACTGTTGGTAGGGCATCCCCTACTGGTGCACCACACAGATTTCCATGTGATCGTGCTCATTTCTTTTCTTTTTACAAAGATAGCCAAAAATATACTTTCAATAACAAGTATATAACTATTACCAAAAAAATTCATTGGTAATCATGCTATGAGCATAACCATTTCAAATATCACTTTATAAAATATTTCCATGTCAAAATTTTACACTTAAGATGGTAAGAAATTCATACAATGGAAATGACTATGGCATATATTAGTCATTTATTATTTTTATTTATAAGATTCTTCTTCTTTTTTAAATATTAATTTTATTTCTTTATTTTCTTGCTGCAGGTTTTCATCCTATCTAACCTTATCTAACTAATCAGAGGTTAACTCCCTCAATCTAACTCCAATGTAGGTGATCTTGATGTCAATTTAAAGATAAAACAATTATCTAAAACTATTATATTGAACAGTTTAGAGAAATATTAAGACATTAAGGTGATATTAGTCCCTCAAATTACAGGTAATTTCTTCATGGGTAGTTTCTGACCTCTACCTACTGATCTGTCAATAACTCTCTCATCAAAATTCTAAATTAAGTGATTCTAGTGGGTAAAAATCCGTAACACATATACCTATAATTCTTATGTTAACCATTTATCTTAATTCCCTACATAATGTTCCCAGAAACTAAAACAAAAACGCTATCCTAACATATTCTTTCCTGATTAACCATTTTCTGAACACTGCTTACTAATCAGAACATATCTACCTCATATAGACTCCATATTGAGTGATTCTAGTGGCTAAAATTCCATAACACATATATCTATAATTCTTACGTTAACAAGTTATTATAATTCCCTATAGAATGTTTCTAAAAATTCAAAAACAAAATCTTTCCTAACATGTTCTTTCCTGATTAACCATTTTCTGAACACAGCTTACTAATCAGACCATATCTACCTCATATGGACTCCAAATGGAGTGATTCCAGCGGCTAAAAATCCGTGAGACATATATATATAATTGTTATGTTAACAAGTTATTTTAATTTCAAACAGAATGTTTCCAGCAATTCAAAAATAGAAGTTTTCCTAACATATTCTTCCCTGATTAACCATTTTCTGACCACTGCTTACTAATCAGAACATATCCACCTCATATGGAGTCCAACTTGAGTGATTCCAGTTGCAAAAAATCTGGGAGACATATATCTATAATTGTTATGTTAACAAGTTATTTTAATGCCCTACAGAATAGTCCCAGAAATTAAAAAAATAGCTTTCCTAACAAATTCTTCCCTGATTAACCATTTTCTGAACAGAACTTACTAATCAGACCATATCTTCCTCATATGGACTCACAATGGAGTGATTCCAGTTGCTAAAAATCCATGAGACATTTATCTATAATGTTTCTGTTAACAATGTATTTTAATTTTCTACATAATTGTCCCAGAAATTCAAAAACAGAAGCTTTCCAAACAGATTCTTCCCTGATTAACCATTTTCTGAACACTACTTACTAATCAGACATTATCTACATCATATGGACTCGAAATTGAGTGATTCCAGTTGCTAAAAATCCATGAAACATTTATCTATAATTGTTATGTTAACAAGTTATTTTAATTCGCTACAGAATGGTCCCTAAAATTCAAAAATAGAAGCTTTCTTAACAAATTCTTCCCTGATTAACCATTTTCTGAATACTTCTTACTAATCAGACCATAGCTACCTCATATGGACCCCAAATTGAGTGATTCCAGTTGCTATAAATCCGTGAGACATATATCTATACTTGTTATGTTAACAAGTTATTTTAATGCCTTACAGAATGGTCCCATAAATTCAACAACAGAAGTTTCCTAATAGATTCTTCCCTGATTAAATATTTTCTAAACACTACTTACTAATCAGACCATATCTACCTCATACAGACTCGAAATTGAGTGATTCCAGTTGTTAAAAAGCCATGAGAAATTTCTCTATAATTGTTATGTTAATAAGTGATTTTAATTGCCTACAGAACTGTCCTAGAAATTCAAAAATAAAAGCTTTCCTAACAGATTCTTCCCTGATTAACTATTTTCTGAACACTACTTACTAATCAGACCATATCTACCTCATATGGACTTGAAATTGAGTGATTACAATTGCTAAAAATCCGTGAGAAATTTATCTATAATTGTTATGTCAACAAGTTATTTTAATTCCCTACAGAATGGTCCTAGAAATTCAAAAACAAAAGCTTTCCCAACATATTCTTCCCTGATCAACCATTTTCTGAAAATTACTTACTAATCAGACCATATCTACCTCATATAGACTTGAAATTGAGTGTTCCAGTTGCTAAAAATCCGTGAGACATTGATCTATAATTTTTATGTGAACAAGTTATTTTAATTCCCTACAGAAAGCTCCCAAAAATTCAAAAACAAAAGCTTTCCCAACATATTCTTCCCTGATCAACCATTTTCTAAAAACAACTTACTAATCAGACCATATCTACCTCATATAGACTTGAAATTGAGTGATTCCATTTGCTAAAAATCCGTGAGACATTGATCTATAATTTTTATGTGAACAAGTTATTTTAATTCCGTACAGAAGGCTCCCAGAAATTCTAAAACAAAAGCATTCCTAACATATTCTTCCCTGATTAACCATTTTCTGAACACTACTTACTAATCAGACCATATCTACCTCATATGGACTCCAAATTTAGTGATTCCTGTTGCTAACATTATGTGAGACATATATCTATAATTATTGTGTTAACAAGTTATTTTGATTCCCTACAAAATGATCCCAGAATATAAAAAACCGAAGCTTTCCTAACAGATTCTTCTCTGATTAACCATTTCTTGAACACTACTTACTAATCAGACCATACCTACCTCATATGGAATCGATATTGACTGATTCTAGTTGTTAAAAATCCGTGAGACATTTATCTATAATTGTTATGTTAACAAGTTATTTAATTCATTACATAATGGACCCAGAATTCAAAAACAAAATATTTCCTAACAGATTCTTCCCTGATTAACCATTTTCTGAACACTACTTACTAATCAGACCATATCTACCTCATATGGACTTCCAATGGTGTGATTCATGCTGCCCAAAATGCGTGAGACATTTATATATAATTGCTATGTGAATAGGATATTTTAATGCCCGACAGAACGGTCCCAGAAATTCTAAAACAAAATCTTTCCTAGTAGATTCTTCCCTGATGAACCATTTTCTGTACACAACTTACAAATAAGACCATATCTACCTCATATGGACTCCAAATTGAGTGATTCCAGTTGCTAACAATCCGTGAGAGATATATCTATAATTGTTATGTTCACAAGTTATTTTTTCTTCTCTACAAAATGATCCCAGATTTTCAAAAATGGAACCTTTCGAAACAGATTCTTCTCTGATTAACCATTTTCTGAACACTTCTTACTAATCATACTATATCTACCTCATATGGACTAGAAATTGTGTGATTCCAGTTGCTAAGAATCCGTGAGACATTTATCTATAATTGTTATGTTAACAAGTTATTTAATTCATTACATAATAGACCTAGAATTCAAAAATAGAAGCTTTCCTAGCAGATTTTTCCCAGATTAACCATTTTCTGAACACTACTTACTAATCAGACTATATCTACCTCATATGGACTCCAAATTGAGTGATTCCAGTTGCTAACAATCCCTGAGAGATATATCTATAATTGTTATGTTAGCAAGTTATTTTTTTCCCTACAAAATAATCCCATAATTTCAAAAATAGAACCATTCGAAATAGATTATTCTCTGATTAACAATTTTCTGAACACTTCTTACTAATCATACCATATTTACCACATATGGACTCGAAATTGAGTGATTCCTATTGCTAAGAATCCGTGAGAAATTTATCTATAATTGTTATGTTAACAAGTTATTTAATTCATTACATAATGGACCTAAAATTTAAAAACAGAAACTTTCCTAACAGATTCATCCCAGATTAACCATTTTTTGAACACTACTTACTAATCAGACCATATCTACTTCATATGGACTCCAAATTGAATGATTCCAGTTGCCCAAAATGCGTGAGACATTTATATATAATTGCTATGTGAACAGGATATTTTAATTCCCCACAGAATGGTCCCAGAAATTCTAAAACAAAAGCTTTCCTAATAGATTCTTCCCTGATGAACCATTTTCTGAACACAACTTACAAATCATTCCATATCTACCTCATATGGACTCCAAATTGAATGATTCCAGTTGCTAACAATCCCTGAGAGATATATCTATAATTGTTATGTTAACAAGTTATTTTTTGTTCCCAAAAAAATGATCCCAGAATTTCAAAAACAGAACCTTTCGAAACAGATACTTCTCTGATAAACCATTTTTTGAACACTTCTTACTAGTCATACCATATCTATCTCATATGGAATCGAAATTGAGTGATTCCAGTTGCAAAGAATCCGTGAGACATTTATCTATAATTGTTATCTTAACAAGTTTTTAATTCATTACATAATGGACCTAGAATTCAAAAACAAAAGCTTTCCTAACATATTCTTCCCTGATTAACCATTTTTTGAACACTACTTACTAATTAGACCATATCTACCTCATAAGGACTCCAAATTGAGTGATTCCAGTTGCTAAAAATCCGTGAGACATTTATCTATATTGGTTATGTTAACAGGATAATTTAATTCCCTACAGAATGGTCCCAGAAAATCTAAAACAAAATCTTTCCTAACAGATTCTTCCCTGATTAACCATTTTCTGAACACAATTTACAAATCAAATCATATCTATCTCATATGGACTCGACATTGATTGATTCCAGTTGTAAAAAATCCATGAGACATTTATCTATAATTTTTATGTTAACAAATTATTATAATTCCCTACATAATGGTCCCTGAATTTAAAAAACTGAAGCTTTCCTAACATATTGTTCCCTGATTAATCATTTTCTGCACACTACTTACTAATCAGACCATATATACCTCATATGGAATCAAAATTGAGTGCTTCTAGTTGCTAAAAATCCGTGAGACATTTATCTATAATTGTTATGTTAACAAGCTATTTTAATTCCCTACAGAATAATGCCAAAAATTCAAAAATAAAGGCTTTCCTAACAAATTCTTCCCTGATTAACCATTTTCTGAACACAACATACTAATCAGACTATATCTACCTCATATGGACTCGAAATTCAGTGATTCCAGTTGCTAAAAATCAGTGAGACATTGATCTATAATTTTAATGTGAACAAGTTATTTTAATTTCCTACAGAATTCTCCCAAAAATTCAAAAACAAAAGCTTTCCCAACATATTTTTCCCTGATCAACCATTTTTTGAAATCTACTTACTAATCAGACCATATCTACCTCATATAGACTGGAAATTGAGTGATTCCATTTGCAAAAAATCCGTGAGACAATGATCTATCTATAATTTTTATGTTAACAAGTTATTTTAATGTCCTACAGAATGTTCCCATAAATTCAAAAAGAGATGCTTTCCAAACAGATTCTTCCATGATAAACCATTTTCTGATCACTGCTTACTAATAAGACCATATCTACCTAATATTGACTCCAAATTGAGTGATTCCAGTTGCTAAAAATTTGGGAGACATATATCTATTTTTGTTATGCTAACAAGTTATTTTAATTCCCTACAAAAAGGTCCCAGTAATTCAAAAACTAAACTTTCCTGAAAGATTCTTCCGTGATTAACCATTTTCTAAACACTACTTACGAATAAGACCTTATCTACCTTATATGGACTCGACATTGAGTGATGCCAGTTGCTAAAAATCTGTGGGACAATTTTCTATAATTGTTATGTTAACAAGTTATTTTAATTCCCTACAGAATTATCCTAGAAATTCAAAAAACCAAGCTTTCTAAACAGATTCTTCCCTGATTAACCATATTCTGAACACTACTTACTAATGAGACCATATCTACCTCATACGGAATCGAAATTTAGTGATTCCATTTACTAAAATTGCGTGAGACATTTATCTATAATTGTTATGTTAACAAGTTATTTTCATTCCCTACAGAATGATGCCAGAAATTCAAAAAGATAAGCTTTCTTAACTGATTCTTCCCTGATTAACCATTTTCTGAACACTACTTACTAATCAGACCATATCTTCCTCATATGGACTCGAAATTGAGTGATTCTAGTTGCAAAGAATCCGTGAGACATTTATCTATAATTATTATGTTAACAACTTATTTAATGCATTACATAGTGGACCTAGAATTCAAAAACAAAAGCTTTCCTAACAGATTCTTCCCTCATTAACCATTTTTTGAACACTACTTACTAATCAGACCATATCTATCTCATATGGACTCCAAATTGAGTGATTCTAGTTGCTAACAATCCATGAGAGATATATCTATATTTTTTATGTTAACAAGTTATTTTTGCTTCCCTACAAAATGATCCCAGAATTTCAAAAACAGAACCTTTCATAACATATTCTTCTTTGATAAACCATTTTCTGAACACTTCTTACTAATCACACCATTTCTACTTCATATGGACTCGAAATTGAGTGATTCCAGTTGCTAAGAATCTGTGAGATATTTATCTATAATTGTTATATTAACAAGTTATTTAATTCATTACATAATGGACCCAGAATTCAAAAACAAAAGCTTTCCTAACAGATTCTTCCGTGATTAACAATTTTTTGAACACTACTTACTAATCAGACCATATCTACCTCATATAGACTCCAAATTGAGTGATTCCAGTTGCTAAAAATCTGTGAGACATTTATCTAAAATTTCTATGTTAACAGGATATTTTAATTCCCTACAGAATGGTCCCAGAAATTCTAAAACCAAATCTTTCCTAACAGATTCTTCCCTGATTAACCATTTTCTGAACACAATTTAAAAATCAAATCATATCTACCTCATATGGACTCGAAATTAAGTGATTCCAATTGCTAAAAATTCATGGGATATTTATCTATAATTGTTATGTTAATAAATTATTATAATTCCCTACAGAATGGTCCAAGAATTTCAAAAACTGAAGCTTTCCTAACATATTCTTCCCTGATTAACCATTTTCTGAACACTACTTACTAATCAGACCATATCTACCTCATAAAGAATCAAAATTGAGTGCTTCTAGTTGCTAAAAATCCGTGAGACATTGATCTATAATTTTTATGTTAACAAATTATTTTAATTCCCTATAGAAGGCACCCAAAAATTCAAAAACATAAGCGTTCCCAACATATTCTTCCCTGATCAACCATTTTCTTAAAGCTACTTACTAATCAGACCATATCTTCCTCATATAGACTCGAAATTGAGTTATTCCAGTTGCTAAAAATACATGAGACATTGATCTATCTATAATTTGTATGTTACCAAGTTATTTTAATCTCCTATAGAATGTTCCCATAAATTCAAAAAGAGAAGCTTTCCAAACAATTTCTTCCATGATAAACCATTTTCAGATCACTGCTTACTAATAAGACCTTATCTACCTCATATGGACTCCAAATTGAGTGATTCCAGTTGCTAAAAATCCGTGAGACATTTATCTACAATTGTTATGTTAACAGGATATTTTAATTCCCTATTGAATGGTCCCAGAAATTCTAAAACAAAAGCTTTCCTAACAGATTATTCCCTGATTAACGATTTTCTGAACACAACTTACTAATCAGATCATATCTACCTCATATGGACTGCAAAATGAGTGATTCCTGTTGCTAACAATATGTGAGACATATATCTATGATTGTTGTGTTAACAAGTTATTTTGATTCCCTTCCAAATGATCCCAGAATTTGAAAAACAGATGCTTTCCTAAGATATTCTTCTCTGATTAACCATTTCTTGAACACTACTTACTAATCAGATCATACCTACCTCATATGGAATCGATATTGAGTGATTCTAGTTGTGAAAAATCCGTGAGAAATTTATCTATAATTGTTATGATAACAAGTTATTTCAATTCCCTACAGATTGATGCCAGAAATTTAAAAACAGAAGATTTCCTAACAGATTCTTCCCGTATTAACCATTTTCTGAACACTACTTACTAATCAGACCATATCTACCTCATATGGACTTCAAATTGTGTTATTCCAGTTGCCCAAAATGCGTTAGACATTTATATATAATTGCTATGTGAAAAGGATATTTTAGTTCCCCACAGAATGGTCCCAGAAATTCTAAAACAGAAGCTTTCCTAATAGATTCTTCCTTTATTAACCATTTTCTGAACACTACTTACAAATCAGACCATATCTACCTCATATGGACTCTAAATTGTGTGATTCCAGTTGCTAACAATCCATGAGAGATATATCTATAATTGTTATGTTAACAAGTTATTTTTGCTTCCCAACAAGATGATCAAAGAATTTTAAAAATAGAATCTTTCGTAACAGATTCTTCTCTGATTAACCATTTTCTGAACACTTCTTACTAATCTGACCATATCTACCTCATATGGACTCGCAATTGAGTGCTTCCAGTTGCTAAGAATCTGTGAGACATTTATTTATAATTGTTATGTAAACAAGTTATTTAATTCATTACATAATGGACCCAGAATTCAAAAACAGAAGCTTTCCTAACAGATTCTTCTCTGATTCACCATATTTTGAACACTACTTACCAATCAGACCATCTCTACCACATATTTACTTGAAATTGAGTGATTCCAGTTGCTAAAAATCCGTGAGACATTTATCTATAATTGTTATGTTAACAGGATATTTTAATACCCTACAAAATGGTCCCAGAAATTCTAAAACTAAATCTTTCCTAACAGATTCTTCCCTGATTAACCATTTTCTGAACACAATTTACAAATCAAATCATATCTACCTCATATGAATTGGAAATTGAGTGATTCCAGTTGCTAAAAATCCGTGACACATTTATCTATAATTGTTATGTTATCAAATTATTATAATTCCCTACAGAATGGTCCCAAAATGTTAAAAAAGGAAGCTTTCCTAACAGATTCTTCCCTGATTAACCATTTTCTGCACACTACTTACTAATCAGACAATATCTACATCATATGGAATCGAAATTGAGTGCTTCCAGTTGCTAAATATCCATGAGACATTTATCTATAATTGTTATGTTATCAAGTTATTTTAATTCCCTATAGAATGATGCTAGAAATTCAAAAATAAAGGCTTTCCTAACAGATTCTTCCTTGATTAAACATTTTCTGAAGACAACTTACTAATCAGACCATATCTACCTCGTATGGACTCAAAACTAATTGATTCCAGTTGCTAAAAATCCGTGAGACATTGATTTATAATTTTTATGTTAAAAATTTATTTTAATTCCCTACAGAAAGCTCCCAAAAATTTAAAAACAGAAGCTCTGGCAACATATTCTTCCCTGATCAACGATTTTCTGAAAACTACTTACTAATCCGACCATATCTACCTCATATAGACTCCAAATTGAGTGATTCCAGTTGCTAAAAATCCGTGAGACATTGATCGATCTATAATTTTTATGTTAACAAGTTATTTTAATGTCTTACAGAATGTTCCCATAAATTCAAAAAGAGAAGCTTTCCAAACAGATTCTTCCATGATAAACCATTTTCTGACCACTACTTACTAATAAGACCATATCTACCTCATATGGACTCCAAATTGAGTGATTCTAGTTGCTAAAAATCTGAGAGACATTTATCTATAATTGTTATGTTAATAGGATATTTTAATTCCCTACAGAATGGTCCCAGAAATTTTAAAACAAAAGCATTCCTAACAGATTCTTCCCTGATTAACCTTTTTCTGAACACAATTTACAAATCAAATCATATCTACCACATATGGACTCGAAATTGAGTGATTCCAATTGCTAAAAATCTGTGAGACATTTATCTATAATTGTTATGTTAACAAATTATTATAATTCCCTACAGAAGGGTCCCATAATTTCAAAAACTGAAGCTTTCCTAACATATTTGTAATAACCCTCTGCTAATAAAACCTTTGAAGGTTAAGTATAAATCATTTGAAACAAGGAAGTTGAGAACAACGTAAAATTTAAGAGCGTTTCTGACCTTTCTTCACTTATATAAGTATAACTCTCTCATATGAAATCTAAATTAAGTGATTTCAAGTGGCTAATGTTGTGGTTATTCGATTATTTAATCCACAAATATCATTTCATGGGTTTTTCGTGTTTAAAGTGCAATTTCAGGTAAAATCATAAGTTTGGAGAAGTTTGGGACAAATTCCAATGACCGGGATTGAGTGAGAATCAAGAAAAACAAGTTTTCAAGGTTTGGAATTTTGGCCGCAGCGAGAATGCTGCAGCATTTTTCTCGAGAGCAAGTTTTTTTCTGGTTTCAAATCTGGCCACCGGCGAGATTATGTTCGCCGGCGGCCAGATGAGTTTGTCGGCGGCCAAATGTTGCTCGCCGCGGGCAAAAAACACAGAGCAGAAATCTTACCGCGGCGAGAATATGTTCGCCGGCGGTGAGTTTCGTCAGAAAACCTTTTTTTCCGCAGCCCTCCTCCCTTTTTCTTTCATTTGTCCTTCATCTGAACCCTCCCTCTCCCTCTCTAGAAATTTTTCTCCACCTTCTCTCTAATATATCTCACCATCCGGACACCCGATTCGAGCTACCGAGGTATCGTTGGACTCGTGGGAAGGAGAGCTACAAACCCTACCAATCAGTTTTGCCGAAAAACCGTCGGAAAGTCGCCAAAAAATGGCGTGAACAGTAACCTCCAAGGTAAAACTTCGTCCAATCGCGTTTTAAACTTCGTTCTTCCGAAATTCTTTCCATAGATAGTCTTAGAATTAGTTTCTATGCTAGAATATATGGTTTTTAGGTTATTCTCATGTTATGTCTATGTTTCCTAGGTTGTTGAACCACCACGAGGTGAAATTCTCGTTGTTGGACTCCTAGTACGGTGAGTGGGTTTTTCATACTATAACGCATATTTTACGAATTCGGTTTATAACTCTCTCGTATGATTTTAACTAGTTGAAATGTATGCTAAATTGTTTTACCGCTTTGAAAACCAATATGTTCCAACCATGTTAGAAATTATAAATTTCAATCCTAGTTGAACCCTAGGAATACAGGGCAAGCATCTAGACTGATAATTCTCCATTGAGCTAGATTTATAGAAATGCGGATTTAGTCATAGAAATGAACTAAGTTAGCCATGAAATGATTTGATGCATGGCGAACATCTATGCGACGTCTACGGACGATCTATGATTAAAGGGAAAGTTTTTGATGATAAAGGTCTCCATGGGAATCCATGGATGAGACATAATTTAGAATGGAGTTTTATGCATGAAAAGAGTTAGATGGAGAATTATAGCTTTATTATAATGTTATTGAAATGTTTTACTTTAAACTCTTTGAATAGCATATTTTCAAATGTTTTCCATTGGAGGAACCCTTTCAGATCACTGTTAGCTAGCCGCAGGTAGTGCTAGCCCTGGTGCACCATGGTCATGCGGAGGCTTCAGCCTAGGATATTGTGACGGGCTTATGACCGCCTAAGTCACAGAATTTAGGGTGGACTTATGTCTACGCCTATAGTGATTGCCACAACCTTGCTATGTGCTTGGGAAATTTAGGGTGGATTTATGTCTATGCCTACAGTGATTGCCACACCCTTACTATGTGCTTAGGGAATTTAGGGTGGATTTATGTCTACGCCTATAGTGATTACCCTCCCATTGCTATGTGCTTGGGGAAGATGATGGATCTATTAAGAAAGACCTCCAATAGACTAGTGCATTTTTTCTTAAACATTAAATATTTCTAAACAATCTCATTCATCATTGTGATTGCATAAATAACTTCATTTATTACTTACCATGCATAATTGATTTGCTTTACGATTACTGATTTAAATCCTGTTTTATCTTTTGAACATACATTTGAACTGTTTAACTTTTCTTTCAATAAATTATGGTTAAATGCTTAATGTTTCTATTATTATCTTTACACTTTGATTTCAATTATTAAACTCATTGCGAAACACTCGTGCTTGGTTTGCCTTGTTTCTGTTATAGTGTGATTTATCCATTCACTGAGATGTGGTCTCACCCCTCTTCTGTTTCCTCCCCATAGATAGTCAAAGAGACTTTGATCCAGCTATAGCTTTGTAGAAGGCTGAATATAGCGTTGGTGAGGCTCAGTTTGGGCAAGGCTCTTTTATACTGTTTGTCTAGTTTAGTTTATGTCTAGTGTACCTCCATGAATTTACAGGCAGGATCCTCGCTTCTTGCGTATTTTGATGTGTTGTTTGGAAAATGGTTTTATGTTTTACAACGATATTTGTATTATGAGGCCATGGGCCAAGTTGAATCACGATTGTTGGATTCATGAGATATATATATATATATATATATATATATATACAGTATTTTCTTATACTGGATGTGGCATATATGGCCAGTTATATGTATTATGTACTCTGGATTGTGTGCTGGATGTTTGTACATGCTATGCGTTAGGCTTGCGGCTAGGGGGAAACCCTTATGCCATGCCGGTCATGTGTTCCATCATTTGGGGCCGTGACAGAGTGGTATCAGAGCTTTAGGTTTTCCTGTGTTCATGGAGTAACGGACCTTTAGGTAGGACTTTGAGTATGGGTGTGAATCCAGACATGCTTATACTCACAGTGCTACTAAAGGGGTTTGATAGGATATTGTCTTTTTGTTCAAGTAAGTCAGTTTATAGTATGCTATGTTGGCATGGTTAAGTGATGGTTGGGCTATCTCTATTTTATAGCGAGATACCACTAAGAATGAGATCAAAGTTTAGGCAACCCACGGCTCAAGAGCAGATGGCTGAAGAGTCTGCTCAGTCCGCAATACCCGTGCCTAGAGGCCGAGGTAGAGGTCGTGGCAGCGGCCGACCTAGAGCCAGTGCAAAAGGCAATGGCAGGGGTGTAAGGGCTGTTGAAGCAACCAAACAAGCTAAGTTGAGTAGTGAGCAAGCTGAGACTCCCAGGACAGGGGGAATGTCTTCTCACCCCCGGGATGATGTCATAGCCCAGATGCTGGCAACCATGCAGGGCATGTAGCGGGCGATAGAAAATCTAGCTGAAAGAAGGGATGGGCAAGGTGGAAGGGACCCACAACTGCCCGAAACAACTACCTCCGTTCCAGAGCCAGTTAGGCCCGTGGAACGGCATATGAGACCCGCCGAGAGGGAAGTGGAACTATCTGAGTTCCTGAAGCTGAAACCGCCAACCTTCAAGGGGTTGTTGGCTAGTGAAGATCCCCAAGAGTTTATAGAGGACACTGAGAAGATCTGTGAGGTGCTTAAGTGTCTAGAGATTCGATCAATAGAGTTGGCATCCTTTCAGTTGTCTGGTGTAGCGTAGGTATGGTTTAAGACCATGATGCGCGGAAGGGGAGCTACAGCGCCACCTTTGGGATGGCCAGAGTTCAAGGAAGCCTTCATGGAGAGGTTTGTGCCTGAGAGTATCCGATATGCCAAGTGTCAAGAATTTGTGGAGTTGAAGCAGACTCCCAGTATGTCAGTCACAGAGTATGATTACCGCTTCACACAGTTGTCGCCGTATACACCGCACATGGTCCCTACTGAAAGGGCCATGATTAAGAAGTTTATCTAGGGGTTGATGCCAGCATTGTTTAAATCAGTGGCACCCCAGATGAAGCAATTCCCCAACTATGCAGAGGCTGTGGACTGTGCAAGAATGATGGAGAATAGGCATTTGGCCGATGTCGAGAATGCCAAGCTGAGAAAGAGGGATAGGGACATGAGCTCCAAAGGAGGGCAAAGTTCTCATTTCCAAGGACCATGATTTCAGGGCCAGCAGCGCCCAGCACCACAGAATGTTGGGAACCCCAACCAGAGATCAGATGTGAGTGGTAGGCTAGGTCCTAGCCAAGGGAACACCAGGTATACAGGTCAACCAGGACCAAGGGCCATTTAGCAGGACAGGCCACAATGCCTTACTTGGGGCAACCATCACTTTGGTTAATGCCACAGGGAGGCAGGTGTTTGCTATCAGTGCAACCAACCTGGACACATAAAGAGGGAGTGCCTCCAGTTGTATGGCTCAAGCCAAGGGTCAACTCGACCGGCTTTGTTATCAACCCCAGTGGCAGCTCAGCCTATGAGGATTATACCGGGCCAAGCAAGTAGCAGAGGTACTAGTAGAGGGATGATGGGCCGAGGTCAAAGCCAAGCAGGCCGAGGTCAACCGAGGATTTTTGCTCTCACCAGGCAAGATGCACAGGCTTCAAATGCGGTCATGACAGGTACTCTTTCGGTTTGCCTACATGAAGCATATGTTTTGTTTAACCCCGGGTCTACATATTCTTATGTTTCCCTTAGTTTTGCTAAGAGCTTGGGTAAAGATCCGATTAGGATGGATGCCCCTTTCTTTGTAACCACCCCGGTTGGTGATTGTTTGCCAGTAGAGCATGTATGCAAGTCATGTAAAGTGTCAGTGGCTGATAGGGAGACATCTGCTGATTTGATCATCCTGGACATGATCGACTTTGACGTAATCCTAGGAATGGATTGGTTGGCATCATGCTATGCTACCTTGGATTGCTATAGGAAGGCAATCAAGTTCAACTTTCCAAGTGAAGTTCCTTTCTAGTTCTAGTGTGACCGAAGTAAAGCTCCAAGTAACCTGATTTCAGTCTTGGGTGTTGAGAGGATGTTGAAAAAGGGATGCCAGGGATACCTGGCGTATGTTAGAGATGTGGATGGGAAGGTACCCGATGTAGACAAGATGGCAGTGGTAAGAGAATTCCTGGATGTCTTTCCAGAGGAGTTGCCAGGATTACTTCCTGAACGGGAGATAGAGTTTGGTATCGACCTTATTCCAGAGGCTAGACCAATTTCTATACCGCCTTACAGGATGGCACCCACAGAGCTTAAGGAGCTAAAGAGTCAGTTGTAGGATTTGTTGGATAAGGGCTTCATCAGGTCGAGCACTTCTCCATGGGGTGCTCCAATCCTTTTTGTGAAGAAGAAAGACGGGTCTTTGCGTCTTTGCATTGACTATCGGCAACTGAATAAGCTAACGGTGCGCAACAACTACCCTTTACCCAGGATTGATGATCTGTTCGATCAACTTCAAGGAGCGAAATGTTTCTCCAAGATTGATCTGAGGTCAGGGAACCATCAGTTGAAGATCAGGAAGGAGGATATTTTCAAGACAACTTTTAGGACCCGTTATGGTCATTTATGAGTTTTTGGTTATGTCTTTTGGACTAACTAACGCACCGGCTGCTTTTATGGACTTGATGAACAGGGTGTTCAAGCCATTCTTGGATCGGTTTGTCATTGTGTTCATTGATGACATCTTGGTTTATTCTAAAGACCATGAGGAGCATGAACAACACCTACAGGTCATTCTGCAGATCTTGAGGGATCAGCAGTTGTATGCCAAGCTCTTTAAGTGTGAGTTCTGGTTGGACAACATTATGTTTCTGGGGCATGTAGTCACGAAGGATGGCATTCAAGTAGACCCCGAGAAGGTAGAGGTAGTACAGCAGTGGCCTCGCCCCACTAGTGTGACGGAGATATGAAGTTTCTTGGGTTTAGCAAGGTATTACCGGAGGTTCATCAAGGATTTCTCCAGGATTGCTGCTCCTTTGACCCGAATAACTAGGAAGGGAGTTAAGTTTGAGTGGTCGGATGCATGCGAAGAAAGTTTCTAGATCTTGAAGAAGTGTCTAACCACAACCCCAGTTCTAACTATCCCAACGGGCACTGGAGGATACTCAGTGTACTGTGACGCCTCAAGGGTGGGTTTGGATTGTGTGTTAATGCAGAATGGTCATGTTGTAGCCTATGCATCTAGGCAGCTCCGGAAACACGAACAGAACTATCCTACACATGATCTGGAGATGGCGGCAGTGGTCTTTGCCTTGAAGACTTGGAGGCACTATCTCTATGGTGAACCCTGTAAGATTTACACAGACCACAAGAGCCTCAAGTACATCTTTCAACAAAGGGATCTTAACTTGAGACAGAGGAGGTGGATGGAGTTCGTGAAGGACTATGACTGCACCATCTTGTACCACCCAGCCAAGGCCAATGTGGTATCAGATGCTCTGAGCAGAAAGTTAATGGGGAGTCTAGCCCATATCTCCCTACTCCAGAGGCTGTTGATAAGGGATATTCATTGGCTAGAAGGTGAGGGGATGCGCTTTGAAGTGAAGGAGTCAGGGGTGTTGTTAGCCTACATGCAACTACACTCTCTGCTGGTTGAGCAGATTAAGGTAGATCAGCACAAGGATGCTAAGCTGTGTAAGCTCAAGGATGAAGCTAAGAATAATCAGATTTCTGAATTCAGCGTGGATGCTGAAGGAGTGTTAAGATGTGGGAAGCACTTGTGTGTACCCGATGTGGATAGCTTGAGGAAGTAGATTTTGGAGGAGGCACATCAATCAGCCTATACTATCCACCCAGGAACAAATAAGATGTACAGTGACCTCAAGGACTTGTATTGGTGGAATGGGATGAAGAAGGATGTAGCAGATTTTGTGGCTCAATGCTTGGTTTGTCAGCAAGTGAAAGCTGAACACCAGAAGCCTGCCGGTTTGCACCAACAGATTGAGATACCGGAATGGAAGTGGGAAAGGATCATTATGGACTTCGTTACAGGGTTACCAAGGACCCCCTAAGGGATATAACTCAGTATGGGTGATAGTGGATCGAATGACCAAGTCATCCCACTTCTTACCAGTGAAGACTACCTTTAATGCGGCTCAGTATACAAGACTGTATCTGAGTGAGATCGTCAGATTGCATGGAGTCCCTGTATCCATCATATCTAATCGAGGTCCACAGTTTACGGCAAGGTTTTGAAAAGCTTTTCAAGAAGCTTTGGGAACGAGGTTGGATCTAAGCACCGCTTTTCATCCCCAAACAGATGGCCAGTCAAAACGCATAATTCAAATTCTAGAGGATATGCTTAGAGCATGTATTTTGAACTTTGGTGGCAATTGGGAAGGATACCTGCCATTAGTCGAGTTTGCATACAACAACAGTTATCAAGCCAGTATTCAGATGGAACCTTTTGAAGCTCTTTATGGGAGAAGATGTCGATCTCCCGTTGGATGGTTTGAAGTTGGATAAGCCAAGCTGCTAGGACCAGACTTGGTGCAAGATGCCATAGAGAAGGTCAAGCTGATAAGGGAACGACTTTTAACTGCACAAAGTCGTTAGAAGGCTTATGTGGACCATAGGCGTCGGGAGTTGAAGTTTTCTCCAGGTGATCACGTGTTCCTCAGAGTTTCACCCATGAAGGGAATCATGCGGTTTGGTAAGCAAAGGAAGTTAAGCCTGAGGTATATTGGACCCTTTGAAGTTCTGGATAGGGTAGGAACAGTGGCATACCGTCTAGCCCTACCACCTAGATTGAGTGCAGTGCATCCAGTCTTCTATGTCTCGATGTTGAGGAAGTATCTACCTGACCCATCTCATGTGATTCAACCGCAAGAAATCTTTTTGGATGACAAGTTGGCCTACGAAGAGAAACCCGTGGCCATTGTTGATAGACAAGTGAAAAAGTTGAGGTCTAAGAATATCCCTACAGTGAAGGTGATATGGTAGAATCATTCCAAAGAGGAAGCTACGTGGGAAGTAGAGGACGTCATGAGAGAGAAGTATCCACAGCTGTTCCAAGAGTAGTCTTATGCTTTCATGTTGTTGGTTTTTGTAAAATTCGGGGACCAAATTTTTATAAGGAGGGGAGAATGTAATAACCCTCTGCAAATAAAACCTTTGAAGGTTAAGTATAAATCATTTGAAACAAGGAAGTTGAGAACAACGTAAAATTTTAGAGCTTTTCTGACCTTTCTTTTGACCTTTCTTCACTCATATAAGCATAACTCTCTCATATGAAATCTAAATTAAGTGATTCCAAGTGGCTAATGTTGTGGTTATTTGATTATTTAATCCACAAATATCATTTCACGGGCTTTTCGTGTTTAAAGTGCAATTTCAGGTAAAATCATAAGTTTGGAGAAGTTTGGGACAAATTCCAATGACCGGGATTGAGTGAGAATCAAGAAAAACAAGTTTTCAAGGTTTGGAATTTTGGCCGCGGCGAGAATGCTGCAGCATTTTTCTCTAGAGCGCATTTTTTTCTAGTTTCAAATCTGGCCGCCGGCGAGATTATGTTCGCCGGCGGCCAGATGAGTTCACCGGCGGTGAAAAACGCAGAGCAGAAATCTTGCCGCGGCGAGTTTCATCAGAAAACCTTTTTTTCAGCAGCCCTCCTCCCTTTTTCTTTCATTTCTCCTTCATCTGAACCCTCGCTCTCTCTCTCTCTAGAAATTTTTCTCCACCTTCTCTCTAAGATATCTCACCATCTGAACACCTGATTCGAGCTACCGAGGTATCGTTGGACTCATGGGAAGGAGAGCTACAAACCCCACCGATCAGTTTCGCCAGACAACCACCGGAAAATCACGTGAACAGTAACCCCCAAGGTAAAACTCCGTCCAATTGCATTTTAAGCTTCGTTCTTCTGAAATTCTTTCCATAGGTAGTCTTAGAATTAGTTTCTATGCTAGAATATAAGGTTTTTAAGGTTATTCTCATGTTATGTCTATGTTTTCTAGGTTGTTGAACCACCACGAGGTGAAATTCTCATTGTTGGACTCCTAGTACGGTGAGTGTGTTTTTCATACTATAGCGCATGTTTTACGAATTTGGTTTATAACTCTCTTGTATGATTTTAACTAGTTAGAATGTATGCTAAATTGTTTTACCGCTTTGAAAACCAATATGTTCCAACCATGTTAGAAATTATAAATTTCAATCCTAGTTGAACCCTAGGTATGCAGTGCAAGCATCTAGACTGATAATTCTCCATTGAGCTAGATTTATAAAAATGCGGACTTAGTCATAGAAATGAACTAAGTTAGCCATGAAATGATTTGATGCATGGCGAACATCTATGCGACGTCTACGGACGATCTATGATTAAAGGGAAAGTTTATGATGATAAAGGTCTCCATGGGAATCCATGGATGAGACATATTTTAGAACGGATTTTTATGCATGAAAAGAGCTAGATGGAGAATTATAGCTTTATTATAATGTTATTGAAATGTTTTACTTTAAACTTTTTGAATAGCATATTTTCAAATGTTTTCCATTGGAGGAACCCTTTCAGATCACTGTTAGCTAGCCGCAGGTAGTGCTAGCCCTGGTGCACCATGCTTATGCGGAGGCTTCATCCTAGGATATTGTGATGGGCTTATGACCGCCTAAGTCACAAAATTTAGGGTGGACTTATGTCGACGCCTACAGTGATTGCCACAACCTTGCTATGTGCTTGTGGAATTTAGGGTGGACTTATATCTTTGCCTATAGTGATTGCCATACCCTTGCTATGTGCTTGGGGAATTTAGGGTGGATTTATCTCTACGCCTATAGTGATTACCCTTCCATTGCTATGTGCTTTGGGAAGATGATGAATCTGTTAAGAAAGACCTCCAATAGACTAGTGCATTTTTTCTTAAAGATTAAATATTTCTAAACAATCACATTCATCATTGTGATTGTATAAATAACTTCATTTATTACTTACCATGCATAATTGATTTGCTTTACAATTACTGATTTAAATCCTGTTTTATCTATTGAACATACATTTGAACTGTTTAGCTTTTCTTTCAATAAATTATGGTTAAATGCTTAATGTTTCTATTATTATCTTTACACTTTGATTTCAATTATTAAACTCATCGCGAAACACTCGTGCTTGGTTTGCCCTGTTTCTGTTATAGTGTGATTTATCCATTCACTGAGATGTGGTCTCACCCCTGTTCTGTTTCCGCCCCACAGATAGTCAAAGAGACTTTGATCCACCTACAGCTTCGTAGAAGGCTGAATATAGCGTTGGTGAGTCCCAGTTTGGGCAAGGCTCTTTTATACTGTTTGTCTAGTTTAGTTTATGTCTAGTGTACCTCCATGAATTTACAAGCAGGATCCTCGTTTCTTGCATATTTTGATATGTTGTTTGGAAAAACGTTTTATGTTTTACAATGATGTTTGTATTATGAGGCCAAGGGCCAAGTTGAATCACGAATGTTGGATTCATGATATATATATATACAGTATTTTCTTATACTGGATGTCGCATATGTGGCCAGTTATATTTATTATGTACTCTGGATTTATGTGCTGGATGTTTATACATGCTATGCGTTAGGCTTGCGGCTAAGGGGAAACACTTATGCCATGCCGGTCATGTGTTCCATCATTTGGGGCCGTGACAATATTCTTCCCTGATTAACCATTTTCTGCACACTACTTACAAATCAGACCATATATACCTCATATGGAATCGAAATTCATTGCTTCCAGTTGCTAAAAATCCGTGAGAAACTTATCTATAATTGTTATGTTTACAAACAATTTTAATTCCCTACAGAATGAGGCTAGAAACTCAAAAATATAGGCTTTCCCAACAGATTCTTCCATGATTAACCATTTTCTGAACACAACTTACTAATCAGACCATATCTACCTCATAAGGACTCCAAATTGAGTGATTCCAGTTGCTAAAAATCTGTGAGACATTGATCTACAATTTTTATGTTAACAAGTTATTTTAATTCCCTATAGAATGCTACCAAAAATTCAAAAACAAAAGCTTTCCCAACATATTCTTCCCTGATCAACCATTTTCTGAAAACTACTTACTAATCAGACCATATCTACCTCATATAGACTAGAAATTGAGTGATTCCAGTTGCTAAAAATCTGTGAGACATTGATCTATCTATAATTTTTATGTTAACAAGTTATTTTAATGTCCTAAAGAATATTCCCATAAATTCAAAAAGAGAAGCTTTCCAAACAGATTCTTCCACGATAAACCCTTTTCTGACCACTTCATACTAATAAGACCATATCTACCTCATATAGACTCCAAATTAAGTGATTTCAGTTGGTAAAAATTCGGGAGACATATATCTATTTTTGTTATGTTAACAAGTTATTTTAATTCCCTACAAAATGGTCCAAGAAATTCAAAGACTAAAGCTTTCCTAAAAGATTCTTCCGTGATTAACCATTTTCTGAACACTACTTACGAAGAAGACCTTATCTACCCTATATGGACTCGACATTGAGTGATGCCAGTTGCTAAAAATCCGTGGGACAATTATCAATAATTGTTATGTTAACAAGTTATTTTAATTCCCCACAGAATTATCCCAAAATTTCAAAAAACCAAGCTATCCTAAGAGATTCTTCCCTGATTAACCATTTTCTAAACACTACTTACTAATCAGACCATATCTACCTCATATGGAATCGAAATTTAGTGATTCCAATTACTAAAACTGTGTGAGACATTTATCTATAATTGTTATGTTAACAAGTTATTTTCATTCCCTACAGAATGATGCTAGAAATTCAAAAAGATAAGCTTTCCTAATAGAATCTTCCCTGATTAACCATTTTCTGAACACTACTTACTAATCAGACCATATCTACCTCATATGGACTCGAAATTGAGTGATTCCAGTTGCTAAGAATACGAGACATTTATCTATAATTATTATGTTAACAAGTTATTTAATTCATTACATAATGGACCCAGAATTCAAAAACAGAAAATTTCCTAACAGATTCTTCCCGTATTAACCATTTTCTGAACACTACTTACTAATCAGACCATATATACCACATATGGACTTCAAATTGTGTGATTCCAGTTGCCCAAAATGCGTGAGACATTTATATATAATTGCTATGTGAAAAGGATATATTAGTTCCCCACTGAATGGTCCCATAAATTCTAAAACAGAAGCTTTCCTAATAGACTCTTCCCTGATAAACCATTTTCTGAACACTACTTACAAATCAGACCATATCTACCTCATATGGACTCCAAATGGAGTGATTCCAGTTGCTAACAGTCCGTGAAAGATATATCTATAATTGTTATGTTAACAAGTTATTTTTTCTTCCCTACAAAATGATCCCAGAATTTCAAAAATAGATCCTTTCGTAACAAATTCATCGATAATTAACCATTTTCTGAACACTTCTTACTAATCAGACCATATCTACCTCATATGGACTCGAAATTGAGTGATTCCAGTTGCTAAGAATCCATGAGACATTTATCTATAATTGTTATGTTAACAAGTTATTTAATTCATTACATAATGGACCCATAATTCAAAAACAGAAACTTTCCTAACAGATTCTTCCCTGATTAACCATTTTTCGAACACTACTTACTAATCAGACCATATCTACCTCATATGGACTCGAAATTGAGTGATTCCAGTTGCTAAAAAACCGTGAGACATTTATCTATAATTTCTAAGTTAACAAGATATTTTAATTCCCAATAGAATTGTCCCAAAAAAGCTAAAACAAAAAACTATACTAACAGATTCTTCCCTGATTAACCATTTTTTGAACACAATTTATAAATCAAATCATATCTACCTCATATGGACTCGAAATTGAGTGATTCCTATTGCTAAAAATCCATGAGACATTTATCTATAATTGTTATGTTAACAAAGTATTATTATTACATACAGAATGGTCCCAAAATTTCAAAAGCTGAAGCTTTCCTAACATATTCTTCCCTGATTAACCATTTTCTGCACACTACCTACTAATCAGACCATATCTACCTCATATGGAATCGAAATTTAGTGATTTCAGTTGCTAAACATCCTTCAGACATTTATCTATAATTGTTATGTTAACAAGTTAATTTAATTCCTTACAGAATTATCCCAGAATTTCTATAAACCAAGCTATCCTAACATATTCTTCCCTGATTAACCATTTTCTAAACACTACTTACTAATCAGACCATATCTACCTCATATGAAATCGAAATTTAGTGATTCCAATTACTAAAACTGCGTTAGACATTTATCTATAATTGTTATGTTAACAAGTTATTTTCAATCCCTACAGAATGATGCTAGAAATTGAAAAAGTTTAGCTTTCCTAACAGATTCTTCCCTGATTAACCATTTTCTGAACACTACTTACTAATCAGACCATATCTACCTCATATGGAATTGAAATTAAGTGCTTCTAGTTGCTAAAAATCAGCAAGACATTTATCTGTAATTGTTATGTTAACAAGCTATTTTATTTCCCTACAGAATGATGCCAGAAATTCAAAAATTAATGCTTTCCTAACAGATTCTTAACTAACTAACCATTTTCTGAACACAACTTACAAATCAGACCATATCTACCTCATCTGGACTCAAAATTGAGTGATTCCAGTTGCTAAAAATCTGTGAGACATTGATCTGCAATTTTTATCTTAACAATTTATTTTAATTTGCTATAGAAGGGTCCCAAAAATTCAAAAACAGGTGCATTCCCAACATATTCTTCCCTGATCAACCATTTTCTGAAAACTACTTACTAATCAGACCATATCTACCTCAAATAGACTCGAAATTGAATGACTCCAGTTGCTAAAAATCCTTGAGACATTGATCTATCTATAATTTTTATGTTAACAAGTTATTTTAATTTCCTACAGAATGTTCCCATAAATTCAAAAAGAGAAGCTTTCCAAACAGATTCTTCCATGATAAACCATTTTCTGAGCAGTTCTTACTAATAAGACAATATCTACCTCATATAGACTCCAAATTGAGTGATTCTAGTTGCTAAAAATCCGAGAGGACACATATCTATTTTTGTTATGTTAACAAGATATTTTAATTCCCTACAAAATGGCCCAAGAAATTCAACGACTAAAGCTTTCCTAAAAGATTCTTCCGTGGTTAACCATTTTCTGAACACTACTTACGAATAAGACCTTATCTACCATATATGGACTCGACATTGAGTGATGACAGTGGCTAAAAATCCGTGGGACAATTATATATAATTGTTATGTTAACAAGTTATTTTAATTCCCTACAGAATTATCCCAGAATTTTAAAAAATGAAGCTTTCCTAAAAGATTCTTCCCCGACTAATCATTTTCTGAACACTACTTACAAATCAGACCATATCTACCTCATATGGAATCGAAATTCAGTGATTACAATTGCTAAAACTCCGTGAGACATTCATCTATAATTGTTATATTAGAAAGTTAATTTCATTCCCCAGAGAATAATGCCAGAAATTCAAAAACATAAGCTTTCCTAATAAATTCTTCCATGATTAACTATTTTCTGAACACTACTTACTAATCAGACCATATCTACCTCATATGGACTCGAAATTGAGTGATTCCAGTTGCTAAGAATACGTGAGACATTTATCTATAATTATTATGTTAACAAGTTATTTAATTCATTACATAATGGACCCAAAATTCAAAAACAAAATCTTTCCTAACAGATTCTTCATTGATTAACCATTTTCTGAACACAACTTACTAATTAGACCATATCTACCTCATTTGGACTTCAAATTGTGTGATTCCTGTTGCCCAAAATGCGTGAGACATTTATATATAATTGCTATGAGAAAAGGATATTTTGTTCCCCATAGAATGGTCCCAGAAATTCTAAAACAGAAGCTTTCTTAATAGATTCTTCCCTGATAAACCATTTTCTGAACACTACTTACAAATCAGACCATATCTACCTCATATGGACTCCAAATTGAGTGATTCCAGTTGCTAACAATCCCTGAAACATATATCTATAATTGTTATGTTGACAAGTTATCTTTGGTTCCCTACAAAATGATCCCAAAATTTCAAAAACAGAACCATTCGTAACAGATTCTTCTCTAATTAACCTTTTTCTGAACACTTATTACTAATCAAACCATATGTACTTCATATGCACTCAAAATTGAGTAATTCCAGTTGCTAAGAATCTGTGAGACATTTATCTATAATTGTTATGTTAACAAGTTATTTAATTCGTTACATAATGGACCCAGAATTCAAAAACAAAACCTTTCCTAAAAGATTCTTCCCAGATTAACCATTTTTTGTACACTACTTACTAATTAGACCTTATTTACCTCATATGGAATCGAAATAGAGTGATTCCAGTTGCTAAAAATCCGTGAGACATTTTATCTATAATTGTTATATTAACAAAATATTTTAATTCCCTACAGAATGGTTCAAGAAATTCTAAAACGAAAAACATTCCTAACAGATTCTTCCCTAATTAACCATTTTCTGAACACAATTTACAAATCAAATCATATCTACCTCATATGGACTTGACATTGAGTGATTGCAGTTGCAAAAAATCCATGATAAATTTATCTATAATTGTTATGTTAACAAATTATTATAATTCCCTATGGAATGGTCCCAGAATTTTGAAAACTAAAGCTTTCCTAACATATTCTTCCCTGATTAACCATTTTCTGCACACTACTTACTAATCAGACCATATCTACCTCATATGGAATCAAAATTGAGTTCTTCCAGTTGCTAAGAATCCGTGAGACATTTATCTATAATTGTTATGTTAACAAGCTATTTTAATTCCCTACAGAATGATGCAAAAAATTCAAAAATAAAGGTTTTCCTAACAGATTCTTCCCTGACAAACCATTTTCTGAACAAAACTTACAAATCAGACCATATCTACCTCAAATGGACTCGAAATTGAGTGTTTCCAGTTGCTAAAAATCCGTGAGAAACTTATATATAATTGTTACGTTTACAAGCTATTTTAATTCCCTACAGAATGAGGGCGAAACTAAAAACTAAAAGCTTTCCTAACAGATTCTTCCCTGACTAACCATTTTCTAAACACAACTTACTAATCAGACTATATCTACCTCATATGGACTCAAAATTGATTGATTCCAATTGTTAAAAATCCGTGAGACATTGATCTATAATTTTTATGTTAATAATTTATTTGAATTCGCTACAGAAGGGTCCCAAAAATTCAAAAACAGAAGCTTTCCCAACATATTCTTCCCTGATTAACCATTTTCTGAAAACTACTTTCTAATCAGACCATATCTACCTCATATGGACTCGAAATTGAGTGATTGCAGTTGCTAAAAATCCGTGAGACATTGATCTACCTATAATTTTTATGTTCCTACAGAATGTTCCCATAAATTCAAAAAGAGAAGCTTTCCAAATAGATTCTTCCATGATTAACCATTTTCTGACCACAGCTTACTAATAAGACCATATCTACCTCATATAGACTGCAAATTGAGTGATTCTAGTTGCTAAAAATCCGGGAGACATATATCTATTTTTCTTATGTTAACAAGTTATTTTAATTCCCTATAAAATGGCCCCAGAAATTCAACGACTAAAACTTTCCTAAAAGATTCTTCCGTAATTAACCATTTTCGGAACACTACGTACGAATAAGACCATATCTACCTTATATGGACTTGACATTAAGTGATGCCAGTTGCAAAAAATCCGTGGGACAATTATATATAATTGTTATGTTAACAAGTTATTTTAATTCCCTACAGAATTATGCCAGAATTTCAAAAAACAAAGTTTGAAAACAGATTCTTCCCTGACTAACTATTTTCTGAACAGACCATATCTACCTCATATGGAATCGAAATTCAGTGATTCCAATTTTTAAAACTCCGTGAGACATTTATCTATAATTTTTATGTTAACAAGTTATTTTCATTCCCTACAGAATGATGCCAGAAATTCAAAAAGATAAGCTTTCCTAATAGATTCTTCCCGGATTAACAATTTTCTGAACACTACTTACTAATCAGACCATATCTACCTCATATGGACTCAAAATTGAGTGATTCCAGTTGCTAAGAATACGTGAGACATTTATATATAATTATTATGTTAACAGGATATTTAATTCATTACATAATGGACCCATAATTCAAAAATAGAAGCTTTCCTAACAGATTCTTCACTAATTAACCATTTTTTGAACACTACTTGCTAATCAGATCATATCTACCTCATATGGTTTTCAAATTGAGTGATTCCAGTTGCTACAAATCCATGAGACATTTTCTATAATTGTTATGTTAACAAGTTATTTTAATTCCATACAAATTTATCCCAAAATTTCAAAAATAAAAGCTTTCCTAACAGATTCTTCCCTGATTAACCATTTTCTGAACACTATTTAGAAATCAGATCAAACCTACCTCATATGGACTCGAGTGATTCCAATTGTTAAAAATCTGTGAGACATTTATCTATAATTGTTATGTTAACAAGTTATTATAATTCCCTACAGAATGGTCCCAGAATTTCAAAAACTGAAGTTTTCCTAACACATTCTTCCCGGACTAACCATTTTCTGCACACTACTTACTAATCACACCATATCTACCTCATATGGAATCGAAATTGAGTGTTTCTTATTGCTTAAAATCCATGAGACATTTATCTATATTTGTCATGTTAACATGTTATTTTAATTCGCTATTGAATGATGCCAGAAATTCAAAAACAGAAGCTTTCCTAACAGATTCTTCCTTGATTAACCATTTTCTGAACACTACTTACTAATCAGACCATATCTACCCCATATGGACTCGAAATTAAGCGATTCTAGTTGCTATAGATATGTGAGACATTTATTTATACTTGTTTTGTTAATACGTTATTTTAATTCCCCACAGAATTATGCCAGAAATTCAAAAAATAAGCTTTTCTAACAGATTCTTCCATGATTAACCATTTTCTGAACACTACTTACAAATTAAACCATATCTACCTCATATGGACTCAAAATTGAGTGATTCCAGTTGCTAAGAATTCGTGAGACATTTATCCATAATTATTATGTTTACAAGTTATTTAATTCATTTCGTAATGGACCTAGATTTCAAAAATAAAAGCTTTCCTAACAGATTCTTCCCTGATTAACCATTTTTTGAACACTACTTACTAATCATACAATATCTACTTCATATGGACTCCAAATTGAGTGATTCTAGTTGCTAAAAATCTTTCAGACATTTATCTATAATTGGTATGTTAACAGCATATTTTAATTCCCTACAGAATGGTCCCAAAAATTCTAAAACAAAAGGTTTCCTAACAAATTTTTCCCTGATTAACCATTTTCTGAACACTACTTACTAATCAAACCATATCTACCTCATATGGAATCCAAATTGAGTGATTCATGTTGCTAACAATATGTGAGACATATATCTATAATTGTTGTGTTAACAACTTATTTTGATTCGCTACAAAATGATCCCGGAATTTAAAAAATTGAAGCTTTCCTAACTGATTCTTCTCTGATTAACCATTTCCTGAACACTACTTACTAATCAGACCATACATACCTCATATGGAATCGATATTGATTGATTCTCATTTTTAAAAATCCGTGAGACATTTATCTATAATTTTTATGTTAACAAGTTATTTTAATTCCCTACAGAATGATGCCAGAAAATAAAAAACAGAAGCTTTCCTAACAGATTCTTCCCTTATTAACCATTTTCTGAACACTACTTACTAATCAGACCATATCTACCTCATATGGACTTCAAATTGTGTGATTCCAGTTGCTCAAAATGTGTGAGACATTTATCTATAATTAATATGTGAACAGGATATTTTAATTCCCCACAGAATGGTCCCAGAAATTCTAAAACAGAAGCTTTCCTAATAGATTCTTCCCTGATTAACCATTTTCTGGACACTACTTACAAATCAGACCACATCTACTTCATATGGACTCCAAATTAAGTGATTCCAGTTGCTAAGAATCCGTGAGACATATATCTATAATTGTTATGTTAACAAGTTATTTTTTTCTTCCCTACAAAATGATCCCAGAATTTCAAAAACAGAACCTTTCGTAACAGATTTTTCTCTGATTAACCGTTTTCTGAACACTTCTTACTAATCAGACCATATCTACTTCATATGGACTCGAAATTGAGTAATTCCAGTTGCTAATAGATATCATACAGAAAAGATATCTCTAATTATTTAGGTAATAAGCTTGGTAACTCTGAATAATGCCTTAATTTCATTCCCTACATGTGGTAGGATGGATTGAAATTCGGGGACCGAATTTCTTAAGGGGGGAAGAATGTAACATCCCGTAATTTTTAGATATTTTCCTTAAAAATTCTTCACCTTACATATATGCATAGAAATGTTCTAATATTAATGGAATAGGTAAAGAAAGAAAACCTAAGAGGAAATATTAGAAAAAAACATGTTAAAGAAAGGTGAAATTCTTAGGTAAAGAAAGATAAATTTTTAGTAAGTAAGTAAAGGTCTTAAAATTTCATGAAGATCGGATTAGGGTAATTTTTCTTAATTTAAGAGCAAAAGTTAATAAGTTTAGTATCTCCACCCGTAATTGGGCTTTAACCTATAGACACTTCATATAGAGTTTTTCTACTTCACATGAACTTTTAGCAAGCCAATAGGATAGCCCAAGGAAGAAATAAAACATAGACTTGGACTAGGATATAGAAATTGGACCGGTAGCCCAAAAATCATGAAAATGTGACCAAGCTCATTATGAAAGGTAGAATTTTAACCAAAGTAAGGAAAACGGGCAAGAATGAGCCCAAACCCAAGAGGAAAAATAAAAATAAAAATAAAATTAAAGTGATGAAATATTGGTGTAATCAAGATTAAGTGACATGGCATTAAGACAAAAATTTAGCAAGTGGTGTGATTCTACATTCATCATTTTGGCAAGTGGCATAATAATACAACGCTTTAGGACAAAAACATCTATATCCTACATTCATAACTTTAGCAAGTGGGTAATAATACATAGCATTATGACAAAACATCATTATCCTACACAAATAATTTTAGTTAAGTAAGGAAAATTCAAGGGCTAGAAATTTGCCACTTAAAAAGGCAAATCTATCATACTTGATTAAGACAAAAGAAAAAGGAAATGAATCCCTAAATCAAAGGGATCTTGCCCCATATCTTAAGAACATATCATCATAATTTTCAAAATACAAATCTCTTTTTTCTATGCATATCTTGACTAAGGAAGAGGAAGACAAGAACATAAGTTGTTTGTTTTCCAAAAATTCAACAAAGTGTATCCTAATTGTGATAAGGTAGACCCATGATCATGAAAGGTGAATTATTTGGTGGTCTATATAAGAAAACCCACCCTTACAACATTAGAATTTCGTCCAACTGAGAGAGAGCAAAAATAGAAGCAAGGTAGTGTGAGGAAAGGAGAGGAAGAATGGAAGAAAGAGGAAGGAGAAGTCTAGGGGAATAAGTGCTCCAGGTAAGTTTAACAATATTTCTTTTTGAAGAAAACCTTTGAAACTCATAATATTTATATGAGATTTTGATCTTAGAACTTTGATGATTGGTCAAGGATGTTGCTATATCATGTTATATATTGATCTTACATGTGATGTATGTTTGAATACTTAGGTTGGTGTAGATAGTTCTGCATGGGTATGGCTATGGTTGGCAGAATTTTAAGCTTCGGTATTTTAATTTTTGGGAACAATCTATAAGGAATTAAAATAAATGTTTAACATAAGAATTAAAGATATATGTGTCACGGATTTTCACCCACTGGAATCATTCCATTTGGAGTCCATATGAGGTACCTATGGTCTGATTAGTAGTCAAAGGTCAGAAAATAAATCATCAGGGAAGAATATGTTAGGATAGCTTCGGTAATTTGATTTCTGGGAATTATTGGTAGAGAATTAAAATACATGGTTAACATAATAATTAAATATATGTGTGTCATGGATTTTTAGCCACTGGAATCATTCAATTTGGAGTCCACATGTGGTAGATATGGTCCGATTAGTAAGCCAAGGTCAAAAAATGGTTCATCAGGGAAAATTATGTTAGGACGGCTTTTGTATTTTAATTTCTAGGAATTATATGTATGGAATTAAAATAAATGGTTCACATTAAAGTTATATATATATGTCTCATGGAAATATACCCACTGGAATTATGCAATTTGGAGTTCATATGAGGTAGATATGATCCAATTAGTAAGCAGAGGTCAGAAAATGTTTATTCAGGGAAGAGTATGTTATAAATGCTTTAGTTTTTGAATTTCTGGGAATATTCTATATGGAATTAAAATAGCGCGCCAACATAACAATTATAGATATATGGCTCATGGATTTTTACCAACCGAAATAACTCAATTTGGAGTTCCAATTTGGGAGATATGGTCTAATTAGTCAGTAAATGTCAGAACCTATCCGAGAGGAACTATCATGTACTTTGAGGGAGTAATATCACCTTTTTTTCTTACTTTTTCGTTACAATGTTCAAGATAATAGTTTTAGATAATTGTTTTATCTTGAAATGGACACCAATATCACCTACATCAGAGTTAAATTGAGGGAGTTATGCTCTGATTAGTAAGAGAAGGTTAGATAGGATGAAAACCTGCATCAAGAAAATAAAGAAATAAAATTAGTATTTAAAAAAAGAAGATGAATCTTAATAAATGACTAGTATAGCCATAGTCATTGCCATTGTATGAACTTCTTACCATCCTAAGTGTGAAATTTTGACATGGAAATATTTTATAAAGTGATATTTGAAATGGTTATGTTCATGGCATGATTACCAATGATTTATGGTAATAGTTATATTTTGATGAACATACTTGTTATTGAAAGCATATTTTTGGCTAACAATGTGAAAAGAAAAGAAATGAGCACGGTCACATGGCAATCCGTGTGGTGCACCAGTAGGGGACGCCCTACCAATGGTTATGATCATGATAATGAGAAAAGAAAGAGAAAGTGGGCCATGTCGGACGGAGCGAGAAAAGCCCGTACCGGAGAGTAGAGGATACTCACCCTGACGGGGGTAGCTTGAAATGATAATAAGTTGATGGCCATCATATGATATTTTGAAAATAGTTAATCATATCATACATATCATTACAATATGATTCTTATGTGCATAGATATAATGCATTCATGTGACCAAAGATATTTTCTGTAGTTTATACAGCTGAACATGACGTGATGAGCTTTACTGATGATAATTTATTGTTGAACTTACTGGGATTTAATTCTCACTATATTTCCATATCATGTTCAGAAAATTATTTATGCAGCTTTTATTTCTAAGGCTCTGGCTTTTAGTGCACATTAGATCGAGTTACTTTCTGTTGGGCAGATTTCAGAATCAAATAAGATGTTTGTGGTCGAGTTGGCTCAGATTCTGGTGAAGGTGCAACCACCCGCACCTGTATCTCCGGAATTGGTCAACCAAAATAAACAAGATGTAAATATCTATGTGTTTGATATGTTATACGTCTGTTTTGATTAATGACATGTATGTGAACTCAATATTGTATAATAATAAAGGAAAAAAAAAGAGGTTGTTACACAGTACCCACTAGAGTGCATTATACTCTTGTTTAGGATATTAAAGTTAATACTTATATACACATCGTGAAAGCTAAGAAAATTTTAAATTATTGTCGAGTTAGGAGGCCCACGAATTTTAATATGAATGAATACAGTATTATGGAATGGAGCTTGTATTTTCATATATATATATTTGGTGCATGGTCAAGAATGATGTTGCTTTATCAAAGGGTGATGGATTAAATCAATAGTTAATAAGGAAAAAGGACAACAAATGAATATTAAATAAGTACTAAGGCTGAATAGTAGTATATTGTGTAAAGATGGATTTTGAGATGGTTAAGATTTTGGAACTTTGTTTATTTATTGGTAATCTATTTATTGGTAATCTGTTAGTGTATGAAGTTGTGCATTAATTTATTGATCTTGATGTATTTGAGTAAATGGATGTGTTATAGTCTAGAGATAAGTGTGGTAATTATCCCATAGGCTAAGAATATAGTTACATAGAATAAGATTATAGTGATGTAAATTGTTAAAAGTTTTAATGGTCAACAGATCAAAATTGTATAAGTATAGGTTATACAAAATTTTCCTAAGATTACATGTATAAGGAAAATGCTAACACCTAAATTGGAGAAATTAATACTAAAATGATACACAATAGTCAAGATTCAAAAACTTATTTAATATAGATACATGTGTATAGTGGAATTTAGAATCTAAAAAAATGAACTTTTGGGATGACAATAGATGATAAAAAATTTTCTTGTTAAGGAAAAACGAAAAATTTATTAGTGCTTATTTATAGATGAAACATTTTAGAAAGCTGCCATGATGTGATAAATTTCAAGGTATATTCTACTATATATATGATATGGGAACGACGTGATATGGATATGAAGATGATGCTCTGCTAGATTATGAAATGAATGAATCTGGAAATTTTAAGGGACCTATATATCCAATGCGGTTGACATACCAGATATTTTGGAAATTAGTAACATGTATTTGTCTCGATCCATGTGCATGATGAATTATAAAAAGAATAAGTTTAAAATAAAATTTAGTAACTATAAAACCTATAAGAAAAATGTAGGAATGAATGAATATATGTACTAATAACCAAATAAATAAATAATTAATTAATAATCATAACTTCTAAAGGATTCATTTTCAGAAACACTATGAGCTAGTGATAGGAATAGCTAGCCATGGTGCACTATCTAACCTTAGTTAGAAAGGGATTTACTAGCCTTATGTATAGAAGGGCACACAAGGATTTGATTATAGATAAGTTATCGATAAGTGAAAAGATATTCTCCTATAACTAGTGGCATTCTGCCTGGTTTTCGATGATATGGAATGTGGAGATTTCCCTTTAGCAGGCTGTGTGCTTGGGTGATATGGTAATTTAACCTTACCATGCTGTGTGGTTAAATATGTGTTGATTTTTCCTTATTAGGTTGTGTGATTGGGTTTGTGGTGATTTTCCCTAACCAGGCTGTGTACTTAGATATATTGAAATGGTTTTGGATTGGAATCCTCCAAACTAAATAAAATATGCTTAGACAAAAAAAATATAAATAATGGACAACTCAAGTATAGGTCAAAGATGTAACATCCCGTAAGAAAATAAAATTTAGTAGACAATTTTTAGATATCTAAAGAAATATAATCCTTATAAATTATTTACCTTATGTATATGCATAGAAATAGTCTAACATTAATGGAATAGGTAAAGAGATAAAACTTAAGAGGAAATATTAAAAATAAATATACTAAAGAAAGGCGAAATTCTTGGGTAAGAAAGATAAAATTTTGTGAAGTCAGTAAAGGTATTAAAATTTCAAGAAGATTGGATTAGGGTAATTTTTCCTAATTTAAGAGTTAAAGTTACTAAGTTTAGTATCTTCACCCATAAATTGGGCTTTTACCTATAGACACTTCATATAGAGTTTTTCTACTTCACATGAATTTTTAGCAAGCCAATAGGATAGCCCAATGAAGAAATAAAACATAGACTTGGACTAGGATATAGAAATTGGACCAATAGCCCAAAAATCATGAAAATGTGACCAAGCCCATTATGAAAGGTAGAATTTTAACCAAAGTAAAGAAAATGGGCAAGAATGAGCCCAAACCCAAGAGGAAAAATGAAAATAAAAATAAAAATAAAGTGATGGAATAATGGTGTAATCAAGATTAGGTGATTTGACATTAAGACAAAAATTTAGCAAGTGGTATGATAATACAAGAATTTAGGACAAAACATCAATATCCTACACTCATAATTTTAGCAAGTGGGTAATAATACATAGCATTATGACAAAACATCTTTATCCCACACAAATAATTTCAACCAAATAATGGAGATTCAAGGGCTAGAAATTTGCCACTTAAAAAGGAAAATCTATCATATTTGATTAAGACAAAAGAAAAAGGAAATGAATCCCTAAATCAAAGGGATATTATCCCATATCTTAAGAACATATTATCATAATTTTCAAAATACAAATCGCCTTTTCCTATGCATATCTTGACTAAGGAAGAGAAAGACAAGAACATAAGTTGTTTGTTTTCCAAAAATTCAACCAAGTGTAATCTAATTGTGATAAGGTTGACCCATGATCATGAAAGTTAAATTATTTGAGGGTCTATTTAAGCAAAACCCACCCTTACAACATTACAATTTTCGTCCAAGTGAGGGAGAAGAAAAATAGAAGCAAGGTAGAGTGAGGAAAAGAGAGGAAGAAAGGAAGAAAGAGGAAGGAGAAGTCTAGAAGACTAAGTGCTCCAAATAAGTTTAACAATATTTCTTTTTGAAGAAAAGTTTTGAAACTTATAATATTTATATGAGATTTTGGTCTTAGAACTTTGATGATTGGTCATGGATGTTGCTATATCATGTTACATATTGATCTTGCATGTGATGTATGTTTGAATACTTAGGCTGGTATAGAAAGTTCTACATAGGTATGGCTATGGGTGGCAAAATTTTAAGCTTTTTTATTTTAATTTCTGGGAATTATTTGTAGGGAATTAAAATAAATGGTTAACTTAAGAATTAAATATATATGTGTCACAGATTTTAAGCCACTAGAATCATTCAATTTGGAGTCCATATGAGGAAGCTATGAGCCGATTAGTAGTCAAAGGTCAGAAAATAGTTCATCAAGGAAGAATATGTTAGGATAGCTTCTGTGTTTTAATTTCTGAGAATTATCTGTAAGGAATTAAAATAAATGGTTAACATAAGAATTAAAGATATATGTGTCATGGATTTTTGGCCACTGGAATAATTCAATTTGGAGTTCATATGAGGAAGATATGTTCCGATTAGGAAACAAATGTCATAAAATGGTTAATCAGGGAAGAATATGTTAAGATAGCTTCGGTGTTTTAATTTCTGGGAACCTTATATAAGGAATTAAAATAAATGGTTAACATATGAATTATATATGTATGTGTCACGGATTTTTAGCCACTGGAATCACTTAATTTGGAATTCTTATAAGGGAGATATGGACATATTAGTAAATAGAGGTCAGAACCTATCTGAGAAGAAATAACATGTACATTGAGGGAGTAATATCACCTTGATTTATTAATATTTCGCTATAATGATCAACATAATAGTTTTAGATAATTGTTTTATCTTGCAATTGACACCAAGATCACCTACATCGGAGTTAAGTTGAGGGAGTTATGCTCTAATTAGTAGGATAAGGTTAGATGTGATGAAAACTTGCATCAAGAAAATAAAGAAATAAAATTAATATTTAAAAGAAGAAGACGAATCTTATAAATGAAAATAATAAATGACTAGTATATGCCATAGCCATTGCCATTGTATGAACTTCTTACCATCTTAAGTGTGAAATGTTGACATGGAAATATTTTATAAAGTTATATTTGAAATGGTTATGTTTATGGCATAATTACCAATGATTTTTGGTAATAGTTATATTTTGTTGAACATACTTGTTATTGAAAGAATATTTTTGGCTATCATTATGAAAAGAAAAGAAATGAGCACAGTCAGATGGCAATCCGTGTGCTGCACCAGTAGGGGACGCCCTACCAACGGTTATGATTATGATTACGAGAAAAGAAAGAGAAAGTGTGCCATGTCGGACGGAGCGAGAAAAGCACGTACCAGAGAGTAGAGGATACTCACCCTGACCGGGGCAGCTTGAAATGAGAATAAGTTGATAGCCATCATATGATATTCTGAAAATAGTTAATCTTGTCATACATATCATTACTGTATGATTCTTATGTACATAAATATAATGCATTCATGTGACCAAAGATACTTTCTGTAATTTATATAGCTGAACATGACGTGATGAGCTATATTGATGATGATTTATTGTTGAACTTACTGTGATTTAATTCTCACTATATTTCCATATCATGTTCAGAAAATTAGTTATGTAGTTTTTTTCTATGGCTCTGGCTTTTAGTGCACATTGGATCGAGTTACTTTATGTTGGGCAAATCTCAGAATCAAATAAAATGTTTGTGGTCGAGTTGGCTCAGATCCCGGTGAAGGTGCAACCACCCGCACCTATATCTCCAAAATTGGTCAACCAAAATAAATAAGATGTAAATATCTATGTGTTTGATATGTTGCATGTACGTTTTGATTAATAACGTGTATGTGAACTCAATATTGTATAATAATAAAGAAAAAAAAAGGTTGTTACAAAAGACACTTTGTGTGACTCTTTAATAGTGATGGAGTAAACTTCAATAACGATGCTGAGTCCCTAAAGAAAGTGGTAAGTGAGACCCTTAGGTAAATCCCACATTGGCAAAACATGGGAGAATCGTACATTGTACAAAGGAAATAATTAAAGTATAAAACTAATAAGATATAAGTAAAAAAAATTAATAACATAAAATAAATTAATATAATCCTTTTACTTTAACTGTAACCTTAACTATAAAGTTTGAATAATATATATATATATATATATATATATATATATATATATATCTGTGTGTGTGCAAATATAGTAGAAGATCTCTATGTAGGATAAGGGTATAATAATATAGTGGTAGAAATCTTGAGAAATATGGTAAGTGGTTCTAGCCTAATTGTTGTAGTGTATACAAAGGTTTGCATATAGCAATGCCAAAGCGAATACCTATAAGATGAGTAGCAAAGGAAAGTTGACTAAAACAAACAAGGAGATCCTTAAAAGACCTATATACATATGGTGATGGAATTAGGAAAGGAAAAGTATGAGCTTAGGCTAGATGCATGTAAATGGATGAATTAGAAATATTCAAGAATGTTGAATAAGTTTTACAATTTATATATCAAAAGTATGAAATATAAAGTCTTAAAATAAAGATATTAGTCATATTCTAGCACTAATAAAAATAAGTAAATAAAATAAGGAAAAATACCCTGAATTATTCATAAATTAAATAATATTCAATAAATCATAACCTAATAAATAAGATTATTATATGCATGTTATAATTGTGTTATTTACTCACTGAGTCACAAGAATCATTCCTTTATTTATTTTTAGTTACTTATAGAGAAGCATAGCAGGAGCGTGAAAGGGTAGATTATTTCTCGTGAGCCTTAATTGTTCTTTGGCCTTAATCTTTTATTCTCTGGTATGTTTGTAGTATTCTAGAGTAGGCTCCATTATCATAGGTAGGATCCTCATTTCTAATGTATGATGAAAAATGTAGAATGTATATGTATAATAAGAGAATGGAAAATGTGTTTGACATTATTTTAAGAAGCTAGATCCTTATTTATTATTTAAATATGCTTAAATTTTTACAAGTGGCAATGAATTCATACATGAACTTAAGGTGGATATCGAGTTCTAGGTTTAGAATGTGACAGTTAGGCCTACGAAGTAGGCACAAATCGACATTCAGTGGCAGTCACGGGCTCAGACAAATCTAGGATGTGACAACTATTCTTCTCTTAAATTGTACTTTGAATAAAATAAGACCATTTTGTTTATGTTTCTTGTTAATCTTTTCTTTTAATGAAATAATGTTTGAAAAAATAATACTTTCTTTTCTATGTTCCTTTTTAAGCATGTTCATAAGGAAGTATTGAATTGCTTATACTTTGAGTTTTCTCTTTATTTTTGAATTCAAATTTGTTAAAGAGTATTAATCTTTCATTTGTTGTGCTTTTATTTAATGAATTTCAAATAATGTGTGTGTGTGTGTGTGTGTGTATATATATATATATATATATATATATGTACATATGTGTGTGTGTGTGTGTGTGCATATATGTACACACACACACACACACACATATATATATATATATGTGTGTGTGTGTGTGTGTGTGTGTGTATAGATATGCATTTATCTAAATTACCGTTTGAAATAATAATATGTTTTCGGAATAGTTTTCTTTATAACCAATATATTTTAGCATAAAAGGTCACAATGTTCTTCGATATAGATTAACTTTGATTTCAAATAAGATTATAATTCAAAACATATTTGATTTCAAGGATACTAGTTAAATGAGAAAGCGTTTTCTATTAAATTGTAGTTTTATGAAAATGTTTTTCGTGCAAGGATTGTTTTCAGCTCAATATTTATGTTTCATGTAAATATGCATTAAAATATCTTTTTTGATCAAAAGAAGAGTTGAAATATTGAGTGGATAATTGCTATGCGTAATATTATGCTTTCTAGCATGGTATGATCCTCGGAATCACATACTTATTAAACCTGGCAAGGGTTTGATATTATTCTATTTAGTTGCCTTTTTATAGGTTTGCTATGTATGTTTGAATATTAGAATTTAATTTTAAAGTGTATAGTTTTGTGAAAGCTTGTACATATTGCTTGTCATGTTTCTTTATAGCATATGTTATCTACTCACTAAGTCGCAAGACTCACTACTTATTTTTTATATGTTTCCCAGACATGGTTAAAACAGGATCTTATTCAGCGATAATTGTAACATCCCTAATTTTGTTTCTTTTATTAATAAAGGTACACAAATATTTAATTAAGAAAATAAAATTATTAAATAATTTTTTGTTATCTAAGAAAAAAATATAAGACTTAGAAATTCTTCACCTTATGTGTATGCATAGAAAATGTTTCTAACATTAAGGGAATAGGTAAAGAAAGAAAACCTAATAGGAAAAATAAAAAATAACGTCCTAAAGAGAGACAAAATTCTCAGGTAAGGAAGATAAATTTTTGGAAGTAAATAAAGGTCTTAAAATTACAAGAAGATTGGATTAGGGTAATTTTTCCTAATTCAAGAGCTAGAGTTACTAAGTTTAACATTCCCACCCATACATTGTGCCTTCATCTATGGACACTTAATAGAGTTTGTTTTTCCACTTAACATATGTTTCTAACAAGCCAATTGGATAGCCCAAGTAAGAGATATAACATAGACTTGGACTACAATATAGAAGTTGGACCGATAGCCCAAAAATCCTTAAAATGTGACCAAACACTCCATGAGATGTAGAATTTTAGCCAAAGCAAAGGAAATGGGCAAGAATGAGCCCAAATCCAAGAGGGAAAAAATAAGAACTATGTGATGAAATAATAGTGTAATAATAATCAAGATTAGGTCACATGTCATTAGGACAAAACATCTATATTCTACATTCATAATTTCAGCAAGTAGGTAATAATACATGGCATTATTACAAAATATCCTTATCCTACACAAATAATTTCAGCTAAGTAAGGGAGACTCAAGGGCTGAAAATTTTTCACCTAAAAAGGCAAACCTATCATACTTGAGTGAGACAAAAGAAAAAGGAAATGAATCCCTAAATCAAAGGGACCTTGTCCCTTGTCTTTTGAAAATTTTATCAAGATTTTCAAATACAAATCTCCTTTTGCTATGCATATCTCGACTAAGGGAGAGGAAGACAAGAACAAGAGTTGTCTTCCCCTAAAAAACAACCAAGTGCATCCTTATTGTGATAAGGTAGACCTATGATTATTAGAGGTGAACCACTCTATAGTTTATTTAAGCAAAACCTACCCGTATAACATTATAATTTTGTCCAAGTGAGAGAGACAAAAAATAGAAGCAAGGTAGAGTGAGGGAATGAGAGAAAGAGATGAGAAAGAAGAAGGAAAAGTCTAGAGGACTAAGTACTCAAGGTAAGTTAGCTTAATCTCTACTTGAATCCATCTTTTCTCTTCATGCTTGGGGATCAAAACTCACCCTTCTCTTATTTAAGCTACTAGAAAAGCTAAGGGAAGGGATTAATCCTACCACTTCCTTCAAGAGGAAACAAGAAAAAGAATTCATTAAGTGAGCTAGGGAGATCTTTAGGTAGGTTTAACAATTTCTCTTTTTGAAGAAAATATTTGAAATTTGTAACATTTATATGGGATTTTGATAATAGAACTTTGATGAAATTTGCTACTTTGATGACTGGCCATGGATGATGCTATATCATGTTACACGTTAATCTTGCATGTGGTGGATGTTTGAGTGCATGTATTGGTATGAAAACTTTCTACTTAGGCATGGCTATTAGTGGCAAAGTTTTAGGTATTTTTGTACTGGTGTGATGCAAATTGGGTTGTGGTAAAAATGGATGGAAGATGGTTAAGTTGGTAAATTAAGTATGGCCTTAAACACCTAGGGGAAGACTACGAGAAGTTTTTGTTGAGAAATAACCTTAGTGATGCATGGTTTGATTCTATTTTTCTTTTGAAGTGGATGATGGAATATGTTAAATTAAGTAAGAAATATAATTAAATGTTGAGATGAGTAATTCTATGGTTAGTTGGAAATTTGGGAGAAAAATAGAAAAGGACTTAATAAAAGGATGAGCTAGAACTTTAGGAAAGGCTAGGCTCAGAAAACTGGATTTTGGAGTAACTAGGGAAACTTTTGTTTTTGAAATTCTTTGAAGAAATGGTTAGGAATTAAAAGAAATGGTTAACATAAAAAATGTAGATATATGTGTCATAGATTTTTAGCCACTGGAATCCCTAATTTGGAGTTCAAATAACAGAGATATGGTCTAATTAGTATATAGTGGTCAAAAAAGTGTTAACTAAGGAAGAATCTGTTAGGTAAGCTTCTGTGATAAGATAAGTAAGTAGATGTCAGAACCTACCCAGAAAGAAATAACTTTGAATTTGGCGGAGTAATAACTCGAAGATTCCTTATGATTTCACTAAAATGTTCAACATAAGAGTTTTAGAGGTTTGTCTTAGTTTTAAATAGACACTAAGAGCACCTCAATCAAAGTTAAAATGAGGGAGTAATACTTTGATTAGTGAGAGATGCAAATAATATTTAAGAAATGAAAAGAATCTTATAAATGAAAATAATAAATGACTAGTGTATGCCCTAGCCATTGCCATTGAATGAACTCACCATCTTAAGTGTGTAATTTTGACATGAAAATATTTCATAAAGTAATATTTGAAAATGATTATGTTCATGGCATGATTACCAATGATTTTTGGTAATGATTATACTTTGATGATCAATTATGACATGTGAATATAATCAACATACTTATTATTAAAATCATATTTTTGGCTATTAATATGAAAAGAAAATAGATGAGCACAGTCACATGGCAGTTCGTGTGGTGCACTAGTAGATGACACCCTACACATGGCTATGTCTATGAGATTAAGAAAAGAAAGAGAAAGTGTACCATGTCGGGCAGAGCAAGAAAAAGCCCATATTAGAGAGTAGAAAGTACTCACTTTGATGGGGGTAGCTTGATATAAAAATAAGCTGATAGCCCTTATATGATATTCTAAAAATAGTTATTCATGCCATACATGTCATTACTATATGATTTTCATCTATATAGATAAAGTGCATTCATGTGAGCTAAAATATTTGCTGTAACTTATACATATGAACATGACATGATGAGCTATATTGATGATAATTATGATTTATTGTTTAACCTAATGTGATTTAATTCTCACTATATTTCCATATCATGTTCAAAAAAATAAATATGTAGATATTCTCTATGATCAACATTTCTCGTACATTGGGTCGATTTAGCTAAGATCCTAGCAAATGTGTAACCACCCCGCACCTGTATCTATGGAATTAGTCAATATGGATGAATAAGATGTAGAAATATACGTGTTTAATTTTTGTACAGACATTTTTAATTAATGATATGTATGTGAACCTAGAATTGTGTAAGTGTTATGTGTATACCATAAACCTTAATTATGCTTGGTTAATTTAATTGAATGTTATTATGAGTTAAATAGTTAGAAGTAAAAAGGTAATGACTTCATGGGATTTTACAAATATATATATATATATATATATATATATATATATATATATGTAAAAAAATGGAGTTTTTACAATAATAGGATACTCTTGGTTAGCCCAATTTGTTTTGATGGGCTTAGTTCTTTATTTATTTGTAATATACTTATACTCTAAAGTTGACTCCAAACTATCATAGGCAGGATCCTTGCTTCTTATGCGTAGTTGTATGCTTGTTTTTTGAAAAAATGTTTTGCAACAAAATGAGGATTATGCTTTCACTTAAAATTGGATGTGAGTTCTTGCTAACACATATGTTTTAGATATTGGTCTTTGTCTCTTTGGAAAATGATCAAGCTTTTAGATTATGTTATCTTATATTTAAAGCTTTTATAGCAAAGGTTTTCTAGAATGTTTTGATGATCTTAACATTTTGAATTAAGTGCTTTGATTTTAATGATGCATTTTGTAGGTTTACACTTACGAGATGAGTTGATCCTCACTCTCGTGCTAGTCATATGCTCAAAAATCTTGGCCATGACAATCTTGAACATTGCCCTAAATGCATTGTGTAGGGGGCATTGGAATCTTGATTAACACCCTTACATTTTTTGTTAGATTACTCTCTATCACTATTCTTTAGATTGGAGTTTACAAATTGAATAGACGCTTTAGCCATTTGTTTACTGTCTCCAACTTTCTTAGCAGTAAATCGTGTGGTAGGCAACATCTTTGTACTATACCAAATAAAACACATCTTAAAACATAGAAAAATGTATATCATGTATTGTATCTAAAAGGAAAGACTTAAATATGAAAGGAAGATGATATCATACATATTTCTTTTAGAAACACCTTGAGTATAAATATGTTCGCAATCCATAGCCATATTCAAGGTTATACTAAAGTATCCTTGGCCTATTATACCATCAAAAATCTTAATGCTCTAATGCCACAGTTGTCATCACCTAGATTCTTGAGCACTGTGACCAGCACAGGAATTAGGTTTAACTCACCCTATAAGCCTAAACCTAACATAACATAGTATAAAACAAGGTTCATTTAATTTAAAGCATCCATACCTCAAAATCTGAACAAAAACCTTTCTTTAAAGATTTCAACATATAAGCAATAGATCATGAAAAATAAGCTTTTCTAGTTAAACAATATATGATATAAATAATTCAAATACTTGATAATCAAATATTTGAAACTTAATAGTTAACCAAATCATATTTCCTTGTAAATAGAAAACAATGTTCTCATTTTCATTACAAAACTATTTATATAAAAATGGGTAACTAACATGCATGTGAGCGAGGATCCTGACTATAGTTATCTTGAGACAACTTTAGAGTACAATTTGTAATAGCTATCAATTTAGAACAATAGATTTTTGTTTCAAAGGATGCGTTGTATATTAAATTGTTATGTTTTTCTTTCAAGGTAAATATGTGATGTGTGCATAATTAAGCATGATTTTAATAACTTTAAACTTCAATTTTGTTTAATTTAGGTAGAATGTGCTTAAGAATTATCTTAGATATGTGTTTTGTGTCATAAGAGTAAAGGAAGAAGAAAAGAGGAGAAAAAGAGAAGAAATTCATGAAAAAATGTTGAACTATAATGATCCCAAACCTTTTGGCACTAATTAGACCATACCTCCATCATAAAAACTCCAATTGAGGTGAGTCAAGTTCCTGTGGAAATATAAAACAATAATCTACTACTTAAATGTTGACCACTTTTGCAAAATATGGACAAATCGAAGTGTTACGGTGCAATGAGTTGAATCTTGACCTTTAATCAATAATTGAGGCATAAATCTCACATATGAGATCTGATTGACGTGATTTTAGCTACTTAAGAAAGCTAAGAAAAAGAGATACAACATTTATGTTGAACATATTTTCAACTTTTATAAAAATCCTAGCATTGCAATACCTATCAATAAAAAGCCCAAAAAGTGCCTAAATCACCTCAAACCAAACCCAAAACACAACCCTTTAACCTAGAACTTAGCTTAAAGAAATGCTAAGCCTTTAGGGTTGTGAAAATATATAAATAAGAGGTCAATAGTTCTTTAAGAACACATCTTATCATAAAAAATTCTCTTTATTCTATCTCATTCTCTCATCTTTTCTTAGGTTTTCTTATGGCCCTGCGTGGCCAATTCTCTTTTGTTGGTTGAGGAAGATTGAAACCTCAAGGATTCTATGCATTGTGAGATTTTATTAAGGTTTGATTGCTCAATTTTTTTTGGGTATTAATTATTCATTTATTCTTCTTCTCATGATAGTTTCAATTGATAGTACACACTAGTGATTTAATTGTTTCAATTTACTATTGAATCATAATGAACAAAGTGTTGATCCCTTTGATTGAAGAGGAAAATAGGATTAATAATTGTATTGTTATGAATTGTTATCCTATGGTGAATAATTGACTAAATTAAATACAACAAATGTGTTTATATTGTTTAGCTTTATCAGTTTCTCTAGTTCTTTATTCAATTAATAAGTTAAATTTTACCAATTGACTAAGGTTACTTATTAATTAGGGTTAGTTGAAGTAATTGTTACCAATTAACTAAACCTAAGAAGAAATAGGGATAACATCGCAATGGCAGATACTCAATATAGAATTGATTATATTATTAATTATCAATGCAATATTTGATAATGGATATCAACCAAAACTAACACTCTCATATTTAGTTTATTGCTATCATTTCAGTTACTTACAACTTTTGAAACAACCTCCTTATTTTTGCAAAAAGTAATACCAATCTTTATAGGATCGACCCTTACTCCTACAACTATAAGTAGTATTGACATAATGTATTAATTATATTTAGTGTACCCACAATAGTACTCGCCAATATTGTTGTTCCATATGATATCTTTTCATTCTAATATATCTATGTGATTTGATTATATAATATGTTTTTGCTTAAGTAAATATGTTTTTCCTTAAATGATTTTTGTTTCTCCTTAATAACTCTGTTTTGCTTTGAATGATTATTTTTTGTTTTAGGTAAATATATTTGACTCTAAATAAATATTTTACTTTAATGAGTAATCATTGTTTTAGAATGTTTAAATATATATTTTCATTTGATTTATTTTATTAAAAAATTTGTTAAGAAATGCATGGTTTAAGAGCATATTTAGGGTTATTATTGTCATAACCTAGATTTCTGAGAATGTGATTAGCACAAAAAGAGATTTAAATCACCTTATAAACCTAAACTAATGCAAACATAGCATAGAAATGCAAAATTTTTATTATGTTTAAACTACAAAAGAATTAAAACCTTCAAAATTTTGAAAACTATAAACAAATAAAACATAAATAAAGATCTTGCTTCAAACAAATCACAACTTAAGAAAATACATTTACATAAAAAAAATTTCAAGATATTACATGATTAATTCACAAATTACAAATCGTATATCAAAACCTTTTTCAGATAAATATACATGTAAAACTTATATAAAAGTTGAACTTTTCTTGAAAAAATAAATGATAATTAGATAAACATGAACAAAGACTTAGCCTTAGATAGTGATATTCGTAGAAACTTATTCTTAATATAGAAAAAAAAACATTAGCATTATATTTGGAAATTCCCAATTTAGATATCAATGAAAATATATTGTTTTAAACTTATGCAAATCCCTTTTGATTAAATAAACATTTTAGTGTGCATCGAAAATGTAGATCCTACGTGTGGTAATGGAGTGTACTTTAGAATATAAGAACTAGATAGACAAACAAATAATATTAAGCCCAGAAGTAAGTTGGGTTCACCATGATTGGCCTATCTCTTATCGTTTCCACTATGCCAGTCTAATCTTAAATCTTATCTGAAATAGGGTAAATAGATGGGGGGTAAGTCTTGTGACTCAATGAGTAAATAACATAAACCATAATGGAATAGAACAAGCTATACGCAAGAGTTTTTCACAAATAGTGTATAATTAAACAAATCTTCAATATTCAGAAACATGAAAGCATATAATAAACTATCAATAGAGACTCAAATCAATCCTTTTATCAAATCATAATAAGAAAACATAATAGACCCTTAAGAACCATACTATCTCATTTATTGAAAACACCATATAGTAAATTGTTGACATATATTTCTTAAAACACCATGAACAAAAACTCGTATTAATGCATTTTAATCAGAAAAACATATTAAAACTTAACATACTGTATAACTTCCCTTGTTTAAGTTAAACTCGCACATATTACTTTCAAGATATTCTAACAAAAATTGTGCATTAAGCCAATCAAACTAAAATAATATCATCAATTTCTCAAAATAGAATTCTTAGTAGAAAAACATATTTAGAATTTTCATTTAATAATCCTAATGTATGAATTGAGAGAATTCCATATCACAACCATTTATAATTTCCCAATCACAAAGCAAGAGAAGGGAAATCACCAAACTAACTAGCACATAGGCTGAAAGGGAAAATCAACATACTACCAAGTAATATCCCTAATTTAAAGAAAACCCTAAATAAATGGAAAAAAACCCTAAATTAAAGAAAAATTGTAACTCAAGGAACGAATTATGAATGAATACAATTGTATTGGAGGATTTTATTTATCTCTCACCTATTTATGTAAATTTATGAGGAAAATGTGAGGATTCAAATTTTTCAGGCCAAAGTGCATTTTCTTGAAAGTTTAGGGGTCAAATTTTAAATAGTAAAATTTTCAAGGACGTCCCACGATAATTGAAAATTTTCCAATAGGTCTTTCAGGTGATTTTTAGGTAAATCCACAGTAGAAATGGCTTGAAAAAATTTGAACTCTCTCTCTCCCCCTATTATCTCACTCTAGAAAACCTTATTTCTCTCTCTAGATTTCTAGCACCTTTGGACCTCGGATTTCTACACAACCGCCACCAACAGATTCAAAATGACGAAATCTACAAGTTTATCAGATTGGTTTCTGGAAAATTGGCTAAAGATTTGGAGGAAGATGGAAGGAGAAACCACGTAAAATGGTAAGCTCTAAAACTCCTTGCTACGGTTCTCAAAATCAGAAACACACAGTAGATGGATCCAATAGGTGGAAAAACCTTAGGATCTTAAATTTCAACCTGAGATTGTGTTTCATGTGCCCCTACACGTAGCTTCTTCTTTAATGCATGAATCCCAAGTGCAGCCACTGCAGATAGTGCATGCAGCATGTGTACATACACCCTATTGCATTGACCAACATTGATCAAGCTCCTAGAGGCCAAATTTTGTGATTCTAGAGTCATTTCCTATATTTTTGGACCATTCAGACTCATTTTTTATGTCTATTTGGTCAACTTTGACATAGAAAAGTGCATTTAGGAATATTTGGTTATGACTTATCCTATGATAATATGATAATCTTAGCCTTGTGTAGGTAATCCCTACTATGACTTATTCTATGCTTGTCTTGAACTTTAAATGTATAATTGGTTATGTATACAATTTATTTGTACTATTATAAGTTTTAGAAATGGGTTAAATTATCATATTTGCTTACTAGTCAATATATTGTTCAAGAAGAGTATTGTCTTGCATATTGATATTAAAATCCACTGAACATGTGTTTCTAAATACATTTCTCATCATTTTAAAAAGAGATTATTTTTGGGCATGTGGGATTGATCTGTGTAACTATAAGGTTGATATTGAAAAAAAGGGATGTATATCCGTTAAACTCTGATTAGAGAGTTTCTAATAGAAGACTGAACTCAGACTAAAATTTTAGTATCAGACTATAACTTCTGTTTTGAATGACATTGTATTTTTTTTCATTATTTTTATCTGGAGGAATCCAATTGAAAACACTTTTTTTAACAGTATGAGATGTTAGCCCTGGTGCACCTTAAAACCTTAACTAGCAAGGGTATTGCTCGTCACAGCCCTAATTTTAGGGCACGTGAAACACGTATACCATGAACATATATTTTCCATAAACATGAATATTCCAATCCTTTATCATGGAAAAATATACATATAAGTTCTCCTATACATATACCATATACAGATCAAGTCCATAAACAGTAGAATAACAGCAAAAGCAGGGATCCTACCTGTAGCATTCAAAGCATACTCTAAAGTACAAATACTATATAATCAAAATCTACGAGCCCTAGAAACAAAGTAGGCTAACCCAGAGATCATGTCGTCTAGCTGGTCAACTATCAGAAAGGAATGACCAAACTCTATATTTTCACCTAAAAACAAAATGTAGAAATATTGTGTAGTGAGTTTGACAACTCAGTGAGCACATAAGACCATGTGCTTATATTTTAAATTTATCACATCGAAATTACAGTTCAGAAGTACATCTATATGGGACCTGCATTTTTAAATATTCTTAGTTCAAATCACATTCAGATATATGTAACCATATATGATACAATATGATCGTTAATCAAACATTGATATGCATTAAAAAATTTCTTATAAAAATATTAGGAGGATCCCACATTAGAACCACTATATCAGAGTTCAATCCCTTCCGTACTTTGTTGGTATAGGATTTGCCTATACTTAGCATCTAAGCCCTGAGGTTTGCCCTACCACGATTCAAGAGGGCACACGAAGAGACTCTAATATGGGCAATTTCCCAAGTACAAAACAAGAGAAGGAAAATCACATCTCATATAATTGGCATCTTGCCCAATTAGGAGGCTTTCTGCTCTCCATCACATATCATATCTTATGTGTTGGGCCTCACCCGAAACTAACACCACCCTTGCTAGTTGAGGAATCAAGGTGTACCAGGGCTATCATCACCTGCTGTTAACAAACAATGTTTCTAATAGGCTACCTCCACAAAATTATCATATGCATATATTCTATATCATTCAAAACAGAGCTTTCAGTATAATACAAAATCTTAGTCTCAAAACAGCTCATCTGTCATAAATTTCCCAATCAGGGTTTATCATATATACATACCCTTTCTTGAGGCAATCATATAGCTTTATAAATCAATATCACATGCATGAATATTCATTTCACCATTTAATGAGAAATACATGTGAAATTAGATATACCATGAGTTCTGAAATCTAGGACTTGTTTGATTCTGTTTTTGTTTTTTCGTTTTTAAAAACTGTTTTGAAAACTATGTTTAAAAGTTGTTTTGTAGAACAAAAGTAAAAAAAATTCGTTTGATAAACTGTTTTGAAAACATGTTGTTTTTTGCTTTTTTTTCTTCTGAAAACAAAAATTGGAAACAAAAACAACTTTTCATTGTTTCTGTTTTTCTGTTTTAAAAACAACATGTTTCCAAAACTTGTTTTCGAAACAACAACAGAAAACAGTTATCAAACGAGTTTTTCTGTTCTGAAAACAATTAAGAACAGAAAACAGTTTTTAAAACTGAAAAACAAACAGACCCCTAGTTTTCAAAACTATACTCTTCTTAAATTATATTCCAAATTGTAAGCAATTCAGATAATTTTAATGCATTTCAGAAACATATAAAAGTGTAAATATCTTATAAACATAATCAAATACATGTTTAAAGATCAAGAAAAGTATAGGGAAAGTCATAGAAAGAATCATTTATTCATAGGGTAAGGATCCAAGTTGGATAGCCCTAAAATGCACTTTTCTTAACCACATTTAACTTAATAGACCTAAAAAACGTGTGTACAGGGTCAAAAAACCTAGAAAATGACTCTAAAATTTCACAATTTGGCTTTCGGGAGCTTGATTGACGCCGGTCAACTGTTGGGTATATTATTCACGGTCAGAAAATACTATTCACTACTGAAAATCACTATTCACGAAGCACAAAAAGTTGTCAAATGGCCAAAAAATCATATCCCAAAGTTTATCTAGCTTCTGAATCCATCTACTGTGTCAAATTTTCAATTTGTGATCTCTAAATAAGAGTTTTTGAGTTTACCCTTTTATGAGATTTTTTACTTCCGACCTACGATGATTCTATAGCCGATTTGAAAAATTGTTTGGTCAAAATCATAGTATTCTCCATCCTAAATACAGTGCTACTCTTAGTTTTGAGATTGGAAGCCAATAGATAATTCAGATCTAGAGAGAAAAATGGAGATTACTATTCATACTATTAATCGGTTACGAATTGGAATTTTTGAACCTCGCTTCTGTCTCCCCACTTTTTCTTTCCTATTTATTTATTTATTATTTTTTAACAATTAAATATTTAAAATTTATTATTTTTATTTTTATTATATACATATAAATACTATTTTTGTTCCGAAAATATCCCAAAACTTTCTAAAAATCTACATTCTTAGAAAATTTTAGTTAAACTCTCAAATCATGACATTCTTGATAAAAGTTTAATAAAACAAATCTCAAAATAAATATCTTTATACATAATTAAAGAAAGAATATTTCTAAAAATAAAACAAAAATTTATTGAAGGCCAATATAATTATTTTAAGAGAAACAAAAATCATTTTAATTAAAAATATATTTGCTTTTAGCAAAACAAAATCATTTAAAATAAAAATATTTATTTTTACCGAAAAACATTATTATTTAAAAATTACAGGATATTACATTATTCCCTCCTTAAGAAATTTGGTCCCTGAATTTCAACACATCCTACCACATGTAAGGAATGAAGTCAATGCATAATTCAGAGTTACGAACCTTATTACTCAAATAATTGGAGATATCTTTTGTGTATATCATCTTTACTTTCTAGGAAATCTCTTCACTTTTGTGATTTTGTCGTATAACCTTAACTATAAGGATTTCCTTCAATCATAAGTTCTTCACTTGTCAATCAACAATAGACATCAATTTTTACTCATAATTAAGCCAAATTCTTATCCAACTGAATTTCTTGGAATTAGATAGCATGAGAAGAATCTGATAGGTACTTCCTTAGCATTGATGTAAGAAAGATTGTACCAACATCACTTAATCCTGATGGAAAAATTAGTTGATATATACTATGCATACTTTATCCAAGATTTCAAAAGAGTCTATATACTAAATCTTAACTTTTTTCTTCTTTCCAAACCTCATTACCTCTTTCATGGGTGAGTCCTTTAAGAAAATTTAATCACCAACTAATAATTTGTAGTACTCAACATTCATGGTCCTTATAGACTTTTGGCCTGTATTAAGTTTCTTGTATATTTTTTCTAATCAATTTCACTTTATTAACGACATCTTACCATAAGTCTGACTTCACTGAGTTATCTAACAAAAAGTTTGTAACACCTTTTACATAAGGCTGTAAGTCATCCAATAACACTTTATTATAGGCAAATTCTGCTAAGGGATCTTCCTCCAAACTCGAAGACATACGCTTGAAGCATACTCTCTAAATTAACACCATCAATTTAGGTTAGTCATATTCTAACTATTGCATGATATACCAAATTAGATTCCAAAAGCTTAACCTTATTCATCTTATCTACCTATTAGGAGACTTACGATATTTCATATAAAACCTCAAATGGTGCCATTTATATATTGGCCTGATAACTACTGATATGACAAGTTCAACTAAGGACAAATAACTTCTAATACGCAAACACATCATTTAGAATTACTATCAACTATACTATAATCTAACAAACATCCTTAGACTTCTTGAATAACTCTCCTACAACAACATATTCAATTCTTATTTGTTGACTCAACAAACAACGAAAAATATATCACTTGTATCTTCTTTTTACCATTATACTAATATAAATATTTCAAATCTTACTATATCCCATCAATATTCAAAATTTATGGCTTCTTCTAAAAGTTTCTCAACAATTATTCACATGTGAATTTTCAATCTCAATATAATTCACATCCTAGATACTAGAGTCAACTTAGCATAGTATAAACCCTTAACACAAATACCTTGATCGCTCTACATTATTTTTGGACATGGTTCTCAAAATATTTTCCATATTTACAAATTAAGAGTTCAAAGATTAATTTAAATCATATTTCATATATTTTATTTCTCAAGAACTTCAACATCACTAACTCACTTGATTACATTCGTTAAAGCACCACAAGTCCATCATCTGTCTTTTCCTTTCAAAATCTCTATTACTTTAACCTACTAACCACTTGAATACCATAATAACTGATTTTTAAAGAAAGAAAATTCACCCTCCTTGTAATAAGGAAGAGAACCTTACATTCAATGCTAAACATTAATGAAGGATGACATAGCAGAAAAAGAGAAATACTTAGTAGAGCATGGTGCCAAAATAGAAAGTCAGAAAGTTAGACAAAACATTGACAAAAAATTAAAATCGGTGGTCGTAATTCTTGAAAATCTATAAACAAAACCTAGCTGCTATTTCGGAAAAAATTGGTTGCTATAAGTTTTGAATATATGTGCTAAAATCTACTTTAAAACTGTTAGTATTCGGTGGAAAAATAGAACATGAAAAAGAAATATTTATGAGCTCATAAAAGTATGTCAAAATCAAAGAATATGTAGTTAACTGGTAGGATGTAGTTGATTGCTTCAAAATAGATGTAATCAATCAACTGTAAAATAAACTAGTCCATATTAAAAATTCTCAAAATAGCTAGTCGACTTAATAATATTGATAGTCGACTGGCAAGAACATTGGGAAAATAAAATAAACCATTTGATTGTACCTTTTCAACAATTAACTTGTTTGTATTTTCACTTTCTTTTTTACAATTATGCCTATCACCTACAACTTCCTTACAAGAATCAAAACATAAATGCTTCATCAAGGGCAACAAAGAAAAGACAAATTTCTGATGATATCTTAACCTTATTCTCTTTATGTGATTATAAACCTCAATCACAACTACAGTACATATACATGCTTGCCATCAGTTTTGAAAATTTCAACTTCAATTTAGTTGATATCTACCAATCATTGATATAGTTGTTCTAATTTTGTCTGCCCTATTCGCACAACTATCATAAGTATTATTCTTTGAGTTCTATAAATGCACACGTTAATATCTTTACTTTCATACTCAAAGTTAAAGTATGTGCTGCTATGGAGGGAACCCCATTTCGTCAGTTTCGAAATATTTGTGTCTTTTGTGGTTTCAATCTTGGAAAAGATGGAGAGTATGTGAAAGCTGCACAAAACCTGGGTATCGTATTGGCCAGAAGAAAACGTCATTTAGTCTATGGTGGAGGTAACTCTAGGTTAATGGGGTGTGTGTCTACAGCTGCACATGTAGGAGGATGTCAAGTTCTAGGTATTATTCCTATAGTTTAGCTGCATCAAACATCATAGGAAAAACAATTGGAGAAGAATTTAGTATAGGTTCCATGCATTAGCGCATGGCTAGAATGATGAGCAATGCTGATGCCTTCATTGCCTTACCAGGTGGTTTTGGTACTTTATAAGAGATTTTTCAAATAGTCTCTTAGGCACAACTAAATATGCATCACAAACCGATAGGTTTGTTAAATGTTAACCACTTTTTTGATGGTTTGTTGCCTTTTCTTGATCAAGCTATAGATCAAAGGTTCATCTCACACTCAAGACGACGAATTCTAACCTCGGCTTCAAATGCGGAGGAGTTGATTGATACTTTACAAGCATATGTTCATGTACCTGATCCAACTATGGCTAAAATAGAATGGACAATAGACAACTGCAAGAAGCGTAAATTGGATTTGGATCTTCATCTTTAAATTTAGTAAAACATAGCCAATGTTATACCACTTTTACTTTCTTATGGTCTAATTATATACCATTCTTACCAGCCACACTCCCTTAGAGTTGTTAAAACTATCTTTAAATGTTGTTTATGATCCTCTGTACTCTTGGAATATTCTAGTATATCATCAATATATATAATAACAAATTGATCCAAGTATGAGTTAATTACTATTTATTAAATCTATGAATACAGTTAGGGCATTTGTCAATCCAAATGTCATCACTAAGAACTTATAGTGCCTATACCAAGTCCTAAAAGCAATTTTTTTGGAATATCCTCTTCCCTTATCTTTAATTGATGATATCTAGATCTCAAATCAATTTAATTTTTGAAAAACATTGAGCACCATATAGCTGGTCAAACATATCATCTATATGAGGTAATGAGTATTTATTCCACACTGTCGTCTTATTAAATTGTTTATAATCTATGCATAATCGCAGCGATCCATTTTTTTCTTTTCACAGATAAAACTAAAGCACTCTAAGAAAAGAAGTAGGGCATTTAAATCCCTTCTCTAACATGTCTTGTAACTATTTCTTTTTCATTTTTTTAAATTCAGTAGGTGCCATTCTATATGGGAATATAGACACTAATTAGGTTCCAAGAAATAAATCAATACCAAATTCTATATATCATTTTGGGGTAATCCTAGAAATTCCTCAGGAATTACATTAGAAAATTCTCTAATGACTAGAACTTGATCAGCATTTGAATGTTCTCATATTTTAAATTTATCACATCAAAATTACAGTTTGGAAGTACATCCATATGGGACTCGCATTTTTAAATATTCTGAGTTCAAATTATATTCAGATATTTGTAACCATATGATACAATATGATTGTTAATCAAACATTGATATGCATTAAAAACATTTCTTATAAAAATATTAGGAGGATCCCATATCAGAACCACTATATCAGAGTTCAATCCCTTCTGTACTTTATTGGTGTAGGATTTGCCTATACTTAGCATCTCATCCAAGGTTTGCTCTACCACTGTAACATCCCTAATTTCGTTAAAAGTACATTAACGAAATAAAATTTATTAGACAATATTTTAGATATCTAAAGAAAATATAATCCTTAGAAATTCTTCACCTTATGTATATGCATAGAAAATGTTTCTAACATTAAGAAAACAAATAAAGAGGAAAAACCTAATAGGAAAACATTAGAAATAACATATTAAAGAGATGTAAAATTCTTGGATAAGGAAGATAAATTTTTAGAAACAAGTAAAGGTCTTAAAATTTTAAGAACATTGGATTAGGGTAATTTTTCCTAATTCAAGAACTATAATTATTAAGTTTAACATCATCACCCATACATTGGGCTTTTACCTATAGACACTTCATATAGAATTTTTCCACTTCACATAAGTTTCTAGCAAGCCCATTGGATAACCTAAACAAGAAATAAAACATAGACTTGGATTAGGATATAGAAATTGGACCAATAGCCCAAAAAATTATGATAATGTGTTCAAGCCATCCAAGAAAGGTAAAATTTTATTCAAAGCAAAGAAAATGGGTAGGAATAAGCCCAAACCCAAGAGGAAAAATAAAATAAAATAAATTAGGTGATGATATAATAATGTAATAATAATAAAGATTAGGTTACATGGCATTAAGACAAAAATTTAATAAGTGGTATGATTCTACATTCATAATTTTGCCAAGTGGCATGATAATACAAGGCTTTAGGACAAAAACATCTATATCCTACACTCATAATTTTAGCAAGTGGTATGATAATACTTGGCATTAGGACAAAACATTCCTATCCCACACAAAAAATATCAACCAAATAATGGAAATTCAAGGGCTAGAAATTTTACACCTAAAAAGGCAAACCTATCATACTTGTTTAAGACAAAAGAAAATGGAAATGAATCCCTAAATCAAAGGAACCTTGTCCCTTATCTTAAGAACATATCATCATAAATTTCAAATTGCAAATCACCTTTTCCTATGCATATCTTGACTAAGAAAGAGGAAGACAAGAACATAAGTTGTTTGTTTTCCAAAAATTCAACAAAGTGTATCTTAATTGTGATAAGGTAGATCCATGATCATGAAAGGTGAATTATTTGGTTGTCTATATAAGCAAAACCCACCCCATAACATCTTAATTTTGTCCAAGCGAGGAAGAGAGAGAAATAGAAGCAAGGTAGAGTGAGGAAAGGAGTGAAAGAGAGGAGAAGAAAGGAAGGAAAAAGAAGTAGAAGTTTAGAAGGTTAAATACTCAAGGCAAGTTACCTTAATCCCCACTTGAATCCATTTTTTTCTTCTTTATCTTTGAGGATCAAAAACTCACCCTCCTTCTCTTACCTAAGCTGCCAGAAAAGCTAAGGGAAGGGAGGAGTCTTGCTACTTCTTTCAAGAGCAAACAAGAAAACCAATTCACTAAGTGAGCTAGGGAGATTTTTAGGTAAGTTTAACAATATTTCTTTTTGAAGAAAACTTTTGAAACTTATAATATTTATATGAGATTTTGATCTTAGAACTTTGATGATTGGTCATGGATGTTGCTATATCATGTTACATATTGATCTTGCATGTGATGTATGTTTCAATACTTAGGTTGGTGTAGATAGTTCTGCATGGTTATGGCTATGGTTGGCAGAATTTTTAGTTTTGGTGTTTTAATTTCTGGGAACAATTTATAAGGAATTAAAATAAATGGTTAACATATGAATTATAGATATGTGTGTCATGGATTTTTAGCCACTGGAATCATTCAATTTAGAGTCCATATGTGGTAGATATAGTCCGATTAGTAAGCAAAGGTCAGAAAATGGTTCATCAGGGAAGAATATGTTAGGATAGCTTCTGTATTTTAATTTTTGGGAATTATCTGTATGGAATTAAAATAAATGGTTAACATAAGAATTATAGCTATGTGTGTCATGGATTGTTAACCACTGGAATCATTCAATTTGGAGTCCATATGTGGTAGATATGTTCTGATTAGTAAGCAAATGTCAAAAAATGGTTCATCAGGGAAGAATATGTTAGCATAGCTTCTGTATTTTAATTTCTGGGATTTATCTGTAGGGAATTAAAATAAATGGTTAACATAAGAATTAAAAATATATGTGTCATGGATTTTAAACCACTGGAATCATTCAATTTGGAGTCCATATGAGGACGATATGAGCTTATTAGTAGTCAAAGGTCAGAAAATGGTTCATCAGGAAAGATTATGTTAGGACAGTTTCTGTATTTTAATTTCTGGGAATTATTTGTATGGAATTAAAATAAATAGTTAACATAAGAATTATAGTTATGTGTGTCATGGATTTTTAACCACTGGAATCATTCAATTTGGAGTCTATAAGAGGAAGATATGAGCTTATTAGTAGTCAAAGGTCAGCAAATGGTTCATCAGGGAAGAATATGTTAGGACAGCTTCTGTATTTTAATTTTTGGGATTTATCTGTATGGAATTAAAATAAAAAAATTAGCTATGCAGTTGTTTTCAATGAGACTTGTTATTGTCGTACGTATGATCGAGGTGCCCTATCTTGGGCAAATACCTATTATTGCGGACATATCAGTTGTTGAAGTGACTGAGATTCTGGGGCCACTGGTGCGGGTGGCGGCACCTCCGTCGGAATCTCAGTCACTTCAACAACTGATATGTCCGCAATAATAGGTATTTGCCCAAGATAGGGCACGTCGATCATACGTACGGCAATATCAAGGCTCATTGAAAATAACTGCATAGCTAATTTTCTGAACATGATATGGAAATATAGTGAGAATTAAATCTCAGTATGTTCAACAATAATTCATCATCAATATAGTTCATCACATCTTGTTCAACTGTATAATCTACAGAAAATATCTTTAGGTCAGATGAATGCACTTTATCATGCACATGAAAATTATACAGTTATGACATGTATGGCATGAATAACTATTTTTCGAATTTCATATGATAGCTATCAACTTATTCTTACTTCAAGCTACCCCGGTCAGGGTGAGTATTCTCTACTTTTCGGTACGGGCTTATCTTGCTCCGTCTGACATGGCACACTTTCTCTTTCTTTTCTCATGAACATAATCATAACCGTTGGTAAGGCGTCCCCTTCTGGTGCACCACACAGATTGCCATGTGACCGTGCTCATTTCTTTTCTTTTCATATTAATAGCCGAAAATATGATTCCAATAACAAGTATGTTCATTATATTCTCATGCCATAATTTATCAAAACATAATCATTCTCAAAATTCATTGGTAAACTGAAATTATGCCATGAATATAATCATTTTCTAATTTTCACTTTATAAAATATTTTCATGTCAAAATTCCACACTAATACCTCAGTAACTGGATAGTAATTGTCGTCTGTAAACAGCGCACCAGGAAAGTTCCCAGGAAAGAGAGGTGGGTCACTAATGGACACGCTTAAGTACCAAGTCTTTCCTTGCCAGAGCTTTCTTATGCACTTTTCACAAATCACAATTTTTTTTTCCAGTAACTAGAATAATTCTTTTCTGATGTGGAAATACTGCAACCACGGAGCATACTAAGATTTTTCAAATAAAATCGGCACTTTCAAAACTTCTTGGAAATTTTATATGAGTACTAGGGTAAATTCCATGTTAAAAATTACACACTTAAAATGGTAGTAAGTTCATGCAATGGCAATAGCTAGGGCATACACTAGACATTTATTATTTTCATTTATAAAATTCATCTTCTTTCTTGAATATTATTTTCATCTTTTCATTTTCTTTATGTCTAGGAATTTAGTCAATTTATTTCTACTTATATCATTTCTAACACATGTTCTTACAAATTTTATAGAGCATTTTTCCTCAAATTGATTTCTACTATTACCCTATAAATTTTTTTTAAAAAAAATTCATCTAGGGTAGAAAAATATTGAAAATAGGTTTTACTAACTTTTAACACAGCCTTTGCTTACAAATCAGAGAATAACTCTCTCATTTTAACTCCAATTAAGATGATCTTAGTGTCTATAAAAAGCTAAGACAATTATCTAAAACTATTATGTTAATCATATCAACAAAATAGTAAGATATCATGGTGTTATTACTCCTTTAAATTTAGTATTATTTCTTCTCGTGTAGGTTCTGACCCTTACTGACTAATTAAACCATATCTCCCACATTTAAACTCCAAATTGAGTTATTCCAGTTGTTAAAACTCCATAAGCCATATATCTATAATTGTTATGTTGGCACTCTATTTTAATTCCCTACAAAATATTCCCAAAAATTCAAAAACTAAAGTTTAATAACATATTATTTCTTCTAGTGTAGGTTCTGACCCTTACTGACTAATTAGACCATATCTCCCAAATTTAAACTCCAAATTGAGTTATTCCAGTTGGTAAAAATCCATGAGCCATATATTTATAATTGTTATGTTGGTGCGCTATTTTAAATCCCTACAGAATATTCCCAAAAATTCAAAAATTAAAGTTTAATAACATATTATTTCTTCTCGTGTAGGTTCTGACCTTTACTGACTAATTAGACCATATCTCCCAAATTTGAACTCCAAATTGAGTTATTCCAGTTGGTAAAAATCCATGAGCCATATATCTATAATTGTTATATTGGCGAGCTATTTTAATTCCCTACAGAATATTCCCAGAAATTCAAAAACTAAAGTTTAATAACATACTCTTCCCTGAATAAACATTTTATGACCTCTGCGTACTAATCGGATCATATCTACCTCATATGAACTCCAAATTGCATAATTCCAGTGGCTAAATTTCCATGAGACATAGATCTATAACTTTCATGTTAACCATTTATTTTAATTCCTTACCTATTTTTCCCAAAATCTTAAAAACTGAAGCTAAAAGTTTTACCGCCCATAGCCATACCTATGCAGAACTATCTAAACCAGCCTAAGTATTCAAACATACATCACATGCATGATCAATATGTAACATGATGAAGCAACATTCATGATTAATAATCAAAGTGCTAAGATCAAAATCCCATATAAATATTACAAATTTCAAAACTTTTCTTCAAAAAGAAATATTGTTAAACTTACCTAAAATCTCCCTAGCTCACTTAGTGAATTGGTTTTCTTGTTTGCTCTTGAAAGAAGTAGGAAGACTCCTCCCTTCCCTTAGTTTTTCTAGCAGCTTAGGTAAGAGAAGGAGGGTAAGTTTTTGATCCGCAAAGATAAAGAAGAAAAAAAATGGATTCAAGTGGGGATTAAGGTAACTTACCTTGAGTATTTAGCCTTCTAAACTTCTACTTCTTTTTCCTTCCTTTCTTCTCCTCTCTTTCTCTCCTTTCCTCACTCTACCTTGCTTCTATTTCTCTCTCTTCCTCACTTGGACAAAATTAAGATGTTATGGGGTGGGTTTTGCTTATATAGACCACCAAATAATTCACCTTTCATGATCATGGATCTACCTTATCACAATTAAGATACACTTTGTTGAATTTTTGGAAAACAAACAACTTATGTTCTTGTCTTCCTCTTTCTTAGTCAAGATATGCATAGGAAAAGGTGATTAGAAATTTGAAATTTATGATGATATGTTCTTAAGATAAGGGACAAGGTCCCTTTGATTTAGGGATTGGTGCACCAGTAGGGGACGCCCTACCAACGGTTATGATTATGATTATGAGAAAAGAGAGAGAAAGTGTGCCATGTCGGACGGAGCGAGAAAAGTCTGTACTGGAGAGTAGAGGATACTCACCCTGACCGAGGTAGCTTAAAATGAGAATAAGTTGTTGGCTATCATATGAAATTCGAAAAATAGTTATTCATGCCATACATGTCATAACTGTATAATTTTCATGTGTATGATAAAGTGCATTCATGTGATCTAAAGATATTTTCTGTAGATTATACAGCTGAACATGACGTGATAAACTATATTGATGATGAGTTATTGTTGAACATACTGAGATTTAATTCTCACTATATTTCTATATCATGTTCAGAAAATTAGCTATGCAGTTGTTTTCAATGAGACTTGTTATTACCGTACGTATGATCGAGGTGCCCTATCTTGGGCAAATACCTATTATTGTGGACATATCAGTTGTTGAAGTGACTGAGATTCCGGCAGAGGTGCCGCCACCCGCACCAATGGCCCCGGAAATAGTCTATATGGATGATTAGGGCTTATATGTATATGTATGTCATGTACAAATGTTTGTATTAATGATGTGAGTGTAAACTTAGTATTGTATAATTAAATAAATGTTATTGTGAGTTAAGATGAGGTAATAACTTCATGATGTTAAATAAAAAAAAAATTATTACATAAATGGAGTTGTTACATAATTGGTATCAGAGCAGGTCAATCCTAGATGGCCAGTGGGTGGATGGTTATCTGAATTGATCTTATAGTGTCTTGAGTATGTTGTGGTTATGCTGTGTAGGGAATCAGTGAGTTCATATAGGTAAGAAATTACTAGTGTTTCCTATCTATATGCCGAGGTGGTGTTATGACTGCTGTTAAATATTTTGAAACTAACTATTGGGTTTGATCACCTCAATAGCAGCATAACTTTGTTTTTGCCACAGTAGGAAATGGCACCACCAAGGAGGAATCCGACAAACAATGCGGAAGAAACCCTGCATAACCTAGCCACAGCAATTCGAGACCAAGTCTTGACCACCAACCAAATTCTACAACACCTCTAGAATGCTAGTAACTCGAATGGTGCTAACAACCGGATGGCTGGAAATGATAACGCCATATCTGAATTCCTAAAAACCAGACCACCTTGTTTCCAAGGTGGTTATGATCCAACGATAGCCGAAAGGTGGATAAGGGAATTAGAGAAAATCTTTGAAGTGATGGGCTGTACTGAGGAGCAGCAAGTAGTCTTCGCTGCATATATGCTAAAAGATGAAGCAGAATACTGGTGGCGTGGAGCTAAAGAACTTTTAGCTCACCAGGGAAGACAGATCACCTGGCAAGTGTTCAAAAATACTTTTTTAGAAAAATACTTTCCAAGTACTATACGGGCGGAGAAGGAGATTAAATTTCTCCAACTCAGGCAGGGCAGCATGACCGTGGACCAGTACATCGCAAGGTTTGAAGAATTTTCTAAGTTCTCCTCTTATCTGCGATTTAACCCTGATGAAGCATGGAAGGCAGTTAAGTTCGAAGCGGGACTGAACCTGGAGATAAAGAATGCTGTCGTAGCTATGGAGACCAGGGAGTTTGTACCTCTGATAAATAAATGCAGACTCCTAGAAAAGAGCTTGAGGGCAGTGGAGGATGAGAAACAAAGACGGAACTTCTGGAAAAAGAAGAACGGGCCACAAAACTCTGGCAGAAATGTCAGAGGAAAAAGACAGGCTATTGGCAAGAGGCCATTGACTGCAAGTCCCCGACCTTTCCAATAGGACTTTGCCCCATTCAAGTGCGCTACGTGCGGACGCATGGATGGTAATCAGCCATGCTACATAGGACAGGATGTCTGCTTTAATTGCGGACAGAAATGTCATTTTGCGAGAAACTGCCCACAGAATGTGGGAAAGCAGTGGGATCAGAGGCATCAGCTGAAAGGAAGGGTTTTCACTCTGAGCGGTCAAGGGGCAGCTCAATCTTCTGAAATGATTCAAGGTACATGTTATATCTATGGATTTGATCTTATGGTGTTGTTTGACTCTGGTGTTAGTCATTCATTTATATCAGAAGAATGTATTAGGAAGTTTCAGTTTCCTATTTCTGAAACTCCCTATGAGCTATCCGTAGTAACCCCCACAGGGGAAAAGGTATTAACTTCCTCTGTATGTAAGGACTGTCAAGTCACCATCCAGGAGAAAACTTTTTCTGTAGACCTCGTCTGTTTACCTTTAAGAGGTATTGAGGTCATTATGGGGTTAGACTGGATGTCTAGAAATCAGGTCTTGCTAAATTGTTGTAACAAGACCGTTGAATTTCTACCTCCTACTCCAAAAGAGGAGATACAGTTATTAATGCTTAATGCCAATCAAGTTAATAGGGAGTTGAAGAATGGAGTACTTGGATACATTCTTGTGTTTATCAAACCTAGAAGTCGAATCGAAGCTTGATGAGATCCCAATAGCCAAAGAGTTTCCAGAAGTATTTCCATCAGATATTCCAGGATTACCTCCTAAGAGAGAGATAGACTTCTCTATTGATCTCTTACCTGGGATAGGGCCTATCTCTATTGCACCTTATAGAATGGCCTCGAAGGAACTACAGGAACTTAAGAAACAGTTGGAGGAACTGTTAGACAAGCAATTCATTAGACCGAGTGTATCACCTTGGGGAGCTCCTGTATTGTTTGTTAAGAAGAAAGATGGAAGCTTGAGACTATGCATAGATTACAGACAGCTGAATAAGGTGACTATTAAAAACAAGTACCCTCTCCCTAGGATAGATGACTTATTGGATCAACTGAAGGGAGCCTCTATCTTTCCTAAAATTGACTTGAGGTCAGGATATCATCAGATTAGGATCAAGAATGAGGATGTATCAAAAACTGCCTTCAGGACTAGGTATGGGCACTATGAGTTTCTCGTAATGCCCTTTGGGTTGACAAATGCACCTACAATTTTCATGGATTACATGAATCGCATTTTTCGACCCTACCTAGATCAATTTGTGGTGGTATTCATTGATGACATCTTGATATATTTTAAGAGTGAAAAAGAACATGAACAACATCTCCGAATCGTGCTGCAAGTGCTGAAGGAGAAAAAGTTGTATGAAAAATTGGAGAAGTGTGAATTTTGGCAATCAGAGGTAAAGTTTCTCGGACATGTCATCTCTAATAGAGGGGTTGTAGTCGATCCTAGCAAGATAGAAGCAGTGATTCAGTGGGAGAGACCAAAGACGGTTACAGAAATAAGAAGTTTCTTGGGTTTGGCAGGATATTACAGGAGGTTTATACAAAACTTCTCTCGTATAGCCTTGCCATTGACTAAATTAACCAAGAAGGGAAGTCATTTTAAATGGACTGATCAATGTGAAGCTAGTTTCCAAGAGCTTAAGACCAGATTAACCACTCCTCCTGTTTTAGTTGTTCCAGACCCCTCAGGATATTTTGCAGTGTATAGTGACGCTTCAAAGAAAGGGCTAGGGTGTGTGTTGACGCAAGACAAGAGAGTAGTTGCTTACGCCTCTAGGCAACTGAGACCCCATGAAGAAAACTACCCAACCCATGATCTTGAATTGGCAGCAGTAGTGTTTGCCCTAAAGATTTGGTGACACTATTTGTACTGGGCAACCTTTGAAGTATATTGTGATCATAAGAGTCTTAAATACCTCTTTGATCAGAAGGAGTTAAACATGAGGCAACGAAGATGGGTAGAATTCCTCAATGACTACAAGTTTGAGATAAAGTATCATCCAGGAAAGGCTAATGTTATAGCTGATGCCTTGAGTCGAAAATCTCTACACATGGGTCAGATGATGGTGTTTGAGATGCAGATGCTAGAGGATTTTCGAAATTTAAAGCTAGCCACCACTCTTACTCCAAAGAAGTTAATCATCAATGGGTTAAGTATAGAGTGTGACCTTAGAGCCCAGATTAAAGTGGCTCAAGGCCACGACCAAAACTTACGGGATCATAATAATCAGGGTGGTTTTTCTATTTCGGAAGATGGAGTAATCATGTACCAAGGAAGGGTTTGTGTTCCTCAGGACCAAGAGTTGAGGACTAAGATCCTACAGGAAGTGCATCAGAGTAAATACTCAATCCATCCTGGATCCACTAAATTGTACCAGGATTTAAAGAAGATGTATTGGTGGCCAGGGATAAAAAAGGACATTGCTGAGTTCGTGGCAAAATGTTTAACTTGTCAGAAGGTGAAAGTGGAACATCAAAAGCCAGCAGGATTTCTTCAACCTCTGGAGATTCCTGAATGGAAATGGGACAATATTTCGATGGACTTTGTTGTGGGTTTACCTAAAACTTCAGTTGGACATGACTCTATCTGGGTCATAGTTGACAGATTAACCAAATCTGCTCATTTTCTGCCCATAAAGATTAACTATTCGCTGGATAAATTGGCTCAATTGTATGTCCGAGAAATAGTTAGACTACATGGGATTCCCTTAAATATCATTTCTGATAGAGATCCAAGGTTTATATCGAGGTTTTGGGAGGCATTATAGGAGGCTTTTGGAACCCAGTTGCGGTTCAGTACTGCCTATCATCCTCAAACTGATGGGCAGACTGAACGGACAATTCAAACCATAGAAGATATGTTAAGGGCCTATGTGATAGAGCAAGGGAAAGGATGGGATAAATACCTACCTTTAGTGGAGTTTGCTTATAATAATAGCTATCATTCTAGCATTAATATGGCCCTCTATGAAGCTTTATACGGTAGGAAGTGCCGATGTCCACTATGTTGGTTTGAGGTAGGAGAAAAGAACTTGCTGGGTCCTGATGTAGTTCAACAAACCATTGAACAAATCAGGATGATACGAGATAAGATACTTATAGCTCAGAGTCGGCAAAAGAGTTACTATGATAAGAGACATAGACCTCTGGAATTTGAGGAAGGAGATCATGTATTTCTAAAACTTTCCCCGACTACTGGAATTGGCAGGACTCTCAAGACTAGAAGCTAAATCCACGATTTTTGGGACCCTACCAAATTCTGAAAAGAGTAGGGACGTCAGCATATCAAATTGCCCTCCCACCTAATTTGTCCAACCTGCATAATGTTTTGCACGTATCACAGTTGCGGAAGTATCTTCCAGATTCATCACATGTAATACAGGATGAACCAATCCAAATAAAGGAGAACATGACATACCAGCTAGTACCTGCATCCATAATGGACACCGACGTGAAGCAACAGAGAAATAAAACCATTCCCCTGGTTAAAGTGTTATGAGAAGGCTTAACTCCGGAAGAAGTCATGAGGAAAAAATATCCGCAATTGTTCTTATCAGGTAATTTTTAAAATTTTGTGGACAAAATTTCTTTTAGGGGGAGAGAAATGTAACATCCATAATTTCGTTAAAAGTACATTAACGAAATAAAATTTATTAGACAATATTTTAGATATCTAAAGAAAATATAATCCTTAGAAATTCTTCACCTTATGTATATGCATAGAAAATATTTCTAACATTAAGAAAACAAATAAAGAGGAAAAACCTAATAGGAAAAAATTAGAAATAACATATTAAAGAGATGTAAAATTCTTGGATAAGGAAGATAAATTTTTAGAAACAAGTAAAGGTCTTAAAATTTTAAGAACATTGGATTAGGGTAATTTTTCCTAATTCAAGAACTAGAATTATTAAGTTTAACATCTTCACCCATACAATGGGCTTTTACCTATAGACACTTCATATAGAATTTTTCCACTTCACATAAGTTTCTAGCAAGCCCATTGGATAACCTAAACAAGAAATAAAACATAGACTTGGATTAGGATATAGAAATTGGACCAATAGCCCAAAAAAATATGATAATGTGTTCAAGCCCTCCAAGAAAGGTAAAATTTTATTCAAAGCAAAAAAAATGGGTAGGAATAAGCCCAAACCCAAGAGGAAAAATAAAATAAAATAAATTAGGTGATGATATAATAATGTAACAATAATAAAAATTAGGTTACATGGCATTAAGACAAAAATTTAGTAAGTGGTATGATTCTACATTCATAATTTTGCCAAGTGGCATGAAAATACAAGGTTTTAGGACAAAAAAATCTATATCCTACACTCATAATTTTAGCAAGTGGTATGATAATACTTGGCATTAGGACAAAACATTCCTATCCCACACAAAAAATATCAACCAAATAATGGAAATTCAAGGGCTAGAAATTTGCCACCTAAAAAGGCAAACCTATCATACTTGTTTATGACAAAAGAAAATGGAAATGAATCCCTAAATCAAAGGGACCTTGTCCCTTATCTTAAGAACATATCATCATAAATTTCAAATTGCAAATCACCTTTTCCTATGCATATCTTGACTAAGAAAGAGGAAGACAAGAACATAAGTTGTTTGTTTTCCAAAAATTCAACAAAGTGTATCTTAATTGTGATAAGGTAGATCCATGATCATGAAAGGTGAATTATTTGGTGGTCTATATAAGCAAAACCCACCCCATAACATCTTAATTTTGTCCAAGTGAGGAAGAGAGAGAAATAGAAGCAAGGTAGAGTGAGGAAAGGAGAGAAAGAGAGGAGAAGAAAGGAAGGAAAAAGAAGTAGAAGTTTAGAAGGCTAAATACTCAAGGTAAGTTACCTTAATCCCCAATTGAATCCATTTTTTTCTTTTTTTTCTTTGAGGATCAAAAACTCACACTCCTACCTAAGCTGCTAGAAAAGCTAAGGGAAGGAAGGAGTCTTGCTACTTCTTTCAAGAGTAAACAAGAAAACCAATTCACTAAGTGAGCTAGGGAGATTTTTAGGTAAGTTTAACAATATTTCTTTCTGAAGAAAACTTTTGAAACTTATAATATTTATATTAGATTTTGATCTTAGAACTTTGATGATTGGTCATGGATGTTGCTATATCATGTTACATATTGATCTTGCATGTGATGTATGTTTCAATACTTAGGTTGGTGTAGATAGTTCTGCATGGTTATGGCTATGGGTGGCAGAATTTTTAGTTTCGGTGTTTTAATTTCTGGGAACAATTTATAAGGAATTAAAATAAATGGTTAACATATGAATTATATATATATGTGTAATGGATTTTTAGCCACTGGAATCATTCAATTTAGAGTCCATATGTGGTAGATATGGTCCGATTAGTATGCCAAGGTCAGAAAATGGTTCATCAGGTAAGAATATGTTAGGATCGCTTCTGTATTTTAATTTCTGGGAATCATCTGTATGGAATTAAAATAAATGGTTAACATAAGAATTATAGCTATTTGTGTCATGGATTGTTAACCACTGGAATCATTCAATTTGGAGTCCATATGTGGTAGCTATGGTCTGATTAGTTAGCAAAGGTCAAAAAATGGTTCATCAGGGAAGAATATGTTAGCATAGCTTCTGTATTTTAATTTCTGGGAATTATTTGTAGAGAATTAAAATAAATGGTTAACATAAGAATTAAATATATATGTGTCATGGATTTTAAATCACTGGAATCATTTCAATTTGGAGTCCTTATGAGGAAGATATGAGCTGATTAGTAGTCAAAGGTCAGAAAATGGTTCATCAGGGAAGATTATGTTAGGACAGCTTCTGTATTTTAATTTCTGGGAATTATCTGTATGGAATTAAAATAAATAGTTAACATAAGAATTATATCTATGTGTGTCATGGATTTTTAGCCACTGGAATCATTCAATTTGGAGTCCATATGAGGAAGATATGAGCTTATTAGTAGTCAAAGGTCAGAAAATGGTTCATCAGGGAAGAATATGTTAGGACAACTTCTGTATTTTAGTTTTTGAGAATTATCTGTATAGAATTAAAATAAATGGTTAACATAAGAATTATAGATATGTGTGTCACAGTTTTGTGGCCACTGGAATCACTCAAGTTGGAGTCCATATGAGGTAGATATGGTCCGATTACTAGGTAGAGGTCAGAACCTATCCGAGAAGAAATAACCTATACATTTAGGGAGTAATATCGCCTTGATGTCTTAATATTTCGCTACAATGTTCAACATAATAGTTTTATATAATTATTTTATCTTGAAATTGACACCAAGATCACCTACATCAGAGTTAAATTGAGGGAGTTATGCTCTGATTAGTAAGAGAAGGTTAGATAGGATGAAAACCTGCATCAAGAAAATTAAGAAATAAAATTAGTATTTAAAAAAGAAGATGAATCTTAATAAATGACTAGTATAGCCATAGCCATTGCCATTGTATGAACTTCTTACCATCTTAAGTGTGAAATTTTGACATGGAAATATTTTATAAAGTGATATTTGAAATGATTATGTTCATGGCATGATTACCAATGATTTTTGGTAATAATTATATTTTGATGAACATACTTGTTGTTGAAAGCATATTTTTTGCTATCATTGTGAAAAGAAAAGAAATGAGCACAGTCACATGGCAATCCGTGTGGTGCACCAGTAGGGGACGCCCTACCAACGATTATGATTATGATTATGAGAAAAGAAAGAGAAAGTGTGCCATGTCGGACGGAGCGAGAAAAGTCCGTACCGGAGAGTAGAGGATACTCACCCTGACCGGGGTAGCTTAAAATGAGAATAAGTTGTTGGCTATCATATGAAATTCGAAAAATAGTTATTCATGCCATACATGTCATAACTGTATAATTTTCATGTGCATGATATAGTGCATTCATGTGACCTAAAGATATTTTCTGTAGATTATACAGCTGAACATGAAGTGATGAACTATATTGATGATGAATTATTATTGAACATATTGAGATTTAATTCTCACTATATTTTCATATCATGTTCAGAAAATTAGCTATGCAGTTGTTTTCAATTAGACTTGTTATTGCCATACGTATGATCGAGGTGACCTATCTTGGGCAAATACCTATTATTGAGGACATATCAGTTGTTGAAGTGACTGAGATTCCAGCGGAGGTGCCGCCACCCGCACCAGTGGCCCCGGAAATAGTCTATGGGGATGATTAGGGCTTATATGTATATGTATATCTTGTACAAATGTTTGTATTAATGATGTGAGTGTAAACTTAGTATTGTATAATTAAATAAATGTTATTGTGAGTTAAGATGAGGTAATAACTTCATGATGTTAAATAAATAAAAATTTGTTACATAAATGGAGTTGTTACAACCACCATTCAAGAAGGCACGCGAAGGGACTCTAATATGGGCAATTTCCCAAGCACAAAACAAGGGAAGGAAAATCACATCTCATATAACTGGCATCTTGCCCAAATAGGAGGCTTTCTGCTCTCCATCACATATCATATCCCGTGTGTTGGCCCTCACGTGGAGCTAGCACCATCCCTACTACTAGTTGAGGTATTAAGGTGCACCAAGTCACTTGCTGGTAGTAAACAGTGTTTCTAATAGGATTCCTCCACAAAATTATCATATGCACATATTCCATATCATTCAAAATAGTGCTTTCAGTATAATACAGAATCTCAGTCTCAAAGCAGCTCAGGGTTTATCACATATACATACCCTTTCTCGAGGCAATCATATAGTTTTATAAATCAATATCACGTGCATGAATATTCATTTCAACATTTAATGAGAAATACATGTGAAATCAGATATACCAAGAGTTCAAAAATCTAGTTTTCAAAACTATAATCTTTTTGAATTATATTCCAAATTGTAAGCAATTTAGATAATTTTAATGCATTTCAAAAACATATGAAAGTGTAAATATCTTATAAACATAATCGAATACATGTTTAAAGATCAAGAAGAGAATATGGCAAGTAATAGAAAGAATCATCTACTCACAAGGTAAGGCTCCAGGTTAAACAGCCCTAAAATGCACTTTTTCAATCCACATTTGACCAAATAAACCTTAAAAACGTGTCTGGAGGGTTAAAAAACCTAGAAAATGACTCCAAAATTGCATAATTTCGCCTTCAAGAAATTGGTTAACACTGGTCAACTGTTGAGTACTATTCATGGTTAGAAAATACTATTTACCGTTAGAAATCACTATTCACGAAGCACAAAAAGTTGTCAGATGGCCGAAAAATTTCATATCCTAATGTTTATCTAGCTCCTGAATCCATCTACGGTGTTAGATTTTCTATTTAAGGTCTCTAAGTAAAAGATTCAAAGTTTACCTTTTTATGAGATTTTCTACTTCCGATTTACAATGATTTTATGGTTGATTTGAAAAATTATTCGGTCAAAATCATAGTATTCTCCATCCTAAATCTAGTGGTATCCGTAGTTTTGAGATCGAAAGTCAATAGACATTGCAGATCTAGAGAGAAAAATAGAGGTTACTATTCTTGCTATTCATCATTTATGAATCGGGATTTCTAAACCTCGCTTCTTTTTTATTTATTTATTATTATTTAACAAATAAATATTTAAAATTTATTATTTTTATTTTTATTATATACATATAAATACTATTTTTCTTCATAAAATATCTTAAATTTTTTTAAAAATTTACATTCATATAAAACTTTAGTTAAACTCTTAAATCATAACATTTCTTGATAAAATTTTAATAAAACAAATCACAAAATAAATATTTTTATACATAATAAAAGAAAGAATATTTCTAAAAATAAAACAAAAATTTATTAAAGTCCAATATAATTATTTTAAGCAAAACTAAAATCATTTTAATTAAAAATATATTTGTTTTTAGCAAAACAAAATCATTTAAAATAAAAATAAATATTTTTATCGTAAAACATTATTATTTAAAATTTATGGGATATTACATTGCTAGCCTCGTGTGACGGCGAACATATAGGATCTGTGCAGTTTAAGAGAGGGGGATGCCTCATTGCTGTGTGCTTGGGATTATCTAATGGTTCTAATATAGGATCCTCCTAATATTTAAATGTGAAATAATTCGATGCATAAAAATATTTATTTTATGACCATATCGTACTGTATTTGGTTTTGGACCTCTAACTATCTTTTTAATTGAAAATATTTGAAATGTAAGTCCAGTATAGATATACTTCTGAACTGTATTTTCTATGTGACATTTTTAACTTATGAATGCATCCATATGCCGACCTCAGAGATCATTGGAGGTTTTATCTGCTTATTGAGTTATCAAACTCACTACGTGATATCTCTATGTTTTTCAAATAAAGATATATAGTCTGGTCCTGCAGATAGGTTATCAGTTAGGTGACATATTCTCTGGGTGAGTTTATGTTGCTTCAAAGACTGACAATGTTTGGATTATATTGTATTTGTCTTCTAAAGTATGCTCTGAACGCCACAGGTAGGATCCGTATTTCTGCTGTTACTTTGATATTTATAAACTTAGTCTGTATATTGTTTGTATATGGGATAACCTATATGTATCTGTTTCCATGATAAATGATTGTATTATGCATGTTATGGTAAATATCTGTTTATGAAATATGTATTTCATGTTCACTTAAATTAGGGCTGTGACAAGTTGGTATGAGAGAATTAGGTTTCCTTGTGGCTATTGGAGCAAAGAATTCTTTAATAAGACAATGAGTATGGATATGAGCCGAACATATTTATACTTTAGGTGCTGCTGAAGGATTTCATAGGATGTCAATATACTTTCTATTCTATGTTTGTGTTGGTTATACAAAGTATATATGCAATGTCAGAACGCAAGTGCACGTGTCGTGACCAAGTAATATAATGATGAGTGAGTATCGTCCCACGAGGAGTATACTAAAAACTACTATAGAATGCTTTGACTCGTGAAATGTTGTAGCAAAATTCTGTTGGTTCACACAATTTAATGTTTATGAGAAATTAAAATGTAACAAACTAGACAGGGCTTAAATTAAGTTGAGAGACTCTAGGTTACGAAGAAGAAGATTTCAGGTGAACTAGGGTTGCATCAGGGTTGCCATGAACTTCTGCACTCATTTTGCTCTAGAAATTGCTATAGCAATTGCTTCAGTGCCCAGTCTGCTCTTGAATGGAGTCTTTCCAGACTACCATTCCCTGCACTTCTAGGGTCTGGATATGCATCCGTGCATCAATCCCAACCCTAGGATTGTACTTGAAACCCCCAACTCTTAGGTCAAATGAGACAACCATACATTCCTATATTGGTTATGCCCACACATCCAACTCTTTTCCAGCATTCACCACCTTTCCAGGTTAATGATAACCTAAGCTTTCCTCTTTCTAATTTTAGTTAGTAGGAGAAGTTAAGATATGCACAGTTGGATGTCACAGCGTTGTTGTAGCAAAATCATTTATAAATTAAAATGTACATGTGTTCATTACAACCTATCTACAACCCTAGCTGGAAAATTAGCCCAATCTTATATCCAAACCAACTACAAGCATTAGATTAACCAGTATGCAGAGGGGAGAAATACAACTATATGAAAAGAAAAATGCAGTTTCCTACTGACAATGGAAAAAAACTAAAAAGAAAAGTGAGAGAAATCCCCCAGCAATAGTCATCTTCCTTGCTCCTATGCTTCACATCCAAGGTTTCCTTATCCTAGCCCAGAGTATAACTACGCATCCCACTATAGACAAGCATTTATGGCTTCCTATTTTGGTCTTCTTCTGTCTCCCCTGTCCCTCCCCGCCTGTGCTTTCTATTTTCCCCTTTTATAGGCAATCCTTATAGTCCCATAAAGGTGTCCTGGTCTATTGAAATTCTCCTTGCTTGTTGGCCAGCACCTCTGTCAACAGCTTTCCTTCCACTTCCAGTAGTGATGGCTGTTCCTGTACCTCCAATAGTCTGCTGTGTCAGCTGGGCGCTCCTTTTTCCCTATGCTAGGTAGTGGCCGCACCTGCTACACAGCTCTGACTCCTTGCCACCTGCACCATATCACAAAAGGTAAGCCTCCCATTTTATGCATCATATTAAAAAAGACCAAGATCACCCAACACCACTCGGTTTGCTGCCTTAAATGCTGTGCATGTATATTGAATTGTCACAGCAAATAGAATGGGTGATCTTGTGTCCGTGGGAGGCTAAACATTCTATTATCAGGGGGCATGAAAGCTAATATGTCAGAATGCATATTAAATATCCTTGGAAAAACATAGAGAAACTCTAATGAATTAGAGTTATCAAATTCCCCCAAACTTAAATGGTTGCTTGTCCTTAAGCAATTTACTTTAACCACTACACCTCTTTTCTTAAGCCCCAGCTCTTTTCCCAGTATAGTTCTATTTGGTCCTGTTGTTAGCCCTCAATTCTCAAGGTTGTTTCCATATAGGGATTACCACCTGCCTTCTGCCTTTTTCCCCAACCTCAACCAAAACCTTCATCGAAGTTGTGTTTGTGATGTGGACAGTTTTACAAGAGCCACTTGGATAAAGATAAGGTCAAAGTCCTAAGATTTCCCTGCTAATATATCAAGTCTCCTTATTCAAGACAAGTTGGCATACTACATAGGCACAGCCAGGGCAAATAAGACGGGGTAGCTCCCTGATTTTTGATCTTTTGATTCTTTTGTAAAAGTATTTTATTTCACTTTTCACTTTTTTTTAGCAAAGGTCATTAGTGCCTTTTGACGCGAATACCAACATGTGAGATGAAGGCACCCGGTTACTCAGCATTATCACCCTTAAGCAAAATCCTACTCATACCTCTATGTTCCTGTTTTATGCAAAAGTACACATAGTGCTCATGCATACCCCAGGTTACTAAGAAAGAATAGAGGCATTGGAGTGGCAACTTTTCTCTATTCTTCCTCTCTTTCCCCTAAACTTAAACCTTTTTGACCATAGCCCATGCCTCTTTTTGTATTCAGCAGAAGACTCTCAACATTAACTATGAAAACTTAGGCCCAATTCCTGAAGAATCACCAGATTTCTCTTGCTAAAACCGACCATAGTTCTGTGTTAATTAGAAGAAGGTTCTAGTTGTGTGGGGTTAGCATGCAGATTTCCTATTTGGGCTATCAGTGAAGTTCCAAATTTTCTCATAGAGTTTCCTAGAGCTAACAACAGGTCATGAAATACACATGATAGACTCATCTCACTTTTTCTTCTTCTTCTTTTTTATTTAGGTAAAACAAAAAGTAATTGTAAAAACTCCCTAATTGCTAAAGTTATCAGATGTGGGCTCACATTCAAGCACAATCACACAGAAATTCATACTAGAGCTAACACAAATTGAAATACACTCATTCAATCAAACACAGCAATTGCCACAGCAAACACTAAAGCAAATACTAAAGCTACACTAATTCCATCCCCAGCACAACAAACACTAAAGCAACAATAATTTCACCTTCCCCCCTCAAACTTAAAGATGATCAATGTCTTCACTACTGATTCTATTGCAAAACCTATAAAAGAGGCAAAGTACAGGAACAACAACATGCAAAGCAATAGTAAAAATATGAAAATAGAAGAAGGGAAATAGAAGATAAGGGGACTCCTTGAGGGTGTTTGCAGGGATGCTGCAGCACCCTAATAGCATTGACCCCCTTAAGAATTTGAGGCGCTACGGAGTCCACTCCTTCGTTGAGTTAATCTTTGTGGGCTTTGGAGTTTGGCCTTCCCTTTTTGCATTATGGCTGCCCTCTTTGCAAGTGGCTCTTCATCCTCTAAGGACTCATTTTCCTCATGAGTCCTTGGTGGGTAAGACCGCTGCTTGTGACTGTGGGAAGAGTCATGGGACTCTTGACTCTCTTTAGACTGAGGCTCTGGGTTCCTCTATTCTTCTCCTATTGTGAAATGTAGTAGGTCCTAGAGGAAGTCTGGAAAGGGGAAGAACAGCCTAAAATTTTGCTCGTGTTTTCTAGAGGGCAATGTCCCTCTACTGTTGGTACTACCAGAAGGTGTGATAGTGTTTGAGGAGCAGATATTGATGTTGTAAGATGGTGGTTTGTTGCTGAAGTAGTAGGTGTAGGGATTGATTGGTTGGGTGAGGAGTAGAGGTGGAGGCAGCTTGGCCTTCAAGGTGAGGTGGGGCTTGTGTGGCATCTGGTGGATCTGGAACACCTTTTTCTTGGACAATTCGAGCTATGGTTATGGTGCTAATAGGGCTACCCCCTTTTAGTGTTTCCTCATCAATTGAGATGGGCACCCTATTGTCCTGGCACAGTAGGGTGATAAAGGAAGGGAAGAGTAGACTTCCTTTCTTGCAGCTTGCACACACTCGGATTTGTTCGTTAATGACCCTGCCTACATTAATAGGCTTGCCTAAAATAATGGCATCCACCATTTCCACTCTATCTCTGCTCACCATTTGCCCATGAGTAGAAGGCAAAAGGAAAGTTTTGAGAAAATGGTAGCAAATCTTAGGCGCAGGCACCAAGGAAGCTCGATTAATTGTGGCAGTACCCTCGGAAGATCTGTCCCAGGTAGTGCCTGGGATACATACCTGGGCTAGCATTTCTTGCCAGTCGTGGTCTTGTAGAGCCTCTAACTGTGCTTCTTAATCATCATCCTCATCAAGCAATTTATAGGCTTTGTTGATTGTGGCTTGGTCGAGTAAAACCCTGGTCTCCCTGACTCTAACCCATTCCTTGGCGTTCTACGGGAAGTTGGCGTAGAACTCCCTTACCAGAGGGATAAGGGCAGGCTTGGGGTAGGTGATGAAGGTCTCCCATCCTTGTTGCTTCACCGCTGCTGCCACATACATTGGCAGACCAAGATCTTCAAGCGTGTTAAAGGAGAAGCCCTTCTTTGTGCAGAAATTTTGCTGAATGGTTTTTTCATTGTGTCGCCACTTGTTCTCCTCGGAGGTAAACTTCTGCATTTTGCTTGCCTTCCGTGCTATGGTCTTGACCCTCGGCATTGTTGGCTAGTGGAGATTCTGAAAGATGTAGGTCTGCTTCGTGCAAAGGGGGTTCCGGGATGTGAAGGGATAAGAGTACAAGAGAGTACTTAGAATGTGAAAGGGTTGAGAGAGAGTTGTAGAGACGAGTACACCAGGCTAGGTTAGGTGAAATAAGGGGGTGTACGTGACTTATGGGATTCTCAAAGTTTTCTCACCCTTATTTTTTGAAGGGATAAGGGCTTTTGCTGCAGCAATTCTTGTGGCAAAAACTGGCTTCCCTATGATTTTGCTACAGCAAATCTTGTGACAAAAACTGGTTTTCACATGCTTTTGGCACAGTAAAACAAGACTAGCTTACATATGCTTTTGCTGGAATAGGACAAAAACTGACCTTCAACCTAATGTTCTCCCCCTCCTACAAAACGAACACAATTGATATTAGAGTCACAATTTAAGCTACCTAACAATTGTAAATTAAAACAACAATGAATGAAACATGGGTTGCCTCCCATGAGCACTTTTTTTAGAGTCAACAGCCTGACTTCTTCCCTGTTCATCCTTCTCGCAATTGTAGTAAGGTATGCTGGCGATCCACATCACCTCCAAGGTAGAGCTTGATCTGTTTTCCATTAACCCTGAATGTCCTCCCTTCCTTTTCTTCTCCCAGTTCCACAGTTCCAAAAAGGAAGACTTTGTTGATGCGGAAGGGGCCAGACTAATGGGATTTTAATTTCCCAGGGAACAAGGTTAGCCTAGAGTTGTATAACAACACTCTCTGTCCTACTTTGAATTCCCTTGGCTGTATCCTCTTGTCATGCCATTGCTTTGCTTTCTTTTTGTATAACTTCGCCTTCTCATAAGCTTGACCATGGAATTCATCTAGCTCGTTTAGCTGCAGCATTCTTTTCTCACCCGCACCTCCCAAATTTAGATTTAACTCCTTCACTGCCCAATATGCCCGATGCTCTAGCTTTACTGGCAGATGATAAGAACTTGTATGGTGACATCCCCAGTGGTGTTTTATAGGCTGTTCTATAGGCCCGCAATGCATCATCCAGCCTTGAGGACCAATCCTTCCTAGTTGCGTCCACAAATCTATTCCCCATACATCGAACAATTCTACTTCTAAAATGTTGTTCAAGGCATTTTATGTCTTCTGGATATGTTTCCTATTCTCTGGCACTTGTCGCATTGCAACACAAAGGAGTAGGAGTCCTTGAATAGAGAAGGCCAGTAGAATCCTTCCTGCAGTACCTTGTTTGCAGTCCTCAATCCTCCGAAGTGGCCTCCACTGGGTGAAGCATGGCATTGCTGTAGGATTTGTTTTATCTCTTCGCTGGGAATGCATCTTCTTATCATCTGATCAGCACATTGCTTAAAGAGGTATGGTTTATCCCAGTAATATGAATTCACATCATGCAGAAATTTTTTCTTTTGCTGGGACGTCAACTTTGGGGGGGAGCAGGCCACTCACTAGGTAGTTTACATAATCAGGGTACCATGGCACACCAACTTGGGTCAGGAGGAAGAGTTGTTCATTTGGGAACTTCTCATTAATTTCCTTTGCTTCTATACTGTCTTGTTCCAGTCTGGAGAGATGGTCTGCCACCTGATTCTCTGCTCCCCTTCTATCCTTGATCTCCAGATCGAATTCCTGGAGCAAGAGCACCCATCGAATGAGTCTTGGCATGGAGTCCTTCTTCTTAACCAGGTGCTTGATGGCGGAATGGTCTGTGTGCACAATTACTTTTGTTCCTACCAAATATGATCTAAATTTCTCAAAAGCAAATACTACTGCAAGCATCTCTTTCTCTGTTACTGTGTAGTTGAGCTGGGCCCCTTGTAACATTTTGCTTACATAATATATAGAATGAAAAACCTTATTCCTACGTTGCCCAAGGACGGCTCCCAATGCTACTTCACTTGCATCACACATTAGTTCAAATGGAGAAGTCCAGTCTGGTGCCACAATAACTGGTGCTGAACTCAATTTTTTTTAAGGTCACAGAATGCTGTCATGTAGTTTTCATCAAAGCAGAAAGTTCAGCAAGCTGTATAGAGGTTTCACAACCTTGGAGAAGTCCCTGATGAACCTTCTATAGAATCCTGCATGGCCAAGGAAGCTTCTGATGCCCTTGACTAAGGTGGGAGGAGGCAGTTTCTCTATGATCTCTACTTTGGCTTTGTCAACCTTTAGTCCATTTTGAGAGATTTTGTGTCCCAGCACAATCCCTTCCTTCACCATAAATTGACACTTCTCCCAGTTTAGCACCAAGTTTGTTTCCTCACATCTTTGTAGAACCTTAGCAAGGTTTCCCAAACATAAGTCGAAGGAGTACCCGAAAACTGAGAAGTCATCCATGAAAATTTTCACAAATTGCTCATCCATTTCTGTGAAAATTGCCATTATGCATTGTTGAAAAGTTGCTGGAGCATTGCATAACCTAAACGGTGTAACATCCCTAATTTTGTTTCATGTATTAATAAAAGTACAAGAGTATTCAAAGTAACATCCCTAATTTCATTTCTTTTATTGATAAAGGTACATAAATATTTAATTAAGGAAGGATTTGTGTTATTGTTTCATTTCTATCAGGGAAGATGGAGCAATCATTTATTAGGGAAGGATTTGTGTCCCTCAAGAACGAAAGTTGAGGACTAAGATCCTGCAGGAAGCACATCAGAGTAAATACACAGTCCATCCTGGATGCACTAAAATGTATCAGGATTTAAAGAGGATGTATTGGTGGCCAGGGATGAAAAAGGACATTGCCGAGTTTGTGGCGAAATGTCTCATTTGTCAAAAGGTGAAGGTGGAGCATCAAAAGCTAGTGGAATTTCTACAACCTGTTGAGATCCCTAAATGGAAATGGGACAGTATCTCAATGGACTATGTTGTGGGATTACCTAAGACTTCAGTGGGACATGACTCTATCTGGGTAATTGTTGACAGATTAACCAAATTTGCTCACTTTCTGCCCATAAATATTAACTATTCACTGGACAAATTGGCCCAATTGTACGTCTAGGAAATAGTTAGACTTCATGGAATTCCCTTAAATATCATTTCTGATAAAGATCCCAGGTTTACGTTGAGGTTTTGGAAGGTGTTGCAGGAAGCTTTTGGAACCCAGTTGCGGTTCAGTACTGCCTATCATCCTCAGACTGACGGGCAGACAGAACAGACCATTCAAACTCTAGAAGATATGTTAAGGGCCTTTGTAATAGAGCAAGGTAAAGGATGTGATAAGTACCTACCTTTAGTAGAGTTTTCTTATAATAATAGTTATCAATCCAATATTAAGATGACCCCCTATGAAGCTTTATACGGTAGGAAGTGTCGATCTCTACTATGTTGGTTTGAGGTAGGAAAAAAAAACTTGCTGGGTCCTGATTTAGTTCAACAGACCACTGAACAAATCAGGATGATACGAGAAAAAATACTTATAGCTCAAAGTCGGCAAAAGAGTTACTATGATAAGAGATATAGACCTCTAGAGTTTGGGGAAGGAGACCATGTATTTCTGAAACGTTCCCCGACTACTGGAGTTGGTAGGTCTCTCAAAACTAGAAAGCTAAGTCCACAATTTTGGGGACCCTATCAGATTTTGAAGAAAGTGGGGACATCAACATATCAAGTTGCCCTTCCATCGTATTTGTCCAACTTGGATAATGTTTTCCATGTATCACAGCTACGAAAGTATCTTTCAGATTCTTCACATATAATACGGGATGAACCAATACAAATAATGGAGAACATGACATACCAGCTAGTACCAGCATCTATATTGGACACTAACGTGAAGCAATTGCAGAACAAAACTATTCCCCTTGTTAAGTTGTTATGGGAAGGTTTGACTCCGGAAGAAGCAACTTGGGAACTAGAAGAAGTCATGAGGAAGAAATATCCGAAATTGGTCTTAATAGGTAATTTTTGAAATTTTGAGGACACAATTTCTTTTATGGGGAGAGAAATGTAACATCCCTAATTTTGTTTCATGTATTAATAAAAGTACAAGAGTATTCAAAGTAACATCCCTAATTTCATTTCTTTTATTGATAAAGGTACATAAATATTTAATTAAGGAAATAAAATTTATTAGATAATTTTTAGATATCTAAGGAAATATAATCCTTAGAAATTCTTCACCTAACCTGTATGCATAGAAATGTTCTAATATTAATGGAATAGGTAAAGAAAGAAAACCTAAGAGGAAATATTAGAAATAAGCATGTTAAAGAAAGTTGAAATTCTGAGGCAAGGAAGATAAATTTTTGTGAAGGAAGTAAAGGTCTTAAAATTTCAAGAAGATTGGATTAGGGTAATTTTTTTTAATTTAAGAGCAAAAGTTACTAAGTTGGGCTTTCAACTATGGACAGTTCATATAGAGTTTTTTTTCTACTTGACATGAATTTTTAGCAAGCCAATAGGATAGCCCAATGAAAAAATAAAACATAAACTTGGACTAGGATATAAGAATTGGACCGGTAGCCCAAAAATCATAAAAATGTGACCAAGCCCATTATGAAAGGTAGAATTTTAACCAAAGTAAAGAAAATGGGCAAGAATGAGCCCAAACCCAAGAGGAAAAATAAAAATAAAAATAAAAGTAAAGTGATGAAATGATGGTGTAGTCAAGATTAGGTAACACGGCATTAAGACAAAAATTTAGCAAGTGGTGTGATATCCTACATTCATAATTTTAGCAAGTGGTATGATAATACAAGGCTTTAGGACAAAACATCTATATCCTACACTCATAATTTTAGCAATTGGTGATGTGATCTTAATTAAGCATGATATTAATACCTTTAAACTTACTTTTTGTTTGATTTAAGTAAAATATAATTAGGAATTAGATTAGTTTTGTGTTTTGTGTTGTAGGAACAAAGGAAGAAGAAAAGAGAAGAAAAAGATAAGAAATTCATGGAAAAATGCTACATTGCAGCGATTCCAGACCTTTCAGCACTGTTTTGAGCATATCACCCTCTTATGAACACCAATAAAAGTGATTCAAGTGGCTGTGAAATGATAACAAAATCCTCTACAATGTGTATGTTGAACACGTGGTCAAATTTGGGAGATTTCATAGCATTACAGAGCTCGCCAATCAGAATCATAGTGCAGCAGGGTGAATTCTAACCTTTGGTCACTAATTTTAGCATATATCCTTCAATTTAGATTGGATTATAGTGATTCCAATGGCTATGGAAAGAAGATACATAGAGACACAACTTTTATGTTCGGAACTTTGGAACATTCTGGAGGTTTCAAGGCGCCGCGGCGCTGCGCCATTACAGTTTTAGAAGGTCGCGGCACTCCCTAGCACGCCGCGACATTTGTTGACCAGAAGCACCGGGCATCGCGGCGCCCGAGCATCAAAATCCAGAGTTCACTAGAGCTAGCCTAGGCACCGCGGCGCTCGTGTAGAATGCCACAGCGCACGTCGCCACACCAGTTCGCTGAATTCGCGATTTTTAGGGTTTCTTGACTCCAATTGAAGCACAATGGGCCAAGATTTGACCTAGAAACACTCCTACTTCGATTAGGAGGAGTTAATTATCAAAAAGGAGTAAAGTAAGCAAAGAAGTCATTCAATCCTTCATCCAAGTTCTTAGTTATATTCTTCAATTCTTCTTTAGATTTTCTTATGGCCCTGCGTGGCTAGTTCTCTTTAGTTGGTTGAGGTAGATTGAAACCTCAAGGGATTTTCATACATTGTGAGATTTGGATTAGATTTTATTGTTTCAATTTGAATTAAGTATTGATTATTCATCTGTTCTTCTTCTTAATGATTATTCATATGATTGCTAGGAGGTCTACTAGTATATTGTCTGTCTTAATCTACCGCTGAATTGTGTTTTGAACAAAGTCTTCAATTCTGCGATTCATGAGGCAAATAGGTTTGAGGATTTTGGATTTTAAATCATTGAACCTATGATGAATGATTAACTAAATTAGATATAGCCGATGTGTTTATATTTGTTTAGCTCTGTTAGTTTCTCTAGTTCTTCATGCGGTTAACAAGTTATGTTTTACCGATGTGCTAAAGGATTGCTTGTTAATTAGGGTTTAATTAGTACGATTGTCATTAATTTACTAGACTTAAGGAGAAATAGGGGTAAAACCCCAATGATAGATATTCAATTACAGATTGATTATGTTGTCAATGATCAATGTAATCCCCTAACGGCGGATATCAACCGAAGCCAACATCTTTATCATTAATCACTCTCTCTTATTTATTTTCATTATTGTTTACTTTACTTAAATTGTGATTATCAATCCCCCATTTTCAATCACATAAGGTAATTCCAGTCTCTGTGGGATCGACCCTTACTCCCACTACTATAGGTTAGTTTTGAGGTAAGGTATCAATTTGGGTGTACCTGCGACAGTATGCACCAAATTTTCGCGCCGTTACCGGGGACTGCGTCTATTACTTTTTGTGATTTTATTTTGATTTATGCCTGTGACTGGTTCTTCTAATTCTCAAAATTTAGAGTTCAATCCAGATATTGGAAAATCTGTATACATGCACAGAAGAGAACTTCAAGAGGACATTAATCAAGAAAAGGAGGAAGTAACCATGGCGAGCCACCCCACTTTGAAGGAGCTTGCAGCTTCAGATTTGCATCAGCAACCCTTATGCATTACTTTTTCGAATCTTGATAACAATGTTAATTTTGAGTTGAAATCTGGATTAATTCATCTCTTACCTAATTTTGATGGACTTGCAGGTGAAGACCCACTTAAAAACTTGAAGGAATTCCATGTGGTATGTACCAGCATGAAGCCCTCTGGGGTAACTGAAGAACAAATAAAACTCAGGACCTTTCCTTTTTCATTAAGAGATTCAGCCAAAGATTTGTTGTATTATTTGCCCTCTGGTACTATCACTACTTAGAATGAGATGAAGAGAATTTTTTAGAATGTTATTTTCCTACATCTAGAGCCGCTACTATCAGGAAAGAAATATGCGGCATTAGGAAATTGCATGGAGAGACACTTTATGAATATTGGGAGAGGTTTAAAAAACTTTATGCAAGCTGCCCACATCATCAAATTAGTGAGCAGCTACTAATCAAATATTTCTATGAAGGTCTTTTGCAGGGAGATAGGAGCATAATAGATGCAGCTAGTGGAGGAACACTAGTAGATAAGACTCCTGAAGCAGCCAGAATTCTGATATCAGATATGGCTGCCAATTCTCAACAATTTGGCATTAGGCATGATCCTTCTATTAGACATACCCATGAGGTAAGTACTACTTCTCTTTAGAATCAAATATCTAAACTCACCTCTCTTGTGCTTCAAATGGCTACAGATACACTATAGCAAGTTAAAGTCTATGGAATATGCTCAGCAACAGGGCACTCCACTGACATGTGTCCTACACTTCAAGAGGAATCCATAGAACAAGCCAATGCTGTAGGAGGTCTTCCTGACCAACCAAATAGGTATGATCCTTATGCTAATACATACAATCCTGGATGGAAGGATCATCCCAATTTCAAATATGGGAATGTACAAAATAGGTCTGCAGGACAAAATTTTCAACAAAATCAGCAAGCCTATTATATGAATAATCATTGAGAAGAAGAGCAAATGAATAATCAATACTCAATTCAAATTGAAATAATAAAATCCAATCCACATCTCACAATACATGAAGATCCCTTGAGGTTTCAACCTACCTCAACCAACTAAAAAGAACTAGCCACGCAGGGCCATAAGAAAATCAAAAGAAGAATTGTAGAATATAACTAAGAACTTAGATGAAAGATTGAATGAATTATCTGCTTGCTTTGCTCTCTTTTTATAGATTAACTCCTCCTAATCGAAGTAGGTATGTATCTAGGTCAAATCCCAGCCCATTGGACTTCAATTGGAGTCAAAAAAACCTAAAAATCACAAATTTCATGTGCTGGTGCAGCGGCGGTGCCGTGGCACTACCGAAATATACTATCGCGATGCCGTGGTGCCCGTGCAGCGCCACGGTGGGCTGGGTCGAACATGCTCGGGCGCTGCGGCACTCCCACCTGGGTAGCTCCGTGTCGCAGCTCGCTGGGAGCGCCGCGTCGCTCTGGACTTGCCTTCACGTGGCACCGCAGTGCCTAGAATCTTCTGGATTTTGCCAAAGTGCCGAACATTGAAGTTGTAGCTCTATGTCTCTTCTTTCTATAGCCACTGAAATCACCTTAATCGGAGTTTAAATGAGTGAGATATGGCTCAATTAGTGAGGAAGGGTCAGAAATCAGCATTTTTCCATAATTTACTCTCTATTTTCCTCTTCTTTCCTTCCTTCTTTATTATTCCTAAAACATAAAACAAAAAACTCAATTAATTCATATCTATTTTCTACTTAAATTAAATAAAAAATAACTAAAATAATGCTAATAACATGCTTAAATTACATCATGTCAAATACCCCCACACTTACTCTTTTGCTTGTCCTCATGCAAACATTTATTCATGTGAACAATATTCAAAATATGATACGAGTGAATGGCTTACCAATGTGCTGCCTCATAGTAAAAATTGTATGCTCTTAAAAGAAATTTCAGAAAATGATCATGTGCAAAATTTAATTCAAATTCAATTTATGATTTTATTCTCTAAAATACTTAGTGTGTGTGTGTCTTTGAATGATTTAATTTTCTTTTTCCTAAATGAGTTTATATATCTCAAGAATTAGAGCATAGATCTCTATTTAAGATTTCCATAGGCTTATTTTTCATTACTCTCCATTAATGTAGGCTAACACTACTTCTTAGGATCAAAAAGACTAAATTCAACTTGTAATGTGGCTTGGTTATGGGGTGAGATATAAGATATAGTTTGAAGCTCAATCACCCAACACCACATGATTAACTCTGATCTATTTGAGCTAATTCTCAAGGTTGGGGAATTTTTCTTCTTTTTCTTCTTTTTCAATCACTGGATAGACTTTCATTAGTCTTTTGAGATTTTTTTCTTTTCTTTTGATTTTTCTTTCCTTTTGTCCTTACTCCACCCTTCCACCCTTTCATTAATGTAGATCTACAAAACTAGTATTCAGAAATTAATCATGGAGTGAGTGAATTAGGTAGAAAAAATAAAGGTATTAATCACAAAATTTGGTCTTGGCTATTTTGTGGGTATAGAATAAAATGTTAATTATGCTCAAAATAGAGGTTCTAAGGATATTTACTTGCTTGGGTTAAGCTTGAAAGGCTCAATCTCATCAAATAATGCCTAAATCATCTTCTAATTATTAGTATCAGCCTAAGATTTCGCCTCAAGTAGCATTTAAATAAGTTCTAGAAATTTTAATGAGATCATAAAATATTTTTGAGTTATATAATCTTTTTCTAAATAAAAGAGAAATCAAATATCCAAAATTACTGTGCAAAAGAATTTCTAGATTTTTAGAAAATAAGTAATAATAAATTGTAAAGAAATTAAAATTACACATAATTATGACTTTCCTACGTCTCTCAAGAGCTATAAGTAATTTAAACAGTTATATCATTGGCTATTGGTTCAGCTAACACAAACTCATAGATTGAGATAAAGTTCACATGATCACACTTTTTAATAACTAGAATAAAAGTGCAAAGATCATAGAAACTTACTGTAGTACATAGTAAAGTAAATAGTGCACAAATATTAGTTATTATACAGTCATCCAACTGAATCAGAAAGTGACTCCCCCCCACACTTAAGATTTTACATTGTCCTCAATGGAGAATAAAAAGGCATAAAATAAGAGAGGGAAGTAATAAAAAAAAGAGGGTCCAGTGAAACTTCCCTGATTAGTGATCACCATCCATCTCATCATGCTCAAGTGCAGGCCTAAAGGGTGGCTCAGGAGGTTTCGAGAATGTTATAGAAAGGTTCAGGGCCTGGGCCAGCTGGCTAAAGCAAGCAGTGTTGTGCTGCACTATGGAGTATTGGTAGAGAGCTAAGTCATTCATCTGATGAGTGAGGACCTCTGTTTGCTCCCATAGATCTTTAATAGTGTGCTGGGCTGGTGGTGGAGCTGAACTGCTACCAGGTTCCTCTATAATTATAGGCTGAATGCCTAACTCTTCTTCTGCTGCTTCCTTATGTCCCTTATATTTTTGAATGTCTGCAAAGAAAATAGGTTTCATTGGTTGAATTAGAGCCTCAATAGAATCCTAGCTGACTCCAGCCTTCCCACATAGACCAATTATTAAACTAAGGGCAAAGAGGGATCTGTTTCTAGAATGAATGCAGCCAAGTATCTGTCTGTGGATGAGTTTTCCCACGTCAATGGAAAAACCTTTAAGTATAGCAAAACCAGTAGTAATGAAGTATGGAGATCAACTTCAACAAGATAAACAAAGTAAATCGTACCCAATTCAGCTTGATCTGTGGCTGGAAAGTGCAAGATCAAAATTGCTTGTGAACCCTAGAAAATTGCCATTGAATCCAACCTAAAAGCTGAAAGAATTATTTAATCCTGCAAAAGAAGATGAAAAACCACTCAATTCAATCAAATAAACGTAATGGGAGGTTTAGATGGTTGATTGACTGTAAGAATTGGGGATTTAGGGTGAGAAAGAGTGAAGAAACGCGGGCAGCAAATGAAGAGGCCGTGGGCCTCTTATAAAGAGCATCGCGGTGCTTGCCCATTCTGGGTTCCGAGCGCCACGGCGCTCGGTAAGGGCGCTGTGGCGCTTGTGCGTCCGCAGTTCTGCAAATTTTTTTTAAATAAAGAAAAATTAAACTATGAATAGAAAAATAAGAAGAAGAAGAATGGTTGTTGGGTTGCCTCCTAACTAGCGCCTTTGTTTTACGTCGTTGGCTCGATATAAACTAAAAAAAAATCGAGGAAGGTCTTGAAGAGTTGTCCATTGTGATTCCTCTTGTTGAAATCCTTCATAGTAAGGTTTGAGCCTATGCCCGTTGACTTTGAAGCTATTCTGGTTATCCATGCTTTTTATTTCAACTGCACCATGAGGAAAAATATCAGTAATAATAAATGGTCCCTCCCATCTAGAACGAAATTTACCTGGAAACAATCGGAGCCTAGAATTAGAGGAGGACTTTCTGTCCTTTGGTAAAATCCTTGCGTGAAATCATACGATCATGTAGGAGTTTAGTTTTGGCCTTATAAATATTTGCGTTTTTGTAAGCCTCGTTTCTAATCTCCTCTAATTCCTGAAGTTGTAATTTCCTGCATTCTTCACTTTCTTCCAAATTCATGTTAAATTTCTTTATAGCCCAAAATACTTTATGTTCCAATTCAACTGGAAGATGACAATTTTTTCCAAATACTAACTTGTATGGAGACATACCAATTAGAGTCTTATAGGTTGTTCTATATGCCCATAGAGAATCATCTAATTTGAGACTCCAATCCCTGCAGTTGGGATTTATTGTCTTACTAATGATATTTTTGATTTCTCTGTTGGATACCTCAGCTTGCCCAATGATTTGGGGGTGATATGCATTTGATAATTTATGAGTGACATTTTATTTCTTTAATAGGGCTTCAATAGTCTTATTGCAAAAATGTGTTCCCCTGTCACTTATCAAAGCTCTTGGAATCCCAAATCTTGAAAAAATATGGGATTTAATGAAATCTGCAACCACTTTAGAATCATCAGTCCTGGTGGGTTTAGCTTCCACCTACTTTGAGACATAATCCACAGCCAGCAAAATATAATTATATCCATATGACAAAGGAAAAGGTCCCATGAAATCAATGCCCCAAACTTCAAAAATTTCACAAAATAATACTGGTGTTTGAGGCATCTCATTTTTTCTAGATATATTACCTATTTTCTGACAATTAGTACATGACTTACAAAAACGATATGAATCTTTGAATAGAGTAGGCCAGTAAAAACCGCAGTCCAATACTTTCTTTGTTGTCCTCTTTGCTCCAAAGTGTCCTCCACATGCATAAGAATGGCAAAAAGTTATAATTGATAAAACTTCAGAATCAGGAATAAACCTTCTTATAATTTGATCTGAGCATTGCTTCCAAAGGTAAGGATCATCCCATATGTAATATTTGGCATCACTCTTGATCCTATTTCTAGCTGCCCTAGTCAAAAAGAGGAGGTAACTAATTAGTTGCCAAATAATTTATAATATTTGCATACCATGGCATATCAATTGAAATTGAGAATAAATTTTCATCTGGGAATGATTCTTCAATTTTCAATTTTTCTTCCACATGTATCGGGCGGCTTAGGTGATCTGCTACTTTATTTTCAGACCCTTTCTTGTCTTTAATTTCTAAATCAAATTCTGTAAGCAGTAGCACCCATCTGATTATCCTAGGTTTAGCCTCCTTTTTCATCACCAAGTACCTCAAACCTGCATGATTAGTAAAAACAATAATTTTAGTGCATATTAAATATGATCTAAATTTTTCTAATGCAAAGACTACAGCTAAGAGTTCTTTTTCAGTGGTGGTATAGTTCTTCTGGGCACCATTCAATATTCTGGAGGCATAATATATCACATGGGATGTGTTTCCAATTCTTTGGCTAAGTACTGCTCCAACTGCATGATCACTAGCATCACACATAAGTTCAAAAGGGATGTTCCAGTCTGGTGCTTGGATGATTGGAGCTGAAATCAAAGGCTCTTTCAATTTGTCAAAAGCTTCCCTGCATTCTTCATCAAATTCAAAAGAGACATCTTTTTGAAGCAATTTGCACATAGGTGCTGCTTTCTTGGAAAAGTCTTTTATGAATCTTCTATAAAAACCTGCATAGCCAAGAAAAGAATGAACTTCCCGCACACAAGTAGGATAAGGTAGAGTTTGTATAATATCAATCTTTGCTTTATCTACCTCTATTCCTCTTTTTGAGACAACATGGCCTAAAACTATACCTTGTTCAACCATAAAATGACACTTTTCAGAATTTAAAACAAGGTTAGTTTCTTGACATCTTTTCAAAATTAGTGAAAGGTTATGCAAACAATCATCGAATGAATTCCTATAAACTGAAAAATCATCCATAAATACCTCAATGAATTTTTCAAGGTAATATGAGAATATGCTAACCAACACCTTTGAAAAGTAGCAGGGGCATTACAAAGCCCAAATGGTATGCGCCTATATGTGAATGTCCCAAATGGACAAGTGAAGGTTGTCTTTTCCTGGTCTTCAGGAGTAATTGCAATTTGGAAATAGCCTGAATAACCATCAAGAAAATAGTAGTAAGGTTTACTAGATAATCTTTCAAGCATTTGATCAATAAAAGGTAAAGGAAAATGATCTTTTCGAGTTACAGAATTTAATTTTCTATAATCTATACAAACCCTCCACCCATTTTGAATCTGGGTAGGTACCAATTCCTCCTTTTGATTTTTTATCACAGTTATTCCTGTTTTCTTGGGAACCACTTGCACTGGGCTCACCCAATGACTATCTAAAATAGGGTATATTACGCCAACCTCCAGCAATTTAAGAATTTCTTTCTTCACTACATCCATCATAGGTGGATTTAGCCTTCTTTGAGGCTGTCTAGATGGTTTAGCTCCTTCTTCCATCAATATTCTGTGCATACATGTAGAAGGGCTTATTCCCTTAAGATCAGCTATGGTCCAACCTATTACAGTTTTGTGTTCTTTAAGAACTTGGATTAGTTTTGCCTCTTGATCATCTTCAAGCTTTTTAGAGATAATAACAGGAAGTGTTTCTCCCTCTCCCAAGAATATATATTTGAGGTGATCAGGGAGTGGCTTTAGTTCAGGAGTAGGAGCCTACACAACAGAAGGTAAAAGAGAAGTATCAGAAATTGGTAATTCTATATAAGAAACATTAGCTATTGGTGGTTCTTCTGAAAAACCATTTAGTGTAGCCACTTCCTCTTTTGTTTCTTCATCCAATTCTATCTTACCATCATCTTCTTCTATGGATTTGATCAAAATCACTTCCAATTTATCTTGTCTATCTAATTCAAATACATCATATGCTAGGGAATCAAAGATATCTATAGAATAAACAAGAGTATCATCACCTGGATGTTTTGTGGCTTCATACATATTAAATTTTATTACTTCACCATCAAATTCCATGGTGAGTGTGCCATTGTGAACATCTATCCTGGTTTTTGAGCTTTTCAAAAATGGTCTCCCTAATAATATTGGGGATGTAAAATCCTCATTTTCCATGTCTACTACATAAAAGTCTGCAGGGAAAACCAAATCATCTACCTGTACTAAAACATCCTCAATTGCTCCCTTAGGGTATGCAGTGGACCTGTTAGCCAATTGAATGACCACATTAGTAGAGTTCAATGGTCCTAATTTCAAGGAAGCAAATATAGAATATGGCATGACATTTATGGATGCTCCTAAATCCAACATAGCTTTTTCAACATGAGTATCCCCAATTTTACATGGAATAGTAAACATACTTGGATCCTTGTATTTAGTGGGGAGTTTTGTTTGTATCATGGCAGATACGTTATGACTCATTTGAACCTTTTCAAACCCCTTCAATTTCTTCTTTTTTAGTGCATAATTCTTTTAAGAACTTTGCATATCTTGGTACCTGCTTAATAGCATCTAGGAGGGGAATATTAACTTCACATTTTCTAAAGATGTCATACAATTCAGAAGTTTTCTCATTTAGCCTATTCTCTTTAAGAGCTTCTGGAAAATGAGGCACTACTTCATAATTTAAATTAGAAAGAGACTTACCTGTAGGTGCTTCATTCTCCTTAATTGATTTTTCAGTATTCTTAGGAGAAGAGGGTACTAGTGGGCTCTCAATTTCCTTACCATTTCTTAAAACAATTGCACTAGCATTTTCTATGGGATTCACCATAGTTTGAGAAGGTAACTTACCTGAGTTCTGAGCATCCAATCGACTCACTGTAGTTGCTAATTGACCTATTTGAGTTGTCAGGTTCTGAATGCTAGCTCTTGTCTCTTGCTGAAATTGATGAGAATTATGTACAAGAGTTTTCACAAGATCTTCCAACGGATTACTTACCTGGTGATCCTAGGATGCATTTTGTCTAGGATAATAGGATTGCTGATTTTGTTGAAAATTTTGTCCTGCAGGCCTATTTTGTGCATTCCCATATCTAAAATTGGGATGATCCATCCATCCAGGATTGTATGTATTAGCATATGGATCATATGCTTTTGGTTGGCCAGGAAAACCTCTTACAGCATTAGCTTGTTCTGTGGATTCCTCTTGAAGTGTAGGACACATGTCAGTGGAGCGCCCTGTTGCTGAACATATTCCACAGACTTTAACTTGCTGTAGTGTACCTATTGCCATTTGGTGCACAAGAGAGGTAAGTTTAGATAATTGATTCTCAAGAGAAGTAGTACTTTCCTTATGGGCTTGTCTAATAGGAGGATCATGCCTAATGCCAAATTATTGAGAATTGGCAGCCATATTCGATATCAGAATTCTGGCTGCTTCAGGAGTCTTATCTACTAGTGCTCCTCCACTAGCTGCATCTATCATGCTCGTATCTCCTTGCAAAAGACCTTCATAGAATTATTGGATTAGTAGCTGCTCACTAATATGATGATGTGGGCAGCTTGCATAAAGCTTTTTAAACCTCTCCCAATATTTATAAAGTGTTTTTCCATGCAATTTCTTAATGCCGCATATTTCTTTCCTAATAGTAGTAGCCCTAGATGTAGGAAAATAACATTCTAAAAACATTCTTTTTATCTCATTCCAAGTAGTGATAGTACCAGAGGGTAAATAATACAACCAATCTTTGGCTGAATTCTTAATGAAAAAGGAAAATCCCTAAGTTTTATTTGTTCCTCTGTTACTCCAGGGGGCTTCATACTGGTACATACCACATGAAATTCCTTCAAATGTTTATGCGGGTCTTCTCCTGCAAGACCATGTAAATTAGGTAAGAGATGAATTAATCCAGATTTCAACTCAAAATTAACATTGTCATCAAGATTAGGAAAAGTAATGCATAACGGTTGCTGATGCAAATCTGGAGCTACAAGCTCCTTCAGAGTGGGGTGCCTCGCCATGATTACTTCCCCATTTTCTTGATCAATGTCCTCTTGAAGTTCTCTTCTGTGCCTGTATACAGATTTTCCAATATCTGGATTGAACTCTAAATTTTGAGAATTAGAAGAACAAGTCAGAGGCATAAATAAAAAAAATCACAAAAAGTAATAGACGCAGTCCCCGACAACGGCACCAAAATTTGGTGCGTACTGTCGCAGGTACACCCAAATTGATACCTTACCTCAAAACTAACCTATAGTAGTAGGAATAAGGGTCAATCCCACAGAGACTGGTATTACCTTATGTGATTAAAAAAAGGGGGATTGATAGTTGCAAATAAAATCAAGTAAACAATAATGAAAGTAAATAAGAGAGTGATTAATGATAAAGACGTTGGTTTCGGTTGATATCCACCGTCAAGGGATTGCATTGATCATGGACAACATAATCAATCTGTAATTGAATATCTATCATTGGGTTTCTAACCCTGTTCCTCCTTAGGTCTAGTAAATTAATGACAATCGCACTAATTAAACCCTAATTAACACGCAATCCTTTAGCACATCGGTAAAGCATAACATATTAACTGCATGAAGAACTAGAGAAACTGACAGAGCTAAACAAATATAAACACATCGGTTATATCTAATTTAGTTAATTACTCATCATAGGTTCAATGATTTATAATCCAAAATCCTCAAACCTATTTGCCTCATGAATCACAGAATTCAAGACTTTGTTCAAAACATAATTCAGTGGTAGATTAAGACAGACAATATACTAGTAGGCATCCAAGCAATCATATGAATAATCATTGAGAAGAAGAGTAGATGAATAATCAATACTCAATTCAAATTGAAATAATAAAATCAAATCCACATCTAACAATGCATGAAGATCCCTTGAGGTTTCAACCTACCTCAACCAACTAAAAGGAACTAGCCACGCAGGGCCATACGAAAATCAAAAGAAGAATTGAAGAATATAACTAAGAACTTAGATGAAAGATTGAATAAATTATCTGCCTGCTTTGCTCCCTTTTTATAGATTAACTTCTCCTACTCGAAGTAGGCATGTATCTAGGTCAAATCCTAGCTCATTGGACATCAATTGGAGTAAAAAAACCCTAAAAATCACAAATTTCATGTGCAGGTGCAACGGCAGCACCGCGGTGCTACGGAAATATACTCTCGCGACATCGCGGCACCCGTACAGCGCCGCGGCGGGCTGGGTCTAAGATGCTCGAGCACCGCAGCGCGCTGGGTTGAGTGTCGCGACGCTCCCACCTGGGTATCTCCGCGCCGCGGCACCCAGAATCTTCTAGATTTTACCGAAGTGCCAAACATGAAAGTTATAGCTCTATGTCTCTTCTTTCCAGAGCCACTGAAAATCACCTTAATTGAAGTTCAAATGAGTAAGATATGCCTCAATTTGTGACGAAGGGTCAGAAATCAGCATTTTTCCATAATTTACTCTCTATTTTCCTCTTCTTTCCTTCTTTATTATTCTTAAAACACAAAAAAAAAAACTCAATTAATTCATATCTATTTTCTACTTAAATTAAATAAAAACTAACAAAAATAATGCTAATAACATGCTTAAATTACAGCATGTCAATACCTTTGATATTAGCAAGGGTTTAACCAATAGCTTTTTAAAAATTTTTCAACGTCAGGACTAGTTTCTCCTCTTGCTCTTCTATCAAGAGTGCTGAAATGATCACAGGAAGGGTGGTTGTTTCACCTAGATACGCATACTTGAGATGTACTGGTAATGGCTTCAACTCCAAGATTGTTCGTTCCTCTACTGATGCCTTAGGCAGCTTTGCTTCTAGTGAGGACATGTCTAAAGGCTCACTCATCGGTCCCTTCTTCCTAGTTCCATGTCTAGCTTCAATCCAGGCCCATTCTTTCTCATTTTCCCCCTCTGAATCTGAGTTATCTGCTCATATAATTGGTGATGGGACCTTGCAGCATTTTTCAAACTGCTTTGATGCTAATGTGTCTATCACAGACACAACTGAACATTCCTCTACTTCACTAGAAAATTTCATAGACTAGAATACATTGAATGTGACCTGCTCATCCTATACTCTCATGGTTAATTCCCCTTTTTGGACATCAATTAAGGTTCGGCCAGTTTCTAGGAATGGCCTGCCCAAAATAATTGGCACCTCTGCATCAGCTTCATAGTCCAGTATTATAAAGTCCACTGGGAAAATGGATCTATCTGCCAATTATAGTGAGACCATGGTAAGCCTTGCTTCTCCAATCCCTAGCTTCTTGAATATGGCCATTGGCATGAGGTTGTTGCTTGCTCCCAAGTCACAAAGGGCTTTGCCAAAATACTGGTTCCTAATGGAACATGGTATGGTGAAGCTACCTGGGTCTTTGAGTTTGGGAGGCAGCTTTTTTTGCATTATAGCACTACATTCTTGTGTGAGGGGAACAGTCTCAAATTCCCCAAATCTTCTCTTTTTGGTCAATATGTCCTTCATGAACTTTACATAGTTTGGCATTTGCTCTAATGCTTCCACCAAGGGGATGTTAATATGCAACTGCTTGAGGACATCCAAAAATCTTCTGAACTAATGGTCATTCTGCTATTTTTGGATTCATTGAGGAAATGGTGGAGGTAATTTGGTCTGTTGCACGTTTTGTTGTGGCAAAGCTACAAACTTTTCTCCAGAGATTCCTGCTTCATCACTTGCCTCTTCCACCAGCCTCTGCTTGTCTTTCTTCTTTTGCAAGGGTACAGTAGGGTCTTTTTGGTCTTATCTTCTTGCTTGGGGTGCTTCCACTACTTTGCCACTTTTAAGAGTTATAGCCTTGCAATGCTCTTTCCCTTCTCTCCTACAGACTTTAGTATTGCTTGGAAGCATCGCTGGGGGTCTGCTTTTCAATTCATTGGTGAGCTGCCCGACTTGGGTCTCCAGATTTCTCAATGTTGCAGCTTGACTCTGAATCACAGCATCATTTCTTGCCATATACTCCTTCAGCAAAGACTCCAATAAAGTGGAAGTTTTCGTAGGCTGATGCCTTTGTTACTGAAAACCTGGGGGTGCCTGTGGTCTTTGTGGGATAGAGTTACTTCCCTATCCAGTATCATAGTTACTCCAAGAAAAATTGGGACGCTTCCTCCAGCCTGGGTTATACATGTTTGAATAGGGATTGTTGTTGCAATTCATGTTTCCCACATAGCATACTGACTCTGGATTCGAGGGACAACTTTCGAATTAATGAGGCCCATTGCACAGAACACATGATACTTTATTCTCTTGGACTGCATTAGCTGTTTGATGGCGAATCAGCTACTGGTTTTTCAGGACATTCACTAATGAAGCTAGCTGGGCTGTGAGAGAAGTGACTTCACTCACTTTATGCATGCCTGATATCTTCTTTCCAGTTGAGACTCTATCCATAGGCCATTGATAGTTATTACTAGCCATTCTTTCAAGCAGCTCATGTGCCTCATTGTATGTTTGGACATAAGTGCCCCATTATTTGCTACATCCACTATGGTTCGTGTTTGAGCATTAAGGCCATTGTAAAAGGTCTATATCTGAATGCAGTATGGGATTATGTGGTGGGGACATCTTTGTAGCAGCTCTTTATACCTTTCCCAGGTGTCATATAGCAATTCCCTGTCTAGTTGCTGGAAGGACATGATATCGTTCCCTAATCTTGCATTCTTGGTAGTTGGAAAGTATTTTAGCATAAACTTCTCTGCCAAATCACTCCAGTTTATAATAGAATTGGGTGGCAGAGAGTTTAACCACGCCCTATCTCAATCTCTTAATGAGTAGGGGAACAATTTTAACCTAAGAACTTTATCTGTCACCCCATTCATTTTGAAAGCATCAGTGACTTCGATGAATACTCTCAGGTGAAGGTGTAGGTCCTCCGTAAGCATTCCATTGAATTGCCCTGCAGTCTGCAGCATCTGAAACATTACTAGCTTGAGCTCAAAATGAAGCTTCAATTTCTGGACTTACAATGCTCGTGTTCAATCCATTTAGGTTTGGTTGAACGTAAGCATTCAGGACTCTATCTCTGTCATCCATGTTGTCTGCTCCATTCTGGTTAGCCATTTTTGCTCATTGCTGAGGTCCCAACAATCCTCTCCTTCTTCTTAGAAGTGTTCTTTCTATCTCAAGATCTAGAGGTAGTATCTCTCTTTTGGACCTGCTCATGCATTGTGTTACCTGCCCAAAAATGACACCAGAATAACTAAAAGATAAAGTCCTTCACATAATCAAACATCTAATAATAATTTTCTAGTTGACACTCCCTGGCAACGGCACCAAAAACTTGTTGGTTATACAAAGTATATATGCAATGTTAGAATGCAAGTGCATGTGTCGTGACCAAGTAACATCATGATGAGTGAGTATCGTCCCACGAGGAGTATACTAGAAACTACTATAGAATGCTTTGACCCATGAAATGGTGTAGCAAATTCTGTTGGTTCACACGATTTAAGGTTTAGGAGAAATTAAAATGTAACAAACTAGACAGGGCTTAAATTAAGTTGAGAGACTCTAGGTTATGAAGAAGATGTCAGGTGAACTAGGGTTGCTTCAGGGTTTCCATGAACTTCTACACTCGTTTTGCTCTAAAAATTGCTATAGCAATTGGTTCAGTGCCCAGTCTGCTCTTGAATGGAGTCTTTCCATACTACCATTCCCTACACTTCTGGGGTCTAGATATGCATCCCTGCATCAATCCCAACCCCAGGATTGTACTTGAAACCCCCAACTCTTGGGTTAAATGAGACAACCATACATTCCTATATTGGTTATGCCCACACATCCAACTCTTTTCCAGCATTCACCACCTTTCCAGGTTAATGATAGCCTAAGCTTTCCTATTTCTAATTTCAGTTAGAAGGAAAAGATAAGACATACATAGTTAGATATCACAGCGTTGCTGCAGTAAAATCATTTTTAAATTAAAATGTACATGTGTTCATTGCAACTTGTCTACAACCCTAGCTGGAAAATTAGCCCAGCCTCATATCCAAACCAACTACAAGCATTAGATTAACCAGTATGCAGAGGGGAGAAATACAACTATATGAAAAGAAAAATGCAGTTTCCTGCTGACAATGAAAAAAACTAAAAAGAAAAGTGATAGAAATCCCCCAGTAGCAGTCCTCTTCCTTGCTCCTATGCTTCACATCCAAGGTTGCCCTATCTTAGCCCAGAGTGTAACTACGCAGCCCACTCCAGACGAGAATTTTGGCCTTCCTATTTCGATCTTCTTCTATCCCCCAGTCCCTCCCCGCCTGTGCTTTCTATTTTCCCCTTTTATAGGTGATCCTTGTGGTCCTAAAAAGGTGGCCTAGTTTGTTGAAATTCTCTCTGCTTTTCGGCCAGCTCCTCTGTCAGTAGCTTTCCCTCCACTTCCAATAGTAGAGGTTGTTTCTGTACCTCCAGTAGTCTGTTGTGTTAGCTGGGCGCTCTTTTTTCCCCCTGTTGGGTAGTGGCCACACCTACTGCACAGCTCTGACGCCCTACCACCTGCACCATATCACAAAAGGTAAGCCTCTCATCTTATGCATCATATTAAAAAGGACCAAGATCACCCAACACCACCCGGTTTGCTGCCTTAAATGCTGTGTATGTATACTAAATTGTCACAGCAAACAGAATGGGTGATCTTGTGTCCGTGGGAGGCTAAACATTCTATTATCAGGGGGCATGAAAGCTAATAAGTCAGAATGCATATTAAATATCCTTGGAAAAACATAGAGAAACTCTAATGAATTAGAGTTATCAGTTTGTTAAATTTCTTAGGATAAGATTGATTGGATATTATAGTATCTTAAAAAGGTATTTTTTTTGTATAGTCTATGATGCCGCCAAGAACTAGAGTAGCTATAGATCGTGCACACTCTGTAGAAGTGATTGCACATTGTGCAATCCCAATACAAAGAGGTCGTGGTAGAGGTCGACCTTGAAAAAGAGGCAGATGGCGTGCATGAGGTATGAGAACCCCAAGACAAGATGAACATGCCTTTCTATTTGATAAAGTCCCTAAAGAGATAGTAGAACCCCCTAAGGAGCCACATGACAGAACATTTGAAATGATTGCTGGCATACATAGGAACCTAGAGACATTGGTGATATTTATGGTATAGTAGGGCAAGAGGGATGGCCAGCCACAAGAAAATGCTCTTGTAGTTCAAGAATTGGAAGTACTAGCTAAACAAGAGGATATATTTACAAGGATTGAGGTTACCGTATCATAATTTCTATAGCTAAGGCCCCTAAATTTTTTTGGATTTGATGCTTCGGAGGACCCACAAACATTTTTTGATGCAACAAAAAGAATTCTTAAGGCTTTACGGTGCTCTTCTTGGAGATCCATTGAACTAGTATCTTTTCAACTTCTGGATGTCGCACAAGTTTGGTATGAGATTGTGATTCAAGGAAGAGATGTTACCTCTCTATTAATGAAGTAGTGAGAATTTAAGCAAGTATTTATGGGTCAATTTTTGCCTGAAAGTGAAAGGGATGGAAGTGCTAGAGAATTCAAAGAATTAAAATAAACACAAAATATGATATTTCTTAATATCATATTTGTTTTACATAATTGTCTGCATATGCACCATATATGGTCCAAATTGAAAAAGATAGAATTAAGAGATTTGTTTCGAGGTTAATACATCCATTGTTCACGTTAATAGGTCCTCAAATTAATCATTTCTCCACTGATGCAGTAGTTGTGGATTGTGCTATAATGGTGGAAACATAAGAGCTAGTAGAGATAAAGAGTCTAAAGAAAAAGGAAGAGAGATCGAGATAGTAATATCTAAACTAGTTATAATCCTAATGTAAAAGGACTAAGATTTTAGTAAGAGGACTAAGATTTCATAATAACAAGGTATGACTCAAGAACAATTTGGTAGCTCTAGTTAAGCATTAATCAATATCAGTAAGCAAAGAATGATTCAAACAGACATAAGGCATACTAGTCAACATAATTTGAGATCGGTTCCACTATGTCCTATTTGTGGCAGGCCCCATACTAGATAGTGTCACAGAGAAACTAGTGTATGTTTTAGGTGTGGACAAGTAGGACATATTGTAAAGGATTATCAACAATTACGAAATTTAAGTTAAGCATCAGTATATCCAACTTCACCACCTACATCTATACCAGTATGATCAGTTAGAGCAGCTTCAGGCTAAGCAAGTAGTGGTGGTTCTGGTAGAGGATCAAAAAGTCAAGGCTAAGAAGAAGCTCGAGTCTTTGCCTTGACATGACAAGATGCTCAGACCTCAAATGTAACGATGACAGGTATATTATCAGTATGTTCCCATAGAGCATGTGTACTTTTTTACCCTACTAGTTTACATTGTTCTTTTATGGTTGCCACTCTATTGGGAGAATTCTTGTTGGTAAATGATATGTATAAATTGTGTGAGATTTCAATAGCAGATAAAGAGACTCTTATGGATTTGATAGTTCTAGATATGGTAGACTTTGATGTGATACTAGAAATGGACTGGTTAGCATCATGTCATACTATTTTGGATTGTAGCCTTCAGTTGATTAAATTCAATATTCTTAAAGAATCTCCTCCCTTGATACAAGGAGTTCATAGTGAGGTACCCAGTAATCTAATTTCTACTTTAGTAGTCCATAAGTTATTGTAAAAAGGATGCCAACGATATTTGACAGTGGTAAAAAATGTCAATTGAAGTACACCAGTGTAGAGTTGGAACCAGTAGTTAGAGAATTCCTTGACGTGTTCCCTAAGGAATTTCTAGGATTACCCCTAAAACGAGAAATTGAGTTCGGTATTGATTTACTTCCTAGAACCCAACTAGTGTCTATACCTCCTGGTGCGTACTATCGCAGGAACACCCAAATTGATACCTTACCTCAAAACTAACCTGTAGTAGTGGGAGTAAGGGTCGATCCCATAGAGACTGGAATTACCTTATGTGATTCAGAAAGGGGGGATTGATAATTGTAAAAAAAACCAAGTAAACAATAATGAAAGTAAATAAGAGAGAGTGATTAATGATAAAGACATTGGTTTCAGTTAATATCCACCAATAAGGGATTGCATTGATCATTGACAACATAATCAATTTGTAATTGAATATCTATCATTGGGTTTCTAACCCTGTTCCTCCTTAAGTATAGTAAATTAATGACAATCGCACCAATTAAACCCTAATTAACAAGCAATCCTTTAGCACATCGGGAAAGCATAGCTTATTAACTGCAAGAAGAACAAGAGAAACTGACAGAGCTAAAAAAATATAAACACATCAGCTATATCTAATTTAGTTAATTATTCATCACAGGTTCAATGATTTATAATCCAAAATCCTCAAACCTATTTGCCTCATGAATCATAGAATTCAAGACTTTGTTCAAAACATAATTCAGCGGTAGACTAAGATAGATAATATACTAGTAGGCATCCTAGCAATCATATGAATAATCAATGAGAAGAAGAATAGATAAATAATCAATACTCAATTCAAATTGAAATAATAAAATCAAATCCACATCTCACAATGCATGAAGATTGTTTGAGGTTTCAATCTACCTCTACCAAGTAAAAAGAACTAGCCACGCAGGGCCATAAGAAAATCAAAAGAAGAATTTAAGAATTTAACTAAGAACTTGGATGAATGATTGAATGAATTCGCTACTTGCTTTCCTCCCTTTTTATAGATTAACTCCTCCTAATCGAATTAAAAGTGTATCGAGGTCAAAATCCCAGCCCATCGGGCTTCAATTAGAGTAAAAAAGACCTAAAATTCACGAATTCAGCAAACAGATACAGCGACGAGCGCCGTGGCATTGTGGACTTTCAAAGACGAGGCGCCACGGTGCTAGTGCTACAGCATTCTACTCAGTTAGGGATCTGGCGTTGCGGCATTCTACTCGGTTATGGATCGAGCGTAGCGGCGCTCATTGCTGGGCTACTCAACGCCACGGCATGCTAGGGAGAGCTGTGGCGCTCCGGATGCGTCGTCACGCAGCGCAGTGCCGCTCTATTATAAGCGCCACAGCGCCTAAAATCTTCTGGATTTTTTATGCGTATTTTCGCAAGTGCACGAATCGTTCAAGTAATAAAGTGTAAAAAAGTACGGTTATCGAACCCACAAGGAATGGCGTTACTAAGTACCGAAATTGACTAATCCTAATTTTATTTGAAAACCCAATTGTTGAAATTGTTTAAGAGGCAAATTAACTTAAAAATAAACGCAAATAACACAATTGAATGTTGTTCACAAATGATTAAAAACGCTAAGGCATTTGATTTTGCTAAATCAATTCAATCTGATTTCAAGTCATGTTATATGAGAATCAAAGCTAAAAGTGATAGTTGAAAAACCCAAATTTATCTAATACTCTCTCTCGAGTTATATTAGAATTACTTATATATGAAAACCAACTATATTTCTATGAAGATTTAATCACAAACAAGCACATTACGATTTATGGAATTTCTAGAATAACCACATACATCATGCATTAGGTCTCACACTCACATTCAACATACAGTATTTATCACAAGAAGCATTCACTACACATCTCCTCTCGGTCTCAATATAATGCAACAAATCATCTAAATCTTGGCCAGAAATTTAAAAGAATTAAGCATGGAAATAAATACTCAACTTGAAAACAATGAACTCATAGAACAATAACAAAAGAAATCAGATTTTCTTGATTCAACTACATCATAGCCTTAGCAAAAATGAATTAGTTCATAATGGAAATAAGAACAAACATCATCTCAACTGAATCCATGAATACAAAATCGGAATAAACTGCAGAAAATCAAAGCTAAGGGGAAGAGATGAAGAACTCTTGAAGATGAACACTTGACAACAACAATGGTGATAATCCTTCAAGATTCTCCATGCTTTCTCTCCAAAATTGCTTTCTCTCCTCCAAAAACACCTCAGCCCCAGTCCTCTCCGTCATCCACTCTTTCTCTATCTTATGGTATATATAGATCTAGGGTTTTGGGGGCAATTTTGGAACAAAACAACATAAAAAAGTGTTTTCGGACGAAACTCGCCGACGGCGAAATTATTCTAGCCGCGTCGAGATTTCTGGAAACAAAATAAAATATTGGATTTCATGTTCTAGCCGGCTGCGAGATGCATTTGGCTGGCGACTAAAGGTATCTCGCCGGCGGTGAGGTTTGCATCCACGAAAACTCGTACTCTTTGAAATATTTTTGTCTGCCTTTCTGTAAGATTTTCGCCGGCGGTTGGAATTCCAAATTTTGAAACTTTGTTTTTCATTGAAATTTGTCCCAAACTTCTCCAAAATTATGATTTTACCTGAAATTGCACTTTAAAGATGAAATACCCATGAAATGACATTTGTGGATTAAATAATCAAATAAACATAATTTTCACACAAATATCAACATTTAAATCACAATAAAAATGCAATAATTTGACTCTTATCAACAACCCCCAACCAGCTTCTTGCTAGTCTCTAGCAAGAAAAGTTATCTATGAATAAATTCAAAGGAGACATTAAAAGAAAAATTCAAAGAAAATTTATTCTATTTACAACATTACATTTAGCGTATGCAATAAGCCTTTTAAACCCTAGGCGGCCCTAGTAGGACGAGTTGTAGTCTCGTGAGAGCTTCCAGTGATGATACCCACAAACATCTTACCCTAAACTATCCTAACTCAAAACAATAAAATCACACAACAATTAATTTGCACAAATGTCTCAAAAATTGTAAATAACCCACAACACATAGAATAATTAAATGTCACATAAGCTTTAAGAAATCTCAAATGCCAATTTCACTTTTGTTATTGACTCTTAAACATCCATCAAACCACAAACCAATAGCCATAACGCCTGGATAATATTATGCACAACATCCACAAACAAAAAGGTAAAATCTCAAACTCCATAGGCTCACTTTTCAAACCTCTCTACACTAATGAAGGAAAAATACACCACTTCGGATCAATAGGACTTTATGAGGCTTGTAATGTTAGGCTTAGGTATTTGGTTAAGAAAGAATGGGAAGTGTCAAAATACAAATAAGAGAACTTATTGGATTAAACAAACCAATTAAGTAAAATAATAACACCATTAAACCCAAATTGTTTCTTCCGATCATATCCCATTTTTCCAAAGATAAACAAAATTCTTCCTCAATCTTTCACCTCAATACATCCATCATTAACACTCTTTTATTTACTAGAATGTGAAGGCTCTTTTTTTTTATTCCATCCTTACTCCAATTGCTCTTGAAAAGTTTGTGTTCAAAATTAAGTGCTCTTAACAAATAAGGTAGGAATTATATATATATATATATTTTGGCTAAATAAAAGGTAGGTTATAGAAGGCAAAAAGAAAGAAAAAATAAGGCTAACAATATATTTAAATAAGCTCAAAGAGGTAACTAGTGATATAAGGATAACAAGGTAGGCTTAAAATGGCACAATCGATCCAACAATGGCCTACATCATATCCTAAACAGTGCAATTCCAAATTATTTTGCCTCAAGAGGTTTTCGAATGAGTTCTAGAGTTTGTTGAGATCACAAAAATGTCCATGAAAAATTTGCACATAAGACTTCTCTAAGCATTTAGACTAATCAACCAAGTCATACCACATACCAAAAGAGTCGCCAATTAGATAAAATCAACATTTGAAATTATCTTTAAACTGAAGCAAAATTTAATGTCTTGTAAAAGCTACGCGTTATCACAATCACATTATTATCATCAACGTGCAAATTAAAACAAGTAAAATGCAAATGAGAAAAAAAAAGACAATAAAAGAAATTAAATCAAAATGCAGAAAAATAAATGGAAAATCAAAATTAAACACAAATAAACACACAAACAAAACTACTAAAAATGAAGCTAAGAAAAAAATTACCGTTTATCGCACCCCCAACCAAAACCTTACATTGCCCTTAATGTAAGAAAGAAAAACTGCAAATGGCCATCGACATCACAAAGAGAAAGAGAGGTAGGTGCACCATCACAGTCACAGTAATTTGTTAAATCACGAGGTTAACAATAAAAGAAAGTCAATCATAAAGAAACAAAACAAAAAAGGTGACAAAAAGTAAAACACTCAACAAAAGTCCACAAGATGAATATCAGAAACTAAACAGAAAATACGAAAATAAATAACAAGAAGTACTGAATACAACTGAAAGCAAAATAAAACATCACTCCTCATCCTCATCATCATCATCATCATCTTTGGTCCCAATGTAAACAGGTGCCTCGAGCATAAGGGGAAAGTCAGCATCACAGGATAATTACTCATATCACTCCCAGACTGCAGAGACATCCTCTGAAGGTAGTCTTGAAGGAACTGTGTACTCTCGGTCTGGAAGTTCCTCTACTATATGAGCAACTGACTCTAATAAGCAAGATGCTTCCCCTGGTAGTCCAAAATACGCTCAATCCTGCCCAAACGGTGTTCAATAGACTCAACCCTAGGCTGGGAGGAACTCGCACTAGCCCCGACAGTAGAATGAGGGCGTTTCTTGGGAAGCGATGCTATACCCAAAAACTCAACAAGCTTTGGCCCATCAATAGGCTTCATCACACCACCAATTTCCTCATTTTTGTCCCAAATCACTCCCTGGTTTGCACAGATAGCAGAAATCAAAGATGGGAACCCAATGCCTCCTGATGTAGCCCTCGCACTCTGCATGATATAATCAAAGATAACCCTGCCAACATCAATAGAGGCCCCAGACACAATTGCATAAAGTAGGATGGCCCGCTCTCTAGTGACATCACTAAGGTGTTCAATAGGCAATAAATTAGCACAAATGAAAGCATACCAGGGCCGTACATCATCTAATAAAGCACTGCGGGGAAATTTTTGTACACATCCCTCGACATCTTCCATACTGTGCCTGGCTTATAGACTGAAGCACTAACTGTCGCCATGTCAATATCTAAAGGTAATCGGAGAAAATCCTCATCATCCCCCATTGTTAGCAAACCGTAATAGCTATTAATCACTTCTTTGGTGAAGAGTACCCATTCTTCATGCACAAAACCCTTATAATCCACCCGCTCTGGAGCATTAGCATAAAATTTCCTTACCAAAGAAAGGCAGCCCCCCTCAATAGGATGACGGAAAGCCTCCCACTTCCTAGCCTAAAGATGTGGGACATAATTACCCAAACAAGGAGTCTGATCAATCAAAAACCACCTCTGAGGTATGATTGCCCTCTTAACAACCTTTTCCTCAAAACGCTTTGCAGCATACTCGGAAATAAACAAACTCCTGTCAAATGAAGAGGCACGAGTCCTCTGGGCTCTGGTCTTCTTAGGCATTTTCACAATATAACTTCAATCTAGACAATCCAGACAATTCACAATATCACAATGCCTCAATATATCAGAAATTAAAGCAAGAATGGCAGCAATTTAACCAAAATATCCTCAATTTCAAAAAGCCCCAAATTGCCACATCAAATTCAAATTCAAAACCCTAGCTTGTAATTCATCTTCCACATTCCAATTTATCCTCCAACAATCTCTTACAATCTAAGAGAAATGCAAATAAACAAAACTTTGTACCAAAATTACTCACTTGTTAGAGGAAAATCAGGCTCCAATATGCTGAAATTTCTGCTCCAAAACACCACAAAATCTTCTCCAAAATGCCCAAAAATAGCCCCAAAATCCTGTATAAAACTGATGAATAGCACAGCAAATCTCGATGGAAACAAGTGTATGGTGACAGATTTGGTGTTTGATGATGATGGGTGATGAAGATTAGGAGTTGGGATGAGAGAAAATGGAAAAACTTGAGAGAAGAGTGAAAAAAATTGTGTGAGAACTAACCTGGCCGCGGCGAACATTCCTTTTGTAGCGATTCTCGTTGGCGGCGAAAATAATGCCGCTACGGCGAGATCTCCTTTCTGCCGGTGGCAAAAATGTCCTCACCGGCGGCGAATGTAGGATTTTTTTTAACCTACAAAACAAATAAATTTAATTTAAAATAAAATTATCATTGAATGAAGTGCAGAATTGAAAATCTAACTAATAAATCACCAAAACTGAAAATTAATTTAAATTTTAAAATTTAAAATTACTAAAATAAAATGAGATAAAAGATGAGAACACAAATCTGATGGGTTGCCTCCTATTAAGCGCTTTAAGTTATAGTCATTAGCTAAACTTTCTATCATTCTTTATTGCGGTTGTTGTAACTCTAGAGAATCCTTCTGCTTGTTGAATTCTCCGTCAAAATATGGCTTCAACCGTTGTCCATTCACCTTGAAAGTTCCCTTTGTTTCATGACTGATCTCAACTACTCCATAAAGAAAAACCTTCGTTACTAGAAAAGGTCCTGACCAACAAGATCTTAGCTTTCCCAGAAAAAGTCTGAGACGGGAATTATAAAGAAACACTTTCTGTCCCTCCTCAAAAGTTCTCCTCAAAATGTGCTTATCATGCCAAACCTTCGTCTTGTCCTTGTATATTCGGGCATTCTCATAAGCATCATTCCTCATTTCATCCATCTCATTCAATTACAACACCCTCTTTTCACCTGTTGCCTTAAGATCAAAATTCAAAATTTTAATTGCCCAATATGCCCGATGTTCCAATTCAACTGGAAGGTGACAAGCTTTTCCATACACCAATCGGTATGGAGACATGCTGATAGGTGTCTTGAAAGCTGTCCTATAGGCCCAAAGTGCATCATTTAGTTTCCTTGACCAATCCTTGCGTGAGTTATTTACGGTCTTTTCAAGGATCCTCTTCAACTCTCGGTTTGACACTTCAACTTGTCCACTAGTTTGAGGATGGTAAGGTGTTGCTATCCGGTGTGTTACTCCATACTTTTGCAACAAAGTTTCAAATTGGTTATTGCAAAAATGCTTACCTCCATCACTTATAATTGCTCTACGTGTGCCAAATCTAGAAAATATGTTCTTCTTGAGGAAATTGATCACAACCCTAGCATCATTGGTAGGCAAGGCAACTGCTTCCACCTATTTAGAGACATAATCTACACCAACAAGTATGTATTTATTAGAATGAGATGAAGGAAAAGGCCCCATAAAATCAATACCCCAAACATCAAATAAATCAATTATCAAAATATTATTTATGGGCATTTCATGTCTCCGTGAAATATTGCCGCTCCTTTGGCAATCATCACACATTGAAACAAACTTGAAAGCATCTTAAAACAATGAAGGCCAATAGAATCAAATGGAAGAAGGTTAAGGCTTGGTGGATTTATTGCTACATATGTTTAACATATTGATTAATGGATTTTAGGATAAAAATAGATGATAGATTCAGATGATTCTATTCATATGATGATGTTGACATGTAAGAATCAAAGATGACTTGATAGAAGTCTGAAATAAGAAAAGATAGTTACCCCAATAAGGATGTGAATATGTTATTTTATAGTTGTATTTTCTTATATCAACCTATAGATATATCCATGTGACCTTGAGGATATAAAGTGAAATTGATTAGAAAAATGATAATTCAATACAAGCCAAAATTATAAAGGAATCATGAATATTGAGCACTAGAAATTATCAGTTGGTGACCACATATTTTTGAAAGAGGTAATGAGGTTTCGAAAGAAGTACATATTAGATTCTTCTTATGTTACCTAATTCCAAGAAATTCAATTGGACAAAAATTTGGCTTAACTATGGGTACAATTGATGTTTATTGTTGATCGACAAGTGAAGAACTTATGGATGAAAGAAATCCCTATGGTTAAGTTATATGGCAAAATCACTCAAGTGAAGAGACAATTTTAAAAAAGTAAAGATGTTATACATAAAAGATATCCCAAATTATTTGAGTAATAAGGTTGGTAACTCCGAATTATGCCTTGATTTTATTCCATACATGTAGTAGGATGGGCTGAAATTTGGGGACCAAATTTCTTAAAGAGGGAAGAATGTCACGTCCCATAATTTTAATTTTTAAATAATAATGTTTTGTTATAAATAAATATATTTTATTTGTTTAAAAATGATTATGTTCTACTAAAAGTAAGTCTATTTTTAATTAAAATAATTATTGTTTTGCTTGAAATAATTATATTGGTATTTAATGAATTTTTGTTGTATTTTTAGAATTATTCTTTCTTTTCATATGTATAAAGATATTTATTTTGAGATTTTTTTTATCATGATTTTTCTTGATAAAAATCATTATAAAAAAATCTCAAAATAAATATCTTTATACATATGAAAAGAAAGAATAATTCTAAAAATACAACAAAAATTCATTAAATACCAATATAATTATTTCAAGCAAAACAATAATTATTTTAATTAAAAATAGACTTACTTTTAGTAGAACATAATTATTTTTAAACAAATAAAAATATATTTATTTATAACAAAACATTATTATTTAAAAATTAAAATTATGGGATGTTACACCAAATACTTGTATCTGTTTGAACGATGAGGTTAGTGTTTATTTACAATTATAATAATGAAATTCAGGGATTAAATTTCTTAAAGGAGGGGAAAATGTAATAGCCCTAATTCAAAGAAAACCCTAAATAAATGGAAAAAACCTTAAATTAAAGAAATTTTTTAACTCAAGGAACAAATTAAGAAATAATACAATTGGATTAGACGATTTTATTTATCTATCACTTATTTATGGAAATTTATGAGGAAAATATGAGGATTCAAATTTTTTGGGTCAAAGCATACTTTCTTAAAAGTTTAAGGCTTAAAATATAAATAATAAAAATTTCAAGGATATGTCCCAATAATTGAAATTTTGCCAATAGGTCCCTCAAATTATTTTTTGGCAAATCTATAGCATAAATGACATGAAAAGTTATGAACCCTCTCTCTTTCCCTCCTAATTTTGTCTCTCTAGAAACCCTGTTTTATCTCTCTAGATTTTTAGCACTTCCGAACTTTGGATTTCGACACCACCACGACTAACAGATTCAGAACGACGAGATCTACAAGTCTATTCGATTGGTTTCTAGAAAATTGGTCAGAGATTTGCCAAAAAATGGAAGGAGAAACCAACTAAAAAGGTAAGGTCCGAAACTCTTAGCTACGACTCTCAAAATTAGAAACTAACACCGTAGATGGATCCAATAGGTGGCAAAACCTTAGGATCTCAAATTTCAGGCTGAGGTTGTGTTTCACACCCTTCCACTTAAAGCTTCTTCTTCAACGCATGAATCCTATGCACAGCCTTTACAAGCGACGAGTGCAGTGCATGTAACTACACCTAATTGCATTGACCTAAGTTGAACGAGCTCCTAAAGGCCAAATTTTGCCATTCTAGAGTCATTTACTAGGTGTTTGGACCCTTTAGAATTGTTTTTGAGGTCTATTTGGTCAAATTTGGCTTTGAAAAATGCATTTAGGGGCTATCAAACTTGGATTCTTAGTCTTGTGAGTAGATAATCCCTCCTATGACTTATCCTATGCTCTTCTTGAACTTTAAATATATAATTCATTATGTATAAAATTTATTTATACTATTATAAGTCTCTAAAATGGGTTAAATTATCATATTTGCTTATTAGTCAATATATTATTCAAAAAGAGTATTATTTTGTATATTGATATTAAAATCCATTGAACATTTGTTTCTAAATACATTTCTCATCATTTTGAAAAAGAATATTTTTGTGCACGTGGGATTGATCTATCTAACTATAAGGTTTCCTTTGAAAACAAGATATAGATACATGTTAAACTCTAACGGGAAAGTTTCTGACAGAGGACTGAACTTAGACTAAAATTTTTGTATTAGATTGTAGCTTCTATTTTGAACAACATTATATTTATGCAAATATTTTTTCGTGGAGGACTCCTATTAAAAATACTGTTTGATAACAGTAGGAGATGTTAGCCCTGGTGCACCTTGAAACCTCAGCTAGAAGGAGTGTTGCTAACCTCATGTGACGACCAACACACAGTATCTATTCTGTGTAAGAGAGCGGGATGCCTCTTATCTGGCTAAAATATTGAATTTTTTTATCTATGATTGCCCTACCTTACTGTGTGCTTGTGATTATCTAATGGTTTTGATATAGGATCCTCCTAATATTTACATGTAAAATATTTTGATGTATAACAATATTTATTTTATGACCATACCGTATTGTATATGGTTTTAGACCTCTAGCTATCTTTTAAATTAAAAATATTTGAATTGCGGTTGCCATATAGATGTACTTTCGAAGTGTATTTTCTGTGTGAAAATTTTAACATATGAGTGCATCCATATGCTAACTGTCACGACCCTAATTTTAGGGCACGTGAAATCCATATACCATACACATATATTTTCCATAAATGTACATAATGTCATTCTTTATCATATAAACCAATACATATAGGTTCCCATACACATATACAATAAATAGTTTAAGTCTATAAACACCAGAGTTACAGTAGAAGCAAGGATCCTGCCTGTGGCATAGAGAGCATACTCTAGAATACAAATACAAATAACGTGAGCCTTGGAAGCAACATAGGCTCACTCTGAGAGTAGACAGTCTAGCTGATCACCTATCTGCAGGACCAGACTCTATCTCCTTATCTGAAAAATATATCCACAACGTGTAGTGAGTTTTGAAACTCAGTGAGCAGATAAGACCCTCTATAACCTCTTAGGTTAGCATATGGATGACTTATTCTTTAAAGTTTAGCATATAGAAAGTACAATTCAGAAGTACATCCATATGGAACCCATATTTCAAATATCCTCATTTCACAATATAGCCCAATATTCAAAACCAAATACCGTACAATACAGTTATAAACAAATACTTTGATGCAATAAAAGATTTCACATGCTTTAGGAGGTTTCCCTATTAGAACCAATACAATAAATAATCCCGAGCACACAGCAAGGGAGGGTAAATCACATATCAATAATAGGAGGCATCATGCTCTCCCTGATAACAATAATAGGAGGCATCCCACTCTCCCTGATAACAATAATAGGAGGCATCCCGCTCTCTCCGATAACAATATCTCCCGTGTGTTGGCCGACACACGAGGCTAACACCACCCCTGCTAGCTGAGGTATCAAGGTGCACCAGGGCTAACATTCCCTGCTGTTAGCAGACAGTGATTCCAATAGGATTCCTCCACAAATACTATATGCACATATACCATAGAATTCTGTATAAATTTCTCAATATAATACAGACTTCCAGTCTCAGTATATTCCTCTGTCAAAACTTCCCAATCAGGGAATCACATATATATATGCCCATATCAGAGGCAAACATATCACTGTAAAGATCAATATCATGTGCATAACACATTTTATTTGCCATATAATGAAAAATACATGTAAAAATCACATGTTCAATGCATTTCAAAATTCATCTATTAAAAATTACCCATTCAGGGTTTATCATATATATATATGCCCTCTTTCCAAGGCAATCATATAACTTTATAAACCAATGTGTCACAGACAATATATATTTCATTTACCATGCGGTAAGAAATGCATTTAAAATCACGTATTCAATGAGTTCAAAAATCTCATTTTCAGAACCATACTCTTCTTGAACTATATTTCCGATAGAAATCATTTCTAGATACTTTAATCCATTTCAGATACATATAAAAGTATAAATCACTTGTAATCATAATAAATAATTCATCTTAAATTCAAGAAGAGCATGTAATAAGCTATAGAAAGAAATATCTACTCATAGGGTAAGGGCTCCGAGTTGGACAGCCCTAAAATGTACTTTTTCCAATATGAATTTGACCAAATAAGTTTCAAAAACGTGTCCGAAGGGTCCAAAAACCTTAAAGATGACTCCGAGGAGCTTGGTTACTGTTCACCGCCGGAAAATACTATTCACGCTGGAAATCACTATTCACCATCACAAAAATTTTACCGAATCAACAAAAAAAATTCATATCCTAAGGTTTATCTAGTTTCTGAATCCATCTACGGAGTCAGATTTTTAATTAGAAGTTTCTAAGTAAGGTTTTTCAGAATTTACCTTTTACCGAGATTTTCTACTTCAAATCTACGGCGATTCAACGGTTGATTTGAAAAACTGATCGGTCAAAACTGAATTACTCTTCGTCCTGAATTGAGTAACACCCTTAGTTTTGATATTGGAAGCCCATAGGCACTCCAGATCGAAAGATAAAGTTTGAAGTTACTATTCACTCACTATGCAAAATTCTCGATTTCTCTTTCTTGAAACTGACTCTCCGCCCCCGAGTTTCGTTTTATCAATTGCCTTCCCTTTTTTTTAATATAATAATTATTATTAAATAATTAACAATAGGATTTTCCTTTATAAAAATTCATATAAATTCCATTTTTCATCATAAAATATCCCAAAAATTTCTAAAAATTTCCATTCTCATAAATCTTAAGTTAAACTCTTAAATCATGATTTTTCTTGATAAAAAGCATAATAAAACAAATTTCAAAACAAATATCTTTATTCATATTAAAATAAAGAATATTTCTAAAAATATCATAAAAATTCAATAGAGGTCGGTATAATTATTTTAAGTAACACAATACTTCTTTTACTTAAAAGTCCACTTACTTTTAACAAATCATAATCATATCTACATAAATAAAAATATATTTGCTTATAGCGCGCCAAAACATAAATTCTCATATTTCTTTTGTAATTCTTTATTCCATGTAATAAATATACATATTTTCACTGGTTCTTATCTCTATTGTTAAAATTCTCTCTTTTATTCTAAATTTCCTGTAATTGGAATTTTCGTTAAATTTTACGGTTATTACATTAACCTAGGAGATCATGGGAGGTTTTATTTGCTCACTAAGTTATCAAACTCAATACGTGATATCTTTATGTTTTTCAGATAAAGATATAGAGTCGAGTCCTACAGATAGGTGATAAGCTAGGTGACATATTCTCTAGTTGAACCTACGTTGCTTCCAAGGCTCACAGTGTTTGGATTATACTATATTTGTATTCTAGAGTATGCTTTAAACACCACAGGTAGAATCCTTGCTTCTGTTGTTACCTTTATATTTATAAACTTGGTATGTATATTGTGTATACATGGGAAAACCTATATGTATTTGTTTCCATGATAAAGGATTGTATTATGCATGTTATGGTAAATATCAATTTGTGAAATATGTATTTCACATGCCCTTCAATTAGGGCCGTGACATAGTAGGTACACATCCGAAAAGAGAAAATCACCAAACTAAAAGACAATACGATAGCATTTCTTGTCTTATAATAGGAGGTCAATGCTCTCCTTTCTACAAGTGTATACTCTTTTATTGGCTAGCACACGAGACTAGTAAATACCCCTATTAGTTGGGATTTTAAGGTACACAAGGGATAGCACCTATTGCTACTAATAAATAGTGTTTCTGAAAAGATCACTCCTCAAAAATGGTTTATGAAAATATTTTCATTATTGCATATAGTCAAAATGAGATTCACTTTACTAAAAATTTATCAATAAAACTCATATCCATAATTCATAACAATTTTCAGAATAAGTACAATTTGGCCACATAGATGCCAAACTTATAAGCTTATCACATTCAATCAAAGGATAACATTAAGACAAACTTTTTTATATTTTCCAATATGTACATACCAATAAAACTGTATTTCAAAACTTATAACTAGTTTACTATATTATAGTAAAAACATAATTTAATGAAACACCCTTTTTCCCAAACAAATTTGTATACTTTAAACTTAAACCAAAGTGTGATAGCCTTTAATTTTTTAATACAACATATATATACAGTCCCAATGGTCATGTGGTGTAAAGTACATTTATGTTTTCCATATAAACATATGTGTGTGTGAATGAGATTTATTTATATGACTATGTTGGTTTTAAAATACCCAAGTGTATATATATATATATATATATATATATATATATATATATATATATATCTGTGTGTCTGTGTCTGTGTGTGTATCCATGTGTTTATTGCTTATGAGTTAAAAATCTTAAGGTTATAACAAGGTAAATAAAATTTTTTGAAATTTAGCAATATACTCAAATTTCGTGAAATAAATTTTTTATTTGTCAAAATACCATTTTGCCTCTAGTCAGCCTAGAATGATCATTTACCCCCTTAAAAATCTGATTATTCAAATTAAGAAAATGCTGCTCCTTTTTATTTTTCTCTCTTTGGTCGTGTATTACACACTGGGAATTCTCCAAAGTCTTCTTCGTTCCCTTGCTCCCAAGCTCCATGCTTATTCATTTCATGACTTCGTTCCTCCAAAACCAAGCCTCAACAAACCTTAAGCAAGTAACTAGTTGTGCCATTGGTAGGTTGAATGTAGACTAGGTGATTTATGGTAGCAAAATTGTGAAGAAGCACTTGAAAACCAAAGTTTTAGCCAGTAAGGTAGGACCCCAAAAATTTCCATGTTTTTGATATTGTTTAGGAAGTTTTGACCATAGATTTTTGCTTAAGAGGTAGGATAACATGTCTGAGCGGATTTTTGTGACCATAGAACATGAATTTAAGTTAAAAATCATGATTTTTTCTTGAATGAACAGTGACATGAATAGTGAATGAACAATGCACGAGTATTTTGAAGTTGGAATTTGGTTATACCAAGTTGTAGAGCATAATTTTGGCATTCAAGCGGTGCTCTTAGCATTATAGAATAGCCAAGAAAAGATTGTTTAGTTTAAGCTTAGAATAGGTGAGTAAATTATAGTATGTGATGAAGACATTGTAATGGTGGAATGGAAGATAGAATTTTATATGTTTGTGGTAGTAAAGACTTATGTGTGGAATGTATTAGAAATTTGTTGATTGTGTCAAAGATTAAATTTTCGCTAGTATATTATTAGGGAAGACTTTAAAGCATGAAATGGGTATAGTTAGGAATGATCAAGAAAAGGTTCTTTAAATGGGTATAGTATTGTGTCCTAGAGGTGAATGAGATGCTTAAGATGGAATTGCTCGGTAATTAGAATTCAATTAAGTAAATGTTCACTATAATACTTAGGTGGTTTGAAGTTAATCGTAAAAGAGAGACATGTTAGGATAACCAGGGAATTAGAAGATATGTATTAGAACCCATTCTAGTTGAATTCATTTGTTTTTTTTAACACATCTAGGTGTACTTGTAGGTTCGGGACAAGTTAATAGTATATGTGTCAAGGTATTTACTTTAATCTTATATATGCTTTAGTACATGCATGTTAGATTTAGATTGATGGTAAATGATTTAATACACACACACACGCACACACACACACACATACATATATATATATATATATATATATATATATCATGTGGTTGTGTTTAAGGAAACATCCTATGATTCTAATATGAAATCTTCTTAGTTGAATAATATAAATTACTGTAACATAAAATGAAATAGAAATATGATCTTAATTAATATGAAAAAATAAATAAATATAATGCCTATGAGGTCAAGTAGCGAATGGGGGTTAGTTAAAACTATTTTTCGTGTTAAATGATGATAATGGTAGTAAATTTAATGAATCTAGTGAACTTTGATTTGGTCCAAATGAAGTGACGTATACCAAAACTTACGTTTAAGACAAGTTCAAATTGTTAGGAAAGGGTACATGATGAAGTATGTGGATAGTTTTTGAAGTTCCAAAGGGAAATTAAGCATTTGGATCATATCAGAAACAATTATGTTCCATAATAAGCATTAATAGAAGAAAACCCTAAATTACAGGAAGAATTACTATAAGTTGGGGTGCTATTAAGTTAAAATATTTTTTATTTATCATCTAGTTCTAGAGATTTATATGGAAAAATATAAGATTAAGGGCAAAAATGTAAATAAATAAATTTGCAAGGGTAAAAAATGTAAATAAATAAATTTAGGTTCCTAAAGTTTCTCCACCTCCATTTTCTCTCTCTAAGATTTCTATAACTTTTGGATCTCAAATTTTAATACCACCACCACCAACAAATCTAGAACACTGAGTACTACAAATATGTTCGATTGGTTTCTCACAAACTGGCCGATAATTGGTTAGAAAGTGGGGGAGAAAACCCTATAAAGGTGAGTTTTGAAGAATGCTCAAAATGAAAAATAACACCATAGATAGATTCAAGAGGTGGACAAACTTTAGGAACACAAATTTCGCAGCTAGACTACTTCTAAAGAAGCCCCGCGTGTTTCCCACCCCTCGATGAGTGAAGCCTATATGTAGCCTTCCTAGTGTACGTGTAGTGCATTTCTTAGAGCTTTGTTTCATTGACCAGCATTGACTGAGCTCCTGTAGGTCAAATTTCACATTTTGGAGTTACTTTATAGGGTTTTTGACCCTTTAAACTCAATTTTGAGGTTTATTTTGCCAAATTCTGCTTGTAAACATGCATTTTAGGACTGTCCAACTTGGAAACTATTGTTTTGTGAGTAGATAATACTTGCTATGATTTAATTATTATCCCTCAAACTTTAATAGTGAATTTGACTCAATATATGATTTTGTTATTTATTTTTAGACATTTGAAATGGATGAATTATCATAAATTTTTACTAGTTATATTTTTCAAGCATAACATTGTTTTGAATTAAGTGAGGTTTCAATGTTTAAGCCTTCTTTAATTTATAACTCTAAGATATGTACGTGCATGTTAAACTCTCACCATATTAGTGAGGGACATATTTGAATATATTTTGATTGGAGTATGCCATACAAATGACTCAAAATTAGTGAATGTGTGAAAGAAAATGTTTTGTTATATGATAATTATGATATATTTGTTGTGAACTAGAAATTTTATACCATATAATTGGAAAGGAAATTTTTTTAACTAAACTAGTGGTAATATTATACTTATTGACAAGAGTATATTTTTGCACGAATTAAATTGATATATATATATATATATATATATATATATATATATATATATATATATATGTATGTATATGTATATATATACATGCATATATACATGTATATATATAGTCATTGTTACTTTTGGGAAGAGCTATGGTTATGTGCTAGGTTTAGATTAAAGATTGTTTGATAAAAGAATTTATATTAAAAAGTATTTATTGTTTTGGACGGCATATTACTTTTGTATACTATTTCTTGGGAGGAGTCATAATTAGAAACATTGTTGCTAGCACTAGGAAATGCTTATCGCAGTGCACCTTGAAATTTAAACTAGCAGAGGTGTTGTTAACGTTGTATGTTGGCCAACGTATGTGTTATGTTATTGTAAGGAGGGGTGGAATGCCTCCTCTTATTGTTACATAGAATGCCAGTTAACTATCTAACTTATGATTACTCTCCCTTGCTATGTGCTTGGGACTAAAGCATCGTTTTGCTTGGGAATCCTCCTATATGTTAAATTACATATTAAAGCATATACTACATTTATTTCACTGCATACACAAGTGTAATGACCTTAGAATCTTTGTTAACCAGACTGTTTCTATTTCTAATATCATTATCTCCCTTTTTTTTTCTCTAGATTACATTGCTCACTTTCTGAATTGTTAATTGAATTTTTAATTAACTAAGCAGTATAATAAAATAGCACATCATAATTTTATACATAACATTATATTAATAAAGGCATAAAGCTATTATGTCAATTTAACTATCCAGGGAGATGTTTATATACAAACCATAGTAACCAGGGTACTATCTATAGCAAAAAAAAGGGGTACTCAATCAGTATTCCAAAAGAATATATCCCTTGGTGTCCAGTTGGTACAAATATCTATATACATAGATTTTTAACTAGAACATAGTCTAATGTGTAACAACCGAAATTCTGTTAATAATATTCACAAAATGAAATAGTAAGAAAGGATTAAAAAGGGTTAAATGGGGGAGTTATAAGTAAATAATTTTGAATATTTAATAAGGGTTTTCTCATTTTTGGAAGAATTGTGTAAGGAAGAAGAGATAGTAATTTCTTTGTCTACAGGGACACAAATAGACAATAATAATAGAGATGGAGAGCCATGAAGAAAGTTGCACAAAAATCCATTGAAGTAAGGCTCAAGAAGGAATTAAACACTTGGTAAGCTTTTCTTTCACCTAAGCAAAGCGTTAGTCAACCCCTTAGTCATAATGTAATGGAGTGGCAGTTTCGAAATACTTAGATAAAGCAAGGGCAAAGGTTAAGGGGAAAATGGCTTCTTGAGGAATCCATTGATTTTTATATTATTTTCCCCATGACTTGGTGACCAAGTTGCCAAGCCATCAGCCCCAAGGAGAAGAAACCCACGGCAAGAGAAAAGAGAGAAGGAGAAGAAAGAAAAGGGAAGAAAGAAAGAGAAGGAGAGAGAAGAAGAAGTGGAGAGAGAAAGTGAAAGAGAAGAAGGAAAAAGGTAAGAAATGTTCCTTAATCTTGTGTTTGAGTCATGGAAATCTCTTAGGTCTCATGATAGTGGGAAAAATCTACAATTGGTGAAGTTTTTCTAGAGAGAGGAAGTAACTGAAACTAGTAAGAGAAGAAAGTTCTGAAGGAGAGAAGGTAAGGTCAACATGCTCCTTTATGTTATTTGGTTGGATGATTTAATGGTTGATTTATATGTGTGCATTTAAGGATATGGAAAGGTAGTTAAAGCTGTTATTGATGCATTTATAGTGGTTATGGCTGTAGTTATTTTATATGCATGAGATGTTGATTTTGGAAAATTTACTGTTGATAGTTTTGGAATTTAATCCATGTTTTGGGTGGCCATATGCTCTGGAAATTTTTTTTCTTTCATGCTTAAAACATTGATATAATTATTTTTGGATTTTCTTGGCTGGTTTGGGAGAAAAAGAGAAATTTTGGTGATTTTCACGCTAGAACACGACCATGCTTGGAGACACAGCCAGGTCGTGCTCTGGGCTAGAAGTGGAAAAAAGGATGACCCTTACCCATTAAGGTAACCTAGGAGTATGGCACCTTACGAGGTAAGGCGACTGAAGGGTCATGGCTTGGATATGGTAACTGGATAGAGGACGCCCTGTAGCCTAGAGTGGTCAATACGCCTTGGATAGGGGACGCCCTGACCAATGGCCCTTAAATAGTGGGTGAGTAGCTGGAAGGGTAAGGCTCACGCCACATTGAGGATTACAATTGAGAGAAGTTAACAGATGATGAGTCACTAAGAGTGATGTACATATGAGGCATGAACAACGGTACATATATTTTATAAATACATGTTTCATTTTATCTTGCGTGATATTGATGCATAACCTATAAAAGGCATGTGTGAATTTTACTGTACCTTTATTTTATAAAAAGAGAAAATATTTTCTGTAGCCTATACAACTGGACATAACATGTAAGTATTTATGTATGCTTGTGTTTATTGGATGTTGTCCATGATGGGATTTTATATCTCACTATGTTTTAATGTTATATTTAAATCAATATAGATGCCATTTGTAGTGCTAACAATTCTCTTGGAGCTATAGACCGTAAATGTCCCTTACTTAGGACAGTTCACGATCATAGTGAACCTATTAGTGATAAACATGATAAAGATCCCTGCTCTGGGCCCACCTCCTCCACCAACAGTTCTCCAGGGGTGACGGCCAGGGGAGGGAATAGTAAAGTAGGGTTATGTAAATAATTCTAATGATGTAAATGGGCTAACCCCATTGTTTTGATGTAACCCCACGATACTTTGCCTTTTTATGATGTATGCTTCATACCTTTGGTTACATATATATATATTCTACTAATCTCTAATGGATGTAACTTTTGTATGTATATGAATACAAGATGCCTATCATTTTGGTAAAATACTGGTCTCTTGCATACGTGTGTATATATATATATATATATATATATATATATAAGAAAAAACCTAGGCGTTACAAGTTGGTATCAGAACAGGTCGATCCTAAGTGACCAGGGGGGTGGATGGTAACTTGGATCGATCTAAAAGCATCTTGAATAAGATGTGGATAGATGGAGTAGAGTAGCACATGGAAAATTGTTAAGGAAAAATTACTAGCGTTTTTCCTAATATGTATGCTTGATGGTGTTATCCTTACTGTATTATAAAAGTTTTCTTTAATTACTATTAAGCTAGATCACCTCAATAGTGACAAACTCTCTTGTTTCATACAGTAGAATATGGCATCATCAAGGAGAAATTCAGTGCCAAGTGTGAAAACTGTAACAACTCCATTTAAGTATCAATTTTTCTTTTAAAAAAAAATACCATGAAGTTATTACCTTGTTACAACTGAACCCAATATAACATTTATTTAATTTATACAATACAGAGTTTGCATACATGTCATAAATCAAAATATACGTACAACATATCAAACACATAAAAATCTACATCTTATTTATTCTGGTTGACCAATTTCGGAGATACAGGTGCGGGTGGTTGCACCTTCACCGGGATCTAAGCCAACTCGACCACAAACATTTTATTTGCTTCTGGGATATGCCCAACATAAAGTACTCGATCCAACGTGCACTAAAAGCCAGAGCTATAAAAAAATCTGCATAACTAATTTTCTGAATATGATATGGAAATATAGTGAGAATTAAATCCCAGTAAGTGCAACAATAAATCATCATCAATATAACTCATCACGTCATGTTCAGCTGTATAAACTACAGAAAATAACTTTGGTCACATGAATGCACTATATCTATGCACATGAGAATCGTACAATAATAACATGTATGACAGGGATAACTATTTTCAGAATATCATATAATGGCCATCAACTTATTCTCATTTCAAGCTACCCCGATCAGGGTGAGTACCCTCTACTCTCCGGTACGGGCTTTTCTCGCTCCGTCTGACATGGCACGCTTTCTCTTTCTTTTCTCATAATCATAATCATAACCCTTGGTAGGGCGTCCCTTACTGTTGCACCACACGGATTGCCATGTGGCCGTGCTCATTTATTTTCTTTTCACAATGATAACCAAAAATATGCTTTCCATAACAAGTATGTTCATCAAAATATAACTATTACCATAAATCGTTGGTAATCATGCCATGAACATAACTATTTCAAATATCACTTTATAAAATATTTCCATGTCAGAATTGTACACTTAATATGGTAAGAAGTTCATACAATGGCAATGGCTATGGCATATACTAATCATTTATAAGATTCGTCTTTTTTTTAAATATTAGTTTTATTTCTTTATTTTCTTGATACAGGTTTTTCATCATATCTAACATTCTCTTACTAATCAAAGCATAACTCCCTCAATTGAACTCCGATGTAGGTGCTCTTGGTGTCAATTTCAAGATAAAACAATTATCTAAAACTATTATGTTGAACATTGTAGCGAAATATTAAAAAATCAAGGTGATATTACTCCCTAAATGTACAGGTTATTTCTTCTCGGATAGGTTTTGACCTCTACCTACTAATCAGACCATATCTACCTCATATGGACTCCAACTTGAGTGATTCTAGTGGCTCAAAATTCGTGACACACATATCTATAATTATTATGTTAACCATTTATTTTAATTCCATATAGATAATTCCCAGAAATTAAAATACAGAAGCTATCCTAACATATTCTTCCCCGATGAACCATTTTCTGACCTTTGACTACTAATAAGTTCATATCTTCCTCATATGGACTCCAAATAGAATGATTCCAGTGGATAAAATTCTGTGACACACGTAGCTATAATTCTTATGTCAACCATTTATTTTAATTCCATACATATAATTCCCAGAAATTAAAATATAGAAGCTATCCTAACATATTCTTCCCTGATGAACCATTTTCTGACCTTTGACTACTAATCGGACCATATCTACCTCATATGGACTCCAAATTGAATGATTCCAGTGGCTCAAATTCCCTGACACCTATATATTTAATTCTTATGTTAACCATTTATTTTAATTCTGTATAGATAATTCCCAGAAATTAAAACACAGAAGCTATCCTAACATATTCTTCCCTAATGAACCATTTTTTGACCTTTGCTTACTAATCAGACCATATCTACCTCATATGGACTTAAAATTGAATGATTCCAGTGGCTAAAAATCCATAACACATATATCTTTAATTCTTATGTTAACCATTTATTTTAATTCCCTACAGATAATTCCCATAAATTAAAACACAAAAGCTAAAAAGTTTGCCACCCATAGCCATACCTATACAGAACTTTCTATACGAGTCTAAGTATTCAAACATACATCACATGCAAGATCAATATGTAACTTGATATAGCAACATTATGACCAATCATCAAAGTTCTAAGTTCAAAATCATTTTTATTTCATGAACATTATGACCAACATATAGCAATAATATGTAACTTGACATCAAAGTTCTAAGACCAATCATCAAACTTTATTACACTATTATTTCATCACATGATTTTGATTTTTCTTTTTCTTTTTCCCTCTTGGATTTGGACTCATTCTTTCCCATTTCCTTTACTTTGGCTAAAATTCTACCTTTCATAATGGGTTTGATCACATTTTCATGATTTTTGGACTACCAGTCCAATTTCTATATCCTAGTCCAAGTTTATGTTTTATTTCTTTCTTGGCCTATCCTATTGGCTTGCTAAAAAATTCATGTGAAGTGGAAAAACACTATATGAAGTGTCCATAGGTGAAAGCCCAATTTATGGGTGGAGATGTTAAACTTAGAAATTTCTAACTCTTGAATTAGGAAAAATTACCCTAATCCAATATTCTTAAAATTTTAAGACCTTTACTTACTTCACAAAAATTTATCTTCCTTGCCAAAGAATTTTTCCTATCTTTAGTATGTTATTTCTAATTTTTCCTATTAGCTTTCTCTCTTTACTTATTCCCTTAATGTTAGAAACATTTTCTATGCATACACATAAGATGAAGAATTTCTAAGGATTATATTTCCTTACATATCTAAAAATTGTCTAATAAATTTTATTTCCTTAATTAAATATTTACGTAGCTTTAAAGAAACAAAATTAGGGATGTTACATTAAATATTTATGTACCTTTATTAATAAAAGAAACGAAATTAAGGATGTTACATTTACTTTATTTTATTTGCACTTATCAATTCCTCATTTTCTCAATCACATAAAGTAATATCAGTCTCTATGAGATCAAGCCTTACTCCCACGGCTACAAGTTAGTTGAGAGGTAATGTATCAATTTGGGTATACCTACGACAGTACGAACCAAACAATAACTCCGACCGGAATGAATAGTGATTTCTGGCTGATGTGAATAGTACTTTCAGCCATGAATAGTGACCATCAATTGACCGACGTTGACCAAACTCCTGAAGTCATTTCTTAGGTTTTTGGACCCTCTAGACTCGTTTTTGAGGTCTATTTGGTCAAATTTGAATTGAAAACGTGTATTTTGGGGCTGTCTAACTTGGAGCCTTACCTTGTGAGTAGATAAATCTTTCTATGACTTGCCCTATACACTTCTTGAACTTAAAATATATAATTAGTTCTATTTACAAGTTATTTATACTATTATATGTCTCTGGAATGAATTAAATTACCTGAATTGTTTAATATGCCATATAGTTCAAGAAGAGTATGATTTTAAAAATGGATTTTTAAACTCATTGAATATGTGATTCTAAATGTATTTCTCATCATATGGTAAAGGAAATATATACTGTGCACGTGGTATTGATATGTAAAGCTATAAGATTGCCTTGAAAAAGGGCATGTATATGTGATAACCTTGATTGAAAAGTTTCCAACAGAGCAATTGTACTGAAACTGAAAATTTTGAATTAGACTGAAACCTATATTTTGAACGATATAGCATATGAGCAAATAATGATTTCTATGGAGGAATCCTATTAAAAACACTGTTTGCTAACAACAGGTGATGTTAAGCCTGGTGCACCTTGACTGCTCAGTTAGAAAGGGTAGTGATAACCTCGTGTGATGGCGAACACACGGGATATGATATGTGAAGGAAAGCAAGATACCTCATGTCTGGGTGAGATGCTGACTATATGATATGTGATTTACCCTCCCTTGCTTTGTGCTTGGTAAATACCTATATTCAAGTCCCTTCGCGTGTCCTCTTGAATTTTGGTAGGGTAAACCTTAGTTGGAATGCTGAGTTTCGACAAATCCTACATTACCAAAGTACGGAAGAGATTGAACTCTTTAGTGCGCACTGTCGCAGATGCACCCAAATTAATACCTTACCTCAAAACTAACCTGTAGTAGTGGGAGTAAGGGTCAATCCCACAGAGACTGGAATTACCTTATGTGATTAAAAAGGGGGGAATTGATAACCGCAAGTTAAGTAAAGTAAACAATAATGAAAATAAATAAGCGAAAGTGATTAATAATAAAGACGTTGGTTTCGGTTGGTATCCACCGTCAAGGGATTACATTGATCATCGACAACATAATCAATCTGTAAATGAACATCTATCATTGGGGTTTTAACCCTGTTTCTCCTTAAGCCTAGCAAATTAATGATAATCACACTAATAAAACCCTAATCAACAAGCCATCTTTTAGCACATCGGTAAAATATAACTTGTTAACCGCATGAAGAACTAGAGAAACTGACAGAGCTAAACAAATATAAACACATCGGCTATAGCTAGTCCAATGAGCACGGGTCGTATCGAATAGAGAACAAAGATCATTTACTATTGTTCTACAAAATATGCTATCTATATCAATGTAATTCGATATAGATAAAGTCACAGTTACGTAAATAAGGAATTCAATTAACAAAGCCTAGGGTTAGGGTTTACCCCACTTATGATATTCAACAATCAATATATACGTCTAATTGTAATTATCTGAGTAATTGGGGATGGTTTAGCCTTAATTAATTAATAACTTCTTTCAAGCATTACTAATAGTACCTAGATTAATCTGATTGCCTACATTCGTGGTTCTTAGTTCAACCTAAGTCCATTAAGTTCTAAGCCAACCATGGAATTCAATTAAAAGGTGTTCTCATGCCCACTAATTGATTCAATTCCTAGAGGACCTTAAACTACTTTCATGATTAAGATATCCCTAATTAACTTTTATGTTCTGGTATTAACTTTCAGCTTTTAGTTCATCGGTTAATAGTCTAAGATGTGATAAATATTGGCCAGACAATTATAAACTCTTATAATATATGCATAATAGTCAATCCTAATTAACCACAATTAATCTCTATTAGGGTTCCAACAATTCCTATTAACAATGTATCATCACATCATAAGTGGGTTTACCGAAACCCTAGATCAATATCTACTCATGCATAATTGAAAGTGAAATCATAATCAAATTCATTAGATCATTCATCAATGTTCAATGCAAATTAAGAGAAAGAGTAGAAGTAGAAGTAGAGATGTAAAGTAGAAAGATAAAACCTGGCTTGTAGAAGATGAATTAAGAATACAATCTTGAATCAATCTCAAATTCTACTCTAGGAACATAAATCAAACAATGATTCTAATCTAATCCTAATCTAAGAGTGTTTCCTAAGCCTAAAACTAAGTCTAAGTCATCTGTATGAGTTTAGATGTATTTCTCTACGTTTCCATATGTATATATATATCACTTTGGTTGCTTAAAACTCTAAAAAATACAGAGTGTACGGACACGAAGCAAGGCAGTGCTTCATGACATTGCCTAGCCATGCTTCGTGCTGGAAATAAGGGAATTTATTAACTTCTTGAATAGAGCACATTGTAACATCCCTAATTTCGTTTCATTTATTAATAAAGGTACATAAATAATTAACGCAAAATCTCTAATTTCATTTCTTTTATTAATAAAAGTACATAAATATTTAATTAAGGAAATAAAATTTTTTAGACAATTTTTAGATATCTAAGGAAATATAATCCTTAGAAATTATTCACCTTATGTGTATGCATAGAAAATGTTTCTAACATTAAGGGAATAGGTAAAGAGAGAAAACCTAATAGGAAAAATTAGAAATAACATACTAAAGAGAGGCAGAATTCTTTGGTAAGCAAAAAACTTTTTTTGTGAAGTAATTAAAGGTCTTAAAATTTCAAGAAGATTGGATTGGATAATTTTTCCTAATTCAAGAGTTAGAGTTCCTAAGTTTAACATCTCCACCCATACATTGGACACTTCATATAGATTTTTTCCACGTCACATAAGTTTTTAGTAAGCCAATTGGATTGCCCAAGCAAGAAATAAAACATAGACTTGAACTAGGATATAGAAGTTGGACATATAGCCCAAAAATTATGAAAATGAGACCAAGCTCTCCATGAAAGGTAGAATTTTAGCCAAACTAAAGGAAATGGGTAAGAATTAGCCCAAATCCAAGAAAAAAAATAAGAATCATGTGAGGAAATATTAGTGTAATAATAATCAAGATTAGGTCACATGGCATTAGGACAAAACATCTATATCCTACATTCATAATTTCAACAAGTAGGTAATAATACATGGCATTGGGAAAAAAAATCTATATCCTACATTCATAATTTCAACAAGTGGGTAATGTTGGGTATGTTTTCTAAATAACTGCAAGCGCACGGCATAGCTGTAGCTAGTCTGGCGAGTACGGGTCGTATCCCACAGAGAACAATTATCAATTACTAGATTTTACGAAGTATGCTATCTAAATCAATGTGATTTGATGAGAGTTTGTCAAAATTAAACTAATAAGTAATCCAATTAATAAAAGCCTAGGGTTATGGTTTACCACACTTATGATATTCAACAATCAATATGTACCTCTAATTGTAATTATCTAGGTAATTGAGGATGGTTTATCCTTAATTAACTAGCAACCTCTTTCAAGCGTTACTAATCGTACCTTCTTAGTTTAATCTAGGTCCATTAAGTTCTATGCCAACCTTGGAATACAGTTAATCGGTTTTCTCGTGCCCACTAATTGATTCATTCCTAGAGAATCTTAAATTACTTTCTTGATTAAGATATCCCTATTTAACTATTAGGTTTTGGTATTAATTTTCACCTTTCAGTTCGTCAGCTAATATCCTAAGACATGATAAAACGTTGGCCAGACATTCATCAACTCATATAATGAATGCATAATAGTCAATCCTAATTAACCATGGATAATACAATTAGGGTTCCAACAATCAATTGAATAGTTCACTATCATCATACCATAAGTAGGTTTACTAAAACCCTAGATCAAATCTACTCTAGCATAAATGAAATAGAAATCAAAAGCATATTCATTAAATAAACCATAGATGTTCAATATAAACCAAGAGAATGGAGTAGAAGAAGAAGTAAGTGTAGAATAAAAAATTAAACCTGGTTGCATAATGTATTAGAGATACAATGTTGAATCAATCTCAAATCTAACCTAAGAACATGAAAGTAAACACTAATCTTACTATAAACCTAATCTAATGATGTTTCCTAAGCCTAAAACTAAGTAAAAGTGAGTATGATTGTGTCTGGATGTCTACCTCTATGTTTTCCCATGTATATGTACCCTCTTGGCTGCTCAAAACCCTAAAAATCACATGGTGTATGAGCACGAAGCATAGTCGTGTTCTAAGGCACAGCCTAGCCATGCTTCTGGCTGGATTCTTGGACTTTTCTCCATCTTTTGCACAAAGCACAGCCTAACCGTACTTCATGCACACTAAGCACGGCTTGGCCATGTTGGTGGCTGCAAGTATATTTTCTTGCCAATTTCATCAGGGTTGCTTCCTTGCTTCCTCGTCAGCATGTTCCAAGTCCATATCACACTTCTCATGAGTGTTTTCCCTTACTTCTTAGCCTCTTTTACTCAACTACAAGCATAAAACCAACCGAAGCAGTGTCTAGAGCAAAGCATAACCAAAAGGAAGGGAATAATCACAAGTTTACTTTAAATTAGGGGATAAAATATAATCATTTAGCACTCAAATTTCCCCTTTATCAACTCCCCCATGCTTAAACCTTTGCTTGTCCTTAAGCAAATAACATGTCATATTAGTAGGAAGGGGGGAAGATTCATATAAATTCCAAATAACATATAAATGCAATACAGGAAATTCTTTACTCAATCAAGGTGCACACAATAGATATATGAATAGATATTTATCAGATAGTCTCTGTTCTTCTAAAGCTAAACCTAAATTCTTCTATTATATATCTGCTTCTATTGTTACTATTGAATGTATGCATCAAATTGATTTTTTAGAAACTCAAGTAGGCCAATTCATCCTTTAGATCTCCCTATGTTACCTTACCCTTATTTTTATTTTTCTCACTCTTTTTCTCACTCAATTTCTTTTATTTCTCATCATTTTTTTTCTTTTATAGAAATATGCAGTGAGTGCATTTTATGCTCTATCTCACTAGGGTAAATGCAGCTAGGTACTCAGAGTAAAAACTTTTTGGGTTTTATATTCCCTTATTTTTCACCTCTCCTATCCTTCATACACTCATACTATTAAAAATCAATAAAGGCATACAATTCACAGCACAATAGGAGAGATATTTTTCAAAAAATTAAATGTTTAATCCTAGAAGAGAGAGACTAAAATTTAAACTGCCTATTTCATATCCTATTGTGCATTACATGTTCATGAGTTAAAATTAACCTATATTACATCAATCTATCTCTAAAATAGCAAACTATATGATTATGCAATAAAACAAGAGAGATGTGATATGTACAGTATATACCTGTAAAAGATAACTAAATCAGCCAGTGCAAATCAGAAGTTCATCCAATGCAAACCATAAATTCAGCCAGTGAAATCCAAAAGCTAAAGTCTACTCCTACATGCTTAAACTTGACATTGTCCCCAATGTTAGTAATAAAGAAAGAACAAGCAAAGGGATAAGTGACTTACTTGCTTACTAGTCTTCTAGAGGAGGTGGAGTTGGTTTCTAACCCAAGTGCCAGGTGTACCATGCTTACATCATTCCCTGCATTCTTTGGATGGAATCTTGCATGGCATGCAGGGTAGCTTTCTGCAATAGTTGCTCCGCCTCAATTTGGCTGAGCCATGAAGAGATAAAGTCTTAATCCTTTAGGGGAGCATATGATATACCTGCATGGTTAGTAAAATGGGAAGGGGGTGGGGGTGGTAGAGCCAAAAGTGGCTCAAGGTGGAAGTTATCCCCCTTAGGAATATCAACACCCTCTATACCCTCCTCTAAAAGGTAGATCCAGTTCTCCTCATTAGAAACTGTATTCCTAGTAGGGTGAGGGAGGTGAAAGATACTATGGCGTTTGAGATGCAACCAATAGTTATCATTTTTCTTGATAATTAGTTCCATATGCAAACATGATTCTAAATCAGTCCTCTTGCTGCCAACTATTGGTTGCAAACCCTGGAGATTTGCCTCAAATCCTAGCCTTCTAGCTATTATCGTCACTAGTCCCCGAATGACCACTTTTCCATTCATGGCATTACCTACCCTAGCCATCTGATGTACCATAAAAGCATCGGTATTGAACTTTTGATCTTGTATTATGGCCCAAAGAAAATAAAGCTCTCTTTGGTTTCCAACCCTATCACTTTTAGCCCTACCAAAAATGGTATAGGACATGAGGCACTATAAATATCTAACAGTAGGGTTGCAAATAAAATAGGCTTTTGAAATTGATGCAGTATATTGCCCCCTACAAAAATAGAGTTCCAAAAATGTTGAGCACAAAACCTTGGGGAACTAATCTGTCTCCCTTGGGATGCAATCTAAATAGTGCATTAAATTCAGCCAATGATAGTTTAAATGAACGGTCAAATAGTCTAAAGTTAATACGGACCTGGTTAACGTCGGGACCCCAAAATAGGACCACATTAACTAAAGTAAAAAATTCTAAGGTGGTCCTAGCATAGGCCAGGTAACGTAGGCCAATGAATGTAGTCCATCCAATCCTATCAACTAGGTAGCGGACGTCAGTTAAAAGACCTAACCGGTCCAATCATTCCTCATCTATGTACCGGGTACTCAACATTCCCCATTTAACTTAAGTATCGTATCGTGTCCGTTGACTATTATCAACAAACACAATACCATACTTATTGATTTGGTGAGGAAGTTGGGATGGTATTTGAATTCATCCTCTGCGTGGTTGCTACGATTAGGAGGAGGATTGGCTAGTTCTGGCTCTTTTGGGACCCATGTATGATTATATGAAATACAAAATATAATGGGGAGTCAGGTGAGCAGGGCCAAAAACTAATGAACAATCAATGCAGTCACAATGCTAAACCAAAAGAATCCAGTGCAAAGTAGGGAAAAGTCCAGGCAAACTAGTGTTAAAAGAGTCAATACAAGGTATCAGTAATTCAATGTTTACAACCAGCAACAATAACAGTTCAAACCAATTTCATAATGCTAATCCAAACCAGATAAATAATGTAGAAAATCCAAACCCGGTATAGTATCTTATGCCAATCAAAAGTAACAATCCAACAACCCAAAAAATTCCTAATCCAAAATAATGTAGGCTAGTAGAATTCTATTTAAGATTTAAAACTTCCAGAATGAGATTAATTTATCACATATATGTTCAATTCAAACTTAGCTAAGAATAATCATGAAATACCAAGGAAGCTCAGTGTAGCAGACAAATTTATATCCAAATCAGTTTAGATTTAAACAGATTATTGAAGCACAAAGAAAATTCTACTCTAATTTAATCAAAACAAGATGGTGCAAAGTGTCTAGCATACATAAAAATTAGGGGACTTACTACCACAGAATCAAATGCCAGACAAAATAGAGAGTTTAGTAAAGTCAGTAAACATTCATCCATAAGTGCAGTACAAGCAATCAACTAGAGAATTTAGTATGGTATTCCAAATTCTTTTTGCCAGTATCTTAGGAAAACTAGTAAAATAATGGACTCCAGCAACCAAAATTTCAAATTCAGAAGGAATAAACCACAATGCATAAAATTTAAAAATTACCTGGAGGAGAAAAGCCACAAAATATATTGAACTAGTAGCAAGGTGAAGGCACGAACATAATCTGGGTACAGGGGAATAATGGGAGAGAGGGAGTGGGTGAGGGTTGGGTAAGTTGTTGCTAGTGCAGGGGAATAGGCCGAGGTAAGGAGTTGAAGGAAGATGGAAGAGAGTTAGGAGGGAGCACAGGAATTTCTGGGTGAGGGGGAGAGTGCATGGGAGAATGGCTTGGGTGCAAAGATGGGCACATATTGGCTGGGATTTGGGTTGTAGAGGGGATTCGCTGGGTGTGTATGTGTGTGTGTGGAGGGCTTCGGGTTGGCTAGGAGAGGGAGTTGGGAGAGAAAAGAATGGTGGGCTACAGGAATGGTTAGGTGTGGAGAGACAGAGAGGGAGAAGGAAGAGGTGAGGCGTGGTTGCAGAGAAGGATTCAGGTAAGGGAGTAGAGAAGAAGGGGAACACTGGAATGGGAATTTTTGGTTATGGGGAAACTGAAAGGAAGAGGGATTAGGGCATAGGCATGGGATTAGGAGTGGAGAAGGAGATGGTAAAGGAGGAGAAGAGGATGGGAAGGGAGGGGAGAATGAACGCGGGGCAAAGAAACCAAAACACGGGAAAGAAAAGGCTGAACAAGGGATAAAAATAAGGGGAAAATTTAGGCGTTTTAAGTTCCCTGGGCCCGAAGCACAACCGTGCTTCGGGCTGGAATTTGGAATTCTTGGAAAAGGCCCTTGTTAAGCAACATAGCTAAGGGGTGCTTGCACTTGGGACTTGGGGCATGGCCTTGTCAAGTGACACGGCCTACCCGTGTTGGATGCTGGAGACCCAAATTTTCCTAGATTTGCCCATGTTGGTTGGCACGGGGAAGGTGTGTTGGCTCTGGACGTGAGACCAGGACACAGCCTGCCCATGTTGGCTGTAGGTCTCACCAATATTTCCAGAATTTGGCCCGTGCTTGAAGCATAGGCATGGTAAGAGACACGGGTGACTCGTGTTGCTTGCTGGAATGCCTATTTCTTCTAAAATTGCTGCAATTTTTAACCATTTTCAATTTCCCTTGATTTTCATCCTTTAATTCACCCTTGGGCACATGGAAATGGACCTAAAAATCATATGAAAACACTTATTAAACTCCTAACCTACGAAATTAATTAAATTAAAGATAAAAACTAAAACTAAAAGTAAGAAAAAAAAACGAAAAGAAACTTAAAAATTAAAATATGGGTTGCCTCCCACAAAGCACTTGTTTTAAGTCATTAGCTTGACTCCTTTTCATGCTTTCCACTCAAGGAGGCTATAAGAGAGTTTGAATAACTCTCTTTGCTATCCATTGCCTTTTAGTATGGTGCTTGAGGCTTTGCCCAATAGCCTTCAAAGTTCCTTTTGGCTTAATCCTTTCTTCCTTTGCTCCATTCAAGTTGAGAGGAGATGGCTTAGGTTCTAACTTTAGAGCTTGGATTCCCTCCTCAACAGCCTTCTTTTCTTTTCCCTGTTTATCATAAATAAAAGAACTTTCCACAGAGCATAACTCTAGTAAGTCAGAAGGAGGAAAATTCATGATATATTCATCCATATTTGGTTCTATTTACAAGTTATTTATACTTTTATATGTCTCTGAAATTGATTAAATTACCTAATTTGTTTACTATCTGCCATATAGTTGAAGAAGAGTATGGTTTTGAAAATGAATTTTTGAACTCATTGAATATGTGATTCTAAATATATTTCTCATCATATGGTAAAGGAAATATATATTTTGCACGTGTTATTTATATGTAAAGCTATAAGATTGCCTTGGAAAAGGGAATGTATATGTGATAACCTTGATTGAAAAGTTTCTAACAGAGGAATTGTACTGAGACTAAAAATTTGAATTATACTAAAATCTCTGTTTTCAACGATATGACATATGTGTAAATAATGATTTCTAGTGGAGGAATTCTATTGGAAACACTATTTACTAACAGTAGGTGATGTTAGCATTGTTGCAACTTGACACCTCAACTAGTGGGGGTGGTGCTAACCTCTTGTGACGGCCAACACACGAGATATGATATGTGAAAGAGAGCAAGATACCTCATATCTGGGTGAGATTCCAACTATACGATATGTAATTTTCCTTCTCTTGCTATGTGCTTGGAAAATGCCAATATTAGACTCCCTTCGCTTGTCCTCTTAAACGGTAATAAGGCAAACCTTGGCTGGGATGCTGAGTTTAGGCAAATCCTACACTGCCAAAGTACAAAAGGGATTGAACTCTGATATGGTGGTTCTCATATGAGATCCTCCTAATGTTTTTATGAGAAATATTTTGATGCATATCAATATTTGATTAATGATCATACCATATCGCATATGGTTTCAGATATCTGAATCTGGTTTAAACTAAGAATATTTGAAATACGAGTCCCATATGGATGTACTTTTAAATTGTATTTTTTTATGTGACAAATTTTAAAATATGAGTACATCCATATGCTTATCTAAGAGGTCATATGAGGTATTATCCGCTCACTGAGTTATCAAACTCACTACACGATATTTATATTTTTTACAGATAAGTGTACAGAGTTTAGTCGTGCATATATGTGATCAACTAGGTGTTACACTCTCTGGATGAGCCTACATTGCTTCCAAGTTTCACATTGTTTAAATCATTTTGTATTTGTATTCTACAGTATGCTTTGAACGCCACAGACAGAATCTCTGCTTCTGTTGTAATTTATGTATAAAGACTAGCCGTGTATATATATTGAAAATGGTTTGGGCTGCTGTCTTGTTAGCTAAAAATGTAGGGATATATATGTGTGTGTGTGTGCGTGTGTATTTACATCCCCACATTTTCAGACTACCTTTTCTTCTTTGCCTACCTTTTCTTCATAACTTAAGCTACTCCGTTCTACACTCTTTCAAGGAAAAAACAAATTACCAGCTTAAGAAGAAGGAATGAGGAAGATAGAATAGTAGACCATGGGTTATAATCACCTTGAATCCATACCTCTTTTCTATCTTCCTCTTCTTTCCTTCTCTCCCCTTCTACATTTTTTATTGCCTATGCCTCTATTTGCCCTTGATCGTTACTTAGCGAAAGTAGAAAAAAATCGTCGTTGCCCATTAATATCTCCATGAGCTACCATTCTAGTGTTTTTATTTATATCCATTGATGTGTTTGCACCTATCCCTACGTAAATCATGAGTTCCTGATGATATTTTACTTAGTTAATATTAATTATTGTTCTTTTCTCCTAATTGTTATAATTTGTTTATTTCTCCTTTTATTTAATTTATCAAGCATAACTAAAAAAATCTTACATATCTTGTGTATTAATTTCTTATGCAAAATTTAATATTTCATTAGCTACATATTCTATAGTATAGCATTCTTAATTGTTTTCATAAATAAATACTTTCCTTAAGCAAATATAGGAATAATGTTCTTTATCCTATTTTCTAAAGATATAACATTTATTCCATTATCACTAAATTCTCGTTCTTCCTTAATATTCTCTTCTATATTTTCCTAGCATATTTTGTGTCAATTTTAGGATGATTAAAATTTTTGGATGTTATGGCAAGCATATTTCTTTTTGTCTCATTGAACCTCTTTTTTACTTATTTCATGGTATTTCTATCTTGGTTATATTGATAAGAATGGTCATTTATAGGTTAATCTATGAATCTTCCTTGTTCTTGAAAATTTTATTTACATAAAAGTTTACCCATATGTTTTCCATGCATAGTTACTGTAAACTTATCTTCTTATTGGGTTATCAAACTCACTATTGATTATTTATATATTTTTGAGATAGCGATATAAAGTCTAGTCCTTCCTTTATTGCTAAGTGAATAGCTAGGCAATACTTCCACTAGGTAAGCCATTTTGTTTCAAGTGTTCATAATTTTTTGTTTGTACTGTATATTGTATTTTAGAGTGTGCTCCAGATGCCACAAGTAGGGGCTTTCCTTTTGTTGAGAATTGTTATATAAGTTGGGTTTGTTTTTATTGTATAGATGTGAGAGTAAGGCCCTAGAGCATATATATGCACATATTTATGTATCATTATACCAATTACATGTTATGTTAAATGCTACGTGGAACACATTTGGCTATCTTTTTTGTTTACTAAAGGCTTACAGGTTAAATTTAGTACCAAATCTCGTGCCGATCACATTCTCTTGAACTAAGATTGTGACAAATTTGGTATTAGACCAAAGTTTTCCTATGGCTATTGAAGCAAAGAATTATGTAGTAGGACCTTGAGTATAGATGTGAGCTAGACATATTTATGCACAAGGTGCTATTGAGGAATTATTTAGGATGTCCATTTTCTTTCCATTCTAAGTTTGTCAATTTCTTAAATATTTTATAAGTTAAATATCGATGTATTCTAAAATTTGTTTTTTTTAATAGTATGTGATGCAGCTAAAACTAGAGCAATAACTAGAGGAGCTGTAGATCATGATCCTTTTGCTGAAACATCTACACAATTTGTGATTCTAAGTTAAAGAGGTTGTGGTAGAGGCAGGCTTAAAGGAAGACCTAAGGGATGTGCACATGATCATGAAACTTCCAAACAGGATGTGAAGGGCAATATTCCTGATAGAGTACAAAAGGAAATAGTAGTACCTCCCCAAGATCTCTAATATAGAACAATTGAGTTAATTTCTAACATACAAAGAAGTATAGAGACATAAGTTAGGTTGATAGTTAAGTAAGGTGGGAAAGATTGTCAATAGCCAAAGATAGTTTTTGTAGCTTAAGAACAAGTAAGACTAGTTGAACGAGAAGATAGGCCTACAAATATTAAAGTAACATTACTGTAAATTTTGAAGTTAAAGCCACCTAATTGTATTGGATCAGATAGTCATGAGAATCCATATATATATTTATTTATGTAATAGAGAGAATTTTTAAAGCCTTAGGATGCTTTATTAGAATATCTATTGAATTGTTATCTTTTTTACTTTTGGATGTGGCATAGGTTTGGCTTAAAACTATGATGCAAAGAATAGCAGCTACCTCTCTACCAATGGAATAGCGAAAGTTTAGCGAAGCATTCGTGAGTCATTTTCTACCTGGAAGTGAAAAAGATCAAGAAAATTTGAAGATTTGGGATTGACAACAAACATGATAGTCTTTAAGTATGATATATGTTTTACTCTATTATCTCAATATGCAACATACCTAGTTCCTACTTAAAAGGACATGATTAAAATATTTTTTTTAGGTTTGGTACGTTCATTGTTCAATCTAGTGGGTCCCTAACTTAATCAATTTTTGACCTATGGAGTAGTTATAAATTGTGCCAGAATGATTGATGTAACATCCTGAGTCTCTAATAAGGTTAGATAAATCTAAGAAAAAGTAAAAGATACATATGACCTAGAATTAAAATACTTAGTTATGGAACAATAAGGTATTAAAAAAAATAGGTGACATATAATTAATCATGAATCATACAAATAAAATTCTTAGGATCATAATGGATGGGGAAAGGATACAAATACATTTTTAGGACATCACTAATCTAGGATTAGCAGTAAATTAAGGCAATATAAAACAAATAAGGAGCTGCCAAGTAGCACCACCAAAGGATGCTACCTTGTAGCCACCATTCACCTTCCTTATTTTGTTTCTACAAACCATGACAAGAGGGAGAGAAACCATGCACCTTCCTCATTTTGTTTTTACAAACCATGACAAGAGGGAGAGAAACCATGCACCTTCCTCATTTTGTTTCTACAAACTATGACAAGAGGAAAAGAAACCATGCACCTTCGTCATTTTGTTTCTACAAACCATGACAAGAGGGAAAGAAACCATGCACCTTCCAAATTTTACTTTAATTATTTCTTTGCTCTATAAATACCATTGAAAAGAGGGAGTCTAAGATAGAAAGAGAGGAAGAGAGAAAGAGGGAGAGAGAGAAAGCAACCAGAAATGGTGAAAGTTCCTTCTTCTTTCTTCCCTCACCATAAGGCAGTGAGAGTGAGAGTGAGTGCTGAGATTTGAAGCTTTGCTCAACCCATATTTTGTGCAAAAAAAACGTGGCTGAGTTGCACGGGAAACCAAGAGGAGAAGCAAGATGCAAATTGAGAGCCATAGGAGTAGGTTTGCACAAGGTAAGTGTGGCTTCTTATAAAAATCTGGTTTAGAGTTTATTAGGCTAATTTTAGGATCTGCAAGGACGAATTTCTGTCTAAAATATGAAGACATGTTCAACATAGAAGTTGTAGCCCTATATCTTAAATTTCCATATCATTTGGAATCACATCAATCGGACTTAAAATGAGAGTTATACTCTAGTGAGTAATAAGAGGTCAGAATCGGGTATGGAATTTAGAATAGTGATAATAGCTTCGGCTTTTGAATTTCTTGGACTAATCTATAAGGAATATGAAGAAATAGTTAACTTAAAAAATGTAGATATATGTCTCACGGTTAAATGACCATTGGAAACACCCAATGTAGAGTCCATATGAGTGAGTAATGGTCTGATTAGTGAGTAAAGGTCATAGAGCACAGAAGGGTTAGGTTTGAGAACATAGAACCCTTTTGCATCTAAACACTTGGCTTAGTAAATTGAGTAAATGGCCTTTAAATTTTCTAATTTTTGGTGAGAAAAGTATTGAAATATTGATAATCAATTCTGAAAATTTTTGTGATTTTTGAGAATCTAAAAATAGGCCATTTACAATCAAACCCATGCAGAGAAAAATCCGCTGGACAGCTTAGGTTATTGATGGAAATACTAAACAATGAAGGGGTTAGATGTTGAATTTTCATTTGAAACTTTTATTACATGTTAAAGGGATACTAATTAAGGTCCACACCAAATTTTAGGAAATTATGGACATTTTAAGACATATAATAAAATATAGAAGTTCTGTGGGACAGGAAGTGAGTCAGAACAGACCAAAACTGTGGGCAGCCATATAAATTAGGTTATTTGAGGGGAAAATGATTTATAATTTACTTGAAATTTTTATGGTGATTATATAACATATATAGGATACTATATATAAAATATCACGAGCTTTAAGGAAGTTTTACCCATCTAAAGGAATGGAAAACAGAATAGAAATGGAACTAAAACTAATACGCATTGTTCTGGGTTAAGGGTTAAGAGATCCACGAAATCAAATAGACATGTAAATGAACTTCCATGAAAAAGTTTATAATTTTTGGAGAACTTTTATTATATTTAATAATAATTCCAAAACTGAACAGAATCACAGGTCTTTTAGGGGAACAGGAACTCTTAAACTAGAGAGTTAAGATTTTAAGTGCTCATATGCATGCATTAACCAAAGGATTTTATATGTTTTAGTTCAGTAGCTGGTTGTAACCTTGGCAGCCTTGGAAAGGAAGTGATTGTGCTAGAATTGAAGTAGCTAGTTTTTTCTTAAAACACTGTTTATGTTTATAATCTTGAATTTATCAATTTCATTGGTTGCCTGACTTTTATGCTATGATGAATGATGGTCTAAAGATATGTTATGTATGCATTCTTGAGAATTAAGGGGTGCATAAAGTGTGCCAATTAAGCCCTATTTCCCCCACGTATTGTCCAATAATAGGAGATGCATAACCCTTTGTAGGTATAGGACTGCATTTGGTAAGTAGACCAACACGTTATGGGTCCCTAGTGTGACCAAGATGATGTATATATGTATGGTCAGTGCTTATGTTTTAGTAAAATAAATTGAGATGTTTTAAGGAATGGAATGTGTACTGTTTTTCTAAAAATTTGTTATTTATTGAGATTGTCATCTCATCTTTTTTACATCTATACAATCACATTCCAGGTACTTCAGCAAGATGTGAGCAACAAGATTCCCAAGGTTGACTCATCTGAATATAGATATGGATTATATATCTTCTGAAAATGCAATATATGTGGGATGGCTTCGTAGAATACCAAGTCCCTTGTAGATAGGACATAGTTAGATGTAAGTTAAGTGAAGAACTGCATACTTTTCTTTTATAGCGTGAGAGCCTTTGTGTGCATGTAATGCGTACCATGTCTAGTTAGTTTGATTCTCCTATCTTTAAGAAAATAAAATTTGAAAATGTTTGGAATAACCTGAAACTCATGTATGCTCATAAAAAAATTTATATATAATAGAAATAAAGATAAGTAACAATATAAGTGAATAAGTAAATTTATGGATTGGGTGGTCATTGACAGAAATTTATAGATAATAAGGAACATTCTACGATATAGATATATGAAAAATCACGCTAGTAAGTAGGTGTTACAATTGAAAAACATTAACTAGCAAAAATAGAGAGTCATAAGAAAAAGAAAGGAGATCGAAACATTATTATCTGAATTAGCTATAATCGTAATCTGAAAAGACCAAGATTTTAGAGTCCACAATATACCACTTAAGGAAAACCAGGTAGCTCAAGTCAAGCATCATTTAGTGGTAATAAACAAAAACTGATTAAGAGAGATATTTGATTTACTGGTCAATAGGATCCAAGATCAGTTCCATCATACCCCACTAGTGGTAAGTTCTATACCAAACAACGTTATAAATAAATAAGTGCATGTTTTCAATGTAGACAAGTAGGACATACAATGAAAAATTATCCATAATTTTGAGGTTCAACTCAAGCATCAATACAACAAACATCAATCTCTACATCTATGCCATCATGACCAGTTAGAGTAATTCCAGGCTAAGTTTGAAGCAGTGGTTCTAGTGAAGGATTAAGAAATTGAGGCTGAGGAGAAGCTTGAGTCTTTGTTCTGACACGGCAGGATGCTTAGGCTTTGAATGCAGTAATGATAGGTACATTAATAGTATGTTCACATATAGCGTATGCATTTTTTTAATCTTAATTCTACTTATTCTTATGTATCTCCATACTTGGATAAATAATTGGGTAGAGACCCTATCAAGTTAGATTATTCTTTTATAGTTGCTACTCTATTGAGAAACTCCTTGTTGGTCAATGATGTATACAAATTGTGTGAGATTTTGATAGCAAATAAAGAAAATTTCATGGAAGTGATAGTTCTAGATAAGATAGATTTTGATGTGATATTAGAAATATATTGGCTGGTATCATGTTACTACTCTAGGTTGCCACCTCAAAGTGATTAAATTCAATATTTCCAAAAAATCTCCTTTTATGATACAAGATTATTGTTGTGAGGCACCTAATAACTTGATTTCTACTTTAATAGCTCCTAAATTATTTTTAAAAAGATGTCAAGGGTATTTAGTAGTGGTCAGTGATATTGATATGAATTACACCAGTATAGATCAAGTTCCTGTGGTTTGAGAATTTCTTGATGTATTTTTGGAAGAATTGCCAAGTTTACCCCTAGAATAAAAGATTAAGTTTGATATTGATTTACTCCTTGAAACCTAACCAATGTCTATACCCTTATAGAGAATGGCACCTACTTAAATCAAGGAACTAAAGAATCGTTTGTAAGATTTATTGGATAAAGAATTCAAACGCTCTAGTACTTCTCATTGGGCAACTCTTGTTTTAATTGTGAAAAAAAAGATGGATCACTATAATTATACATAGATTATAGACAATTAAATAAAATAACAGTACATAAAAAAATATATTTCCTTGTACAAATGATTTGTTTAACCAATTATAGGGTGCTCAATATTTTTTAGAAATTGATTTGAGATATAGATATCATCAGTTAAGGATAAGAGAGGAAGATATTTCTAAAACTACTTTTAGAACCCAATATGGATACTATGATTTTTCGTTGATGTCCTTCGGCTTGACAAATGCACCAACGACATTTATGTAATTGATGAATAGACTATTGAAACCCTTCTTGGATCAATTTCATATAAAGGTTATGGATGACATTCTATTATATTCAAAGAATTTAGTGTAACATAAGCAGAATTTAAGGATGATCATGAAACTCTAAGAGAACATAAACTATATGCTAAGTTCTCAAAATGTGAATTTTAGTTTAGTAGTGTTACATTTCTTGTGCATGTCATTACCAAGGATATTATTCAAGTTGATCTTAAGAAGGTAGAAGTAGTACAACAGTGGTTACACCCTACTACATTTATAGAGATCTATAGTTTTCTTTGGCTAGAAAGCTATTACCACATATTTGATAAAGATTTCTCAAAAATTACTGCTCCTTGGATGAAGTTGACTAGAAAATGAGTAAATTTTGAGTGGTCAGAGAATTGTGCGGGAAGATTTTAAAAATTAAAGAATATTTGACTACATCATCGATTCTATTTGTTTCTTTGGGTACTTGAGGATATATGATATACTATGATGCATTTAGAGTTGGATTAGGTTGTGTGCTGATGTAACATGGTTGAGTCATTGCATATACTTCTAGGCAACTTAAGCAATATAAGCAAAATAACCTAACTCGTGATTTGGAGATGGTGACAATGATTTTTGCACTTAAAATTTGGAGGCATTATCTATATAGTGAATCATGTGAAACATATACAAATCACAAAGTTTTCAAGTATATTTTTCAACACAAAGATCTTAACTTAAGACAAAGAAGATGTATGGAGTTACTTAAAGATTATGATTGTACTATATTGTATCATCCGGACAGAGATAATATTGTAACAGATACATTGAATATAAAGTTTATATAGAGGCCATTGGTTAAGGAAATGCATGAGTTGGAAATTGGTGGTATGGTATTAGAAGTGAAGGAACATAGAAAGTTATCATCCCATATTTAGTTTTGATCCTCCTTAATGAAACAAATTATAATAGATAAAAAAGAAGTATACTTATGTAAGAGAGTGAAAAATGGTAATAATGCAGTGTAACATCCCCCGATTCTTATTTCCAATAAATAGAAAAATAATTTTTTTAGGTGAATGGAAGGAAAGAGAATGAAATGGAACGTTGAAGAAACCCTAAAAAATTATAAAGTGACTAAATGGAAAAAAGGAAATCTAGAAGGAGAGAAAGTGTAATTCCCTAATTCCTTGGGGTTAGAACCAAACAACAAGAAATGAGTTAGAGATATGTTTCAGGTGTGATGTCAAAGCCCTTTGGCATCTTCTTAAAAGAGGAATTAAACCATTTGGTGAATTGGAGGAAGCTAAATAAGGCCTTAGTCAAGGGGTTAGTCACAATCTAATGGAATGGCAAACTTGTAAATATTTTTGGGTTTGGGGACATAGTTGGTATGGAAAAGTTCGCTTGTAGAAGGAATATTATTTTAATATATTATCTTGATGAATTCTTGAGGAAGTCAACCAAGAGGAATGAAGACAAAAAAACACAGGCAAGAAGAAGAAGGAAGAAGGAGAGAGAAAGGCAACAAGAAGGTAGATCCAAGGTGGTTTCTTCATGGATCATCCCCTAAATCATCCTTCATCTTTATTCTAAGCTTCTAATAGGTGGTTTTGATAGACATTATGCAAGATGGTGGGAGAAAGGAGAAGGAAACCAAGGAACTTTTAGGGTAGGTTTAACATTAATATACTATGAGGCTCGAAATCTTGATGATACATCTGTATATATATGTGTATGTATACTTGTAAGTGGTTGTTGTTTGAGGTAGCTTATGCATATATTGGAATGATCATATGAATAGTGTAACAGCTCCATTTATGTAACAATTTTTTATTTATTTAACATCATGAAGTTATTACCTCATCTTAACTCACAATAACATTTATTTAATTATACAATACTAAGTTTACACTCACATAATTAATACAAACAATAGTACAAGACATACATGTACATATAAGCCCTAATCATCCACATAGACTATTTCCGGGGCCACTGGTGCGGGTGGCGGCACCTTCGCCGGAATCTCAGTCACTTCAGCAACTGATATGTCCGCAATAATAGGTATTTGCCTAAGATAGGGCACCTCGATCATACGTACGGCAATAAAAAGTCTCATTGAAAACAACTACATAGCTAATTTTCTGCACATGATATGGAAATATAGTGAGAATTAAATCCCAGTATGTTCAACAATAATTCATCATCAATATAGTTCATCACGTCATGTTCAGCTGTATAAACTACAGAAAATATCTTTAGGTCACATGACTGCACTTTATCATGCACATGAAAATTGTATAGTTATGACATGTATGGCATGAATAACTATTTTTCGAATTTCATATGATGGCTATCAACTTATTCTTCCTTCCAGCTACCCCGGTCAGGGTGAGTATTCTTTACTTTTCGGTACGGGCTTATCTCGCTCCGTCCGACATGGCACACTTTCTCTTTCTTTTCTCATGAACATAATCATAACCGTTGGTAGGGCGTCCCCTACTGGTGCACCACACGGATTGCCATGTGACCGTGCTCATTTCTTTTCTTTTCATATTAATAGCCGAAAATATGATTCCAATAACAAGTATGTTCATTATATTCTCATGCCATAATTTATCAAAACATAATCATTCTCAAAATTCATTGGTAAACTGAAATTATGCCATGAATATAATCATTTTCTAATTTTTACTTTATAAAATATGTCCATGTCAAAATTCCACACTAATACCTCGATAACTAGATAGTAATTGTAGTCTATAAACAGTGCACCAGGAAAGTTCCCAGGAAAGAGAGGTGGGTCACTAATGGACACGCTTAAGTACCAAGTCTTTCCTTGTCAGAGCTTTCCTTAGACATGCACTTTTCACAAATCACAATTTTTTTTCCAGTAACTAGAATAATTCTTTGCTGATGTGGAAATACTGCAACCACGAAGCATACTAAGATTTTTCAAATAAAACCGGCACTTTCAAAACTTCTTGAAAATTTTATATGAGTACTAGGGTAAATTCCATGTTAAAAATTACACACTTAAAATGGTAGTAAATTCATGCAATGGCAATAGCTAGGGCATACACTAGGCATTTATTATTTTCATTTATAAAATTCCTCTTCTTTCTTGAATATTATTTTCATCTTTTCATTTTCTTTATGTCTAGGCATTTAGTTATTTTATTTTTTTACTTATATCATTTCCAACATATGTTCTTACAAATTTTATAGAGCATTTTTCCTCAAATTGATTTCTACTATTACCCTATAGTTTAAAAAATTCATCTAGGGTAGAAAAAATATTGAAAATAGGTTTTACTAACTTTTAACACAGCCTTTGCTTACAAATCAGAGCATAACTCTCTCATGTTAACTCCGATTAAGATGATCTTAGTGTCTATGAAAAGCTAAGACAATTATCTAAAACTATTATGTCAATAATATCAACAAAATAATAAGATATCATGGTGTTATTACTCCTTTAAATTTAGTATTATTTCTTCTCGTGTAGGTTCTGACCTTTACTGACTAATTAGACGATATCTCCCAAATTTGAACTCCAAATTGAGTTATTCCAGTTGGTAAAAATCCATGAGCCATATATCTATAATTGTTATGTTGGCGCACTATTTTAATTCCCTACAGAATATTCCCAGAAATACAAAAACTAAAGCTTTAATAACATACTCTTCCCTGAATAAACATTTTCTGACCTCTGTGTACTAATCGTCTCATATCTACCTCATATGAACTCCAAATTGTATAATTTCAGTGGTTAAATTTCCATGAGACATAGATCTATAACGTTCATGTTAACCATTTATTTTAATTCCTTTTTGATTTTTCCCAGAATCTTAAAAACAGAAGCTAAAAGTTTTACCGCCCAAAGCCATACCTATGCAGAACTATCTAAACCAGCCTAAGTATTCAAACATACATCATGTAACATCCTTAATTTCGTTTCTTTTATTGATAAAGGTACATAAAAAATTTAATTAAGGAAATAAAATTTATTAGACAATATTTTAGATATCTAAGGAAATATAATCCTTAGAAATTCTTCACCTTAGGTATATGCATAGAAAATGTTTCTAACATTAAGAGAACAAATAAAGAAGGAAAATCTAATAGGAAAGAAATTAGAAATAACATACTAAAGAGATGCAAAATTCTTGGATAAGGAAGATAAATTTTTAGAAACAAGTAAAGGTCTTAAAATTTCAAAGAACATTGAATTAGGGTAATTTTTCCTAATTCAAGAACTATAGTTACTAAGTTTAAAATCTTTACCCATACATTGGGCTTTTACCTATGGACACTTCATATAGAGTTTTTCCACTTCACATAATTTTCTAGCAAGCCCATTGGATAACCTAAACAAGAAATTAAACATAGACTTGGACTAGGATATAGTAATTTCACCAATAGCCCAAAAATTATGAAAATGTGACCAAGCCCACCAAGAAAGGAAGAATTTTATCCAAAGCAAAGAAAATGGGTAGAACAAGCCCATAATGGGTAAGAATAAGCCCAAATCCAAGAGGAAAAATAAAATAAAATAAATTAGATGATGATATAATAATAAGAATAAAGATTAGGTTACATGGCATTAAGACAAAAATTTAGCAAGTGGTGTGATTCTACATTCATCATTTAGGCAAGTGGCATGATAATACAAGGCTTTAGGACAAAAACATCTATATCCTTCACTCATAATTTTAGCAAGTGGTATGATAATACATGGTATTAGGACAAAACATTCATAGCCCACACAAATAATATCAACCAAATAATGGAGATTGAAGGGCTAGAAATTTGCCACTTAAAAAGGCAACCTATCATAATTGATTAAGACAAAAGAAAAATTAAATGAATCCCTAAATCAAAGGGACCTTGTCCCTTATCTTAAGAACATATCATCATAATTTTCAAAATACAAATCTCCTTTTCCTATGCATATCTTGACTAAGGAAGAGGAAGACAAGAACATAAGTTGTTTGTTTTCCAAAAATTCAACAAAGTGTATCTTAATTGTGATAAGGTAGATCCATGATCATGAAAGGTGAATTATTTGGTGGTCTATATAAGAGAACCCACCCTTACAACACTTTAATTTCGTCCAAGTGAGAAAGAGAGAGAAATAGAAGCAAGGTAGAGTGAGGAAAGGAGAGAAGAGAGAAGAAGAAAGGAAGGAAGAAGAAGGAGAAGTTTAGAAAGCTAAAGGTAAGTTTAACAATATTTCTTTTTGAAGAAAACTTTTGAAACTTATAATATTTGTATGAGATTTTGATCTCAGAACTTTTATGATTGGTTATGATGTTGCTATATCATGTTACATATTGATCTTGCATGTGATGTATGTTTGAATACTTAGGTTGGTGTAGATAGTTCTGCATGGTTATGGCTATGGGTGGCAGAATTTTAAGCTTCGGTATTTTAATTTCTGGGAACAATCTATAAGGAATTAAAATAAATGGTTAACATAAGAATTAAAGATAAATGTGTCATGGATTTTTAGCCACTGGAATCATTCTATTTGGAGTCCATATGAGGTAGCTATGGTCTGATTAGTAGTCAAAGGTCAGAAAATGAATCATCAGGGAAGAATATGTTAGGATAGCTTCGGTAATTTAATTTCTGGGAATTATTGGTAGGGAATTAAAATAAATGGTTAACATAAGAATTAAAGATAAATGTGTCATGGATTTTTACCCACTGGAATCATTCCATTTAGAGTCCATATGAGGTAGCTATGGTCTGATTAGTAGTCAAAGGTCAGAAAATGAATCATCAGGGAAGAATATGTTAGGATAGCTTCGGTAATTTAATTTCTGGGAATTATTGGTAGGGAATTAAAATAAATGGTTAACATAAGAATTAAAGATATGTATGTCATGGATTTTTAGCCACTGGAATCATTCAATTTGGAGTCCATATGAGGGAGATATGAGCCGATTAGTAGACAAAGGTCAGAAAATGGGTCATCAGGGAAAAATATGTTAGGATAGCTTCGGTATTTTAATTTCTGAGAAGTATCTGTAAGGAATTAAAATAAATTATTAACATAAGAATTAAAGATAAATGTGTCATGGATTTTTAGGCACTGGAATCATTCAATTTGAAGTCCATTTGAGGTAGATATAAGCTGATTAGTAAGCAGAGGTCAGAAAATGTTTGTTCAGAATATGTTATTAAAGCTTTAGTTTTTTGAATTTCTGGAAAATATTCTGTAGGAAGTTAAAATCGTACGCCAAGATAACAATTATAGATATAGGGCTCATGGATTTTTACCAACTGGAATAACTCAATTTGGAGTTCAAATTTGGGAGATATGGTCTAATTAGTCAGTAAAGGTCAGAACTTACACGAGAAGAAATAATATGTACATTTAGGGAGTAATATCACCTTGATTTCTTAATATTTCGCTACAATGGTCAACATAATAGTTTTAGATAATTGTTTTATCTTGAAATTGACACTAAGATCAACTACATCAGAGTTAAATTGAGGGAGTTATGCTCTGATTAGTAAGAGAAGGTTAGATAGGATGAAAACCTGCATCAAGAAAATAAAGAAATAAAATTAGTATTTTAAAAAGAAGATGAATCTTAACAAATGACTAGTATAGCCATAGCCATTGCCATTGCATGAACTTACTACCATTTTAAGTGTGTAATTTTTAACATGGAATTTACCCTAGTACTCATATAAATTTACAAGAAGTTTTGAAAGTGCCGGTTTTATTTGAAAAATCTTAGTATGCTCCGTGGTTGCAGTATTTTCACATCAGAAAAGAATTATTCTAGTTACTGGAAAACAAAATTGTGATTTGTGAAAAGTGCATGTCTAAGGAAAGTTCTGGCAAGGAAAGACATGGTACTTAAGCGTGTCCATTAGTGACCCACCTCTCTTTCCTGGGAACTTTTCTGGTGCGCTGTTTACAGACTACAATTACTATCCAGTTACCAAGGTATTAGTATGGAATTTTGACATGGAAATGTTTTATAAAGTGATATTTTAAATGGTTATGTTCATGGCATGATTACCAATGATTTATGGTAATAGTTATATTTTGATGAACATACTTGTTATTGAAAGCATATTTTTGGCTATCATTGTGAAAAGAAAAGAAATGAGCACGGTCACATGGCAATCCGTGTGGTGCACCAGTAGGGGACGCCCTACCAACGGTTATGATCATGTTAATAAGAAAAGAAAGAGAAAGTGTGCCATGTCGGACGGAGCGAGATAAGCCCGTACCGAAAAGTAGAGAATACTCACCCTGACCGGGGTAGCTTGAAGTAAGAATAAGTGGATAGCCATCATATAAAACTCGAAAAATAGTTATTCATACCATACATGTCATAACTGTATAATTTTCATGTGCATGATAAAGTGCATTCATGTGACTTAAAGATATTTTCTGTAGTTTATACAGCTGAACATGACATGATGAACTATATTGATGGTAAATTATGATTTATTGTTGAACTTACTGGGATTTAATTCTCACTATATTTCCATATCATGTTCAGAATAATAAATATGCAGATATTCTCTATGACACTTATTATCTCTGTACGTTGGATCGAGGTGCCCTACCTTGGGCAACTTCCAGTTATTTCTGATGTAACTGTCGTAGATGTAACTGAGATTCCGGTGGACGTGCCACCCGAACCAGTGTCCCCAGAAGTAGTCGATATAGATGATTAGAACTAATATGTATCTTTGTACAAATGTTTGTAAAATAATGGTGTGTAGTTTGTAAAATAATAGTGTGTATGGAAACTCAGTATTGTATAAATGAAATAAATGTTATATTGAGTTAAGTTGTAACGAGGTAATAACTTCATGGTATTTTAAAAAAAAAAAAAAAAAAAAATTTACATAAATGGAGTTGTTACATAATTGGTATCAGAGCAGGTCGATCCTAGATGGCCAGTAGTTGGATGGTTATCTGAATCGATCTTATAGTGTCTTGAGTATGTTGTGGTTGTGCTGTGTAGGGGATCAGTGATTCATATAGGTAAGAAATTACTAGTGTTTCCTATCTATATGCCGAGGTGGTGTTATGACTGCTATTAAATATTTTTGAACTAACTATTGGGCTTGATCACCTCAATAGCAGCATAACTTTGTTTTGTACCATAGTAGGAAATGGCACCACCAAGGAGGAATCCAGCAACCAATGCAGAGGAAACCCTGCACAACCTGGCCACGGCAATTCGAGACCAAGTTATGACCACCAACCAAATTTTACAACATCTCCAGAATGCTAATAACACAAATGTTGAGATTGGTCCTAACAACCGGACGGCTGGAAAAGATAATGGCATATCCGAGTTCCTGAGGACTAGACCACCTTGTTTCCAAGGTGGTTATGACCCAACGATAGCCGAAAGGTGGATTAGGGAATTAGAGAAAATCTTTGAAGTGATGGGCTGTACTGAAGAGCAGCAAATCATTTTTGCTGCATATATGTTAAAGGATGAAGCAGAATACTGGTGGCGTGGAGCTAGAGAACTTTTAGCTCATCAGGGAAGACAGATCACCTGGCAAGTGTTCAAGGACATTTTTTTTGAAAAGTACTTTCCAAGTACTGTACGGGCAGAGAAAGAGATCGAATTTCTCCAACTCAGGCAAGGAAGCATGACCGTGGACCAGTATATCGCAAGGTTCGAGGAGCTGTCTAAGTTCTCCTCTTATCTGCGATATAACCCAGATGAAGCATGGAAGGCGGTTAAGTTTGAAGCGGGACTAAACCCGGAGTTAAAGAATGCTGTTATAGCTATGGAGATCAGGGAGTTTGTACCTCTGATAAATAAATGCAGACTCCTGGAAAAGAGTTTAAGGGCAGTGGAGGACGAGAAGCAAAGGCGAAACCTATGGAAAAGGAAGAAAAATTTTCCCAACCCTAGAAAGAACGTGAGAAGAAGTGGATATGGAGCTGGTAAGAGGCCATTGATTGCGGGTCCTAGGCCTTTTCAACAAGACCTCGCCTCAGTCAAGTGCGCTAAATGCGGACGCATGCATGGTAACCGGCCATGCTACATGGGACAAGATGTCTGCTTCAATTGCGGACAGAAGGGACATTTTGCGAAAAACTGCCCACAGAATGTAGGAAAGCAGCCAGAACAGAGGCCTCAGGTGAAAGGAAGGGTTTTCACCCTGAGCGGCCAAGAGGCAGCTCAATCTTCTGAAATGATACAAGGTACATGCTATATTTATGGATTTGCTCTTATGGTGTTATTTGACTCTGGTGCTAGTCATTCATTTATATCAGAGGAATGTATTAGGAAGTTTCAGTTCCCTATTTCTGAAACTCCCTATGAGCTATCTGTAGTAACCCCTACAGGGGAACGGGTATTAACTTCCTCTGTATGTAAGGACTGTCAAGTCACCATCCAGGAGAAAACTTTTTCTGTAGACCTCGTCATTTTACCTTTAAGAGGTATTGAGGTCATTCTAGGGTTAGACTGGATGTCTAGGAATCGAGTCTTGTTGAATTGTTGTAACAAGACCGTTGAATTTCTACCTTCTACTCCGAAAGAGGAGGTCCAGTTATTGATGTTAAATGCCAATCAAGTTAATAGGGAGTTGAAGAATGGAGTACTTGGATACATTCTCTTGTATTTATCAAACCTAGGAGTCGAATCGAATCTTGATGAATTTCCAATAGCCAACGAGTTTCCTGAGGTGTTTCCATCAGATATTCCAGGCTTACCTCCCAAGAGAGAGATAGAGTTCTCTATTGATCTCCTACTTGGGACAGGGCCTATCTCTATTGCACCATATCGAATGGCCTCGAAGGAACTACAAGAACTAAAGAAGCAATTGGAGGAACTATTAGACAAGCAATTCATTAGACCGAGTGTATCACCTTGGGGAGCTCCTGTATTGTTTGTTAAGAAGAAAGACGGGAGTTTGAGACTATGCATAGATTACAGACAGCTGAATAAGGTGACTATAAAAAATAAGTACCCTCTCCCTAGGATAGATGACTTATTGGATCAATTAAAGGGTGCCTCCATTTTTTCTAAAATTGACTTGCGGTCAGGATATCATCAGATTAGGATTAAGGAGGAGGACGTACCAAAAACTGCCTTCAGGACTAGGTATGGGCACTATGAGTTTCTCGTAATGCCCTTCGGGTTAACGAATGCACCTGCAATTTTCATGGATTACATGAATCGCATTTTTCGACCCTACCTAGATCAATTTGTTGTAGTGTTCATTGATGACATCTTGATATATTCTAAGAGTAAGAAAGAACATGAACAACATCTCCGAATCGTGCTGCAAGTGCTGAAAGAGAAAAAGTTATATGCTAAATTGGAGAAGTGTGAATTTTGGCTGTCAGAGGTGAAGTTTCTCGGACATGTCATCTCTAATAGAGGGGTAGCCGTAGATCCTAGCAAGACGGAAGCAGTGATTAAGTGGGAGACACCAAAGACGGTTACGGAAATCAGAAGTTTCCTTGGTTTGGCAGGATACTACAGGAGATTTATACAAAACTTTTCTCGTATAGCCTTGCCATTGACTAAATTGACCAGGAAGGGAAGTCCTTTCAAATGGACTGATCAATGTGATGCTAGTTTTCAGGAGCTGAAGACAAGACTGACCACTCCTCCTGTTTTAATTATTCCAGACCCCACAGGACATTTTGAAGTGTATAGTGATGCTTCAAAGAAAGGGCTAGGGTGTGTGTTAATGCAAGACAAGAGAGTAGTTGCTTACGCCTCTAGACAACTAAGACCCCACGAAGAAAACTATCCAACCCATGATCTTGAATTAGCGGCAGTAGTGTTTGCCTTAAAGATTTGGCGACACTATTTGTACGGGGCAACCTTTGAAGTATATTGTGATCATAAGAGTCTTAAATACCTCTTTGATCAGAAGGAGTTAAATATGAGGCAACGAAGATGGGTAGAATTCCTCAATGACTACAAGTTTGAGATAAAGTATCATCCCGGAAAGGCGAATGTTGTAGCAGATGCCTTGAGTCGAAAATCTCTGCATATGGGTCAGATGATGGTGTATGAGATGCAGATGCTAGAGGAGTTTCGAAATTTGAAGCTAGCCACTACTCTTACTCCAAAGAATCTAGTCATTAATGGTTTAAGTATAAGGTCTGACCTTAGAGCCCAGATCAAAGAAGCTCAAGCTCACGATCAATACTTACAAGATCATAAAGACCAAGGTAATTTTTCTGTAATGGAAGATGGAGCAATCATGTATCAGGGAAGGATTTGTGTCCCTCAAGAACAAGAGTTGAGGACTAAGATACTGAAGGAAGCGCATCAAAGTAAATACACAATCCATCCTGGATGCACTAAAATGTACCAGGATTTAAAAAGGATGTATTGGTGGCCAGGGATGAAAAATGACATTGCTGAGTTCGTGGCAAAATGTTTAACTTGTCAGAAGGTGAAAGTGGAACATCAAAAGCCAGCAGGATTTCTTCAACCTCTGGAGATTCCTGAATGGAAATGGGATAGTATTTCGATGGACTTTGTTGTAGGTTTACCTAAGACTTCAGTGGGACATGACTCTATCTGGGTAATAGTTGACAGATTAACCAAATCTGCTCACTTTTTGCCCATAAAAATTAACTTTTCACTAGATAAATTGGCCCAATTGTATGTTCAGGAAATAGTTAGACTTCATGGGATTCCCTTAAATATTGTTTCTGATAGAGATCCGAGGTTCACATCGAGGTTTTGGAAGGCGTTGCAAGAAGCTTTTGGAACCCAGTTGCGGTTCAGTACTGCCTATCATCCTCAAACTGATGGGCAGACTGAACGAACAATTCAAACCCTAGAAGATATGTTGAGGGCCTGTGTGATAGAGCAAGGTAAAGGATGGGATAAGTACCTACCTTTAGTAGAGTTTGCTTATAATAATAGCTATCACTCTAGCATTAAGATGGCCCCCTATGAAGCTTTATACGGTAGAAAGTGCCGATCTCCACTATGTTGGTTCGAGGTAGGAGAAAAGAACTTGTTAGGTCCTGATCTAGTTCAACAAACCACTGAACAAATCAGGATGATACGAAACAAAATACTTACAGCTCAGAGTCGGCAAAAGAGTTACTACGATAAGAGACATAGACCTCTAGAGTTTGAGGAAGGAGACCATGTATTTCTGAAACTTTCCCCGACTACTGGAGTTGGTAGGTCTCTCAAAACAAGAAAGCTAAGTCCGCGATTTTTAGGACCCTACCAAATTCTAAAGAAAGTTGGGACATCAGCATATCAAGTTGCTCTCCCACCTAATTTGTCCAACCTGCATAATGTTTTCCACGTATCACAGCTGCGGAAGTATCTTTCAGATTCATCACATATAATACTGGATGAACCAATCCAAATAAAGGAGAACATGACATACCAGCTAGTACCTGCATCCATATTGGACACTGACGTGAAGCAACTGAGAAATAAAACCATTCCCCTAGTTAAGGTGTTATGGGAAGGTTTGACTCCGGAAGAAGCAACTTGGGAGCTGGAAGAAGTCATGAGGAAGAAATATCCGCAATTATTCTTATAAGGTAATTTCTGAAATTTTGAGGACAAAATTTCTTTTAGGGGGAGAGAAATGTAACATCCTTAATTTCGTTTCTTTTATTGATAAAGGTACATAAAAAATTTAATTAAGGAAATAAAATTTATTAGACAATATTTTAGATATCTAAGGAAATATAATCCTTAGAAATTCTTCACCTTAGGTATATGCATAGAAAATGTTTCTAACATTAAGAGAACAAATAAAGAAGGAAAATCTAATAGGAAAGAAATTAGAAATAACATACTAAAGAGATGCAAAATTCTTGGATAAGGAAGATAAATTTTTAGAAACAAGTAAAGGTCTTAAAATTTCAAAGAACATTGAATTAGGGTAATTTTTCCTAATTCAAGAACTATAGTTACTAAGTTTAAAATCTTTACCCATACATTGGGCTTTTACCTATGGACACTTCATATAGAGTTTTTCCACTTCACATAATTTTCTAGCAAGCCCATTGGATAACCTAAACAAGAAATTAAACATAGACTTGGACTAGGATATAGTAATTTCACCAATAGCCCAAAAATTATGAAAATGTGACCAAGCCCACCAAGAAAGGAAGAATTTTATCCAAAGCAAAGAAAATGGGTAGAACAAGCCCATAATGGGTAAGAATAAGCCCAAATCCAAGAGGAAAAATAAAATAAAATAAATTAGATGATGATATAATAATAAGAATAAAGATTAGGTTACATGGCATTAAGACAAAAATTTAGCAAGTGGTGTGATTCTACATTCATCATTTAGGCAAGTGGCATGATAATACAAGGCTTTAGGACAAAAACATCTATATCCTTCACTCATAATTTTAGCAAGTGGTATGATAATACATGGTATTAGGACAAAACATTCATAGCCCACACAAATAATATCAACCAAATAATGGAGATTGAAGGGCTAGAAATTTGCCACTTAAAAAGGCAACCTATCATAATTGATTAAGACAAAAGAAAAATTAAATGAATCCCTAAATCAAAGGGACCTTGTCCCTTATCTTAAGAACATATCATCATAATTTTCAAAATACAAATCTCCTTTTCCTATGCATATCTTGACTAAGGAAGAGGAAGACAAGAACATAAGTTGTTTGTTTTCCAAAAATTCAACAAAGTGTATCTTAATTGTGATAAGGTAGATCCATGATCATGAAAGGTGAATTATTTGGTGGTCTATATAAGAGAACCCACCCTTACAACACTTTAATTTCGTCCAAGTGAGAAAGAGAGAGAAATAGAAGCAAGGTAGAGTGAGGAAAGGAGAGAAGAGAGAAGAAGAAAGGAAGGAAGAAGAAGGAGAAGTTTAGAAAGCTAAAGGTAAGTTTAACAATATTTCTTTTTGAAGAAAACTTTTGAAACTTATAATATTTGTATGAGATTTTGATCTCAGAACTTTTATGATTGGTTATGATGTTGCTATATCATGTTACATATTGATCTTGCATGTGATGTATGTTTGAATACTTAGGTTGGTGTAGATAGTTCTGCATGGTTATGGCTATGGGTGGCAGAATTTTAAGCTTCGGTATTTTAATTTCTGGGAACAATCTATAAGGAATTAAAATAAATGGTTAACATAAGAATTAAAGATAAATGTGTCATGGATTTTTAGCCACTGGAATCATTCTATTTGGAGTCCATATGAGGTAGCTATGGTCTGATTAGTAGTCAAAGGTCAGAAAATGAATCATCAGGGAAGAATATGTTAGGATAGCTTCGGTAATTTAATTTCTGGGAATTATTGGTAGGGAATTAAAATAAATGGTTAACATAAGAATTAAAGATAAATGTGTCATGGATTTTTACCCACTGGAATCATTCCATTTAGAGTCCATATGAGGTAGCTATGGTCTGATTAGTAGTCAAAGGTCAGAAAATGAATCATCAGGGAAGAATATGTTAGGATAGCTTCGGTAATTTAATTTCTGGGAATTATTGGTAGGGAATTAAAATAAATGGTTAACATAAGAATTAAAGATATGTATGTCATGGATTTTTAGCCACTGGAATCATTCAATTTGGAGTCCATATGAGGGAGATATGAGCCGATTAGTAGACAAAGGTCAGAAAATGGGTCATCAGGGAAAAATATGTTAGGATAGCTTCGGTATTTTAATTTCTGAGAAGTATCTGTAAGGAATTAAAATAAATTATTAACATAAGAATTAAAGATAAATGTGTCATGGATTTTTAGGCACTGGAATCATTCAATTTGAAGTCCATTTGAGGTAGATATAAGCTGATTAGTAAGCAGAGGTCAGAAAATGTTTGTTCAGAATATGTTATTAAAGCTTTAGTTTTTTGAATTTCTGGAAAATATTCTGTAGGAAGTTAAAATCGTACGCCAAGATAACAATTATAGATATAGGGCTCATGGATTTTTACCAACTGGAATAACTCAATTTGGAGTTCAAATTTGGGAGATATGGTCTAATTAGTCAGTAAAGGTCAGAACTTACACGAGAAGAAATAATATGTACATTTAGGGAGTAATATCACCTTGATTTCTTAATATTTCGCTACAATGGTCAACATAATAGTTTTAGATAATTGTTTTATCTTGAAATTGACACTAAGATCAACTACATCAGAGTTAAATTGAGGGAGTTATGCTCTGATTAGTAAGAGAAGGTTAGATAGGATGAAAACCTGCATCAAGAAAATAAAGAAATAAAATTAGTATTTTAAAAAGAAGATGAATCTTAACAAATGACTAGTATAGCCATAGCCATTGCCATTGCATGAACTTACTACCATTTTAAGTGTGTAATTTTTAACATGGAATTTACCCTAGTACTCATATAAATTTACAAGAAGTTTTGAAAGTGCCGGTTTTATTTGAAAAATCTTAGTATGCTCCGTGGTTGCAGTATTTTCACATCAGAAAAGAATTATTCTAGTTACTGGAAAACAAAATTGTGATTTGTGAAAAGTGCATGTCTAAGGAAAGTTCTGGCAAGGAAAGACATGGTACTTAAGCGTGTCCATTAGTGACCCACCTCTCTTTCCTGGGAACTTTTCTGGTGCGCTGTTTACAGACTACAATTACTATCCAGTTACCAAGGTATTAGTATGGAATTTTGACATGGAAATGTTTTATAAAGTGATATTTTAAATGGTTATGTTCATGGCATGATTACCAATGATTTATGGTAATAGTTATATTTTGATGAACATACTTGTTATTGAAAGCATATTTTTGGCTATCATTGTGAAAAGAAAAGAAATGAGCACGGTCACATGGCAATCCGTGTGGTGCACCAGTAGGGGACGCCCTACCAACGGTTATGATCATGTTAATAAGAAAAGAAAGAGAAAGTGTGCCATGTCGGACGGAGCGAGATAAGCCCGTACCGAAAAGTAGAGAATACTCACCCTGACCGGGGTAGCTTGAAGTAAGAATAAGTGGATAGCCATCATATAAAACTCGAAAAATAGTTATTCATACCATACATGTCATAACTGTATAATTTTCATGTGCATGATAAAGTGCATTCATGTGACTTAAAGATATTTTCTGTAGTTTATACAGCTGAACATGACATGATGAACTATATTGATGGTAAATTATGATTTATTGTTGAACTTACTGGGATTTAATTCTCACTATATTTCCATATCATGTTCAGAATAATAAATATGCAGATATTCTCTATGACACTTATTATCTCTGTACGTTGGATCGAGGTGCCCTACCTTGGGCAACTTCCAGTTATTTCTGATGTAACTGTCGTAGATGTAACTGAGATTCCGGTGGACGTGCCACCCGAACCAGTGTCCCCAGAAGTAGTCGATATAGATGATTAGAACTAATATGTATCTTTGTACAAATGTTTGTAAAATAATGGTGTGTAGTTTGTAAAATAATAGTGTGTATGGAAACTCAGTATTGTATAAATGAAATAAATGTTATATTGAGTTAAGTTGTAACGAGGTAATAACTTCATGGTATTTTAAAAAAAAAAAAAAAAAAAAATTTACATAAATGGAGTTGTTACACATCACATGCATGATCAATATGTAACATGATGAAGCAACATTCATGACCAATAATCAAAGTGCTAAGATCAAAATCCTATATAAATATTACAAATTTCAAAACTTTTCTTCAAAAAGAAATATTGTTAAACTTACCTAAAAATCTCCCTAGCTCACTTAGTGAATTGGTTTTCTTGTTTGCTCTTGAAAGAAGTAGCAAGACTCCTCCCTTCCCTTAGCTTTTCTAGCAACTTAGGTAAGAGAAGGAGGGTGAGTTTTTGATCCTCAAAGATAAAGAAGAAAAAATGGATTCAAGTGGGGATTAAGGTAACTTACCTTGAGTATTTAACCTTCTAAACTTCTCCTTCTTTTTCCTTCCTTTCTTCTCCTCTCTTTCTCTCCTTTCCTCATTCTACCTTGCTTCTATTTCTCTCTCTTCCTCACTTGGACAAAATTAAGATGTTATGGGGTGGGTTTTGCTTATATAGACCACCAAATAATTCACCTTTCATGATCATGGATCTACCTTATCACAATTAAGATACACTTTGTTGAATTTTTGGAAAACAAACAACTTATGTTTTTGTCTTCCTCTTCCTTAGTCAAGATATGCATAGGAAAAGGAGATTTGAAAATTGAAATTTATGATGATATGTTCTTAAGATAAGGGACAAGGTCCCTTTGATTTAGGGATTCATTTCCATTTTCTTTTGTCTTAAACAAGTATGATAGGTTTGCCTTTTTAGGTGGCAAATTTCTAGCCCTTGAATGTCCATTATTTGGTTGATATTTTTTGTGTGGGATAGGAATGTTTTGTCCTAATGCCAAGTATTATCATACCACTTGCTAAAGTTATGAGTGTAGGATATAGATTTTTTTGTCCTAAAGCCTTGTATTATCATGCCACTTGGCAAAATTATGAATGTAAAATCAGACCACTTACTAAATTTTTGTCTTAATGCCATGTAACCTAATCTTTATTATTATTACATTATTATATCATCACCTAATTTATTTTATTTTATTTTTCCTCTTGGGTTTGGGCTTATTCCTACCCATTATGGGCTAATTCCTACCCATTTTCTTTGCTTTGAATAAAATTTTACCTTTCTTGGAGGGCTTGAACACATTATCATACTTTTTTTTGGGCTATTGGTCCAATTTCTATAGCCTAATCCAAGTCTATGTTTTATTTCTTGTTTAGGTTATCCAATGGGCTTGCTAGAAACTTATGTGAAGTGGAAAAATTCTATATGAAGTGTCTATAGGTAAAAGCCCAATGTATGGGTGAAGATGTTAAACTTAATAATTCTAGTTCTTGAATTAGGAAAAATTACCCTAATCCAATGTTCTTGAAATTTTAAGACCTTTACTTGTTTCTAAAAATTTATCTTCCTTATCCAAGAATTTTACATCTCTTTAATATGTTATTTCTAATTTTTTTTCCTATTAGGTTTTTCCTCTTTATTTGTTTTCTTAATGTTAGAAACATTTTTTATGCATATACATAAGGTGAAGAATTTCTAAGGATTATATTTTCCTTAGATATCTAAAATATTGTCTAATAAATTTTATTTCGTTAATGTACTTTTAACGAAATTAGGGATGTTACATTTCTCTCCCCCTAAAAGAAATTTTGTCCTCAAAATTTCAAAAATTACCTGATAAGAACAATTGCGGATATTTCTTCCTCATGACTTCTTCCAGTTCCCAAGTTGCTTCTTCCGGAGTTAAACCTTCCCATAACACTTTAACTAGGGGAATGGTTTTATTTCTCAGTTGCTTCACGTCGGTGTCCATTATGGATGCAGGTACTAGCTGGTATGTCATGTTCTCCTTTATTTGAATTGGTTCATCCTGTATTACATGTGATGAATCTGGAAGATACTTCCGCAACTGTGATACGTGCAAAACATTATGCAGGTTGGACAAATTAGGTGGGAGGGCAATTTGATATGCTGACGTCCCTACTCTCTTCAGAATTTGGTAGGGTCCCAAAAATCGTGGACTTAGCTTCCTAGTCTTGAGAGTCCTGCCAACTCCAGTAGTCGGGGAAAGTTTTAGAAATACATGATCTCCTTCCTCAAATTCCAGAGGTCTATGTCTCTTATCATAGTAACTCTTTTGCTGACTTTGAGCTGTAAGTATCTTATCTCGTATCATCCTGATTTGTTAAGTGGTTTGTTAAACTACATCAGGACCCAGTAAGTTCTTTTCTCCTACCTCAAACCAACATAGTGGAGATCGGCACTTCCTACCGTATAAAGCTTCATAGGGGGCCATCTTAATGCTAGATTGATAGCTATTATTATAACCAAACTCCACTAAAGGTAGGTATTTATCCCATCCTTTCCCTTGCTCTATCACACAGGCCCTTAACATATCTTCTAGGGTTTGAATTGTCCGTTCAGTCTGCCCATCAGTTTGAGGATGATTGGCAGTACTAAACCGCAACTGGGTTCCAAAAGCCTCTTGTAATGCCTCCCAAAACCTCGATATAAACCTTGGATATCTATCAGAAATGATATTAAAGGGAATCCCATGTAGTCTAACTATTTCCCGGACATACAATTGGGCCAATTTATCTAGCGAATAGTTAATCTTTATGGGCAGAAAATGAGCAGATTTGGTTAATCTGTCAACTAGTACCCAGATAGAGTCATGTCCAACTGAAGTTTTAGGTAAACCCACAATAAAGTCTATCGAAATACTGTCCCATTTCCATTCAGGAATCTCCAGAGGATGAAGAAATCATGCTGGCTTTTGATGTTCCACTTTCATCTTCTGACAAGTTAAACATTTTGCCACAAACTCAGCAATGTCCTTTTTCATCCCTGGCCACCAATACATCTTCTTTAAATCCTGGTACAATTTAATGGATCCAGGATGGATTGAGTATTTACTCTAATGCGCTTCCTGTAGGATCTTAGTCCTCAACTCTTGGTCCTGAGGAACATAGACCCTTCCTTGGTACATGATTACTCCATCTTCCGAAATAGAAAAACCACCCTGATTATTATAATCCCGTAAGTTTTGGTCGTGGCCTTGAGCCTCTTTAATCTGGGCTCTAAGGTCACACTCTATACTTAACCCATTGATGATTAACTTCTTTGGAGTAAGAGTAGTGGCTAGCTTTAAATTTCGAAACTCCTCTAGCATCTGCATCTCAAACACCATCATCTGACCCATGTGTAGAGATTTTCGACTCAAGGCATCAGCTACAACATTCGCCTTTCCTGGATGATACTTTATCTCAAACTTGTAGTCATTGAGGAATTCTACCCATCTTCGTTGCCTCATGTTTAACTCCTTCTGATCAAAGAGGTATTTAAGACTCTTATGATCACAATATACTTCAAAGGTTACCCCGTACAAATAGTGTCGCCAAATCTTTAGGGCAAACACTACTGCTGCCAATTCAAGATCATGGGTTGGGTAGTTTTCTTCATGGGGTCTCAGTTGCCTAGAGCCGTAATCAACTACTCTCTTGTCTTGCATCAACACACACCCTAGCCCTTTCTTTGAAGCGTCACTATACACTGCAAAATATCCTGAGGGGTTTGGAATAACTAAAAAAGGAGGAGTGGTTAATCTGGTCTTAAGCTCTTGGAAACTAGCTTCACATTGATCAGTATATTTAAAAGGACTTCCCTTCCTGGTTAATTTAGTCAATGGCAAGGCTATACGAGAGAAGTTTTGTATAAACCTCCTGTAATATCCTGCCAAACCCAGGAAACTTCTTATTTCTGTAACCGTCTTTGGTCTCTCCCACTGAATCACTGCTTCTGTCTTGCTAGGATCGACTGCAACCCCTCTATTAGAGATGACATGTCCGAGAAACTTTACCTCTGATTGCCAAAATTCACACTTCTCCAATTTGGCATACAACTTTTTCTCCTTCAGCACTTGCAGCACGATTCAGAGATGTTGTTCATGTTCTTTTTCACTCTTAGAATATATCAAGATGTCATCAATGAATACCACCACAAATTGATCTAGGTAGGGTCAAAAAATGTGATTCATTTAATCCATGAAAATTGTAGGTGCATTTTTCAACCCAAAGGGCATTACGAGAAACTCATAGTGCCCATACCTAGTCCTGAAGGCAGTTTTTGATACATTCTCATCCTTGATCCTAATCTGATGATATCCTGACCTCAAGTCAATTTTAGAAAAGATAAAGGCTCCCTTCAGTTGATCCAATAAGTCATCTATCCTAGGGAGAGGGTACTTATTTTTAATAGTCACCTTATTCAGCTGTCTGTAATCTATGCATAGTCTCAAGCTTCCATCTTTCTTCTTAACAAACAATACAGGAGCTCCCCAAGGTGATACACTCGGTCTAATGAATTTCTTGTCTAACAGTTCCTCCAACTGTTTCTTAAGTTCCTGTAGTTCCTTTGAGGCCATTCTATAAGGTGCAATAGAGATAGGCCATGTCCCAGGTAAGAGATCAATAGAGAAGTCTATCTCTCTCATAGGAGGTAATCCTGGAATATCTGATGGAAATACTTCAGGAAACTCTTTGGCTATTGGGATCTCATCAAGCTTCGATTCGACTTCTATGTTTGATAAACACAAAAGAATGTATCCAAGTACTCCATTCTTCAACTCCCTATTAACTTGATTGGAATTAAGCATTAATAACTGTATCTCCTCCTTTGGAGTAGGAGGTAGAAATTCAATGGTCTTGTTACAACAATTTAGCAAGACCCGATTTCTAGACATCCAGTCTAACCCCATAATGACCTCAATACCTCTTAAAGGTAAACAGACGAGGTCTACAGAAAAAGTTTTCTCCTGGATGGTGACTTGACAGTCCTTACATACAGAGGAAGTTAATACCTTTTCCCCTGTGGGGGTTACTACGGATAGCTCATAGGGAGTTTCAGAAATCGGAAACTGAAACTTCCTAATACAATCTTCTGATATAAATGAATGACTAGCACCAGAGTCAAACAACACCATAAGAGCAAATCCATAGATATAACATGTACCTTGAATCATTTTAGAAGATTAAGCTGCCTCTTGACCACTCAGAGTGAAAACCCTTCCTTTCAGCTGAGGCCTCTGATCCGACTGCTTTCCCACATTCTGTGGGCAGTTTCTCGCAAAATGATCTTTCTATCCGCAATTGAAGTAGACATCCTGTCCTATGTAGCATGGCCGATTACCATGCATGCGTCTGCACTTAGCGCACTTGACTGGGGCAAAGTCCTGTTGGAAAGGTCGGGGACTTGCAGTCAATGGCCTCTTGCCAATAGCCTGTCTTTTTCCTCTGACATTTCTGCCAGAGTTTTGTGGCCCGTTCTTCTTTTTCCAGAAGTTCTGTCTTTGTTTCTCATCCTCCACTGCCCTCAAGCTCTTTTCCAGGAGTCTGCATTTATTTATCAGAGGTACAAACTCCTTGGTCTCCATAGCTACGACAGCATTCTTTATCTCCGGGTTCAGTCCCGCTTTGAACTTAACTGCCTTCCATGCTTCATCAGGGTTAAATCGCAGATAAGAGGAGAACTTAGACAATTCTTCAAACCTTGCGATGTACTGGTCCCAAGTCATGCTGCCCTGCCTGAGTTGGAGAAATTCAATCTCCTTCTCCGCCCGTACAGTACTTGGAAATTATTTTTCCAAAAAAGTATTTTTGAACACTTGCCAGGTGATCTGTCTTCCCTGGTGAGCTAAAAGTTCTTTAGCTCCACGGCACCAGTATTCTGCTTCATCTTTTAGCATATATGAAGCGAAGATTACTTGCTGCTCCTCAGTACAGCCCATCACTTCAAAGATCTTCTCTAATTCCCTTATCCACCTTTCGGCTATCGTTGGATCATAACCACCTTGGAAACAAGGTGGTCTGGTTTTCAGGAATTTGGATATGCCATTATCATTTCCAGCCATCCGGTTGTTAGAACCATTCGAGTTACTAGCATTCTAGAGGTGTTGTAGAATTTGGTTGGTGGTCAAGACTTGGTCTCGAATTGCTGTGGCCAGGTTATGCAGGGTTTCTTCCGCATTGTTTGCAGGATTCCTCCTTGGTGGTGCCATTTCCTACTGTGGCAAAAACAAAGTTATGCTGCTATTGAGGTGATCAAACCCAATAGTTAGTTTCAAAATATTTAACAGTAGTCATAACACCACCTCGGCATATAGATAGGAAACACTAGTAATTTCTTACCTATATGAAATCACTAATTCCCTACATAGCATAACCACAACATACTCAAGACACTATAAGATCGATTCAGATAACCATCCACCTACTGGCCATCTAGGATCGACCTTCTCTGATACCAATTATGTAACAGCTCCATTTATGTAACAATTTTTTATTTATTTAACATCATGATGTTATTACCTCATCTTAACTCACAATAACATTTATTTAAATATACAATCCTAAGTTTACACTCACATAGTTAATACAAACATTTGTACAAGACATACATGTACATATAAGCCCTAATCATCCACATAGACTATTTCCGGGGCCACTAGTGCGGTTGGCGGCACCTCTGCCGGAATCTCAGTCACTTCAACAACTGATATGTCCGCAATAATAGGTATTTGCCCAAGATAGGGCACCTCGATCATACGTACGGCAATAACAAGTCTCATTGAAAACAACTGCATAGCTAATTTTCTGAACATGATATGGAAATATAGTGAGAATTAAATCCCAGTATGTTTAACAATAATTCATCATCAATATAGTTCATCACGTCATGTTCAGCTGTATAAACTACAGAAAATATCTTTAGGTCACATGAATGCACTTTATCATGCACATGAAAATTGTACAGTTATGACATGTATGGCATGAATAACTATTTTTCGAATTTCATATGATGGCTATCAACTTATTCTTCCTTCCAGCTATCCCGGTCAGGGTGAGTATTCTCTACTTTTCGGTACGGGCTTATCTCGCTCCGTCCGACATGGCACAATTTCTCTTTCTTTTCTCATAAACATAATCATAACCATTGGTAGGGCGTCCCCTACTGGTGCACCACACGGATTGCCATGTGACCGTGCTCATTTCTTTTCTTTTCATATTAATAGCCGAAAATATGATTCCAATAACAAGTATGTTCATTATATTCTCATGCCATAATTTATCAAAACATAATCATTCTCAAAATTCATTGGTAAACTGAAATTATGCCATGAACATAATCATTTTCTAATTTTTACTTTATAAAATATGTCCATGTCAAAATTCCACACTAATACCTCGATAACTGGATAGTAATTGTAGTATGTAAACAGCGCACCAGGAAAGTTTCCAGGAAAGAGAGGTGGGTCACTAATGGACACGCTTAAGTACCAAGTCTTTCCTTGCCAGAGCTTTCCTTAGACATGCACTTTTCACAAATCACAATTTTTTTTCTAGTAACTAGAATAATTCTTTTCTGATGTGGAAATACTGCAACTACGGAGCATACTAAGATTTTTCAAATAAAACCGGCACTTTCAAAAATTCTTGGAAATTTTATATGAGTACTAGGGTAAATTCCATGTTAAAAATTACACACTTAAAATGGTAGTAAATTCATGCAATGGCAATAGCTAGGGCATACACTAGGCATTTATTATTTTCATTTATAAAATTCCTCTTCTTTCTTGAATATTATTTTCATCTTTCCATTTTCTTTATGTCTAGGCATTTAGTCATTTTATTTTTTTACTTATATCATTTCCAACATATGTTCTTACAAATTTTATAGAGCATTTTTCCTTAAATTGATTTCTACTATTACCCTATACTTTAAAAACTTCATCTTGGGTAGAAAAAATATTGAAAATAGGTTTTACTAACTTTTAACACAGCCTTTGCATACAAATCAGAGCATAACTCTCTCATGTTAACTCCAATTAAGATGATCTTAGTGTCTATGAAAAGCTAAGACAATTATCTAAAACTATTACGTTAATCATATCAACAAAATAGTAAGATATCATGGTGTTATTACTCCTTTAAATTTAGTATTATTTCTTCTCATGTAGGTTCTGACCTTTACTGACTAATTAGACGATATCTCCCAAATTTGAACTCCAAATTGAGTTATTCCAGTTGGTAAAAATCCATGAGCCATATATCTATAATTGTTATGTTGGTGCGCTATTTTAATTCCCTACAGAATATTCCTAGAAATTCAAAAACTAAAGCTTTAATAACATACTCTTCCCTGAATAAACATTTTTTGACCTCTGCGTACTAATCGGATCATATCTACCTGATATGAACTCTAAATTGCATAATTCCAGTGGTTAAATTTCCATGAGACATAGATCTATAACTTTCATGTTAACCATTTATTTTAATTCCTTACCTATTTTTCCCAGAATCTTAAAAACATAAGCTAAAAGTTTTACCGCCCAAAGCCATACCTATGCAGAACTATCTAAACCAGCCTAAGTATTCAAACATACATCACATGCATGATCAATATGTAACATGATGAAGCAACATTCATGACCAATAATCAAAGTGCTAAGATCAAAATCCCATATAAATATTACAAATTTCAAAAAAAATTTCTTCAAAAAGAAATATTGTTAAACTTACCTAAAAATCTCCCTAGCTCACTTAGTGAATTGGTTTTCTTGTTTGCTCTTGAAAGAAGTAGCAAGACTCCTCCCTTCCCTTAGCTTTTCAAGCAGCTTAGGTAAGAGAAGGAGGGTGAGTTTTTGATCCTCAAAGATAAAGAAGAAAAAATGGATTCAAGTGGGGATTAAGGTAACTTACCTTGAGTATTTAGCCTTCTAAACTTCTTCTTTTTCCTTCCTTTCTTCTCCTCTCTTTCCCTCCTTTCCTCACTCTACCTTGCTTCTATTTCTCTCTCTTCCTCACTTGGACAAAATTAAGATGTTATGGGGTGGGTTTTGCTTATATAGACCACCAAATAATTCACCTTTCATGATCATGGATCTACCTTATCACAATTAAGATACACTTTGTTGAATTTTTGGAAAACAAACAACTTATGTTCTTGTCTTCCTCTTCCTTAGTCAAGATATGCATAGGAAAAGGAGATTTGCAAATTGAAATTTATGATGATATGTTCTTAAGATAAGGGACAAGGTCCCTCTAATTTAGGGATTCATTTCCATTTTCTTTTGTCTTAAACAAGTATGATAGGTTTGCCTTTTTAGGTGGCAAATTTCTAGCCCTTGAATTTCCATTATTTGGTTTATATTTTTTGTGTGGAATAGGAATGTTTTGTCCTAATGCCAAGTATTATCATACCACTTGCTAAAATTATGAGTGTAGGATATAGATGTTTTTGTCCTAAAGCCTTGTATTATCATGCCACTTGGCAAAATTATGAATGTAGAATCATACCACTTACTAAATTTTTGTCTTAATGCCATGTAACCTAATCTTTATTATTATTACATTATTATATCATCACCTAATTTATTTTATTTTATTTTTCCTCTTGGGTTTGGGCTTATTCCTACCCATTTTCTTTGCTTTGAATAAAATTTTACCTTTCTTGGATGGCTTGAACACATTATCATACTTTTTTTGGGCTATTGGTCCAATTTCTATATCCTAATCCAAGTCTATGTTTTATTTCTTGTTTAGGTTATCCAATGGGCTTGCTAGAAACTTATGTGAAGTGGAAAAATTCTATATGAAGTGTCTATAGGTAAAAGCCCAATGTATGGGTGAAGATGTTAAACTTAATAATTCTAGTTCTTAAATTAGGAAAAATTACCCTAATCCAATGTTCTTGAAATTTTAAGACCTTTACTTGTTTCTAAAAATTTATCTTCCTTATCCAAGAATTTTACATCTCTTTAATATGTTATTTCTAATTTTTTTCTTGTCAGGTTTTTCCTCTTTATTTGTTTTCTTAATGTTAGAAACATTTTTTATGCATATACATAAGGTGAAGAATTTCTAAGGATTATATTTTCCTTAGATATCTAAAATACTGTCTAATAAATTTTATTTCGTTAATGCACTTTTAACGAAATTAGGGATGTTACAAATAGCCATGTAGAGTAAAGGTTTGATTGCATATGTGATACATGTTTTGTGTTGAAATCTGACTTTAGATGGATGGAATTCGTTGCTCAGAATGGATATGTTTGGATTTCATGATTTGTGTCGAATTAGAAGTTGTGTTCAACATAAAAGTTGTATATCTATGTCTTATCGTTAAAAAACCTTTGGAATCACTTTAATCGGACCTCATATGAGATAGTTATACCCCAACGAGTAGAGACAGATCAGATTAAAGTTGTAGAATCATGATGTTGATTTTGGAACACTTTTATACTTAATTCTAGTTGGAATTTGTTAAAGTGATAAACATAAAAGTTGTAGATAATTATCTTTTCATAGACACCAAAATTACCTTAATCAAAGTTAAAATAAAGGAGTTATGGCCTGAAAAGTGATGGAAGGTCCGGCAGGTTGCAACTCTGTAGCACGAAACACGACTGTGTTTTGGGCTATTTTGAGATTCTACAGCATAGTTTGCATAATATCAAGCATGGCTGTGATCTATGACACAGCTAGGCTGTGCTTGAGACAAGAATTGCTCTGTTTAGCTTTTTCAAGGCTCTAAATGAACTCTAATGAATGGATGATTATAAGGGAAACCAAAATACAAATAAATAGCTTTTTAATGATGCATTGTAGTGTGAATTCCATCCTTTTATTATGAGAAATTAGATCATATATTGCATATTGATGAGATACTTATAGATGAAATGTGTGTGAGATATATGTATGTTGCATTGATGAGACATATGTAAGTGAATTGCATAAGAGATATATGTATGATGCATTATAGTGTTAATTCTATCATTTTGTTATGAGATATATGTAAGTGAATTGCATATGAGACATATGTGCAATGTATGAAGGAAATGCATGTTGATTCAATGCCTATGCTAGTATATCAATGCATGAGGATTAGAAAATATGATGTATGCCTTGTCACATGATGGTAAGTGTATTAATATATATTTGTTAGATGATGTGATGATGATGACAAGAATGATGTTAGTAATGTACTTGTTGGATACATAACCTTATTTTGTAGGTGATGACGATAATTAGGGAGTATGATGCATACATTATGGTATAATTGCATGATGATTAGATGTATGATGTATACATTGTTACATGATTGTTAAGTGATTTGATGATGATGGTGAGCATAATGTTAGTGATGAATATGTTGATGAGATACATGCTTGGGATAGTGAAGAGATACATGCTTAATATATTGATGAGATGCATGCTTGAGATAGTGATGAGACGTGTGCTTAATATGTTGATGAAATGCATACTTTAGATGTTGATGAGAAGGAACTACAAACTGTATTAATGATAGAGCGGATGATGTTATGCATTTGGCTAAATATGTGAAGTAGATAGATACTTGCGGCATCTTATAGTAGCAAGGTGGCTCAGCGAAAAGTATCGAGATTACCCTTAGCTCAGCAAGGTAGCCCAGTGACATGTAGTACCTTATGGCGGTAATGTGAGCAAGGAGGTCATATGGTTGTGAGAAGGTACTAAATAGGGGATACTATATTAGCCTTGAGTGAGCTAAGAGAGTAATAGCCACTTCGACCAAGTGATAGTGGCTACAGACGATTAGTCACTATTTGTTGAACTCGTGGCTGTAGACGATCAGCCACCATGCATGATGTTCTGCATATTGCAATTGTGATTAACATATGTGTGCATGATATAGTAAATCATACTATTTATGAATATTTTCAAAGATGTATCAAATATCATAATGATCCTTCTCGAAGTAGGGTGACCCAGCAACATGCGGCACCTTGCTATGTTAAGGTGTTTGACGGATAATTGAAAAGAGTATGAGAAATAGACTATGTATATATATATATATAGCTGTTATCTGTGATATTAATGTTTAACTTTTTTATTGTGAATGCGTGATATTGATGTAAAACTTATCTATTGAGCACGCCAGTATGCTATACATTCTTGAAGAGAAAAGATTTTCTGTAGCTTTTATAGTTGGACATAACATTGTGGTCCTTCTTATTGTTTATATAATGCATTTAATGTTAAACCTATTGGGAACTTCTGTTCTCACTATTGTTAGTGTTATGTTCAGATAATAGCAAATGATATGTTAGCTGTTTCTGTGCACTTGTTCATAGAGATCTGGTGGATGACGATGCCTCGTGCAGATCCTGCCTTTGTACTACAGGGGTGGTGTGTTGTTTGGGGTTTTAATGTATACTAATATAATTAAGTGAGTCTGTGTTATTTTTGTATAAATGCTAACCACTAATGTGGCTTTTGGTGAGATGGAAATGAACAATGTGTTTAAAAATTAAAAAAAATCTAGTTGTTAAATGTAGAATTTACTTTAGACTCTAAAAGAGTCTTGAAATATGGTAAGAAGTTATGTGTGTCTAATGTAAAGGAATTGAAAAAGAAGATTTTAGAAGAAACACATTAATATGCAAATACCATTCATCCTAGCTTAACTAAAAAATTCCAAGATCTAAAAGAAATTTACTGGTGGAATAGTATGAAGAAAGATATAGCTAACTATGTTTCTTGTTGCTTGGTATGTCAACAAGTAAAGGCAAAACACCAAAAGCCAATAGGGTTACATTTGCGGATAGAAGTATCTGAATGAAAATAGGAAATAATAACTATAGATTTTATTATAGGGCCACCACAAATGCCAAAGGGATTTGATTCTATATATGTAGTCATGGATAGGCTAACTGAATAAACACATTTTCTACTAGTGAAAATGACCTATAACATTGCCCAATAAATGAATTTGTATTTGAATTAGATAGTAAAGGTTCATGTGGTACCGATATCTATCATTTTTAATCAAGGTTCATAGTTCACAACCTCATTTATAGATAGGCTTTCAAGGAGCTTTAGGCACTAAATTAAATCTAAGTACTACTTTCCATCCTTTTTTACATATGGAAAATCTGAACGAACCATTCATATATTGGAAGATATGCTTCGTGCTTATGTGTTAGAATTTGGAGGAAGTTGGAAAAAATTCTTACGCCTAGCTAAGTTTTCTTATAATAATAGCTATCGGGCTAGTATTCAAATGGCTCCATTTGAGTCATTATATGGAAGACATTATCGGTCTCTATTTAGATGGTTAGAAATAGAAAAACCTATAATTATTAGCAGCCCAAAGTAGACAAAAAGCTGATGTTGATAATTAACGCTGACCCTTAGAATTTACCATAGGCCATCATATCATTTATAAACTTTCCCCTATGAAAGGAGTAATAAGATTTGGGAAGAAAAGAAAATCAAGTCCATGGAATATAGGTCCATTTGCTTGTCGTTTGTCCTTGCCACTTGAATTGATTCATGTTCATCCAATATTTTGTGTATCTATGCTATGAAAGTACTTACCATATCCTTCACATATTATTCAATCCCAAGAGATTTATTTAGATATAGATTTATCATATAAGGAAACACTATAGCTATAGTAGATAGTCAAGTGAAGAAATTGTTTTTAAAGGAGACATCTACAGTGAAAGTAATTTGGCCAAATAATTCCTCAAAAGAAGCTACTTTGGAGGTAGAGGATGATATGCGTATCAAGTATAACATCCTCATTTTTACTTAATAGAAAACAAAAATGTAAATATTCCCTTAATAGAGGGAAGGAAAGAGGAAGTATGGGAAAAAAGTAAGGGAAAATTCCAAGAAACATACTAAAGGAAATATACACTAGAAATTGCTAATGAAATGTATAATTACTACAATTAGCATAAATGATAAGGAAAAGGAGGTAAAAATTAGTAATATTTATTTTATGGAGTAAAATAAGATGGTGGGATGTAATTTTATGATTAAAATAATTTTCAAGAACAAGTGTACAAGTTTTGAATTTTGAGAGAAATTAAAGTAGCATAAAGAGAAATTTTGAGGTAACTAAGTGTAGAATTTGAAAAGACAATTATCTTAATTAGCAACTTAAACCTTATTAATTCTTATGTTATTAAAAGATTAAAAAGAAAAGAGAATTGAAATCATCCAAACATAGCCTTAAAAAAAGTTAAAGGACTTAGAGGGAATTCGGGTAATAGATGTAAGGTTAAAGTAAGAATTAAGTTAATTAATCACTACCCTCCCTAAATATCTTAGGAAACCTCATTAGGTCACCTTATTAGGGTGGGTTTTAGTGAAAAAATTCTAGTGCATTTGAACTAGCAAAAGTAAGAGGAAAAACCAGTGGTGGTACGAGGAAGAGAAAAAAGAGAGAAGAGAAAGTAAAGAAAAAAAAATTGGTGTTCAAGATGAGATATATTCTCTTCCTTTCTAATATTTCATTCTCCCATATCTTTAAGTCTCTAAACTCATCTTCTCTATGATGGAAAAGTTATGGAACAGTGGGAGTTAGAAGATGCAAGTGAAAACTAGCCAAGCAAGTTATAGGAAACTATCTTGGTAGGTTTAACAATGATTCTTCTTGAAAAATACTCTAAAATTTGTATTGTAATGACCACAAATTTTTTTCCTTTATATATATACGTGCTATTGTTTAGTGGTTGCCTTTTCTATTTCTTTGAGTACATTACCTTATTTGATCGTGTTTATTTACTTGTTCAACTCAGTTCATTAATTAATTAACTAAGGATAAAATAACATAATAAAAGAGTGTATCATAATTATATAAATAAAACAATAGGCTCGTATTAATTTTGGAAGACTTTTCCATTAGGATAACCACCCCTAGAGATATACGTACATGTCTTAATAACCAAGGTACTACTTGTAATACAAAAAACGTAAGGGTACAGTTACTATTCCAAAAAAAGGGTTTCCTATAATCAGTGCAGTGCAAACTATTTACACAAGTCCATCTCAATTTTCACCTTACTCATTCAATCTTCTCGGTGATACAAGTGAAGTTGGTAGCACGTACACTAGAAGTTTAGACATATCTACTACTACTATATCCTAGACAATAGGTATATAGCCCAAGTAGGGTAGCTCTATCCACTGGACCACAAACATTAAGGTCATAATGCTGACTAGCATTGTGCTTTAGTGATCTGAACATAAGATGAAGTAATAATAATAACTAAAGTTCCCAATAAGTTTAACAATAATCACAAGTAAGAACTATTCTAGATAACATGTCATGTTTATTTGTATTAACTGGAGAATTTTATTGGCCTAAATAACTATTACATATCTTATGCATATATTATCATGCAAGTATAGCAATCATGTGATAGGTTAGGATGTATCAATAAATTTCATCAATATCATCTCATAGATTCATATTTTAAAACTTTCTCACTTGAAGGCTATTTTCCTTGCTTTAAGTATTTTACTAATTTTATGATCAATGTGATAATTTTTTCCTTGCTTTACACACTCTTGGACGTTCTTGCGTCACTTTTTTTGGCATTGCAAAATTTCATCTATGTTTTTTACATTTATAAATAGGGCATCCCTTATTTAGTATCAGCACAGTGGCTATGTGACCTTTCAAGGTCACCTTGCAACTCCAAGGATCACACTCCAATATATCTCTTATTTCTTTTATTGAACAACAACCTGCGTATATACGGATTTTTCAGCCAAAAAACAACAACATAATATGTCAACATACTTACAACTAACATAATGCATAATATATATATATATATATATATATATATATATATATATATATATATATATATATCTGTGTGTGTGTATTTGAATATTCTTAAAACATGCATATGCATTATATTAGTGTAATTGAATAATTGCTATGAGATGCTCAGCAAAATCAATAATGATTGTGGGTTACATCTCTCATATCACATTTAACTAAATACCTTGAAAGGAAAAAAGATTTATGCTTATAAAAACGGTTTGGTCAAGCATACCATTATATTAGCTTTAATGTTTCATACTTTATTTGCTTTCTTTAATTTTTTTTCTTAGGGTTCCCTTCGGCTATGCTTTGAAAAATCATAGAATTTTACTTACTAACACACTTAATTGAATATTCCTTTCATATAATTTGTGTTTAACTTATCAATTTGATGTGGAAATATCAAAGTGATTTTATACGTCTAGTGTAACAGTTTGTACTTATAATTTCTTTAGGTTCCCACTTACCATTACTTGTAATGGTCTTTTTGTGCATCCCCCATGTCTATTAATTTCAACTTAATCCCATGATTTCTAATTAGAAATTTCTACCATATGCTTAAAAAAAAGTCACTAACCTTGTTCAAGTGATTCATCATAGAACTTTTTTTTAAAAATTTCAATCTCATCTATTAGGTTTACATTACTTTTTTCACCTTCATACACTTTATATTTATTTTATTTTCGAACTTTAACCCTTGTTTAAACATTACGATCAACATCTAGTAAGAAATTTATCTTATTCAAACATTGCCAAGTAAGGAATTTACTATTTATTTGGTAAGTGTTACTATTCATTTGGTCAATTTTCCAATTCATTTGGTAATTTCCCTTTCTTTCATCAATTACCCTAACACAATTAGCCATCCTCTAACCTTTATTCTTTTATTAATAATGTCATACCATGGGGTACTTATAATGTATTACTAATGCTCTTAACCTTTGAATTTATTTTCTATATTACTTTACATATAGTGCTAGGTTATGAATTATGATTTAAGCCAAGAATATGAGTTCCTCACTTTCAGCCAACATAAAGTGAAATGTGGTTGTTTCTATAAGGGACAGTTTTTTTTTACAAGTACCACATTCCAACATCAAATGATACACATGTATAAAAGTAGCTCATATTGTAGTATTGACATACTAAAAAGGCCACATTAGTGGTTTTGGTTTATACAGGAGTCACATAATTATATTAACTTAACATTAAACCCTATACCGCACATCACCCTTAGGTATAAAGGTTGGAGGATGTAGTGTTGGTATCAGGATCTCCACAACATTAATTGCATAATGGTGAACTGATCCAACTAAGGTATTTCCACCATCTGAAATTCCCAATCATCAATAGGAATTCTACCAACATCTCAATTGCCTTTATCTGAAAATAACACCAAACATTAATGAGAACATGGTCTCAATAGGGTCAACATTCACATCATCATATTATCATCTTCATCATTTAACAAATATGTATTAATACATTCTATATGTCATGCTTGTTATTACAAGAAATGGTGAAAACAATATTGTATCTTAAAGATTATAAGGCTTTCTTCTTCAATTTGGTTTCTATAATTACTAACTAGTTAATGAAGTTCAATTAGTGTAAAAAGTAGTTGAAAATAAGCTAGACCAGCTCCCAACATGTACTGGCCATGTCTTGTAACACAACCATGCTTTAGGCTTCAAAAATACCTCACCTGCCCTAAACACAGCCATGCTCTAAGCTGTCCCTTGCTCTAGGTTTTCATCCAGCCTGATATTCTCTTATTAATCAGATCATAACTCCCTTATTTTAACTTTAATTGAGGTGATTTTGGTGTCCATGGACATCTCAGACAATTTTATACAATGTTTATGTTTACTATTTCATCAAAGTTGGATTAAAAACTGGTGAAAAAGGGTCTCAAACACATCATCGTGAGTTTTTTCGTTAGATCTAACCTCTCTTCACTCACTAGGTCATAACTCTTTCATTTTAAATTAGATTGAAGTGATTTATGTATCTATGAAAAAATACGACAAAATACTACAACTTTTATGTTTAACATATTTCTAAATTTATCAAAAATTTTGACTAATAGAACCATCAATTCAGAGCATTGATTTTTTCCCTTTTCAAACAAATTTAAGCACAAAACATGTATTACATATGTATCCAAACTTTTAGTTTACGTGGCTGTTAAAAATTATGCATCATACATCATCAAAATAGGAGATTTAAAACACTTTTAGTTCTTTTAAAATACATTAAATCCAAATGAAAGATTAATGTTAAACCTACATATTTTCTCTCTTTTAGATTTCTTCTCTCTTACTTGCTTGAGATCTTCCTTCTCTCCTCAAATTTCTGCATGTTTCACCATGAAAACAAAGTTTGAGAAGCTTAACCATGAGTATGAGAGAAAATTTAAGGCTTAGATGCATAAAAATCACCTTAGATCTCTTCTTTTAACCTTTCTCTCACTTTTTTCTCTCTCATCCTTCCTTCTCTTCTTATTATTTTGCCTTTCCTCCTCTTGGCCATGGCTTCTTCTCCTCGTCCTTGTGGGTGTCGACTTTCCCTCCCAAAGTCAAGTAAAAACATTAAAATAATCAAGCTTCCTCAAGAAGCTTCTCTTCCGTATCCCTCGCCACTCCTTTCCATAACTATTACAAGATTGCCACTCTATTAAGGTGTGACTATATCCTTAACTAAGGCCATGTTTGGCTTCCCAAAATTTCCCAAATGCTTTAATTCCCTTCTTAAAAGGATGCCAAAGAGTTTTGGGGTCATACCAAAATTGTATCCCTAACTCATTTCCAGATGTTCAATTCTAGCCCCAAATAATAAAAAATTACAATTTCTCCCCTTCTAGTTTTCCTTATTGCCATTTAGTTAGTTTATAATTTGCTAGGGTTTCTTCAATGCCTATTTCATTCTCTTTCCTTTCCTTCGCTATAAAAATTATTTTTCTATTTAATAAAAATTGGGGGATGTTAGAGTTTTCCTTAATTCATTTTTCTTAACATAGTCTTTAGAAATTACTAAATCATTTAATTGAATTAATCCATGTATATTACTCAATTCTACTATTATTTAGTCATTCTTTTCTCCACAAGTCCATCCTTGAAACTATAAGTGTTTAACTTACATTTCCATTTCCTTTCATTTACTTTCTTTATAACATCCCCGATTTTAATAAATAGAAATATAATTTTCGATGGTGAAGGGAAAGAAAGAGAATGAAATGGAACATTGAAGAAACCTTTGAAAATGATAAAGTATCTAAATGGAAAAAGGGAAACTAGAAGGGAAGAAATTGTAATTTTCTAATTCAAGGTTAGAACCGAACATCAAGAAATGAGCTATAGATATGCTTTTAGGTGTGACTCTAAACCTTATTAGTTTCCTCCTAAGAGAAGATTAAAGCATTTGGGGATTTTGAGGAAGCCAAACAAGGCCTTAGTCAATGGACTAGTCACAATGTAATGGCATGGAATTTTTGTAATAATTAGAATTTTTAGGGGTTTATGTTAAAGAGGAGCAAGCTTTTAGAAGGTAGCTATTAAAATATGCTTTTCCCTTGACTTGGATAGGAAGTCAACCAAAGGAAAATATCCAAAGGGAACATCAGCTAAGGGAGAGAAGAGAGAGAGAGAAAGGCAACAAAGAGAAGAACTAAGGTGAGTCTTGCATGTCTAAGCCTAAAATCCACTCTTATCTTCATCTTAAATGCTTCAAAAACTGATTTTTCTGTGGTGAAGGTGTAAGAAATTTTAGGGAAAGGAAGAAAGAGAAGTAATCAAAAGAGAAGGAAATCCAAGGAGGGTTTTGGGAATATAAAGGATTTCTAGGTTTTTCGTAGATTTAACATTAATTTTCATTAAAATTCCTTGTCTTTTGGAAGATATAAAGTGTTTCAAATATCATATTTTGATGAAGCATGATGCATATTTATGATTAGCCATGTAAAGTAAAGGGTTAGATGCATATGTACTGCATGTTTTGTGTTACAATTCAATGCTTTGAATGGATGTTTCAGGGAGTCACATTTTATGTCAAATTGGGAGATGAGTTCAACATAAAAGTTGTATCCCTTTGTCTTATCATTCCACAACCACCATTTATAACCCCAATTGGAGTTAAAATTAAAGAGTTATAGCCCAGGGAGTAAAGAAAGGTCAGATCTAACACACGGAGTCACGAATCTATTTGTAAGCCCTTTTAAATTATTGCTAATCCTCTTCTGTCAAATTGGTAAACAAAAAATTATATATAATTTTCTTATCTTCATCGATGTTAAAATGAGGGAGTTATAGTCTTTTTAGTGAGAGAAGGTTAAGTTGGACAGAAACCTAGAACGCAGAATAGCCCAAAGCACGACCATGTTCCAGGACACAGTTATATCGTGTTTCAGGCTATTTTAGAGGTTGCAGCACATTTGTGACAATCTCAAGTACGATCGTGTTATAGGACATGACCAGGCAGGGTTTCAAGCTATTTTAAAGGTTGCATCACATTTGTGACAATCTCAAGCACGTCCGTGTTTAGAGATGTTTTTGCCTTGTTTTAACTACAAATGGTATTAACTGAACCTCATTAACTAGATGATAATTATAGAAATCAAATTGAAGCAGAAAACCCAATAAACAATATTAGTTTTCACCATTTCTTGTAATAACAAGCATAACATATATCATGTATTAATACATATTTGTTAAATGATGAAAATGATGATGTAAGGTATGCATTGTTACGTGATGGTAAGTGTATTAATACATATTAGTTAAATAATATGGTGATGATACTATACATAACCCATTGTAATGGTCATGATGATTAAAGAATATAATGTGTACATTATTATGTGATGATAGACGTGTTAATACATATTTATTATATCAAGTAATGAACTTGATTGAGGATGGCAAGCAAGATACTAATGGCGAGTTATTATATTCATACATGATTATATGATCTTATTGTTTTGAGAAGTGGCTACAGACGATTAGTCACTGTGTTGAGAAGTGGCTATAGACAATTAGTCACTATTTCGAGAAGTGGCTATATAGGATTAGTCACTGTTTTAAGAATTGGCTACAGACGATTAGTCACTGTTGAAATGTGACTACAGACAATTAGTCACTATGTATTGAATTGTGGCTACAAAAGATTAGCCACTGTGTATTAAACTCATGGCTACAAATTATTAGCCATTGTGTATTAAACTCATGGCTACAGACAATTAGTCATCATGCATAAAAGCACTGCACATGATATTTGTAATTGTTGAGCATGTGATTATACTATGTTAATCATAGATTTAAAAATATTATGACTTCATCACAAGAGATTGATATTTTTTTGTAGTTTATATAGCTGGAAATAACACTTTGATTTTAAATTATAATATTATGGTGTTAATGTTGAACCTATTGAGACCCTGTTCTCATTAATGTTTGGTGTTATGTTCAGATAAAAGTAATTGAGACGCCGGTAGACTTCTTATCGTTGCTTGCAAATTCTAGATGGTGGAAATACCTTAGTTAGGTCAGTTCATGATTATATGGTTAATGTTGTAGAGATCCTGATGCTAGCACCACCTCCCCCACCCTTTATAACCAAGGTTAAAGTGCGGTATACGGTCTAAGGTTAGGTTAATATAATTATGTGACTTCTGTATAAACCATAACCACTTATGTGGCTCTTTTAGTATAACAATAATACAATATGAGCTACTTTTTTTACATGTGTATTGTTTGATGTTGGAATGTGGCAATTGTATATTAAAAAAATTGGTTGTTACATTCTTCATCTCCCTAATTTTAACCTAACACGCTTGCCTACTTATTCATATCATCCAATACCTTAATTGTTTCTATCATACTCATTACCACAACCTTCCTTTACATCTATCTTCTTTGTTAAGTATGCATAAAACCAAGCTTAAGGGTGCATACTACCATCACCAATTTCCTCTATTTTATCATCACTTCTTACATCAATTTCATAATATATGATAAAAATAATATTATCCTAAATCAATGCCACACTTAACATACTTATGAACCCTAAAATTGAATTACTCAACATTCTGCTTCTATGTTTTTGGCCTTCACATACACACTTCAAATATTCTAACATTTACTCTCAATCATTTTCCTAGCGTCATATATACGTAAAGTAACAAATACTTAGTCAACACGAAATTAGCAAGCATCCATTTCACGCAAAATTCCAAGGCCAATTAAGCATATTTTCAATTGCAACATGCATGATACATCTACATCAAGACACATCTCATGCATGGCTAACCATAAGCAGCTCTAAACTAGAATTTTCCATGAAGTCTTAAGCTGAGAACTTCATGAAACCATACATAAATGTTTTTTCAAATTTTACAAGAAAATAGTTTACAAATAAAGCATTATTAAAGCTACTTAAAGGCTACTGTTTATAACCTTATCTTATAATCTTTGCTTGGTTCTTCTTTCTCCTTTCTTTCTCTCTCTTTCACACCACTTCCTCTCACTTCCTTCACTGTTGTTTTGCAATTCCTCATGAGTAGAAACAAGCTTACAAAACTAAAAGGAAGAAAGATATACAAGATTAGAGATGAGTGAAACCAACCTAATTTGGATGGCAAATTTTTCTCCACTTCCCTTCTTATTTCTTTCTCCTATATTTTCTATGTTGGCTTTTATTTTCTTTTTTGGTTTTCCTTGGCTGACCAAATCTTCCACCTTCTACACCACCTCCAATAAATGTATACTTAGATATTTCCTAAGTTTAATGATTAATAATTTTGTCTCCCTTTTACCCATGCACTTTGGATATTCATAAACTCCCACCACCTCCAACATATGACTGTTCTCGTCTCCCTTATAGCTCTAGTTAAGGTAATTCTCATAACTTAGCTTCTTATATAAAATTCTACACCTATTTATCTTAACATTCCTTTGTATGGTACTTTTAATTTTCTAAAATTGAAAAAATCATATGTTCTTTCTTTAGAATCATTTTTCTAAAAAATATTAGAAGTAATACATCTCATCCTAATTTTCTAAAACTAGTCCTTGCCTATTTTCTCCCTTTTTTCCTATTGTTGTGCTATTCAAGCACTTATGTACTCCATCATCAATTTTTAATACAAATTCTTCTTTGACATTCTCCGTACACTTTCCACTAATTTCAATATTTAAGTAATATTTTTGGGTGGGTTTTAGATTAATAGAAATTTAAGGATGTTACAATTCTCCCTTCTTAAAATAAATTTTGTTCCCAAAATTTGGAAAGTTCCTTATTTAAATAAGTGTGGATATTTCTTCTTCACGACATCTTCCATTTCCTATGTAGCTTCTTTAGGAGTTAATTCTCTCCATATTACTTTGGCTAAAGGGATGTTATAAGAATTTGATATTATATCCTGGCAATTTCAAGAAAAGAAAATGAAAACACTCAAAAAGGGAACGATCCTTAGTGGCGTAAGGTGACCCTACGTCTCATGGTCTCCGTATTGGTACCAAAATAAGATATGCCCTATTCACAGATAAATAAAATATGACTTATGTCATGCCTAGAGAGTGTGAGGAAAACACATTCAAGGGTGAGTTTATGCTGATTTTACCTCTCCAATAGTGAGTTAATGCTCATGGAAACGGTAAATCAGCTAAAATAAGAGAAACAACCTACATCCAGAGAATGAGAAAAATAATGATTTATGAATGCATGCCAAGATATTGATGAGATATGAATGTCACTTAATATATTTTCAGAATTTCCATAACACATGACAGCAAGTGCATTATACATATTATATTGATTATATCTATATGCATTTTGTAGTTTATACAACTGAACATGATATGCTATTTGAAATGATTATACACTATGTTCACCATTAAACTTACTAGGAATTTCTATTCTTGATATTGTTTCATATCATGTTCAAATCAATAGACGATCATGCTAGTGTATGTGTTGACACTATTTTTTGTGATACATTAGGTAGAGCTGTCCTACTCGGGGCAATTTTTCTGTAGTACAGAATCTTGTTATAGTGAACATTTATGAGCTTCTTATGCACGTGCCATCACCATCACTTGTAGCACCAAGAGATTTTGATGGACATTAGATTATGTGATAGATAAAATGTGACACTGTGGATATTTGTACTAACTTGACGATGTGAGAGTCTTAATTTTGAAATAGTGATCGGGTACCCTTCATGTTTTTGTATTACAAATAATACCTTGGTTACTATGGCTTGTATATAAACATATCCTTGGTAGATATTCTAACCAAAAGTTCTTAGTGGCTCTTTTGTAGATCTATTTATGCTATGTTGTTATATTAAGTTTTTATGCTGCTAAGTGATTAGTTAAGTTAAAATGGTAATTGATTACACAAATAAAAGTAGAACTTTTATAACTATCAGTATATATGTATCTATATATATATATATACATATATATATATATATATACATATATATATACATATATATATATATATATATATATCTCTCTCTAGAAAGAAGATGCACATTTGTGTAGAATTACTAGAAAATAAAAAAAGAAATTGGATGAGGTACATCGATTTATTTATACTATTTATCCAAGGTAAGTTAAAATGTACTGAGATTTAAAGGAACTTTATTGGTGGGAAGGATGATTATGTCTCCCATTGTTTAACTTTTCAATAGGTAAAAGTAGAACATCAAAATCTGTGGCACTACATTAGAAAACAAAAATACTTGAGTCGAAGTGGGAGACAAATATAATGGATTTTGTTATAGGATTGCCATGAACCCTAAAATGGTATGACTTTACTAGGGAGATAATTAATATACTAAAAAAATTATCACATTTTCTATTAGTAAAGATAACTTATAATGTTGCTCAATGTAAATCTGTATTTTAAAAAACTACTATGATTACATGGGGTGCCAATATCTATTATTTCTAGCATAGGACCTCAGTTCATAGCTCATTTCCAGAAAGCCTTTCAAGAAGCTATGGGTATAAGATTGGATCTTAGTATGGGTTTTCACCCTTACATGGTTGGGCAATCTAAACAAACTATTGAGATATTAGAAGATATGTTTCATGCTTGTATACTTGACTTTGGAGATAGCTGGGAAAAACCTTCGCCTTTAGCTAAGTTTGTTTATAATGATATTTATCATACCAGTATTCAAAAGGCTTCATTTGAAACGCTATATGGAAGACATTTCGATCACCAATTAGATGGTTTGAAATGGGTGAATCTAAAATTTTGGGCCCAAATCTTATACTAGATGCAATTGATAGAGTAAAGATAATCAAGGAAAGACTACTAGTAGCTTAGAGTAGGCAAAGGCTTATATTGATAATAAACACATAGCTCAACAATTTTTTTTATTGATGGTCATGTATTTATAATATCTCTCCCATAAAAGGTTTCGTGAGTTTTAGGAAAAGAAGGAAGTTAAATCCTAGATATATTGGCCTAATGGAAATTCTAGATGGAATTGTTCCAATAGTGTACCAATTAGCTTTGCCTCCAATGTTAGATCAAATTCATCCAGGGATTCATGTAACATCCCCATTTTTTCATATTAAAAAGGCATGATAAATATTAATTTAAGGAAGTAAGGAAGAAAAGAAAAACATGGAGAAAAAACTTGATCAAATAATTCTAGAGAAATATTCAATAAATTATGTACATTAGCCATTTCTAGTTTAATGTGTAAGCATAAATTTTTTTTATAAGACTAGGGAAAATGAAGGAAGATTTACAAGAGGCAAAATTTGAGATATTTCTCTTGAATGGTGGCAAAATTTTGGGGAAGAAAAGCAAATTCAAGAATAAGTGTGTAAACCATGAAATTTGAAGAAAATAAATTAATTCAATTATTTTATATTATGAACCAAAATTTTATTAGCTTGACACATCACCCTACACTCCGTAATTATTCCTCAATATAGGCTAGCCACATCATGGGACACCTCACCACATTCATCATTTCACATTAATGTAGAAAAAGCCACTTGACTTTAATGAACAGGGATCCACATGGATGAATAGAGCAATTAGGGACACCTTATAGAGTGATCACTAGGTCAAGGATTTGGTCACATGATTTTATGGGAAAATATCACATTTCCTTGTGTAAGCTTCAACCAAAGTAAAAGGGGAAAGGAGGGAGGAGGGACTTGAAATATTGAAATGGGATAGGTGCCTTAGATGGTGGAATTGTAACAACACCATTTTTTTACATATATACAAATATATGTATTTTTAAAATCCCATGAATTCATTACCTGTTTATTTCTAACTATTTAACTTATAGTAACATTCAATTAAATTAACCAAGCATAATTAAGGTTTATGGTATACCATTAATACTGATACAATTCTGGGTTCACATACACATTGTAACATCCCTAATTTCATTTCATGTATAAATAAAAGTACAAAAGTATTCAAAGTAACATCCCTAATCATACATAAATATTTAAAGAAATAAAATTTATTAGACAATTTTTAGATACCTAAGGAAATATAATCCTTAGAAATTCTTCAACTTACGTGTATGCTTAGAAATGTTCTAATATTAATGGAATAGGTAAAGAGAGAAAACCTAAGAGGAAATATTAGAAATAAACATGCCAAAGAAAGTTGAAATTCTTAGGTAAGGAAGATAATTTTTTTGTGAAGTAAATAAAGGTCTAAAAATTTCAAGAAGATCGGATTAGGGTAATTTTTCTTAATTTAAGTGCAAAAGTTACTAAGTTTAGTATCTCCACCCATAAATTGGGCTTTCACCTATGGACACTTCATATAGAGTTTTTCTACTTCACATAAATTTTTAGCAAGCCAATAGGATAGCCCAATGAAGAAATAAAACATAGACTTGGACTAGGATATAGAAATTGGACCGGTAGCCCAAAAATTATGAAAATGTGACCAAGCCCATTATGAAAGGTAGAATTTTAACCAAAATAAAGAAAATGGGCAAGAATGAGCCCAAACCCAAGAGGAAAAATAAAAAAAAATAAAAATAAAGTGATGAAATAATGGTGTAATCAAGATTAGTTGACATGGCATTAAGACAAAAATTTAGCAAGTGGTATGATAATACAAGGCTTTAGGACAAAACATCTATATCCTACACTCATAAATTTAGCAAGTGGTATGATAATACATAGCATTAGGACAAAACATTTCTATCCCACACAAATAATTTCAACCAAATAATGGAGATTGAAGGGCTAGAAATTTGCCACTTAAAAAGGCAAATATGTCATAATTGATTAAGACAAAAGAAAAAGTAAATGAATCCCTAAATCAAAGGGACCTTGTCCCATATCTTAAGAACATATTATCATAATTTTCAAAATATAAATCTCCTTTTCCTATGAATATCTTGACTAAGGAAGAGGAAGACAAGAACATAAGTTGTTTGTTTTCCAAAAATTCAACCAAGTGTAATCTAATTGTAATAAGGTAGACCCATGATCATGAAAGGTGAATTATTTGGTGGTCTATATAAGAAAACCCACCCTTACAACATTAGAATTTTGTCCAAGTGAGGGAGAGGAAAAATAGAAGCAAGGTAGTGTGAGGAAAGGAGAGGAAGAAAGGAAGAAAGAGGAAGGAGAAGTCTAGGGGACTAAGTGCTCCTGGTAAGTTTAACAATATTTCCTTTTGAAGAAAAGTTTTCAAATTTGTAACATTTATATGGGATTTTGATCTTAAGAACTTTGATGATTGGTCATGGATGTTGATTTATCATGATACATATTATTCTTGCATGTTATGTATGTTTGAATACTTAGGCTGGTGTAGATAGTTCTGAATAGGTATGGCTATGGTGGCAAAATTTTAAACTTCTGTTTTTAAATTTCTGGGACCATTCTATAAGGAATTAAAATAACTTGTTAACATAAAAATTATAGATATATGTCTCACGGATATTTAACAACTGGAATCACGCAATTTGGAGTCTATATTAGGTAGATATGGTCCGATTAGTAGGCAAAGTTTAGAAAATGGTTAATCAGGGAAGAATATGTTAGGATAGCTTCTGTTTTTTAATTTATGGGAACATTCTATAAGGAATTAAAATAAATGGTTAACATATGAATTATAGATATATGTGTCACTGAATTTTAACCACTGGAATCACTCAATTTGGAGTCCATATGAGGAAGATATGAGCAGATTACTAGTCAAAGGTCAGAAAATGGTTTATCAGGGAAGAATATGTTAGGATAGCTTCTGTGTTTTAATTTCTGAGAATTATCTGTAGGGAATTAAAATAAATGGTTAACATAAGAATTAAAGATATATGTGTCACAGATTTGTAGCCACTAGAATCATTCAAGGTATAGTTTATATGAGGTAGATATGTTCCGATTAGTAAACAAATGTTAGAAAATGGTTAATTAGGGAAGAACATGTTAGGATAGCTTCGGTGTTTTAATTTCTGGGAACATTCTATAAGGAATTAAAATACATGGTTAACATATGAATTATAGATATATGTGTCACATATATTTAGCCACTGGAATCACTTAATTTGGAATTCTTATGAGGGAGATATGGACAGATTAGTAGGTAGAGGTCAGAACCTATCCGAGAAGAAGTAACCAGTACATTGAGGGAGTAATATCATCTTGATTTATTAATATTTTGCTACATTGTTCAACATATCAGTTTTAGATAATTGTTGAAATTGACACCAAGATCACCTAAATCGGAGTTAAATTAAGGGAGTTATGCTCTGATTAGTAAGATAAGGTTAGATATGATGAAAACCTGCATCAAGAAAATAAAGAAATAAAATTAATATTTAAAAAAGAAGACGAATCTTATAAATGAAAACAATAAATGACTAGTATATGCCATAGCCATTGCCATTGTATGAACTTCTTACCATCTTAAGTGTGAAATTTTGACATGGAAATATTTTATAAATTGATATTTGAAATGGTTATGTTCATGGCATGATTACCAATGATTTTTGGTAATAGTTATATTTTGTTGAACATACTTGTTATTGAAAGCATATTTTTGGCTATCATTGTGAAAAGAAAAGAAATGAGCACGGTCACATGGCAATCCGTGTGGTGCACCAGTAGGGGACGCCCTACCAACGGTTATGATTATGATTATGAGAAAAGAAAGAGAAACTGTGCCATGTCGGACGGAGTGAGAAAAGCCCGTACCGGAGAGTAGAGGATACTCACCCTGATCGGGATAGCTTGAAATGAGAATAAGTTGATAGCCATCATATGATATTTTAAAAATAGTTAATCCTGTCATACATATCATTACTGTATGATTCTTATGTGCATAGATAAAATGCATTCATGTGACCAAAGTTATTTACTGTAGTTTATACATCTGAACATGACGTGATAAGCTATATTGATAATGATTTATTGTTGAACTTACTGGGATTTAATTCTCACTATATTTCTATGTCATCTTCAAAAAATTAGTTATGCAAATTTTTCTATAGCTTTGGCTTTTAGTGCACGTTGGATCGAGTTATTCTATGATGCGCGGATCCTAAATAAAATGTTTGTGGGCGAGTTGGCACAGATCCCGATGAAGGTGCAACCACCCGCACCCGAATCTCCGGAATTGGTCAACCAGAATAAATAAGATGTAGATATTTATGTGTTTGAAATGTTGTACGTACATTTTGATTAATGATGTGTATGTGAACTTTATATTGTATAATAATAAATAAAAGAAAAAAAAAGTTGTTACACACATCATTAATTAACAACATTCGTACAGAAATCAAACATATATATGTCTATATCTTATTCATCCATATTGACCAGTTCTAGGGATACGAGTGCAAGTGATTGCACCTTCACTGGGATCTTAGCCAACACGACCCAACGTATGCTAAAAGCCGGTCATAGAGAATATTTGCATATCTAGTCCTTTGAACATAATATGGAAATATAGTGAGAATTAAATCACAGTAGGTTCAACAATAAATCATTATTATCATCAAGTCATCTTCATCTGTATAAGCTACAATAAATATCTTAGGTCACATAAATGCACTTTATCTATGCACATGAAAATTATACAGTAATGACATGTATGGCATCAATAACTACTTTTACAATATCATATGATGGCTATCTATTTATTTTCATATTAAGATATCCTAGTCAAGGTGAGTACTTTCTACTCTTCGGTACGGGCTTTTCTCACTCTGTCCAATATGGCACACTTTCTCTTTCTTTTCTCCTTAACATAATCATAACCGCGAGTAGGGCGTCCCCTACTAGTGCACCACACGGACCGCCATGTGATCGTGCTTGTCTCTTTTCTTTTCTTTTCATGTTAATAGCCAAAAATATTATTTCAATAAAAAGTATGTTCATTATACTCACATGCCATAATTTATCATCAAAGCATAATTACTACTAAAAATCATTGGTAAAATGAAATTATGTCATGATCATAACCAATTTTGAATATCATTTTATAAAATATTTTCATGTCAAAATTACACACTTAATATGGTAAGCAGTTTATGCAATGGCAATGGCTAGGGCATACTCTAATTATTTATTACTTCTATTTATAAGATTCTTCTTCATTTTTAAATATTATTTTCATCACATGATCTCACAAATTTTATAGGGCTTTTTTCTCCAATATGGTTTCTATTATTACCCTATAGTTAATGAGGTTCATTTATGGTAGAAAATGTTAAAAATAACCTTTACCAAATTCCAACACGGCCTGGTCATGTCCCATGACACAGCCATGCTTGAAAATACTTCAAACATACTCAAAAATAGCCCTGAACACGGCCTATCAATGCTGAAGCAACCCAGAACACAGCCTAACCGTGTTTAGTGACCTTTCCTCACTTATTCAACCATATATCCCTCATACGAACTCCAATTAACGTGCTTCTAAAGTCTATAAAAAGCTAAGAAAATTATCTACAATTTTCATGTTTATTATTTCTTCAAATTCCTTATGAAGTTTTCCAAGAAATGGAAAACAAAAATGCTTACATTTACCACCCTAGATTTGAGACTGATTCTGATATCCATTAATCAATCAGCCATATTTCCCTCATATTGACTCCAAATTAAGTGATTAAAAAGCATATAGATCCGTGAAACATATATCCATATTTATTATGTTAAAAATTTTCTTTAATTCCTTACCTATTTATCCTTGAAATTCAAACACAAGAGTGTACCTAATAGATTCTTCTCTGGTTAACTAGTTTCTAACCACTTCTTATTAATCTAACCATATCTCCTAGATATGGACTTCAAATTAAATAATGCTAGTGGCTAACAATCCGTGAGACATATATCTACATTTTTCATGTTAACCATTTCTTTTAATTCCTAACTGATTCTTCTCTGAATTTCAAAAAATAGAAGCTTCCCAGGTGACTCTGAAAAACCAATTTCCTAACCAAATATTTCCTAAGGTTTTAGTTCAACATTTTATTACGTCCTCTTATATTTTATTCCTAATTTACATCTAATCATCTTTCATCAATTTTTCACCATATTCAAAAATACAAAATAGCAGCAAAATTTTTTTTTAAAATTTTTCCACCCATAGCCATACCGATGTAGAACTTTCCACACCAACCGAAATGTTCAAAACATCCATTATATGCAAGATAACACGTAGCATGGCCGGTTACCATGCATACATCTACACTTAGTACACTTGATTGAGGAAAAGTTCTGTTAAAAGGGTCAGGAACTTACAGTTATTGCCCTTTTGCCAGTACCCTATTCTTTTCCTCTAACATTTCTGCCAGAGTTTTGTGGCTCGTTCTTCCTTTTTCAGAAGTTTTGTCTTTGTTTCTCATCCTCCACTGCCCTCAAGATCTTTTCCAGGAGTCTACATTTATTTATCAAAGGTATAAACTCCCTGATCTTTATAGCTACAATAGCATTCCTTTTCTCTGGATTCAATCCCGCTTCGAACGTAACAGCTTTCTGTAATATCCATAATTTCATTTTTTTATTAATAAAGGTACATAAATATTTAATTAAGGAAATAAAATTTATTAGATAATTTTTAGATATCTAAGGAAATATAATCCTTAGAAATTCTTCACCTTATGTGTATGCATAGAAAATGTTTCTAACATTAAGGGAACAAGTAAAGAGGGAAAACCTAATAGGAAAAATTAGAAATAACATACTAAAAAGAGGCGAAATTCTTTGGTAAGGAAGATAATTTTTTTTCGTGAAGTAAGTAAATGTCTTAAACTTTTAAGGAGATTGGATTAGGGTAATTTTTCCTAATTCAAGAGTTAGAAATTTCTAAGTTTAACATCTCTACCCATAAATTGGGCTTTCACCTATGGATACTTTATATAGAGTCTTTTCACTTCACATAAGTTTCTAGCAAGCCCATTGGATAGCTCAAGTAAGAAATACAACATAGACTTGGACTAGGATATAGAAGTTGGATCGATAGCCCAAAAATTATGAAAATGTGACCAAACCCTCCATGAAAGGTAGAATTTTAGCCAAAGCAAAGAAAATGGGTAAGAATGGGTCCAAATCCAAGAGGGAGAAAAATAAGAATCATGTGAGGAAATAGTAGTGCAATAATAATCAAGATTAGGTCACATCGCATTAAGACAAAGCATCTATATCCTACATTCATAATTTCAACAAGTAAGTAATAATACATGGCATTAGGACAAAACATCTATATCTTACATTCATAATTTCAACAAGTGGATAATAATACATAGCATTATGACAAAACAAGCTTATCCTACACAAATAATTTCAGCCAAGAAAGGGAGATCCAATGGCTGAAAATTTGCCACTTAGAAAAGAAACCTATCATAATTGATTAAGACAAAAAAAAGGAAATGAATCCCTAAATCGAAGGGTCCCTTGTCTTAAGAACATATTATCATAATTTTCAAAATAAAAATCTCCTTTTGCTATGCATATCTTGACTAAGGAAGAGGAAGACAAGAACATGAGTTGTTTTTCTCTAAAAAACAACCAAGTGCATCCTAATTGTGATAAGGTAGACCCATGATCATGAAAGGTGAATGATTTGATAGTTTATTTAAGCAAAACCCACCCCTATAACATTATAATTTCGTCCAAGTGAGGGAGAAAAAAAAAAGAAGCAAGAGAGAGTGAGGAAAGGAGAGAAAGAGAGGAGAAGAAAGGAAGGAAAGAGAAGGAGAAGAAAGGAAGGAAATAGAAGGAAAAGTCTAGAAGACTAAGTACTCAAGGTAAGTTGGCTTAATCTTCACTTGAATCCATCTTTCTTGTTCATCCTTGGGGTTCAAAAACTCACCCTCCTTTTCTTATTTTAGCTACTAGAAAAGCTAAGGGAATGGTGGAATTTTGCTACTTCCTTCAAGAGGAAACAAGGAAAAGAATTCACTAAGTGAGCTAGGGAAATCTTTAGGTAGGTTTAACAATATCTCTTTTTGAAGAAAAGCTTTGAAAATTGTAACATTTATGTGGGATTTTGATCTTAGAACTTTGATGAAATTTATAATATTTTCTACTTTGATGATTGGTCATGGATGTTGCTATATCATGTTATATGTTATTTTGCATATAATGGATGTTTTGGACATTACGGTTGGTGTGAAGAGTTCTGCATAGGTATGGCTACGAGTTGTAAAATGTTTATCATATTTATGCTACTATTTTTTATATTTTTATGTGGTGAAAAAATGATGGAAAATGATTAAATGTAAAGAAAATGGAAGAGGATGTAATATAATGATGAACTAAAACCTTAGGAAAGGATTGGTTAGGAAACTAGATTTCGGGGTAACCAGAGAAGCTTCTATTTTTTTAAAATTTCGAGAAGAATCGGTTAGGAATTAAAAGAAATGGTTAACATGAAAAATGTAGATCTATGTCTCAAGGAAAAATCTGTCAGGTATGCTTCTGTGTTTTAATTTTTGGGATAAATTTGTAGGGAATTAAAAGAAAAGCTTAAAATTAAAAATGTAGATCTATATTTCAAAGATTTTTAGCCACTGGAATCATTCAAATTGGGATCAATATGATGGCGATATGGTCAGATTAGTAATTAAAGGTCAAAAACTAGCTAACCAGGGAAGAATCTATTAAGTATGCTTCTGTGTTTTATTTTTTGGGCAAAATATGTAGGGAATTGAATGAAATTGTTAACATAATAAATATAGATATATGTATCATGGATCTATAGGCTCTGAAATCACTAAATGTGGAGTCCATATGAGAGAGATATGGCTGATTAATGTATAAATGTTAGAATCAATCTAGAATCCATGGTAGTAAATGTAACGATTTTTTCTTTGATTTTATAGGATTAATTAGTAAGGAATCTGAAGAAATGATAAACATAAAAGTTCTATATAAATGTCGTATCATTTTATAGGCTTTGGAATCATCTCAATTGGAGTTTGTATAAGGGAGATATGATCTGATTAGTAAGCTGAGGTTTGAACTTATCTGAGAAGAAATAACATTGAATTTGAGGGAGTAGTAACACCACGATTTCTTAAGATTTCACTAAAATGTTCAACATAATGGTTTTAGAGGATTGTCTTATATTTCAATTGACACCAAGATCACCTAAATCAGATTTAAAATGAGGATGTTATGCTCTTTTTAGTGAAGAGAGGATAATAATATTTTAAAAAGAAGAAAAATCTTATAAATGAAAATAATAAATGACTAGTGTATGCCATAGCCATTGCCATTGCATAAACTCCTTACCATCTTAAGTGTGTAATTTTGATATGGAAATATTTTAAAGTGATATTTGAAATGATTATGTTCATAGCATGATTACCAATATTTTTGGTAATTATTATACGAAAAATTATGGCATGTGAGTATAATGAATATACTTGTTATTGAAATCATATTTTGGCTATTAATGTGAAAAGAAAAGAAAAGAAATGAGTATGGTCACATGGTGGTGCATGTGGTGCACCGGCAGGGGACGTCCTACCAACGGTTATGATTATGTTAATGAGAAAAGAAAAAGAAAGTGTGTCATGTCGAACGGAGCCCATTCCGGAAACTAGAAAATACTCACCCTGATCGAAGTAGCTTGATATGAAAATAAATTGATAGCCATCATATGATATTCTAAAAATAGTTATTCATTCCATACATGTCATAACTGTACGATTTTCATATGCATAGATAAAGTGCATTCATGTGACCTAAAGATAATTGCTATAGCTTATACAGATGAACATGACGTGATAAGCATTATTGATAATGATTTATTGTTTAACCTGCTGGGATTTATTTCTCACTATATTTCCATATCATGTTCAGAAAATTAAGTTATGTAGATATTCTCTATGATCGGCTTTTAACATACGTTGGGTAGAGTTGGCTAAGATCCCGGTGAAGGTGCAACCACCCGCAACCGTATCTCTAGAACTAGTCAATATGGACGAAGAAAATATAGGCTTATATGTGTTTGATTTTTGTACATATGTTTTGATTAATAATGTGTACGTGAACCTAGAATTGTATAAGTGTTAATGGTCTTTCTTAAACCTTATTTATATTTGGTTAATTTAATTGAATGTTATTTTAAGTTAAATAGTTAGAAGTAAGAAGGTAATGAATTCATGGAATTTTAGAAATATACATATAAGTATATATGTAAAAGAAAAATGGAATTGTTACACCTTCCATGCTTCATAGGGGATAAATCGCAGGTCAGAGGACAACTTAGATGACTCCTCAAACCTCGTGATGTACTAGTCTACGGTCATGCTGCCCTACCTTATTGGAGAAATTTGATTTCCTTCTCTGCGCCGCACAGTACTTAGGAAGTACTATTCCAAAAAGGTGTCTTTGAACACCTGCCAAGTGATATGCTTTCCCCACCTGCATAATACTTGTGACCATGATCGTCTATTTTCTTTTCTTTTCTTTTCACTATAATAGCCAAAAGTATGATTTCAATAACAAATATGTTCATTATACTCACATGCCATAATTTATCATCAAAATATAATCATTACTAAAAATAAATTGTAAAATAAAATCTTACCATGAACATAATCATTTTCAAATATCACTTTATAAAATATTTCCATGTTAGAATTACACACTTAAGATGGTAAGGAGTTCATGCAAAGGCAATGGCTATGGCATAAACTAGTCATTTATTATTTTCATTTATAAGATTCTTCTTCTTTTTTAAATATTATTTTCTCTCTCACTAAACAGAGCATAATACCCTCATTTTAAATCTGATTGAGTTGATATTGATGTCAATTAAAATATAAGACAATCCTCTAAAACCCTTATGTTAAACATTTTAGTGAAAGTTTAAGTAATCATGGTGTTACTACTCCCTCAATTTCAATACTATTTCTTCCTAGTTAGGTTCAGAACTCTACTTACTAATCTGACCATATCTCCCTCATACAAACTTCAATGGAGGTGATCTCAAAGCCTATAAAACGTTAAGACACTTATATACAACTTTCATGTTTCATATTTCTTCATATTCCTTACGTATAATTCTCAAAAATCGAAAATTAAAACACTTATATTTACCACCCTGGATTCTAGACGGATTCTGACCTCTATTAATTAATCAGCTATATCTCCCTCATATGGACTTCAAATTAAGTGATTTCATAGCCTGTAGATCCGTGATACATATATATATATTTATTATGTTAACAATTTTGTTTAATGCCCTACAGATGGTTCCCAAACATTCAAACACAAAAGCATACTTAATAGATTCTTCCCTGGTCAGCTAGTATCTGACCACTACTTACTAATCTAACCATATCTTCCTAATGTTGATTCCAAATTGAATGATTGTAGTGGCTAAAAATTTTGGAGACATATATACATATTTTCCATGTTAACCATTTATTTTATTTCCCTATAGATGTTTCCCAAAAATTCAAATACAAAAGCTTACCTAATAGATTCTTCACTGGTTAACCATTTTTTGTCCTCTACTTACTAATCGGACAATATCTCCCTCATCTGAACTCCAAATTAAGTGATTCCAGTGGGTAAAACTCCGTCAGGCTTTCATTTACATTTTTACTAGTAATAATATCTTTTAATATCTAACTGATTCTTTCCTGAATTTGAAAAATAGAAGCTTCCTTGGTTAATCTAAAATCAAGTTTCCTAACCAAACCTTTCCTAAGGTTTTAGTTCATCATTTTATTATGTCCTCTTCCATTTTCTTCCTAATTTACATATAATCATCTTCCTTTAATTTTTCACCACATTCAAATATACAAAATAGTAGCATAAAAAAATTCTAAAATTTTTCCACCCATAGCCATACCTATGCAGAACTTTCCATACCAACCAAAATGTTCAAAACATCCAGCATATACAAGATAACATGTAACACGATATAACAACATCCATGACTAATCATTAAAGTAACAAATACTGTAAATTTCATCAAAGTTCTAAGATCAAAATCCTTCTTAAATGTTACAAATTTCAAAGCTTTTCTTCAAAAAAATATATTGTTAAAGCTACCTAAAGATCTCCCTAACTCACTTACTGAATTCTTTTTCTTGTTTCCTCTTGAAGGAAGTAGCAAGATTCCTCTCTTCCTTTAACTTTTCTAGCACATTAAATAAGAGAAGTTGGGTGAGTTTTGAACCCTAAGGATGAAGAGAAAAGATGGATTCAAGTATAGATTAAGCTAACTTACCTTGAGTACTTAGTCCTCTACACTTCTCCTTCCTCTTCCTTCCTCTATTCTCCTCTCTTTCTCTCTTTACTTATTCCCTTAATGTTAGAAACATTTTCTTATGCATACACATAAGGTGAAGAATTTCTAATTATTATATTTCCTTAGATATCTAAAAAATTTCTAATAAATTTTATTTCCTTAACTAAATATTTATGTACCTTTAATAATAAAAGAAACCAAATTAGGGATGTTACACATTCTGTTTCATCTCTCACCATATATGCAGCGAAGATAACTTGCTGCTCCTCAGTACAACCCATCACTTCAAAGATTTTCTCAAGTTCCCTTATCCACCTTTTAGCTGCAATCGGGTCAAAATCGCCTTGAAAAGAATGTGGTCTATTCCTTAGGAACTCAGATATGCCGTTATCATTCCCTTCCATCTAGTTCTTAGCACCATTTTCACCATTCTGGTTATTAGCATTCTGGAGGTACTGTAGAATTTGGTTAGTAGTCGTGACTTGGTCTCGAATTGCTGTGGAATGGTTGTGAAATGTTTCCTCCGCATTGTTTGCCAGATTCCTCCTTAGTGGTGTCAATTCCTACTGTGGCAAAAACAAAGTTATGCTACTATTGAGGTGATCAAGCCTAATAGTTAGTTTCAAAAATATTTAACAGCAATCATTACACCACCTCGACATATAGATAGGAAACACTAGTAATTTCTTACCTATATAAAATCACTAATCTCCTACAAAGCACAACCATAACATACTCAAGACACTATAAGATCGATTCAGATAACTATCCATCCACATGCCATCTAGGATCGACCTGCTCTGATTCCAATTATGTAACAACTCCATTTTTTTTATATATACAAATATATGTATTTTTAAAATCCCATGAAGTCATTACCTCTTTACTTCTAACTATTTAACTTATAGTAATATTCAATTAAATTAACCAAGAATAATTAAGGTTTATGGTATACCATTAGTAGTGAAACAATTATGGGTTAGCATACACATCATTAATTAACAACATCCATACACAAATCAAACACACATGTGTCTACATCTTATTCATCCATATTGAACAGTTAAGGGGATACAGGTGTGGGTGGTTGCACCTTGACTAGGATCTTAACCAACACAACCCAACTTACGCTAAAAGCCAGTCATAGAGAATATCTATATATCTAGTCCTTTGAACATGATATGGAAATATAGTGAAAATTAAATCCCAATGGATTAAACAATAAAACATAATTATCATGATTTCATGTGCATCTGTATAAGCTACAGTAAATATCTTAGGTTATATGAATGCACTTTATCTATGTAGATGAAAATCATACAGTAATGACATGTATGGCGTAAATAACTATTTTCAAAATACCATATGATGGCTATCAACTTATTTTTACATCAAGCTACCCAGGTCAAGGTGAGTAATTTATACTCTTCAATACGAGCTTTTCTCATTTCGTCCAACATGGAACACTTTCTCTTTCTTTTCCCACTAACATAATCATAGCCGTGAGTAGACCGTCCCCTACTGGTGCACCACATAGACCACCATGTGATAGTACTCATCTCTTTTCTTTTCTTTTCTTTTAATGTTAATAGACAAAAATATGATTTTAATAACAAGTATGTTCATTATACTCACATGCCATAATTTATCATCAAAGCATAATCATTACCAAAAATCAATGGTAAAATGCAATCTTGCCATGAACCTAATCATTTTTTAATATCACTTTATAAAATATTTCCAAGTCAAAATTACACACTTCAGATGGTAAGGAGTTCATGCAATGGCAATGGCTATGGCGTACACTAGTAATTTATTATTTTTATTTATAAGATTATTCTTTTTTAAATATTATTTCCTCTCTCACTAAATAGAGCATAACACCCTTATTTTAAATCTGATTGAGGTGATCTTAGTGTCAATAGAAAGATAAGATAATCCTATAAAACCCTTATGTTGAATAATTTAGTGAAATCTTAAGTGATCATGATGTTACTACTCCCTCAATTTTAATGTTATTTCTTCTCGGGTAGGTTCAGACCTTTACTTACGAATTTGACCATATCACCCTCATACGAACTCCAATTAAGGTGATTCCAAAGCCTATAAAAATCTACAACAATTATACACAACTTTCCTGTTTATCATTTATTCTTATTTCATACTAATTATTCCAATAAAAATGAAAACAAAAATGCTTACATTTACTACCTTGGATTCTAGACTGATTTCTCCTTTTACTAATTAATCAACCATATTGCCCTCACGTTTCCTCCAAATTGAGTGATTTTAGAGCCTATAGATCCATGATACATATATCTATATTTATTTTGTTAAAAATTTCATTTAATTCCCTACATATTATTCCCCAAAATGCAAACATAGAAGCATACTTAACATATTCTTCCCTAGTTAGCTAGTTTTTGACCACTGCTTACTAATCTGACCATATTTTCCTAATATGGATTCCAAACTGAATGATTCCAGTGGATAAAAATTCTTGAGACATATATACATATTTTTCATGTTAACTATTTATTTTATTTCTCTATAGATTTGACCTAGAAATTCCAACACCAAAGCTTAACTAACAGATTCTTCCCTGGTTAAACATTTTCTGACCACTACTTACTAATCAGAACATATCTCCCACATATGGACTCCAAATTAAGTGATTCCAGTGGTTAATAATCTATGAGACATATATCTACATTTTTCTTGTTAACCATTTCTTTTAATTCTTAATCGATTCTTCCCAGAATTTCAAAAACAGAAGCTTCCCTAGTTACTCCGAAATACAGTTTCCTAACCAAACTTTTCCTAAGGTTTTAGTTCATTATTTTATTACATCCTCTTCCATTTTCTTCCTAATTTACATATAATCATCTTCCATCAATTTTTCACCACATTCAAATATACAAAATAATAGCATAAAATTCCTAAAATTTTACCACTCGTAGCCTTATACCTATGCATAACTTTCCACACCAACTGAAATGTTCAAAACATCCATCATATGCAAGATAACATGTAACATGACATAGCAACATCTACAACCAATCATCAAAGTAACAAATATTATAAATTTCATCAAAGTGTTAAGATCAAAATCCCATATAACATGACATACCTTAAGATCTCCCTAGCTCACTTAGTGTATTCTTTTTCTTGTTTCCTCTTGATGGAAGTAGCAACATTCCTCCCTTCCCTTACCTTTCTAGTAGCTTAAATAAGAGAAGGAGGCTGAGTTTTGAACTCTAAGGATTAAGAGAAAATATTCCTCTTCCTTCCTTTCTTCTCGTCTCTTTCTCTCCTTTCCTCACTCTACCTTGATTATGTTTTTCCTCTCCCTCACTTGAAAACATTTAATGAGAACTCACATTCCCAGTAGGTTCAACAATATTTCATAAATATTTCATATAAAACATAGCATGTTATGTTCAACTATATAACTACAGAATTTGTTAGGCTATAGCTTTCTACTATATATTTACATATATGGAATCATGCAACTATGATAGTTAAGGTATAATCAATTGTTATGATATTTCATCATAACCTATACGTATCACATCATAATATCTTGATTCATTATATCATGGTTGTTTCCTAAATTTAGCATGTAGTAATATTTTAATGTCAATGTGAGCATTCTTACATTACTCTACTCAATCTTGAATGTGCTTACCTTGCTCTACTCAATCCTGAACGTCCTTCCATCACTCTATATAGACATGGAAAAATCACATATTAAACATGTATGCATGAATAGGGCATCCTCTACTTGGTACTACACAGTAGCCATGTTGTAATGACCTTGGTTAGATTTGTTTTCCTTAGACATATTTTCTATTTAACTAATCCTAAAGTCATTACATGCTTACCACATTCTTCTCTTGTCTTGTTCACCAGTGTACGTATAGTAGGAATATATTATATAGAAAAAAACATCTACGAGCATTTATGTAATATCCCTTAGTTTTAAACAACTATATTTTGCTATGAATATTGTATTTCTATTTTAAATTATTATGTTTTTTTACAGTAATTGTGTTTGGCTCTAAATAATTTTTATTTTACCTGGAGGAGTATTCTTCATTGTTAATGCAAATGAATATATGTTTTGATATGATTCATGTTATTAAAAGTTTTACTAAGAAAATTTATGGATTAAATGTATTATTTCGGATTTAATAGCTTAGATTGTTTTCTAATATGGATATAAGATGTTATGGTTTCATGACCTTAATGTTTAATAAATTTTAAGTTATTTTTATATTAAAGTAATTTTATTTATCTTGTATTTGTTTAAGAATCGAATTTGGAAGTTTTGGAGGCAAGATGGAAATAAGTCAAAGTGATGAGGTTGAGAAAAAGGTGAAGATTTTGGATGGTTTGCACCTTTGTTTGTTGTTTTATGTGTAGCTCTATCATATAGACTTCAAATGATATGATAAAAATGTCACTAGAAAATTAAGACATATGGCTACAACTGCTATGTTGGGCACTTTATCTATCGAAACAAGGGTGATAACAGGAAAAAAGTGAGAAACAGAGGTTTGATGTCGTTTGGAACTTTGCTCAATATTTTGGGAATAACTCTCTCATATTAGCTCTGATTGAAGTGATTAAGGTTGCTATGGAAATCTAAGAGATAGGGTTACAACTTTTATGTTGGATGTTTTTCAAAATTCAAAGTGGATCCTGGCATCATGATCATAAGAAATCGCATTACAGCATTAGATATGTCCAACATCACGACGATAGAGTTAGCATGGCAATGGTGGAAGTTGGCATCACAACACTGGCTATATTTTACGTGATCTTAACCCTTCTTCTTCGGGAGAAGCTCCTTTCTCTCCCCCTACGTGATTGTTTACTGTAACATCCATAATTTCATTTCTTTTAATAATAAAGGTACATTAATATTTAATTAAGGAAATAAAACTTATTAAACAATTTTTAGATATCTAAGAAAATATAAGCTTTAGAAATTCTTCACCTTATATGTATGCATAGAAAATGTTTCTAACATTAAGGAAATAGGTAAAGAGAGAAAACCTAATAGGAAAAAATTTTAAATAACATCCTAAAGAGAGGTGAAATTCTTGGGTAAGGAAGATAAATTTTTGGAAGTAAGTGAAGGTCTTAAAATTTCAAGAAGATTAGATTCGGGTAATTTTTCTTAATTTAAGAGCTAGAATTCCTAAGTTTAACATCTCCACCCATACATTGGGCCTTCAACTATGGACACTTCATAGAGTTTTTTCACTTCATATGAGTTTCTAGCAAGTCAATTGGATAGCCCAAGCAATATAACATAGACTTGGACTAGGATATAGAAGTTGGACCAATAGCCCAAAAATCATGAAAATATGACCAAACCCTCAATTAGATATAGAATTTCAGCCAAAGCAAAAGGAAATAGGCAAGAATAAGCCCAAATCTAAGAAGAAAAAATAAGAACCATGTGATAAAATAGTAGTGTAATAATAACTCAGATTAGGTCACATGGCATTAGGACAAAACATCTATATCTTACACTAATAATTTTAGCAAGCCATGTGATGATATAGTACGTACTAATACATGGCATTATGTTAAAACATCCCTATGCTGCACAAATAATTTCAGCCAAGTAAGGGAGACTCAAGGGTTCGAAATTTGCCACTTAGAAAGGAAAACCTATCATACTTAACTGAGAAAAAATAAAAAGGAAATAAATCCTTAAATCAAAGGGACCTTGCCCCTTGTCTTTAGAATTTTTTATCATAATTTTCAAATAACAAATCCTCTTTTTGCTTTGCATATCTTGACTAAGGTAAACGAAGACAAGAACATAAGTTGTCTTCCCCCATAAAGCAACCATGTGCATCCTAATAGTGATAAGGTAGACCTATAATTATGAGTGGAGGACCACTTGATAATTTATTTAAGCAAAAAACACTCTTATAACATTAGAATTTCATCCAAGTGAAGGAGAGAAAAAACAAAAGCAAAGTAGAGTAAGGAAAAGAGAGAAAGAGAGAAAGAGAGGAGAAGAGAGGAAGGAAGAAGAAGGAGAAGTCTAAAGGACTAGTACTCATGCTGCTGGAAAAGCTAAGGGAAGGAAAGAATCTTCCCAATTCCTTCAAGAGGAAATAAGAAAAAGAATTCACTAGTGAGCTAAGGAGATCTTTAAGTAGGTTTAACAATATCTATTTTGGAAGAAAAGTTTTGAAATTTATAATATTTATATGGGATTTTAATCCTAGAACTTTGATGAAATTTACAATATTTGCTACTTCGATGATTGGCTATAGCTATTGTCATATCATGTTACATGTTAATCTTGCATGTGATGTATGTTTGAATACTTAGGTTGGTGTGGAAGGTTCTACATAGGTATAGCTATGGGTGGCAAAATTTTAGAGTTTTATGCTGATATTATGTATATTTAAATATGGTGAAAAATTAATGGGATATGGTTAGATTGATAAAATAAATATGGCCTTAAACACCTAAAAGAAGACCATGAGAAATTTCTATTGGGAACACCCTTAATAATACATGATTTTATTTTCCATTTTCTTGAGAAGAGGATGATGGAATATGTTAAATTAAGTGTAAGGAATCTAATTGAAATGTTGAAATGATTAATCCTATAATCAGATGGAAATTAGGAAGAAAATGGAAGAGGATTTAATAAAAGGATGAACTAGAACCTTAAGAAGGGTTTTCGTTAGAAAACTGGATTTTAGAGTAACCAGGGAAGCTTTTATTTTTGAATTTTTGGAAAGAATAAATTAAGAATAAAAAGAAATTGATAACACGAAAAATATGGATATATTTCTCATGGAGTTTTAGCCACTTGAATCACTCAATTTGGATTCTATATGAGGGAGATATGGTCAGATTAGTAAGTAGTGGTCAGAAACTAGTAAACCAAGAAAGAATCTGTTAACAAAAACAATATAGATATATGTATCAAAAAATTTTAGCCACTAGAATCATTCAATTTGGAAACCATATAAGGGAGATATGGTCAGATTAGTTAGTAGAGGTCAGAACCTACCCGAGAAGAAATAAGATTGAAATTTAGGGAGTAATAACACCAATATTACTTAAGATTTAACTAAACTATTCATCATAAAGCTTTTAGAGGATTGTCTTATCTTTAAATGGACACCAAGATCACCTCAATTGAAGTTAAAGTGAGGGAGTTATGCTTTAATTAGTGAGAGAAGGTTAGGCTGGACGAAAACCTACATGAAGGGACAACACATCACTGAGCATGGCCGTGTTTGGTGTGGGAAATGGCTTTTTGAAGCTTAGAGCATGGCTGTAATACAAGAAATGGCCTAGCCATGTTACAAAACATGTCTAGGCTGTGTTGGAAGCTAGTAAAGCTTATTTTTAAAACTTTTCTACCCTAAATGAATCTCATTAACTATAGAGTAATAATAAAAACTAAATTGAAGAAGAATGCCTTATAATCTCTGTGAGAACATATGTTGGAAATGATGTAAGTAGGAAGAAAGTGACTAGAGCTTAAGCATAAAGAAAATGAAGAGACGAAATAATATTTAAGAAAGAAGAAGAATCTTATAAATAAAAATAATAAATGACTAGTGTATGCCCTAGCCATTGCCGTTACATGAACTCCTTACCATCTTAAGTGTGTAATTTTGACATGGAAATATTTTATAAAGTGATATTTGACAATGGTTATGTTCATGGCATGATTTTATTTTACCTATGATTTTTGGTAATGATTATGCTTTGATGATAAATTATAGGAAGTGAGTATAATGAACATACCTATTATTGAAATCATTTTTTTGGCTATTAATATGAAAAGAAAATAGACGAGCATGGTCACATGGCGGTTCGTGTGGTGCACCACTAGGGGACGCCCTACTCACGGCTATGATTATGCTATTGAGAAAAGAAAGAGAAAGCATGCCATGTCGGACGGAGCAAGAAAATCCTATACCAAAGAGTAGAAAGTACTCTCCCTAATCGAGCTAGCTTGATATGAACTTAAGTTTATAGCTATCATATGATATTCTAAAAATAGTTATTCATTCCATACATGTCATTACTGAACAATTTTCATGTGCATTGATAAAGTACATTTATGACCTAAGATATTTGCTGTAGCATATACTGATGAACATGACGTGATGAGCAATATTGATGATGAATATAATTTATTGTTGAACTTACTGGGATTTAATTCTCACTATATTTCTATATCATGTTCAGAAGACTAAATATAAAAATATTCTCTAAAACTGGTCAATATGGATGAATAATATGTAGAAATATATATGTTTGATTTTTGTATGCACGCTTTTATTTAATCATGTATATGTAAAATCAGAATTGTATCAATGTTAATGGTATACCATAAACCTTAATTACGCTTGGTTAATTTTAGTGAATGTTATTATGAGTTAAATAGTTAGAAGTAAAGAGATAATGACTTTATGGGACTTTACAAATATATAGTTTTCTTAAAAAATGGAGTTGTTACATTTACCCTTCTACCTTCAAATCTCCATATCTTGAGTTACGGACCTTCAATTAACAAATCGTTTGAACTGATGGACTTGTGCCATTGATAAATTTAAAATACACCAATTGGTTTGGCTAAAACTCACTAGAATCTTTTCAGAGCAACATGAACAGTATCTACATGGTGAGTTTTCACGAGTATGCTCAAAAGCTCTTCTTTTTTTGAACTTCTTGACATTGATGGCCTTAGAAATGGATAATATGGCAAAGATTGAACTTTTCTAGCTATAGAAAACCTTTTGGCCATCATGAACAGTATTTTAAGCCATTATGAATAGTGTCTTTCAATAAGTGAATAGTACTCACGAGTCACGATCTTGGTTTGTTTCTTATGTGTTCGAGTGCTCTACAATCGTTTTCAAAGACCTTTTTGCCTGATTTAGCTCTGGAAGTTATCATAAGCTTTTCCCAATATTCGACCTCAAAGCTTTGTGAGTAGATAATATATACCTTATCATGATTTCAGTATTGTTTTAGTTTCTAAACTACATTTTTTGTAAATGTACATGGTTGATTAAAATTTATATGGTTTATGTTTAACTTTTACATGTATGTTTATACAAAAAAGGTTAAGATTTTTCATTATAAAATCATAGGACATAGGACAAGCATTATTTGAAACTTGTATTGAAATGGTTTAATTTTAAATTTGCAATTGTTAGATTGTTAAAGTGTTTTATAGCTAAGTTGTATATTTGTTATGGTTTATGGACCATGGAGTTGATTGTACCTTTGAGTTATATAATTTTGACATGAAATGGATCATGATAAAGATTGTTTGTGACATGTATATTCCTAATACTAATTTGGAAATGTATGCTCTTAATGCTATTCGAAGGATGTATGCATATAACACAAATTGGGAGATGATTGTGTATGCCATAAGCTTTAATTTTTTCAATTGAGAACTAAAGTGTTCAAATGATTTTGAAAATAAGGTTGCATGAAATCATATTTTGATTTTTTCGTATTTTGCTTTTGATAAATTTTGAAATATTGTTTTTACTGATACGAGCTTGGGTTTTATGAAATGAGGCTCATGAAGTAGCCTACTGAAAATATTTAGAAAGTCATGTTCATATTTGAATAAATTGTCCACGGAAAGAATGGATTACAAGAAATATCTTGATTCTTATTTTTCCTTTTGAATTATGTTTTCTAAAATTATTTTTCTGTAGAGGAATCTTTTTAGAAACACTATTTACTAGACGTAGTAGATGCTGACCCTGGTACACCTCGTAACTCTATCTAACAAGCGTGTTGTTAGCCACGAGTGATGGTTAAAACACGAGAATTGATTGATATGGAAAGAAGTGGCCGGAATGCCTCCTGTTATAGATGAGACATACAGGTGAGATGCTTAAAAGGATGGTCATTTACCCACAGACTATGTGTTTGTATCGTACTGGTGATTTACCCATGCTTTCTGTGTCTGTACCATATTGGTGTCTTGACGGACTATGTGCCCCGTAGATTTAGTTCTCATTGAGAGTCCTCCCAAAAGTTATGATTTTAGAAGTAGAATGGTTTACAACCAGTTTACTAATTGTATTTTAATCAACCCGCTTACTTTTCTATCATATTTAACTGAGTTGATTTAATGTGTTTTCCATACATTTATGAATTTAAATTTTTTGTTAAGGCTTTGGCTATATGTTTTGGTTATTGTTGTTTTGGCTTATTTAATAGTAATTTATTTTCTTGTTGATAACCATTGTACATGTCAAACCTTACTGACTAGCATTTTATTTCATACATCCACATCATAGAATATTCCCCCCAAACTACCTTTTAGTATTATATTTTTTTTTCTTATCTGCAAATTTCTAGCAATGTCTACCTAACCCATAAATTAACCTATTCACTTATATTGTTTATCTTTCTTGGATAAGCATACAAGTGCTTCAGGCTATTCCAAGCATTTTCAAATTTCATTTCCTTATAGGCAACTAACTAGGCATGATAGGCATTACTTACAACAAAAAGGCTCTCATGCAATAAAAGAAAATAGTACAGTCCATAACTTATTTTACATCAGATTTTAAGCTGTCTAAAAGGGACTTGCCACTCAACTAAGCCATCCCACAAGTATTACACAACCAAAGAAAATACAATCCATATCCATAACCAAATGAGTCAACCTTGAAACCCCTGTTGCTTACTTCTTACTGGAGTACCTGGAATGTGATTATATGGACATAAAAAGATGAGATGACAATCTCAATAGCTAGCAAATTTTTTTAAAAAATAGTACACATTCAATTCCTTAAAACATCTCAATTTATTTCACTAAAACATAAGCATTGACTATACATAGATACATCATCTTGGTCATACTAGGGACCCATAACATTTTGGTCTACTTACTCAATGCAGTCCTATACCTGCAAAAGGGTTATGCATCTCCTATTATTGGCCAATACGTGGCAGAAATAGGGCTTACTTGGCACACTTTGGGCACCCCCTTAATTCTTGAGAATGCATACATAACATATCTTTAGACCGTCATTCATCATATCATAAAAGTCAGGCAACCAGTGAAATTGATAAATTCAAGTTCATAAACATAAAGAGTGTCTTAAGGAAAAGCTAGCTACCTCATTTCCTGAACAATCACTTCCTTCCCATGGCTGCCAATGTTACTACCAGCAACTTAAACTAAAACATATAAGAGCTTTTGATTAATGCATGCATATTAGCACCTAAAATCACAAGTCTCTAGTTTAAGTGCTTGTGCTCCCGAAAACAAAATTGTGATTCTGTTGAGATTTGGGGTTATTATTAAATATGACAAAAGTTGCCTAAAAATTTTAAAATTTTCCATGGAGGTTTCTCTACATGTCTATTTTATTTTGTGGTTCTATTAGCCCCTAACTCTTTCATTCACTCCAAGAACTGCCTCTATAATCCAGAACAATGCAGATTGGTTTCAGTTCCATTCCTAATATGGTTTCCATTCATTTGGATGGGTACCACTTCTTCAAAATTCGTGATATTTGATATGGAACATCCTAGATATGTTATATAATAACCATAAATGGATTCATTTGATCCCTTAAATAATACACTTTTTATGGTTGTCCCCAGTTCTAGTCTGTTCTGACTCACTTCCTGTCCCATTGAATTTTATATTTTATTATATTCCTTAACCAGCCCAGAATTCTCTAAAATTTGCTGGGGTTCTTAACTAGGATCCCAATAACTTGTCATAAAACTTTCATATGAAAATTCAACATATAACCCCTTCATTGTTTAGTATTTCCATCAACAGCCTAAGCTATCCAACAGATTGTTCTCAACACTGTTTTAATTGTAAATGGCCTATTTGTAGGTTCTCAAAAATCACAAAAATTTCCAAAATTGATTATCAATATTTCAAGACTTTTCTCACCAAATATTAGAAAATTTAAAGTCCATTTACCCAATTAAATAGTCTAAGAACACATGGCCAAAACATTTAAGGTGCAGCATGTGTGGTGCTTCAGCATGTTTGTTACTTAGATGACAAAGATTGTTCCCTACCACTACATTTCCATGTTTTCAACTTTAAAATCTTGCATCTCATGCTCAAGAATCAACCATGAAGGACCCAAAATAAGCTTTACTTGTAACATCCCTAATTTTGTTTCTTTTATTGATAAAAGTACATAAATATTTAATTAAGGAAATAAAATTTATTAGACAATATTTTAGATATCTAAGGAAATATAATCCTTAGAAATTTTTCACCTTATGTATATGCATATAAAATGTTTCTAACATTAAGAGAACAAATAAAGAGGGAAAACCTAATAGGAAAAACAACTAGAAATAACATACTAAAGAGATGCAAAATTCTTGGATAAGGAAGATAAATTTTTAGAAACAAGTAAAGGTCTTAAAATTTCAAGAACATTGGATTAGGGTAATTTTTCCTAATTCAAGAACTAGAGTTACTAAGTTTAAAATCTTTACCCATACATTAGGCTTTTACCTATGGACACTTCATATAGAGTTTTTCCACTTCACATAAGTTTCTAGAAAGCCCATTGGATAACCTAAGCAAGAAATAAAACATAGACTTGGATTAGGATATAGTAATTGGACCAATAGCCCAAAAATTATGAAAATGTGACCAAGCCCTCCAAGAAAGGTATAATTTTATCCAAAGCAAAGAAAATGAGTAGGAATAAGCCCAAATCCAAGAGGAAAAATAAAATAAAATAAATTAGGTGATGATATAATAATGTAATAATAATAAAGATTAGGTTACATGGCATTAAGACAAAAATTTAGTAAGTGGTGTGATTCTACATTCATAATTTTAGCAAGTGGCATGATAATACAAGGCTTTAGGATAAAAACATCTATATCCTACACTCATAATTTTAGCAAGTGGTATGATAATACATGGTATTAGGACAAAACATTCCTATCCCACACAAATAATATCAACCAAATAATGGAGATTCAAGGGCTAGAAATTTGCCACCTAAAAAGGCAAACCTATCATACTTGTTTAAGACAAAAGAAAATGGAAATGAATCCCTAAATCAAAGGGACCTTGTCCTATATCTTAAGAACATATTATCATAATTTTCAAAATACAAATCACCTTTTCCTATGCATATCTTGACTAAGGAAGAGGAAGACAAGAACATAAGTTGTTTGTTTTCCAAAAATTCAACCAAGTGTAATCTAATTGTGATAAGGTAGACCCATGATCATGAAAGATGAATTATTTGGTGGTCTATATAAGAAAACCCACCCTTACAACATTATAATTTCGTCCAAGTGAGGGAGAGGAAAAATAGAAGCAAGGTAGAGTGAGGAAAGGAGAGGAAGAAAGGAAGAAAGAGGAAGAATAAGTCTAGGGGACTAAGTGCTCCAGGTAAGTTTAAAAATATTTCTTTTTGAAGAAAACTTTTGAAACTTATAATATTTGTATGAGATTTTGATCTTAGAAATTTGATGATGTGTCATGATGTTGCTATATCATGTTACATATTGATCTTGCATGTGATGTATGTTTGAATACTTAGACTGGTATAGAAAGTTCTGCATAGGTATGGCTATGGTTGGCAAAATTTTTAGCTTCTGTGTTTTAATTTCTGGTAATTATCTATAGGGAATTAAAATAAATGGTTAACATAAGAATTAAAGATATATGTGTCAAGGATTTTTATCCACTGGAATTATTCAATTTGGAGTCCATATGAGGTAGATATGGTCCGATTAGTAAGCAAAGGTCAGAAAATGGTTCATCAGGGAAGAATATGTTAGGATAGCTTCTGCGTTTTAATTTATGGGAATTATCTATAGGGAATTAAAATAAATGGTTAACAAAAGAATTAAATATATATGTGTCACGGATTTGTATCCACTGGAATCATTCAATTTGGAGTCCATATGAGGTAGATATGGTCCTATTAGTAATCAAAGGTTAGAAAATGGTTCATCAGGAAAGAATATGTTAGGATAGCTTCTTTGTTTTAATTTCTGAGAATTATCTGTATGGAATTAAAATAAATGGTTAACATAGGAATTATAGATATGTGTCTCACGGATTTGTAGACACTAGAATAACTCAAGTTGGAGTCCATATTAGGTAGATATGGTCCGCTTAGTTGGTATAGGTCAGAACCTATCCGAGAAGAAATAACCTGTACATTTAGGGAGTAATATCACCTTGATTTCTTAATATTTCACTACAATGTTCAACTTAATAGTTTTAGATAATTGTTTTATCTTGACATTGACACCAAGATCACCTACATCAGAGTTCTATTGAGGGAGTTATGCTCTGATTAGTAAGAGAAGGTTAGATATGATGAAAACTTGCATCAAGAAAATAAAGAAATAAAATTAATATTTAAAAAAGAAGACAAATCTTATAAATGACAAGTATATTCCATAGCCATTGCCATTGTATGAACTTCTTACCATCTTAAGTGTAAAATTATGACATGAAAATATTTTATAAAGTGATATTTGAAATGGTTATGTTCATGGCATGCTTACGAATGATTTATGGTAATAGTTATATTTTGATGATCATACTTGTTATTGAAAGCATATTTTTGGCTATCATTGTGAAAAGAAAAGAAATGAGCACGGTCACATGGCAATCCATGTGGTGCACCAGTAGGGGACGCCCTACCAACGATTATGATTATGATTATGAGAAAAGAAAGAGAAAGTGTTCCATGTCGGACGGAGCGAGAAAAGCTTGTATCGGAGAGTAGAGGATACTCACCCTAACCGGGGTAGCTTGAAATGAGAATAAGTTGATGGGCATCATATGATATTCTAAAAATAGTTAATCCTGTCATACATATCATTATTGTATGATTCTTATGTACATAGTTATAATGCATTCACGTGACCAAAGTTATTTTCTGTAGTTTATACAGCTGAACATGACGTGATGAGCTATATTGATGGTGATTTATTGTTGAACTTACTGGGATTTAATTCTCACTATATTTCCATATCATGTTCAGAAAAATAGTTATGCAGATTTTTCTATAGCTCTGGCTTTTAGTGCACGTTGGATTGAGTACTTTATGTTGGGCATATCCCAGAAGCAAATAAAAATGTTTGTGGTTGAGTTGGCTTAGATCGCGATGATGGTGCAACCACCCGCACCTGTATCTCCAAAATTGGTCAACCAGAATAAAGAAGTTGTAGATTTTTATGTGTTTGATATGTTGTACGTATGTTTTGATTAATGACATGTATGTAAACTCTGTATTGTTTAAATTAAATAAATGTTATATTGAGTTAAGTTGTAACGAGGTAATAACTTCATGGTATTTAAAACAAAACAAAATAATTTGATACTTAAATGGAGTTGTTACATAATTGGTATCAGAGCAGGTCGATCCTAGATGGCCAGTGGGCAGATGGTTATTTGAATCGATCTTATAGTGTCTTGAGTATGTTGTGGTTGTGTTGTGTAGGGGATTAGTGATTCATATAGGTAAGAAATTACTAGTGTTTCCTATCTATATGCCAAGGTGGTGTTATGACTGCTATTAAATATTTTTGAACTAACTATTGGGCTTGATCACCTCAATAGCAGCATAACTTTATTTTGCCACAGTAGGAAATGGCACCACTAAGGAGGAATCCAGCAACCAATGCAGATTAAACCCTGCACAACCAAATTTTACAATATCTCCAGAATGCTAATAACCCAAATGGTGAGAATGGTGCTAACAACCGGATGGCTGGAAAAGATAATGGCATATCCAAGTTCTTGAGGACTAGACCACATTGTTTCTAAGGTGGCTATGACCCAACAATAACCGAAAGGTGGATAAGGAAATTAGAGAAAATCTTTGAAGTGATGGGTTGTACTGAAGAGCAGCAAGTTATTTTTCCTGCATATATGTTAAAGGATGAAGCAGAATACTGGTGGCGTGGAGCAAGAGAAATTTAGCTCATCAGGGAAGACAGATCACCTGGCAAGTGTTCAAGGACTTTTTTTTTTTGAAAAGTACTTTCCAAGTACTGTACAAGCAGAGAAAGAGATCAAATTCCTCCAACTCAGGCAAGGTAGCATGACTGTGGACCAGTATATCGCAAGGTTCGAGGATCTATCTAAGTTCTCCTCTTATATGCGATATAATCCAGATGAAGCATGGAAGGCGGTTAAGTTTGAAGCGGGACTAAACCTGGAGATAAAGAATGCTATTATAGCTATGGAGATCAGGGAGTTTGTACCTCTGATAAATAAATGCAGACTCCTAGAAAAGAGTTTAAGGGCAGTAGAGGACGAGAAGCAAAGGCGAAACCTATGAAAGAGGAAGAAAAATTTTCCCAACCCTAGAAAGAACATGAGAAGAGGTGGATATAGAGCTGGAAAGAGGCCATTGACTGCGGGTCCTAGACCTTTTCAACAAGACCTTGCCCCAGTCAAGTGCGCTAAGTGCGGACGCATGCATGGTAACCGGCCATGCTATATGAGACAAGATGTCTGCTTCAATTGCGGACAGAAGGGACATTTTGCGAGAAACTGCCCACAGAATGTGGGGAAGCAGCCAGAACAGAGGCCTCAGGTGAAAGGTAGGGTTTTCACCCTGAGCAGCCAAGAGGCTGCTCAATCTTCTGAAATGATTTAAGGTACATGCTATATCTATGGATTTGCTCTTATGGTGTTATTTGACTCTGGTGCTAGTCATTCATTTATATCAGAAGAATGTATTAGGAAGTTTCAGTTTCCTATTTCTAAAACTCCCTATGAGCTATCTGTAGTAACCCCTATAGGGGAAAGGGTATTAACTTCCTCTGTATGTAAAGACTGTCAAGTCACCATCCAGGAGAAAACTTTTTCTGTAGACCTCGTCTGTTTACCTTTAAGAGGTATTAAGGTCATTCTAGGGTTAGACTGGATGTCTAGAAATTGAGTCTTGTTGAATTGTTATAACAATACCGTTGAATTTCTACCTCCTACTCCGAAAGAGGAGGTCCAATTATTGATGATAAATGCCAATCAAGTTAATAGGGAGTTAAAGAATGGAGTACTTGGATACATTCTCTTGTATTTATCAAACTAGAAGTTGAATCGAAGCTTGATGAAATACCAATAGCCAATGAGTTTCCTGAAGTATTTCCATCAGATATTCCAGGCTTACCTCCCAAGAGAGAGATAGAGTTCTCTATTGATCTCCTACCTGGGACAGGGCCTATCTCTATTGCACCATATCGTATGGCCTTGAAGGAACTACAGGAACTCAAGAAGCAGTTGGAGGAACTATTAGACAAGCACTTCATTAGACCGAGTGTATCACCTTGGGGAGCTCCTGTATTGTTTGTTAAGAAGAAAGACGGGAGCTTGAGACTATGCATAGATTACAGACAGCTGAATAAGGTGACTATCAAAAATAAGTACCCTCTCCCTAGGATATATGACTTATTGGATCAATTAAAGGGAGCCTCCATCTTTTCTAAAATTGACTTGAGGTCAGGATATCATCATATTAGGATCAAGGAGGAGGATGTACCAAAAAATGCCTTCAGGACTAGGTATGGGCATTATGAGTTTCTCGTAATGCCCTTGGGGTTGACGAATGCACCTGCAATTTTCATGGATTACATGAATTGTATTTTTCGACCCTACCTAGATCAATTTGTTGTAGTGTTCATTGATGACATCTTGATATACTCTAAGAGTGAGAAAGAACATGAACAACATCTCCGAATCGTGTTGTAAGTGCTGAAAGAGAAAAAGTTATATGCCAAATTGGAGAAGTGTGAATTTTGGCGGTCAGAGGTGAAGTTTCTCGGACATGTCATCTCTAATAGAGGGGTAGCCGTAGATCCTAGCAAGACAGAAGCAGTGATTCAGTGGGAGAGACCAAAGACGGTTACGAAAGTCAGAAGTTTCATGGGTTTGGCAGGATACTACAGGAGGTTTATACAAAACTTCTCTCGTATAGCCTTGCCATTGACTAAATTGACCAGGAAGGGAAGTCCTTTCAAATGGACTGATCAGTGTGAAACTAGTTTTCAGGAGCTTAAAACAAGACTAACCACTCCTCCAGTTTTAATTATTCCAGACCCCACAGGACATTTTGAAGTGTATAGTGATGCTTCAAAGAAAGGACTAGGGTGTGTGCTAATGCAAGACAAGAGAGTAGTTGCTTACGCCTCAAGACAACTAAGACCCCACAAAGGAAACTATCCAACCCATGATCTTGAATTGGCGGCGGTGGTGTTTGCTTTAAAGATTTGGCGACATTACTTATACGGAGCAACCTTTGATGTATATTGCGATCACAAGAGTCTTAAATATCTCTTTGATCAAAAGGAGTTAAATATGAGGCAACGAAGATGGGAGGAATTTCTCAATGACTACAAGTTTGAGATAAAGTAACATCCAGGAAAGGAGAATGTTGTAGCAGATGCCTTAAGTCAAAAATCTCTACACATGGGCCAGATGATGTTATATGAGATGCAAATGATAGAGGAGTTTCGGAATTTGAAGCTGGACACAACTTTTTCCTCAAAGAAGCTAACCATTAATGGTTTAAGTATAGGGTGAGACCTTAGAGCCCAGATCAAAGAGGCTCAAGTCCACAACCAATACTTACAGGATCATAAAGATCAAGGAAATTTTTCTGTCATGAAGGAAGGATTTGTGTCCCTCAAGAACGAGAGTTGAGGACTAAAATCCTAGAGGAAGCACATAAGAGTAAATATACTGTCCATCCTAGATGCACTAAAATGTACCAGGACTTAAAGATGATGTATTGGTGGCCAGGGATGAAAAAGGATATTGCAGAGTTCGTGGCGAAATGTCTAATTTGTCGAAAGGTGAAGGTGGAGCATCAAAAGCCAGTGAGATTTCTACAACCTCTTGAGATCCTTAAATGGAAATGGGACAGTATCTCGATGGACTTTGTTGTGGGTTTACCTAAGACTTCAGTGGGACATGACTCTATCTGGATAATAGTTGACAGATTAACCAAATCTGCTCACTTTCTGCCCATAAAAATTAACTTTTTACTCGATAAATTGGCCCAACTGTACGTCCAGGAAATAGTTAGATTGCATGGGATTCCCTTAACTATTGTTTCTGATAGAGATACGAGGTTCACATCGAGGTTTTGGAAAGTGTTGCAGGAAGCTTTTGGTACTCAGTTGCGGTTCAATACTGCCTACCATCCTCAGACTGACGGGCAGACAGAACAGACCATTCAAACTCTAGAAGACATGTTAAAGGCCTATGTGATAGAGCAAGGTAAAGGATGGGATAAGTACCTACCTTTAGTAGAGTTTGCTTATAATAATAGTTATCACTCCAGTATTAAGATGGCCCCTACGAAGCTTTATATGGTAGGAAGTGCCGATCTCCACTTTGTTGGTTTTAGGTAGCAGAAAAGAACTTGTTGGGTCCTAATCTAGTTCAACAAACCACTGAACAAATCAGGATGATACGAGACAAAATACTTACAGCTCAGAGTCAGCAAAAGAGTTACTACGATAAGAGACATAGACCTATAGAGTTTGAGGAATGAGACCATGTATTTCTGAAACTTTCCCCGACTAATAAAGTTGGTATGTCTCTCAAAACAAGAAAGTTAAGTCTACGATTTTTGGGACCCTACCAAATTTTGAAGAAAGTAGGGACATCAGCATATCAAGTTGCTCTCCCACCTAATTTTTCCAACCAGCATAATGTTTTCCACGTATCACAGCTGCAGAAGTATCTTCTAGATTCATCACATGTAATACAGGATGAACCAATCCAAATAAAGGAGAACATGACATACCAGCTAGTACCTGCATCCATATTGGAGACTAACGTGAAGCAACTAAGAAATAAAACCATTCCCTTTGTTAAGGTGTTATGGGAAGGTTTGACTCTGGAAGAAGCAACTTGGGAGGTGGAAAAAGTCACGAGGAAGAAATATCTGCAATTGTTCTTATTAGGTAATTTTTGAAATTTTGAGGACAAAATTTCTTTTAGGGGGAGAGAAATGTAACATCCCTAATTTTGTTTCTATTATTGATAAAAGTACATAAATATTTAATTAAGGAAATAAAATTTATTAGACAATATTTTAGATATCTAAGGAAATATAATCCTTAGAAATTCTTCACCTTATGTATATGCATATAAAATGTTTCTAACATTAGGAGAACAAATAAAGAGGGAAAACCTAATAGGAAAAACAATTAGAAATAACATACTAAAGAGATGCAAAATTCTTAGATAAGGAAGATAAATTTTTAGAAATAAGTAAAGGTCAAAAAATTTCAAGAACATTGGATTAGGGTAATTTTTCCTAATTCAAGAACTAGAGTTACTAAGTTTAAAATCTTTACCCATACATTAGGCTTTTACCTACGGACACTTCATATAGAATTTTTCCACTTCACATAAGTTTCTAGCAAGCCCATTGGATAACCTAAGCAAGAAATAAAACTTAGACATGGACTAGGATATAGTAATTGGACCAATAGCCCAAAAATTATGAAAATGTGACCAAGCCCTCCAAGAAAGGTAGAATTTTATCCAAAGCAAAGAAAATGGGTAGGAATAAGCCCATAATGGGTAGGAATAAGCCCAAATCCAAGAGGAAAAATAAAATAAAATAAATTAGGTGATGATATAATAATGTAATAGTAATAAAGATTAGGTTACATGGCATTAAGACAAAAATTTAGCAAGTGGTGTGATTCTACATTCATAATTTTGGCAAGTGGCATGATAATAGAAAGATTTAGGACAAAAAAATCTAAATCCTACACTCATAATTTTAGCAAGTGGTATGATAATACATGGTATTAGGACAAAACATTCTTATCCCACACAAATAATATCAACCAAATAATGGAGATTCAAGGGCTAGAAATTTGCCACCTAAAAAGGCAAACCTATCATAATTGTTTAAGACAAAAGAAAATGGAAATGAATCCCTAAATCAAAGGGACCTTGTCCTATATCTTAAGAACATATTATCATAATTTTTAAAATACAAAAGTTGTTGTTTGTTTTCCAAAAATTCAACCAAGTGTAATCTAATTGTGATAAGGTAGCCTATGATCATGAAAGGTGAATTATTTAGTGGTCTATATAAGAAAACCCAACCATACAACATTATAATTTCGTCCAAGTGAGGGAGAGGAAAAATAGAAGCAAGGTAGAGTGAGGAAAGGAGAGGAAGAAAGGAAGAAAGAGGAAGAATAAGTCTAGGGGACTAAGTGCTCCAAGTAAGTTTAACAATATTTCTTTTTGAAGAAAACTTTTGAAACTTATAATACTTGTATGAGATTTTGATCTTAGAAATTTGATGATTGGTCATGATGTTGCTATATCATGTTACATATTGATCTTGCATGTGATGTATGTTTGAATACTTAGACTAGTATAGAAATTTCTGCATAGGTATGGCTATGGTTGGCAAACTTTTTAGCTTCTGTGTTTAAATTTCTGAGAATTATCTATAGGGAATTAAAATAAATGGTTAACATAAAAATTTTTAGATATATGTGTCAAGGATTTTTAACCACTGGAATTATTCAATTTGGAGTCCATGTGGGGTAGATATGGTCCGATTAGTAAGCAAAGGTCAAAAAATGGTTCATCAGGGAAGAATATATTAGGATAGCTTCTGTGTTTTAATTTCTGGAAATTATCTATAGGGAATTAAAATAAATGGTTAACATAAGAATTAAAGATATATGTGTCACGGATTTTTATTCACTGGAATTATTCAATTTGGATTCAATATGAGGTAGCTATGATCCGATTAGTAATCAAAGGTCAGAAAATGGTTTATCAGAGAAGAATATGTTAGGATAGCTTCTGTGTTTTAATTTCTGAGAATTCTATGTAGGGAATTCAAATACATGGTTAACATAATAATTAAAGATATATGTGTCACGGATTTTTAGACACTGGAATAATTCAATTTGGAGTCCATATGAGGCAGATATGGTCCAATTAGTAGTCAAAGGTTAGAAAATGGTTCATCAGCGAAGAATATGTTAGGATAGCTTCTGTATTTTAATTTCTGGGAATTATCTGTATAGAATTGAAATAAATGGTTAACATAAGAATTATATCTATATGAGTCACGGATGTTTACCCACTAGAAACATTCAATTTGGAGTCCATATGAGGAAGATATGAGCTGATTAGTAGTCAGAGGTCAGAAAATGGTTCGTCAGGGAAGAATATGTTAGAATTGCTTCTATATTTTAATTTTTGGGAATTAGCTGTGTGGAATTAAAATAGTTGGTTAACATAAGAATTATAGATATGTGTGTCACGGATTTTTAGACACTGGAATCACTCAAGATGGAGTCCATAAGAGGTAGATTTGTTCCGATTAGTTAGTAGAGGTCAGAACCTATCCGAGAAGAAATAACCTGTACATTTAGGGAGTAATATCACCTTGAGTTCTTACTATTTCGCTACAATGTTCAACATAATAGTTTTAGATAATTGTTTTATCTTGAAATTGACACCAAGATCACCTACATCGGAGTTCAATTGAGGGAGTTATACTCTGATTAGTAAGAGAAGGTTATATATAATGAAAACCTGCATCAAGAAAATAAAGAAACAAAATTAATATTTAAAAAAGAAGACGAATTTTATAAATGACTAGTATATGCCATAGTCATTGCCATTGTATGAACTTCTTACCATCTTAAGTGTAAAATTATGACATGGAAATATTTTATAAAGTGATATTTGAAATGGTTATGTTCATGGCATGATTACCAATGATTTATGGTAATAGTTATATTTTGATGAACATACTTGTTATTGAAAGCATATTTTTGGATATCATTGTGAACGCCCTACCAACGGTTATGATTATGATTATGAGAAAAGAAAGAGAAAGTGTGCCATGTCGGACGGAGCGAGAAAAACCCATACCGGAGAGTAGAGGATAGTCACCCTGACCGAGGTAGCTTGAAATGAGAATAAGTTGATGACCATCATATGATATTCTAAAAATAGTTAATCTTATCATACATATCATTACTGTGTGATTCTTATGTGCATAGATATAATGCATTCATGTGACCAAAGTTATTTTCTGTAGTTTATACAGCTGAACATGACGTGATGAGCTATATTGATGATGATTTATTGTTGAACTTACTGGGATTTAATTCTCACTATATTTCCATATCATGTTCAGAAAAATAGTTATGCAGATTTTTCTATATCTCTGGTTTTTAGTGCAGGTTGGATCGAGTACTTTATGTTGGGCAGATCCCATAAGTAAATAAAAATGTTTGTGGTCGAGTTGGCTTAGATCCTGGTGAAGGTGCAACCAACTGCACCTGTATCTCCGGAATTGGTCAACCAGAATAAATAAGATGTAGATTTTTATGTGTTTGATATGTTGTACGTATGTTTTGATTAATGACATGTATGTAAACTCTGTATTGTTTAAATTAAATAAATGTTATATTGAGTTAAGTTGTAATGAGGTAATAACTTCATGGTATTTAAAACAAAACAAAAATTTTTATACTTTAATGGAGTTGTTGCATTATTTATTACAAACCGACTTGCCTCAAGAGGGGAAACTCACCTTGTGCAGAAATGCTCCTATGGTTCTAAAATTTCAGCTTGCTTCTCCTCTTGGTTTCCCTTGCAACTTAGCTACGTTTTTTTTTGTTTCTCTTCCTTTTGGCTCTAAGTTTTCTAACTACCTTCTCTTCCTCTTAGGTGCTGATTGCATAAGGAATGGGGTTTGAATTTGCTGCCCAAAATAATACCTAGACAACATGATTCTAGGCTGCTGGTTTCCACCATTCAGGAGGAAAAGGAGGCTGTGGTTTCCACTGATTCCCTTGTGGTTTCTACTGGGAGGGCATGATAATGCAGAGGCATGAAGTGGGGCAGCAGCCTATACATTATTTTTTTGATTGTGGGGATAAAAATGGATGAAGTGGTTGGCTGTTTCTTGGCTGGAATGTTGTTGAAATAATTATGGATATAAGGTAGGATTTCTTTGGTGAAAGGTGGCATTTTTCTTGGCCGATTTTGGCTAAATTTTTTGTGGCTATGTGGCATGCTTTGGTAGTTGCAAGGTGGTTGAAATTTTGTGGCCAGTGTGGCATGCTATCTGGCTGCAACTTTGTGGGAAATGTGGGATGCATTGTTAAGTGCAAGGTGGATACAATTTTGTTGGCTATGTGGCTGTAACTCTGTGGGCAATGTGGCATGCTTTGGTAGGTGTAAGGTGGCTGTAATTTTGCAGGCAATGTGGCATGCTTTGGTAGGTGCAAGGTGGTTGCAATTTTGCGGGCAATGTGGCATGCTTTGGTAGGTGCAATTTGGCTACAAGGTAGCTGCAATTTTGTGGCCAATGTGGCATGCTATGTGGCTACAACTTTGTGGGTTATATGGCATGCTTTGGTAGGTGCAAGGTGGCTACAAGGTTGCTACAATTCTATGGACAATGTGGCATACTATATGGCTAAAATTTTGTGGTGCTACTTGCCAGCTCCTTAGTTGTTTTACATTGCCTTAATTTACTACTAATGCTAGATTAGTAATGTCTTAAAAATGTATTTGTATCTTCTCCCTATCCATTATGCTCCTAAGAATTTTATTTATATGATTCATGATTAACTATACGTCACCTATTTTATAAATGCCTTATTGTTACATAACTAAACATTTCAATTCTTTGTCATATGTATTTTCTCCTTATTCTTATATTTATCTAACTTTATTAGAGATGTAGGATGTCACATTTCCTTCCCCCTTAAAAGAATTTTGTCTCCTAAGTTGCTTCCTCAGAGGATAGTCCCTTCCACACCACTATAACTAGAGGGATGTTCTTATTCCTCAATTGTTTAGTCTTAGCGTCGATGATCCGATCTGGCCTTATGGTGTATGACAAATTATCTTGTAAATGCATTGATTCATGCTCTATGATATGTACAGGGTCTGGGTTATACTTTTTGAGCTGGGAAATATGAAATACATCATGAATCTGAGAAAGGTTTGGAGGAAGTGCAAGTTTATGAGCTACTGATCCGATTCAATCAAGAATTTGGAAAGGATCGATGTATTTGGGACTGAGCTTTTTGGTTTTGAAAGATCTCCCCACACCCATGAACGAAGTTACCTTAAGGAAAACATGGTCGCCTATTTCAAAATCTAAGGGACTTTTTCTTTTATATGCATAGCTTTTTTGTCTACTTTGGGCAGCTAGCAATCTCTCTCTGATAAGTTCAATGTGCCTTGTGGTTTGGTCAACCAAATTAGGGCCCAAAAGGCTCTTCTCCCCTAGCTTTACCCAACAAAAAGTTGACCTGCACTTTCTTCACCTTAAGTACACACAACCGATTTCCAAACTTGATAACCCTATCCTTTGAAATGTGAAATTCTTTAGACTTGCCCTGGGATATCTGTTCTCTAATGCCTTTCAAGTATGGATTAGAAACTTGAGCATATTTAATTTTATCCCTAAGATCATTATGAATCATTAATTCACTCATAAAGAGACTACTAGGCTATGGCGAAATGGAGAGATTCAAATCTCTCATGCCTTCAATTAGTTCTTGCTCCTTAAGCATCAATGATGCCATATGGAGAGATTTCCTGCTCAAGGCATCAACAACCACATTTGCCTTGCCCGGATGGTAATTAAGGGTGAAATCATAATCTTTTAGGAATTTCATCCATCTTTTTACCTCAGATTTAACTCTTTTTGGTCAAAAAAGATACTTAAGACTCTTGTGATAACTAAAAACTTCAAACTTGACACCATACAAATGATGTCTCCAAATCTTAAGGGCAAAAACTACAGCTGCTAGTTCCAGATCATGTGCCTGATAATTCTTCTCATGAGGTCTAAGCTGTCGAGAAGCATAAGCTACTACTCTACCCTGCTACATTAAAGCACAACCTAAACACTTCTTAGATGCATCACTATAGATTACAAAGAGTTCAATAGGGTTAGGTATCACTAGCACTAGGATAAAGGTTAGCCTAGCTTTCAATTCTTGAAAACTACTATCACATCGACCATCCCACACAAATGGTTGATCCTTCTTGGTTAACCTAGTTAGAGGCATGGCTATTTGAGAGAATGCCTGGATAAATCTCCTATAGTATCCTGTTAAGCCTAGAAAGCTTTGTATTTCAGTGACTGTCTTTGGTCTTTCCCAGTTATCCACTACTTCCACTTTACTAGGGTCCACTGCTATCCCTTCTTTGGAGACAACATGTCCTAGAAATCTCACCTCTGGAAGCCAAAATTCACACTTGCTAAGCTTGGCATATAATTTCCTATCCTTCAGGGTTTGCAACACTATTCAAAAGTGATTCTAATGTTCTTTAAGGATCTTAGAATAAATTAAGATGTCATCTATGAAAACCATAACAAACTTATCCAGGTATGGCCTAAAAACCCTATTCATATAATCTATGAAAATGGTTGGGGCATTGGTTAACCCAAATGGCATGATTAGGAAATCATAATGTTTGTTCAGGTTCAGAAAGCTGTCTTTGGGACATCTTCGACCTTAATTCTCAACTGATGGTAACCTGACCTAAAATCTATCTTAGAGAAGACTGATGCTTTAGCCAATTGATAAAGTATGTCATTTATCCTAGGCAGTGGATATTTATTCTTGATGGTTACTTTATTTAACTGCCTATAATATATACACAACCTAAGGCTACCATATTTCTTTTTAACAAACAAGACTTGGGCAACCCAGGGGGATACACTAGGTCTAATGAATTCCTTCTCTAAAAGTTCCTCTATTTGTTTCTTAAGCTTAGCTAGCTCTACAGGAGCCATCTTATAGGGAGCCTTAGATATGGGACATGCACCAGGCACTAAGTTAATGTAGAACTCTACTTCCCTATCAAGAGGTGAGACTGCTAAACTCCTGATGGAATACTTCTGGGTAATCCCTAACAATATGTATGTTTTCTATGCCCTCTTCTACTTTTACTTGCAAAGAAAAGAAGACAAGGAACCCTTGACAACCCTTCTTAAGGTATCTCTCAGCCTAGGTGGTGGATAAGTAAGAAGTTTCAGTGGAGTATTTAGAAGTAGGACCACAAACAAGTAAGGAAACAGAGTTTCTAGAATAATCAAGAATTGCCTTATTAACAAACAACCAATCCATTCCAAGAATAACATCAATATCAAATAGAGGAAGGCATACAAGATCCAAAGTGGTACATCTATGATCAAATTGTACAACACAATTGATACAAGCATCAAAAGTTATGACACAGATCCTAATAGGTGTGGAAATAGAAAGATCATATGGCAAAGTATCCATAGTCAATCCCAGACTCTTAGCATAATCAAATGAAATAAATGAATGTGTAGCACCAGAATCAAGCAATGCATCTAGAAGTGAGTTTCGAATCATTAGCGTACCTCTGATCAAATTTAGAGTCTGGCTAGCTTTCAGCTGGGAAAGAGCAAACACCCGTCCCTGATTCTATGGTCTGCCATCAAGAACTGATCCCCTCCTTGCTTAACAAAACATGGAGCATTGGCTGGGATTTCCATAACTGTAGCAAACATTATGACCAGCTAAACAGGGTCTCTCTCTATAGTTCTTTCCACATTTATTACAAGTAGGCTGGCTAGAGGTTTGGCCACTACGGGTTAGCATTCTCCTACCCAGAGAACTATTCCCCTTAAAATTTTTGTTCCAGGGTTTTTCTCTTCCTCCAAAGGGGTCACTATCTCTCAATCTTTTCCCAACCTTGGCACTCATCAGAGTTTCTTTTGCTATTCTACATTTACTTGCCAACTTGGCAAAATCTTGTATCTCTAAGGTAGCCACTCTTTCTCTAATCTTAGGTTTCAATCCTCGCTCAAATTTGTTTTCCTTCCATGCATCATCATGGGTATGCTTTAGGTAAGTGAAAAATTTAGAAAGCTCTTTATACTTAGCCTCATATTGGGGTACATTCATGTTTCCTTGCTTCAACTATATGAATTTAGCCTCTTTTTTATTCTTCACATTATATGGGAAATATTTATCATAAAATACTTCTTTAAAATTATACCCGGTAATAGGAGTATCATTGGTCTACCATAGTCTTTGCATACTTTTCCACCAATGCTTTGCCTCAACTTCTAATATGTAAGTGGCTAAGGAAACTTTTTGTTCTGTGCTGTATTCTAAAACCCCAAAAATTTTCTCCAGTTGCATTATCCATCACTTAACTATCACTGGGTCATATTATCCTAGAAATGAAGGAGGTTTGGCCTTCCTGAATTGGGACAAGAATTTATTCATTTGGCTTGGCCCATTTTCCTTTCTAGCACCATCAGAATTGTTTCCTTACGGCACTTGTCTAAGGGCTTTATGAACTTGTTGAAGAATTTGTGTTGTGGTGGCTTGGGCTACAGCTTTGCCATCGAGCCTGGCAGCTAAGGCTTCCATATTCTCAGATATTTCTTTTAGGATCTCATCCTAGGTTCTCTTATATGCCATTTCCCTGTATGCACATTTATATATACAAACATTTTTCATATAATTAGTCACACGACCATAAACTATGTTTACTTTAATTAACAACCCCTAAAACAAAAGGAAATTTCACAATAATTCAACTCTAAATCAATTTAGAATATCCTAGAATTCATCCAAACATAGATAATTCCCTGACTTATTGCTCTAATACCAAAAATTGTCACACCTTACTAACTAGCATCTTATTTCATACATCCACATCATAGAATATTCCCCCCAAACTACCTTTTAGTATTATTATTTTTTCTTATCTGTAAATTTCTAGCAATGTCTTCCTAACCCATAAATTAACCTATTCACTTATATTGTTTATCTTTCTTGGATAAGCATACAAGTGCTTCAGTCTATTCCAAGCATTTTCAAATTTCATCTCCTTATAGGCAACTAACTAGGCTTGATAGGCATTACTTACAACAAAAAGGCTCTCATGCCATAAAAGAAAATGATATAGTCCATAACTTATTTTACATCACATTATAAGTTGTCTAAAAGGGACTTGGCACTCAACTAAGCCATCCCACAAATATTGCACAACTAAAGAAAATAAATCCATATCCATAATCAGATGAGTCAACCTTGAGATCCCTGTTGCTCACTTCTTACTAGAGTACTTGGAATGTGATTATGTGGACATAAAAAGAAGAGATGACAAACTGAATAGCTAGCAAATTTTTTAGAAAAATAGTACACATTTCATTCCTTCAAACATCTCAATTTATTTCACTAAAGCATAAGCACTGACCAAATATACATAAATCATCTTGGTCACACTAGAGACACATAATATTTTGGTCTACTTACCCAATGTAATCCCATACCTGTAAAAGGGTTATGCATCTCCTACTATTGGCCAATACGTAGGGGAAATAGGGCTTACTTGGCACACTTTGGGCACCCCCTTAATTCCCGAGAATGCATACATAACATCTCTTTAGAACATCATTCATTATAGCAAAAAAGTCAGGCAACTAGTGAAATTGATAAATTCAAGTTCATAAACATAAAGAGTGTTTTAAGGAAAAGCTAGCTACCTCAATTCTTGCACAATCACTTCCTTTCCAAGGCTGCCAATGGTACTACCAATAACTCAAACTAAAACATTTAAGAGCTTTTGGTTAATGCATGCATATTAGCACCTAAAATTATAAGTCTCTAGTTTAAGAGCTTCTGCTCCCCAAAACAAAATTGTGATTTTTTTGAGATTTGTGTTTATTATTAAATATGACAAAACTCTTCTAAAAATTTTAAAATAATCCATGGAGGCTTCTTTACTTGTCTATTTTATTTTGTGGTTCTATCAGCTCTTAATTCTTCCATTCACCCCAAGAACTACCTCTATAATCCAAAATAGTGCGTATTGGTCTCAGTTCCATTTCTAATTTGTTTTCCATTCATTTGGATGGGTAACACTTCTTCAAAACTCGTAATATTTGATATGGAGCATCCTAGATATGTTATATAATGACCATAAAAAATTTCAAGTAAAAATGAATTCACAAGCCCTCAAATAACACACTTTTTATGGCTATCCGCAGTTTTGGTCTGTTCTGACTCACTTGCTATCCCACTGAATTTCCATATTTTATTATGAGCTTTAACCAGCCCATAATTCTCTAAAATTTGATGGGTTCCTTAACTAATATCCCTATAACATGTTATAAAATTTTAATATGAAAATTCAATGTCTAACCCCTTCAATGTTTAGTATTTCCATCAACAGCCTAACTTGTCCAATAGATTGTTCTCAGCACTGTTTTGATTGTAAATTGCCTATTTGTAGGATCTCAAAAATCATGAAAATTTACATAATTTATTATCAATATTTCAAGACTATTCTCACCAAATATTAGAAAATTTAAAGGCCATTTACCCAATCAAACAGTCAAAGAACACAAGGCCTAAAATTTTAAGGTGCAACATGTGTGGTGCTTCAGCATGTTTGTTACTTAGATGGCAAAGATTGTTCCCTACCACTAGATTTCTGTGTTTCCAAATTTAAATTCTTGCATCTCATGCTTAAGAATCACCCATGCAAAACCCAAAATGAGCTTTACTAATTACAAACCGACTTTCTTCAAGAGGGGAAACTCACCTTGTGCAGAAATGCTCCTATGGTTCTAAAATTTCAGCTTGTTTCTCCTCTTGGTTTCCCATGCAACTTACATACGTTTCTTTTCTTCTGGTTTCTCTCCCCTTTGGCTCTATGTTTTCTAACTGCCTTAGTTCCCTCTTAGGTGCTAATTGCATGAGGAATGGGGTTTGAATTTGCTGCCCAAAATAATACCTAAACAACATGATTCTTGGCTGCTGGTTTCCACCACTCAAGAGGAAAAGGAGACTGTGTTTTGCACAGATTCCCTTTTGTTTTTGCAAGGATTCCCTTGTGGTTTCTACAGGGAGGGCGTGATAATGCAAAGGCAAGAAGTGGGGCAACAACCTATGCATTATTTTTCTGATTGTGGGTAGAAAAATGGCTGAAGTGGGTGGCTGTTTCTTGGCTGGAATGTTGCTGGTGTGCACTGTCGCAGGTACACCCAAATTGATACCTTCCCTCAAAACTAACCTGTAATAGTGGGAGTAAGGGTCGATCCCACAGAGACTGGTATTACCTTATGTGATTGAAAAATGGGGGAATTGATAATTGTAAATAAAATCAAGTAGACAACAATGAAAGTAATTAAGAGAAAGTAATTAATGATAAAGACGTTGGTTTCAATTGATATCCACCGTCAAGGGATTACATTGATCATTGACAACATAATCAATCTGTAATTGAATATCTATCATTGGGGTTCTAACCCTGTTTCTCCATAAGTCTAGTAAATTAATGACAATCACATTAATTAAACCCTAATTAACAAGCAATCCTTTAGCACATCGTTAAAACATAACTTGTTAACCACATGAAGAACTAGAGAAACTGACAGAGCTAAACAAATATAAACACATCGGTTATATCTAATTTAGTTAATCATTCATCATAGGTTCAATGATTTATAATCCAAAATCCTCAAACCTATTTGCCTCATGAATCACAGAATTGAAGACTTTGTTCAAAACACAATTCAGCGATAGATTAAGACAGACAATATACTAGTAGGCCTCCTAGCAATGATATGAATAATCATTAAGAAGAAGAACAGATGAATAATCAACACTCAATTCAAATTGAAAGAATAAAATCAAATCCAAATCTCACAATGTATGAAAATCCCTTGAAGTTTCAATCTACCTCAACTAACTAAAGAGAACTAGCCACGCAGGGCCATAAGAAAATCTAAAGAAGAATTGAAGAATGTAACTAAGAATTTGGATGAAGAATTGGATGATTTATCTACTTGCTTTCCTCCCTTTTATAGATTAACTACTTCTAATCGAAGTATGAGTGTATCTAGGTCAAATCCCAGACCATCAGGTTTCAATTGGAGTCAAAAAACCCTAAAATTCATGAATTTCACGAGCTGGTGTAGCGGCGCTATAGAAATAAAATGTCGGGACGACGTGACGGGCTAGATCGAAGATGCTCGGGCGCTGCGGCGCTCCAGATTTGTCTTTACGCGGCGCTATGGCTCTTAGCTAGATTTTATCGAAGTGCCAAACATGAAAGTTGTAGCTCTATGTCTCTTCTTTCCATAGCCGTTGAAATCACCTTAATCAGAGTCCAAATGAGTGAGATATTCCTCAATTAGTGACAAAAAGTCAGAAATCAACATTTTTTTTATAATTTTCTCTCTATTTTCCTCTTCTTTTCTTCTTTATTATTCCTAAAACACAAAACACAAAACTCAATTAATTCATATCTATTTTCTACTAAAATTAAATAAAAAGAAACTTAAAACATATCAAAGACATGCTTATTTTATAGCATGTCAAATACCCCTACACTTACTCTTTTGCTTGTCCTCAAGCAAACATTGATTCATGTAAATAAAATTCAATATATGAAATGAGTGAATGGCTTACCAATAAAATTCAGCGCATAACTACCTCAATCGAACTCTGATGTAGGTGATCTTGGTGTCAATTTCAAGATAAAACAATGTAGCAAAATCAAGGAGATATTACTCCCTAAATGAACAGGTTATTTCTTCTCGGATAGGTTCTGACCTCTACCTACAAATCAGATCATATCTAACTCATATGGATTCCAAAGGGAGTGATTCCAGTGGCTAAAATTCCATGACACACATATCTATAATTATTAAGTTAACCATTTATTTTGATTCTATACAGATAATTCCAAAAAAATTAAAATACAGAAGCTATCCTAACATATTCTTCCCTCATGAACCATTTTCTGACCTTTGACTACTAATCAGCTCATATATTCCTCATATGGACTCCAAATTGAATGATTCCAATGGCTAAAAATCTGTGAAACACATAGCTATAATTCTTATGTTAACCATTTATTTTACATCTATAAAGATAATTCCCAGAAATTAAAATACAGAACCTATCCTAACATATTCTTCCCTGATGAACCATTTTCTGACCTTTGATTACTATTCGGCTCATATCTTCATCATATGGACTCCAAATTGAATGATTCCAGTGGTTTAACATCCGCGACACACATAGCTATAATTCTTATGTTAACCATTTATTTTAATTCCATACAGATAATTCTCTAAAATTAAAATACACAAGCTATCCTAACATATTCTTCCTTGATGAACCATTTTCTGACCTTTGACTACTAATCTGCTCATAACTTCCTCATATAGACACCAAATTGAATGATTCCAGTGGCTAAAAATCCAACACACACATATCTGTAATTCTTATGTTAACCATTTATTTAAATTCCATACAGATAAGTCCCTAAAATTAAAATACAGAATCCATCCTAACATATTTTTCCCTGATGAACCATTTTCTGACCTTTGCTTACTAATCGGACCATATCTACCACATATGGACTCCAAATTGAATGATTCCAGTGGCTAAAAATGCATGACACACATAGCTATAATTCTTATATTATCCATTTATTGTAATTCCCTATAGATGATTCCCAAAAATTGAAACACAAAAGCTATCCTAACATATTCTTCCCTGATGAACCATTTTCTGACCTTTGCTTACTAATCGGACCATATCTACCTCGTATGGACACCAAATTGAATAATTCCATTGGCTAAAAATCCGTGACACATATATCTTTAATTCTGATGTTAACTATTTATTTTAATTCCCTATAGATAATTTCCAGAAATTAAAACACAGAAGCTATCTTAACATATTCTTCCCTGATGAACCAGTTTCTGACCTTTGCTTACTAATCGGACCATATCTACCTCATATAGACTCCAAATTGAATAATTCCAGTGGCTAAAAATATGTGACACATATATATTTAATTCTTATGTTAAGCAGTTATTTGAATTCCCTGTAGATAATTCCCAAAAATTAAAACACAGAAGCTATCCTAACATATTCTTCCTTGATGAACCATTTTTTGAACTTTGCTTACTAATCGGACCATTTCTACCTCATATAGAGTCCAAATTGAATGATTCCATTGACTAACAATCCGTGACACATATATCTTTAATTCTTATGTTAGCACTTTATTTTAATTCCTTATAGATTATTCCTAGAAATTAAAACAACGAAGCTTAAAATTCTGTCACCCATAGCCATACTCATGCAGAACTATCGACACTAACCTAAGTATTAAATCATTCATCACATGCAAGATCAATATGTAACATGATATATCAATATCCATGACCAATCATCAAAGTTCTAAGATCAAAATCTCATATAAATATTATCGGTTTCAAAAGTTTTCTTCAAAAAGAAATATTGTTAAACTTACCTTGAGCACTTAGTCCCCTAGATAATTCCCTATAGATAATTCTCAGAAATTAAAACACAGAAGCTATCCTAACATATTCTTCCTTGATGAACCATTTTCTGAACTTTGCTTACTAATCGGACCATTTCTACCTCATATAGACTCCAAATTGAATGATTCCATTGGCTAACAATCCGTGACACATATATCTTTAATTCTTATGTTAGCACTTTATTTTAATTCCTTATAGATTGTTCCCAGAAATTAAAACAACGAAGCTTAAAATTCTATCACCCATAGCCATACCCATGCAGAACTATCGACACTAACCTAAGTATTCAATCATTCATCACATGCAAGATCAATATGTAACATGATATATCAACATCCATGACCAATCATCAAAGTTCTAAGATCAAAATCTCATATAAATATTATCGGTTTCAAAAGTTTTCTTCAAAAAGAAATATTGTTAAACTTACCTGGAGCACTTAGTCCCCTAGATAATTCCCTATAGATAATTCCCTGTAGATAATTCTCAGAAATTAAAACACAGAAGCTATCCTAACATATTCTTCCTTGATGAACCATTTTCTGAACTTTGCTTACTAATCGGACCATTTCTACCCATATAGACTCCAAATTGAATGATTCTATTGGCTAACAATCCGTGACACATATATCTTTAATTCTTATGTTAGCACTTTATTTTAATTCCGTATAGATTGTTCCCAGATATTAAAACAACGAAGCTTAAAATTCTATCACCCATAGCCATACCCATGCAAAACTATCTACACTAACCTAAGTATTCAATCATTCATCACATGCAAGATGAATATGTAACATGATATATCAACATCCATGACCAATCATCAAAGTTCTAAGATCAAAATCTCATATAAATATTATCGGTTTCAAAAGTTTTCTTCAAAAAGAAATATTGTTAAACTTACTTGGAGCACTTAGTCCCCTAGACTTCACCTTCCTCTTTCTTCCTTTCTTCCTCTTCTTTCCTCACTCTACCTTGCTTCTATTTTTCCTCTCCCTCACTTGGACAAAATTCTAATGTTGTATGGGTGGATTTTCTTATATAGACCACCAAATAATTCACCTTTCATGATCATGGGTCTACCTTATCACAATTAGGATACACTTTGTTGATTTTTTGGAAAATAAACAACTTATGTTCTTGTCTTCCTCTTCTTTAGTCAAGATATGCATAGGAAAAGGAGATTTGTATTTAAAAAATTATGATGATACATTATTAAGATAAGGGACAAGGTCCCTTTGATTTAGGGATTCATTTCCATTTTCTTTTGTCTTAAACAAGTATGATAGGTTTGCCTTTTTAGGTGGCAAATTTCTAGCCCTTGAATCTCCATTATTTGGTTGATATTATTTGTGTGGGATAGGAATGTTTTGTCCTAATGCCATGTATTATCATACCACTTGCTAAAATTATGAGCGTAGGATATAGATGTTTTTGTCCTAAATCCTTGTATTATCATGCCACTTGCCAAAATGATGAATGTAAAATTACACCATTTGCTAAATTTTTGTCTTAATGCCATGTAACCTAATCTTTATTATTATTACATTATTATATCATCACCTAATTTATTTTATTTTATTTTTCCTCTTGGATTTGGGCTTATTCCTACCCATTTTCTTTGCTTTAGATAAAATTCTACCTTTCTTGGAGGGCTTAGTCACATTTTCATAATTTTTGGACTATTGGTCCAATTACTATATCCTAGTCCAAGTCTATGTTTTTTTTCTTGCTTAGGTTATCCAATGGGCTTGCTAGAAACTTATGTGAAGTGGAAAAACTCTATATGAAGTGTCCATAGGTAAAAGCCCAATTTATGGGTGGAGATACTAAACTTAGTAACTTTTACACTTAAATTAGGAAAAAGTATCCTAATCCAATCTTCTTGAAATTTTAAGACCTTTAATTCACAAAAATTTATCTTCCTTACGTAAGAATTTCACCTTTCTTTAGCATGTTTATTTCTAATATTTCTTCTTAGGTTTTCTTTCTTTACCTATTCCATTAATATTAGAACATTTCTATGCATATATGTAAGGTGAAGAATTTATAAGGAAAATATTTAAAAATTATGGGATGTTACACTTTGTGGTGTTCATAAACTGTAGCATTGGAGTAAAACTCCTATACCACGGGAATGACTCCTGGTTCGGGGCTCTTACAAAAAATCTCCCAGTGCTTGTCGAGGATATTATCTCTATGAGGAAATCCAATGGTGACAATGAGACCCCTCTCAGGAACGATTGATTTATGAACCACCACCTTACTATGATGTTGATAGACTTCTTCACTCACAAATTTCGTGCTATCAAATGCTAGAGGGTTCTCCGCTCTGTTCTTCCTCTTTGAGAGGCCTAATTTTGAAGTTTTTGGAGTCATTGCACTTGGAAAATTCACTGGGGCATTTTATCAAACCCCTGGTGTTCGCTCTTGAAAAATTGGGAGAATGGGTGGTAGATTCGTAGCTTGAAGTACTAATGCAGTGAAAGCCAGTAGCAATGATGTATGGAGATCAACTTCAACAGGATAAACAAAGCAAATCATACCCAATTCAGTTGATTTGTGGTGGGAAAATGCAAGATCAAAATTGCTTTAGAACCCTAAAAAATTACCATTGAATCCAACCCAAAAGCTGAAAGAATTGTTTAATCCTGCAAAAGAAGATGAAAAACCACTCAATTTAATAAAATAAACGTAATCGGAGGTTTAGATGGTTGATTCACTATAAGAAATTGGGATTTAGGGTGAGGGAGAGTGAAGAAAAGTGGGTAGAGGAAGAAGAGACCACGCGGGTCTCTTATAGAGAGCGCCGCGGCACTCTATGCTGAAACGCGGGGCGCCGCGTGTAACAACCTCCTTTTTTTTCCTTTATTATTATATAATATTGAGTTCACATACATGTCATTAATCAAAACAGACGTATAACATATCAAACAAATAGATATTTACATCTTGTTTATTTTGGTTGACCAATTCCGGAGATACAGGTGCGGGTGGTTGCACGTTCACCGGGATCTGAGCCAACTCGACCACAAACATCTTATTTGATTCTAAAATCTGCCCAACATAAAGTAACTCGATCCAATGTGCACTAAAAGCCAGAGCCTTAGAAACAAAAGCTGCATAAATAATTTTCTGAACATGATATGGAAATATAGTGAGAATTAAATCCCAGTAAGTTCAACAATAAATTATCATCAGTAAATCTCATCACGTCATGTTTAGCTGTATAAACTACAGAAAATATCTTTGGTCACATGAATGCATTATATCTATGCACATAAGAATCATACTGTAATGATATGTATGATATGATTAACTATTTTCAAAATATCATATGATGGCCATCAACTTATTCTTATTTCAAGCTACCCCGGTCAGGGTGAGTATCCTCTACTCTCCGGTACGGGCTTTTCTCGCTCCGTCCGACATGGCCCACTTTCTCTTTCTTTTCTCATTATCATCATCATAATCGTTGGTAGGGCGTCCCCTACTGGTGCACCACACGGATTGCCATGTGACCGTGCTTATTTCTTTTCTTTTCACAATGATAGCCAAAAATATGCTTTCAATAACAAGTATGTTCATCAAAATATAACTATTACCATAAATCATTGGTAATCATGCCATGAACATAACCATTTCAAATATCACTTTATAAAATATTTCCATGTCAAAATTTCATACTTAAGATGGTAAGAAGTTCATACAATGGCAATGGCTATGGCTATACTAGTGATTTATTAAGATTCATCTTCTTTTTTAAATACTAATTTTATTTCTTTATTTTCTTGATGCAGGTTTTCATCCTATCTAACCTTCTCTTACTAATCGGAGCATAAATCCCTCAATTTAACTCTGATGTAGGTGATCTTGGTGTCCATTTTAAGATAAAACAATTATCTAAAACTATTATGTTGAACATTGTAGCGAAAAATTAAGAAATGAAGGTGATATTACTCCCTCAATGTACAGGATAGTTCCTCTCGGATAGGTTCTGACCTTTATTGACTAATTAGACCATATCTCCCAAATTGGAACTCCAAATTGCGTTATTCCAGTTGGTAAAAATCCATAAGCCATATATCTATAATTTTTATGTTGGTGCGCTATTTTAATTCCCTACAGAGTATTCCCAGAAATTCAAAAACTAAAGCATTAATAACATACTCTTCCCTGAATAAACATTTTCTGACCTCTGCTTACTAATCGGATCATATCTACCTCATATGAACTCCAAATTGCATAATTCCAGTGGGTATATTTTCATGAGACATAGATATATAACTTTTATGTTAACCATTTATTTTAATTCCATACAGATAATTCCCAGAAATTAAAATACAAAAGCTATCCTAACATAATCTTCCCTGATGAACCATTTTCTGACCTTGGCTTACTAATCGGACCATATCTACCACATGTGGACTCCAAATTGAATGATTCCAGTGGTTAAAAATCCATGACACACATATATTTAATTCTTATGTTAACCATTTATTTTAATTCTCTACCAATAATTCCCAGAAATTAAATTACCGAAGCTATCCTAACATATTCTTCCCTGATGATTCATTTTCTGACCTTTGACTACTAATCAGACCATAGCTACCTCATATGGACTCCAAATGGAATGATTCCAGTGGGTAAAAATCCGTGACACATATATCTTTAATTCTTATGTTAACCATTTATTTTAATTCCTTATAGATTGTTCCCAGAAATGAAAATACCGAAGCATAAAATTCTGTCAACCATAGCCATACCCATGCAGAACTATCTACACCAACCTAAGTAGTCAAACATACATCACATGCAAGATCAATATGAAACATGATATAGCAACATCCATGACCAATCATCAAAGTTCTAAGATCAAAATCTCATATAAATATTATGAGTTTCAAAGGTTTTCTTCAAAAAGAAATATTGTTAAACTTACCTAGAGCACTTAGTCCCCTAGACTTCTCCTTCCTCTTTCTTCCTTTCTTCCTCTCCTTTCCTCACACTACCTTGCTTCTATTTTTGCTCTCCCTCACTTGGACGAAATTCTAATGTTATAAGGGTAGGTTTTCTTATATAGACCACCAAATAATTCACCTTTCATGTTCATGGGTCTACCTTATCACAATTAGGATACACTTTGTTGAATTTTTGGAAAACAAACAACTTATGTTCTTGTCTTCCTCTTCCTTAGTCAAGATATGCATAGAAAAAGGAGATTTGTATTTTAAAAATTATGATGATATGTTCTTAAGATATGGGGCAAGATCCCTTTGATTTAGGGATTCATTTCCTTTTTCTTTTGTCTTAATCAAGTATGATAGATTTGCCTTTTTAAGTGGCAAATTTCTAGCCCTTGAATTTTCCTTACTTAACTAAAATTATTTGTGTAGGATAATGATGTTTTGTCATATTGCTATGTATTATTACCCACTTGCTAAAGTTATGAATGTAGGATATAGATGTTTTTGTCCTAAAGCCTTGTATTATTATGCCACTTGCCAAAATGATGAATGTAGAATCACACCACTTGCTAAATTTTTGTCTTAATGCCATGTCACTTAATCTTGATTACACCAATATTTCATCACTTTAATTTTATTTTTATTTTTATTTTTCCTCTTGGGTTTGGGCTCATTCTTTCCCATTTTCCTTACTTTGGTTAAAATTCTACCTTTCATAATGGGCTTGGTCACATTTTCATGATTTTTGGGCTACCGGTCCAATTTCTATATCCTAGTCCAAGTCTATGTTTTATTTCTTCCTTGAGCTATCCTATTGGCTTGCTAAAAATTCATGTGAAGTAGAAAAACTCTATATGAAGTGTCTATAGGTTAAAGCCCAATTACGGGTGGAGATACTAAACTTAGTAACTTTTGCTCTTAAATTAAGGAAAATTACCATAATCTGATCTTCTTGAAATTTTAAGACCTTTACTTACTTCACAAAAATTTTTCTAATATTTCCTCTTATATTTTCTTTCTTTACCTATCCCATTAATATTAGAACATTTCTATGCATATATGTAAGGTGAAGAATTTCTAAGGAAAATATCTAAAAAAATTACGGGATGTTACATTCTTCCCCCCTTAAGAAATTCGGTCCCCGAATTTCAATCCATCCTACCACATGTAGGGAATGAAATTAAGGCATTATTCAGAGTTACCATTGACACATGTCTAATAATTCCAACTTACCTCATCACAGTAATTCTATACAAGCTTATTAACACCATTAAACTCATTGTCAAAAATTTCAATTATTTCTTCTATCATATCCAAAAGCACCTCATTCTAGCTTATGCCAATCCCATTTAATTCACCCAATCATTTCAAGAAGATTTGTGTTTTTTTTTCCCTAACAATTACTCATACATGAATTCTCAATTCCAACATAATTCACATCCTAGATACTAGACTCAATTTAACATGATATAATCCTTTAACACAAATATCTTGATAACCTACATTATTTTCGGACATGGTTCTCAGAATATTCTCTATATTTCCAAATTAAGAGTTCAAAGACTAACTTAAATCCTACTTCTTATATTTTATTCCTCGAGAACTTCAACACCACTAATTCTCTTAATTACATTCGTCAAAACACCATAAGACCATCATCCGTCAATTCTTTTCAAACTTTTCATTACTTTAACCTACTAACAACTTAGACACCATAATAACCGAGTTTCAAAGAAAAGAAATTATCTTTCATTGCAATGAGGGAAAATAACCTTGCATTTAATTCCAACCGTTAATTAGTGAAACAGACGAAAAGCATAATAGAGAATAGTGCCGAAAGCGAAAGTCAAAAATTTCGACAAAGCATTGAAAAATATTAAAATCGGTGGCCGTAATTCTTGAAAATCTGTAAACAAAATCTATCTATGATTTCAGCAAAAATCAGTGGCCGCAAATTTTGAATATATGTGTCAAAATCTACTTTAAATCTATTGGTATTCGGTGGAAAGATATCACATGGAAAAGAAACATTTCTGAGCTTATAAAAGTTTGTGAAAATCAAGAATATGTAGTTAACTGGTAGGATGCAGTTGATTGCTTCAAAATAGATGAAATCAATCAACTGTATAAAAAACCAGTCCAAATTAAAATTTCTCAAAATAGCTAGTCGACTTAATAATACTGATAGTCGACTGGCAAAAACATTGAGAATACTAAATAAATCATTTGATTGCATTTTTTTTTTCGATGACGGCTATCACCTACAACTTTTCTACAAGAATCAAAACATCAATGTTTCATCAAGGACAACAAGATAAAGACAGATTTCTGGTGATATCTTATCTTATACTCTTTATGTGCTTAATATAGGTCACAATCATACTACTGTACATATACATGCTTGCCATCATTTTTGAAATTTTTTTTTATTTACCTTTAATTTAGCTGATATCCACCAATCACTCACATAGTTATTCTAATAATACCCGGCCTATTTGCATAGCTATTATAAATATGCCCTTCTCTGAGTTCTATAAATACTTACATTAGTATCTTTGTCTATTCTCAAAGTTAAGGTGATAGAAATTATGGAGGGAACCGCATTCCGTCAGTTCCAAAATATCTGTGTCTTTTGTGGTTCCAGTCCTGGAAAAGATGAGGGGTATGTTAAAGCAGCACAAAATCTGGGTATGGTGCTGGCTAGGAGAAAAATTCATTTAGTGTATGGTGGAGGTAACTGTGGGTTAATGGGGTGTGTGGCTACAGCTGCACATGCAGGGGGATGCCAAGTTCTAGGTATTATTCCTACAGCTCTAGCTACATCCAGCAACATAGGGAAGACAATTGGGGAAGAATATAGGGTAGTTTCCATGCATGAACGCATGGCTAGAATGATGAGCAATGCTGACGCCTTCATTGCCTTACCAGGTGGTTTTGGTACTCTAGAGGAGATTTTCCAAATAGTCTCTTGGGCACAACTGAATATGCATCACAAACCGATAGGTTTGTTAAATGTTAATCACTTCTTTGATGGTTTGTTATCTTTTCTAAATCAAGTTGTGGAACAGAGGTTTATCTCACACTCAGCACGACACATTCTCATCTCAGCTTCAAATGCTGAGGAGTTGATTGATGCTTTACAAGCCTATGTTCATGTACCTGATCTAACTATTACTCCAATAGAATGGACGGAAAATATCTGCAGGAAGCGTAAATTGGATTTGGATCTTCATCTTTAAATGTAGTAAAACGTAGCTATTATTGTACTACTTTTACTTTCTTAGACTCTACTTGCATACCATATTTACCAACCATACTCCTTTAGAGTTGGTAAAACTATCTTTGAATGTTGCTTATGATCCTCTGAACTTTTGAAATATTCTAGTATATCATCCATATATATAATAACAAATTATTCCAGGGATGACCTAATTACTATTCATTAAATCTATGAATGCAGCTAAAGATTTGTCAATTTAAATGCATCACCAAGAACTCATAATGCCCATAATAAGTCCTACATCCTCTTCTCTTATCCCTAATTAATGTTACTCATATCCCAAATCTATTTGTGGAAAAATATTAAACACCTTATAACTGGTCAAACAGGTAATCTATACGAGCTAATGGGTTTCTATTTTACATTGTCACCTTATTCAACTGTCTATAATCTATGTATAGTCATAGTGATCCATCTTTCTTTTTCACAGATAGAACTAAAGCACTCCAAATAAAAGTACTAGGGCATTTAAATCCCTTGTCTAACAAGTCTTGTAACTAATTTTTTTTTTATTCAATCGATATCATTCTATATAAGGTTATAGATACTAGTTGGGTTCTAAGGAGTAAATCAATATTAAATTCTAAAATTACCATGGCAAGGTTGTGTAGGGTTTCCTCCACATTTTTTATGGAATTTCTCCTTAGTGGTGCCATTTCCTACTGTGGCAAAAATAAAGTTATGCTGCTATTGAGGTGATCAAGCCCAATAGTTAGTTTTTTTAAAAAAAATTTAACAGCAGCCATAACACCACCTCGGCATATAGATAGGAAACACTAGTAATTTCCTACCTATATGAAATCACAGATCCCCTACACAACACTACCACAACATACTCAAGATACTATAAGATCGATTCAGATAACCAACCACCCACTGGCCATCTAGGATCGACCTGCTCTGATACCAATTATGTAACAACCTCTTTTTTTTTCCTTTATTATTATATAATATTAAGTTCACATACATGTCATTAATCAAAACAGACGTATAACATATCAAACACATAGATATTTACATCTTGTTTATTTTGGTTGACCAATTCCGGAGATACAGGTGCGGGTGGTTGCACGTTCACCGGGATCTGAGCCAACTCGACCACAAACATCTTATTTGATTCTAAAATCTGCCCAACATAAAGTAACTCGATCCAATGTGCACTAAAAGCCAGAGCCTTAGAAACAAAAGCTGCATAAATAATTTTCTGAACATGATATGGAAATATAGTGAGAATTAAATCCCAGTAAGTTCAACAATAAATTATCATCAGTAAATCTCATCACGTCATGTTTAGCTGTATAAACTACAGAAAATATCTTTGGTCACATGAATGCATTATATCTATGCACATAAGAATCATACTGTAATGATATGTATGATATGATTAACTATTTTCAAAATATCATATGATGGCCATCAACTTATTCTTATTTCAAGCTACCCCGGTCAGGGTGAGTATCCTCTACTCTCCGGTACAGGCTTTTCTCGCTCCGTCCGACATGGCCCACTTTCTCTTTCTTTTCTCATTATCATGATCATAACCGTTGGTAGGGCGTCCCCTACTGGTGCACCACACGGATTGCCATGTGACCGTGCTTATTTCTTTTCTTTTCACAATGATAGCCAAAAATATGCTTTCAATAACAAGTATGTTCATCAAAATATAACTATTACCATAAATAATTGGTAATCATGCCATGAACATAACCATTTCAAATATCACTTTATAAAATATTTCCATGTCAAAATTTCATACTTAAGATGGTAAGAAGTTCATACAATGGCAATGGCTATGGCTATACTAGTGATTTATTAAGATTCATCTTCTTTTTTAATACTAATTTTTATTCTTTATTTTCTTGATGCAGGTTTTCATCCTATCTAACCTTCTCTTACTAATCAGAGCATAACTCCCTCAATTTAACTCTGATGTAGGTGATCTTGGTGTCCATTTCAAGATAAAACAATTATCTAAAACTATTATGTTGAACATTGTAGCGAAAAATTAAGAAATGAAGGTGATATTACTCCCTCAATGTACAGGATAGTTCCTCTCGGATAGGTTCTGACCTTTACTGACTAATTAGACCATATCTCCCAAATTGGAACTCCAAATTGCGTTATTCCAGTTGGTAAAAATCCATAAGCCATATATCTATAATTGATATGTTGGCGCGCTATTTTAATTCCCTACAGAGTATTCCCAGAAATTCAAAAACTAAAGCATTAATAACATACTCTTCCCTGAATAAACATTTTCTGACCTCTGCTTATTAATCGGATCATATCTACCTCATATGAACTCCAAATTGCATAATTCCAGTGGGTATATTTCCATGAGACATAGATATATAACTTGCATGATAACCATTTATTTTAATTCCATACAGATAATTCCCAGAAATTAAAATACAAAAGCTATCCTAATATAATCTTCCCTGATGAACCATTTTCTGACCTTGGCTTACTAATCGGACCATATCTACCACATGTGGACTCCAAATTGAATGATTCCAGTGGTTAAAAATCCATGACATACATATATTTAATTCTTATGTTAACCATTTATTTTAATTCCCTACCAATAATTCCCAGAAATTAAATTACCGAAGCTATCCTAACATATTCTTCCCTGATGATTCATTTTCTGACCTTTGACTATTAATCAGACCATAGCTACCTCATATGGACTCCAAATGGAATGATTCCAGTGGGTAAAAATCCGTGACACATATATCTTTAATTCTTATGTTAACCATTTATTTTAAGTCCTTATAGATTGTTCCCAGAAATGAAAATACCGAAGCATAAAATTCTGTCAACCATAGCCATACCCATGCAGAACTATCTACACCAACCTAAGTAGTCAAACATACATCACATGCAAGATCAATATGAAACATGATATAGCAACATCCATGACCAATCATCAAAATTCTAAGATCAAAATCTCATATAAATATTATGAGTTTCAAAGGTTTTCTTCAAAAAGAAATATTGTTAAACTTACCTGGAGCACTTAGTCCCCTAGACTTCTCCTTCCTCTTTCTTCCTTTCTTCCTCTCCTTTCCTCACACTACCTTGCTTTTATTTTTGCTCTCCCTCACTTGGACGAAATTCTAATGTTATAAGGGTAGGTTTTCTTATATAGACCACCAAATAATTCACCTTTCATGTTCATGGGTCTACCTTATCACAATTAGGATACACTTTGTTGAACTTTTGGAAAACAAACAACTTATGTTCTTGTCTTCCTCTTCCTTAGTCAAGATATGCATAGAAAAAGGAGATTTGTATTTTAAAAATTATGATGATATGTTCTTAAGATATGGGGCAAGATCCCTTTGATTTAGGGATTCATTTCCTTTTTCTTTTGTCTTAATCAAGTATGATAGATTTGCCTTTTTAAGTGGCAAATTTCTAGCCCTTGAATTTTCCTTACTTAACTAAAATTATTTGTGTAGGATAATGATGTTTTGTCATATTGCTATGTATTATTACCCACTTGCTAAAGTTATGAATGTAGGATATAGATGTTTTTGTCCTAAAGCCTTGTATTATTATGCCACTTGCCAAAATGATGAATGTAGAATCACACCACTTGCTAAATTTTTGTCTTAATGCCATGTCACTTAATCTTGATTACACCAATATTTCATCACTTTAATTTTATTTTTATTTTTATTTTTCCTCTTGGGTTTGGGCTCATTCTTTCCCATTTTCCTTACTTTGGTTAAAATTCTACCTTTCATAATGGGCTTGGTCACATTTTCATGATTTTTGGGCTACCGGTCCAATTTCTATATCCTAGTCCAAGTCTATGTTTTATTTCTTCCTTGAGCTATCCTATTGGCTTGCTAAAAATTCATGTGAAGTAGAAAAACTCTATATGAAGTGTCTATAGGTTAAAGCCCAATTACGGGTGGAGATACTAAACTTAGTAACTTTTGCTCTTAAATTAAGGAAAATTACCATAATCTGATCTTCTTGAAATTTTAAGACCTTTACTTACTTCACAAAAATTTATCTTTCTTTACCTAAGAATTTCACCTTTCTTTAACATGTTTATTTCTAATATTTCCTCTTAGATTTTCTTTCTTTACCTATTCCATTAATATTAGAACATTTCTATGCATATATGTATGGTGAAGAATTTCTAAGGAAAATATCTAAAAATATTACAGGATGTTACACCGCGGCGCTCACCTGATCTGGGGCCCTAGCGCTGCGGCTCTGTTCTTGAGCGCCGCAGCGCTTATGCATCCGTAGTTCTGCAAATTTTTTTTTGAAAATAAAGAAAAATCTAACTATGAATAGAAAAATAAGAAGAACAAGAATGGTTGTTGGGTTTCCTCCCAAGCAGCGCCTTTGTTTTACGTCGTTGGCTTGACATAAACTAAAAAAATCAAGGATGGTCTTGAAGAGTTGTCCATTGTGATTCCTCTTGTTGAAATCCTTCATAGTAAAGTTTGAGCCTATGCCCGTTGACTTTGAAGCTATTCTGGTTATCCATGCTTTTTATTTCAACTGCACCATGAGGAAAAATATCAGTAATAATAAATGGTCCCTCCCATCTAGAATGAAATTTACTTGTAAATAATCGGAGCCTAGAATTATAGAGGAGGACTTTCTGTCCTTTGGTAAACTCCTTGCGTGAAATCATACGATCGTGTAAGAGTTTAGTTTTGGCCTTATAAATATTTGCATTTTCGTAGGCCTCGTTTCTAATTTCCTCTAATTCATGAAGTTGTAATTTCCTACATTCTCCACTTTCTTCCACATTCATGTTAAATTTCTTTATAGCCCAAAATGCTTTATGTTCCAATTCAACTGGATGATGACAAGTTTTTCCAAATACTAACTTGTATGGAGACATACCAATTGGAGTCTTATAGGTTGTTCTGTATGCCCATAGAGCATCATCTAATTTGAGACTCCAATCCCTATGGTTGGGATTTATTGTCTTACTAATGATATTTTTGATTTCTATGTTCGATACCTCAGCTTGCCCATTGGTCTGGGGGTGATATGCAGTTGACAATTTATGAGTGACATTATATTTCTTTAATAGGGCTTCAATAGTCCTATTGCAAAAATGTGTTCCCCTGTCACTTATCAAAGCTCTTGGAATCCCAAATCTTGAAAAAATATGGGATTTAATGAAATCTGCAACCACTTTAGAAACATCAGTCCTGGTGGGTTTAGCTTCCACCCACTTTGAGACATAATCCACAGCCAGCAAAATATAATTATATCTATATAACAAAGGAAAAGGTCCTATGAAATCAATGCCCCAAACATCAAAAAATTCACAAAATAATACTGGTGTTTGAGGCATCTCATTTTTTCTAGATATATTACCTGTTTTCTGACAGTTAGTACATGACTTACAAAAACGATATGAATCTTTGAATAGAGTAGGCCAGTAAAAACCGTAGTCCAACACTTTCTTTGCTGTCCTCTTTGCTCTAAAGTTCCCTCCACATGCATAAGAATGACAAAAAGTTAGAATTTATAAAACTTCAGAATCAGGAATACAACTTCTTATAATTTGTTCTGAGCATTGCTTCCAAAGGTAAGGATCATCCCATATGTAATATTTGGCATCACTCTTGATCGTATTTCTAGCTGCCCTGGTCAAAAGAGGAGGTAACTGATTAGTAGCCAAATAATTTACAATATTTGCATACCATGGCATATGAATTGAAATTGAGAATAAATTTTCATCTAGGAATGATTCTTCAATTTTCAATTTTTCTTCCACATGTATCAGGCGGCTTAGGTGATCTGCTACTTTATTTTCAGACCCTTTCTTGTCTTTAATTTCTAAATCAAATTCTGTAAGCAGTAGCACCCATCTGATTATCCTAGGTTTAGCCTCTTTTTTCATCACCAAGTACCTTAAAGCTGCATGATCAGTAAAAACAATAATTTTAGTGCATATTAAATATGATCTAAAATTTTCAAATGCAAAGACTACAACTAAGAGTTCTTTTTCAGTGGTGGTATAGTTCTTCTGGGCATCATTCAATATTCTAGAGGCATAATATATCACATGGGATGTGTTTCCAATTCTTTGGCCAAGTACTGCTCCAACTGCATGATCACTAGCATCACACATAAGTTCAAAAGGGTTGTTCCAGTCTGGTGCTTGGATGATTGGAGCTAAAATCAAAGACTCTTTCAATTTGTCAAAAGCTTCCCTGCATTTTTCATCAAATTCAAAAGAGACATCTTTTTGAAGCAATTTGCACATAGGTGCTGCTTTCTTGGAAAAGTCTTTTATGAATCTTCTATAAAAACCTGCATGGCCAAGGAAAGAACGAACTTCCCGCACACAAGTAGGATAAGGTAGAGTTTGTATAATATCAATCTTTGCTTTATCTACCTCTATTCCTCTTTTTGAGACAACATGGCCTAAAACTATAGCTTGTTCAACCATAAAATGACACTTTTCAGAATTTAAAACAAGGTTAGTTTCTTGACATCTTTTCAAAATTAGTGAAAGGTTATGCAAACAATCATCAAATGAATTCCCATAAACTGAAAAATCATCCATAAATACCTCAATGAATTTTTCAAGGTAATTTGAGAATATGCTAACCATACACCTTTGAAAAGTAGAAGGGGCATTACAAAGCCCAAATGGCATGTGCCTATATGCGAATGTCCTAAATGGACAAGTGAAGGTTGTCTTTTCCTAGTCTTCAGGAGCAATTGCAATTTGGAAATAGCTTGAATAACCATCAAGAAAACAGTAGTAAGGTTTACCAGATAATCTTTCAAGCATTTGATCAATAAAAGGTAAAGGAAAATGGTCTTTTCGGGTTACAAAATTTAATTTTCTATAATCTATACAAACCCTCCAACTATTTTGAATTCGGGTGGGTACCAATTCCTTCTTTTGTTTTTTTATCACAGTTATTCATGTTTTCTTGGGAACCACTTGCACTGGGCTCACCCAATGACTGTCTAAAATAGGGTATATTACCCTAACCTCCAACAATTTAAGAATTTCTTTCTTCACTACATCCATCATAGGTGGATTTAACCTTCTTTGGGGCTGTCTAGATGGTTTAGCTCCTTCTTCCATCAATATTCTGTGCATACATGTAGAAGGGCTTATTCCCTTAAGATCAGCTATGGTCCAACCTATTGCAGTTTTGTGTTCTTTAAGAACTTGGATTAGTTTTGCCTTTTGTTCATCTTCAAGCTTGTTGGAGATAATAACAGGAAGTGCTTCTCCCTCTCTCACGAATACATATTTGAGGTGATCAGGGAGTGGCTTCCGTTCAGGAGTAGGAGCCTGCACAACAGAGGGTAGAAGAGAAGTATCAGAAATTGGTAATTCTATATAAGAAACATTACCTGTTGGTGGTTCTTCTGAAAAACCATTTAGTGCAGCCAGTTCCTCTTTTGTTTCTTCATCCAATTCTATCTTACCATCATCTTCTTCTATGGATTTTCTCACAATCACTTCCAATTTATCCTGTCCATCTAATTTAAATACATCATGTGCTAGGGAATCAAAGATATCTATAGAATAAACAGGAGTATCATCACTTGGATGTTTCATGGCTTCATACATATTAAATTTTATTACTTCACCATCAAATTCCATAGTGAGTGTGCCATTGTGAACATCTATCCTGATTTTTGAGGTTTTCAAAAATGGTCTCCCTAATAATATTAGGGATGTAAAATCCCCATTTTCCATGTCTAGTACATAAAAGTCTGCAGGGAAAACCAAATCATTTACCTGTACCAAAACATCTTCAATTACTCCCTTAGGGTATGCAGTGGACCTGTCAGCTAATTGAATGACCACATTAGTATAGTTCAATGGTCCTAATTTCAAGGAAGCATATATAGAATACGGCATGACATTTATAGAGGCTCCTAAATCCAACATAGCTTTTTCAACATGAGTATCCCCAATTTTACATAGAATAGTAAACATACCTGGATCCTTGCATTTAGTGGGGAGTTTTGTTTGTATCATGGCAGATACGTTCTGACTCATTTGAACCTTTTCAAACCCCTTCAATTTTTGCTTTTCTTTTTTGAGTGCATAATTCTTTCAAGAACTTTGCATATCTTGGTACCTGCTTAATAACATCTAGGAGGGGAATATTAACTTCACATTTTCTAAAGATGTCAAACAATTCAGTAGTTTTCTCATTTAGCCTATTCTCTTTAAGAGCTTCTGGAAAAGGAGGTACTACTTCATAATTTAAATGAGAAGGAGACTTACCTGTAGGTGCTTCATTCTCCTTAATTGATTTTTCAATTTTCTTAGGAGAAGAGGGTACTGGTGGGCTTTCAATTTCCTTACCATTCCTTAAAACAATTGCACTAGCATTTTCTCTAGGATTCACCACAGTTTGAGAAGGTAACTTACCTGAGTTCTGAGCATCCAATTGACTCACTGTAGTTGCTAACTGACCTATTTGAGTTGTCAGGTTCTGAATGCTAACTCTTGTGTCTTGCTGAAATTGATAAGAATTATGTACAAGAGTTTTCACAATATCTTCCAACGGATTACTTACCTGGTGATCCTAGGATGCATTCTATCTAGGATAATAGGCTTGCTGATTTTATTGAAAATTTTGTCCTGCAGGCCTATTTTGTGCATTCCCATATCTGAAATTGGGATGATCCTTCCATCCAGGATTGTATGTATTAGCATATGGATCATACCTTTTTGGTTAGCCAAGAAAACCTCCTACAACATTAGCTTGTTCTGTGGATTCCTCTTGAAGTGTAGGACACATGTCAGTGGAGTGCCCTGTTGCTGAACATATTCCATAGACTTTAACTTGCTGTAGTGTACCTGTAGCCATTTGGCGCATAAGAGAGGTAAGTTCAGATTATTGATTCTGAAGAGAAGTAGTACTTACCTCATGTGCATGTCTACTAACGCCAAATTGTTGGGAATTGGTAGCCATATTTGATATCAGGACTCTGGCTGCTTCAAGGGTTTTATCTACTAGTGCTCCTCCACTAGCTGCATCTATCATGCTCCTATCTCCTTGCAAAAGACCTTCATAGAAATATTGGATTAGTAGCTGCTCACTAATCTGATGATGTGGGCAACTTGCACAAAGCTTTTTAAACCTCTCCCAATATTCATAAAGTGTTTCCCCATGCAATTTCCTAATGCCGCTTATTTCTTTCCTGATAGTAGCAGCCCTAGATGCAGGAAAATAAAGTTTTAAAAACATTCTTTTCATCTCATTCCAAGTAGTGATAGTACCAAAGGGTAAATAATACAACTAATCTTTGGCTGAATCTCTTAATGAAAAAGGAAAAGCCCTGAGTTTTATTTGTTCCTCAGTTACTCCAGGGGGCTTCATACTGGTACATACCACATGAAATTCCTTCAAATGTTTATGCGGGTCTTCTCATGCAAGACCATGAAAATTAGGTAAGAGATGAATTAATCCAGATTTTAACTCAAAATTAACATTGCCATGAAGATTAGGAAAAGTAATGCATAAGGGTTGCTGATGCAGATCTGGAGCTGCAAGCTCCTTTCGAGTGGGGTGCCTCGCCATGGTTACTTCCTCCTTTTCTTGATCAATGCCCTCTTGAAGTTCTCTTCTGTGCCTGTATACAGATTTTCCAATATCTGGATTGAACTCTAAATTTTGAGGATTAGAAGAACGAGTCACAGGCATAAATCAAAATAAAATCACAAACAGTAATAGACGCAAGTCCACGGCAACGGCGCCAAAATTTGGTGCGCACTGTCTCAGGTACACCCAAATTGATACCTTATCTCAAAACTAACCTGTAGTAGTAGGAGTAAGGGTAGATCCCACAGAGACTGGTATTACCTTATGTGATTGAAAAAGGGGGGAATTGATAATTGTAAATAAAATCAAGTAGACAACAATGAAAGTAATTAAGAGAAAGTAATTAATGATAAAGACGTTGGTTTCGGTTGATATCGACCGTCAAGGGATTACATTGATCATTGACAACATAATCAATCTGTAATTAAATATCTATCATTGGGGTTCTAACCCTGTTTCTCCTTAAGTCTAGTAAATTAATGACAATCGCATTAATTAAACCCTAATTAACAAGCAATCCTTTAGCACATCGGTAAAACATAACTTGTTAACTGCATGAAGAACTAGAGAAACTGACAGAGCTAAACAAATATAAACACATCGGCTATATCTAATTTAGTTAATCATTCATCATAGGTTCAATGATTTATAATCCAAAATCCTCAAACCTATTTGCCTCATGAATCGCAGAATTGAAGACTTTGTTCAAAACACAATTCAGCGGTAGATTAAGACAGACAATATACTAGTAGGCCTCCTAGCAATCATATGAATAATCATTAAGAAGAAGAACAGATGAATAATCAATACTCAATTTAAATTGAAAGAATAAAATCAAATCCAAATCTCACAATGTATGAAAATCCCTTAAGGTTTCAATCTACCTCAACCAACTAAAGAGAACTAGCCACGCAGGGCCATAAGAAAATCTAAAGAAGAATTGAAGAATGTAACTAAGAATTTGGATGAAGAATTGGATGATTTATCTACTTGCTTTCCTCTCTTTTTATAGATTAACTCCTCCTAATCAAAGTAGGAGTGTATCTAGGTCAAATCCCAGCCCATCGGGTTTCAATTGGAGTAAAAAAACCCTAAAAATCGTGACTTTCACGAGTTGGTGCAGTGCCACGACAGGTTGGATCGAAGATGCTCGAGCTTTGCAGCGTGCTGTGTTGAGTGCCATGGTGCTCCTACTTGGGTAGTGCAGCGGCGCTCCGGATTTGCCTTCACACGGTGCCACGGTGCTCTCTTGTGTGCGCCGCGGCGCCCAGAATGTTCTAGATTTTGTCGAATTGCCAAACATGAATGTTTTTTCTCTATGTCTCTTCTTTCCATAGCCACTGAAATTACCTTAATCGAAGTCCAAATGAGTGAGATATGCCTCAATTAGTGACAAAAGGTCAGAAATCAGCATTTTTATATTATTTTCTTTCTATTTTCCTCTTCTTTTCTTCTTTATTATTCTTAAAACACAAAACAAAAAAATCAATTAATTCATATCTATTTTCTACTAAAATTAACTAAAAAGCAACTTAAAACATATCAAAGACATGCTTATTTTATAGCATGTCAGTTGCTGAAATAATTATGGCTATGTGGCAGTATTTCCTTAGTGAAAGGTGGCATTTTCCTTGGTTGATTTTGGCTGAATTTTTTGTGGCTATGTGGCATGCTTTGGAAGTTGCAAGGTGACTAAAATTTTGTGACCAATGTGGCATGCTATATGGCTACAACTTTGTGGGAAATGTGGCATGCATTGGTAAGTGCAAGGTGGCTACAAATTTTTGGGCAATGTGGCATGCTATGTGGCTGCAACTCTGTGGGCAATGTGGCATGCTTTGGTAGGTGCAAGGTGGCTGCAATTTTTTAGGCAATTTGGCATGCTTTGGTAGGTACAAGGTGGCTGTAATTTGTGGCCAATGTGGCATGCTATGTTGCTGCAACTTTATGGGCAATGTGGCATGCTTTGGTAGGTGCAAGTTGGCTACCATTCTATGGGCAATGTGACATACTATACGGATGAAATTTTGTGGTGCTACTTGGCAGGTACTTAGTTGTTTATATTGCCTTAATTTACTACTAATTTTGGATTAGTAATGTCTTAAAAATGTAATTGTATCTTCTCCCCATCCATTATGCTCCTAAGAATTTTATTTATATGATTCATGATTAACTATATGTCACCCATTTTATAAATGCCTTATTGTTACATAACTAAGCATTTTAATTCTTTGTCATATGTATTTTCTACTTATTCTTAGATTTATCTAACTTTATTAGAGACTTAGGATGTTACAGTACATGAGATGCTTGGGGATTTAGTTTTGATTTTAAGCATATGGTTGAGGTTGGTCTAAGGTGTGTTATATATGATATGAGGTCATAGGTTTTCTAAATTGAGAAATACTAAATAGGTGGATTAGTGATAAGTTCTTTTGGTTATGTAAATATGAAATGTGTAACATCCTTAATTTTATTTCTTTTATTAATAAAAATACATAAATATTTAATTAAGGAAATAAAATTTATTAGACAATTTTTAAATATTTAAGGAAATATAATCCTTAGAAATTCTTCAACTTATGTGTATGCATAGAAAAAATTTCTAACATTGAACAAGTAAAAAGAGGAAACCTAAAAAGAAAAATTAGAAATAACATACTAAAGAGAGGCGAAATTCTTTGGTAAGGAAGATAAATTTTTGTGAAGTAAGTAAAGGTTTTAAAATTTTAAGAAGATTGGATTAGGGTAATTTTCCTAATTCAAGAGTTAGAAATTTCTAAGTTTAACATCTTCACCCATAAATTGGGCTTTCACCTATGAACATTTCATATAGAGTTTTTTCACTTCGCATAAGTTTCTAGCAAGCCCATTGGATAACCTAAGCAAGAAATAAAACATAGACTTGGACTAGGATATAGAAGTTGGACCGGTAGCCCAAAAATTATGAAAATGTGACCAAGCCCCCCAAGAAAGGTACAATTTTATCCAAAACAAAGGAAATGGGTAGGAATGAACCTAAATCCAAGAGGAAAAATAAAATAAAATAAATCATGTGATGAAATAATAGTGTAATAATAATAAAGATTAAGTTACATGGCATTAAGATAAAAATTCAGCAAGTGGTGTGATATCCTACATTCATAATTTTAGCAAGTAGTATGATAATACATGGTATTAGGACAAAACATCTATATCCTACACTCATAATTTTAGCAAGTGGGTAATAATACATAGCAATATGACAAAATATTCTTATCCTATACAAATAATTGCAGCTAAGCAAGGAAGATTCAAGGGTTGAAAATTTGCCACCTAAAAAGGAAAACTTATCGTACTTGATTAAGACAAAAGAAAAAGGAAATGAATCCCTAAATCAAAGGGACCTTGTCCCTTGTCTTAAGAACATATTATCAAAATTTTCAAATTATAAATCTCATTTTCCTATGCATATCTTGACTAAGGAAGAGGAAGACAAGAACATGAGTTGTTTGTTTTCCAAAAATCAACCAAGTGCATCCTAATTATGATAAGGTAGACCCATGATTATGAAAGGTGAATTATTTGATAGTCTATTTAAGAAAACCCCACCCTTATAACATTATAATTTCGTCCAAGTAAGGGAGAGAAAAAATATAAGCAAGGTAGAGTGAGAAAAGGAGAGGAAGAGAGGAAGAAAGAGGAAGGAGAAGTCTGAAGAACGAAGTGCTTAAGGTAGGTTTAACAATATTTCTTTTTGCATAAAAGTTTTGAAATTTGTAACATTTATATGGGATTTGGATCTTAGAACTTTAATTATTGGTCATGGATGTTGCTATATCATGTTACATATTGATCTTGCATGTGAAGTATTTTTGAATACTTAGGCGGGTGTAGAATGTTCTGCATAGGTATGGCTATGGTTGGCAAAATTTTATGTTTATGTTTTTAAAATTCTGAGAAGAATCGATAAGGAATTAAAACAAATGGTTAACATAAAACATGTAGATCTATGTTTCACGGATTTTATGCCACTGGCATCACTCAATTTCGAGTCCATATGAGGTAGATATGGTCTGATTAGTAATCAGTGGTTAGAAAATGGTTAACCAGAGAATCTGTCAGGTATGATTCTGTGTTTTATTTTTTGGAAACATTTTTTAGGGAATTAAAATAACTAGTTTACATAACAATTATAGATATATGTGTCACGGAATTTAAGACACTGGAATCACTCAATTTTGAATTCTTATGACGGAGATATGGACAGATTAGTAAGTAGAGGTCAGAACCTACCCGAGATGAAATAACCTATAAATTAAGAAAGTAATATCACCAAGAGGCCTTAATATTTAGCTAAATTGTTCAAGATAATAGTTTTCGCTAATTGTTTTATCTTTCAATTGACACCAAGATCATCTAAATCAGAGTTAAAATGAGGGAGTTATGGTTCCATTAGTAAGAGAAGGTCAGACAGGATGAAAACCTACATCAGAGAATAACTCAACATAAAGCATGGCCGTTTTTCAAGGCATGGCTAGGCCGTGTTTTGTGCTGGAAATGGCATTTTGAAGCCTAAAGCATGGATGTTTTATAGTAAATGGCCAAGCTATGTTATAAGATACGTTTAGGCCGGTTTGGAAGTTGATAAAACTTATTTTTAACATTTTGTCTACTCTAAATGAACCTAATTAACTATTGGATATTAGTATAAACCAAATTGATGAAGAATTCTGTATTAAATTTGTGAGAAGATGTGTTGGAAATGACATAAGTAGGAGAAAAGTGACTAGCGGCCATGCATAAAGAAAATGAAAAGATAAAAATAATATTTAAAAAAGAAGAAGAATCTTATAAATGACTAGTATATGCCATAGCCATTGCCATTGTATGAACTCTTTACCATCTTAAGTGTGTAATTTTGACATGGAAATATTTTTTATGAAACATTATGGCATGTGAGTATAATGAACATATTTATTACTGAAATCATATTTTTGGCTATTAATGTGAAAAGAAAAGAAATAAGCACAGTCACATGGCAATTCGTGTGGTGCGCTAGTATGGGACGCCCTACCAACGGTTATGATTATGATAATGAGAAAAGAAAGATAAAGTATGCCATGTTAGACGGAGCAAGAAACGTTCGTACCGGAGAGTAGAAAATACTCACCTTGACCTACGTAACTTAATATAAGAATAAATTGATAATCATCATATAATATTTTGAAAATAGTTATTCATGTCATCCATGTCATTACTATATGATTTTTATGTGGATAGATAAAGCGCATTCATGTGACCTAAGGTAATTGCTGTAGCTTATACAAATGAACATGACATGATGATCTATATTGATGATAATTGTGATTTATTGTTGAACCTACTAGGATTTAATTCTCACTATATTTCCATATCATGTTCAAAAAATTAGTTTTGTAAATTTTCTTTGACTCTGGCTCCTAGTGTACGTTGGATCGAGTTACTCTATATTAGAAAAATCCCAGAAATTTATAAGGTATTCGTGATCGAGTTGGCTAATGAAGGTGCAACCACCCGCACCCGTATTCCCGAAACTGGTCAACAAGGATGAATAAGATGTAGACATATATGTGTGTGATTTGTGTACAAATGTTGTTAATTAATCATGTGTAAACCTTAATTATGCTTGGTTAAATTAATTGAATTTTATTATGAGTTAAATAAATGTAATGACTTCATGGGGTTTTAATATATGTATTTATGTAAAATAGTTATTCATGCCATACATGTCATAACTGTATAATTTTCATGTGCATGATAAAGTGCATTCATGTGACCTAAAGATATTTTCTGTAGTTTATACAGCTGAACATGACGTGATGAACTAGATTGATGGTAAATTATGATTTATTGTTGAACTTACTGGGATTTAATTCTCACTATATTTCCATATCATGTTCAGAAGAATAAATATGCAGATATTCTCTATGACACTTATTATCTCTGTACGTTGGATCGAGGTGCCCTACCTTGGGCAACTTCCAGTTATTTCTGATGTAACTGTCGTAGATGTAACTGAGATTCCGGTGGACGTGCCACCCGAACCAGTATCCCCGGAAGTAGTCGATATAGATGATTAGAACTAATATGTATCTTTGTACAAATGTCTGTAAAATAATGGTGTGTAGTTTGTAAAATAATAGTGTGTATGGAAACTCAGTATTGTATAAATTAAATAAATGTTATATTGAGTTAAGTTGTAACGAGGTAATAACTTCATGGTATTTTAAAAAAAAAAAAAATTTACATAAATGGAGTTGTTACATAATTGGTATCAGAGCAGGTCGATCCTAGATGGCCAGTGGTTGGATGGTTATCTAAATCGATCTTATAGTGTCTTGAGTATGTTGTGGTTGTGCTGTGTAGGGGATCAGTGATTCATATAGGTAAGAAATTACTAGTGTTTCCTATCTATATGCCGAGGTGGTGTTATGACTGCTATTAAATATTTTTGAACTAACTATTGGGCTTGATTACCTCAATAGCAGCATAACTTTGTTTTGTACCATAGTAGGAAATGGCACCACCAAGGAGGAATCCAGCAACCAATGCAGAGGAAACCCTGCACAACCTGGCCACGGCAATTCGAGACCAAGTTATGACCACCAACCAAATTTTACAACATCTCCAGAATGCTAATAACACAAATGTTGAGATTGGTCCTAACAACCGGACGGCTGGAAAAGATAATGGTATATCCGAGTTCCTGAGGACTAGACCACCTTGTTTCCAAGGTGGTTATGACCCAACGGTAGCCGAAAGGTGGATTAGGGAATTAGAGAAAATCTTTGACGTGATGGGCTGTACGGAAGAGCAGCAAATCATTTTTGCTGCATATATGTTAAAGGATGAAGCAGAATACTGGTGGCGTGGAGCTAGAGAACTTTTAGCTCATCAGGGAAGACAGATCACCGGGCAAGTGTTCAAGGACATTTTCTTTGAAAAGTACTTTCCAAGTACTGTACGGGCAGAGAAAGAGATCGAATTTCTCCAACTCAGGCAAGGAAGCATGACCGTGGACCAGTATATCGCAAGGTTCGAGGAGCTGTCTAAGTTCTCCTCTTATCTACGATATAACCCAGATGAAGCATGGAAGGCGGTTAAGTTTGAAGCGGGACTAAACCCGGAGTTAAAGAATGCTGTTATAGCTATGGAGATCAGGGAGTTTGTACCTCTGATAAATAAATGCAGACTCCTGGAAAAGAGTTTAAGGGCAGTGGAGGACGAGAAGCAAAGGCGAAACCTATGGAAAAGGAAGAAAAATTTTCCCAACCCTAGAAAGAACGTGAGAAGAAGTGGATATGGAGCTGGTAAGAGGCCATTGATTGCGGGTCCTAGGCCTTTTCAACAAGACCTCGCCTCAGTCAAGTGCGCTAAATGCGGACGCATGCATGGTAACCGGCCATGCTACATGGGACAAGATGTCTGCTTCAATTGCGGACAGAAGGGACATTTTGCGAAAAACTGCCCACAGAATGTAGGAAAGCAGCCAGAACAGAGGCCTCAGGTGAAAGGAAGGGTTTTCACCCTGAGTGGCCAAGAGGCAGCTCAATCTTCTGAAATGATTCAAGGTACATGCTATATTTATGGATTTGCTCTTATGGTGTTATTTGACTCTGGTGCTAGTCATTCATTTATATCGGAAGAATGTATTAGGAAGTTTCAGTTCCCTATTTCTGAAACTCCCTATGAGCTATCTGTAGTAACCCCTACAGGGGAATGGGTATTAACTTCCTCTGTATGTAAGGACTGTCAAGTCACCATCCAGGAGAAAACTTTTTCTGTAGACCTCGTCAGTTTACCTTTAAGAGGTATTGAGGTCATTCTAGGGTTAGACTGGATGTCTAGAAATCGAGTCTTGTTGAATTGTTGTAACAAGACCGTTGAATTTCTACCTTCTACTCCGAAAGAGGAGGTCCAGTTATTGATGTTAAATGCCAATCAAGTTAATAGGGAGTTGAAGAATGGAGTACTTGGATACATTCTCTTGTATTTATCAAACCTAGAAGTCGAACCAAAGCTTGATGAAATTCCAATAGCCAACGAGTTTCCTGAAGTGTTTCCATCAGATATTCCAGGCTTACCTCCCAAGAGAGAGATAGAGTTCTCTATTGATCTCCTACCTGGGACAGGGCCTATCTCTATTGCACCATATCGAATGGCCTCGAAGGAACTACAAGAACTAAAGAAGCAGTTGGAGGAACTATTAGACAAATTGACTTGCGATCAGGATATCATCAGATTAGGATTAAGGAGGAGGACGTACCAAAAACTGCCTTCAGGACTAGGTATGGGCACTATGAGTTTCTCGTAATGCCCTTTGGGTTGACTAATGCACCTGCAATTTTCATGGATTACATGAATCGCATTTTTCGACCCTACCTAGATCAATTTGTTGTAGTGTTCATTGATGACATCTTGATATATTCTAAGAGTGAGAAAGAACATGAACAACATCTCCGAATCGTGCTGCAAGTGCTGAAAGAGAAAAAGTTATATGCTAAATTGGAGAAGTGTGAATTTTGGCTGTCAGAGGTGAAGTTTCTCGGACATGTCATCTCTAATAGAGGGGTAGCCGTAGATCCTAGCAAGACGGAAGCAGTGATTAAGTGGGAGACACCAAAGACGGTTACGGAAATCAGAAGTTTCCTTGGTTTGGCAGGATACTACAGGAGATTTATACAAAACTTCTCTCGTATAGCCTTGCCATTGACTAAATTGACCAGGAAGGGAAGTCCTTTCAAATGGACTGATCAATGTGATGCTAGTTTTCAGGAGCTGAAGACAAGACTGACCACTCCTCCTGTTTTAATTATTCCAGACCCCACAGGACATTTTGAAGTGTATAGTGATGCTTCAAAGAAAGGGCTAGGGTGTGTGTTAATGCAAGACAAGAGAGTAGTTGCTTACGCCTCTAGACAACTAAGACCCCACGAAGGAAACTATCCAACCCATGATCTTGAATTAGCGGCAGTAGTGTTTGCCTTAAAGATTTGGCGACACTATTTGTACGGGGCAACCTTTGAAGTATATTGTGATCATAAGAGTCTTAAATACCTCTTTGATCAGAAGGAGTTAAATATGAGGCAACGAAGATGGGTAGAATTCCTCAATGACTACAAGTTTGAGATAAAGTATCATCCCGGAAAGGCGAATGTTGTAGCAGATGCCTTGAGTCGAAAATCTCTGCATATGGGTCAGATGATGGTGTATGAGATGCAGATGCTAGAGGAGTTTCGAAATTTGAAGCTAGCCACTACTCTTACTCCAAAGAATCTAGTCATTAATGGTTTAAGTATAGGGTCTGACCTTAGAGCCCAGATCAAAGAAGCTCAAGCTCACGATCAATACTTACAAGATCATAAAGACCAAGGTAATTTTTCTGTAATGGAAGATGGAGCAATCATGTATCAGGGAAGGATTTGTGTCCCTCAAGAACAAGAGTTGAGGACTAAGATACTGAAGGAAGCGCATCAAAGTAAATACACAATCCATCCTGGATGCACTAAAATGTACCAGGATTTAAAAAGGATGTATTGGTGGCCAGGGATGAAAAATGACATTGCTGAGTTCGTGGCAAAATGTTTAACTTGTCAGAAGGTGAAAGTGGAACATCAAAAGCCAGCAGGATTTCTTCAACCTCTGGAGATTCCTGAATGGAAATGGGACAGTATTTCGATGGACTTTGTTGTAGGTTTACCTAAGACTTCAGTGGGACATGACTCTATCTGGGTAATAGTTGACAGATTAACCAAATCTGCTCACTTTTTGCCCATAAAAATTAACTTTTCACTAGATAAATTGGCCCAATTGTATGTTCAGGAAATAGTTAGACTTCATGGGATTCCCTTAAATATTGTTTCTGATAGAGATCCGAGGTTCACATCGAGGTTTTGGAAGGCGTTGCAAGAAGCTTTTGGAACCCAGTTGCGGTTCAGTACTGCCTATCATCCTCAAACTGATGGGCAGACTGAACGAACAATTCAAACCCTAGAAGATATGTTGAGGGCCTGTGTGATAGAGCAAGGTAAAGGATGGGATAAGTACCTACCTTTAGTAGAGTTTGCTTATAATAATAGCTATCACTCTAGCATTAAGATGGCCCCCTATGAAGCTTTATACGGTAGAAAGTGCCGATCTCCACTATGTTGGTTCGAGGTAGGAGAAAAGAACTTGTTAGGTCCTGATCTAGTTCAACAAACCACTGAACAAATCAGGATGATACGAAACAAAATACTTACAGCGCAGAGTCGGCAAAAGAGTTACTACGATAAGAGACATAGACCTCTAGAGTTTGAGGAAGGAGATCATGTATTTTTGAAACTTTCCCCGACCACTGGAGTTGGTAGGTCTCTCAAAACAAGAAAGCTAAGTCCACGATTTTTAGGACCCTACCAAATTCTAAAGAAAGTTGGGACATCAGCATATCAAGTTGCTCTCCCACCTAATTTGTCCAACCTGCATAATGTTTTCCACGTATCACAGTTGCGGAAGTATCTTTCAGATTCATCACATATAATACTGGATGAACCAATCCAAATAAAGGAGAACATGACATACCAGCTACTACCTGCATCCATATTGGACACTGACGTGAAGCAACTGAGAAATAAAACCATTCCCCTAGTTAAGGTGTTATGGGAAGGTTTGACTCCGGAAGAAGCAACTTGGGAGCTGGAAGAAGTCATGAGGAAGAAATATCCGCAATTGTTCTTATAAGGTAATTTCTGAAATTTTGAGGACAAAATTACTTTTAGGGGGAGAGAAATGTAACATCCTTAATTTCGTTTCTTTTATTGATAAAGGTACATAAAAAATTTAATTAAGGAAATAAAATTTATTAGACAATATTTTAGATATCTAAGGAAATATAATCCTTAGAAATTCTTCACCTTATGTATATGCATAGAAAATGTTTCTAACATTAAGAGAACAAATAAAGAAGGAAAATCTAATAGGAAAGAAATTAGAAATAACATACTAAAGAGATGCAAAATTCTTGGATAAGGAAGATAAATTTTTAGAAACAAGTAAAGGTCTTAAAATTTCAAAGAACATTGAATTAGGGTAATTTTTCCTAATTCAAGAACTATAGTTACTAAGTTTAAAATCTTTACCCATACATTGGGCTTTTACCTATGGACACTTCATATAGAGTTTTTCCACTTCACATAAGTTTCTAGCAAGCCCATTGGATAACCTAAACAAGAAATTAAACATAGACTTGGACTAGGATATAGTAATTTCACCAATAGCCCAAAAATTATGAAAATGTGACCAAGCCCACCAAGAAAGGAAGAATTTTATCCAAAGCAAAGAAAATGGGTAGGACAAGCCCATAATGGGTAAGAATAAGCCCAAATCCAAGAGGAAAAATAAAATAAAATAAATTAGATGATGATATAATAATAAGAATAAAGATTAGGTTACATGGCATTAAGACAAAAATTTAGCAAGTGGTGTGATTCTACATTCATCATTTAGGCAAGTGGCATGATAATACAAGGCTTTAGGACAAAAACATCTATATCCTTCACTCATAATTTTAGCAAGTGGTATGATAATACATGGTATTAGGACAAAACATTCATAGCCCACACAAATAATATCAACCAAATAATGGAGATTGAAGGGCTAGAAATTTGCCACTTAAAAAGGCAACCTATCATAATTGATTAAGACAAAAGAAAAATTAAATGAATCCCTAAATCAAAGGGACCTTGTCCCTTATCTTAAGAACATATCATCATAATTTTCAAAATACAAATCTCCTTTTCCTATGCATATCTTGACTAAGGAAGAGGAAGACAAGAACATAAGTTGTTTGTTTTCCAAAAATTCAACAAAGTGTATCTTAATTGTGATAAGGTAGATCCATGATCATGAAAGGTGAATTATTTGGTGGTCTATATAAGAGAACCCACCCTTACAACACTTTAATTTCGTCCAAGTGAGAAAGAGAGAGAAATAGAAGCAAGGTAGAGTGAGGAAAGGAGAGAAGAGAGAAGAAGAAAGGAAGGAAGAAGAAGGAGAAGTTTAGAAAGCTAAAGGTAAGTTTAACAATATTTCTTTTTGAAGAAAACTTTTGAAACTTATAATATTTATATGAGATTTTGATCTTAGAACTTTTATGATTGGTCATGATGTTGCTATATCATGTTACATATTGATCTTGCATGTGAGGTATGTTTGAATACTTAGGTTGGTGTAGATAGTTCTGCATGGTTATGGCTATGGGTGGCAGAATTTTAAGCTTCGGTAATTTAATTTCTGGGAATTATTGGTAGGGAATTAAAATAAATGGTTAACATAAGAATTAAAGATATGTATGTCATGGATTTTTAGCCACTGGAATCATTCCATTTGGAGTCCATATGAGGTAGCTATGGTCTGATTAGTAGTCAAAGGTCAGAAAATGAATCATCAGGGAAGAATATGTTAGAATAGCTTCGGTAATTTAATTTCTGGGAATTATTGGTAGGGAATTAAAATAAATGGTTAACATAAGAATTACAGATATGTATGTCATGGATTTTTAGCCACTGGAATCATTCAATTTGGAGTCCATATGAGGTAGCTATGGTCTGATTAGTAGTCAAAGGTCAGAAAATGAATCATCAGGGAAGAATATGTTAGGATAGCTTCGGTAATTTAATTTCTGGGAATTATTGGTAGGGAATTAAAATAAATGGTTAACATAAGAATTACAGATATGTATATCATGGATTTTTAGCCACTGGAATCATTCAATTTGGAGTCCATATGAGGGAGATATGAGCCGATTAGTAGACAAAGGTCAGAAAATGGGTCATCAGGGAAAAATATGTTAGGATAGCTTCGGTATTTTAATTTCTGAGAAGTATCTGTAAGGAATTAAAATAAATTATTAACATAAGAATTAAAGATAAATGTGTCATGGATTTTTAGGCACTGGAATCATTCAATTTGAAGTCCATTTGAGGTAGATATAAGCTGATTAGTAAGCAGAGGTCAGAAAATGTTTATTCAGAATATGTTATTAAAGCTTTAGTTTTTGAATTTCTGGAAAATATTCTGTAGGGAGTTAAAATCGTACGCCAAGATAACAATTATAGATATAGGGCTCATGGATTTTTACCAACTGGAATAACTCAATTTGGAGTTCAAATTTGGGAGATATGGTCTAATTAGTCAGTAAAGGTCAGAACTTACACGAGAAGAAATAATCTGTACATTTAGGGGGTAATATCACCTTGATTTCTTAATATTTCGCTACAATGTTCAACATAATAGTTTTAGATAATTGTTTTATCTTGAAATTGACACTAAGATCACCTACATCAGAGTTAAATTGAGGGAGTTATGTTTTAACATGGAATTTACCCTAGTACTCATATAAATTTACAAGAAGTTTTGAAAGTGCCGGTTTTATTTGAAAAATCTTAGTATGCTCCGTGGTTGCAGTATTTTCACATCAGAAAAGAATTATTCTAGTTACTGGAAAACAAAATTGTGATTTGTGAAAAGTGCATGTCTAAGGAAAGCTCTGGCAAGGAAAGACATGGTACTTAAGCGTGTCCATTAGTGACCCACCTCTCTTTCCTGGGAACTTTTCTGGTGCGCTGTTTACAGACTACAATTACTATCCAGTTACCAAGGTATTAGTATGGAATTTTGACATGGAAATGTTTTATAAAGTGATATTTTAAATGGTTATGTTCATGGCATGATTACCAATGATTTATGGTAATAGTTATATTTTGATGAACATACTTGTTATTGAAAGCATATTTTTGGCTATCATTGTGAAAAGAAAAGAAATGAGCACGGTCACATGGCAATCCGTGTGGTGCACCAGTAGGGGACGCCCTACCAACGGTTATGATCATGTTAATAAGAAAAGAAAGAGAAAGTGTGCCATGTCGGACGGAGCGAGATAAGCCCGTACCGAAAAGTAGAGAATACTCACCCTGACCGGGGTAGCTTGAAGTAAGAATAAGTGGATAGCCATCATATGAAATTCGAAAAATAGTTATTCATGCCATACATGTCATAACTGTATAATTTTCATGTGCATGATAAAGTGCCTTCATGTGACCTAAAGATATTTTCTGTAGTTTATACAGCTGAACATGACGTGATGAACTAGATTGATGGTAAATTATGATTTATTTTTGAACTTACTGGGATTTAATTCTCACTATATTTCCATATCATGTTCAGAAGAATAAATATGCAGATATTCTCTATGACACTTATTATCTCTGTACGTTGGATCGAGGTGCCCTACCTTGGGCAACTTCCAGTTATTTCTGATGTAACTGTCGTAGATGTAACTGAGATTCCGGTGGACGTGCCACCCGAACCAGTGTCCCCGGAAGTAGTCGATATAGATGATTAGAACTAATATGTATCTTTGTACAAATGTCTATAAAATAATGGTGGGTAGTTTGTAAAATAATAGTGTGTATGGAAACTCAGTATTGTATAAATTAAATAAATGTTATATTGAGTTAAGTTGTAACGAGGTAATAACTTCATGGTATTTTAAAAAAAAAAAAAATTTACATAAATGGAGTTGTTACATTAAGCATGGCTTGGCTTTCGAAATCATGTACTTATTAAACCTGGCAATGGGTTAGGCATGATTGTCTAGTAGTTTATACGATTGTTATACGTTGTTGAATACTAAATTTTGTTTTAAAGTGTGTGCTTTTATAGAAATTTGTGTTACAGCTTGTCCTGATCCTTTATAATATATGTTATTTACTCACTGAGTCGCAAGACTCACCCCTTTCTTTACATGTTTCCAGATAAGTTAGACCCAAGGACATGTGCCATAACAGTTGGATATTCTGGGTGAGCCCAATTTGTCCTGATGGGCTTAGTTTCTTATTTTCTCACGTAATTGTACTCTAAAGTTTCTCTATATTACCACAGGTAGGATCCTCGTCTCTTATGCGTGATAGTTATTGATGTGATCTTAATTAAGCATGATATTAATACCTTTAAACTTAATTTTTGTTCGATTTAAGTAAAATATGATTAGGTATTAGATTTGTTTTGTGTTTTGTGTTTTAGGAACAAAGGAAGAAGAAAAGAGAAGAAAAATATAAGAAATTCATGGAAAAATGCTACATTGTAGTGATTCCAGACCTTTTAGCATTGTTTAGAACATATCTCCCTATATGAACTCCAATCAAAGTAATTCAAGTGGTTGTGAAAAGATAAAGAAATTATCTACAATTTTGATGTTGAATGTAACAACTCCATTTAAGTATCAATTTTTTTTAAATACCATGAAGTTATTACCTTGTTACAACTTAACTCAAAATAACATTTATTTAATTTATACAATACAGAGTTTACATACATGTCATTAATCAAAACATATGTACAACATAACAAACATATAAAAATCTACATCTTATTTATTCTGGTTGACCAATTCCGGAGATACAGGTGCAGGTGGTTATGATATGGAAATATAGTGAGAATTAAATCCAAGTAAGTTCAACAATAAATCATCATCAATATAGCTCATCACGTCATGTTCAGTTGTATAAACTACAACAAATATCTTTGGTCACATGAATGCCTTATATCTATGCACATGAGAATCGTACAATAATGACATTTATGACAGGATTAACTATTTTCAGAATATCATATGATGACTATCAATTTATTCTCATATCAAGCTACCCCGGTCAGGGTGAGTATTTTCTACTCTCCGGTACGAGCTTTTCTCGCTCCGTCCGACATGGCCCACTTTCTCTTTCTTTTCTCATTAACATGATCATAACCGTTGGTAGGGTGTCCCCTATTGGTGCACCACACAGATTGCCATGTGACCGTGCTCATTTCTTTTCTTTTCACAATGATAGCCAAAAATATGCTTTCAATAACAAATATGTTCATCAAAATATAACTATTACCAAAAATCATTGGTAATCATGCCATGAACATAACCATTTCAAATATCACTTTATAAAAGATTTCCATGTCAAAATTTCACACATAAGATGGTAAGAAGTTCATACAATGGCAATGGCTATGGCATATACTAGTCATTTATTATTTTCATTTATAATATTCTTCTTCTTTTTTAAATATTAATTCTATTTCTTTATTTTCTTGATGCAGGTTTTCATCCTATCTAACCTTCTCTTACAAATCAGAGCATAACTCCCTCAATTTAACTCTGATGTAGGTGATCTTAGTGTCAATTTCAAGATAAAACAATTATCTAAAATTATTATGTTGAACAGTGTAGCGAAATATTAAGAAATCAAGGTGATATTACTCCCTAAATGTACAGGTTATTTCTTCTTGGATAGGTTCTGATCTCGGCCTACTAATCGGTCCATCTTCCATGATAGAAAAATTACCTTGGTCTTTATGATCCTGTAAGTATTGGTCGTGAGCTTGAGCCTCTTTGATCTGAGCTCTAAGGTCACACCCTATACTTAAACCATTAATGACTAGCTTCTTTGGAGTAAGAGTAGTGGCTAGCTTCAAATTTCAAAACTCCTCTAGCATCTGCATCTCATACACCATCATCTGACCTATGTGCAGAGATTTTCGACTCAAGGCATCTGCTACAACATTCGCCTTTCCTGGATGATACTTTATCTCAAACCTGTAGTCATTGAGGAATTCTACCCATCTTCGTTGCCTCATATTTAACTCCTTCTGATCAAAGAGGTATTTAAAACTCTTATGATCACAATATACTTCAAAGGTTGCCCCGTACAAATAGTGTCGCCAAATCTTTAAGGCAAACACCACTGCCGCCAATTCAAGATCATGGGTTGGATAGTTTCCTTCGTAGGGTCTCAGTTGCCTAGAGGCGTAAGCAACTACTCTCTTATCTTGTATCAGCACACATCCTAGCCCTTTCTTTGAAGCATCACTATACACTTAAAAATGTCCTGTAGGGTCTGGAATAATTAAAATAGGATGAGTGGTCAGTCTTGTCTTAAGCTCTTAGAAACTAGCTTCACATTGATCAGTCCATTTGAAAGGACTTCCCTTCCTGGTCAATTTAGTCAATGGCAAGGCTATACGAGAGAAGTTTTGTATAAACCTCATGTAGTATCCTACCAAACCCAGGAAACTTCTGACTTCCGTAACCATCTTTGGTCTCTCCCATTGAATCACTACTTCCGTCTTGCTAGGATCTATGGCTACCCCTCTACTAGAGATGACATGTTCTAGAAACTTCACCTCTAACAGCCAAAATTCACACTTCTCCAATTTGGCATATAACTTTTTTCTCTTTCAGCACTTGCAGCACGATTCGGAGATGTTGTTCATATTCTTTCTCACTCTTAGAATATATCAAGATGTCATTAATGAATACTACAACAAATTGATCTAGGTAGGGTTGAAAATGTGATTCATGTAATCCATGAAAATTGCAGGTGCATTCGTCAACCCGAAGGGCATTACGAGAAACTCATAGTGCCCATACCTAGTCCTGAAGGCAGTTTTTGGTATGTCCTCCTCCTTGATCCTAATCTGATGATATCCTAACCTTAAGTCAATTTTAGAAAAGATGGAGGCTCCCTTCAGTTGATCCAATAAGTCATCTATCCTAGGGAAAGGGTACTTGTTTTTTATAGTCACCTTATTCAACTGTCTGTAATCTATGTATAGTCTCAAACTCTCGTCTTTCTTCTTAACAAACAATACAGGAGCTCCCCAAGGTGATACACTCAATCTAATGAATTACTTATCTAATAGTTCCTCCAACTGTTTCTTGAGTTCCTATAGTTCCTTCGAGGCCATTCTATATGGTGCAATAGAGATAGGCCCTATCCCAGGTAGGAGATCAATAAAGAACTCTATCTCTCTCTTGGGAGGTAAACCTAGAATATCTTATGAAAATACTTCAGGAAACTCATTGGCTATTGGGATTTCATCAAGCTTTGATTCGACTTCTCGGTTTGATAAATACAAGAGAATGTATCCAAGTACTCCATTCTTCAACTCCCTATTAACTTGATTGGCATTAAGCATCAATAACTGCACCTCCTCTTTCAGAGTAGGAGGTAGAAATTCAACGGTCTTGTTACAACAATTCAGCAAGACTCGATTTCTAGACATCCAGTCTAACCTTAGACTGACCTCAATACCTCTTAAAGGTAAACAAACGAGGTCTACAGAAAACGTTTTCTCCTGGATGGTGACTTGACAGTCCTTACATACAGAGGAAGTTAATACCCTTTCCCCTGTGGGGGTTACTATGGATAGCTCATAGGGAGTTTCAGAAATAGAAAACTGAAACTTTCTAATACATTCTTCCGATATAAATGAATGACTAGCAACAGAGTCAAATAACACCATAAGAGCAAATCCATAGATATAGCATGTACCTTGAATCATTTCAGAAGATTGAGCTGCCTCTTCGCCGCTCAGGGTGAAAACCCTTCCTTTCACCTAAGGCCTCTGTTCTGGCTGCTTCCCCACATTCTGTGGGCAGTTTCTCACAAAATGACCCTTCTGTCTGCAATTGCAGTAGACATCTTGTCCCATGTAGCATGGCCGATTACCATACATGCATCCGCACTTAGCGCACTTGACTAGGGCGAGGTCTTGTTGGAATGGTCTGGGACCTGCAGTTAATGGCCTCTTACCAGCTTCATATCCACTTCTTCTCACATTCTTGCTAGGGTTGGGAAAATTTTTCTTCCTTTTCCATAGGTTTCGCCTTTGCTTTTCGACCTCCACTGCCTTTAAACTTTTCTCCAAGAGTCTGCATTTATTGATTAGAGGCACAAACTCCCTAATCTCCATAGCTACAACAGCATTCTTTATGTCTGGGTTCAGTCCCGCTTCAAACTTAACAGCCTTCCATGCTTCATCAGGGTTAAATCGCAGATAAGAGGAGAACTTAGACAATTCTTCGAACCTCGCGATGTATTGGTCTATTGTCATGCTACCCTGCCTGAGTTGGAGAAATTCAATCTCTTTCTTCGCCCGCACAGTACTTGGAAAGTACTTTTCCAAAAAGGTGTCTTTGAACACCTGTCAAGTGATCTGCCTTCCCTGGTGAGCTAAAAGTTCTCTAGCTCCACGGCACCAGTATTCTGCTTCATCTTTCAGCATATATGTAGTGAAGATTACTTGCTGCTCCTCAGTACAGCCCATCACTTGAAAGATTTTCTCTAAGTCCCTTATCCATCTTTTAGCTACAATCGGGTCAAAGCCGCCTTGAAAACAAGGTGGCCTAGTCCTCAAGAACTCGGATATGCCGTTATCATTTCCAGCCATCCGGTTGTAAACACCATTCACACCATTCGAGTTATTAACATTCTGGAGGTATTGTAGAATTTGATTAGTGATCATGACTTGGTCTCGAATTGCCGTGGCCAGGTTGTGCAGGGTTTCCTCCACATTATTTACCGGATTCCTCCTTGGTGGTGCCATTTCTTACTGTGGCAAAAACAAAGTTATGCTGCTATTGAGGTGATCAAGCCCAATAGTTAGTTCAAAAATATTTAATAGCAGTCATAACATCACCTTAGCATGTAGGTAGGAAACACTAGTAATTTCTTACCTATATGAATTCACTGATACCTACAAAGCATAACCACAAACATACTCAAGACACTATAAGATCGATTCAGATAACCATCCACCCACTGGCCATCTAGGATCGACTTGCTCTGATACCAATTATGTAATAACTCCATTTAAGTATCAATTTTTTTTAAATACCATGAAGTTATTACCTCGTCACAACTTAACTCAAAATAACATTTATTTAATTTATACAATACAGAGTTTACACACATGTCATTAATCAAAACATACGTACAACATAACAAACATATAAAAATCTATATCTTATTTATTCTAGTTGACCAATTTTGGAGATACAGGTGTGGGTGGTTATGATATGGAAATATAGTGAGAATTAAATCCCAGTAAGTTCAACAATAAATCATCATCAATATAGCTCATCACGTCATGTTCAGTTGTATAAACTACAACAAATATCTTTGGTCACATGAATGCCTTATATCTATGCATATGAGAATCGTACAATAATGACATGTATGACAGGATTAACTATTTTCAGAATATCATATGATGACTATCAATTTATTCTAATATCAAGATACCCCGGTCAAGGTGAGTATTTTTTACTCTCCGGTACGGGCTTTTCTCACTCCATTCGACATGGCCCACTTTCTCTTTCTTTTCTCATTAACATTATCATAACCATTGGTAGGGCGTCCCCTACTGGGATTGACCCTTACTCCAACTACTAGACATTAGTTGAGAGGTAAAGTATCAATTTGGGTTTACTTGCGACAATACGCACCAAATTTTGATGTCGTTGCCGAGGGCTGTGTCTATTACCTTTTTGTGGTTTTATTTTGATTTATGCCTGTGACTCGTTCTTCTAATTCTCAAGATTTAGAGTTTAATCCAAATATTGAAAAATATATTCACAGACATAGAAGAGAACTTAAAGAGGACATTCATCAGGAGAAGGAGGAAGTAATCATGGCCAGACACCCCACTCTGAAGGAGCTTATAGCTCAGGATCTACACCATCAACCTTTATGCATTGCTTTTCCTAACCTTGATGAAAACATTAATTTTGAATTAAAATCAAGAATGATTCATCTGTTACCCAATTTTCATGGTCTTGCAAGTGAAGACCCATATAAACACTTGAAGGAAATCCTTGTGGTGTGTACCAATACGAAGCCCCTTGGAGTAACAGAAGAACAAATTAAACTCAAGGCTTTCCATTTTTCCCTAAGAGACTCTGGCACTATTACTGCTTAGTATAAGATGAATACATTGTTTTTAGAGAGCTATTTTCTTGCATCTAGAGCCACAAATATAAGAAAAGAAATTTACAACATTAGACAATTATATGGAGAGACACTTTATGAGTATTGAGAGAGGTTTAAAAAGCTTTGTGCAAGCTGCCTACATCATTAGATTAGTGAGCAGCTACTTATTCAATATTTTTATATAGGTCTTTTGCAGGGAGATAAGAGCATGATAGATGCAGCTAGTAGATGAGCACTAGTAGATAAGACTCTTGAAGCAACCAGAATCCTGATATGCAACATGCCTGCCAATTCCCAACAATTTGGCATTAGGCATGATTCTCTAGTACAACATGCCTATGAGGTGAGTAATTCCTTCCTTTAGCAACAGATATCTAAAGTAACCTTTTTTGTATGCCACATTGCTATAGGTACACCGCAACAAATTAGAGTCTACGGAATATGTTCTGCAAAGCGGCACCCAGCTGATATGTGCCCTACACTTCAAGAAGAATCCACAGAAAAAGCTAATGTTGTTGGAGGTTTCCCTAGACAACCAAAGAGGAATGATCCTTATGTTAATTCATATAATCCTGGATGGAAGGATCATCCTAATTTTAGGTATGGGAATGCACAAAATAAACCTGCAGAACAAAATTTTTAGCATAATCAATATGCCTATTATCCTAGACAAAATACATATAAAGATTCCCAGGTAAGTACTCCTTTAGAAGATATTGTTAAATCTCTTGCACATAACACTCAACAATTTCAGCAAGAGACAAGAGCTAGTATTCAAAGCCTGGCAAATCGGATGGGTCAATTAGCAACCATAGTTAGCATATTAGAGGATCAAAATTTAGGTAAGTTACCCTCTCAAACTGTGGTAAACCCAAGGGAAAATGTGAGTGCAATCATGCTACAGGGTGATAAAGAAGTTGAGATCCCAATGCAAGAGGTACATGCACCAACTGAGCAAGAGGAAGAAAAGAATAATGCAATCATGGCAGGTAAGCATTAGAAGGGTAAGTCTGCACTTTTATTTGAATATGAATCTACACCTCCCTTTCCTGAAGCTTTGAAGGAAAATAGGAAGAATGAGAAAACTTCTAAATTATATGATATATTTAGAAAGTGTGAGGTGAATCTTCCTCTTTTAGATGCAGTCAGTTAGGAACCTCGCTATGCCAATTTTTTAAGGGAATTACACACACAACAGAGGAAGCAGAAGTTGAAAGGAGTTGAGAAAGTAAAAGTAGGAGAGCATGTTTTTGCAATTATTTAGAGAAAATTTCCTACAAAATGCAAGGACCCAGGTATGTTTTCTATTCCCTGCTGTAACACCCAAATTTCTATTAATAATATACACAAACTGAAATAGTAAGAAAGGGGTTAAAAAAGATTAATCAGGGAGTTATAAGGAAATAATTATGAATATTTAATAAAGGGTTTTCTCATTTTTGGAAGAATTTTTTAAGGAAGAGATAGTAATTTCCTTGTCTATGGGACCACAAATGAACAATAAGAATAGAGATGGGGAGCCATGAAGAAAGTTGCAGAAAAATTCATTGAAGTAAGGCTCAAGAAGGAATTAAACACTTGGTAAGTTTTTCTTTCACCCAAACCAGGCCTTAGCCAACCCCCTTAGTCATAATGTAATGGAGTGGTATTTTGGAAATAGTTAGATAAAGCAAGGTTGAAGATTAAGGGCTAAATGGCTTCTTAGAGAAGTTTGCATTATTTTATAATATCTTCCCTTGACTTGGTGGCCAAGTTGCCACTTTCTCAGCCCAAAGAAGAGAATACCATGGCAAGAGAAAATAGAGAAGGAGAAGAAAGAAAATGGGAGAAAGAAAGAAGGAAGGAGAGAGAAAGAAAAAGGGAGCTAGAGGGAGAAGTGGAAAATCAAGAAGGAGAGGTAAGATTGAACCCTTGATCCTCTCTAATCTCTTGCTTATCCCTAAATTTTCTATGGAAACTAATGGTTAGAGGGGAAATCTATTGTTTTGGTTAAGCTTTCTAGAGAGAGAAAGTAGCAAAAACTAGAGAGAAAGAAGCAAGCTTTTGAAAAGAGAAAGGTAAGATCAACATCCTCCTTTTATGATTTATGGTTGGATAACTTAATGGCTGGTTGTATGCAAGCATTTAAAATATGTGGGAAGGTAGATAGAGCTTTTATTGATGCAATTATAGCATTCATGGTTACTATTCACTCATATGCATGTGGTAGTGTTTTGGGAAAATTTTGTGTAGTTGGTTTTGAGATTAAGTTCATGTTTTTGGTTGGTTGTTTGCTCTAGAAAAATTGTTCTTTTCATGCTCAAAATGTTGATATTTTTATTGTTGATTTTTCTTCGATGGTTTGGGAGAAAAATAAGATTTTGATGATTTTCGCACCCGAAGCACGACCATGCTTGGAGACATGGCCAGGCTGTGCTTGGGGTTGGGAAGTTGGAGATTTAGAAATATGGAAAAAAAATTGATAAACACGGCTAAAAGTATGGTCAGGCCGTGCTTGGGGCTGGCCTGTATGTAATACGGCTAGCTTGAGAGGGAAGCATGGGGAGAAACATGGCCAGGAAGCGCAAACGTGCTTGGTGGCACGACTAAGCCATGCTTTATGCTATGTTAACCTTTTTCATCATTTTCTATTTCCTTTCTGAATCTTAAGTAATTACCAATGTTTGGGGCATGTTAATAAGAGTTTTATGAGCTATGTATATTAAAAGAAATGTGTAATATCTATTTTTATTGAGTATGCTCATTGAATTATGCATGTAAGTATGAAGATTGATGCATGAAGACTATGTTTACATGGTATAGACTACTTGTACATGTTGCTACAAGTGAGTGATTGATGTATGTATATTATGAAAGGCTATCAAGACATGTATGTTCATCCATAATGAGTTGTTGTATCATGCATAAGGATGAGTATGGTTTATGCTCTAGATACTTATTAATATGCATGCTCTTTGTTGTACTAAGTGGCTAGATAAATGTAAAAGACTTAAGCTTTGTTAGGAAAGCCCTCTCTAAAGCAGGGTGGCCTGATAACAGGTGTCTCCCTTGCTGTATTGAGGCGACTAGCAAGTCAGAATGATCCTCTCTAAAGTAGGGTGGCCTGGAAACAGGTATTTCCCTTGCTGTATTGAGTAGACTGACAAGTTCAAGATAACCCGTACCCATTAGGGTGACCCGGGAGTGTGACACCTTAGGAGGTAAGGCAAATGAAGGGTCGTGGCTTGGATACAATACCGAGATAGAGGACGCTCTATAGCCTAGAGGGGTTAATACGGGAAAAACCACTCTAACCAATGCCCCTTAAATGATGGGTGAGTAGCTGGAGGGGTAAGGCTCATGCCACATTGAGGATTGCAATTGAGAGAAATTATTAGATGATGAACCACTGTGAGTGATGTATAAGCCATGAACAACGGCACAAGTATTTTATAAATACATGTTTCATTTTATCATGCGTGATATTGATGCATATCCTATAAAAGGCCTATATATGTTTTACTGTACCTTTATTGCATAAAAAGAGAAAATGTTTTTTGTAGCTTATATAGCTGGACATAGCATGTAAGTATTTCCGTATGCTTATATGTATTTGATGTTGACCTTGTTGGGATTTTATATCTCACTATGTTTTAATGTTATGTTCAGATCAGTAGAGATGTCTTTTATTGTGCTGACAATTCTCCTAGAGCAGTTCCCCAGGGGTGACGGCCAAGGGAGGGTAGTAGGATAACATTATATATATAACTAATTTTGTTATGGAAATGGGCTAACCCCATTATTTTGATGTAACCCTATGGTACTCTACCTTTTGTGTTATTTGCTCAATACCTCGGATTACATATGTATGTATGTATGCTGCTAAACTCTGATGGATGTAACTTTTGGATGTATGTAAATACAAGATGCATAACTTATGATATAATACTGGTCTATTGCACATGAATAAATATATATATATATATATATATATATATATATATATATATATATATATATATATATATATATATATATATATAAAGCTAGGCGTTATGCCTGCTCTATAGGCAATAATACATTTGAGAAGGTGATGCTAGATCTAAGAGCATCTATTAATGTCATACCATACTTTTTCTATGCATCTTTAGCATTAAGACCTCTGAAAGAAACTAGTGTTATAATTCAATTGGCTGACAAATCTAATACCATCCCTGAGAGTGTGGTTGAGGATGTTTTAGTGCAAGTTGGTGATCTAATTTTCCCTGCTGATTTTTATGTACTTAATATGGAGAGTAGTGGTAAAACCACTCCAATTTGGTTAGGGAGACCATTTTTAAAAACATCTAAGGCCATAATAGATGTTTATAGTGGCACACTAACATTGGAATTTGAAGAAAAAATTAAGAAATTCAATCATTACAATGCTATGAAAGATCTTACTGTTTATGCTATTAATATGGTAGATTCTATAGCACATGATATTGAGCCTTCAGAGACAAAGGTTGAGAAATCAGCCTTGAGTGTTCACTTGTAGGAGAATAATGAAAAAGCTCCAAAACTGTAGCAAACAGGTAAGGAGTCCCCTACTTCAATACCAAATTCTAATGCAAGTGCACATTCTATTTATCAGGATCTTGGATCAAATTTGTCACCTCTTCCCAATCACTTGAAATACTTGGAAGTTGGGGATGCACCACCTATCATAGTTGCCAAGAATCTAGTTGCTAAAAAAGAAGAGACATTGATGCATATTCTTCAAGAAAAAGGAAATTACATTACAAAAACAATAGCAAACCTTAAAGGCATAAACCAAAATGTAGAGTTGCATCAAGTTCTAGAAATAAAAGGGGTTAGACCCTGCAAAGGTAAGAAATCTCTCCCTTGGTTATGACCCCTTGTTATTACTAATGTGATTGCTTATCAGGGAGTAGAATTTCAAGGCTTGAATCAGTACAAGAAATTTCAAATTAAAGTAGACATCAAGAATCCTCCATGAATGTCATAAGGGGTTTTGAGTCGAGCCAACGACATTAAACAAAGGCACTTATTAGGAGGCAACCCAACATAATCTTAAAAGGAAAAAAAAGAAAGTGGAAATTAGACAAATTCAAGGTCCAGTAATGCAACACGTTCATTCCACCCCAAACAAATTCAGGGAAGTCCACTTAACTCATATGTTTTCATATATCATTTCCTACTCTTATCTTTCTTTTACACTGAGGACAATGCAAAGTTTGAGTGTGGGGTGGAAATATATTTGTCTGAATAATTGTGACCCTATCTTGAGCATTAATTTTCTAATTTTTACTATTAATGTACTTTTGTTGCGTTTAGCAAGTTGAGTGATTGTGTGAGTGTTTCAATTTATGTTTTGGGATGTTAGGCATAACCAACAGCCAATGATATCATTATCCAAATTTTCTTTAGCTATTGAAACAATGTAGAAAATTCATGGTTTTGTACAATTTTATCCCTTTTGCAATTTATTACTTTTGACTTTAGAATCCTGAAATATTTTTGCACAATAACTTTGGGCATTCAAATTATCTTTTACATAGAGAAGGTTTATATAATTCAAAAATATTTTATGATCTCCACAGAATTCTAAAAGTTGTTTGAATGCTGCTTGAGGCGAAATCCTAGGCTAATACTATTATTTAGGAGATGATTTAGGCATTTTTTGAGCGATTAGGCCTTTCAAGCCTAACCTAAGCAATGAAATATCCTTAGTTCCTCTATTTTGAGTTTAATGAACTTTTCCTTCTAAAAATCACAAATGAGTCGAAAGCCAATTTTTTTATCAATATCCTTATTTTTGATCACATTCACTCACTCCATGATTAGTTTTCTGAATGCTTGTTTTGTAGAGTTTTATTTACAAAAGGGTGGAAGGGTGAAGCAAGGAAAAGAAAAGAATTATGGAAAGAAAAAAAAATTATGCGAAGAAAAGAGAAGAAAAATCCAAAGAGGATAAAAACAAATGCTATGAAAAATAAATAGAGAACTGAGGAAAAGGATGGATTAAATTCAATTGAAATGAGAAAATGAGTGTGTGGGGGGGGGGAATCTCCCCAATTTTTTTTTAAAAAATCAATAGATCATATTTAATCATATGGTGCTGGGAGATTGAGCTTAAATTTGTATCCTTTATCCTACCTTATACACTAGCCATATTACAAGCTAAATAAAGTCCTATTGATTCTAGAGGTAGTTTTGGCCTATATTAGTGGAGAGTGGCATAAAGAATAAGCATATAGAAATCCTAAACTAATTAGAAATCAACAACCAAAATTTTGGGATATATAAACTCATCTAGGTAAATGGAAATTTATTAACTTAAGAACACACACACAATAGGGATTCACAAGGATAAAATAATAGATTGCATTTGTGTTAATCTTGTGCATGATTATGACCTTCCAAAATTTTTCTCGAGTATATTTTCATGTTATGAGGCAAACTTTTGGTAAGCCTAACACTCACTACATATATTGATTGTTGTTTTTCGTCTTTAGGGATTATTTTGCTTGAGGACAAGCAAAAGGTTGAGTGTGGGAGTATTTGATGTGATCTTAATTAAGCATGATATTAATACCTTTAAAGTTACTTTTTGTTTGATTTTAGTAAAATATTATTAGGTATTAGTTTAGTTTCGTGTTTTGTGTTGTAGGAACAAAGGAAAAAAGAAAAGAGAAGAAAAAGATAAGAAATTCATGGAAAAATGCTGAATTGTAGTGATTCCAAACCTTTCAGCACTCATTAGAACATATCGCCCACATATGAACTCCAATCAAAGTGATTCAAGTAGTTGTGAAAACCCAAAACAATTATGTACAACTTTTATGTTGAAAAATTTGTCAAAATTGGGAGATTTCATAGCGTTATAGAGCTCGCAAATCAGAATAATAGTGCAGCAGGATGAATCCTAACCTTTGGTCACTAATTTTGGCATATCACCTTCAATTTAGATCGGATTAAGGTGATTCCAGTGGCAGTGGAAAGAAGAGACATAGATCTACAACGTTCAAGTTTGGAACTTTAGTAAATTCTATATTTTTCAGGGCACTGTGGCATTGCGGTATAGCAGATGTGGAGGGCTGCGACGTTGGTTGCCCAGAAGCACCGTTGGCCACAACACCCAAGTGTCAGAACCAAAGCGCCCCAGCGCTAGATGAACCACCACGACGCCTCATCAGTGAGTTTCCAAAGTGCTGTCGCAATCGAGTAATGCACCGCAGCACTCACTGCCGCACCAAAATGTTGAGTTCGTAATTCTTAGAGTTTTTTAACTCCAAATGAAGCCCGATGGGCCAAGATTTGACTTAGAAACAACCCTACTTCTTTAAAGAGCATCCAATCTATGAAACGGGAAGAGAGGAAGCATCAAGGGAATCCATTAAGTCATTAAAACTCTTAATTACTTTCTTTAATTCTTTTTTAGATTTTCTTATAGCCTTATGCAACTGATTTATTTTTAGCTGGTAGAGAAAGATTGAAACCTCAAGGGATCGATATGCATTGTGAGATTTGGAATTGATTTCATTAGTTCAATCTTAACAGGGTATTGATTATTCATCTGCTTTTCTTTTCTTAATGGTTATTCATTTGATTGCTAGGGAGGCCTACTAGTATATTATATGTCTTTCTCTACTACTAAATTAGGTTTTGAACAAAGTTTTCATTACTTTATTCATTAAGCAAATAGGATTAAAGATTTTGGATTATAAATCATTAACCCTATGATGAATGGTCAACTAAATTAAATATAACCGATGTGTTTATATTTATTTAGCTCTATCAGTTTCTCTTGTTCTTCATGCAATTAATAAGTTAGACTTTACCGATGTGCTAAAAGATATCTTATTAATTATGGTTTAATTGGTGCGATTGTTAGCTATTCACTAGATTTAAGGAGGAACAGGGATAAAATCCCAATGATAGATATTTGGTTTAAGATTGATGAGTTTGTCAGTGATCAATGCAATCCCTTGATGTTGAATATCGACCGAAGCCAACGTCTCTCCCAATAATCACTCTCTTAATTATTTTCATTATTGCTTACTTTCCTTTATTTGCGATTATAAATCCTCACTTTTCTTAATCACATAAGGTAATACCAGTCTCTATGGGATCGACCCTTACTCCCACTACTATAGATTAGTTGAGAGATAAGGTATCAATTTGAGTGTACATGCGACAATACACACCATTTACGTTGTTTTATGATA